>CM036905.1:72814949-74094591 GCA_020800305.1 Porphyrio hochstetteri | reverse complement strand
AGGTTAAAAGCACTGTTCTTGAACACAGGGGTGATAGTCTTTTATCTTTTTGCTAAAGAAATGACTGATTTCAGGTTGCATCTAACTCAGAGCATGCTGTTATGTGCATCCGTAACTTCACTTGACATGCTCCCTCCAGAGACACAAATTAGCAGCAAACTGGTTGCTGTGGAATTGGTTTCCACTATGAGAAAGTCCATTCCCCCAGAACTTAGAATTGTTTATAAACATACTAATTTAATTCTGCTGAGTAAATTAACTATACCAAAATTCTGGGTAAGGATTTATTGTAGGAACTGATCAGTGATAAATAACAGAGTAAATAAAATACTGACGAACAAACTCCCAACACAAAACCTGCAGAACATACAGTGTTTTTTTAAAGTATGATGGTCTAACTTTGGTCCCTTTGAAGTAAAATTTCTGCTCATTTGAATGACATGAGATTTAGGCCAACAAATAGCTTCTGAGCAAGTATTAATAGTCTTTCTCTGGTGGAAATAAAGGAGTACAGACAGTTAATTATGCACACTGTTAATGTTGGAAATGTCTTATCTGGATAAGGTATGCTAATACTTTTAGTTATTAATGCTATGTTAATAGCAATGAAAATAGAAAATTAATAATATTCCTGTGTGAGTTTTAAATGCCAAGTAAAATGACTGAGTTCTGCAACATTTAGAGCCCTGCTGATCCCAATTCAGCATTAACCCATCCTAAATTTCCTATGGGCACCTCAATCATTATTTAAGTCTCACAAATCTCTAGGGATAGCAGTTGCATATGCTGTTGTATCAGCTGCGTAAATAGGAAATCTGTGCCATCCTATTACTAGAAAGTTTCTGTATTTTTATAGCTTTGGGTGATTTCATCCCGTTGCAAGGTGGCAAACATTACATTTTAATTGCTTGTATGTGGACAGGGTTATGTTCATGAATAAAGCCTCCTCAGCCCTTCTCTGCTTTACCTGAACCATAGTTTATTCACTGATACTGTCCATTCTGAACTGGAATGAAATATTAAAGTGAGCAGAAATCGTGCTTACATGCATTTTAAAGCACAGCAATGGAAGAGTACTGCAGGCCTTAATATGGATGAGAATCAAGGCCAATCGATTTAACTTATGAAAGAAATGTAGAATGTGTGCATTGGATCTAAGGTTAAAATTAAAATGGGACTTGGACGTACAGTGAAATCTTACCGACTTCAGAGCTGAGCCCATGTATAAGTACACTGCTGAGTCAGGGCTGAGCAGAGCTGAACATGGTGCTTCAGGTGCTTTATAGTAATTTTGAGTCTTTTAGTTGTGAGAACTACTAAAGCATAGTAAATAGACACACCCCACCTGTATATAAAGTTAATAATTAAATAACAAACAACCCTAATTTATTCTACCTGTTTTTACTGAGTTTGATTCTGTTTGAGGCAGTGGGTCAGATTGATCTCGGGTCACTGCAGTGAATCACGTGGTAGTACTGTGAGGATTAATGTGTCTGACATTTTCAACGATGTCTTATGTTTTAAATGTGATGAAAAAGTTTCTGCCAAACTTCTGCTAACAATTTTTTTTTGTGATGTACCAGATATTGACGAATGTGAGACTGGTACTCATAACTGCCCCCCCGATTTTATCTGTCAGAATACTCCAGGATCTTTCCGTTGCCGACCCAAGCTACAGTGCATGAATGGGTTTATACAAGATGCGCTAGGCAACTGTATTGGTAAGACATATTCTTGTCTTGGTGAATACTTAAGCAATATTTGCCTGTGAGATAAGTTGTAGTTTCACTGGGTGAGTTCTGAGCTCCTCAGGTCATTCTCTGTGTATGTATTGCTGTGCTATGTGCTTTTTCTGCTCCTTAAAGGCAGGCTTGGTCTCTCAGGTAAGACTCATAGACAAAAAGCACTTAAATAAAGGACTTAAATCTCTGGTTTTAGTGAGGTTTGGTTACCTAAGGCACTTAGCTGCATTTGAACATTTTCCTTTGGTCTTTGGGGATTTTATCTGAAACAAAATTTGTAAAAAATTTGCAATAAGTTTTATCTCTTTGTATCCAAAAGGTTTTAGTTAAAGCTTAGTATAAAAAGCTGTAATCTACGATGTCCTCTGTATGACACTTTGTTGATTTTAATATGTGTGGTTTTACAGGTATGTAGATCTTTCCAGCCTATCAATGGATGGCTATATGGATGAGAAGGATGGGCCAGTTGTTATGCACTGTGGAGAGGAATTTTAGTTTAAAGACTGATTACATTCTGTTGGGCTAATGCCTTGTTTCCAAGACTCCTACAAAAAAGAAAAAGAATTATAACCTTTATATAAATATGTTAGAATGACTGGTTTCTAGCAGATGCTAAATGGAATTGTCTAATGTGACCTACAAATCTATCAGTTATTCCCTTGAGTAGTATTTTCAAGTCTCAACTTAACTTTGAATTCCCCCAGCGGCGTAGCGTGCCTTGGACTTGTGGAACTGGCTGAGCGGCAGCAGCTGCCAAGTCTAGCTCATTGTCAGCCCCTCGTTCTCCTGACCATATCACCCTGTAGTGCCGAAATCTGACACTGGAAACACTGAGACTGAAAACAAAATTGCAGCCTTTAGAATGAAGGGGGCCAGTGCTTGTGCACAGCAAACCCTTTGAAGGTGTGTATGTGCCATAGCTAGCACCAGGTCCGTGGCAGTTGGTAGTTAGCTTTCCTTCACTGACATCAGTAAAGCCACATCAATTTGCAGCAGCAATAGTTAGGTCCTCTGAAAAGTGTTTGCTCAAAATACTTACCAAAACAATTTCACAGGCTGATTTTAACCACTGTGAATCAAGTGCTGTCCTGCATGGTGCTGAGGGAAAAAAGTATGAAAACTGTCTTTCCAGTGTCTTTGTAAGTTGAAAGTTTTAAGCTCTGCTGAGCTGGGATCCCAGTACTGTTGTATAAAATGATAATATCCCAGTGAAACAGTTTTGGAGAATTTTTAGGCAGAGAAGTACTCAGGTGAAGCTGGACTTTACTGGTTTATGGGATGCAAGCCCATGCACACACAAGCAGCGCTGCTTCTATGAACTGTTATGTCTTGGTTGCATTAACACATCCAGGTGGCAAAGGCTGCCTCAATACCTCCTGTAGCCACTGATTCCTGACTCTGAAACTCCTTTCCCCCATACTAACAGCAAATGCTAACCTTGTGTAACAGTGTGTTCCTTACCTTCTTGGGTAGATATACCACATCAGATCATGCTCTGATACAGCTTAGTCTCATCTCATTACAGTTTCTGAGATTTTACCTGATGGTGGGTTCTGACCAGGCAAAGGAGATCTTTGCATAAAGTGATATGATGTCCAGTTTGTAAAAAAAACTACATTTGATGTATGGTAGGGGGCTGCATAGTCTTTCTTGTGAATACATACTTCACATTCTTAGGTATTTACATGGGACAGCTTACCACAAGACAAAGTAAGGTATTCCTGGTAAATACCTGTGAGCAGTAGTTTATCCCTGTGTGAAAATGGAATCACCTACTACCTCTATGATCACATACTACCATTGTGGCTCATTCACCGTGAGCCACAACCCACAGGCTGCAGCATAACTGGTTGAACTGAATTGTTGATCACCTCTTGTATGTTTAGGGAAGACTTTCAAAGGCTCTAAGATAAATGAAAGTTCTGTACCTAATTTCATCTGCTTTTCAATGGGATCTGGGCCTCTCAGACCTCTCCCAGTCTTCACCTTGGAAATGTAGTATTGGTGAAGCTAAATGGCATGAATAGTTGTATTCTCCCATGGGCAGAACTTTTCAAACTCTGAAGGATTGCATCAGGATGTAAGCCGGTGGAGGATTATGCAAGGAAAGCATCTTTCCTTAAACATCTTCAGGCAACAGATAGTTACACTGACTTCTTGTGCTTTTGTAGATATCAATGAATGCCTGAGCACCAACATGCCTTGCCCAGCTGGGCAGGTATGTATTAACACTGATGGCTCGTACACCTGCCAGAGAATCTCACCCAGCTGTGGCAGAGGTTATCACCTCAATGAAGATGGAACAAGATGCGTAGGTAAGTAACAGTTTAAGGGAAAAAATAGTTTGAAGAAACTAAATCACATCTGTTGGTAATGTTTACCATTTTCTTGCACTTTGCCCAATTTTTTCCTCATTCCCACAGTCAGTTCTTGATGCTGTTCTTTCCCCCATGGCAGTCCCAACAAGCAAAGAATGACAAGGATCAGCTCTCTGTCCTTCATGTAACTCATGAAACCCTATATTCTAGAGAGAAATTATAATCACCCCCTAAAAATGGCATTGTCTGTGACTGTATTAGTGTATTGGAACAATGCTGAGTGGTCTCAAATTTCCCCAGTACAGAGGTATAACATAAAGTCCACTTAATGTCCCAAAGAAGCCATACAAGTATTGTTGAAGGGCATACCTGCCTTCTGCTGGCTTTTAACTGAGGTGTTTTCTGCAGAGTGCACTACTTTTGCACATGTTTTAATGGTATAGTAAAGCACCACTGGCTCTAGGTCTCTGGTGTCTAACACCAGCTGGAGATCTGGTCCGTGAATATTGAGTGTGCATAATAAAACAATTTTGTACCTGGTATCCTCCAAAGATTGTCCGATTTCCTGATTTCTTTTGCCTCCCAAGTGCATCAGCGTAAACAGGACACTGGAGAGAGAGCCTCTTTCAGTAAGAATAGTTCCTATTTGTGACTCTGATCTTCTAGTGGAAGCTGTGAGCTAGCCCAAAACCGTGCTTCATGTTTAAAAACCCTGTAACTACTAGGGGATGCAGAAATATGTCAACATGTTGTTCTCTCTCAGCTTGCACGCTCAGAAGTGTACTTTCAATCACTCCTCTCCCTTTTTCAGATGTGGATGAGTGCTCATCCTCTAATCAGCCCTGTGGAGAAGGACATGCTTGTATAAATGCCCCAGGCAATTACCGTTGTGAGTGCAAATCTGGCTATTCTTTTGATGTCATCAGCAGAACTTGTATGGGTAAGTTGCACCTCGTGACTTAAATACACGCAGCCTCGGCGCTTTAAAACATGGTCCTGTGTAAAGAATGTTACTGCTCTCTGCTTAACCTCTTTCATCTGAATGTAAAATTGACTACCATATTATTTGTATAAACCTAATACCATATAAAAGAGATGCTGATACTTCAAAGGAAGCTGTATTAGTACTGTCAACATGTTATCTGTTATCCTGTTAAAAAGTAAGATTATGAGAGTGCGTGTAATTGTTTTCGGTGATACTTTTATATGCACCTACAGCAAAACATTCCTTTCAAACATCAAAGCAGCTTTCTTCTTTATAGATCTAATTCAATTATGCACTGGGGTGCTTCTAAGTGGCCATTTTGAGCAAGTCCTACCCTCTGTAGTATGGAATTTAGAAAATAAAACTCAAACTTTTATGACCATGTTCTTGTCCGGACTACTGCTGCAGTGAAACCAGCCAGGACATAGACCTCTGTAAACATTTATCATTGCAGATATCAATGAATGCAGACGCTATCCAGGACGCCTTTGTGCTCACAAGTGTGAGAATACTCCTGGTTCCTATTACTGCACTTGTACCATGGGATTCAAACTTTCGACTGATGGCAGGTCATGTGAAGGTATGGCTGTCATATGCTTTGGCATACAGAGTGAGGTACAGCTCATGGCTGTTTCGCTGTTTCCATTTGGTTTTAGCGTGTAAGACTGCACTGCAGTAGCATGAGAAGTTAACGCAGTTGTGATTAATCAAGGCCACTGTATCCCACTGTTCCAAAATAGTGCCCTTTGTTGGGATTAGGCAGAGGTGTATGGGTCTGCATTTGCTGTATTTTGAAGGGAGATTGAACTAGATTGGGTTTGAGACCTTCAAAACCAGCCTTGCTGATAGCCAGATATAAAAATGCAAGCATGTTCCTAAAGACTCTGTCCAAGTCACACATGTTGAAGGACAATGGGAAATAATAGCACAGTGCAGATTATTTATACTGCCAGACCCAAAGCCCCTTATTTCCAGTTTATTCAGCAATATGCATACCGTCCTTTTTTATTTGAAAACATTGTTTTACAAAGTTTTGCCTTAGTCCTGAAACAGGAACGATGAATATAGCAAGAAATATGGGATTCAGGTATATAATTTTGCATTTCAGATTTAAATGAGTGTGAGAGCAGCCCTTGTAGTCAAGAGTGTGCCAATGTGTATGGCTCCTACCAGTGTTACTGCCGCCGTGGCTTTCAACTTAGTGACATAGATGGGATTTCCTGTGAAGGTAAGCATTATCCTTGGCAGGTAGAGGATGAGCGAGCATTTCACTGTAACACACATGAACACTTCCATGTACCTGTAATTGCTTCCTTTTAACATTTGATTCTCTTTGGTATTTTCCTGTGAAACTGAAACTTTATTTAACAGAGGTCTTCCACCCATGTCCAGAAACCTCTCTGCTTGTGTGATGTCAGTTTTGCTGTTCACACTGAATTGTAGCTTGGCATACTATTGTGTCTGCCATATTTTTTTTTTCCAAGAAACAAAGCTTCTAGTCTTCAGCAAGTGAAGATACAAATGCATTTATATGTTATGTATGGAATACATAATATTACTGGGTGGTATTTTATATCTCCTCTTTTGGTGGCTGCTTCTGAACTGACGTTTAAGTAGGTTTTCCTCAAATAGAAGGAGGGTGTGGGTGCAACCTCTTGAATTTGGACTTAGGTCTCCAGAACTTACTAGACAGTAGGACTTGGGGCAGGACACTTCATCTCGATTTAATTTTTGTAAGAGCAGAGATCAATCTATTCCTCTCCCTCCCTTTTGTTAATTACTACTATGCACGTGACTGTAAAGTACTTGCTCTTATCCATTTACTTTGTCTCTTGAGCCCAAACCATTTAATTTTCTTCTCACCTCCATTTATTCCTGACAGCCTTTATTGACTAGAGCCACCCCAGTCTGATCTTTCTCCTTGTCCAGCAACTAAAATCATTAAACTGTGTTTGAAACTCAGAGCAGGAACACCATACATGTGTGCTTGGTTGAGTGTCATGAACACGTAGTAAATTCATGGTGTTTTCTTCTTGCAGATATTGATGAGTGTGCTTTACCTACTGGAGGGCATATCTGTTCCTTTCGATGTATTAATATTCCTGGGAGCTTTCAGTGTACTTGTCCCTCCACTGGTTACAGGTTGGCACCCAATGCACGCAACTGCCAAGGTGAGTTCAGTAACTGCAGGGAGACCTAACTGGATCATGGACTTCTGAAAAGTCCTAGCAAGTTTTTATCTTTAAAAAAAAATGCCTTTCTTACATTATAGTTAAGGCAGTTAACATCAGGTTGAAATCTGGAAAAAACCCACGCCAGTATTTTACAGTAAACATAGAGGAAATTTCTTTCATAAGCTATAGAATGCAGTAGAGAATACTTTTTATTAAATTACTGAATAATTATTATTAATTGTGAAGATGAAAATTCCCACTGTAAAGTTGTAGAAGTTACTTTAGCCGTTAAAAGGATATATCATATTGTAAATATTTCAGCAAATATTTAGGTCTTGTCCACTTAGTGGCACTGCTGCTCTTCCTTCTCCTGTTCTTGCCTGTCGTTTGTGTTAGTTTTCTTTTTTTTTATTCTCCTGCCCTCCCCTCCCAATCCTGTAATAACGTTGAACTGCACCCCATGATCTGTCTGTTGTACCTGATGTGATACTTTCACCACCTGGCACCTGCAGGTAGAGGAAAGGCATGTGTTTAATGCACTCACCTCTCTCCACTTGGCAGATATTGATGAGTGCGTTGCAGAAAGCCACAACTGCTCTTTCAATGAGACCTGCTTTAACATCCAGGGGGGCTTTCGCTGCCTGTCTTTGGAATGTCCAGAGAATTACCGCAAGTCGGGCGATACGTAAGTACTTCCTGTTTGTGAGGCTGAGCGTTTTTTCAGCGATGTGATCTCCTCCATGTCATGCCATGCCGTGACGGATTCTGGCAAACACATACTTTGTTGTTAGGCCCAGCATATGTTTTGCACACACAGGTCTGGTCCCTTTCTCATGCTCCTTAAGAAAAAGGTGTTCCCTTAAAAAATGGCATCTGTCTGGTTTGCATCGTAAGGATCTCTAGAGCCATAAGCTGGTGTTCTCTCTCTGGCTACCTTGCCGGCAATCCATTAGCAGGGTTACATTCAGCTTCAGAATTCTGACTTTTATTTCTTTTCCCATGTAGCCTTTCCTTATATCACACTCCAATGAAAGGGTTATTTTTAGCTCCCTCTCTGAAGTCTTACCAGAGCTGTTGAAAAGCATTGCATGAGTGTCTTCATTTTAGCACCCTTTCACCTTTGTTAAAAAAGCTGGGAACCCCAGCAAGGGTGGTATGTTACCTGCTGCCCATAGTTTTGTGTTTTTTAACCTAGCTCAGAGAAAGCCCATGCGTTCTGGTGTTGAAAATATGAGACATAGGTATGGGAGGAGGAGCAGCAGCTAGGAGCTGCTTAATACCCATCAAATGGTGCTAGAAATATGGAGAAGTTGTTCCAGAATTTCAGTGGCATCACTAGAGTTTATGGCTGATGCAGACGAGTGCTTTTCCTCCCACCTGGGGCATTATGGCCACACTGCACTCCAGTGGTTCTTCTGAAGGCTGCTTCGTGGTCCCTCCCATGTGCCCCATGTCAGGTAAGTGTATGCTCCACCAGCTAGGGAGGAAAGCTGATAAATCACATTTGTCATCAGCCTGCTGTTGCTTTTCACAGTCAGTGTTCACATGCCCTCCATCGTTTAGATAAAATTGAGTACCCTGTGCCTCAGCTAATGCTGATCTTCATCGGACTCTCTGGGGATTAGTTTGCATTTAAACCTTCAGCTGTGAAATGCCATGTAAGTGGCACAGCAGATGTATTTGATCAGACTGGTGTAGAGGGACTTTTTATAGTATAAAACCAGATATTTATAAAATATGTTTGTATTCTGAAAAGAGTCAATAGTGGTTAAATTTTAAATTTTATTTGTCACATCAGTAAACAGGCAGTGCCTCATGATGCAGATGTTCTCTTTATTTCTAATATTGTGGGTTCATTTGTATCCTAATTCAAATAAAGCCATTTGCAGTGGGCCACTAAGCAGAATTACCAGATTTCTACTCTTACGGACATCCCTGAGTTGCAAAGTTCAGTTTATAAAATCCATGTTGTGCACACACATTCCAGTTAATCTTCTGTCTTATCTCTATTTTTATGCACATGCTGAAATCAATGGCTACTGGAGACATAAGGGACCTTTTGGGGAAGTGGTAGAATGAAATTGTTTTTATGTGTCTGGGGCCCTGTAGTGGCTTACTCTGCCTAACGTGAACAGACTCTAGGGAGAGATTCTTCTGTTGTGCGAGGGCTATAATTAGGCTATGAGTCAGACACAAATCCTCTAACTGCTCAGTGAAGTTCCAATTATTTTAATTCCTTGAGTTACTACCTTGTTGGATTTATTAGGTTTTCCCCTCTCAACAGCCACAGACATGGTTACTAATTTTATTGTCGAAAATGTGTTTGCATAAATCAAAGAGAATATGAGTTCATTATTTTTACTGTAAAAAGCCCAAGTTAGTTCAATAGGGAGATAGGTACACTCACACTTAGCCAGTATACAAGGGTATCAGGCTTTATCTATTCATTTACCTTGTAACCATTAGGGAACAATTTCTTGAGACGGCTCTGTAGTGCCCTTTTAACAGCCAAACTCATTTGCATATTCTCAAGTAATTTATTTTCGGTATATATAACCCAACATAGCTGATAGCTAGTATATTTTTCATTCGCTTTTGCATGATAAATGACATTAAGTCACTTTTCCACCCAACCTTATGCCAGGAATCTAAAATTAAAATAGTTGGCTTTTCATAACATCATATCTGTTACAGATACCATTTTTCCTGCCTTTTTTATTCAGAACACATTCCAGTTTCACTAACTTGGCACACCATAAGAAAGACAACACATTTTTCCATTCCCATCAAATTGGCATCTCATGGATTTTTTTTATCCTATTCTCCAGTATTTTCTTTGGAACAGCGATAATTTTATTTGCCTCAGTCCTACAAATCCAAGTTTGTTCATTCTTATTTTTCCTTAAAATCCATATGTACAGGCAACAGCCCTCAGTGATCCCAAAGCTTCCTTGCCTAATACCTTTGAAGCAGAGATTTTTGCTTGGTGGCTGTTGTGGTGATTGTCACCAGGTAAAGTAATTGCAGGATGGTCCCATGCTACAGGCTGGAAGCTCAGGGTGTGTAGATACTCTGAGCTTCAGGAGCAAACAGCCTGTGTAGACTGAGACCAGGAAGGTGCCTGGCACGGTCCAGTCATTAATGGTAACAATTTTACAGAAGGTTTTATCTCTTTTGCTTGAATTTTGTATTACTTTTTAAACTTGATCAGCCTATAGGCTTGATATTCTTCCAACGATAATTAAGATCTACTGCTACTAACAATAGGGCTTCACTCGCTGTACAGCCTTGCCAAACACTTTTTGTTTTCAAATTGCATAACAATTAAGTTCTCTTTACGCGACAGCTGAAGTCAAACATTTGTAATACTTAAGCCAAGAAAAACAGTAGAAAAGATAAAGCAGTGGTTATGGCGGTGTGTCAGCAATGTGTGCCGCGCTCAGCCAGATTGGGAAGTATTTTTACATTCTAGACATGTCTGCCTATTATTAAAGTTGCCTGTCGCTTCTCATTATTAGGACCTGTTTTTAACTGCTTAGAATTTTGCAAAAACATAACCAACGGCTGAAATTTTACATGCCAGGTGGCTGACTCAGGCTCAAGTTTTGGCAAATTTCAGCCAGAGCAGTTCACTCATTTCCAAAAGCAAGGGGAGGGAGGAACATGTTGTTTTGTGATTTTAAGGTGTTTCAGTGATTTTGTGTTTTGGTTGTGGGTTGTTTCTTTTTCCCTTTTAACAGTTTGCTGTGATGTTTTGGAGCAGAAGTCTGAAAATTGTTAGGGGGTTACTTTTGTGCTTGTTGTTATCCTTACCAAAAAACCTCTGAAATGTCTGAAAGTAGGAACTTTACAAAATTGCATTTAGCTTTTTTTTATAAACCTTTGGAAATTAGGACCTTGATGGGTGATCTTAATCCCCCTTGGTATGCCAAAGAGAATCAGGCCTACCTGGAGTGCTTCTGAGAGTTGTTTAACTTTTTGCTTCAAGTCCTTGAACGATAAGGATTTCATAGCCTCAGCAACAATCTGTGTTTGACTGTGTTCCTCAGTGCAATTTAAGTTTCTCTTCAGATTTAGCAGACCTGAGCTTCTTGCAGTGGTCTTTAAAGCAGTTTAAAATGTGCAGGTACCGTACTGACTCCACAGCTTGCTCCCTTGTAGGAAAGAAGCCTGATCTTCCCCATAATGTCAGCTCCTGTCTGTCCTGGGCCAGGCACTGCTGGCCCTGACAACTGCAGACCCTCTTTCTTCTGTGTTTTCAAAGACCACCCAGACTCCAGGGGTGAGGAAGCTGCTTCTAGCATGGGTGAGAGAAGGGCTGACTCAGAAAGGAGGAAAAACTTACTTAGGGATAAGGAGGCTGAATGTAGGGAGGGAAGGATCCAAAGGTATGACCAGGTGGGGAGAAAAGATCTGGGAGATGCTTGAGGAGTAGAAGGTAAAATTGGGTAAAACAATTTAGAAGCAAGTGGGAGACCAGGGACAGGTAGGGGTGATTGGTGCCAGATTTAGGTGAAAACCATCAGAGCAAGGAATAAATTTGGGATGGCTGCACAAAGATACTGAAGGAAGGGGTGTATGCTTTGGGACTAGGGCTGAGAGATAGAAACTGAGAGAACCAAGTGTCAGCCAGGAAGGGATGAAGTAAGAAGAGGAGGATTGGCACTGGCTGAATAGACATTCCTGATGCCAGATGTTTGACTGAGCGGGAAGGGCATTAGGCAAGGAAAGCAGATAAGAAGAAGGAGCCAGGTTGGAAAAGACAGATGAAAGAGACAAGGATAGGACATAAAGGCTTGGTGCTGAGGTCAAAATGAAGATGGGTCTGTCTCTTCTATAGCTTGGAAACTCCTTGAGACTCTCCAGCTCCAGACAAGAGGGACATGCAGAGTATTTGTCTGTCCTGTTTACTGTACTGCTGTTTGTTGTATTCCCAACTGAGCCTGAAGTGGGACAACCACCAGTTGGTTTCATTCCCTTTAAGTTCTGGTCTGTTTAAGACAAAAAAAATCCTTCCCTACACTGCTGCTCTATTAACATAAATGTAGAGATCCACATTGTGGTGATACAGCCCAGCTGATGGTTGATCTGGGCTTCAAGGTGTGGTGCGGCCTGCTGGAGAGAAATACCCACCGATGATAGCATGCGTGAGTGCTTTTGTTGTGGAGCATATTTTAGCACCTCTGAAAGATTGTTGCAGCTCTGGAAATCTGCAGGGTTGAATTTCAGAAAAGTGTAATGTATAGTTCAAGCATGTTGAGATGGTTTCCCTGTATGAAGTAAACTACAAAGCCAGAAATCCTGTTCTTTTCCCTTCAGCTCACAGAAACATAGAATCATAGAATGCTTTGGGTTGGAGGGGACCTCAAAGATCATCTAACCTCAACCTCCCCAGCCATGGGCAGGGATACCCTTCACTAGACCAGGTTGCCCAAAGCCCCATCCAGCCTGGCCTTGGACACTGCCAGGGAGGGGGCAGCCACAGCTTCTCTGGGCAACCTGTGCCAGGGCCTCACCACCCTCATAGTAAAAAATTTCTTTTTAACATCTAGCCTAAACCTACTCTACTTCAGCTTGGAGCCTCTACCCCTTTTCCTATCACTACACTCCCTGATGAAGAAGGTTGTATACCTCTCAACTCCTTTGTGCATAATGGAGTGAAAACCAGGCTCAGAAAGTAACAGGAAGGAAGGCAGAAAATATTTTCTCCTCATTTCTCCATTAGGAAATGTTGTATTCTTTATCTAAAATGCAGTCTGTCTAGTTTTGGCAGTACTCTTGTCCTTCATTAGTAACCAGTGATTGGTACAGGAACTTCAAACTCTGCGTAAGTCTTTGACACCAGTCTTTCAGCCACACATATAAACCTCAGAGTGGTAAGTCAGCTAAAATAATCAGGAACAAACTCAGGAATAAGCATGTAGCAGCAGTAAACGTTTATTTTTCTAGCCCATGCACCTCGTTGTAGGGGTTTGCAAAGACGTGTATGAAACTGCCTCACTGCAAAGCAGCACCCGCTGTACTTGGGCTCTGTGTTGGGTTTCTCTGGTAGCCTCCCGCTGCCTCCCATTCACCCATCCTGTGCCCCCCGGCTCCGTGCTGTCTCCCACAGCCACACGGCATGGTGGCGGCGCCCCTGTGGCTGTACAGTCAGTTCCTCTGTCCTGGGATGCCACCGAGCTGGAGCAGCACCCTGGGTCTTGGGCTGCTCGCTCGCTAGCAGCAGGTTGTTGGGTTCCCCCACCGTATGATCTTCTTCTGCCCACTGAAGGGGAGCATTTAAATAAGGTCTAGGGAGAGCGCTGGGGTTTGAATGCTCGTTGCCTTTGTGGTGCATGACCCCAGAATGAACTCTGCTTCTCAAAAGCAATAATATTTGCTATCTTTCCTTTGCGGTTATTTGACAGAACAATTAGTGCACATTAACTAAACCTGTAGCAAAGTGTGTAGTGTGCACCAGCAAAGAATAAGATAAAAGATGATGAATTTTTAATAATTCTAGTTCCTAGCCACAGGCCCATCTGCCTCAACAAACAGCTGAGTCAGCAGAATGTCCTTTTTCAAATCTTAGGAAGTGGGAGCTTTGGTTTTTTGCTTCTCTTTAAAAATTCTAGCTATTATTTATTATGAAATGTGTTAAACTTGTATAAAAGAATAAATCAGGGCATCTTTCTGAGCATGGAAGTGCTCACGAACATGTACATAGTTCCAAGGAGATTTACGTGAGGAAACGTTTCCAGCTGAGAAATTAACTGTCTTGACTTGCTTCGTGATTTCAGCAAAATCAAGTAGCCTCATGATTTCAACAAAACCAAGTAATTCTCTTTAGTGGAGTTATTGATGACATTTCAGAAAAGAATGCAGAACTCACTATACCTGAAAATATTCCAAGAGTATCCACATCTTAATTAGCTGGCCATCCTGCGAAGACTTGTGCGTGCTCTTTGCACACATGAATAAAATTAAGAATATAGTTAAGTCTTCAAAGAATTGCTTTGTACTTTTGTTTGCAAGTGGTATTAAAAGAAAATGTAGAAAACAGTAACTGAAGAACTGAGGCTGCTTTTAATGACTCTTCCTGAAAATGCTTATCTTGCATATAATAAGTTTCTGGAATTCAGGTCACCATGCATTGGCAACAAAGTGGGGCTTGCTAATGAGCCACAGTTCTGTTGATACCAGATACTCCTGATCAGAGCTCAGTTTTCTATGGCAAAAGAAAATAAATGAAACAGGGACTTAAATTTCTTTGAGGTAGTAAGGAGCAAACTCTGCTTTCATGCTTCATAAAGAAACAAATCATTTAGGTTCCAACACCTCAGCCTGTGGACTGAATATTGCTTTTGAGTGAAGAAGACTCTTTTATATAATGCAATTGATTCATAGTTGTGCATGAGGCAAGTTTGGAGCTAAAGGCACAACCTGATCATCCTCAAATTTTGCAAAGTCAACATCCAGCTGCGATCGTCGTGTTTACCTCGATTTCCACACACCTCTTTGAGAGCATGTTCGGGTGCCAACTTGAATGTGGTGATTTGGGCATATCTTTAATCTGAGATTCATACAAACTTTCCTTGTATGCAATGCTTTAAACACCCTTCAAACCCACCAGGTATCGTGACATGTCAGATCTTCACTAATGTGCTGGTAAACTACATTCCTCTATATGCTGTCAGATGAGGAGCGTACATAGTGCAGTATCTAAAGCGCCTCTCCTCTCTCAGGAAGGCCAACTCCTTGTACATTTATGGTTTTCAGAATACTTTGCTCAGTCTTAAAATCCAAGCAGACATCCCAAATAAGACACAGTCAGCTCAGTAACCACTTAAGATCTCTTCCTTGATTTAACTAATGTCCAGTCAACAACATAACAAAACTTAGGGGGTGGGGAGGTGGGCAAGGGGAGAAGCAAGCCAGTATTCTCCTTAGGAAGAACTTAGGTGATCTAAATGAAAATAAACTCTCAGCCATACTGAGGTGCCAGACTCAGTCCATCTGTGTGTGCAAAGAAAGGGCAACAATTCAGAAAATGGCAACACTTCTCCAAAAGCACCAACTACAGAGAAATTCATCCTTATTTAATAAATGTCCATTTGCAATATGACTGAGGTGCCAGGCTGAAGAATGGATACAGTATGCAAGTAAACATATCTTTTCCCACCCCCACTGCCCTTGCTGTCCTATCTGGCTTGCTAAATGTACGCTAATCTTCCTCTTGTCTTGTGTTCTCACTTTTCTTGCAGTCGCTGTGAGCGCTTGCCTTGTAATGAAAATAAGGAGTGCCAGAGCCTGCCTCTGAGAATAACCTACTATCACCTCTCTTTTCCTACCAACATTCAAGTACCCACCGACATTTTCCGCATGGGCCCTTCCAATGCTGTCCCTGGGGATAAAATTCTGCTGTCCATCATCAGCGGGAACCAGGAGGGGTTTTTCACCATTAAAAAAATGAACAACCACAGTGGCATTGTGGTCATGCAGCGGGAAATCACAGAGCCCAGAGACCTTCTTCTGACAATTCAAATGCAACTTTCCCGCCACGGAACTGTCAACACATTTATTGCCAAACTTTTTATCTTTGTCTCTGCACAGCTTTGATCCCTAACCTACAGGCATCATTGGCTACTTTTTTTCTCTTCTAAGACTAGCTTTTTTTTTTTTTTTCCCAATTTTAATAAAGTTTTAGTTCATCTGTTGCATGCTGCACTTGCATTTTATTTGCCATCATCGTTACAGTTCTCCACTTTCCCCTATCACTGAATGTCTCCATTTGGGGAGGTTCTCATGTGTACTCTGCATCACTATAAAAAGCAGAGGTCGGTGTCCAAATGCTTATTACCTGGATATACCAAGGACTGAAAGCTATCAGTTTTCTTCACACAGCAGTGCAGTTGGTCTCATTTGATGATACACAGCTGCAGATGTTTCGGTCTAAACTTCTCAAAAGAAAATAGGTACATAATTAGAGCTCTCTCAACTGTGACATCTTTAGAGAGTTTCATCGCTTATGGGGCAAATAGTGTGCATTTTCTGAAAATCTATTGGAAGGGCACAACTTAGGCCCTTAGGACCTCAGCACACAAGCCACTGTGAAAGTGGAGCGAGATTCTTAAGCTGCACTAGTTATCACTGCTCTGTCACAGTCAGTGACCTCGTAGGCACAGATCCCACTGGATACAGGTTCCAGTTCTCACTTGTAAAGATGTTACAAAAGAGAATCTCCTCTAACGAACACTTATTTTAGAGATTTTTCATCTTCCTTTCTGTGGAATTTTCACTGAATTGAAAAACTAATGATGGGAAAACAGCAATGAACTTCCTGACAGTATTCAGCTAGGAGCAGAGAGCTCCTTGCTGTTTCACAGGCTGTATCCTGAGATGTATCTATAGGAACCTTTGAAAAAGATATGTAATCTGTCTCACATTTTTGTCTTTCCATCTTCCATATCAAAGATGATAAAAGACATTGCCCACTACCACGACCAGAAAATTCCCAAGCAAACCATAGCAGCCTAGAAAGATCAGCCAGAACTGTAATAGCCAAATATTTCTTCCTTTGCTTCGTGACTTTCTTCCTTTACATCTATGCAGTCAAGAACAATGGTGACAATACAACTGGAATTTCTTTGGAATTCATTTGTGAGCTGGAAAAGGATTTCCTTTACTTTTCATCCTTGTATTGCTGAATATTAAAAGCTGAGTTCCAGAGGTACAATCTAAAATTTAATGTTCTTTTACACCATCCTGGGCTCAGGATGAAGATGAATGGGGAATAATCCATGTGCATGCACATACACACACAGAAGATGCTTCACTATGTAAATAACGGATGGCAAGGTACAAGGTTAGAAACCAGGAACCTTCTAAACCAAGATCACAAGCTTTAATCACCTGAACATGAGGAATTACTCCATTAGCTGAAAGCTGTGGGCTCTCAGGCTCATCATCAGCCAAGGACTAGATTGGGGCATGATCTCAGCACTCTGCCAGAGTATTACATGTTCCCTAAGGCAAAGTTTATCCCAGCTGGCTGACAGAAGTTCAAGTCTCACAAGGAATGCCAGTGTTTAATAAGTCTGTTGACACATCCTTATAAAGCTGCCAGAAGCTGCCAGTGGGGATAGAGTCCCAGCTTTAAATATTGAAAGCACAAGCCCGTGCTACTTGAGCTAATGGGGTTTCTTACCGCCACAGAAGATGCTTGTATATAACCACCCTCTGGCTACCAGTTCATTATGAGGCCATAATTAAGTAGGATCAAGATTCAGAAATAAAGTTCATTTTTGCAAGCATTAATATATATTTCTTTGGCAGGAAAAGAAGGGAGTGTGAGAATTTGGCCCTTGCTATTGTAAAATGCTGCCATATTAATTGCATTCAGCAAGTATTTCAAGAACACGGAGCTCAGTCTCCTGTGTTAGATGCTTTAGTGCTGCTGCATAGCTGGAACTTTCAAGAACATGTATGTGATTATATGGTGCCACTTATGTATGAGGCTCTTTCCAAATGAAAAAGAAGTTATGACTCCCATTCCAAAGAACTTAGTAGTTAAGTCCAGCAGAGAATATGAAGAAGAATGACACTAGGGCCCAAGAAGAAAGAAAAAATTGCATTCAGGAAAGGACCATTTGCAAAATAATCAGAGCAACTAAGCTGTTTCTTAACTTTTTTCTCTTTTGAATTAAAACAGTCTGGAGGAGGTACCACCTCCAAAGCTGCATTTTTTGTTAAGAGGGAGAAAACTTGGAGGGAAGATTTGAATAAAGAAAATTCTCAGCACCTAGGAAGAAACTTCTGACAGTCACAGGCCCCACTGTAGCAGGACATAAGCAAAAAGGAAAGCGTCAGCGAATTACAAGGTCAAATGCAAAGATGATGTGCAAGGATGTTTAGCTTAGAGAACAGGAGGCTGAGGGGAGACCTTATCACCACCTACAACTACCTGAAGGGAGGTTGTAGAGAGGTAGGTGGTGGTCTCTTCAGCCAGGTGACAGGAGATAGGACAAGGGGGAATGGCACAAAGCTGTGCCAGGGCAGGGTCAGATTGGACATTAGGAAAAAATTTTTTACTGAAAGAGTTGTCAGAGGCTGGAACAGGCTGCCCAGGGAGGTGGTTGAGTCACCTTCCCTGGATGTGTTCAAAAAAAGGGTAGATGAGGTACTTAGGGATATGGTTTAGTTTACGATGAGAAATGGTTGGACTTGATGATCTTCAAATGTCGTTTCCAACCTTGTGATTCTGTGATTCTGTGATAAAATTTAAAACTATTTTGAGATCACAGCACATCATTAAAAGCACATACCCAGATTTTAAATAGATGCTAGTTCTCAAAGAAATTACTCCAGAAGATGTGCTGTAGAAGCAGTGAGAGAACAAAGTGTTACCAACTGGACTTTGGATATGCTGAAGCAATTAGCAGGGGCATCAAAAGAAAGGAAACCAGAGAGTGAATATTTAGGCAGAGGAAAAGGAAAGCATAAGCTCAAGTTTAGCAGTGTGGACAGAGCACGCAGGAAAATAAAGGTGGTGGGATTCAGGAGAGGAGAGAGAAACAGTGCAAAGAAACAGCTAACACAAAGGTTTTTCTGTCACATGTATGACTATGAGCTGGATGGATCTATAATATTAGGAACTAACACAAATCACTGGTGATCATTGTGATCGTCCATTTCTGTATGCAGGGTGCCTCATTGATACCAGAATGCTTTACTCCAGTGCATCATAAGTGAGCATTATGAAAGTAAGCCTGACTTAGGATTTCACCTTAAACAGATTCATGGCCTTATTGGATGAGAATTGTAGTTTTGTTCCAAAGTAGTTTGACAAGTTTTGTTCCAAGCTGAAGTGAAAAGCTCCCTTTTCTTCCCAGGAGGGAGGAAAGGCAGACCAATATTGAATGCTTCAGACACTCCCACAAGGATGCTTTTGAATACAAATTGTGTTATCTAAGTACAGCTATGAAAATTTAGGATGCTGTCTGTATTTACCAGTACTTCATTAGTGATAACATCCCAAAATGAGTTATGCATGCTGCTGTTCACTGGTGTCCCTAAAACCTTTAGATGATGGTACAGTGTCGTGGTTTAGCTGAAACCAGGACATACAGTTATTATTTACATGTTATATGGTACAAAAGAGAAAAACTTCTGCTTGTTCAGAATTTGTAAACACATTATTGAAAGTAATACCAGTCTGACTTGGCTGTTGTGACCCCAGCTCAGGAGGATCCTCAGGAAAGATGCAGTGTTCATATGTATGGCTGTACAGATACAGATCTCTACTAAATTCCTCTATATGCAATAAGGAGAAAAAAAAAAGGGAGTGAAGCAAACACAAATTATGTACATTTTGCTTCAATTCTATTTATTACATATTTTGAAATAGACTATTTTACTTTGGAACTAGACCATGTAATTTAGCTGATGGTGATTTCCCAAATGTGAGGGAAGTACTTTCTTAATTTGGCAGCTGAGATTTAAAATAAGGGGATGTAATCTGTTATCCAGAATTAATTTGTTCTAGAATGACCAGCATGAGGCATTTCTGCAGAAAGCCTTATTCTGTTCCCTGTGAGATTTCTAGGGAATGAAAACCTTTTGTGCCCAGGTAACAGTGGAAAGTAAAAGGTCTGTCCTGGCCTGTTTCTCGTGGCCAGTATCAAAACGTCAACTACAGAGTGAGAATAACAAGCCAGACTCAGCTGGTGTAACTTAGCCCAGCTTCATTGCCTTCCCATGGACTATGCCAGTTCACATCTGTTGAAGCATGATTTCCTTAGCGTTGATGCATGTTTTCTCTTACATCTTTATTTTAGCTTCATGCAGTATTGGCTTGTTTGGCTTTGTTTTCTTTGACATGCAAAAGCAGGTTGCATGTAATAAGAAGTTCCTGATGTATTTATTATTAATAGAGCCATAAAGTCTTTTTGAGCATCTGAAAAAAAGATGACTTTTAGGTGTGGACTTGGGTAACACATTCTGAAAAGAGCAGGAGCCATTTGTTTCTAGAAGTATCTGACAAACTAAAGCTTCCATTTTTGGTTCCTTTTTACTCAGTGAATTTTTCTTCCTTTTAATCTTTTAATTCCCCCCCCTCTGACACTGCAGTCTTTTCTTTTTTCCACTTAGAAATATGAAGAAATGGGCAGGTCAAAGTTGAGATCATTTGTGGGGCTTAATCACATTGTAAGTCCCAGCGTAGCCCTTTCATCTCTCATGAACACAGACTGGGTATTGTGTGAAGTTCTTGAACTGTAAGTGACTTTAAATTCACTCTAGTGGACAAGGGTGAGAAGAAGTCATTTAACTTTTAATAGACTTTCAAGGACGAATGAGCAGCTGGTTGAGATGGAATATGAAATGACCCTTACCATTTCCCCAAACTCAGAATTCAATCTTTGAGGTTTAAATAATGTGGTTAGCTTTTTTCCTCCCCCAGTTTCCACTCCTCTCTGTTTCCTCATTTGGGATGGAAAGGGGGGATGTGAAAAAAAGAAAAGGCCGGAGAGAGGTTTTTCTGGCTCTTGCTGCGCTGAATATTGTGAAAGAAAGTTGGCCCTTCCCATATTTCCTGCCAGATTTCCCGAGTGGAAACAATTGTTTCTGCTTCATATGACTCATATCACATGGAGTGCAGAAAGGCTTGTGCAAATGAGTGTACCAAAATTGGTGAGCCCCTGCCAGTGCACTGCTGCTGAGGACCTGGGCCTAGTTGTTTGGTCCAACTTATATTCGAAAGCAACATTACATGGCAACTTATACACTGCAGTTCTCCCTGCTTTTCCAAGCATGGCTTGAAGAACTGGCTTTGAGGGATGTTTGACTGCAACTCTTAGCCAAGCCAAAGTTTTTCAGTGGCCCAGCAGTTCTCATGATCTGCATTTCTCTAAGTTTTTGAGGTGGAGAATGAACATGAAGGTCAATTGTAGTTTCTAGCTCCCCAGATTGTAAAACACGAAGTAATTAATTTTCGGGATACCTACGCATCTCTCTCTGGTTTCTCTTAGTGTCAGACTTGAAAAGACAGATACTATCCGTTGCATTAAGTCTTGTCGACCAAATGATGTCAGCTGTGTGCTGGATCCAGTCCACACAATTTCCCACACTGTCATTTCACTGCCCACGTTCAGAGAGTTTACAAGACCTGAAGGTAAGTGGCTTGTTCCTTGTTCTGTTTAATAGACTACAACATATAAAAACCTCCACCGGAAATCCTTGCCTAAAGCCAGACTAGCTACTGGTGCAGTAAAATGTTTGCACAGTTCCAAATTATAGTGTACTATTCATTTAATTAAAACCTTCGAGGCAAAGAAAGTCATTTCGAGCTCTAACTCACAGAGATTCCCAGTCTAAGGAAATACTGAGTCGCAGTTCCCATTTACCACATTTACTCATATAATAACCATGTGTCCCATGACTTTTTCTTCTCTGTTTTGCAGGATTTGCTGTAGGAAGTAGGTGCTCATATTTCTCTCATCTGTTTATAGTCTGTTGGTCACTATGGACAGGTGCCTTGTTCTAAGAACATAGCTTTTATCTACATGCAAACATTAATTGCTAAATACATTATGCTGAATATACTGTCTAATAGTGTGATTTGTCTTGGTTTGACCTATGAACAAAATAAGTGTTCTTTTTTAAAAATATAGAAAAAAAGGAAGGGAAATTCCAACAGCTGGACAGAAAGGTTTTAAGCTAAATTTTTCAAAAAGCATCCAAGTGAGTGGCTGTCTGGTCATACAGAGGGAGTCTTCCAGCCCCAGTTCCTGCACTCTCACAGGCACTCTGATATTTCCTTCGTTTCATAAGTCCTGCAGTTTCATAAGGATCACACACACCTTGCTTAGTTCAGACACAGATGTACAGATCAAGAGCCAATTTTTGCTCCTTAGCATTTGTATTCATCTTCTGGCAGCTTCATTGAGGATTGCTTGTACATCCAGAGGAGAGGTGACTGCCTTCAGCCCTGCTTCTCTGTAGGATGAGCCACTCAGCAACTTGCTGTGGGGCACAGAGTGAGAGAGAGAGAGAGAGATAGAGAACGGTATGGAGGAAAGGAAGATTATTTTGGAGGATTTTTTTAAAGATCTTAAATCCCTATTTCTGATGCATGCAGAGACTCAGCCTTGCTATCTCAGAAAGTTGTCGTAAATGAAAGCCAAAGCTGATTTTTTACTTCTGTACCAGTGTGGTGGTTTGACCCCGGCTGGAGGCCAGATGTCCCCCAAAGTCACTCTATCGCTCCCCTTTTTAGCTGGACAGGGGACAAAATATATATTATGAGGCTTGGGAGTCGAGATAAGGACAGGGAGAGATCATTCCGCAATTAGCATCACAGGCACAACAGACTTGACACAGAATAAAGGAAAGAAACTCTCTACTTTATTACCCTGTGACACCAGAGTCGGGTGATGAGAAGTGCGACCAGATCTTAAAGCACCTCCTCCCACCCCTCCCTTCTTCACAGACTTCAATTTAGTTATGATTTCGCTCCCTTCTTCCCCCCATTGTGGCACAAGGAGGGTCAGGGAATGGGGGTTTCGATCAGTTCCTTACAAGTTGTTTTCCTTCTTAGTTGGGCGGGGGCATTCCTCACACCCTTCCCCTGCTTCAGCATGGGGTCTGACCCCCAGGAGACAGTCCTTCATGTACTTCTCCAATGTGAGTCCTTTACCACGGGGCTTCAGCTCTTCACTGGCTGCTCCAGCGTGGGTCACTTCTATGGGGTGCGGTCATAAAATCATACAATGTCTTTCAGACTCTCAGGCCCAGACTGCTCCAGCCTGGTCTCCCATGGGATCACAAGCCAACCCCCTCTGCCCCCAGTAAACCTGCTCCAGCATGGATCTTCCCCCTGCTTCCCTGACCTTGGTGTCTGCAGAGTTTCTTACATCTTCTCACTCCCTTCTCTGGTGGCAAAATGCAGCTGCTTGTGGGTTTTTTCTCCTAAATGTGATTTCCAGAGGCACTGTGACCGTTGCTGATGGGCTCGGCCTCGGCCAGCAATGACTCTGTCCTTGAGCCGGCTGGTGTTTGCTCTGTGGGGTCTGCAGAGAGCTTCTAGCTGCTTGCAGCAGCCACCCCTGCAGCCCACCTCCTCCATCAGAACCCAGCCACACAAAACTACAACAACCAGGCAGAAAGAGTAGGGCAACCAATTTGGGTTTATATATGAGTGATTTAGCCACCAGTAACTTTGCTGTGTAGGGCTGCTATGGATCGTGTCAGGCCTGTTTCAGGCCATTGCTGGCTCTACTTCACTGGGAGCAAAGGAACACCCCATAGCCACTTCTACTCCATACATACCCCTTCAGCTTGTACTGAGCTAAGGATTTGGCCCAGGATGCTTCCCAAACCATTCCCTCATTAGTCCATCCCCATGATTTAATAGAAGGAGATGAGACCTATCCATCTGAAAGTACTGCCAAAGCCCTGAAGATGTTCCTAAACTATAATTCACTGTATGGCCTTGGGTGAATTCTTAGAGCCCTGTGGTTTAGTTTCATCATCTGTAGAGCGAGTATAATAAGGAAGATAATAATACTTATCTCCCTCACAAGGAGCTTAAAAAATAATCTTTTTTCTAAAAAACCAAAAAAACCCCAAAAAAACCCTTAAGCCCTCCTCCAGTGCTCAAAAGGACTCTATAATTTGTACTGGCAATACTTTGTGTAACTGCCTAAGGGAATCGGAGTTCAAGGATTTATCTGTTTGGGCCCCTTCTACTCCCCACCCTGTGGATCATCGGTGTAGTCCTCTTTGGGTGCATGCTGGGAGTTTGGCTGGTTTCTAAGAGTGGACTTTCTGGACTCTAAAAGTTATAGTGTTTTGGCTTCAGGGCTTCTGGGATGGTGCAGGCATAGAAAATAAATTATCTGAATCCTCCCCGCCCCAGTTCTTCTTTCTTTCCATTCTAAAGGACAAACTGGGAGCGGTAGGGGAGGGGGATGCCCTCCACCGGCTTTGAGGACAAGTCATTTTGGATCAAATTTTGCGAGGTTCTTCAATGATGTTTTCAAATACTTCTCAGTACATTCAGTGATACTCTTTCTTTGCAGAGATTATTTTTCTTCGTGCCATCACACCTACATATCCAGCCAACCAGGCAGATATCATATTTGACATAACAGAAGGAAATTTAAGAGATTCCTTTGATATCATCAAGCGTTACATGGACGGTATGACAGTGGGTGAGTAGAGTGTTTTCTGCTTACTTTCCTCTCAATAATATTGTAGAACAAGGTTAAGGGAATTAACTGAAGTAATTCATTCACACCTTGATTTTCAAGCCTGTATTGATTTAATATTCCCCAGTGCAATATGTATAATTTGAACTAATATCACAGGTATTTTTTTATTCAAAATACCAGAGGCCTAAACTTTAATTTGAGAAGTATGTTACTTTTTTTCAGAACTGGCTGTAATTACAAATGTAAATGGCTTAGCTTTAAAACGATGAGGTCAAACCAAATATAAAATATGTAGTATGTCAGCAAAGAGACTGTAATTTTAATTAACTGTTCTTTCTTCTTTAAACAGCATTGCACCAATTTGTGGATAATAATAAGATTTTTAAGGCAGGACTGAATTTACTGAAACTTTTACTTGTTTTAATATTTAATGACAGGCTGGTTCAGTTTTAACTAAATACCTCTCTTGAGGGTAAAAGGGATCTGCCAAATGCTGTAGGTTAGACGAAACTTCAGGATGGAACCTACATGTTTGAGTTACAGTCTAGGCTTGGCAGGGAGGAGATGTGGCAGGAGGTATACCTGTGTATAAGGGTCATGCATGAGACCTGCATCTCCTCTTCTAGCAGGAGGGGCTGCAACACAACCTGGGGTTGTACTTTCTGGTAGGTTTCTTTCAGAGCAGGGCCCTTTTGGGGGATATAATGCATACTGTGTCCAGCGTGAATGTGTATAGTGTATCCAGTATATATACATACAGGCGTACAGATGTGTATTTCCAATGTATAATGTAGCTTGGCTCTCACTGCGAGACCCAACATACCCAGGAGTAGTTGGCAAATGATGTGAAGGTTGCAAAGCAGGAACAGGTCCCAGCTGATGTGCTGCTCTGCCCAGTGTGAGTTGCCAGTGCTGTGGCAGGGGAATGTGCTGTGATTCTCATGGTTAAAGAATAAATACACCACGTATTAAAAATTAGTATTCGACCGCTCTTTGTTAATGTTTATTTATGAAAATAAAGGACCTCTGTTTACAGTGACTGTGCAGGTTCTGCTCAGGTTTATACATGTGCTGCTGGGATTCCTAGCAGGACTTGTTTGGATGAAAAGAAAAATCACCATCGTGCTTCTTCCATACATTGGTGGTCTGTGAAAAAGTCATATTTAGCGTGATCTGAAGGTGGCACTGTTGCATTTCAGAAGGAAGATAGTACAAGCTTTAGCTGTGCAAAGGCTTTATGAGCTGTAGATAAAACTCCTAAGTCATTAGGTTTGTATTTCTTTCTTTGTCAAACAGAAGTACGCATGTGAGCCCTGAGAAAGAGGGAAAGTCTGTTAAAGCGGGGTGATAAGATTACCGATTCCAGGTATTGGGTTGATTCTTTAGAAGAGTATAAATGTTATCAGATCCCACAGTAGTTGCAGGAGTTTGCTTTTCATGCTGTGTTCTTCTTTCTGTCTGAACTGAGAAAGAAGGACGTGTTTAGAAATTTGACTGGCCAAGGTATTCGCCCCAGGGAAGTGTTTCCATTTTGAAGAATAGGACTGCGTGTCAGTGGTATTTTACTTGGTAAACTGGATATCTGCCCCACAACCTTAGCAGAGAGGGGATATTCTTCTTCACCAGGTTGCAAGGATATGATTGATACATGCCTAAGTACATTCCCAGCTCTGCAAAAGAATTGGGCCACTCTTTCTTCACCTCAGTTCCCCCATGTGCAACGTGGAGATGATAAAACATGCCTACTACTGTCTTAATTAATTCTTGTATGTAAGAGTTTTAATTAATCCCTCTATGTAAAAATACTTTGAGATTAATGGGTGGAAGCTGCAAAGTAAACTGCCTGCAGCAGAATTGGAAAAGGAGAAACAGAACCCAAGCTGATATTACCTGGAGGGGCAGAGGTTCAGGACAGCATGTTGCATGTGTGAAATTAGGATTGCAAATAATTCTGCCAACAGCAGTTCTGCTACTCTCATCATAATATCGTTTTTCTTATTATTAATAATCAGAACATTAGGTGTTCCCATAAAGTGCTGGGAAGTTTTCAAAATGGATAAATAAGATGGAGTCTTAGTCCATGGGAGTTCACAAAGAGAGTCCCCCCTTGTAAAGAAAGAGGAAGGGTTTGTATAAGGGTGGAAAAAAACAAAGGGCATCGACAATATCAGAAAGATCTACTGGATATCCCATTAAGTTATAGGAACATAAGAACTGTGGGGCTGCAACATAGGGACTCTAGCAGACCAAATGCTCAACTAGCCCAGTAACCAGCATCCAACATATGGGCCAGTAACAAGCAGGTATACAGGAATCATCAGTTTATATGCTTCTGGGAAAGCACACCTGGAACATCATGCTTGATGGCCACCAATGGACATATGCTTCTTGTATCTTTTTTTTTTTTTTTGCTGCTTCTATTGTAGAGGAATAATACATTTATTAGAATCATAGAACCATAGGATATCCTGAGTTGGAAGAGACCCACGAGGATCATCGAGTCCGACTCCCAGCTCCACACAGTGCCAGACTATTCAGAGCATGGGGCTGAGTACATTGTCCAGAAGGTTCTTGAACTCAGCCAAGCTGAGTGCTGTGACCACCTCCCTGGGGAGCCTATTCCAGTGCCTGACCACCCTCTTAGTAAAGAACCTCTTCCTACTATGCAATCTAATATCCTATTCTGATAATAAATCATAGATGCATGGTTAAAAGGAATAATAAACATGTTTAATTCTGTTGTAATATTTCAGGAGAAATGACAGGAGTATCAAAGCTACTTTATCTGCTAATGGAAATTAGATCATCAAATATCTTTTCTCTGCGAGAGAAAAGATAGAAAACCTCTTTAGAAGGGTGGGGAAAAGAGAAGGATGGTCTAGCTCATAGAAGTGTATAAGAGCATGTGGAAAAAAAGCTATAAAATAGTTGTTACTGAAAGAGTTGAATGTCATAAACCTTGACTAGATGTCAGAGCAGAGGAAACCAATGAAGGGATTCAAAGACAGGAGAGAGGACTGGGGAAAGAGGGAAGGAAAGGACAGATCAATAAAGATGCTTTTGCAGGAAGTCCTCCATTAATAAAACAGGTTTTTGCTAGGTTGTCACAAACAAGAAGAGAGATGATGCTTTAATAAGAACCTGCATCTAAGCTGTGTTTGTATGAATGCTCTCAAAAGTGCAATACTAAAAAACCAAAAAAAAAGAAAAAGTACAGGTTTCTTTTGGTAAAGTTTTTGAGAGTGGGAGGACCTGCTACAGATAGAGTTACAGAAGAAAAGTGAGAACTGGAACACTAACAGAGAATTGGGACTGAAGAGAGGCAGGTCATCAGTTTTAACCATTATCCTTTTAAGTTGACACTGAGATGTAATGAAGACGTTAGTGAAGCTGAGAAATGTGTAAGATTGGATAGAGAGTGGCCTGGGTTGTGGTTTGTTGGTGAAGAGATAGAGCTGAGGTCACGGGAAGGGATGAGATTGTGTAGGAACAGGTTGTCAGGAAGGAAAATGAAGAAACTAGAGACAGAGGAAAGAGCTGTCCTAGGGAATGCTACAAAAAAACCCAACAGGCTCTCCCAAAGAAGATGTAGGAGGAGCAGCCACAAAGGTAGGAGAAGAAAGAGGCAAGGATAGTATTGCAAAATCTGGGAAAGAAAATGTATCAAATGGGAATCAATGGAAAGCAGTATCAGACATGGAGGAGCCAAAAGAATTAAGAACAGACTCCAAAATGAGCTATCCTGACCTACAGAAAGTATCTTCCAGTGGAAGAGAAGGAATGAAAGCCAGCCTACTCGAGTTGCAGTGCATAGGCCTCATGCAAGCTGAAGAAAAAGAATTGTTGAAAAGGTTGTCTCGAATATTTCTACCCTATTGCATTAAAAAGAGATGTGAAACCCCATTCTTTCCTGGTTCGACAAGAGCTGTAGACTCTCTGTTGCCTGGTGTGGTTACAGGTCAAGGAGGCACTGTATCCAAACGATCCTGTTAACAACTGCACATCAGTTATTAGCAGGGGTGGGAGAAAAACAGAAGCACAGACCTATCCAGGTTGGGTTTTTTTAAAGCTTTTATAGACTTTTCACTGCATTCCTCCTTTAACCAGCTGTCAGAGAAAAATGAAGAATGCATTTTCAACCTGTACAAAAATGTCCTATCAATGCCTGGGGTATTATCAGTTACTATAAAACATTTCCCCCCTCAGCTATGCATTCATTTCCTTAGGTGACTGTAATACCACCTAGCAGTCTGGTAAACTTCAGGGAGGTTTTTCAATTCCTTAACGCAGCTAAAAGTAGTTTTGATAGACAGAAATCTTCCATGTGCCATTTAGAACTAACCTAAGCATATATTCTTCTGTATTAAGCAGAATAGTTCTGTTCTTAGGAAGCAGGTTCAAAGCCAACACAATTATAAAATTTCACTTGTACCTATAGAGCATCTCAGGGGCATTGTGCTGGATCCTGAATACACTGATATCAAAGGTTGCTTATAGTTTTACAGTTATGTACTACTGCTGTCCACTGCTATTTGTGAGGATTTCACTGCTATCTCTGTCCTGACTCTCCAGCATTCATAATGTTACTTTTGAACCATTACAGAAAGTGTCTCAACTACTGATGGCACAAGATTGGATTCATTAGTACTCTAATTTCTACTGTGCTATCATGATTGTTTAGTATGTTCCAGAGGCTGGGCAGAGACTTTTTAAAAATGACCAGAAGGTAAACAAAACGAGGAAGTGTGCTCCTGGGATCCCATACTAGTTGGGGGCAGGAGAAGGAGACTGGAGGTTTATTTTACTTTTTGGGAAACCCATCCATAGCACAGGGGAAGTAGTTCTGTATCTCATAAGTAGTTTGGCCATTCCCAATGTGGCAAAGTCTTTTCACAGTCCACCATGGAAATGTTTCTGTGGCCTGACTTAAATTTAGAGTTATTGGATTGCAAAAGGTTTTGTTCTGAACTTTATCCCTGGACCCACTCTGCAGTGCTGGGCAAGTACCTTCACATTCCTCTCCCTTACCCTCTGTTCCTCCAAACTCTTGATCTTTGGGCCAGAGGCTGGCTGGCTCTTACCTTGCATTTGTTAAGGTGTTGAGCATAATGAGATCCCAGGACTGATTTGGGCTTCCTGGCACAGCTGTGATGCTGAAAGTAGCAGTTCCCCTCCAGTTGCTTTTCTCCGGGGAAGGGAGTCTAGGTGTAGGCAGAGCTAGGGCATCCAGAAGAGCTCTGTGGTTCACAGGGGACGAGGACATACTTTATCTCCCCTTGTGGATACTCTTACTAGAAAGTAAGAGACAATAGCCACCTTTTGTGGTGACTGTAATGTCATTAGCATGAAATGACAATGGTGTCTGGCAATACAAAACCCATGCTGTCCAGTCATTCATAGCAAGTGCACAGAGCAGGGGCATAATTCAGCAAGTTTTTGGACAGGCTCTTGCAGGCTTACATTAAAAATGACAGAGCCCCTTTCAGTATCTTTCTTCTGCTTTCATCTAGGCTTGCCCCTTTCACAAGAGGAGCCCCTCAGCAAAGAATATTTTGTGAGTTTTTCTCCGTGCCAGGTTGCCCTGTTGAAATTAGTAGCTATGCATTTGGGATGAGGGTGCCCAGAAGCCATTTGGTAAACGGGATCCTAGATTTATTGCCTGGACCTGCCCTTTTGGGATGCTGACTGCACTGTTCAGTAGTCAAATCTCTCAACACCCTCCCTCCCCTCCAGAAAAAAATGTCAGGCTGGAGAACTCTTCTGGAGGCAAACAGGCAACTCGAGCGGGAGGTGAATTTTCATTTCGTAGCTAAGAAATGCTGAAGGTCTTTTCTGGTGAGAATAAGTCTCATGCTCGAGGGGAACAACCTTCCTAATGCCAAATTTCGCTCTAACACATTGCAGGTATCTAATTAATCAAACACTCCTCCTTGATCAATATTCATCTCTCGAGTAGGAAGGCGTAATGTAATACAGAAGCTTTCATACAGACCACCTTCAGTTAGAGTTTCCATAAAGCCAGCAGACAAATAAATCACACTGTGACTCTGATGAAGTTTTGTGGCGTGAAGTCTAAAACCTGCCAACTTAGGAAAGAAATGGACTGAGTCAGGGAACAGCTGAGGGGACTGCCAAAGGTCCTTGGTTCAGATTACATACATAGCGTGCATTTTTTGGTATTAACTTGAAACAGTGGGCTGGGAGATTACATAAATGAGCAAATAAAGCCAGATTTGGAATCCAGTACACCGAGAAACATACTGCAGCAATTCCTGTGAGAGATGTCTCTGTGGATTCAGCCTCCTGAGGTGCTTTGCCCTGGTTTAGACTAGTCAGAGACCTGCTTTTCTAAGGATCTCCAAGTGTTAAATGTTTGTGTGAGTGATTCAGCTGCTTCTGCTGCTGCTCCTGAGTTTGTGGTCGACAGCAAAGGCATCTCAGTCCTGCAGTAGCACATACAGACCCTATAAACATGGAGATGGAAGGCAAGAGGCTCAAGGTATATCATAAATCTCTCCCAGTATGACGCAGAGATGCACGGCTCACTTAAAACACCCAAACCCCTAACTTTTATTTTTAAAGGGGTCAAATGTGGTGAGGTGATCCCTTACTTCAGCCTTATTTTGAGAATTTGGTCAGGGATTAGCACACATTAAGATTCAGAAAGCTTCCCTCGTCAGAAGGTCTGCTAACAAAACCAGTGGAGCTGTCGCCTCTAGGTGATGACTGAGCAGCTATATAAGGGCTTTCATGTCAAATCCTCAGGATTAGGTACTTTTTTCTTCCATGGTAAATTGAATCACAGAGCTATGTTGTGCTGCGTGCCATAATGTGGCTCCTTGCCAAGAAATGCTTAGGGTTACAATAATTAATTACCCAGGTGTCATGGATATGCTACTGTATCAAAGCTTGGCTGAAGCGGAATAATACGGCTGTGGGACAGGTAGGGTAAGCTAAGCCTCTCCCAGTAAATGGAGAGATTGATGATGATGCCCCATGATGGACACTGTAAATAAGACAGTGGGAATAAAGTCCCAGGAGGTGAGCGTATGTGATTTTACGTGTTTTGGACATTCAGCCTTGAAGTTTTCCCACCTGTTCTTGTAGTATGTAAGATACTGCATAAAGCATGCCACGTTCCCCAAGGTGGAGCAGGAAGGATTAAAAAATATATGGTGGAAACTATTTTTTAATGAGGCTACTTCAAGTACAGTTACTGCTTTTTAGGCATGAGTGATTTCGCAGCATTGTCAACATTAAAACCCATTGCGAGGTTTGGCTGGAAGGCAAACCAGAGATCTAAAAGCACTTGAAGTTTGCCAAACCAAGATAAGAGCACATCCCTCTGAAGTTATTTGGTATCCTTAATAAAGATCATAGTATTTGTAAACTAGCCAAACCTTGGTGAAATCAAAGGTTGTTTTTAATTCTTTAATAATACCAAGGCTCCATATGATCCAACATGACAGATAATAGCTTTGCAAATATTTACCATTTGTTTCTGGCCAAAAAATGTATTAATACCATGAGGGCTCTTTATTGCCTCTTTATTTGATGCATTTCAGCAATCAAAGCTTTCTAGAGAAGCCCAAGTGTTAATGAAATTAAACTTTGTTGAGTGGTTGAAGGATAGCATTTATAATAAATTGAATCCCAAATTTCTGATCTGTTGAATAAGGCAGAAAGATTCTTTTTCACACTGAAATGTAATTCCTCTACTGTAATTTCCCTTTCTTTTTTTTTTTCTTTAGAGGTGAAACGAAAGGCAAAAAGAGAAGCAGATTTAGTTTAAGCTAAATTTAAACTAAGGCTTGTACCCCAAGTGGAAACTTCAAAGGCTATGAGTACCTGGAGAGTTTTAGGCACAATTACTTAGACAGTCTTTAAAGGAAAGCTTTGGCTTTACGTGGCTTATAAATGTTTACTGTGGTCAATGGATGCTCAGAGCTTGGGAGAGATCTGAGCAATAGATGTTGTTTATGGGTGCAGGCCCACCTTGTTACACTGCTCTTTTTCTCTGGGGGGTATCTTGCCCTGCTCCTGATCCTCTTTTACACCCCCCAGAGAAGGATGCAGTACAGCTTTGAGCTGCGCTGTTGGGTAGTGGTTACTGAAATGCTCTAGGTACCCAGGCTTTTTCCCTGTTCCTGAGATAACATGCCATTGCCATCAGCACTGCACGAACTGCTCCAAGTTATGAGGAGCCCAGTGTATGCTGCCATTGTGGTACCTAAATCAATGTTGCCTTTCTGTTACCTAACAAGGAACACTGAGGTTGTGTTAAGTGATCTGGAACTTTGTTGGTGCTCAGAAGGGAACACCAACTCTATCTCTCAGCTCTACCTCTGAACTCTCTACCTCTGAACTAACACTGCATCCCTTTCCCTGTTGTCAGCATAAGTACTTGTATGGTAAACTACATTTTTAGTTCTCTTCTTTCAGGTGTAAATCCAAGGGAAGGTGTGGAGGATAGAGCAGGACCACTATTTTTGGTCACCTTAAAACAACAGTGAAATTTCCCTTAGTGTCCTGTAGTTTATGAAAGTGTGATTTTATGTGTCCAAACCAGCTTCTGAAGCATTTTATAAGCACTTTTTCGCTAAACAGTTGAAAATCAGGCCATTTTCTTTAGAATCTGGATAAAGGTCTGGAAGGTCCATGTTTGAAAAGTGCGTGTTTTTGACAATCTTATCCCTGGGTACTTGAGCAAAGACATGCATAGCAAGCCACACGCCTGTGAAGCAGTCCTCCATGAGCATGGAAACCTTCTCAGCATCCAACTCTAACGTTGTTCTCCAAATCTATTCTTTTGTGACGTGTTCGCCATCAAACTCGAATGAAGTTCTAATTCGCAGTATTATGGGGGCAATATACTTCAAAGCAAGAGGAAATCTATTTCAGTGCTGGTATTTTGATTAATGAGTTCTCTGAATCCTTTAACGATATTTATGTTTGTCAGGTGTGGCAGCTCAAGGATTAATGGTATCTTCAGAGCTATTTTGCTGTATATGATTTGATGCCTGCAGTGATGATTACCAAGAAATATTTCATTTTCCACAGAGCAGCCACTTATTAATAAAACAGATTGTATCAGAAACTATAGAGCACCACATAGAAGGAGCCTACATTGTTATTGTCACAAATAATTGAGAGAAATAGAGATAGCTTTCACAAAAAAAAAAAGAGTAAATGAAAAGGACTATTTAGCTTTTGAGAGATGGAGGAATCTAAGGTGTGCATTAACTTTCTGAAGTCAGCAGACATCTGGTGGTCTGGGAAATGCCTGCAGTTTGACAGCTAGATTGTGCCTTTAGGCACAGTCGTGAACTAGAGAGGACTGGAGGAACATAATGCCTGTGAGAGTGCCTGTGGAGGTACAGCCCACTGCTGTGAAGAGGAACAAGAAGGGCTTCTACAAGTACATCAATAGCAAAAGGAAGACTAGGAAAAATGTGGGCCTGCTTCTAAAGAGAGCAGGAAACCTGGTGACTAAAAGCATAGACAAAGCTGAAGCAATCAGTGTCAACTTTTGCTTCATTCTTTACTGATAAGATTGGCCTTCAGGAGGCCTGGGGCCCTCAGAGCAATAGGAAGGTCTGGAACAAGAAATCCTCACCCTCCGTGGAGGAGGATCAGGTTAGGGAACATTTAAACAAATGGACATATTCAAGTCCATGGAAGCTGATGCACACAAATGCTGAGGGAACTGATGCTATTGAGAGGCCACTCTCAATTATCTCTGAAATACTGTGATGATCAGAAGATCCTGTGAACTGGAAGAAGGCAAATGTCACTGCAAACTTAAGGAAGGTTAAGAAGGAGGATCTACGGAACTACAGGCTGGTCAGCCTCACCTCAATCCAAAAGTTGATGGAGAAAATCCACCTAGAAACCATTTCCAAACTTATTAAGGATAAGAAGGTGACTGAGAGTATCCAGCAAGGATTTATGAAGAGGAAATCATGCCTGACCAACCTGACAGTCTTCTACAAAGAGATGACTGGTTTAGTAAAGAAGACAAAGACAACTCTTCTCAGTGCTGTGGACAGGACAAGAGTCAATGTGCACAAATTGAAATGCAGGACATTCCATTTACACATACAAAAAACCTTCTGTTCTTTACTGCAAAGTTTGTTGAGCACTGGAACAGGTTGCTTAGAGCTGTGTGTGGAGTCTCCATCCTTAGAGAATCTTAAAACCATTCTGAACACAGCCCAGAGCGATAAGGTCTAGGGGACTCTGCTTTGAGCAAGGGGTTGTACCGATGCTCTTCAGAGGTGCTTCCTGCCTCAAGTATTTTGTGACTCTGATTCTGGGTTGCAGTGATGTTGAAAACAAGATGGTTGGATTTCTATGAAAAGGAAAACTTTGCAGCTTTCACTCTACCAAAAGCAGTAAGACATTCCCTAATGTGCTATGTTTGAAGCACTGTATTTTCACAGTTAGGATACATTAGGCAATTACCCGGGAGTTGATTTATTTCCCTTCTCCTGGCATGGTATAGGTCAGTAAGTACTCTAGTAACTATGTTGGCAGAGCAATTTAAGCACCAAATATCATTACTTTGGCATAAGTTTTTGGAATAAAGAGCAGCCTTTAGGAAAGGAATTTAATTAAACTTTAACGTGTGCAGAGCCCCAAAGCCTTTTACTGGGGGGAAAAAAAAAAGAAAAAAGACCAAAAAAAAAAGGCTTAAAATAGCCTAAAATATGTACTTTCTCGTTGTGACCAGGATGTGAATTATTTTTCAACCTTACTGATGACCTTTATATATTTTTAATGAATACTGAATAAAAAATAACTTTTCTTACAAATCTTAACACGACTTCTTTGAGTTGAGGCCTGCAGAGCCAAAAACCAATTTGGCTATACAGCTTTGGCTTCACACTGTAGGTAAGTATTTACATGTTGTAGACAGAGATAGTCTGGTATTCCAGCCTAACCTGCAACTCGTTGTCTATGGTTTGATCCAAGGAAGCATTTTTTCATGGCTGGATTTCTTTTCTCTTGCCCATTTCTGGAATGATCCTATCACCTCTGCCTTTCCAAAAAGCCACTGCAATGACCGTTTCCCTAGTCCTAAACTTCCTAATTGTCTGAACATCTCTTCTCAAACTTAGGACCAGGCTCTTATGTAACACTGATGCAGCTGAGATGTTTACTCTTAATTTTGAAAATCTTGGCCAGCAATATAAAGCCAGAGGCCTTGAGGAGAAAAAGCAAACTTGAAGTTATAGTCCAGGATCTTGCATTAACATGAGGAGACCAGTCATCTTGTATTGCTTAAGGGAAACTCATAAACGTGGTTTTCCCCTACAAAAGGTTGCTCACCACACATTTACTGCTAGCGTGCTGGTGCTTTGGGCTACTTTGGCTTTAGGTTCCAGACAGCAGAGATGATAACCTCTTGGCTTTGTTGCTGCAACATCCACATGGGATTAAAGAAGTTTTCTGACATGAGGGGAGAGCCTGTGTCCATCCTTTTTACGTAATCGTACGCACCCAGGGGCTGGCACAGACTAGCAGACTGTTTAAAGGCTGGTTTTGTGATTCACAGAGATCCACTGCTAAATAAAAAATAAAGAGTAGGTACTCTTGCATTGTGAGGGCTAGGACTATAGGACTATTCATTTCTGATGAGGCTCTAAAAAGGACCAAAGTGGTTTTTGTGGGGAAACAGAGGTCCAGGAACAGCCAAACGTAGGACTTCAGAACATAGCGTGAGATTATCTGGAAGTTAGTAGAAGGCCCAGTAAATTACCTGAGCTTCAGTTCAGTTTGGGCTCTAGCTCCACAGCTCTCACCACATTGCCTGCCACTTGAATTTTTCCAGATTAATAATTTCATGTTCCGAGTATCCATTTAAAGCACAAGGAAAATAGCTAGAGGAAAAATTACAAGGTGGTTTTTTGTGTCAATGAAATCTCTGTCTTGTAGCTGTCGCTAGCAGCTCATCCCAGATACATCCAGAAACAGACAGCACCGTCTCTCTCCATGTAACAGCACATTCTCTTGACAAGCCTTCCTGTAGTTTTTTTTTCAAAGGGGGGCACATTTTGTGACAGACAATCAGACCTGTAGCCTCATAGCCTGAGGGTTAGGAAATCTGGGGGCAAGAACTGTTTTGCTTGGGCTCTTACACATCTCATATAGGATTGTATTAATTTCATGAGGAATGGAAATTAATCTGTTACTACCAGAAGGTCATGAATTCTGCACGAACAAACTGAATATGAATTTTTCAGCCCTAGTTTGTATTCCTGCCTGTCACCTGTTAAACCTCATACCCTGCTCAGCCTTGGGACAAACAGAAAAATATTTAAAAATTCAGTAGCAGTGTGTGCTTAGTTTGAAGGGAAAGCGAACAATGAGCTCTGCTCAGACTTGTTTGTCTGCCTTCCGTATTTCAAATATATGTCCCATTCTTACTATTTTAGATACTTTTTGCAAAGTGTTTAGTTGGAAATCTCAGAATTAATAAAAAGAGGTGTTTTGTTCTATTTAGGAGTGGATGAATATGTCAACTATAGATTAAAGATTCAAAAGGGTGCATTGTTCTTCTTTTCACCACTTCATGATCTCTTGGTAACTCCTCACCATCCCTCTGAGATTAGGCAGTCTATGGTCAGTTTTTAGTTGACCACAGATCATACAATGACATTTTAAAAAAAAAAAAAAAAGCAAATTTTCCTAAATAATTTGTTTATTCCCAAGAAAACTGGCTAAATTAGTACCTGCTGATAATGTCAAGTGTGAAGTCTTGCATGAAAAAGGGGCAATACTTGTTGAATACTTACTGGCTTCAACTGATAGGAACTAAGTTGCATGTCTCTTTGTTAACTTGCCCCCTGGGAAGAATCCCAGAAAAGAGACTGTATGCTTGTTGGGAGCACAGAGGAAAAAGGCCATTTTGCTACTATCCTTTGGCAGGTGATAGCTGGAACAAAACAATAAAGCTGTAACCCTGTGTTGGGTGGGGGCAGAGAGGAGAAGGTGGTAAGAGGAAAAGAGCTCTTGTGCCTGTTCCTTAACACAAAGTTTGAAATGTGGTTGAGGGAATCGATCACATTTTTGATAACTGTGTTTACTGTATTTTCCTGAGCGTAGCCCACGGGTTCTTTGGAAGAACAGCTTTGGATCTGGCAGTAGTTCGAATCGTTTATATATACACATATCCACAGGCCTGCATGTGAATATGCAGGTAAGGCAAAAGGGGGTTTACTTCAGCACATCCCCTCTTCCCACAGTCAGCAGATGCAGCTCCCCAGCAATCATCAGTCCCTGTTGCCTCTTCCTTTAGCCTCTGGTTCCCTGTCTGCTCCAGTAGCACTTCTCAGCTTGATTTTGTGTGGAGTCCTTAAAAGTTTAGTTTATCTGAAGTTCCCTTTTTGAGGAATGGCCGCAACTTCTCTCTGCTCTGTGTTCTTGCAATGATGATGCAGGTTTAAGTATTTTACTAGATCCAAGAATCAATCCCTGTTGAAAATCTGTGACCTTCACCTCTGGAACAGAAAACATACCATAATGCATGCTCTCTACCAACCCAAAACAGCCTTTCCTAGTGGCAGCATAAAAATAATCTCCTTTGGTTCTGCTTTGCTTTCTGGCAAATCATGGAGGTCCCTGTTAGGGGAACTTTCTCTAGAGGAAATGCAAATACAGTGCTCAGCAAGAGGTGTAAGCAACACTAGGATGCAGATTCATTGCAAGGGCAGAATTTCTGGTTAGCAGTGGAGAAAAAAAAGATTTCTTTTTTTTAACTATTTTTTAAAGTTTTGCAGGTGCACCTTCACATACGGGGCAGTGAGCTTAGCACAGGAGCCAGAATCAGGAGTCTGGGTTTCTGGAGACAAGATGTTAATGCATGGTAACATGGGGACTTGTCACCCAAAGCGTGTTAGTGTGGTAACAAAACAGCAGTGTTTCTCCCAAGTTCAAAATGGAGCTTCTTAGAAAATCAGCTGCCTAATGCAAAACTACAAGCAGAAACCAGACACAGAGGTGAATTGCCTGAGGGCCTCACATATTTCAAAGCAGAGAAATGTAATGATATCTTAAAGAGGTATAGACAAGCCAGGGAATACCTGTGGCATCTGATTACAATAATAGAAATTCTGCTGAAAGGCTTAGGAAGATTAACAATATTAACCTTGCTATCTTATTTATCCCATCTTATTTGATAAGCAAAGCCTCAGTAATCCACTGACAGCGCCTCTGAGATTGTTGGTTGTTGTCATTATTCTCACTTTAAAATAAGTACTATATATTATTTAGGTGAAAGTCTTCACTACACATGGTGGCATGCTTTTACCTTAGAGAAAATCAAAATATGAAACACGAAAGAAGAAGCAGCAGAGCAAGAGAGCAGCTCAGTGTCTGAATTACAGAGCTGTAAAAGCTCCGGACCATGGTCAGACTATCTCTGCAGAAATAACTGTGATGCCCAAAAACTTGCTGCCTCTCAAGCCCAGGCTGTTTGCTTACACAGATCAGCAGGTGGAAGGGATTGGGGTAGATCCTGTTTACAAAGTGTGCAAGGAAAAGAAGTCTTACGGCTGTTCTCTAAAAGGAGGTCAGCAAACCATGAAGATACCCAAGCAGATTTGGGACGTGTAGTAACATCTCTGCTCAGTTAACAAAAAAAAGCAAAACCAAACAAAGGTGAGCTGATGGAAAGCAGTCTGCCTGGCCTGTGACACAGGGGTTTCTCTAGGTTGAGCCTGGGTTCGGGTCACAGATTGTGAAGCGATGAGGATAAACAGCAACAGCAGCATGTCAGACTGGAGAGAAACAGCGCGTGCTCGCATAGGTGAGCCTGTAGGCGAGACAACACAGATGCTCAGGATTGCTTGGCACATGGGATTCAGCAGCAGCAGCACAGATCTCCTTGTTCATTGCTTATCAGTTATTCACCCTGGTTTAATACAGGCAAATATCCTCCCGGCGTCTTTTTTTTTTCCTTTGGTACAAAATGCTAACCCAGATGAAATCCAATTTTGTTGGGAAAGGATTTGGATGAACTTGCTTAAATAAACTCACCCCACTTACCAGCTGCAGCTGGAGCCTGCAGCTTTGATCCCAGATAGCATCAGATGATGGTGGCATTGGAGAGCACTCTGTTTACAGGTCACACAATAAGTGACCCCGTTGCTCTTCCGGCATCCTCTGGGCCAGGACCAAGACCCAGTCTGCACTTATCCCCATGTCAAATCTGAGTGGCTCCATCCAGCTACTTTAGATTTAGACTGGTAAAAAAGAGATCGAAAAGCAGCTGCTTAATGTTACATTTCCTGAGTTTTCAGTACATTTAAAAATTGTAACTTTCCTATTACTGTAAAGTATGTTTTTATACTTAATATTCAGCTATAAGCGCTGAAGGATGCCAGACCACAAATCTGGACCCGGCATTAGTCTGCCAAAAGACACAGTGGAACAACATGTTTATGCAAATGCTGTAGTAACTGATGAGTCCACGTCACTTAAAACCATCCAGAATTATTACACGTGGCATCTTCAAATGTGTCCTGTGCTAAATGCTCTCGAGATCCTGACTGATTCAGTGAGCCATGATCGAATTACATGGACCAGGCCTGAGCCTCAAGCTGCTTCTTCAGACCCCTGCTTGTGATGGTGAGCACGAGACACTGCTGGCCGTGTTTGGGTCTCAAATAGCTGCGCCTCCCTCATACTGACCATGAAAGGCACAAGACATTAGAGAATCAGACACAGGGAGTGTCAGAAGGCAGCCATACATGACAGCAGGTAGCCTCTTAACAGCATTTCTGAGACAAGTCCGTGGACCGCTGCGATAGGATCACTGGGACACTGGGAACTGGCTAGACGTGCAGCCAGGTCTCAGGCTCTGAGCCGCTTTGCTATTACGTGGCTTCCACCTGTATTCGTCCTTGGGTTTGATAGAGAAAAATGCTGAGGTTTTCCACTTTAGCACTTTTCACTAAAAAAAAAACCCAAACAAAAAGAAAGTGCTCGATGAGTAAATCTACCAAGAGCTGAAAACCTGTCATATTATTTTGTCCAGTAGAACATTTCAAGGTTTTTTCCTTGCTTTTTTTTAAAATTCTGCCCATTTAGAATGGCAGCATCCTTGTACACATGCTGTAGCACAAACCCATCTGACTGCATCATCCTGTTTATTTAATAGGAGAGGAAAGGAAATCGTTCTTTTGCACTGGTAGTCTTTTCAGGACCATCTAGGACATTGGCACAACGAAGTGGAAAAATAAATACAGTGAGAGCTTTGTATTTCTTTGTACATTGCTTCAATTTCTTGCTTCAGTATAGCTGTCTCATCATGTGCAGCTTTCACTTCTCAGACCATTATTAGGCTCGATTTTAAAACTGCAGCAAGAGAACTGTGTGGAAAAGTACATGGCCACAACGGATCACAGTGTGTTTGCCTGTTTCCACCTGGAAAATAAACAATCCTTTTCTCCTGCCTGTTAGCAGAGTGCATCCAAACAAGTATGGGAAAGTTACTAATTGCTTGGAATGCGACATCAATAATGTATGGCTACATGCCATGGTGTGGCATGAACCATCCTGAGTGGAATTGCATCATGTCAGAAAAACACAGAGTTTTGCACTCACAGGCCTAGATGAGAGCAGGGTCTACTAGAGCAGAGCGAGAAGGTGTAGGACACCATAAAAACATTGCTGAATGGAAACAGCAACCTTTGCCATCTGAGGCTTGGTGATCACTGCATGAGCTGCTAACAGGGTGGGTTAAACAGCTTGCCAGTACTGAGTGATTCCAATGCTGTGTGTTTCCGTGGCTGTCAGTTAAAGCCCTGCCTGCAATAATGTGATGTGCTGTTAGCAAAATGCTTTAAGTGCTACCTTAAAGGGAGGGCAATTTTAGGAAGGTTTTTCTTTTTCAACATATCATCTGCCAAGCCCGGTCATTTTTATAAGGTGCAGGAAGGTAGCCAAGAAAGCTAAAATATAAAATAAGTATATATATATGTATGTATGTACATATAAATTGTTGGGGGAAGGATACTTAATAAGCATATTCATTAAATATGGCAAGCAAAGTGAATGTGGTGAAAAGTTTGCAATTTTTCTGCACGCTGAAAATACTAGTCAGTATTTAACCAGGACAAAACTGTAATGTCATCACTGCCTTAGAGAAAGGTGCTGACAGCCTGCATAAGCAAACGTTTATGTCTCCCATCAGATCTCAAGCCAATGTGTTCGTAGGGGACTTCTGTAGGAGTTTGGCCTGGACTCCGGGAAGGTGCTGGTGTGCTGCCTGCTTGTGAAACATAACCCCCAGCATGCAGAAGGAATATGTCTTAAATAATCCTTTCTTAAGCTGTGTATTTCCTGCTGAATGCAATGCCCTGTTAGAGAAGTCAGAAAAGTCAGGTGTCAGGAGGAGGGGTCTGAGGCAGGGGTCTCCGCCAGACTTCCTGAGCCTGCTGTCTGACCTCAGGTTTAAGCGATTTTGACCTTTTGGATGCATCCATTCGGATGCAAGCCATTTGGTTGCTCCCTACTCTCACCACTGGGCCTTATCTGGGAAGAGAGAAGGTGTTTGCTGGCTTGTCCTGAACCTTTAAAGGAGTCAGTGGCAAAGCTCCTGTTGACTTCTGTTCCATGCAGGTCAGAAGCTGCAATACTATTCCACTTGGTCACAATGTGTTGAGGCACCCACAAGACCTTATGGCCCAGTTGGCCCTCCTTGGGGTCCTCCCCCACACCCTGCCTGAGAGCCAGGAGCCCCATTTCAGCTTCACCACTCAGCCTCCAGCAGGCCCTGTCCTGCTGCACCCCGGTACTGGGCCTCCCCTGTGTAAACCAAACACGAAGACTTGAGCCCTGAAAGACACAGCTCACTGTTCTCTTACCACCTCCTTTCTCATTATCAACCTGCAGTGTTGGTGAGGGCATGGCCCCCACCCATGTGAGGAATGAGGCAGGGACAGGGGCTGTGCTAGACCCCCCTTTCCTCATTAAACTCACCTACTTTGATTCCAATTCCTTCCAGTAGGTTTATCCATCCACGATGCAACACACCGTCGATTTACAAACTAGTGTTATTAGATACTTATAGGGAGAGTGTTGATTTTATTGCTGCACCATAATTTCCTTTACAAATAATTTCTACTGTTCCAAATTAAATGTAGCTTTCAGCACGGTACCAGAAATGGCATTCCCAGGTGTCTGTGCTTATGTACTCCTCAGGGCAACGTGTGTGCTGGCTTACCTAGGGAAAGTCTCCTGATGCCCTACTTAAAAAGCAGTGTCACAGACTTTGTAAAGAGCTTATTGCTCTGAATGAAAGGTTAAAAAAAAAATCTCACTTCAGAATAGATAGGTTTTCTGCCATTAGCAACACTTCAGTGCTCTTTCTAGATCTTCTGCGAGATAATTTGATTCAAATGTTGTATTTTATTCTTATTTTGAAAACTTTCTTCAAGCCATTTATGGATCCAACAGATAAAATAACTTCCCGTGGGTGATACTGAGCAGGGAGTTTTTCTCTTGCTGACATGGAGGAAGGTGTAGCTCATCCAGATCCTGCGGATTGCCCCATTAATCTCAGCAACCTGTTTCTATCCCCACAGGTGTAGTTCGCCAGGTGAGGCCCATAGTTGGACCTTTCCATGCCATCCTGAAACTGGAGATGAACTACGTCATGGGCGGAGTGGTATCTCATCGGAACATTGTCAACGTTCACATCTTTGTCTCTGAGTACTGGTTCTGAGAGCTTCTGAAATTCCAGATCAAGCAAGCCACTCCAACCCAAATCATTACCACAAACTACTATTATGTCATATACTTGTTTGTAAAACCCAGTAGCGGGGTGGGTTTTTTTTTTGTTGTTTTATTTTTAAATATTTGGTTTATAGTTTAAGACAAATAACAGGCTATTATGTTGGTTAGACATAGGGTGGAGCAAATTAAGTGAGTCTGATGTAGTAGCTGTCTGTATAAATAAGTAGTGTGTAAAAATGCTCAGCTGCCATGGGAAGTGTAAAACTTTTCTAAATGTTTGGGCAGATCTTTAACTGTTGCTCCTTGGCCAGATAACCAGAGAGACTGAGGATGTGGAACAAAAAGAGTTCATTGGGATGACTACATGGTATCTTTGGATGGAAGAACCGTGGGAAGGATTAGTCATTTCACCTCCAGAGTAACTACCTTGAAGGAGTCAGATTGTCAGTGCCAGACCCTCACTTTTGGGCCCCTGTAGATTCACTGGCACCCAGAGGCACTAATCCTTTCTGAAGAGTTTAGCCTAGGCATTTGAAAAGCACCAGTCAGCCACGGCTACAAGAGGAAGTCCAAAAGGAACTAGAGATAGTAAGAAACTAACAAGCTATTGCACATATGAAAAAATACTCCTCTTTTTTTGGTACTTACTATTTGATTGTGAGATTACGTTTGATTCTAATTAAACAAATACCTGTCATTGAGATCAACCTCTTCGAAGGAGAAGGCATATTGTTTGAATTCCAATCCCACCTGTGCTCAGCAATACCTGGGAAACCCAGGCCCATATTCTCCTACTGCTGAGTGAAGCTCCATACCTTTTTACAATGAAGTCAGCATGTTAAACTGTATATTTCCTATGCACCAAACCAAGGCGTATGTAATAATATAACGAAACTCTCACAAATAAATGAATGTTTAATGTATTTTCTGGGCATCAAAGTAATGTATCTTTCCTTTTTTTTTTTTTTTTTTAATTACAGAACAGAAAATAAAGAGTTCAGTGTTTCGGTTTGCTATGTTTGTTAAGCTGTGAGGAAATAAAGAAAGTCCAATGGGAAATACTCAGATGTATGCTATGGTTTCTGCTTACCAGAAAAATTGTATCATACACAAAAATACATCTCCTGCAAGCAAATTAATTATACATATATATTACACGTTCCCCACTCAAAACAGTCCACTATTTCATGGGTCATTATTGGCACTAGGCATTTGTTTCTTCCTTCTATACAAAAGCCCCTGAAGCTGACAGGAATCTTTCTATTTACCTAAGTGATCACAGAATCACAGAATTGTAGGGGTTGGAAGGGACCTCAAGAGATCATCGGGTCCAACCCCCCTGCCAAAGCAGGCTCCCTAAGACAGGTCACACAGGGAGGCGTCCAGAGGGGTCTTGAATATCTCCAGAGAAGGAGACTTCACAAACCCTATGGGCAGCCTGTTCTTCAAATAAGACTAATAGAGACCTTCCTCTCTGATCCATTGCAAACAAAAGACCATGACACCTCTACTGTGTGCACATGCAAGTCTTCATTTCATTCTCTGTGTCAGGGAAGCTGCTCTGCCTGCATCATTCCTCAGATGAAGATGTGATGGTAACATATTCTCATAAATAGAATTTGACTAAAGGATGCTCTCTTGATGGCATTTGTTCCCCCCTCATTTTGAGAGTGTCCTAGCCCAATACATAGACTGGTTTTCAGGATGCCATCAGCTTAAAACATGTTCAGTGTTGTTAGTGGCCACGTCTACAGTCCTTATGATTTCAATAAATAGTTACATATTTGCATAGAAAAATGCTACGCAGCAGATATATTTATAGCAGGTGACCTTCAACATTCTACGACTAGCAGAGATTTTGGGAAATTCCAAAGTGTAAGACAGACTGTTGACTTGAGGGATTTACTTTCTGATTTACATTGGAAAGTAAAACGTTTTATTATGCTAACAGAGTCCAAGAAAAGGAGGATGGACGACTCTCCTTAAATCATCAAGTTCTTTTTCTTGCCAATGTAGGAAAAGTAAGAAGCCTTAGTACCACAAATACAAAAAACTGCTTCCATCTGATTTTATGGACTGTAATTTTTGATTGTTTATTTCCTCCTTAAGCGGTATTTAGTTGCAGTGGAAGGAACTTCAGGACAGCAGAAATCTAATTTTAGGATCCAACTGATGAAGAAATGAATTTGCAATCTTCTTTTGTGTAAAGGAGGAACCACATGCCACCACACACACGCCCACACACCCCTCTCCCCTTCTTCTTCTCTGCATTTTTGTGTAAAAATAGGAAAGATTACTACTACTTCTGCAAAGGTGTTTTCCTACTCTGTCCCAAATAATCTTTGAAAATTGAAAGCAGCTTTTTTAATAGTCCTGATGTCATATACGAATGTAGATCCAGTAGATGATTCTATGTTTTGTCTGTAATAAAATTAAAGAGTGCTTAGTGCCATGGTCACTGTGACATGTCTTAACTTTTAATAGATCAGCCTAGAAAAGTGAGGTAATTCAGTAATGACAGGAAAGTTCAAATATTTCTCTCATGCAAATCTGGGACAATAAAGTTTAACTTTTGCCTCCATTGTTGCAAATGAGACAAAGTAAAGCTATTTGCAATTTTTATTGGCCAGTCCTTAAAGCTGTTCAAGTGGGAGAACGTGCTCATGAAACTGTCAGTGAGGCCCTCTCACTTTGAGGGCTTTTCTTTTGCTGTGCTCCTCTGGGATTGCTTAGATTTAAGTTCAAATCCTTTTAATTGTGGGGAAACAGAACTAGAAGTAAATGAGCATTCAGAAGAAAACAAGGAGGGCAAGCGCAGGCTGCTGAGCATTCGTCAGTCTGCTTCTTAAGTCATCTCCTCAGTCACACGTAGAACGGTACCGTGTCCCTTGGGAAAGGAACCCCAACGCTGTTCAAAGAATGAGCGTTAGTAGCCCACAATTATGGAAAACACACAGGAGCAAACTACCTGGTAACCCATCTTCTATGACACCAGAGGAGTGTGGAGAGACAAAATTCATTCAAACAAGCAAAGGCTCAGCGGTGCTAGGCAGATCCCTGATGCAAGGAGTGGTGGGGTCTCAGCCTCTTCTGCCAAAAACTCAGGCATCCTGCAGAGATGGGAAGATTCTTGTGTGCTACCTCAGGGGCTGCTTCTAGGACAAGTCTTAGGGCAGAAAAAAACGCCTCAGTTATTTCTGGTGGGATTGGGATGGTTTGCCTGAGTAAGTACAGTTCTGAGTTTTGGAAGCCAAAGGCTCAGTCAAGTAAAATAGTAACAAACTGGGAGCATTTCAGATCAATTTGCTTGTGGACACATCTACTTTCTACTTCTTCATTGGTAAAAACCACTTCCTGGTGGATCTGCAATTTATGAGGAGACAGAGAAGGTGAAGTAGCGCAGCGCATGCAATCCTAGCAGAGCCACTCCTTTTACAGAGGGAGGGCACGGCAGCCGGGGACAACTGCAGTGAAGAGCAAACACGCTTCCTAGCAGTGCTCAAATCAGCGTGTTCCATGTACAACAGCTGGATAAGCTTGTGCAGTGGTGACAAAAGTTGTTTCATGATCTGGAGAGAAATGCCATGTGCCTCCCCAGGGTAGCTGTCCTAACCACAGTGTGGGGTAGCTCTTGAAAGCCACTGGTGACTGATGGTAACACTCCAACATGGCAAATTACTTGTCAGCGCTGTGAGTACGGCTGTTATTTGGAGCTCGTGCTGCAGTGATGTGTTCCTGTCTCAACCACAGAATCATAGAATCATAGAAAGGCATGGGTTGGAAGGGACCCCAAGGATCGTAGAGCTCCAATCCCCCTGCCACAGGCAGGGCCACCAACCTCAGGCCTGGATCTACACAAGGTTGCCCAGGGCCCCATCCAACCTGGCCTTGAACACCTCCAGGAACAGGGCATCCACCACCTCTCTGGGCAGCCTGTTCCAGCACGTCACCACTCTCTCTGTAAAAAACTTCCCCCTAATATCTAATCTAAACCTTCCTTCCTTTAGCTTCAATCCATTCCCCCTTGTCCTGCCATTGTCTACCCTTTTTAAAAGTTGATTCCCCTCCTGTTTGTATCGCGATGCCTGAAGCTGGCCCATGAAAAATATTATAGCATCCCCTTTGCCCATCCAATTTGCGACGGCTTCAGTGCCTGGACACATGCCTTTGATCAGTCAGGGCCACAAACACAGCCCTGGTGAGATCTCCTGCCTTGTGCTACACGGGGTGAAGTGAAAAGCGTGGCCCAAGCTGGCTTTTGGAGCAGAGCGAGTTACACCAGTGTCACTAACAAGCCACCAATAGCGGCAGGTTCAGTCCAGTTGTGCTCCCACATCCACACCAGTATAAAGGAATGAAAACGGAGACAGTTTCCAGATTAAATACAGTGACTCTTTGTAATGAGCTTAGAAAAAAAATTTTCACTGACAGAGTTGTCAGGGCCTGGAACAGGCTGCCCAGGGAGGGGGCTGAGTCACCATCCCTGGATGTGTTTAAAAAAAGGGTAGATGAGGTAATTAGGGATATGGTTCAGCATAGGACAGGAACGGTTGGACTTGATGATCTTACAGGTCTTTCCAACCTTGTAATTCTGTGATTCTATGATCTGTAGCTCAATTAACAAGTGTATGTGGATGACAGCCCATATTTCAAGCCAGCTAAAAACGTGCTTACTGGCAACAGCAGTGAATGCAATTATTATTTAATATCTAATTCTGAAGAGTGGCCCAAAGCCACCAATTCAACCCAGGCTACCTTGTATCAACTGGTGTGCAGGTACCCCTGTGAACACAACTCCTTTCAGGAACAAGTGTCAGATGTTTAAATACGCTGTTTGTTCCACTGAGAATAGAGAATATGCTCTGCTCATCAGTGGGTGGGATTTTGCTACCTTTATTTTTTCAAAAAGTATTTCTATTTTTGGTCTGTTTGTGAAAATGATATTGATGTAGAAAATAGGTGCCACCTGTAGCAGAAAAAAAGGGCACAGGCCCTTAGAAACATTGGCTGTGAGAGATAGCCTCTAGTGATCCCCTTGCACTGGTTCAGCAGGATTTAGTATTTCATAAAAGGTGTTTACAGGGATGCCGACACACAACTTCTCTGTATTCTGTGTTGGTGGAAATCTCTATTGTCAGAGAATTGTCTATATATATATGATAGGCTGGAGAGATGGGCCCAGGTGAACCTAATGAGGTTCAACACTGCCAAGTGTCAGGTGTTGCACTTGGGCCGGAAGAATCCCAGACATAGATACAGGCTGGGAGAAGAGCTCCTTGAGAGTAGCCCTCCTGAGAAGGACTTGGGGATTCTGGTGGATGAGAAACTTAACATGAGCCAGCAGTGTGCTCTTGCAGCTCACAAGGCCAATGGTGTCCTGGGCTCCATTAGAAGAGGGGTGGCCAGCAGGGACAAGGAGGTGATTGTCCCTCTCTACTCTGCCCTCATGAGGCCCCATCTGGAGTCCTGTGTCCAGATCTGGGGCCCCCAATACAAGAAGGATGTGGAACTGTTGGAGAGGGTTCAGAGGAGGCCACGAAAATGATTAGAGGGCTGGAGCACCTGCTCTATGAAGAGAGGCTGAGGGAACTGGGCTTGTTCAGTCTGGAGAAGAGAAGGCTGGGGGGGAACCTCATTGCAGCCTTCCAGTCCCTGAAGGGAGCTTATAAGCAGGAGGGGATTCAACTTTTAAAAGGATAGACAATGACAGGACAAGGGGGAATGGATTAAAACTAAAGGAAGGAAGGTTTAGATTAGATATTAGGGGGAAGTTTTTTACAGAAAGAGTGGTGAGGTGCTGGAACAGGCTGCCCAGAGAGGTGGTGGATGCCCCATCCCTGGAAGTGTTCAAGGCCAGGTTGGATGGGGCCCTGGGCAACCTTGTGTAGATCTAGGCCTGAGGTTGGTGGCCCTGCCTGTGGCAGGGGGGTTGGAGCTCTGTGATCCCTGGGGTCCCTTCCAACTCATACCATTCTATGATTCTATGTACTAGCTCTATAGAACAATAAATCCTGATGCCTGAGGAGCAATCCACACTTGCTGGGATGGAGATGTTCATGCAGTATCCATATTGCCTTTCTCTTACCCAGGTGAGCTTGATGGCTTGTCTCCCAGATCTCTTGCTTTTGACACTGTCAAGGTCACTAATGCAACTGGACAAGAAACCCACCCCAGGGATGCTGTCTATGGGTTGAGCTTTCCCAGGTAGGTAGTCCTCCACAGAAGTTCGAGGATCAACCCTTTGCAATCAGGTATGATACATTGTCATGGTTTTGCCCCAGCCGAGGGCCGCACCCCACACAGTCGCTTGTTCTTTTAAAAGGAAGGGGGAGGGAAAGTTGGGGGAAGGGGAAAAGGGAAGGAAGAAAGGAGGAAAATAAACCACAACCTAGAAACCAGAACCCCGCAGGTTGGGATAAGGATAGTTTACTAAACAATAACAGAAAACTAGATATAAAAATAACAGGAGTTTAAAGCACAAAATATATGAAACTGGTGATACACAATGCAGTTTCTCACCAAACCACACAACTCAGGCCACACAGCCTAGAGCCGTCCCGGAACCCGACTGTCCCCAGAAACTGCACGTCCTGGCGTTGTCTCCTCCTCTTCCCCCCAGTCCCCCTGGGGGCTCGTCCGGGATTTGAACCCGGGACCTCTCGCACCCCAAGCGAAAATCATACCCCTACATAAGAGGGATTTTCACAGCATAAGGGGACTCTGAGAAACAGTTTGAAATCACTGCCCTCCCTTGTTTCTTCAGTGCTCTTGGGGGTGCTGGGGATGAGAGCAGGCACAGGGGATTGAGTTGTGTGGCATTCCATCCACTGCTAAAAAAATTAACTCCATCGTAGCTGAAACCAGGACATACATATAGGGAAGTTTTAATGCCATGTAAATTCCAAACTTCCCATGAACTTGCAGCAAAGTGTAGCCTGTGTCCCATGAGGAGTAATTGCTCTTAACAGATGAGCCAGGGGAAGGTCACTCTGAGTTTTTCCTGTTAAATTCAACGTTTAGAAGCAGTTGTGTAAAAATGTATCTAATCAGAAGTGCGACTGACACATCAGTACTGTCCCTGTTAAATATGCTGCCAGAAGATACAACTTTTGAATGAGACAATAACCTTAGCTGACAGCTTGATGCATTTATTGGCTGACTGAATCCAAGACATTAAACCCTGGCTTGGAAAACACACTACTGCTGCTGCTGGAAGTGCTGAGGCCAAGCCCAGGCCATGGGGAGGACTGGTGATGGTTGGCCATGGTTGATATGGTTGGGTATAACACACATGCAGAATATCTCAACAAGGCCCAAGGCAGAAGGCCCCAGTGCAGCTCCCAAACAGATGAGCATAGCCCCCAGCTGAGGCTTCTGGCAGCCCTTCCTCACACCACTTTCTCCAAATTGATCGGCTCAGCATCACCTGGCCACCCCACATCAGAGAAGGTCTGGAGGACCAGTGGCCAAGCCCCCAGGAGGAGCAGGGGGAAGCAGATGCGAGGAAGGGTTACAGAGAAAGGCTGTTACAGGTTTGTCATGCTAGTTAGAGTTTTTGGGGGCATCCAGGGCTGTGACAGGACTTGACAGTCTCATAGCTGCCATTACGGGCAAATAAATCTGGTGGCAAGAGAGAAGCTGAAGAGCAAGGAACATGTGGAGGAGGTGAAAGACCCAGCAAGTTAGTGCAACTGCTTTTACAGGTTGCTGGCTTGCACAGTGGCGTTAAATAGTCTGTATATCCCCTTTGAGCAACTAGCCAACAGCACTACTATTGGAGGAAAAAAAGAAAGAAATATCAACTGCTTTAGCTTACTTTCACAAGAAGTCAAAAGCCAAGTGTCCTGTGGGGCTGCCCCTGGCATTTGCCACTCTGGGTGTCACACAGCACAAGTTGCATTTGAGAGCCCACACACAAGTTGAGCAATGTGCACCAGTTTTGGTGACTGGATGCACCCTGTCTTGTTCCCTGAGCCCCCTTGACAGCTGGGCTGTCACAGCCTGCCTCTGTGAGCAGTCCCAGGGCTCACAGCCCACCGCCCGCAGCAGCCTGCGTACGTACAAGGGCTCGGAGTCTGCCCATGCTGTATGTGTCAGATGAGCACAGATTCCTCCACATCCTCTCCAGCAGCAACACCCCTTATGTCACATGTCTCCATGACTAATTTCAGGGTTTTTTTGTGAAGGTAAAGCACTGCTTGCCCTTCCTCTGCAGAAACGGCTGAATGTCGGAGGGATGTCAGCTTGACTGCAGTAAGTGCCTTGTCTACATCTTGTCTTTGTCTAGATGAGATTGTGTAGTGTCTGGGAAGTGGTCTTGTATGGCCTATGTCCTGTACTAGATCAGTGTGAAAGTAAAAGTTCCTGTAGAACATAGTTTGGTTCCCCCAAGTCTGTGTCATATAACTTTGTTTTGCTAGCAAATTGTGAGGACATTATTTGTCAAAGCAGCATGCTGTCTATTTTTTGCACGATTATCTAGTGCATCTCAATCAAGCAAATGATGCTTTAGACATCAGAATAGCTTCTTTGGGGGGGGGTATTCTTTTGGGGAATCTGAAGTAATTCCAAGCAGAATTTAAGATGAGGCTGTCAGAATTCGGTGTACTCCTTTCATTTTTCTTTTTGGGAGAATCAAAATCTGCTTATAAAAGCATTCTGGAAGTTTTTTCTACTGTGGGCAGACCCACTGTCTTTTTATTATTTCTCATTTGAAAGCTGTTTGTTTTCTATAGCAAGGTTTGAGTTTGGGTCTGTCGGCTGCTGCTTTCCATTTGGTTTTTGGTATGTTTAACACCCAGCCAGAACTAATTAAACAGATCCCTTTTGATTTGTGGAAAAGCCCATTCTCTCTGAAAGGAAAAATAAAATAAAATAAAATAAAATAAAATAAAATAAAATAAAAATTTTTATCTTCCCATAGCTTGGATTTTTTTGCTGCCTCTTTAAAAGATGTCAGCTGAAGTCTCCCAGGGATGCTCATTCCAAGGGCTTGCAAGCCAGTCACCGTTGAAAATAGCATGTAACTGTTCCCTCTGGCCGAGTCTGAAGCAAGCAAGTGTTGATGTGAATGCCAGAGCCACCTCTTGTTGTCTGGGATGTGCTTAGCCCTGAGCTGAGAAACACCACTTCTCCCAAGGAAAGGGAGAGAGACCTGAACCTGATGTATACCTCAGGGTCCTGAGTTTGGCTGAGGCTTGTGACCTGCCTGCAGGCAGCCCTGCACCCTCCCCTGCCCTCTGCGCCCCTCAGCTTCTGCCCATGGTGGCCCGGGCTCCCCAGGCGGCCCTGTGTGCCTGTGGAAGACGCCCTTCCCTCAAATTACCCGTCTGGTCTGATGCTGAACGGTCCTCCCTGCCCCGAAGCGGGGAGGAATGCCAAAGCCCTCCCCTCCCCGGCATCGCTGCTGCTCTCTGAGCGCCTTTGTTCCCCGCGGCCTGTGGTGAGCACGGGAGGTGTGAGGCTGCGTGGAAATTGCTGCTACTAGACAAGAGAGACATAAAGTACACCCACCAAGTCTCCAGAATCATTCATCTGATGAAAGACTTTTCATTCCTGCTGTGGCTAAGAATGCACTATCTGTTCTGTAGTGGGCCCTTTTTTTGGTTTCCTGTCACCTTATCCTATTTCATCTTTTTTTCCCCCTCTCCCTTTCCTTTTATTGGATTCTCTTCTCCCTCTCCTTATTTTCACTCCCTGCATCCATCTTTTTTTTTTCTTCTACTACCACGGGGTGTTTACTTGTAACTGAGCAATGGAAGTTAAACATCTCCACCAGCCCCAGGAGGGAGACCTTGAATTGCTGCAGAAAGAAGACTGGTCTTGGGGCCACTGCAGACAGACACGACGTGTTTCCATAGCCCAGGCGCTTTGCTGGGGCACCCTGAGACACATCTAGATCGTGCCAGGATGGACACCTGCATGGGACACTCCATGGCCAACCTCAAACTTTTTTCCTACAGCTAAATCCATCACTTCAAAGTGCAATAGCCAATGTGAGGACTCAAGAGCCCTCTTCTGTAAGATATTCCCATTTGGGAAGGTACTTTGTCACTCCCTATGGGACAAGAGGCCACACAAGGGGTCGCTGAGCTTCCTGCATCTGTGACAAACAGAATATGTGAGTCAATCATACTTCAACCATGCAGGTTAAATCCCTGCTGACCACAGAACCAACGTCAGCACAAGATACAGATGTGCTTTTTCCCTTTTGCTTCCAGATCTGTTTTTCTGAGGGTTCCTCTTGCATGTGCTGTAGATGACAACACTGGCTGATACGTGTCCTTCAGGCCTGTGGAGCTGTTTGGGGGACCCACCATGCTCTTTAAAAGCTGCACTTCAGGGTGACACTTTCATCAGTCCCTCATCAGAGGCTCAGACTGACGGATTGCAGCAAGTGGCACTGGGTCAGGTGTGTGGGGGACCACCTCCTGTAGTCTGAACCATATTCAGGCACAGGTTCCCCATGCAATTTTCCATGTCCTACTGATAGCATGTTCTCATGTGCCACAAAATGTCATGGCCCCTCCATGAACTCATGCTACAATTAGGTTCTTGGTGTGTTAGAAGACGTTTGGGGTCTGCCTGTGTTAAAAGGCAACTGTCAGAGCTGGCTGGTCTCATCAGAAGACCTGGGGACTTTGAATAACAGCAATTTGGGACTTTCCCTCCTCTTCTGCATCCAGTGCTTGTTGCCCTCTGGGGAAACTGAGGTCCAGAAGCACAAGAAGGCTCTTTCCTGAAACTGTACTTCGTGGAATCACAGAACGTTAGGAGTTGGAAGGGACCTCGAAAGATCATCTAGTCCAAACCAATGTTGGTAATGACAAAAAGTGAGGATTAATTTTCTGGGCTGATGGATGCTATTCTGGTAACTGTGTCATCCAGCCCCTCCATGCCTTCATCTACGCATCTGCCAGCGGCTCTGGTAACTTCATACCTTCCACTGAGCCACCCACCATGAGGAGCAATGAGACAATGGAAACAGGGCTAAAGGAACTCCTCCTCTCTGTGGTAAGAGGAGCAGGCCACCAGCTGACAATTCACACGGGGCCACAGAGGTGTAACATGGGATTAAATGGTACACAACCTGTTTGAGATCCCAGGATGGCAAAGCATGATTATCACACCTAGCTTAAGTCAGGTGCTGGTATTGCTCTGCTGGAAATTGATACTCTCACTGCATTTAAGTAAATAAATAAATTAATTAATTAAAGAAAAATAGTTGTATGACATCTGACACCACAGGTGATGAATATCTTGGCCTGGCAATTCTCACAGAGTGACCTTTGCATGTTGATTCCCAAGATGGTGATTAGCTCTTTTGTTTTGCCATTAGATGATGGTTCTCACATGAATGAGATCTGGTGTCAGTCAGGCAGTGAAGGTGGGGGAGAGCTGATAAAAGAGAACTGCTTCTGGGTTTATCCAGTTGGGCTGATCCTGGCAAAGGCAAGAGCAGCTTTCTCTGAACCTGCCCCATCGGTGACCTCAGACCTGCTCAGAGGGACCACCCTCAACTATGGATGTGAGGTAAGTTAAATTACATGCTGCTGAATTGTCCTAATACTGCCAACATTTTGGGCAGAAGTTGTAATAATGATAAAAAAGCACCAGTGTAATGGATACCATTATAACTCTGTAACTACCGTTTAGGTTTTGAAAATTACAAATATGTGTTTAACTAAGGCTAACCAGAAAGTACTAGATGGTGCTTTAACTGTGGCCAGCTGTCTAGCATTTAGAAATTAGAAAAGAATGGGTTTTTTCCCTTCCAAAGTGGAAAAATCACTCTATGTTTGTATGTATTGAGCTGGTAGCCATTTGCCCTGCTCTACCAGGAAGCATCAGGTTATCTGTGACACTGACAGATGACAAAGTCCTTTGTAAAACAACTGCCCAAGCTTTAAGGAAAAGTGGACTCTGCAGCCTTCAGTTTATGATGTGTATCACCTCCGTGGAACAGAGACCACGTTTGCAGCCACTGCACTTCATGTGTTTGGGGTTTTTTTGATAGACCCCATTAGTTCACAAGTTGTAGTAAACTTCACTTTCTTCAGCAACAGTGAACTGCTCAAGTTATCTGTGTGAGACTTATTTTGATGACATATGCAGGCAATTCTGTTCTTTCCCATTCATGTACCTCTGGCTGCTGATCGCTATAGAAGCGTTTACTGTTACAATTCCTTTTTACCCCTACCTGGGGTAAGCTTCATACCTGATCCCTTGTACTATCTCTCTCCTTAAGTTTCTCAGATGTGGAATAGCTGGGAACATGGAAAGAGTATTTTGGCTGCCAATGTCTCTGTCAGTCAAACAGAACTGAGATGTTCTGCCCCCATAAGCCACAGTGTTTGTAAAGCTTCTGGCTTGTTCCATATCAGACAGAGAACCAGTGAAGGAGGTTATATGGACAGGACAAGCAGGTAGATGCAGCAAAGCATCTATCTTGGCAAGCCAAGAAGCAGGCTTTAATGAAGGCTGAAAACACATGGGGTTCCCTAACTCCTCCTAGGCAAAGGTTAGGCTGAAATCATTGGTGGTTCAACCTTGACTTTGTTTTTGATGTCTGGCCAAACAGTTAGTTGACAGGTGTGGGTGGCTGGAAGATCCCTCTCATTGAAGGGCACTGACAAAATGAGATATTTTTTTTTTAATTATTTTTTTTTTCCTAAACCCATAAGTTTTCCCAGACCTGCAGGCAAACAGCTTACTGAGACAGGGTTAGAGAGGAGCTGCAACAGAGCTCCAAGACTAGGGTAGAGGTGGGCTTAACCTTGGCAGTGGCAGAAGGACTTTAAACAGGCCTGAGGGGGTTGATTAAGATTGAATCTGGGGATCTGGCGATCCACTCTTCAGTGGTGGCTTTGTACTTGATAATTGGTCTAGAGGCTGTCACTGAAGAAGCCTTTCCATAAGGAGACGGGAGGGAGAAGGAGCAGTTCAGAGAGCAGTTTGGTCACCAAGGCCTCTCTGATATACCTGCAGAAAAGCCCAAGAAGCCCTTCTTGAGACCCCATCTCCTCTGAAACATGGGGGAAGTGGGTTTGCAAGATGGACTGGGAAACACCTGGTCCAGCCTCTTTTCCACGGCAGTCAATTATCTTTTAGCAAAAATTGAGAAAACACTCCTACTGAAGCAAGGAGAAAACCAAGATCCAAAATGTTTGGTGTCCCAGGTGGGAAGATCTGGGCAGAGCTGAGTGAACAACTGTGCACTGCTCAGAGCCGTGGGGGGTCCAGAAGCAGCTGAGGGGAGCTGCATGAGCCCATGGAGGGTAGAAGTATGATTGTAACAGGAAGAATGGTACATCAGGGCTTTGGTCTCTACACAACACCAGGCACACAGGGAAACCATGCTGGTTCTACTTGTTTCCAATAGACTGTGTGCTCATTGTACCAGACCTGGCTTCCTATCTGCTAGGGCATGGGTTTTGGTGGCTTCTCCAGTACATGCCAAGGAGGCCCAGTGTGGGGTTCCCAAGCTACCTAAAGCAACGTTTCACAGAATTGTAGGGGTTGGAAGGACCTCCAGAGATCATTGGGTCCAACCCCCCTGCCAAAGCTGGTTCCTTAGGACAGGTCTCACAGGTAGGCATACAGATGGGTCTTGAGTATCTCCAGACTCCACACCCCCTGGGCAGCCTGTTCAGTGCTCTGTCACCCTCACTGTGAAGAAGTTCTTCTGCATTGTTACCCAATCATTTCCCACAACTGCACTGGGGTTGGGACATTTTTACACTTATTTCACTTCCTGGCAACACTACTAACAGCCTAAGTTGGCGTCCATTGAAGTTAATGAAAATTTCCTGCTTTGTCAGGCACCCAACACTATAAAGAGACCTTGGGCCTAAAGAGACCTAAAAGGGAAAATGAGGTTTGATCTAACAGGGAAAATACAGAATTGTGTGGATAAAAAAGCTGCTTTCTGTCATCTCACCATGTCATCTTGAAGGATAAGCAGTAGCAGATGCTATCAGGAGATGAAGGTGTGTATAAGCAGTGAAGAAAACCTGGAGGAGAAGCTTTTTCAGTATTATCTTAATGGAAGAATGCAGACTGGGTGGTGAGTGGGCAAAGCAGCTGAAGATGTTCAACTGAGAACTGACCAAAATGAAAGAACAATGTAGGCAGAAAGAAAGATTGAGCAAGGAGTTGGGGAAAGCTGGCAGTTCATGGGTTTGCTTTTCCCTGTTTTCATCTGATTAAAGTAATTTCAGCCCAGTGGGCTTACAGCTAAGTGGCGGAGCAGCTGCCAGATACAATCAGTGCAACTGCTCAGATGAGAGAAGAGCATTTGATAGCTACCTGTATGTAAATCAGATAACAAGTTATTTATAGACCACAAGCTCCAGCATATGAATCACTTGGCTGGTTCTTGTCAGAGAAAAACAATTAGACCTCCCAGTCTGCCAAAAGCTGTACCTGGGGAGACCTCTGTGTGAAGTATCTCTGAGGGTCTTGTGGGATCCCTCTTTGGGGATCTATCAGTAGGATCTACCAAGTTTAAATCCTATTATTTTTCTGTTCTGAATGATAAAGCAGAGTTAAATTAGTACCTTTTTTCACTTCATTCACTAGAAGCAAAAATCTCATCTTTTAAGCTATTCTATCAGCCTCGGTTAACTTGAATCTTTTTAATTAAAGTAGCATTTTGGAAATGCATATATAAAATAAGCATGCTCTCATTTTACAAAAATGTAACATAATAAATAGACCAATACAGGAAACAGCCCAAATGGTGTGCCATAAGAATGACCAACAGTGTCTTGTCAGAGGTAACTGTCACTGAAGAAGCTCTGTTGCCCAGTGAATCTTCCCAGAGGGCTGCCAAGGGTCTGTAACAACCCTCTTAAAAAGGCTGTTGAACTGAATTCACTCCAGTATCAGGGTCTCTTTATGGAAACTGGCGTAACCTTTAAATAAGAAACTCTAAATCACCCTGTTCTGCTCCATTTAACTGGAATTTGAGGACTTCAGTCAAAAAGAGCAGTCTGAAAAAATCATCTATTGACAGATCCCCAGACTGAGAGGGAGGCTGCGGGCTTGATTCGGCAGGAAAAGAGGGAGTTATAAATGCTTGTTTTCTTCCACTTCTGCTCCTGACCACGAACATTTGGAAAAGTAAACACAGATGAGGTAAGTGCAGTGAGGATTCTGAGAGAGGATGCCATAAAGAAAGAAGATGCTATAACCAAATTAGCCATGGCTGATTGACAGTGCTGTGTCGGGGACTATCAGATACAGAAAAGTTCAACAAATCAGCTGCAAACCACAGGTGCCTCACTCAAGGTGTTAAATCCCACACAGGTGAGATTAAAGGAAATCCAAGGATGGAATTATCTGCAGTATGTTAAAGACTTTACATCAGATTTTTCTGAAGGAGGAGTTTGTAAAAGCAGGTATATTATAGCCTGTTCACGGGCTGAATATCAACCTGGCAATTATGTTGTGCTTATTTAATTTCCTTTGCAATTCTAATTGCATACACAAGTCTCCTTCCTCCCTGCCCTCTACAGCTCTTCTGTAGCCACCATGCTCTTTGGTATTTCTTTGGAATATCATGTAAGCCACTGTGTCAATGTGAACAACCGCTGCTCTGTTCTGCAGCTAGTAAATGTTATTTGAAACTTAATTCCCACTCAAATAAGGAGCATTCAGGTAATTGCAGCCCTGGGTCTGGCTCATAAATGCAACATGCTAAAATAACTGAGCAGCATCCATCTCTGAACTTACACCACACATGTGTCTTGTCCAGACAATATGCTTTTATCCTCTCCCAGTTGCGGTTCATGGCCTGAATTTGCCTTCCTGAAGTCAATGGAGCATTGCTATTAGTTTTGACCAGAGAATTTCATTAATGACTGAACCTCTTTCTCTGTCTGCCCCTCTCCCCACCCCCCATTTTCTTTTTGTTTGACTCTTCTACAATACTAAATGCATTAGGGCCTCTACTAAGTGTCACACTCTTTATTTACCAAAAAGGAAACTCTTATGGGGGTAGAAAACCTCAACAAATATTTGATAGATCTGTGGATCCAAAGCCATTTTCCACATGGCCAGATTTCTGAAGATGTGCAGATGCCTAGTGAGACTGTCATGAGAGTCAAGACGGATTAATTCTCTGTGGTATTCAGGTATGTCAGTGTGTTGGGGTTTTTTTAATCTATTCCTTAATCTCTTCAAAATTTGGCTGTATAACAAATAAGAAAGTGTTTGCTAAGGTATTTACAGAAAGGCATTTGCTTAAACACCATTCTTTCCTGACTAGAACATGGAAATAAAATATATTAGGCTTACTAGAAAGCACTTTCCCACTGCCCACCCTTAAATTTAAACCAGAGTTTAGATACATAAATCTTGAAGCAAATCAATGATGGGACTGGCCCTCCAACTAAGACAGAGGGATAGAAATGCTGAAACCCTGTAAGACACCAAGGCAGTATGATTCAACTAACTGCAAGCCACCTACACAGCAGAGCAAATCACTGCTTGTTGAACAGTGGAGGCAAGTCTACTGACTTGCAGCCTCTTTACCTTCGGCTCACGGTCAATAAATCTCATTTGGAAAGTAATACAGCCCACTTATCCTTTCAGCACCAACTGACTGTCATCACCATGCTGTATTATTTCTGGCCTCACGGTATTTGCACTGCTGACCTGTTATTAGTCAAGTTATATTATCATCCACAACGAAGTTGGCTTGTCAGAAGCCAGTAGGTGGAACTGTCCCAGGTCACTGTGGAGCTCATTGATGGAAATAAAAGCACTTTTCTGTGGGAAGGAAGGAAGGAAAGAAAGATGAGGAGGACAGGTCCCTGTGATGGGGTGGTGTCTTTTCTGACTGCAGCTGGTGACAGAGTAGATGTGCACTGTGATACGAGGCTATGTGTTGCCTGAGATGCTTGGATGCAGCAGGTTAAGATTGCATATTTAAATGTGTTACATGTCTTGAAGAGGCAAGAAGCCATTCTGGAGGGCTGAGCTTTACGTTTCTCCTGCCCTTGGTGTTCTCTATGGCCTTGAGTGAATTGTGTAGGCTTTTCTACACAGGCAAGAGGTGGAGCATAAAAGAATCTGGTCTGGAGATTGGAATGGGAGTAGGTAAGGAGTTGATGCTCACTCTCCAAAAACACATAAATCCTAGAGTTTGTCTTTTTTCCTTGGGGGAGGTGGGGGAAGAAGTCTAACCTGATGTGTAGTACTGAACATCCATCAGACTGGAGGACATTAGAAGCTCTCTTGGTATGCATCTTGATTTACTTTTGTCCAGGGTGAATCCAGTTGTTACTCTGACCTCTCCACAGTATAAACCAAAGCAAAGTAGGTGGGCACAACCAGGACATTAACTTCAGAAGTGCACAAATTCTTGAAGTGATCACTTCTTTCTTTAAAAGACTTTACTTTTTTGCAAATTAGTTCATTCGAATTATTTCAGTGAATCACATTTTAAATTATTTTTAATTGAAATATAGCTCTTTGGAAATATTGTCATCCTTCTGGGAGAGGGAAACTGGATGCTCCTTCTTCCAGAACAGCTGAGGTCCTTCTACAGACTCTGTCTCGCAATAATACCACAAGTCTTATCCCAAAGTTGGGAAGCAGTCCATGTTGGAAAAGGACAGAAACTGTCTCAATGTTGTGATAGAGTACTCTACTTCAGCTTCAATATTTTGGAGACCGGGCGTTTACGTTTTTACACAGAACTGATTTCCCCAAAACCCAGATGCTCTTTATGAAAACAAATCTGTTCAGTCCAAATCTCAGCATCCCAACAAATAAGAGGCAAACACTTTTATTGGCTCACACTGAAGCTTTAATCTGCCACCAGTGGAAAGCCTCGGCGTACACAAAGGATAAGGTATAAATCTACAGCTTATATAGGCACAAGCACCTAGTGCCTCTGTTGGCCAAGATTAGAGTTCTCTGCATTCAGGTGACCCAACCCAGATCTGAAAGAGCAGCTCCATAATACTCGGAGGGGGTTATACATCCTGTGGCAGGTGTCCTTCCCAAAGCCAGCTTGAGAAGCTCTTACTTCCCAGCAGTCTTTTCAAACCCTGTGCAGCGTTTCACTGTCCCATTGCTATGGCTAATGTGTAACCCTTTAAGCACTTCTGCTGTAAAACAGGTCTTTCACGTCATCTGTATTAAAAACATCACTTCTTTGCTGTGAAGGCATTTTAACCCAGGTGCTCTTAGCAGTCCAGCATATAGGTTATCTTAAAAGATCACATAAGAACTACAAAGCAGCTGTAAGTAACACAAGACTATGAACACCACCCCCCCACCCCCCCGCCCCCCTGAATTTATCTTGGGTTTACCACAGGAATAAGTTAAACATAGCTCAATGTATCTATCTATGCTGGTAGTGACTATAAATCCTTTGTCCAGGTTTTGGTCCCAGAGCCAGCAGCCTCCCTCCACAGTCCCACATAACAGCTGTGTTCTTTGGGCAACTCGAAACGTGGGATGTTTATCAATCAGTCCCTAGAATGTGATGGAAATAGTTTAACCCCTTCTCCACAGACTGTGAGAGGTTTGGCTTTTTATTTTTCCTTTTTGGATCTGTCAGTCCCAAGTCATAAAACTTTTGCCAGGGGGTGGGGATGAGGAAGTCCCACCTATAGAAGTGAACTAGCTAGTGTTTATCTATTGCATCCTTCACATTTTCGATGGGAATATAAGGAGGAACTCTTTCACTGTGAGGGTGATGGAGCACTGGCACTGGCTGCCCAGAGAGGTTGTGGAGTTTCCTTCTCTGAAGACATCCAAAACCCCCCTGGAGGAGTTCCTGTGCTAGTCTAGGTGATCCTGCTCTGGCAGGGGGGTTGGACTAGATGATCTTTTGAGGTCCCTTCCAACTCCCATTGTTCTGTGATTCTAAGGAATAATTATTTCTAAACCAAATAAAAATCCTAGTGTGTTGTAAGCCTCCCAGCTTGTAAAGCCTAGGTAAATGTTTTAAAACCTAACCCCATCCTTTTTTTGAGCACCCAATTTCTGCAGAAAGCACAGGGGTTAGTTGCATCACTTTCTAAAGCTACCTGAAAGTGCATTGGTTTTCTTTATCAGAGGATTCAGTGATGAGGACACTGCATGGATCAAAACTGCCTGGTGCTGCAAAAAAAGGGAAATCTACAGTAATTCATAGAGACAAACTCCCAACTCCTCTTTTGGGTTTTACAGGAGGAGCTGGCAGTGCAGCCTACCAGTACTTCTACTCAGCGCTCCCTGTTATGCCACGCTCTTTTCAGCACCAGGATCTTGCCAAACTTCATGTTTAGGCAGAAATCTTCTATGCCTCAGGTCAGTTTTGGCTTCTTAACCAAAATAAGCCTGATGCTTTCAAGCACAAAGCTGTGGCAAATCACAGTGACTGCAGACCCGAGCCAGAAGAAGGGGTGAGCATGCCACAAAGGAGCACATGATGCAGTGCCTGCTGGTAATGAAAAGACTACATGTGCAGTTTTCCTGTATTGAAGTAAGTGTGGATTTCTCTTTTTATACCCTATTTTTGTGCTGTTTCAGGGGGTTTTGTGATTATTTTTTTTTAGGGGGGGGGATGGAGGTGGCGGGGTTGTTTTTGTTTTGGTTTGTTGGTTTTTTTCCTGGCATGGTCTCAGGCTGCTGAGCAAGAGCTCCCTAATTCCTAGGTGGGATGGCCTTTCTGTCAGGCAGGCAGCTTTTTCCATCCCCAAGAAAATCTACAAAAATACAAAGAACTGAGAAACTTTTGAAAACCAGCAGCCTATAAATGCTCATTCAATACAGATATGCTAGGCTTTAGCATATTTGCAAATTTTTTAATTGGACAGAATTTAGGTGCACACCTCTTACAGATCAAATCATCAGACCCCACCAAGGTTCTCTGGTATTGAACCATCTTAGTTTTCATCACCAAGTGCACTAGAAGCTTAAATATCTGCCACGGAGCATGCCTGTGTCTAGCCAACCTTTTGAGATTCCTGCCTTGCTCACCTGGGATTCATGCATCGGGTGTATCTGCAGCCTCCCTGTTCCCTGGAAAACAGTTTCTCAGGTGTGTTAGGCCTTTCCTTTCTCAGGCACTGGCCTTCAGGATAGGCCAAATATTCTGAAGGAAACCTGGTTGAAGTTGTTAGAAAATCAACAGGTGCAAACTGGAGCACAGGAAGTTCCATGTGAATATAAGGAGAAACCTTTTCACTGTGAGAGTGATGGAGCACTGGCACAGGCTGCCCAGAGAGGTGTGGAGTCTCCTTCTCTGGAGACATTCAAAACCCACCTGGAGAAGTTCCTGTGTGATTTAGTCTAGGTGATCCTGCTCTGGCAGAGGGGTTGGACTAAGATGATCTTCCAAGGTCTCTTCCAACTCCCAATGCTCTGTGATTCTGAGATAAGAAGAAATCTTAAAACGGAAAACGGGGTTTGAAGGAAAAATGCCTGCAGTCATTGGGGTTAAAAAAGTGATGAAATTAACTTTTCTTTTTCAAGAAAGAACACTTATTTATATAAAATCTCTCAAACCCAAGGCAATTCTCAGTCCCAAAGGTTGTCATGTAATTGTGGTATGGCATTCAAGCTATTCTGCTGTAAGAGTCTGCCTTCAGCTATATTTCTTGAGGAAGATTAAAGGTATCCGATCTAGCTGCACTGGCACAGAGCTGTCACAGTATTACTGTGGTTACTTTAGCTTAAGTTGTTATATTTTGAAATGGAAATAATGAATTCAGTGCAAAGCTGGAGAAAGCTTTGTGGTGACTTTAATTACTCAGTTTTCATTGTGTAACTGGACTAAAATGGCATTGCAGAACAGTAGCACTCTACTTGACATCCCAATTTTTCTTCCTTAGAGAGTTTTCCACATCTTGAGCTGCTTATTTTATTTTTTTTCCTTTCTCATGAGATCTGGGATGCCAGTTTGGATGGTTTAGGTATGCTTCAGCAATATTAGGATTACTTAGTTTTCCTTTAGCTTTTATGTCAGATTGATGTATTAAATGTAAGATGGGGGGAAAAAAAAGGACTATAGTAGATGTCTTTTTCAGACTATGTTTGCTGTTAAGAGCTGCTTGTAAAAGGATGCACACGAGAAGCTGTTTGCAGTGCATGGGAGGAGTTTGATCAGGTCTGGGAGAAGTAAGGGCCATCTATTGAATCTTTACCCATCAGTAGCTGGCATATCTACACATGTCTCCCTTTCAGGATGTATTACTATGCTCATTTCTAGTTTGAGGCTTACATTTTGTGAAATGGGGCTGTGCAGTATGGGCAGAAAATGGCCAGAAGCTCAAAGGAGTCGGCACAAAACAGCGAGATCTGTAATCTGGAATAATGTCCTGGGAGAGCAGGAGGGACGATGCTGTGGTCCTGTCGGGTGTGACTGCTACACTGCAATGTATTTACCCATGCATTTATGCAGAATTTTGTCTTGCCAGCTTCCCCAGGCATACAAATGAAGGGCAGGAACAAGGGCCAGACTATCTGTCCCAGTCCCTTGCAGAGACAATGTTCTCGCAGTTGAGGAAGTTCACTCTTATCTGCCCAAGGCAAGTAATGGAAACCAGGCTAAGCAGGCCACCATCTCTGCTTGCGTTCTCTGGATCACAGCTGCTTTCTGCTTTTACCTTTCCTGCTTCCTCACTGCTCCTCCAGCCCCGAGGAGATGGTGGGTCCCCCCTTGTGTGTGCTGGCTCTTCAGCTCCTGCTTTTCAACAAGGGTATTTCCCTGGGCTGAGTTTAGCTAAGCGCTTCCCAGGTATCTGCTTACATGCCATGGTCTGAGACAGAGAACTAGGCCTTTGGTGTGACACACAACTGTTGCATTTGTTGCTGCTACCGAGCTATCCCTGACAGTAAGCAGGATGCAGATGTGTGAAGAGGGGCTGTTGGCTGGGGTTGCAAGGCAGATTTAGGAGTCCTGGTCCAGACTAATCTCTCTAATGAGAAATTTCTCTCGCGCGCAAAACCAAGTGTAGCTAACACTAGAGTTCTCACAAAACCATGATTGGGAAGAATCCTAAAGTCATAATAACCCAGGGAACAAAGCTTCCCCTTCTCCTATGAAGAGGTTAACCCACAGGCCAGTAGATTTAGTTGACAAAAGGACTGGAAAATCTGATACATGCAGACAGATGCAGACATGTATAAGATATATAAAGTAGTGACCTGTAGGCCTAAGGATTAGAATACAAATGTATTGAGTTCCTGTGAAGGTGGGGATGTCAGTATAAACAGTGAAGTGCCAGTTGCTATATCATCACGTAATGGTCCATTTTTGATGCTTGGTATGGGGCAAGCTTACCCATTCAACTGATAAGCACAGAAGCAACCTGACCCTCTGATGGCACGGTGTCACCTGGACAGGCTGAAGAAATGATTCAGGTGTCTGAAATTTACTTGAGATCTTTTCAGGACTGTATTGCATCCTGCATGGCCTCTTGCTACCCCTTTGGAAAGGTGTGTTATCTTCCATAGCTCCTACATCACCTCTGCCAGCCTGGCACAGGCATCTCGGCTAGCCTACATAATCTCTTACAGCACTCCACATCTGTGTTCAGGCACCTGAATCACTACCCTCAGGAGCTCTTATGGAGCCTGAATTCAGAGAGAATTCTGGCCAGGCAATAGTGGATTTCCATCGTTGGGAAGAGCAATGTGCTGTGGAAGGAAGAAAAACATTATAATAGATTACAGAGGGATTGCCTGGCTAAAATGCTACCAGCTGTGCACAGGAGCAGGGGGGTTTGTTAACTGCGAGCAGGAAAGGGAGTAAAATGCCCACTTTGTTAGTTGGGGGAGACCCAATTTGTAAAGTTCAAATCTGCATTCAGACCAAAGTCCAGGGTTATTGCGATCAAAGGAGTGTAGCCTGCTGGGGAGACAAAAAACAATAGCCGGGCTGGACTGGAAGGGAGCGAGCTGAAGCCTTCAGCCAACCAGCTTCTCCTCGCTTGGAGCGTTGAACCTGGATACAGCTGTCTGGGAGTGAATTAATGCACAAAGACACGGTGTTTGGGAGCACCAAGGCTCTGCTAGGCAGATAAGACTTGAGGAGCAGATTAGATTGCAGTGTGCTAAGGGGACATCTGTTTTGGGGAGCTGCAGGAGGAACAGAAAGAAAAAGAGGATATAATGCGCAGGAGCTAAGTTTTTTGACTTTACTGTCAGTTATTTGAATTATTGGATTTCCAGTAAAGTTAAAGGAATAAAATTGCTGACAGGACAGAACAGCTCAGTAGCAGCAGATGCCAGCTTTGCATGAGGGTTGCAGAGGCTTCAGATAGCTCAGAGTGCTGCATTCCCAATGAGGATAACATCACTGACCTATTTCAGAATTTCACCTGCCTCCCACTGATAGATGGCTTCTTATTTTTATGCCTGGAAAACAGTTCTGCCCAATAACATAGGTGCATTGAGTGCTGCAAAGGTCAAGCAGCTTGAGCATGGGAAAATATTTGTGAATGAGGCCCAAAAAAACTACTGAAAGAGGTGATTCCTGGCTGGAAGATTAGTCTTCATTTAGAGACTGAGAATTTATTGCTGCCCAAACCAGCATTATCAGCTTTCTGTCAGCAACAATCATCAGGATTTCCTTTCCCAATCAACGTGAGCTGTGACCTCATCGTTGCAAAGGTGAAACCCTGACAGGGATTAAAGGCTAATAGAGAGAAATGAGGTAGCAGGGCTAAACAAAGAGGAGATTGTTACATGGCAATAGGGAACTCGGGCAGAATGTTACAGCTGAAACATGAACCACCAAGCCAAAGGGGAAAACCAGAATATTTTTAAGAAGAGCCTGAGTAAGGCTGGGTCCCCCCATCTTTCAGTGGAGAAGGAAGGCAGCCTGCCATCCTTGCCATCAGAGATTTTTTTGAAGCGGGATTAGCATAGCCTTGTGGTTTGTCAAGTGTTTAATTGCAATTCTGCAGGGACACAGCCTGAAAGACACTGGAAACCAGTTTAACAATCATGCCTATCATTATATAGACCAAATTGCTCCTGTGCACATATAATATTTAGTAGTCTGAAACAGAGATGCTGAGTCTGGGAGCAAGGTTTAGAACATGAAAAGTGATGAAAGGCAAATACATGACTGATCTTCATCAAAGCAATTTAATCCACAGCTGAACAGTGAAAAGAGGTAAAAAGGGGTTTATGTTGTTGATCTGTGAGTTATTAATTTTTTTTCACTCATCCCTTCTACTTTCTGGAACCAGCACGAGAGGATATTTATTCTGGGGAAGTTATCTTCTCTTAAAGGTCACTCTTGGCTGCTGCTGTATCTTTTCATCTTAAAGCTCACCACAGACTTGATTCAAGTCCCACTGGAAGCAGCCTGTGCCATAACTTCCAGCAGGCTCTGGATCAGTCCCTTTGGCAGTATCCAACCACCTCTGCTGGAAAGAACAGAAATATGACTTGTGCTGCAGTCCAGATCCACATGTTTTGGAAGTTCATGGCACCCAGGCTGCTTTCTGCAGGTTTTAAATGTCTTCAGCCCACATATACAGGGTACCATCTCCTGTGTGCTGTGTCCTTTTTAAAAGGGACCAGATATTTCTGTGCTCCAGTGGGACAGAACATTTACCTAACAGTGCTGAAGGTAACTTACTGCAGAACCTTATTGCATCAAGTCTCCAGGCTGCAATCATCTGTGCGTGTGCAAGTGGAAGATTAGAAACCAAATCCAGCTCGAAAGAGCAAGAAGAGTATTGCATTTGATATGGACCTGTCACATTTGATGTGATCTACTTGCATCATGTGTCAATCTGGCACAATGGTTTCAAGTGAATCTTAAGCAGAAAGGCCATAGGAAACACTTCTGTTATGATGTATATGTGTGTGTATGTGTGGAGATATATATATATCAGAGTCCATGCTGATACTGAGCAGCCTTCAGAAAGTACTCAGAATAGAAATATCTCCAGCCAAATTTTAGGGCTTTCTGTGAGGAACCACCACATCTTTAAAACCCCCAAGGTGCTTTACTCATTATATTTTAGAGATTAATGTCAGCCACAAGTACAAGAAGGTTAAGTCCTTTTCTACTGACGAGATAACCAACTCAAGCAATCTGATAGATCCCCAGCTCCCGAAAGGTGGAGCTGCAGGAACAGAATTCAGCTGCTTTTGAAATGTTTTTTTAAGGAGTCACGTGTGGATAATCCCCAGCCCAGGGGAAAGCATTAAGATGCAAGGTTCGTATCTGCTGAGGGTAGCTGGGCTGAAATTTGGTTCCAAATTGATGATTTAAAAACATGCAGCAGCTTTCAGAGGCTGGGCAGAGCCAGTGCCCTTTCTGGGCTGAATTCTCAGTTTGTGGCGTGGCTGAAACTTTTGACTCAGGAACATTGAAATATTTAATTGCATGAAAATCTTAGAGGTACTAGAGTTTAGCAATGCTATGGCTTGAGCTCTGTATTTTTAATGCTATTGGGCTAAGAAATACAAAGCCTACTGGGGTATAAGTATAAAGAGGCCTGTAGCAAAACCCAGAGCTACCCAACATCAAAAGACAAGTGTCAGGTTTTAGATTTGTTAGACAACAGGTTTTGGAGAGGAAGACACATATATCACGCTGAACCAAAGGGGTAAATTTAAAGTAGGCACAATGTAATTACCTTACCCGGAATCAGGCCAGGAAAACAGACTGGGTTCCTTATTCTCAATGAAAACTGCATGAATTTAAGCTTTGCAAACCGATTACCATGAATAATTTATTCATCTATATGTTTGGGGTTTTTATTTAATTTTTAGTGACTGACCACTTGCAAACAAAGCTAACTTTTCTTTTTTTTTCCTTCCTATCTTCAGCTGTGATCAAACACTTGCCAGGATCCATTTCAGTTGCTGCCTTTCTTGCAAAGTCCTTGTTTTATTTTATTCATGCTGCTTCTGCTTCATGGATGACTGGATCTCCAGGCGCAAGGAAACTAAAAAGATTTCAAGATCTCAGCCTACTTAAATGTCAGGTTTGAATGTTTTTACCAACACCTGAGTTTGGGGGAGGTGTTTGTGCAGACTTTTACAACACGGGAGCATTTTAAAGACACATTTGAGAAATTTCATGTCCTGTCCGTGTGTCTTTATCAGGAACGACCACTGGAGGTTTCCCACTGGCATGTGGCATAAAGCACCTGCATCCCCTTCAAACTAGGGGGTGTGCTGGCACTGTAATTCCCACACCATCCTGTGAAAGCTCTTCACAGACAGAACTAAGGCATGTTTATTCAAGATCTTTAGCCTTGTGTGTTTAAATACATTTTTATTTGTGTTATAATCAACTTTAAAGCATGCCAACTAGGGAAAATAGCTGTGGTTTCCACAACATAACCTATTAAGGGCAGAGATCAGCATTACCCGGCTACAACTACCAGAGCCCGCCTCGTTTCCTCCCTCTCTTTGCAAACACACTCCAGTTTGGAGTGAGCTGGAACTACTTTTTCTTGCTATATAGATTGAAGACAGACTTGATGTTTGCGTTGGCACAGGGCCTGACATGGCATTTGTGAGGATGAACCACAAGCATGCGTACTCCAGCTAAGCTATGCTAGGAAAATCTGTGCTACAACCAGAAGTTACCATCTTCCCCCGCACCCCCTTTCCAAACTGATCAAGGCAAAGAGGAAAGCGAACTTCAGCCTTCTTTCTCCTTTCTAACTTGTAGCCATGGCTTCCTCCCTTACACCTCACTGCTCTTGACAGGCACGTGCTGAGACCGCTTCGCAGTGCTGGGGACGGTCAGGGCTGCGTGAGCAAGCTTTGTGGGACAGCTTTTGTGGAGGTGGTGGGGGGACACACGTGGAAGCAGTTCTAAATGGATGGCACCTTGCCTTTTTTCCTCCCCAATAGATTTCAAGGCAACACACTAAGCTTTTGTGGAGAAGTTAGTATGCCCCTAATACCAGGTAGTAATTGAGCATGTTCCCAACTGGAACAAGGATGACAGAATGCTCCAAGGAGGTGATTATAACTCTACGTACCAGTTTTCAGTGGTGTGTTCCTGGAGTAGCTCTGCCCCTTGCCCTGGCTAGCAGTAACTCTCACCACGGTGAGCAAAACACAAAGAAGTGTTCTGTAATAAGGTTAATCCAACATGGTGCAATACAGCAGTTTGGCATGTGAAGCAGCTAATGAACTGCAGACCCTTTTGACTAGATGGTCATCAATTCAGGTCTCACCCAAGCTGGTAGCAGCCAAACTCCCCCAGACAGAGACTCTGCTGTTCTTGGGCATCTTTCACAGGGATTCGTGGCTTTCTCACCGCTGCCCAAACATCCAATACAAACAACACCTCCCAGCCTGGTAGCTTGCCTGAGATAGATTGGTCCTGCTCCAACAGAGCCAGTAATTAATCGTGTTTCAACAGGTATCACCTTATAGTTCTCCCTTTGCTGAGGTTCATCAGTGGAAGTGCTAGAAACTGAGTGCCAGCTGAGAGCTGGCATCTGTCTGTCCCTTAGTATGGGAAGAGCCCCCTGGGGTACTGGCTTGATGGTACTTGGGTTGTACTTGTTCTAGGGGCAAACCCAGATATTCTTTTCCAATAAATTCACAGACTGAGAGAAGGAGGAGAGTACACATGAATCAAATCTGATTTGGAGTGTAAAGGCTTTCCAAGGGCCAGGCCCTATGGAGCAAACCGGCCTGGGTTCAGTACATTAAGCACAGTGCTCAGAGCAGCAAGAAGCGATTGTAGGGGGGGAATGGCTCCTGTGCACAGAGATGGTCATCCTTGTTTGGGGTCAAGGAGAGCTTCTACATCCCTGAGTAACCTCCACTGACAAAGCAACTTACTCTCCATTTGTGCCTAGCATAAGGTTGTTCATCTCCTGGAGGTAACTCCTAAAAATGCCTTCATTTGCAGAAAAAAAATACTGTCATTTGAGGTCATTAAGCTAATTTGACCAATATATTCAGTGGAACAAAGTATTATTTTTGCTAAACCAGCAAACTCAATCTGTGGTTTTTTTTCATATCATTCCTTAAGACTGTATTGCTGGCATTTAGTATTTGCAGTTCCATACTCAAACCATGACAAAAAAGGTAGTTGTGTGTTGTCATTTCTACCTAGATTAGGATGCACTCTGTTTCCTCTTGTTTTATCCAAATGCTGCAAAGCTTTTAATGAGAATTTCTTTCATCCTTCACATTAAAATATTCATAAATGTTTTTCAAAACCTGGGTAATTTCAGAGAATTATCTATCTGACATTAATAAATTTTCACTGCTTTTGAAAAAAAATCTGAAAGACACTTTACTTCATCCAAATTCAAAATTTGAGGAAGATAACATCAAAATTTGGAAAAGTTTGTTCAGCCCTGAGGCAGATTTATAAACTGCCACAAAGTGGATATAGTGTGATGGGGTTTTTTTTTGTTTGGTGATTGAAATGGAGAAAACCTCTTGCCATTTAAGGTTAGGGAGAGCTGAGACATTCCACCTGAACATCTCCTCGAAGTGAATTATTAAGAATGGAAAGGCAGACACACTGAGAAACTGCAGTTAATATGTTCTATGACACATTCCTCAGTCATTTACACATCCTTTTTGTGCTTAATCATTAAATCAGTCAATCTTTTTTCTGTTCAGTATGAGTCTAACTTAGATAGTTGCTTAGGGGCCTCAGATACTTTTATCCCTCAGAAACCCTGCAGTGATTAACGAGACATTTTTATAAATCAAAGAAGAAATCAGGAAAAGAGGTTTTGTCTTTATACAAGCAGGCTGGCTTCACTTCTTTTGGAATTTTTTTTCTCTTCACTTCTGTTAAGAAAAAATAATCTACCTAGGTTATGGTGAAGTCCTCTTAGCAAGATTCTTAAACACAAAAGCAAGGGGGATGGTGCTATTAAGAGATGTTTTTGGGCAGAGTGTCTGTGGAGTTGGAAGTGTGACTTGAAAAAGGTGTTTTTTGAGAATCCTGTCTTGAGGAAGGAAGTTGGAAGCTGCTGCCTGCCTAACTCTGTTTGCCAGAGGTCAGCGAGTGATGAGAAGATTATGCAGCAAGTAAATAATATTGACTACCAAGCTTTGACACTCTTCTGAAGCTTTAAGCTTGCATTTACTTTCATTTCTTCTGCATCAGTGTGAATAAATCTTCTTAATTAAAAAAAAAATCAACATCTGGAACAAACATTGATTTCTCATGTAATCTACAGTGCTTGACAAGTCTTCTTGCTGTGTCTGGCATTAGCAGAGTGCTGTGGGTGAGCATGTGGCTGCGCCTGTGCTGTGTCTCTTCAGGAGACAGACTCTGCAGGGTTTTATCCATCCACCTCTTCCTGGGGATATTTTCCCTGGACCTAATTGTCTAAAGCTTTCCCTTGACTGGCATCCTCCTGCTCAGACAGGTGTGGGCAGCTCCATGCCGTGAGGGAACAGGAGGGATATGGATGGCACTTTCTGGTTCAGGAGATGCCCTTGGCTTGCTCAGGGTCTAGTTTGGGCTTGGTCTTTGGTAACTCTGGGCCGTGTCACAGCAGTCTGGGTAGCCACCTGCTCAGCACTAACTGCAAAGTCTGTCTTTCTTTCCAGCTCTGATCCACTTCCCCAAAATCACCTGCTCTGTCACACTTTGCAGGAGGGGTCACCCCGCCCTCTCACACTCCCTAGCCCTCATTCCTGCAGGTCCCCATCTCCTCCCTTGTGCTCTGAGTACTGAGCCACCACGTGGTGGACCAACTTTGGGAGCTGATCCGTACGAAAATAATGTGGCGAAAGCACAACAGTTAATCAGGTCATCAACACAGATCAATGCGTGGCCACAGAAACCCTTGCACCAGCACAGCTTGGGAGGTGGTGAGGTGTGGGATGTGAGCAACCAAAAGCAGGCAGAAGGAAGGAGGGCAGAGTCCTGGAGTTGCCTTCCAGCATTCCCGCTGGATCAGCCCTCTGAATCAACTCATTCTTCTGCCAGGTTCCTAGACTTCAAACAACAGAGTAAAGGTAGGAACCAGCACCTGGGGCACAGCAGAACTACCCATTTCCAAGGGCTGGGAGTTCCAATGTTAGTTTGCAACCATCACTTTTGCCTAGCTCAACTCCTTGAGGTGGATCATTGGCAGTCACCACTGGAGCAGAATGGAGTCCAGACAATTCCAAGGGAGATGATTTAAGTAATCTCTGGCTTCTGAGAGGGGTATTTGCTACTCTTCCCACCATCCTTGTCTACCTGCCAGGGAATGCTGTGGGGCAGAAGGGGGGCTGAGACTCATTGGCAACTTCTTCTTGATGTCTGCAGCTGCACCAAGGGCTGAAAGGCCCCTGAACGCTAAGAAGGGCTGAAATATGCCCCAGTTAACGATACTCCAGTAAAATGCCAGACAGCAGGCCTGCACTGCCCTTGTTTAAAGGAATATAGGGGAGGACTGACTGTTGAAAGCCAGGGTACCCTCTGGAATAAGGAGAGGAATTCCTCAGAAAGCCTTTTTGCAGCGTATTGATATGCATCGGTACGGGAGTGAAGCAGCAAACTCATTTAAGACTGGGAATATTGCTAAGCAGTGAGCACAGTGGCTGAGTCTGCTGTTGCCTTCAAATCTCACCCATCGTTAATGGGATGGGGAGAGGGGAGGAAGAAAAGACAAAACCAGCCTGTTCACAACAGCACCAGTCATTATGTCTTCCTTTGCAAACAATGGGGGGGAAAGGGAAAAGTGCTCTCCTGGGAACCTGTACGAATTTCCTTAAGAGGGTGTACTTTAGATGGAGAATAAGCTCAACTCTGTGAGATATGGGGGTTACTAGGGGAACAATGCAACGTGTTGAATACCAAAGCAAATAGATGTATAAGCCCAAAGTAAATCATTAATGTGCATCAGTATTTTTGAGATGGGTTGGAGTGACTTATATATTGTAGTCCCTCTTTATTTAATATTTCAAAAGTGTTCTTTGATTTAAAAGCAAACACTTAATAGGCCTCTTTTCAGGCAATTATGCTCCCTTTTCTACACCGTGCTCTGAGAAGAGACTGGTTATTGATGTTACCTAATAGAACGAACACACAAACTTGATGGAGTCAAACAGAACAGAGGGGCTTTGGTACATCAAGAAACTTAAATGTGGGCGTTATTTTAAGGTTGCTAATCATCCCAGAACTGCTCAGCTTCTTGCAAAATTGCATAGGCTTCAGCACCTTATTGAATTCAGGCTCACTCAGTCAGCCTGCGTTATTAAATGCAGCATACAATTTTTTGGTAACTCTTTAACTAAGCCTTTCTCTAGCAACAAATGAAAAAGGGGATATAGCATTTGGGCTGCAGATAACTTTTCCCCAAGCAATTCTTATTTGCTGATTCATACTATTTCCCTTTCTTAATGCAATTAATTCAGTCCAGGAGACCTGTTCACAACTGCATGATGAATAACTCCTAAAGTAAGTTTAAAAACTCAAGCGAAGAGATTTCTTACAGGATCATGACTTGGCCTTGAGAGGTTTGGAAGCTATAGTTGCTAATAATAGAGAATGAACTTTTCCCCCAAGATCCAACCATTGTTCCAACATCTTTCATTACTATTTTAGTGATAGACTCCAAGTTTGGGCTGCATGTTTAGCAGTGCTAAAACATGGTCGTTTAAAAACACCACTAAGATAGAACAAATAGAGCTCAAGGTGCTTAACTCATCAAAGTTTAGAACCAGCAACAGAGGATTACTTCCCAGAAGAAAAAACCAAAACAGTATGCCTAGCATTATGGAATAGAACTAAGCTATGATCTGTAGTTAGAATATCTCTGTAACCACTTTCATTAGTCCAGTAGAGAAACAAAATTTTTCTCTGATGTGGGAAGTGTTAAATATGTGGCAATCTATTCAATGCTGGAGCTTTTACCAGTCATAATGTACGTGGATGATTTTACAAAAAAAAAGTTCTTAAGAATTTAAGTGGTGGTTTTTCCCAGGATTATTTTTGGAAGCTCCTTCTTACTGTATATCATTCGTGTCCCTTCTGCCAGAAATGTGACAGTGAGTTTGTAAGCAGCTTCTGCTGCAGGTCTGCACAAGGACATGGGTAACGGCTAATTAATGTTAGCGGTCTAACAAAACACCTTTTCTTGCAAATCTTGCCTTTTTTAGACCATTCTGACTGCAACAACTTCCTGCTACTTCCAGGTGCAGAGGACAGCCTGCCACTGGGAGCAAGTGGTTTCCCTGCAGAAGCACCACATCGGGATGCTTTTTTCTCCGGACATCCTGCTGACTATGCCGTGAAGAGATGTGCACCTATAGAGGAGAGGTGGGGCAGAGTGGCTGCACAGCTGAGCCTTGGCACAAGGAGGAGGGGGAACTCTGCTGACCTTCCCTGGGAAGTTTGCAGCTGGATGATGGTGCCACACCACATCACTGCTGACAGCTCCCTGAGCAGATTCCTTCCATGGGTAATTAGCCTTCACGAAGCATGAATGGACTAGCTTTCTATCAGGAGACTGAATTTTAGCTGACAAATTAGACAGGTTCCCTGAGGCCAGAGTTATGCAGCTTTGCCAGTCTCACTAAAAATGTGATTTATAACAGATTCCTCGGTACAGGCACTCCTTGCTTCAGGAATGAAGGTACACGCCATACTCAGACTCTTCACCTAACATGATGGTCTTAAAAACTTTTGTCTTCTGCTAGGAAAAACTGATTCTGTTACCTGCTTTTCAGTTACCAAGTGACTCCTCTTTTGCCCAACTGAGCAAGAGGGTACTGGGAAACTACAGACTGTATTCATCAGTCAGGTGTAAATTGCATTTTAGGAAGTATGGGGATGTTAGTCTGGGATCTTAAACCAGATATAGCTGGACAGAGTTTCTAGCAGGGAAGAAATTCGACATATTTTCTGGAAGATACATCTCTGGCTTTCGATGACGTTGGCACAAACCAGAAGCAGCAGAGCGGAGATTGTGGCCTGTGGAGATCAGGTCTCTCATCTTGTGTTAATTACACGAGAAATAGCTCATCTCACTTTAGATCCTGCAGCCATCCTGCATGTTCCCTGCACGAGGCCATGAACAGTGTGAATCCCTGATGCCTGTTACCTCCGAGCATAGCCCCAGGGGCGTGATGAGCCTGCTGTGATGATTCAACCTGCAGGCAAGGATGGCTATTTCATCAACGAGCACAGATAAAGGACAAAACCAAAGTCTAGCAGACACGAATGCCATATTCTGCTTTATTCACCTTCTCGTCCTGCCTCTAATCCAGAGCACACGGGAGACGAATGAGGTGTTTTCCCAAGTGTAATGGGAAGACTGGGAGTCTTCTGCATTTGCGGAGTCCCAGGTAACAAAAATGATGGGCAAGGAGAAAAGGGAGAGAGAATTCGGGGGGGGTGGGGGGGGGGAGCATATGTTAGTTCTTGCCCACTGAGGCTCCACCTCCAACTCACCACTGTGTCTTCTCCTTGTTTGCCCCTGCAGTGAAACCAGCATTTGTGTTTGGTGAATATCTGTGCTTGCTCAGACCAAAAACCAGGCTCGCCCATTCCTGACACTGTCTTGAACATGTCTGTGTTTGCATGGTATTAATAGTTGATATTTATTTTACTTATTAATTTATATTTCTTAATAACGGCATGCAGCATTACTGATATACCAGTCACATACAGAGGCTGGCAAATGATGTGGGGAAAGGCTAATAAAACCCAGGCACCCGAGATCTAGCAAGTGGATGGTGTGTTGCAGATAGCTGCAGACCCAGTGCACTGATTTTATTTGTATGATTTCTGGGCTTAAGGAGGACACTGCACGAGTGAACAGATGGACAACCCCTTCTTTCAAAATCCACTTTTGTATCCATGTGCACTGGGAAGTTTATAGCTCCATAGCTTTACTGCTCCCAGTCCTTAAAGGGCGTGAGATTTTAAAATTTAGCAAATCAGAATCCTGTCACATAAATACAAGCAGTGACTTCTGAAGAGGCTGAATCTTGTAATCAACACGTACAGAAGGTATTTGTATTTGTGACTGCTTAAGGAAGTTAAGATGGTGGGTTTAAGTTATGTGATATATATTTTTTTAGTCTACTGACATGATCTTGGGAGGAAAAAACATAGAAAACATGAATGGATAAATACCAAATTAATTGAACTTTTTGGACAGCCTTTACATACTGGTTTGAAAGAACCATAATTTAAAGCTGGTGTAGGACATTTTTAAGAAAATAAGGTCTCAAATTTTGAAGTAGATCTTCATGAGTTTCATAGGATTATAGTAAAATTAGTACTCACAATTTTCACTACTCATATGATTATTAAACTTTTCTTATAGTTGCAAAAGATTTATTAAGACCTAAAGAAAAAGATTCTGGTGAATTGTAGTTTCAACCCTTTATTCCTCAGAGCTCTATATATTGGATATATTTTTGTCCCCCAAGAGATATGTATGTAGGTAGGTAGGTAGATACATGATGAATGTGGCAACATGAGTTACCAATAATGATTATTTTCTCAAATGCTGCTTCTTAATGGGCTGTAAGACTGGACACAAGGAGAGATAGCCAGCCTCTTTTCAATGGTCTGTGGGGACAGGACAAGGGGCAACGGCCTCAAGTTGGAGCACAGGAAGTTCCGCACCAATATGGGGAAGAACTTTTTCACAGTGAGGGTGACAGAGCCCTGGCACAGGCTGCCCCGGGGGGGTTGTGGAGTCTCCTTCTCTGGAGAAATTCAAGACTCGTCTGGACGCCTATCTGTGCAATATGAGCTGGGGAGCTGCTTTGGCAGGGGGGTTGGACCCGATGATCTCTTGAGGTCCCTTCCAACCCCTACGATTCTGTGATTCTGTGATTTCACAAACGCTCCGAAACCAAACATTGTGGGCATTTGTTTCTTAACACCCAAGATACAAATCCCAGACCAGTTGCCCTCACCTTACAAAGGTTATGGGCTGACACAGTATTTTAAGTATGGAAAACCTCCTGGAGTCTTGGGTGTAAGAGATTTATTTCAGAGCCAAACCTTCTTTCTGAGGAAGGTAAATGAAACGCTGCAAATCCCTGATTTCAGTTTACAGTAGCGATTCGTAGGCTCACTCAGGGCATTGCATTATCTCACCCTCCACAAGCGGAATTAGCAAATTAAAGGAGCGGGGAACATCTGCAGCGAACGGTCTGTGAACTGGGTTGGGCCGGCGCGAGGGCAGCTTCCAGGCCGGGCCGCGCAGCGCCGCGTCCCGCCGCCACTAGATGTCGGCCTGGCGGCAGCGCCGAAGGGGCGGCAGCCCCGCTCCGCTCCGCTCCGCGTTGCGCGCACGGCCCGCGGCGCAGCTTCCGCCCTTCGCCGCCAGCCGCCGGTAGTAGCGCAACACGGGAGATGCTCCGAGGCACTACGGCTCGTTTTGTTGGGGTTTTTTTTCCCCTTGTTCTTTGCTCTCTAGCCGTTGTCTTTTCCCTCTAGCAAATTTCTCTGCGCTGACAAGGTCCGCCAATGCTGACAAAGGGGAGCATTGCCAAGTAAGGCAGGATTCCCTGTGGGCATTTCCCGGCATCCATCCACTCGCGAGGGGCCAGGCTTGACACATCTACTCATGAGGACTACTTTGCTCGTGAGCTCCTCGAAAATGACAAAATTAAGGTGCATTCCTTTTTACTGGCAGTCAGCAACCAGGTGGTGAGGGTCTTTTCTGTTATCTCCATTCCTTTTGAAGGATGTTTATTCTTATTTTCCAACAAGAAGATACCATTTCGTAAAGTATTCTCATCACTTCAACAATATCTTTTATAAGGAGCCAGGCTGGACTGCAGGTTTAGCAGATGAATTGAATTCCCCAAGCAGCAGAATCGGGAGAATAATTCCAGAATGTGCACAGGCTTTTGGAGGGTTTTGTGCCAGAACCAGTGGCTTCTGCAGCCTCAAAGATAAGTTTCCCCTGTGCATCACTGCAAACATCATGCAAGCCCTGCATGCCTGGTTTAATGTGCAGGTAGAGAGTGACTACGCACTGCGTGCAAGGCAGTGAGTTTGCTTAAATTCCCTTTCTCAGAGTCACTCCCTGTATACACAAGAGCCTGGTGAGCTCAGTATGGAGCACAGGAGTGATTTATGTGAAAGTACTTAATTTTTGGATGCCTGGCTGTCCAGGCTGCTGAAGGCCAGAAATACTGTTGCTATTATCAGGACACAGGAAAAGCCACGATTTTCTGAAGAGATGAGATCTGATTGTACTTGGGAAATCTGTATTATATGGCACAACTTCCAAATGTAGCACTGCTCGTGGGAGTGTTTTCATGTGGGACTCCAGGACTTAAAGTAACACTGGATAGTTGAACAGGTCACAAAAGGAGAACAGTTAACTGCACACACTCACCTTCATAGCCCTCAAGAATCATCATTTCCCACAAAACCTTAAACTTATTTCAGCTCTGCTGTCTCTATGCAGCACGATGCATTTCTGGGTATGCCCTTCTGTAAACCTGACGCTTACCGTCACCTTCCCCACATCCATCTTTCCTTCTTAATTCCCTTGATCAGCATCAATGGCAGCTTGCCCTGTGGAGAGAGGCTTTGTGATACTGCCTGGAGCATCCCTGTCCTTCCCTACAGACAATAAACTGCAGTAACCGCATTTTTTCCCTGCCACAGTGTTAAACTATGTGACTGTCAACTGACACCCAAGAAGAGGAAAAAATCTGTGACTTTTTAAGCATTTAGTTTCATCCAACTGTGTATTACCCCACTGTTCAGGAAAAAGAAAAAGGTCATGCACAGCATCTGATGGTGAGTGAAATGGACTGTACCCCACCTTCTCCTCTATGCATCCATATTCTGTTTTGGGCATGCTCACCTCCTTGGTCATTCTGATCCACACTTACCCTGGATCTTGCAAAAATGAGAATGTCAATGTCCAAGTGGAGACCAGTGATACGTGGTGTTCCTCAGAGTTTGATACTGTGACCAGCACTGTTCAACATCTTTGTTGGTGATATGGACAGTGTGATTGAGTGCACCCACAGCAAGTTTGCAGATGACACCAAGCTGTGTGGTGAGGTCAACACGCTGGAGGGAAGGGATGCCATCCAGGGGGACCTTGACAGGCTAGAGAAGTGGGCCTGTGCCAACTGCAGGATGTTCAACAAGGCCAAGTGCAAGATCCTACATGTGGGTCTGCACAATCCCAAGCACAACTATAGGCTGGGCAGAGAATAGATTGAGAGCAACCCTGAGAAGAAGGACTTGAGGGTGTTGGTGGATGAGAAGCTCAAATTGACACAGCAATATGCGCAGGTCAAGGGAGGTGATTCTGCCTCTCTGCTCTTGTGATGCCCCACTTCGAGTACTGCATCCATCTGTGAAGCCACCAGTACAAGACATGGAGCTCTAGCAGCGCATCCAGAGTAGGTCCACAAAGATGCTCAAAGGGCTGGAGTACCTCTCCTATGAAGACAGGCTCTGAGAGTTGCGCTTGTTGAGCCTGGAGAAGAAAAGGCTCCGTGGAGACCATGTTGCAGCCTTCCAGTACTTAAAAAGGGGCCTACGGGAAAGATAGAGAAAGACTGTTTATCAGAGAGTGTAGTAATAAGACAAGGGGTAATGCTTTTCAACTAAAAGAAGGTAGATTTAGATGAGAGATGAGGAAAAATTCTTCCCTGTGAGGGTGGTGAGGCCCTGGCACAGGCTGCCCAGAGAAGCTGTGGCTGCCCCCTCCCTGGCAGTGTTCAAGGCCAGGGATGTGGCTTTGGTCGACCTGGTCTAGTGGAGGGTGTCCCAGCCCATGGCACTAGATGATCTTTGAGGTACCTTCCACCCCAAACCATTGATTCTGTGATTCTATGAGGAGGAACTAGACTTTGGGTACCAGGTATCCTAAGTGGCATCTCACCAATCCAGCTGAATAGGACAAGGTTTGTGTTCTTCCATATGCTCATGCAGTTGCCAGACATGGTGATGATAATGCTGATCCTGACAAAAACACTCCATGGAGATGAGGCATAAAAATTTTGTGAAGGGCAGATGAGTTCTGAAATTCCTCATTCACTCTGGAAATGAAACTGTATCTGAAAAATGAGGCACGAGTGTCTGCAGTGACTCTGAGCCTGACAACTGCCCAGCGCACAGCATTTCATCCGTATTTACTTCTTGGAAGACATCATTTGTTTCCATTGCAAACTACAAGGGCTTTGAACATCTCCAGGGCCTTGCAGGCTTTCTTTCCAGACAGAGAGATTTCTTTCTTATGAAGAATTAAATTTATTTCTGCTATTACATAACAAAGGAGTGACACGTACATCTCAACATCAAATGCAACCGCTCTTTTATGGCCCTCAGACACATGTGTAACATCTCATCTGAAGCCAAATAACCTCTTGAGTTGTTGGCTTGGGACTGCAATAGCTATTCTTGGGATTAAGCCAGTCTGCAGTATCCATTTCATATGAAGTCTTCAGTGCTCTTGAATACCTCCAAGACCCATAAAAGCTATTTTGTGTTCCACCTCTGGTGGTTGCAAAGATGGTACTATCTTCTCTCTGATGTGCTCTCCATCTTCTTAATACAGGTGTTCAGAATTCCTTGGCTCATTACTGTAATTTTCCTGGTATAAGCAGGAATCTGAGGACTGGCACGAGGGTACAGTGTGCTCCATGGCTCGGTGGATCCGCCATGGGACTGGCTGTTTAGCAACAAAGGCTAATCAAAAGCATTTTCCTGAGGGCATCAATCAATTTCACTGGATTCTATTAAATACTAGACCAAAAATAAAAGCTTTGGTCTACAGCTTCAAAGCATTGTGGCCCAAATCATACTTAATCTAATACAGGCCCAAAATAAGAGACAGAAAACTAATATTTATGCCGGAAATACAACATGCTGCAGGATTTGCTTCTTTAGTGTGAAGTAACTTTCTCCAGAGCCCAAATTTTTTCTTACCTCCAATAAAGAAAACAAAAAGGCAAGGCTAGTATACATCTTTTGATTAAAACAAGCGACCAACATCTGAGTCATGATGGATTCAAAGTCTCTGACCAGTTTTGCCTCCTGCAGAGCCAGCATTTGCTGAGATGGGGGAACTCTCTCGCTCCAGAGTCACTCTCAGCTGCGATGGATCTTTCTCTGTGCCCAGCTTCAGACACCAGTGGCTCAAGAGACTGGTTGACCTTTTAATTTGCTGCAGAATGCTTAAAAATAGGTTCTGCATCCTTTTATTTTCAGATGGATTACTCAGGTTAGGGTGGATTATTTCCCTCTTTGTAGTTCTCTAAACATGTACTAAGAAAAATAAATATTTATTTAGACCGTAGGCTCTTTGGGGGGAAAACTGGACCTTTAAGGGGTCTGCCTGTGTTGGCAGGACCAGGACGATCAGATGAGCTCAAGATTTAACATCTGTGAGTAATCTGGTAAAAATGACTAAATTCTATAATTGATTTCCCTAAGACACTACAGAACTCCCTTATAGGAAGCCTATCTCAAAGTATTGCATAGCCTTGTAAGAAAGGTGGCTTTGAGCACGTTGCTGAGAATGAATAAAAGCATGGAAAGACTAAAATGAGGAAAACCAAAAATGCTGTGGTTGTTTAAGGCAGGAAAATAAAATCAAAAGAGATCATATACATAGGTAAAACTATTTTTCACAAGGATCTATGAATAATAATACTATTGATTGAGGACTTACTTGATGAAACAGGCAGCAAGTCTGAACAGGGTAAATCTGGCCTATGAAAATTGTTGGAAGAAGATACCACCAAGATCAGGACTTTGTTAAGATTGTCAGGAAAAAGACCAACAATCAATCAACTTTTCTGTTCTGCATTGCCTTCTAGGTTCTTAAAAAGAAAATATTTATACATGGAGCTGCTCTATGCTATCTTAGCTCGCCCCAAAGTAAGAATGAGTTACTTCTGTCTCTATGTCTGTTGGAGTTAAATCAAAGCCTTAACAATGTACTAGTTTGAACTGGGGAACTAAAACATTCCCACAGATGTCCTGGACATCGATGGTTTAAGTTTTCATCTATTTGATTTGAAGTATTCTGCAATGTAACTCCTCGGTGCACTACCTAAAAAATCTGTACACTTACTGGAGCAAAAGCTGGTTAATGGCCACCTTAAAATAAAAGATGTCATTGAAAAGAAATCTCCAAAGACCAATGCTTATTAGGGGTAAACAAAAAATTGTTGCTTACAAGATTTGTGTTTGACAAAAGACAGGCAAAATGGCAGGTAAAAGATGATAAAAGTTGAATAAAGTTTGACTACTGGGCACACTCTCTTCCTACTCAGAGTAGGAGAAAACCAAAATATGCAATTACATACTTGCAGTAATTTTCACAGAGCACAGGTGTGACTCTTGTTGGATTTCAGTATACTCTGCTGCTTCCTTCATTAAATTTGTGACTTGCTGGTTGCCCAGACCTCCTGAATTAGTGGTGACAGCAAATGTGCAGAACAATGTTGTTACAGGCTGTAGTCATATCTTCCTCAGAGTTATCACCGTTGGGTACAACATCCTGATGCTTCACTATTCTCAGTCTCAAGTTTCGCTGCAGTTGAAACAAGTTACTCTCTACTCATGAACAGCCAAATCTTAAAAGTTGTAGGAACTGTCAAAAGGAAGAACTCACATGACTGCAAGAGGTCTTAACTGCCATCTTATACTTACACAAGTTCTACTTGTTATTTGAAGCTATTTTTGCTATGGAACTGTCAAGAACAGGTTGGTTGTGCGTTAGTAATACACAGTCACCTTCCCTGGATGTGTTCAAAAAAAGGGTAGATGAAGTACTTAGGGATATGATTTAGTTTAGGATGCGAATGGTTGGACTTGATGATCTTAAAGATCTTTTCCAACCTTGTGATTCTGTAATTACCAAGAAGAGGCTTGGACATGGCACTTTAAAAAGTATGAACAAGTTTGAGAGTGGACATAATAAAAAGTCCCCACCACTGGTAATCCAAGACATACAAGTTTATTTAATAGAATTATAGACTCATAGAATGTGTAAGGTTGAAAGGGACCTTTAATGGTCATCTAGTCCAACTCCCTTGCTAAACCAGGATCACCTACAGCAGGCTGCACAGGTCCAGGCAGGTCTTTAATATCTCCAGGGAGGGGACTCCACAGCCTCTTTGGGCAGCCTGTTCCAGTGCCCTGTCACCCTCAGAGTGAAAAAGTTTTCCCTCATGTTCAGATGGAACTTCCTGTGTTCCAGTTTGTGCCTTTTGCCTCTTCTTCTGTCACTGGGCACCACTGAAAAGTCTGTCCCCATCCTCTTGCTGTGCACCCTTTAGATACTTTTAAGAGTTGATGAGATCCTCCTAGTTTTCTCCAGGCTGAAGAGATACAGCTCTCTCAGCCTTTCCGCATACAAGAGATGATCCAGTCCCCTCATCACCTCTGTAGCTCCCCGCTGGACTCTCTCCAGTATTGTTTTCAGGTTCCTTCCAACTATCTTTGTACGTTTAGTTTAATTCCAGTCTAACAAGGCCTTCTAGAGTGTTTGGCTAGGAGGAGTCCTTGTATCCATGGGAAGCCTGATTCCACACCCCACACCCCCCCCAATATGTATGTTAATTTTCTGTATGTATGCTTAGGACATGCGAAAATATTTATTTGGACCACTTAGAAGTATTTCCAAAAGCTACAGGGATGAAGGGAAGAACCACACCTGTGGCTCACCGGCAGCCTTCACCCATTCCCCGCGGGGCACGGCTGAGCAGCCCCGAGGGCCGCCGTGGGCATACGGAAGGAGGCGGAATTGAAAGCCGTTTTTCACGGGGGGCGGGCGAAGTTTTACACCCCCACAGACAAGCCTGCTATTTTACCACCATGCCCCAGGCCCGCACCGCCCGTCCGCCGGGGCCGGGCCGCCGCCATTTCCGCGTGGCGGGGGGCGGAGCTGGGCCGCGCCGGGGCCGGGCGGACGATGGCGGCAGCGAGAGAACTGTCCGCTGCGGCGGCGCGGCTCGGGCGCGCTGTGGCTACCGCGCCGGAGGCCCGGCTGGAGAGCGTCCGGGCGCTGGCGGGCATGTTCCGGGAGGCGCAGCCCAGGTAGCGGGGAGGAGGGGCCGTCCGCGGCCACGTGAGCCGGGGGAGGGAGCTCCGGCGGCGGGAAGCGGCGGTGCTGGCGGGCCTGGGTGGTCCTTGCGTCGGCGCGTCCGCTCGGGTGCCGGCAGGCAGAGCTCCGAGCGCTGGGCTGCCCCGCGGGGTGTCGGCTGTGAGCCGGAGGCTCCGCAGTTAAAGGAGCCCGAGGCTCCGCAGTTAAAGGAGCCCGCACTGCGCGGTGCCGCCGGTCCCTGCTGGGAAGTCTCCGCTCCGGGTCTGTTCGTGCGGAGCACGGGCGTCACCCGTGGGGCCAGGGGGAGCCATCTGTCCCGTTTCCCCTCCTTTTCCTTGGGGTGCCATGGGGGGCTGGCGGTCTGCATGCGTCCCTGTGCATCTGTCAGGGAAGGCAGGGCAGGGAGGAGAGTTTTGTGTCTCTCCAGATGACAACAGTTGCCTTTCAAGGCAGGTGTGCTCAGGTGCATCGTGTCTGTGGGAGCCCTCGCAGTGGGCAAAAGCCATGGTGAGCCCTGTGGGGCAGCCAGAAGTGGGTGAGGTGGTGCCTGAGTGAGGCCCTGCTGTGTGGTGGAGTTGCACCTGCATCCCAAGGCCTGGGGATGATGGCTGCTGTAGGCTCTGGCTGAAGGTGTGTGCTCTGTAGCATGATGGGCTGCCATGGCTTCATAGGGATGAAGTTGCCTTGAGAAAGGGAGAGAAAGTGTGGGCTTAATGAAAAAAGCAGGGGGCTAATAGGGAGCATCGCTGTCCCTGTAATCTTGGGGGGACCTTGGCACTGTGGCACAGTGCTATTGGCTTTGGCAAAGTTTGGGCATGCAGAGGTTCAGCAGTGTGACTGAGCTTAGAGTAAAGGCTCCTGGGAGGTAGCTTTGGGTGCTGTGAAGCTCGTGCTCATCCTAACTGTAGCCGTTGAAGGCTATGACTCCTAAGAAAAAAGAAATGCATAAAGTGGTGGTGGTTGGTTGGTTTTGGGGTTTTTTTGGGTTTTTTTGGTTTTAATTCTCAGTACTGTTTTTGTTAATTAAAAGCACATTTAAAAAACAGAGCTGGGGGAAAATGTACTTACAAATATTTTCCTGGGATATTTGTGTGTACAGGAGACCACGTTCTGGTGTTCATCTCAGTTTCTCTAGGAAGAGAGGAGGACCTCTGTGGATTTTGTGCTTATATGCTGATGCTTTCTCTGCCAGTTTCTTACCTTCCTCTCTGAAACTTCTGCCACTGTGTTTGACAGAGGAGTAGATATTCCCCAAAACTGCTGAGTTTTGTGGGTGCAGACAGGCTGGAAGAGAGACACAGTAATTGCCCTTCCAGAAGAACAAAGCTTACATCCTATAGAATGTGACAGAATGGACCTGAGAGCAACTTTGGCAATAAATGTGGTAACTGTGGAAAATACTGTTGTCGGTGCTGTTGAACCAGAGGACTCAAACTGGTGGATGTTTGATATTTGAAGTTGTGACATTCAGTGGCAGTTCTCGTTACATGATTGTTCAGTGCTTGTGGAAACAATATAATTTTAAAAATGTAATTTCTCGCAGTCTCAAATTCAGAAGTAAATAAGGTGAGGAAAGTAATGTCCCAACTGTGAGACCATGGTGTGGAATTTGGGAGACTTGAATTCAGCTGTGTGCTTTACTTGAGACTTCCAATGCTTTTGAGCAGGTCACTCGATTTCTTTAAGCTTCCTTTACTAATCCATAATAGGAAGGAAATGTCTTTATTCTATTTCCAGGAGTATTAATTTAAAGGCTTTTTAGGCACTCTGTTTATGGGAGTGGAATTATGTAAATATCTGAAAGATAAAACTTGAGAATTGCAAAATTGTTTTTCATTTAATTCCTGAACAATTACATGATTTTTGGAGCCCTGGCCTTTTGAATAGGGTTGCATTAATGTTTCTAACTCTTGTGTTCACTAGGATATTATCTGGTATACTTTCTGGTTTTAGCAATCAAGCACTTAGATCTTCCACCGAGTGACAGGAATCTTCCTTTTGGCATGGATACATGAATTCTGACTCTCTGTTTTGACTTAACAAGAAGTTGTGCGTATCTTTCTTGTCTGAGGGCTGCACCCTTCTGCTTTGTTTTGTGTTTCTGCAGAATATTTGCTGCTGGAACCAAGGACAGGTGGCAGTAGCATATTGTGAAGGGCCTGTCTGATGGAACAAAACATAGGAGACAGAAGTCCATGAAATATCCCCAGAGCAGGTCTGAGTGAATGTCAAGGCCTGTTTACAATAAAAGGTTACTTACCAGGCTCTTTGCTAGTTCAATTGATTAAATATTTAAAGATAAGGGAAAAGGTTATTGAAGGAAAACATTTTCCTTTTTAAAAACACATTTTAAATACTCATAGCTGCTATTTTTGTCTGTATATGAATCTTTGTTGTACCACTGAAAAAAGTGGGGGTTTTGGGTTTGTTTTTCCTAATGGTGGTAAGCATTGTTGTGGAGCAGTTACCTGAAATTTCTCTTGGCTGTTTTCTTAATTTCAGCTAAACACTTCCTCTCTTCACAAAATTGAGAATTTGTTTTTTATGCAGGCGGATAATACTAATGAAAATTTCACTGTAGTATACAAAGTGCAGTGATGTATAAATGCTTAAGTAGAAGAGTCGCATTTAAACTTTGCCTGAATAGAATCCTACTTTACCAGACAGCCTTTTAAGTCGTTCCTTGTTTGTATGGAATAACTTTTTGTTTGTTCACTTCAGGTTTTTCTTTTCGGTTGTAGGAGGAGACTTGATTTCTGCCCAGAAAGATATGGCTTAAGGACGCTAATTTTCTTTCATAGTATGTTAAAAAGATATGGAGTCTGTCTCTCCTTGCTGTGTTCACAATGAGGACAGATGCTTCCTTGTGTTCCTCACGCTTCTGCTGTTAGGACAGGCAAGAGTTTCATCTTCATATTTTACTGGAAATGTTTATATTCATAGGTGCTGTTTTACTTTTGATCTAATATTAAGAAAAAAGTTGTCACAATGGCCCAGTATACTTGTGATCCAGTATCTGACTAAAACTTCTGCTGCATAACTGTAACAAGAGTAGGAATGTTTCAAGGATAAGAATAGCTGTAAGGTATCTTTTTACCTGTAGATTCATAAGTACAGGCACAAAAGTACTTGGAGCTTTTTCATTTCTCAATTTCAAGTAATTGAATGTTGTACATTCAGTGCACATGGTCTTGCACTGACTGTGATTTCTGTATTTTGAAGTTGGGTCAGGAAATGACCAATTGCATGTCATAATCCAACACACAGCTTAGGCAAGCACAAAGGAAACTGCAGTTGGGCTGAGAGTTTTCCTATTTTAGAATAATTTCAGTGTTTAAAAACTCAGCTGACTAACAGCTAATGGTTCTGTGTGGCATCTTCACTCAATACAGAAAATGTGGCTTTTGTGTATTTGGGATGAGGCCTGGCTGAGTGCTCCTTTACCAGACTGTAGCTCTTCTGGTGTTTAGAAAAACTTGTGCCTGATGCATTTACCATGTATACTGTGGTACGTCAGCCACTGAATCTTCTTTTGGCACGTGTGCCTGTCATGAAGCGGCAGAAGCTCTTCTTGTAAGTTGAAGGTTCAGGCCCCGTGAATGTGTTTTCTTGTATCTTAAAAGCAAATTCCAAATCTTCTTCTGGTTATATAGGGTCCACTTTGTGACTGAGGGCCAGCTTTGCCTTTGGTCTTTATTGTGCCACTTTGGTATTTCCCCATGTATTACACTCCTCCCAATAATTCCCATTGATGCTGTGGTGTGGGATTTTTACTGTAGATGGAGGTTGTGTGAGTGTACTGGTCTTGTTCAAATGTGAGGTTGTAGAGTAAAATACATATTTCCTGGAGATCCAAAATCTAATTTTTTAATAATTTAATGACTTGTGTACACTGTTGTATTTCTTACAGTATGTGTGTTCTTCCTTTCTTGTATGTCTACTCCACATCCTTAAAGACCTCGATATTGCATGTACTGTACTGTCATTAAGATGCAGATGAATAGGGAAGTGTCACTATTGGAGCAACAGGAGTTGTGAGAGGCTTAGAAAATGTTAACTTTCAGAAAAGGCTGAAAGAGTCAATTCTGTTTAGTCTAGAAAAGAGAACATGGCAGGAGCAGATGTGGGAAATATGATGCTCTTCAGACACCTAAGGGTGTTACGGATGGCATGTGTAGACACGGCATGTAGAGACCTGGTCTAGTGGCACACTTCGTGTTAGGTTAATGGTTGGACCTGATGGTCTTAAGGGTTTTTTCCAACTTAAATGATTCTGTGATGATATGGTTTGGTTTATGGATGTGTGGTCACTTAGAATAAAAAGTAGGTGGAATTTTTAATTGTGCAAGTATTTAGATGTTTGAGCAAGCAGCAGAACACAGATAATTCTGTGTCATCCACTAATGTTTAATTGAGAAACTTTAAAATTCTCCTTAGGAAGAATTTTCTGTGTAAACATACTTTGTTTAATTTACATTTCATCTCACTTTCGTCAATCTTATGTCTGAGATCCTAATTTTTCTCTTTCATCTTGAGAACACAAGTCTGTTTGAGGTTCAAGGAAGCTGTGTCTGGATTTCCCTTTTCTTTGACTTGTCAGAAGTATTGGATGAGCAGACTTACTGAACTTTCCTGTAGCAATGCCATAGACACTCTTTGGCGTGGCTTCCTTTCACCAGCATGTAGTATCACAAGTGAGTTAGCGATGTTTAGAATGTGTTGCCCTCATGTCCTTTCTGAACTTAAAATCAGGGAAGAGAGTATGTGAATATCTGTAGTTTGGAAACATTCTGTGTATCTGAGTGACAGATTGTCTGCAGATGTGCACATCAGTTCTGGGAAGTTTGGTGAAGCTACATGGTGCAGCAGGATCATCTCTCTCATCCATTCATGTAGTACCTCTTACAGGCTTATGGTTTTGTAGTGTTGCTTTCCCAAGTCTTGATATTCTAAGAAGTGGCAGTTTTTGCTTTATTTTTTGTTGTTTGGGGAGTTTTCTGCTCAAGTAGACGGAGTTGACTTTTGTTTTTGGCTTTGATTCACCCACTTCAGAATGATGCTAGGGAAGCCACAGGCATTCTTCGTGGCTCTTTCTCTCTCTGGTGGAATTTGTGTCAGGCTCTTTTATAATGGCGATTCTGATACCTCTTTCTGAAACACCTAGTGCTGGATATTCTGAGCTGTGTTCATTAATTAAATCAATTTCTGATTCTTAAACCAACGTGCAGTGTCATGTATACTCATGCTAGCTATATGCGTGTGTTTGTTTGCTTTTTTTGTTTCCAGATAGCTGTTGGAAAACTGTAGGAATTCTGAGATGAAAAAAACCTCTCCCACAGCTCCTTTTCTGCAAAGGCCTGTGGGGCAATTCTGTGCATATATTTTGATCTTTCTACTTGGAAAACCTTGTATACTAAGGATAGTTGCTGATTCACAGATTCTTAGGGGTTGGAAGAACGTTAGGAGTTGGAAGGGACCTCTGGAAATAATCTAGTCCACCCCCTTTGCTAGAGCAGGATTACCTAGAGAAACCTCTCTGGGCAGCCTGTTTCAATGCTCGGTCACTATCACGCTAAAGAAGTTTTCCTCATATTGAGATGGAACTTCCTGTGTTTCAGTTTGTGCCCATTGCCACTTGTCCTGTCACTGGTCACCACTGAGAAGAGTCTGCCCCCTTCCTCTAGACACCCACCCTTCAGGTATTTTTAAGTGTTGATGAGATCTCCTCAGTCTTCTCTTCTCTGGGCTGAACAGCCCCAGATTGATGCAGAAACATTTTCAGGCTTACAGTAAGAAGCATGCCTCTTGTAATATGCTTTTTGATAGTGGTTGGGTTTTGGGGGCTTTTCATTGGTTGGTGTGGTTTGATTTTATTTTTTTTTATTCACTACAAATTTATTTATTTTAGAGAAATGGCAGAAGAAAGTATATTTCAGAATCTCCTGGAAATCCTGCTGAGCACCTCAAGTGAAATTGAGCAGGCCTGCAAGGACTCCTGTGAATTGGTAGATCTAGACACCTGCCTGCTGCTCATAGCAGAGTGTTTCAGATGTCTGAGGAATGCCTGTGTTGAGTGTGCCAAGAATCAGCACATCATGAGGTACAGTTATGATCCATTTTAACCCATACAGAAATATAACCTTCTGATGTTTGTGTGGTTTTATATAGAGATTCTTATTTTACACTGCTGTGTTAGTTGATTTATTAACTGATATATCCTGCTTGATTCAATCATTTGAAATGAAGTATGCAAGGAACAAAAATAGCTGACCTATTTGTAGGTCAGAGTTTGGGGCACTAAATGTTTGTGTCCTTAAGTTCAAGTTGATTATGCAAATGATATTAGCCTTTTGGAAGAATGTTGAACTGTTCTTTTTTATCTTCTGTTTGCTTAATTTTTTGGATAACACGATGCATAAGTAAGGAGTCTCAATTACTAGTTACAGGTTTAGTATGGTTTTTTAGGGTACATCTAGATCGGTCTGGCACTCATGGCAAAATACAGCACGTAGAATTGTGCATATCAATCCTGATACATATACAGGTAAACTGATACTAATGGATAATCACAGAATCACAGAATTGTAGGGGTTGGAAGGGACCTCGAGAGATCATCGGGTCCAACCCCCCTGCCAAAGCAGCTCCCTAGCTCATATTGCTCAGATAGGCGTCCAGGCGGGTCTTGAATATCTCCAGTGAAGGAGACTCCACCACCTCCCTGGGCAGCCTATTCCAGTGCTCAGTCACCCTCACTGTGAAAAAGTTCTTCCGCATGTTGGTGCGGAACTTCCTATGCTCCAACTTGCAGCCATTGCCCCTTGTCCTATCCCCACAGACCACTGAAAAGGGGCTGGCTGATTCCCCCTGCATCCCCTGCTTCAGATAATTATAAACTTTGATTAGGTCCCCCCTTAGTCTTCTCTTCTCAAGGCTGAACAGTCCCAGCTTACTCAGCCTTTCCTCATAGGGGAGATGCTCTAGGCCCTTAATCATCCTCGTAGCCCTTCTTTGGACTCTTTCCAGGAGATCCCTGTCCTTTTTATACCAAGGAGCCCAGAACTGGACACAATACTCCAGGTGGGGCCTGACCAGGGCAGAGTAGAGAGGGAGGATCACCTCCTTTGACCTGCTGGCTACACTCCTCCTGATGCATCCCAGGATCCCATTGGCTCTCTTGGCCACTGAGGCACACTGCTGGCTCATGGCCAACCTGTCATCTACCAGGACCCCCAGGTCCTTCTCCACTGAGCTCTTCTCCAGCAGGTCATCCCCCAGCCTGTACTGATACAAACAGTTGTTCCTTCCCAGGTGCAAGACTTTACACTTGCTTTTGTTGAACTTCATCTGGTTTCTCACTGCCCAGCTCTCCAGCCTGTCCAGGTCTCTCTGGATGGCAGCGCAGTGCTCCTGCGTGTCAGCCACTCCTCCCAGCTTTGTATCATCGGCGTACTTGCTGAGGGTGGATGTTATTCCCTCATCAAGATCGTCAATGAAGATATTAAACAGGACTGGACCCAACACTGAACCCTGGGGAACACCGCTGGTAACAGGCCTCCAGTCAGATTCTACTCTACGAATCACAACCCTCTGGGTTCGGTCCGACGGCCAATTCTCAACCCACCTCACTGTCCACTCATCTATCCCATGCTTTCTCAGCTTTGCTATCAGGATGTCATGGGAGACAGTATCAAAGGCCTTGCTGAAGTCAAGGTAGACGACATCCACTGCTCTCCCTCCATCTACCCAGCCTGTCATGAGATCGTAGAAGGCTATGAGGTTGGTCGAGCACGATTTCCCCTTAGTGAATCCATGCTGACTACTCCTCATGACCTTCTTCTCTTCCAATTGCTTGGAGATGGCATCCAGAACAAGCTGTTCCATTACCTTTCCAGGGGCAGAGGTGAGGCTGACTGGCCTATAGTTACTAGGTTCCTCCTTCTTGCCCTTTTTAAAGACTGGAGTGACATTGGCTATCCTCCAGTCTTCAGGCACTTCTCCTGTCCTCCAAGACCTGTCGAAGATGATAGAGAGCGGCTCAGCAATCACCTCCGCCAGCTCCCTCAGCACACGTGGATGTAACCCATCTGGGCCCATGGATTTGTGTGCATTAATCCCTTTGAGCCGCTCCTGGACCTCCCCTACTTGAACCAGAGGGAAATTCTTCATTTCCCAATCAGTCCTACTCTCATCCAGTGTCTGTGGGTCCTGGGGGGCCTTTGAAGTGAAGACCGAAGCAAAGGCGGCATTTAATAATAAGAAGGTAGTTTTTAAAATACTGGGGAATATAAAGTTTTGTTCCTTCCAGAGTCAGTTTTTCTGCTTTTTGTGCTGTGAAGAAACTTGGGGTCTGAAAGAATGGGAAAAATTTTGATTTTAATAGTTTGTATGTGTGTACCACTATGCTGTGCATTATAAATTTATCTTTGGCTTCTCTTCCGTGTTAAAACTTGGTGGGGAAAAAGCATGTGTTTATCTAGCAAGCATCTGCAGAAGATGATTATTTAGCATTCATATATGATGATATGGTATTTTTAAAGTAACTCAGGTCTGGGTGTGGAGGTTTGGTAGAGATGGTGTTGCTGCGTTCCCAAGTGTCAGCCGCTCTGTCTTGGCTGATCTCTACTCAGAAAGTTTGACTGATAAAGTACAAATGAGTTAAAACCTGAGACCTTCATATCTTTATGCTGGATTCTCTTTTGTTGCGTGTGCATCCTGGTCTGTGTTTTGTTTACCTCCAGCATTACTGGTCTGTAGCTGTAGAATTATTTTTGGCATTTTTTATTCCAAATGGCTTCACTGGTCTATATTCACTTGTTACCACATTTTTGCATGTCTGGAAGTGTTCAAGGCCAGGTTGGATGGGGCTTTTGGCTGCCTGGTCCAGTGGAAGTTGTCAGACTAGGTGATCTTTAAAGGTCTCTTCTGACCCAAACCATGATGAGATTTAACCCATGATTTGTTCTCACTGGAAAAAGGACAAAGGATTACTTGAGCTTCCCTGCTTCCCTCTGAGAGTTTTCATAGAATCACAGAATGCTTTGGGTTGGAAGGGACCTCAAAGATCATCTAGTTCCAACCTTCTGCCATGGACATGGACACCCTTCACTAGACCAGGCTGTCCAAAGCCTCATCCAACCTGGCCTTAAACCCTTTCAGGGATGGGTCTTCCACAGCCTCTCTGGGCAACCTGTGCCAGGGCCTCACCACCCTCAGTAGAGAATTTCTTCCTAACATCTGACCTAAACTTACCCTTTCTCAGCTTGGAGCTATTGCCCCTTGTCCTATCACTACAGTCCCTGATGAACAGTCCCTCTCCCACTTTCCTGTAGGATTGCTTTAAGTGTTGATAGGCTGTAATTAGGTCTCCCCAGAGTCTTCTCTTCTTCAGGCTGAACAAGCTCAACTTTCGTACCCTGGTTTTCATAAGAGAGGTGCCCCAGCCCTCACCTTCGTAGCCCTTCTCTGGACTCGCTCCAACAGCTCTGTGTCTTTCCTGTGCTGGGGACACCAGAGGTGGACACAGTACTCTAGGTGGGGTCTCATGAGAGCACAGTAGAGGGGCAGAATCACCTCCCCCGACCTGTTGGCCCGGTTGTTCTTGATGCAGCTCAGGACACAGTTGGTCTTCTGAGCTGCTAGCACGCACTGCTGGCTCATGGTGAGCTTGGATAGGCAATTGGCTGAAGGGTCAGGGTGTTAGTGAATGGGCTAACATTGGACTGGCAACCAGTCACTAGTGGGGTTCCCCAGGGCTCCATTTCAGGCCCAGTTCTCTTTAACATTTTCATAAATGACCTGGACACAGGACTAGAGGGTGTCTTAGGTAAATTTGCAGATGACACCAAATTGGGAGGAGCTGTTGACTCTGTTGAGGGTAGAGAAGCCTTGCAGAGGGACCTGGACATATGAGAGAACTGGGCAATCGCCATATGAGAGAACTGGGCAATCGCCAACAACATGAAGGTTAACAAGGGTTATGGCTCCCTTCCAGCTCAGGATATTCTCTGATTCTATGATTGTCATCGATCAGCACCCCCAGGTCCTTCCCCTCAGGGCTGCTTTCAATCACTTCTGCCCAGCCTGTGGTTGTGCTTGGGATTGCTCAGACCCACATGCAGGACCTTGCACTTGGCTCTGTTGAACATCCTGCAGTTTGCATGGTCCCACCTCTCCAGCCTGTCAAGGTCCCACTGGATGGTATCCCTTCCCTCCAGCATGTCGACCTCACCACACAGCTTGGTGTCATCTGCAAATTTGCTGAGGGTGAACTCGATCCCACTGTCCATGTCACCGACAAAGATGTTGAACAGTGCTGGTCCCAGTACCAACCCCTGAGGAACACCACTTGTCACGGACCTCCATGTGGATGTTGAGCTGTTGACTAACAACTCTTGTGAGTGTGACTATCCAGCCAGTTCCTTATCCACTGAGTGGTCCGTCTATCGAATCCATGTGTTTCCAGTTCAGTGATAAGGATGCTGTGTTGGACAATGTTGAATGCCTTGCATAAGTCTGGGAAGATGATGTCTGTTATCCTTCCCTTGTCCACCATCTCCATCGTAGAAAACCAATAAATTTGTCAGGCATGATTTGCTCTTAGTGAAGCCATGTTGATTGTCACCAGTAACCTCCTTATTCTCCACATGCCTAACTAAGCATAGTCTCCAGGAGGATCTGCTCCATGATCATGACAGTCACAGAGGTGAGGCTGACTTTTTCTCTTTTTGAAAATGAGGGATTATATTTTCCCTTTTCCAGTCAGTGGGAACTTGACTTTTGTGTGCTTCCCTGTGAACTAGCCCTGTTGTTGGTTTGATGGTGGTCACTAATCACTGTTGGTATTTAAAATCCTCAAAGTTTATTGCTAAGTAATGTGAAATTTATTACTAGGTAACCTACATTGATACTTTCTCTGACCGCTTGAACTTCAAATGAAGCAAAGTTTTTACACAAATAATGCTGTTATAATTGCAAGAATAACCTAATTTTTAACATCTGATTTAGAAAACCAGCAAAGAGAGAGGAAAGGTACTGTGTCCAAAATTGTTATACATACAGGCTGATGCAGTAAGCCAATTCCTTTCGCTTCTGGTGGTAGTAGTGTGGCTACTGAGTCAGACATGGTTAAGTAGGATAAACTGTTTTTTTTATTTCAGAACTTCTGAGGGTGTTAAAGCCTTGCTCTTCAATGAATAAACTGGTTTGAAACAATATGTGTATGTCATAAAAAGTGATAATTTTTTCCTTTTTTCTCCCCCAATTTGTTAATAGGAATTTGGGTCTCATTTCTACATCCGTCCATTTAATCAAATTGCTCCATGGAATACAAATCAAAGAAGAATTGTTGTTGACTGGTAAGGCTGTGGACTTTGTTAAAGATATAGGGTGCACTGTAATTTTTTTTTTTTTTTATGTGGGAAGATCTGCAATAATATGATGTTATCTTTCTGGTACTGTGTTGTTTGGTTTTTTGTTTTGTTATTTTTTTTCCATAAATAAGCTTAATTGTTTCTTGAGTTACACTTAAGAAATGAGGGACCTTATGCTGCTGTAAAAAAAAGTCCTTGGCCCTAAATCTAGTCCAATCGTTTTTTCCCTCAACCATTCCCTGTAGATTGTTAAATGAAAGATATATGGAAGCTTCTTTAACCAGGATATTTGAACTGCAAAAAGGAAAAATTCCTGTAATACTTCCATTCAAAATATATGCTGCTGTTTTACTGTCTTTTATTTTGTCTTTTTTATCTGCTTCTGTGAATGTAGTGAAATGAAGAAATACTCCTGTCTTATTTTGCTGACACACAAAATAATTTATCCACTTCCAGGAAATTAATTTGGGTTGTGACTCTTTTAAAATTATATTTTAATTTTTCTTTCTGTATTGTGGTTGCTGGACAGTCAGGTTAATATCTACTAAGAACCAAATACTGATTTGAGTAGTGTTCACATTTCCTTAATGGATGAGGGTTTTTTCCTTTCCTTTTATGAAGTGAAGAGAAAATCTAACTATAGGATCCTTCTTCCTTAATGGCAGTTATTGCTACTGATTTCTATCAAACCCATTTCACTGGATATTAAGGCATTTTCAGTAATTTTCTCACAGTCTGTTTCCCTGTGTGTGCATGTGGAGCTCAATACAGGGTACCAGACCCCAGCCTTCACTGTCTGTGGTTGCAGAGTAGGGAACATTTGGTTTCTCTGGCTGCTATTATTTCTTTTCACTCCCTTTACCTAAATGAGGTTTTAATGGGGTTCCTGTTGCTGCTTTTCTATTACTTTTTGAAAGCCAGTGAAACTACTATCATGCAGTAACTTACCCTCAAACACCTTTATGAAGCTAGGAGGGAGTGGTGCATTTCAGGATACTGTTCTTCCTTTTGCTGCTATATTTGGCTCAAAATGAAGCCTTTCAGGCATGTGACAGTGTTATACTTAAGCCATGCTCACCCCTTCACCCCTTGATGGCATCCTACTTCCACGGAAGTGTCAGTGATGGTAAGCACGGCCTTCAGTGTGGGAGGACCAGCACTAAACGCTGTGGGTGTCAAGAAGAGGGCCTCTTCAATGATCATCAAGAGGAGGAACTGATAGCACACAGGAGTCACTCTTCAAGCTGTGACACAGGATCGGACAGGGAGAACTGAGAAAAGGCACGGAGGGCAAGAGTATCTTGCCCCACAGTTTTAAACCCTTTCGTAGGCCAGTAAGAGAATAGGAAAAGTGATGGCAACTAAAATGCTGGTTTTGTTCAGCCTCACCTTGTCCCTGCTAGGGTCCTTGACAACAGAAAGCTTGAAAGGCTGTCCTGGGGAAGTGGACTTCCCACCTTCTGCTTATTCAAGGCATCAGGAGTTGTGGTGTAAGAACACAACCTTGCTGTGGTGCCTCTCAGCACCCACAGGAGAATGAGCAGGGTGTGGTTACGTGCATGGCCTGAGGTTTCCCCTTCTCTCCTGTGACTACTGACCTCTCCTTGGTGGGTATCATATGCATGTGTTCTGTTCTCCAGCTGCTGGGATCGGAAGAACCAGCAGTGAATGTTAACTCAGCCAAGAAGAGAGGAGGGGGTGGGACCCAGTAATTTGATTAACTGCTTCAGATTCCTTTTCCTAGCCAGACAGCATCATAAAATCTCTTCTTGTCACAATTGAAAATTAAAGGGGGTGTTGACCAGAATTTCAGCTGACAGTGTTTCAATAAAAAGTGTTTTGTGACTGTTGCTGTGTACAACCATTCAACAAATTACTTTGAATTATTACTAAAATTTGATGCATTAATCCAGGAGAGAGGCTTTCTTTGATACTGTATGTAGTACTGATCTTACTGAGAAACAACTGTGGTGAGCATGGCTTTGGTATTCCATTTACATTAGTATAGCAAAAAAGATCTATAGACAAGCATGTGTTGCTAATTCCTTGCTGAGTGATCTGATGAGCTTTGTTCTAAGTGAAGATTAAGCTGGTGCCTAGAGCACCAGATCCTTCTGCAGGGTGTACCTCAGAAGTTAACAGTTATATTCAATTGTGCAATATTAGTCATACTTTGAAAAGTGAGGCAAATTGTTAAATTGGATTGGAGTAGCACCTTTGAAACAAAAGAAACCCATGGAATTAGCAAACATTATTGTGTTTATTAACTATATTCTTGCTTCGTGATTCTCCTTACATTTCACTTAGGGAATCAGGTCTGGCTGGAGTAGCGTGTGTATTTTGTTCTAGCAGATAATCAGGTGTTAAGTGGAATAATTCTTGTTATTCACTTGGATGTGTATCCTATTTCCTCCTTCAAATGGCTGCTTGGATTTGATGATCCCTCTTGATGCCTATTTCTATCCTAAAGGTTTTTTTAAATACTTTCATGTTGCTCCCATAGCAACAAAATATAAGGATGAAGAGGTAATGCTGTATATTACAGAGGGAACAACACTAAACAATGTTTTCAGTTCATGTCCCTGTGAAAAATTCCCAGAGCTAAAGAAATTTGAAGTTCCAACACCATTGTATTTATGAAGAAGAGAGATTGAAAATTCTTTATGCAGACAGAAAAAATATTTTAACTTGCTCTGGTATGTTTTCATTCTTACCCATTGGTAACTGCTAAGACTGGTAAGTCTCTGAGTGGTTTGGAAATTTTTGTAGGAAAGTTCAGTGTAGTACAATTTGTAATGGATAAAACCAGAAATGAAATAAAGTATATATTCTCTGGCTGCTACTGTGACCAGTTCTAAGGGAGGGGACCAACTGCCTGTTCTAGCAGTATATGTTAAAAGCAGCAAAGAAGGAGGTGCTGTGCAAAGTGCTGTGATTAAAAATGTTGCTAAGATTCATTCATTTAAATCCAGACTCCTTTGTATTTTCTCCAGGGGAAATACTTTTTAAAGCAGTTTATCTTAGGCTCAAATGTTATATACGTGGTTAACTTGAATCCTTACTTCAGTCTGTCTACTGAAACAACTCTACTGCAAGTTTTCAGCAGATCTCCTTTTTTTTTTTTTTTTTAATGCTATAAAAAGTTAAATACATTTCTGTAAGCTTGTAATGTACTTGTCCCAGCCAGCTGTGGAAAAAGCTGTTGTCTTGAGTACGTGATATGCCACTAAGGCAGTGGGCCAGAAAACGTGAAGGTGAATTATGATGTCTGTCCTGGAATAGCTCTTTAAGCCTTCAGATAGGTTTAAAAATAACCAGTTAATTCATACATATGGCATATAAAGATTGCTGAACCCCACCTGCAAGCCAGCCATTCCTGTAATAATAATCTCCTTTCTCTTTAATACATATATAAAAGAACACTTTTAGGCCTTTCCCATGTGGTGTGGCTACAGATAGAGGTTTGTCCCCACATTTCCTTGCTTCTTACTCCCCAAGTTAGTTTTAGTTGAGTTCCATAGCCTAGTTTCTCTTCTTGTAATTGCTTACAATATGGAGTAGTAATTTGTCTTAAGCAATTCGTGTGTTGTAGTACTTGGAGAAGGAAACTTGCTTTAAGGAGTTACACAGTGAAAACCAACAGCTAGGTGAGTGCAGGGCGTTGGTGGACAATGATGCTAAACAAGTGTTTAACAAATTTTAGCCCTTCTGGGCAGCTGTCAGATGAGCCACACATACTTGTAAATGTACCCTCTTTTCCTATGGCTGCAGCAGCCCTCCCTCCTCCTGTCTACAAGAGATAAAATTTTTCTCTACTTGACTGGGAAGTTCTAAGTGCTGCACTTCTTGGATTGTATATGAAAACTGGACTTTACCTCAGCTTTCTTAAAACTGTGCATGCTGAAGGTCTACAAAATGGGTGATTATATAAGGTGGTACTTAACTTCTTTGATTATGGAATCTGGATTTCCCTGGTGGCAAGAGAGACAATTCTACAAATGCTGCCCCCCTCTCCACAGTTCAGAATTAATTTGAATAGGGATTGAAGATGAAGGAACTGTAGTTACTGATGCAGAAATGCTGCATACAAGAAAGTCCATTACATTTATTGGCTAACTGGTTTGAGACCAGAGTCTTCCAACAAATAGCATATAAGATAGTTAAACTTGGAGTCTCAGGAATAAATTAAGTCTCTGCAGAATACAGATTTAATAGAATTTTGTAATATCTACTCCATGTTCCTTTTGTTTTAGTTGTTTTTTTTTTTTAATTTTAAAAAAACCCTCCTCATAGCAAGCTTTATTTTCTGCTGTGGGTACAAAGACCAAGAACACTTACCAGAGGAGCAGGCTGATGAAGCTGCCACATGAACTTTAAGTGAACTTAAAGCAGACCCAGATCTCTTAAGAGCTAAGAAGTAGTTCAGTATGTTAGGGATTGCAGCAGACATAGGAAATACCCTTGTCAGAAGCCCAAGTAGAAAATCTCCTTCACTTCATAGCACGTGTCTTAGTTTGGTTGTAAGTTGTTTTGGATTGGGGTTGTTTTTTTTCCTTTTTCCCTATGACAAATCTTAATCTTTCCAGCAGAATTTGGGAAAGGAATGTTTCCAGCAGACATTTGGGAAGGTATGTTGAGGTCTGTCGAGGTGATGGATTTTTAGATTCCAGAGAGAGATCTGGATTTAGGATTCATCTCTGAAATCTGGAAAAAACAGATAGCTTTGTTTCTCCTTAGTAAATTGCAGAGAGGGCCTGTTTTGAAGCGAGCTTATTTTCAATAGCCTGTGTCCCATTTGATCCTTTCATTGATTCCCATCCCTTCCCCATCCTGAACAGAAAGAGCTTTAATCTCTTTGTTTGTAAATAGACCACCTCAAACCTTTCACCGCTTCAAAATATTGCCCATGCTGAAGAATGTGCTTTGAATTCCAACATAATTGCTCAAAAAGTATTTATCTGCCAAAATGCTTGTCTCTCCTCTAGGATGAAAAGGCATTGAATGCCTGGTAGCTGCCCTGGGTGGGACAGTTTGTTGTGCAAGCTCTCTGAATGAACTGATTGTACTCTGTGAGCAGAACTGAGTGCAACTGCACCGTATGGGCTGTGCAGCAATGCGATGCTGTTTGAGTGTGCCTCAGAAGAGGTGCTTTGAGCATCACACCAGCATTGCTCGGTTCCAGGCTGCTGGTGATACTCAAGCTAGCTGTAAATCAAGTAGCAGGTGTATTGTTATGCTGTGCTGGTGCCATGCCTCTTAGGTCTTCAGGGGTTTTAACCAACTGGAGGGTAAGCTGTATAAACTTGCATTAATGGAAGAATGTTAACAGCATATGTCGACGTCATGGGTACATCTAGAGATCACAGTCAGGATCAGGGTCTGAATGTGCTAGCTGTTGTACAAAGATTCAGGCTGTTCACAGCTCTTAATGTTATGAAGTCCAGAAACATTGGGTACATTGCAGTGGATGATAAGCTTGAATCCTCGAACAGGAATTTGCCTTTGCTTCCAACTTTCTGAAGAGTATTCAGGTGTAGTTAAACTGCAACAGATACTGTATTCAGAACAAAACTTAAAACATTCCTTTAAAAGCAGTGATGAAAGATGAATCTATGCAGTTTTTTAATACTGTGCTTATTATAGTAACGAGCATTTTCTGTTAGGATGTTCAGCAACATGAATATCGTATGTCTAACACCTGTTCACACCTCCTTTCTTGAGGGAGGATGTGTGGGGGAAAATATGGAATATCTGGTTTTAAACATTTTTAAAATACTCCAAATGCCATGTGCTTACAAGGGAACTATAAAGAAAGGTTTCTTGCTTTGGGCATAAAAGAAACCTTGTGATGCTATTCAGGTAACGATGACCAGAATGAATCCAAAACTTTCTCAGTGTGGGGTTTTTTTTTTTGGGGGGGGGAGGGGGATTTGTTTGTTTATTTGTTTTGTTTCACCTCTGCCTGCCAACAGTTTTAATAACAACTTGGGTTCGGCATCAGGCCGTATTAAGTACTCAAACTTATTTGGACTTGATCAGCTATCCACTGTATTTTCTTTTAGTTAATGAAAAAACAGTTGCTCTTGATGCATTGCTGCATTATGGGTTGATAGTAGTCTAGGAACAAAGTGTGTTGGAAAGTAGTTTTTAGCCTGCCAAAGTAGAAGAGAAGTACTTTGCAGAAGAAATGGCAATAAGTAACCTTGGAGCTCAGAACTCTGTAAAAAAATAAAAACAACATTGCTCCTTCATAGAGATTAAAACCAAAAAGGCATAAGGTTGTGTGTGTGCTTCAAAAATAAGACGTAAGAAACATATAGGCTATATATAGCTTCCAGAGATACTAGTTCTTGCAAAAGCCATATGGGATGGAAACATTTCTTTGATGAAATAACAAGACAAAAACTTTCTCTTGAGATCTGCAGGAGGAGAACATCACACAACTGAGCAAAGAAGGATATTTGATTTCTCTTAAGGCTCTTGAAGGTGAAGGCATGCTGTGTTGAAAAGCCACTGAATGAAGCTGTAGGAGTTCATGCAGTACTAGAAAATGATGTTCACAATTTGTTGTGAGAGATCCCTGAAAAGAAATGGAGGAGAGGAGACAAGGAATTCCCAGTAGCTGCACCTGGGTACCTTATCCCTTCTAAAAAGTTGTTAATTCAAGGTCATTTTCAAGCATTTACAGAAAAGATGATGTTTAAGCAAATGTTTTTGTATCTAAGTAAAACAGGGAGCTTGAGTTACATTTGCAAAAGTATTCCTGAAAAGAAAAATGAATGAATACCAGTTAAGTGATTTCTACTTCCTCAAGAGAGACCAGGAGAAATAAACCTTTTTGTTCTGTCCTCGGTCATTGAAATGAAACATAAAATGTTGCCTTCCTCTGGCCTGTTCCTAGTTCTGCACTCAGCCATTTGCAAACTGGAATTGCACTGGAAAAGAGAGACCAGTTAATTTTGAGGAAAAGCAGAGGAAGGTGACACTCAAATTTGCCAGAGATCATCACATTAATTTTTCCTTCATTTTTTTTTTAAATGGGCATTCATGTGTCATTAACCACTTCTTGATTCTTATAAATATCTATTTTCTTCCCCTAGAAGGCAATGCCAACAGCAGCACTGTTACTTTTTGGTACCATAAAAATAGAGAAGTCTTGACGATAGGAAAAAGGGGTAGAAATAAATACTCTGACCTTTTTAGGATACATCTAAGTGCTCTCTGTGCTGAACCAGTTAGCTTGAAAATCAGGGCAGTTAGGGCTTGAGTAATGGCAGAGGACTATAATTATCTATGACCTATTTTTGATACTTTCTTTATTTCTCTACATTATCATTTGGAAAGATGGCTCATTCAGCAATGTAGTTTAAAATGGCCGGAAAGCAAAACAGAACAGTCAGCTATGCAACCTAAATATTCTTTATTGAATGCCAGTATTGACCAAGGGAGTCTGTCCCTTATGTCTTCTGCTTCTCTTATTTCCTATTCAGTATTTTTCAAGTTTGTTTTGGTCTGTAAAACATTTGCATTCTGCTTTCACTGCTTTTTGTAGCTCAATCATGTTACACTGAATGGTTTAATTTCCAAATTACTGCATGTTTTTTATATATAAAAAAATCAATATTTTGAAATATGCCTGGAAAGTGGGATCAAGCAGTAAATTTCTGTGACGGACATCAGAGCTGAGCAAATATCCAGAGCTCACCCAGTGCATTTGGGAAACTATTGCTAAGTTTTACTGCCTGTAAACGGAGATCTCTCTTTGCTGTCTGAATAGCAAGTGTCTCCACACAGTCTTGGTTTTATGGATTTGATTGTGATGTGACTACAGTTGAAGATGTAACTTTTAAATTCTATCCTGGAGACTCCTGAACAGGCTGGCTGCTATATTTAAACCAACAGGACTAAGGAAGGAAAGCTAATCCTTCCTCTCTTCCCACATCAGTGCCCACTATATTTAGCTCTGGAGGAGGAGGTAAACTCTTTTGCTGGGGGGTTATTTTGTTTTACATTTGTTGTTTTGAGGGGGTTTTTTGTGTGCACATGCTGTAAATTATTACACTGAAGATTTATATGAGTCATGTTACATGCTGATTTAAGTGGAATGAGAGAATAAGTGATTAGAAAGCTTGAACCATTTTACTTGTCATACGGAGTCAAAACATCATGAACAGTTAATAGGTGACATTTGTCAATGTAAATTCGTATTCATATTAGTTTTTCTTTCAAGGGAGTGGAAGTGGGAGAGAACGGTTCCTGAATGTACCCACAGTCCTTGGGGTTAGTTCCCAAAAAGCAGCATGAAAGGGGCATGCCTCAGTCACTTGGAAGAAAAGAGAATTTAAAAATCTGTACTTCCATTTATTTTTGTATTTGGGGTTTCCTTTTCCTTACTGTTAGCATAATTAAGCTACTTATGTTTTACAGCTTAAATATACCAGATGCTAATTTAAACAAACTTTTTTTAGCCATATAAATAAGGGACAGCCCTGATCTTAAGGGTTGCCAATTTCTGTGTGTGATCTTTGCTTTGTCTGTCTAGGCTTTTAGTATGGGGGACTGGTGCCAGTACTTTGCTGCCACTATTAAAGTAAAAACTATAATTACATTGTCAAAATAATATTTATAGTATTTTTGGGGAATAATTGTGGGAGTGTGACGAATATATTATACTCATCAAACTTTTATGTAAACATAAGCATGAGTTTTTTATTTGACTTATTGGTGTTGTTTTTGGCCTTTGTGTTTTTCCAATCTGTAAAAATAATATTGGGATTTTCATGGTCTTTGTAGCATTTGCAGAGTGTATGCCCTAACAATCAGTTGATACACTATCTGGTAGAAGGAAACTGCGATTTGCACTTGTATGGGGATTTTGGTTTCATGTTTCCATAGTTTAAGAAAATCCTCTGGGTTTGAGTTTTGCTATCCTTTAATTATTATAGCTCAGAGCATTTTACTGCTTTGCCAAACAGGAAAGTTGTAAGTAATTGGTTTGTTCTCTTGGTACCATTTGGGGTTGTTCAGGTTTTCTTGGGTCCTTTGTGTATAGCTTATTAGTTTGTTTGGGTTTTTTTTTTTTAAATTCTATTATTCTTTTTAATTGCAAGTGAGTCTGAGTGCTTTGGAAAGGTGACTGTGAGCATTGCCCAGAAATACCTATGCTATGAAGCAAGCATGAGGTTTTCTATTAACAGAGAGTTGCCCCTTTGCCAGTTAGTGGCGCAGGCAGGACTCAGGCATTGTCCCTGCTAGACTATGGTAAGTTACCAGATGTAAAAATACTCTAGCCCTGCCATATGCTGCAGTTTTAACTTTACAGCTGCTCTGTCTGTGCTGTGTTTTGGTGAGTATTGCCACAGGATTTTAATGTATTGTCTACAGAACATGTGCAGCGAGGATGAGAGCTGCGCAAGCTGCACCCTTCCAAAGCCTATCAACCTAATGCCACCATCTGAGGGCACAGAGGTTCTCTTGGTCCTCGTGGTTTGGTCGAAAATCCATTAAAGGCTGTGGAAACACTGATTTGGATGGGCTTTGATGCAGGTCATTGTTCCAGGTCTCTGTTCTTTGGCCTTTTTTCAGAAAACAGGGAGCCAACTTTTACACTTCTTTCAGCTGTCCACAGAAGGAAAGGAGCCAAACCTGGACTAAGATGATGAATTGTCCTGAGTTAGCAAACAATGAATTCTCTTTAGCTCTTGTGTGTGCAAGAGCCATTAACTCTTGTGTCTCACACTGCAAAGCCCACGCTTTGAATCGTGTGCAGTGTGTACTGTGCCCTGCATGGTTAGTACCCTAAACTGTATATTTACATGATACAGCAGTAACAGTCATTTTGAGTAAATGCCAGCGTTACCATTATTTTCAGCCTGACATCTGTGTTCATGCACATGGCTTGGCTGTGGCTTCTGGTATTAATACAGGAACTTTACACATGCCTTAATTTCTTTTTCCCATTTTAATAACACCTAGGGTGGAGTAAGGTTTAAGAAGAGCCAAGTTCAGATTCACCGAAGAAAGGCAGCTTTAGGAGCAGAAGTGCTATTAAAATGCAGCATTTTCTTATCTTAATGGGGGAAGAGGAGAGGAAAAAGAGGAGAGAGTGGGACTTCCAGGAGAACCTCAATCATCATTAGTAGATTCTTGATACCACAGGCAGCTGTAGTAGTTGTAGGACCTGTTGTCTGAGTATAACAAGCTGCTTCTATTTATCCCTTGTTAGGTCTGTAGAAGACTTCCTTCTTATTTTAAAGCCTTTTCCTTGTGGTCTAGATGTCCTACTGAATTTGAATCCAATGGTTCTTGGTAGTGGGTTTTTCCTACCTTGGGCTTGATTCTGTACACAGGTCCTGTTGCTCTTGCCGTCACTGACTGATATAACCAGTGCTGAGCTGAATTGCTAATTTACCATGGTATGTGAGTATAGAAGTGTGTTACTGCACTGGCTTGTTGAGGTGGAATTTGAACTACAAACCAGATCCTACCTAATGAGGTTCATCTGTCAGATACTGATGACATGGATGGCATTGGAAGCAGGTTGTTTTGAAATAGTGACAATAAAGCTAGTGTTTTCCAACAGTTTGTTTTACTGATGATCAAAACTGTCCATGGAACTCATGGAAAGTTTGTTTGCTGTACTAGGCAACAAGAGGCAGTGACTGTCACAGAGTCAATGTAAATCATTCTGCTCCTTGTAGGAGAGAGACTAAACTGAGCTAATATCCTTTGTTATAACAATTTGTAGGTCAGTGGGCTGTTTTGGGGGTTTCCCTTTTCTCGTTGCTGATACCGCTTTTAGGCAGCGCTGCCTGTTAGTTGCCTTGTTTTGTTTTTTTCCTGCTCCTGCAATTTGGAGGCTTTCTAGTACAGCCTGCCAAGATGTTGCTGATTTATGACACATGCATAGTGGTTTTATAATGTGGACTGATACCCACTTGGAGCACAAAGGAAATGGGAGTTCGCTGATGTCTATTTAATTAGAATGGTTTCTGGTTACTTTGGTTGAGGCTTGAAATGAACAGTAATGCCTATATTGCTGTGGACCTTTAAATACAGTGTTCTGTAAGCCCTTTCCTTCCTTCCTTGCTCTTTACTGTCCCCTACCCTATCAGCAAATAAGATCAACAAGTTTAATAACAAAGCAGGTTTTGTATCTACATAAATACATGTGAATCAAAGCTTGCAGAAATAAATACCTGTAGATGTAAGATGGTCACCATTGTTTGACTGTAAAGGTGGTGGTAAATCACTGTTCTTTTATGGATGGAAAGTTTGTTCCTAGCAGTTTTGTTTTGGTGGAAAGGCTCTGGTGTTTTTGCTTTGCCCTGACAATGATGAATAGGCAGCTACACAGGGCAGCTCTGTATAGCTGCCATGGAATTTCTGATCACCTTATCTTGCAGCAGCTGCTCAGTGGCTGTTTCTGGCTTCCCTCTACATCAAAGGCAGGAAAAGGAACCAGTCTTTATCTTATAACATGCTGCTAGGCTTTGGCCAGAAAAGGGCCATCAGTGGGGTTTGCCAGTTGTATACTGACCCTAATAGATCCTGTGGTTATTGGCAATAATGGGCATACTGCAGGTCACATGATTCTTCCCTTTCTTATGGCTGTGATGGAGGAGAAGAGATACAGGATACATGTATCGTAAAGATTATGTTATGTTCTTACAGGATATGACCAGATCTAGGTTGGCTTTGTTTTTCTCAGCAGGGATGTCAGGATCATAAGATCAAGGTGGGAAGAATGGGGCAGACAAACCTTTTAATGCACAGAGCTTTCTAAAGACAGTAGAAAAGAAGTTTAACTGTTTTCATGTGTACTGAGAGGAAATGGCTCTACTAAAGAGCCTCCCACAGAGGCCCAAGAGTGCTGTAGATCTTACTCCAGGGAAAATGAAGGTGGGTGGAAAAAGGCAAGGAGCTGGAGGAAGGTCCAGTCATAGAGAACAGTGTAAGGCATCTGCTTGTCTTGGGGTAAACTGTCATCTATTTGGATAAAGATCCGGGTAGTTACAATTATGTAGAAGTTAACCATGGCATTCTCTCAACCTTATGATTGTCATTGTCATGGTGCAACTTCCAGACTCTCCAGTTACATGGGTATTGTTCTGGTGGAAGAGGAGGGGGTTTTCCAGACACCAGGTACAAGATTTGGTGGGGTGCTTTTTTTTTTCCTTCCATTTTGCTGCATCCTTTTTTACTAGCAGCTTTGAGCTTGGAGAGAAATGCCTCGTGCCTGTTCAGTGCAAATTCAATGAGGATTTTAGGGAATATTGCCAGGGTAGAAAGGAAAAGTTACAAGTAGACATCAAGCTATTAGTAGAAAAGTTACCAGAAGACATCAAGCTATTTCCCTCTTGTACCAGAAGACATCAAGCTATATCCTCTGGACAATACGTTATGGTGATACAGAATGGACTGTAACAAGGCAGTGATGAGGCAAGCTGCTATTATATGTATTAAATAAATAAAAATGGCAGTGGCCAAAAGTGTGGGTGCTAAAGCTTTTGCTATGTATTAATGTGGATATGCAAGTAAAAATACTGTATGGAAGCTTACTACTTGTATCTCTGGGTATTGCAAAAAGACCGTGGTCTATTTATTAGCCAGTTACAGAATATAAGTGGCCCAAGTGTGTGTGTGGGGGAAGGTCTGATATCCTTTCCATAGACCTACAGAAAAGACATTTAGCTTTTCTAGGGAAAATATAAGCACTTCAGTGGAAATTTTGGTTTAAAGGAAACAACATCCACAGTATGCCATCAAAAATAATTGGAGAAATTTGCTCATAATCTTGGTTAGTGTTTAACATGTTAATCTGTTGGGTTTTTTTCCTCCCAGACCTGTACAAGGTATCATGTAGTAGTGTGTCATATGGTTAGATACCGCGAATAACACATAGTGGGTGGCCAGTCCTTCTTGTTATTTTTCTTGGTTTCCTGGCATGGTTTAAGTCCAGGTTGAGACTCCCCAGTACTTCAAACTTGCTGATTTTGCTAGAGCAGGGTCTTTAAAGACACATTGTCTGCTAGGTTTGGGCTCAACATTTAGGTTGATTCAAGAAAAAGATTTTTACATCCTAACGCATGCAGGAAGCTTATAAATGCAGTTCCCAAGTCTGCAAGCACTTACACGTTTTTTACTTCACATAGGAGAGTAATCTCAGGCATGTGTTTCTGCTACTTGCGGGGATAGAACAGGAGTCCCATTTATTATGCTTTTAGATTTTAATAGATAGTTTATTAGTCTTGAACACACAGTGTTTATTTTCTAAAAATGATGCAATTAAAGTGCAGGAAGATAAAGAGAATGGTACAGTTAAATGTATTTAATAAGCATTGCTAAAACTGTATGAATTGGTATCAGTATGAAACTGGTTAGTCTGTCAAGCTGACTCTTTTCCTAGTAAATGCAGAAGTAATTTTTTTTTAATCTACTATTAGGAGGTTGTGCGAAAACTTAATTAGATGCTAATTTGATGAGTGGTCAGATGGTTTCTTCCAGTTCCCCTCTAATTCACTTGTAACTCCACACTTTTAATAGTGTGGTGGTGGGTTTTTCTTGTCTCTGAGTCAAATTCTTCTTCTTAGTAGGAACAAAGTGTTGATATTTTGCCTAGATGTTTATCTTCCAAGAGCAGAATGGTTGTCCAGTCACTGCATATAATGTTCTGTTAATATTAGAGTTGGCATTTCTGAAGGGAAAGAAAAAAAACCCAAGAGTGTTACTTTCTTTTGGAGGTGGAGGGGTTGAGAAGTGGGAACAGAAACTTATTAAACACAACATTCTTGGTATTCCACAAATGGTAAAAAAAGGGGTTACTAGTCTGCACTGCAGCAAGTGCAGTATGATCAAGGTGGAAATATAATCGGTAGCTAGACATTCATTTTATTTACAGAAATAAAATACTAAGCACTATTTTAATAACTTTAAATGACAGAACCCATATATGTATTGTACATTCAATCTGAGTAGTCTAGACAGACTGTTTTCCAAGGAAAATACATTTTCATCCGTATTTGTGGTATGATTCATGGTGGTGAAGAGGCAAATAACTCTTTTTATGACTGGAAGTTGCTTTAACTTGCAGCCACAAGGAAACAAGGCAATGACCGGATGATAGTGGTGGAAACTAACATTTTATAGTAATAGAGGTCTACACCTTATGCTGAGTTGAAGGTTTTATTTTTCCAGGGATGGCAATTTATCACAGAATGTTCAGCTATTGTTTGCAGGCAACCAAAGGTGGCCATTGTAATGGCTCACAGTCCAAAATTTAAACTTGCAAAGCTTGCAGGCAACTTAAAAGGTGTACAGGCTGTTGGGAGGCTGTGATTTGGTCCAAGTAGTTGTAGACCTTCATACATGCCCCCAGTGCAGAGGGGGCACACCAGCTTTGTTTTATGCATAGTTAAGGGTTAGCAAAGCATTAAAGGGAGATAAGCAAGCTTGCTAGCCTTATGTTTGTAGTCTGGCAAGAGATACTGTGTAGCTTCATATGTGTTTTGATTAGATTTATTTTATATCTCTGTGTAACTCCAGTAAAGGAAGAGGATTCTACTTACAACTATCTCTGTGCTGTCTGCCCCAATAAAAATAAAAAGAATGGAAATCTCTTATTATGACTGTTGTAAGCCTCTGCAGCTTTTGTTTTTCAGTGTTCAGTAAGTGAGTTCATGGGCTCCTGTTCTTGACTAGAATACTCTAGTAAGAATTTGAAAGAGAATTCTGATTATCCACCAGGAAAAATCTCACGTTCTGTAAGGAAGATGTAAAAATTTGTATGAATATGAACTTTTAAATAATATATACTAGAGCACTGTTTATTTCATAAAAACATAATGGTTGTGTGTGGAAATCTAGTCAGGAAAGATACTGAGAGGAGGAGAAATTACAGTTAATCCTGTTGATAGAGGCTTATCAGCAATAAACTCTTAAGTACTGGAACTTTAATACATTTTTTAAAAATTTCACCTAGCTGTGTGGAGCATAAGGAAACAATGTATTGTGTTTTTTTAAAATAATAATAATAATTAAAATCTTTGTCCTAATAACTTCAGGAATTATCAGTTTTCACCCATCTCATGATCTGATTCTGCAAATGACACTGTGTGAGATGACGTCTCTGTGAGGAGCAAGACACGGGGTTGGGCTTGTGAAAGGTTCATGTCTGTCCTTCAGACCATCTGGGTAGTGCTGCAATATAATCATTACATGGAAAGTGTGAGCTAGAGGTTGGTTCTGTTACTGCCTGATTATAAGCAATTGAAAGGAACAGAGCTCTGTCCTTGAAGGCACTGAGCTGCTGGGGTGCAGTTAAGCCATCCTCATGCAGGGCCGTAAAGTATCAGCTGCCTCACCTTTTGAATGGGTGGTGTTGAGTAACTCTAGAAGATCAGTTTTACATGTAGATGAACACCTAGGTACCAAAATTGTTTAGGAAGTCAGTGTTTCCCCTTGTAGGTGTGGCCCTGTTGAATAAAGAGGTTATTATTGTAGAACCTAGAAAATTGTCCATAACCCACTGCAGGCTTGTTGTGAAAGTGACATGTAATCTGAGCATTTGCATTTGCTAAAGGACCTCCTGCTTTTATAGGAAGCATGGAAATCTCAATGGGAGGAAAAATTTCTTCAGCTTTAGGGTCAATCTGTGTATCAGAAGTTACATCTTAGTACATGTAATTTCACAGTGGTTGACCATCAGGTTAAAAATAATCTTGTTGACCACACATGACATAACTTTTCTTTTAAACTAAAATTTAGCTGTACCAATAGCTACAGAATTAGTTGTTAAAATCAGTGCTTATCGACACCGGCAGTTAAGGGTTGGACTTAGAACTGATTTATTTAACACTTTATGGAAAAGACATACTTTTATATAAAGGTTACAAGTAGTATTCCTCAAATATTAGCTAATACAGCTAGGAAGAGTGGTTGATGAATACTTTTAACTTCATAAAGCTCTGTAAATTTTCAGGGGGAAAGTGAAATAGTCTAGTCTTCTTTTTTTCTTTTCTCTTTTTTACCTTTTCAGAAAGGACATGCCATCCATTCAGTAAGCCAAAATTATTTCAACTGGTATACTGTACAATTAAGTTAGTCTTAATCAGCTTCTAGATTTTCTTGCCCTTGCTGTAAGGACAATGAAACTGTTGCAGAGGAGAAAAGCAGTATCTATATTATAGAGATTCCTAAGCATCGTTGAATTATATGTTCCAACAGTCAAATCCAATAGAGGTAAAACAGAAAAGAGAAACGTGGAAATTGCCTGTTGAGAAAAGACTTCCATAGTTGGAAATGCAATGCTTCTCTCTTATTGTAGCATTTACATTTTTTAACACGTTCAAACCTTTCTGTGAATTAACTGCTCTAGTGGGATTTAGATTTTTGGGGGTTTATTTTTTAAAGTATAAATACCAAACTACAGATTTCTAATGCTTATATCAAAATTCACTTTCTCTTGGTGCTAGACTAATACATTTTACCTGGAATCATCTTTGGAGAAAAACACTGCCTATGAGACAGTTGCATACTCCAGGACCACCAGGTGTACCTGTAGGGTTTTTGGGAGAAGTATGTGTTTGGTTTGTTTTACTTTTAAACATAACCATGCAGGATACTACTGTGATGTAGTTCAGAGAATGTGTTGTGATGAGGTTCTCAGATCGTGGTGGTGTAATGACTTTAAATGCTCATTGCCCCTTTTCATCATTGACTTTACATCTGTGACTGGTGGACGTGGGACATACTCACAGAATGGATGGAGCTGGAACGGACATTTAAAGACCATGTAGTTCCAACCCTCCTGCTATGTGCTGGGACAACCTCCACTAGACAAGGTTGCTCAAAGCCCCATCCAGCCTGGCCTTGAACACTTGTAATGATGGGGCATTCACAGCTTTGCTGGGAAACCTGTGCAAGTATCTCACCACCCACATCATAAAAAAAATCTTCCTTGCATCCAATCTCAGCCTACCTTCTTTCAGTTTGAAGTCATTACACCTTGTCCTATTACTAGGTAAAAAGTTGCCCTTAATCATTTTTATAAGCACCCTTTATTGAAAGGCTGAAATCTTGTCTCCATGGAGCCTTATCTTCTGTAGGCTGAACAACCCCACTTCTCTTAGCCTTTCTTCACGTGAGAGGTGTTCCAGCCATTTGACCATTTTCATACCCCTCTTCAGATTCACTCTAACAGGTCCTTGTCTGCCTTGTACTGGGGACTCCAGAGCTGGATGCAGTTCTCCAGGTGAGGTCTCCACCATATAAATCTGTCCAGCTTGTTGGTGAAGACCCTCTTATCCCACTTGCTAAGGTGAATCTCACCAGCTCCCAGCACACCCAGCTTCTCAAAGGACCATAGAAGCCAGAACATAAATATTCACAGTCCAATACAAGAACCATATTTGACATATGTCATTGACCTGGCATCACACTATGTACTCTGAAATGGTTTATATTTTTTTGTAATAAGAATTAGTACTTTATTGTTGAGAAAAGTTCAGGCGTTGCAGAAGCAGTGCAGCAGTTGTGAGAGAGCATATGGATTGATTGGACAGATTGTGAGGTAGGTCCTGTTGTGTCGTGTTGTGCATGAGCTACACGAGAGGCAGCTCAAATTACCTCAGGTGTTTGTAGAATCATATTATTTTTGAATTGCTGAAATTCATCACTTGAGATTGCTTGCGTGGGGAAATGTTGTGTTCTCAAGGCATCCTCTTTTTCTGCTTAGTTGTGAACAGACACCGGAGCTTTTGCCTTGCAGATTATCTGCTTGCCCATATATTGATTTTTATCCTCTAACTAAAAGAACAATGTTAACCATGAGTGGTAAAAACCAGACACTTACAGATGAAATTGGGCTTTTTTTCCATGGTACATCCACAGAATCATGACCTTTCCCTGGATCCTTCTTGCTTGTTCAGGACATGACTATTGAACAAGGGCAGTTGGTATTAGTTGCTTTCATGAACATTAATATTCCAGTGTGTGATTAATGAAGAGTTTTTAGATATTTCTTACTGAACTGCAAATGCATTCATAGTATTTCCTCTTTCTTACTGTAAGGATAGCAACTTCTAAAAGATCTTTAGCTTTTTTTTTTCCTTTCCCTAGTCTTTAGCATTTTGTTAACAGCTTAGTCTCTAACACCGAAGTGTAACTGATAGTTGAAAACAGTTAAGCAAATTTCAGGCAAAGACTAGAGCATAATTAGAATCAGAATATAATTAACCATCCTCATGTCTCTTTGAGATATCTTTCTCAAAGTAGAGTAGGTAATACTTCTTGTGGTGAAATCCTTATCCTGTTCCTGGGATGTACTGCCTTGTTTGAGTTGGTTTTTTTTTTTTTCTAGCAGGGAAGTATTTCCATAAAATGTCTGCTAGAAAGGTATCGTGCCTGTGCTTGCTGTCCTTCAGAAAAATTCTGAGTCAGCAGGATGGGAACCAGATGGATGGGAGAACCGGAAGCATAATGACGAGCAGAAAATAATTTTAAAAGTGCAGTGTGCAGGGAGAGAGAACAGAGATCTTCAGGGCTGAAGCATAAAGGAGAATATCATTCAACATGCATTACGGAGAGAACATAGATATATTGGATTTAAAAAATATATATGGAAAAAAAAAGTTACTATTCCCTAAGGCCAAGTGACCTCATTTTAGACTTGCTTTCTTTATGTTCCCAAGAGGACATATGCCCAGACCTCAGTAGGAAATCTGGCTGCCAGCTGGCACAGCACCTTTCAAAGAGATCTAATTATATATTTTCAGAATCTGGCAATCTTGGCCACCTCCAGCAGTAATGGGCTGCTGCTTCTAATATCTGTTAAACTGCATTTTAACATACAATTTTAAATTTCTTTGCCAACCTATTAATAAGGGCCAGGCTATTGAAAGCTGTCAATAGAACCAGAAAAAAGTGTTCTAATGTTGGCACGTCTGCGGGTTCATGCTTTTGTTTTTCAGGAGTTTACATCTTTTGGCAGGTTATAGGATACTAACTCGTGTGATGAAATATTATCTTCCCATATATTTAAGTCTGTACTGAGGAGACTGGAATAAATCCTTTGTAGCAATAGTAGAAAACTGCCATATTAAATTCAGTGTTAAAATTGGAGGCAAAGTTACTTGGAGTACTGGCTTTAATTTTTCTGGGATAGAAATCAGAAGGTATTGAGCACATCGTCATAGTATATAATTATTTGTCCAGCAAAATAGAATGTAAAGTGGGTAGCAAGGGAACAGATTCAGTTCTCTGGCTCCACGTCAGGGAGGATGCCAGGGGAGTGCTCTCAGTAGCAGGCAGAGAATTCTGCTCTTGCCAAGTTCAGGTGATGACAGGCGGCCTATTTGTGTTAATTTAATACCAGGAAGAAAGCCGCCCCAGGTTTGGAAGAGGCAAAATGACTACTGCCATGTGGCAATCACTGTTTCACCTTGGGTCTCCTTCAGTTTCTGCTAACTGTAGCTCCAAGTTTGTAGTGATTTCAATCTGTCTTAAACCCTTCACAGAGTCAGTTAGTTCTTGTAATCGCTAGTAACCAATGTTTGATATTCATGTACATCTGAGGGAAAGAAATTGATTTATTTTGGGTGTAATTATAGAATCCTCTGTAAAGTTCTTTTCATTAGAAGAGAAAATGCATGTATTTATGAGCAGTAGTAGTGAAACACTGCAGCCAAAGCTTAATTGAAGTAGATTCTCTAGTATGTAGCTGTAATGTTGAAGTTTGTCATTTATGTATAATTTATTAGTGTCTCTTTGAATTCCTGTTAATATATTTTCTGGTTTTGTTGGTTGATTTGTTTTCTTTTTCCAGCTCTTCGTTGTAGTCTCCAATTTCTTGGAAATGTTGCAGCAGGAAATGGAGATTCCCAGAATAGCATTTGGAAGTGTGCTTTCCCAGATCTCTTCTTGTAAGCATGGATGCAGGGTTTTTTTTTTCTAATGTAATTTCTGTGGTTATATTGAAATCTTTTTTACATGATAGCTGTGACTCTAGTAGCACCATGAAGCTTTGAAAAATAACTGGTGAGAAAGGGATGGTTGAGACCATATCCTGTAGGTTATTTTTTTTGTTCGTCAGCCACAGTGCTTGTTCTAAACTGACAGTAAATTGATTTCATTTAACAGAAACTAGAAGAAAAATATCTCAAATTATAAGATTGAAACATAAACTTTGTTTCAGAGGTGTTTTAAAATAATTATAGCAATTTCCAATAGCTTTTGGAAAATAATTATAATATAGCAAAAATAATTATAACATAACTATTTTAGTTATAATAATTTGCATAGCTTTTTTTTTTTTAATTCACTTTAATGCTTGTGAGCCTGTCAGTATTTGTGGATCAGATGGAATCTACAAAAGTCATTTGATCTTTGTGTCTTTTGTACCCCTCCTAACCTCAAAAGACTATCATCCTGCGGGTTTGACAACAAATGTGTAAAAAAATGTTACTTAAATGATTTTGTGCAGATGCATGACAATATTGTTGATGTGTTTGGCTGGGGTATTTTGTAGTGAGCTAGCAACAAAGGCACATTCATTCAATTTTATAATCATTCTGAGTGTGTTTTTGGAGCCCACTTGTCAGCACTGGCTGTAGAAAGACCATATGATAATAAAAGCAGATGATTATTGTGGTTTCACCCTATTTCTAGATTTCCAGTTAGCTCCAATGTTTCAGGTTTTGTAAACTGCCTGTTAAGTTTGACCATCAGCTAGGAGTTGGATGTTTTTCTTTGTAGATCACTTCTATCCTTCTTGGGCAATGACAAACTCCAAATTGTCTAAAAGGCAGCGAAGAACAACAGCTCAACGAGCTGAATGCCACTCGTCTCTTTTTCCAGGGTCAGTTTTAACTTACTACCCTTCATCTTTATTTTCTTTTGAAGGAAATGCCTAACGTACAATGATGAGAAAGTTGTTGCCTATTGTTGTATGGTGCTGTTCACCTGCCTTAATCCAGAGAAAGTGAGAGAACTAGTTGATCCTGGGAACTTGACTGTGGCTGTTCATGTCCTGAAAGTCTACATAGAACAGTTGGAGTCTGAGTGGTCGTATGTATCTTCAGATTTTTTTTTTCTCCTCTCTCAATTAAATGTTTTTCTACTGTAAATCTCTGTCTTAAAATGTCTAAATTTGTGATAATGCTAAACAGTAAATGAAGATCTATTTAACACATAGATAATAAATAATGTTTTGATTGCTGATAAAATGAGACTATGTTTTTGTTAAGGATATAGCTAGGAGTTTTAAAATCATGGTCTGGTTGTTTGGGGGATTTTTTTGTTTGTTTAATAAAACAGGGTTCTAAAATGCAAACTAATTTATACTTGTGTGCTGGTTTGAGGAGATTCTCGAAATAAAGTTAGCACACAATATAGTCTTACAGACTGCGGTTACTGGGTTATGCTAGGAAGACTTGTGTGCCTAATGCTTGTGAGTACTACATAAAATGGGGGGAGGGTGTTCAGGTTTGCTTGGGGTTTTTTTTTTATCAGATCTGTTGCCTAGTGCAACATGCAATCATTTTTATACCAGAACAGAGAAGACGGTTTGTTTGTGAATCTTGTATGTTTCATTTTCATACTTTAAGAGCACCTAATCAGTGGTTTTACTTGATTGAGCTTTTATATTTTTTATGAATAGCCATTCTTGCAAATACTTTTGTCAGTTAGACATTTGAGAAATGTTCTGCCCTGCATCAGCAAGGATATACACTTGCTTTGGCAGGGCAGTTGGACTCGATCTCTTGAGGTCCCTTCCAACCCCTACAATTCTGTGATTCTGTGATATACATTCAGTTAATTGTTATATAATGCATTCCAAAAGAGGGGGGAAAAATAGTGTGTATGTTTTTGTAGTATTGTTTTGAAGGCCATGTTTAAATTCAGAATTTAATTAGGAAGGATTTTCAGGGTTTTACTGGTCATTTGGAAAGTGTCTAAACAGAGTTAAGGTGATTGAATGAAAAACAAATGTCATTTAGTAGTTTGCTATTGTACTGAAAAAATGACTTTAAAATTTGTTTGTGGCTGGGCTTTTTTCATCACCAAGTCCATTTGCTTAGGTCACACATAGTTTTCAGAAAGCAGACTTAAATTTTCAGGATCTGGTAACTAGACTTCTATTTCAAAAGTGGCAAACTGAGTCTTTAGTTTTGACATCTGTCAGTAGAAACACACACGAAGGATTGCTTTCCAGATAATTATCTTGATTATCCTTCATCTTCTTTATGTTTTGAAGATATACTGAAATGTATTTTGACTAAGATATGAAAGCCAGGAAGAGCTGGGAGAGGTTGTCACGGTGTTAAATTTATATTTTGAAGGTAATTGCAGAATAAATGCAGTGTCAGAATAAACACTGAGGTATACATTTCCCTGATCTTTCTAGTTTGAAGTGCATTCTGTTCATATGGTGATGACAGGTTCATACCTCCACTGTGGGTGTTTGGTATGGATGGGAAATGGTCTCTTTTCAGAGCAGTCCTGAAATTCAAAAGGAGCAAACTTCTGTAAAGACATCTGACCATGATGAAGGAAAAGAGATGGGTATAAAAGAGGAATCCTAGTCCTACCATAAATCAGTTGCAGGTTGTTTCCCCTCTAATTCCTCTTAGAATCCTGACCATTTGATTGTTTTCCAGGCATTGAGAAAATACTTGTACTTGGTTTTCTGTCATAGTACTTAAATGTTGACTAGTTAAGTCTCAAAACTCATTAGCAGTTTTCCCAACTGAAAAAGCAATGAGTTTGTAGTATAAATTTATTGGAATACTGTTGTATTGAAATGAATTATCAGAATATTTCCATTTATAATGTTGGCATTGTTGTCAAGCCAAGACAGGTGAATTGCATTCACAAGTGCAATAACCTAAACCTAAAGTGTATCGTAACAGTGCAGTATCAAGCAGTGAATAGATACTCAAATAGTATGACCTTGAAAGTGAAAAAAGATAATTCCTTGTGAGAAAGGGACTGTCTTTTTTCTCTCTCTTTGTAGCTCTAAAGCTTTGTTGTGATTCATCTTGCATCTGTTTTCCTGTTTCTTGATCCTCACTTAATTTATTCTTCTAATACTCTACTACTTATATCGCCTGTGCAAAGAAATGCGTCTGCTCTCTGGTTCTCTCTTGTCTTCATCTGTTCTTATTGTGAGATAATATTTGCCGTGGCTGAGGATAATTTAAATGGCAAACTAAGTTGTATCTTCGTATTAGGTTAGGGGTTTTTTTAAGCGATTTCTATCCTTAAACTATGATATATTACAGTGCATGTAGTATCTTTGGTCTATTTGGTGCAGAGGGGAGATAAGTAACATTTTCATACGCTTTTTTTATATTAAAAAGATGGTGTAACAGGCTTGTTTTTCATATTTTCAGTGGGGTCTACTAATGTATACCTTTCCCTTTGCAACACTGATTTAATCAAAGTGTTTTTCTCTGGTTTTGGTTGTGATTTTTCTTTTCTTTTTCTTTTCTTTTGTATTTTTTTTCTCCCCTTCCCATTCAGTTTAGCCATAGGCGAGTGTGTTACACTGATACAGTGCTTTTATCTTAGACCATACTTGCATCTTCATGAGCCTTTACTGCATGGTCTGTTTCTGTCTAGTTAAGGGTTTGGAAGAGCCTACAAAATTAGTTGTCTTGTTACAAGTAGAACAATCATTATAAAGTCTTGTAATATTTTTTTTCTTTCTTTATCCAAATTATCAGGAGTGGTTTTCTTAGCTTGGCATTACTAACACAGCATGTATTTCATACACAACAAGCTTAGCTTCTTAGTTTCTAACTTCAGAGATTCACTTAATCCTATAAATGACTGGCTACATTTTCAGAAGGTACCTGAAGCTTGTATCTTGGATTCTTCTTTGCATTTCTCTGTTGGTTTTTCCATTCATAAAGCACATACTGTATGAGAGGTCACAATATGACACCTGAAGTCATACAGCTGAACCCCCTAGTCCAAATAGTTGTGGGTTTTTTCCCTATAATATTATCACTGATTTATTTTGAGGATAGTTTTGAGTCTGAAGACCTGTTCTTTTGTTAGCACTAATGCTTCTACTGTGAGGTAAATGATGGATGGATACGATTGTGTAATGGGTGATCATACCTTGTGTCACTTGCTTTTTCTTCTTGCTGAGCAGCAGGAAGCAAGCTAGCCAACTCTTGTGCTGACTTTGTCCTGCCTACTTGAGCGGTTTTCTCTGCCACTTCTCCAAATTTAGGGTGAAGCTCTACAGATGCCAGCCATGCTGCATCTGTTTTCTGTGGGAAACTGTTGGGAGCTCTCTGCCACCCTCTGTTTACTAACATAAAGTCCCACTCTGTTCCTGCGATCAGACAGAGCAGGCAGTGTCCAGAAATTGCTTCCCAACATGTGCTTCGCTGTGAACAGAAAAGCTGAACAATAAACAGGATTTCTTATTTTGGTTGAAGTAATATTGTTTAATTTGGCAGGTGGAAGTTGAAGATGCTTGTCTTGGGTATAAGAAAGTTTTTGGGTTTTTTTGACAATGATAAATGAAAAGCTAAGCTTTGTCCTTGGGTCACTGTTGTTCCTGACATGTAATGCTGTCTCTTTAGGGCAGCTTTTGAAATTTTGCATATGCCTTATGCTGATAGAAGGTGTTCTCTCATTAGAGCCTTCTGTTTCTAAAACCTTGTTGGATATAAAATGTGTTGCAGTTTCATACAATTAGGCGTGTGAAAGACAGACACAGACATTTTTGTTTAGAGTTAGCTTGGACTCTGGTGTATTTCTGTTCTTTCTTTGGTGTCATAGAATCATAGAATGATCTGGGTTGGAAGGGACACCAAGGATCATAGAGTTCCAACCCCCCTGCCACAGGCAGGGCCACCAGCCTCCAGGCCTAGATCTACACAAGGTTGCCCAGGGCCCCATCCAACCTGGCCTTGAACACCTCCAGGGACGGGCATCCACCACCTCTCTGGGCAGCCTGTTCCAGCACCTCACCACTCTCTCTGTAAAAAAAACTTGCCCCTAATACCTAATTTAAACCTTTCTTCCTTTAGCTTTAATCCATTCCCCCTTGTCCTGCCATTGTCTATCCTTTTAAAAAGTTGATTCCCCTCCTGTTTGTATGGAAGGCTGCAATGAGGTCCCCATGCAGCCTTCTCTTCTCTAGGCTGAACAAGCCCAGCTCCCTCAGCCTCTCTTCGTAGGGGAGATGCTCCAGCCCTCCCCTGTCCATTTTTATCGTAGCATGTAATCTTCCTGTTTTGAACTAGTTCTGGGTTCATTACTGGAGCACTTTTTTTTTTTTTTTTTTTTCCCCCCTTTTCTTTTTCTTCCCCTCATTGAGTAACTGTTACTCTCTGATACAGGAGAGGATGCGTGAGATAATCAGGTAAAAGCACGTGAAAAGTTTTCTGTCCCTTTTCTTACGAAGCCAAAGATGTTTATAAATATCTTAAGTATGGGATGCAGGGGGAATTGGCCAACCCCTTTTCAGTGGTCTGTGGAGACAGGACAAGGGGCAATGGCTGTAAACTGGAGCACAGGAAGTTCTGCACCAACATGTGGAAGAACTTTTACACAGTGAGGGTGACAGAGCCCTGGGACAGGCTGCCCAGGGGGGTGGTGGAGTCTCCTTCTCTGGAGATATTCAAGACTCGTCTGGACGCCTATCTGTGCAATATGAGCTAGGCAGCTGCTTTGGCAGGGGGGTTGGACCTGATGATCTCTCGAGGTCCCTTCCAACCCCTACAATTCTGTGATTCTGTAAGCTTGAGCCGCCTCTCTGGTTGGACTGTAGAACAAATATTTTGTCAGCAATTTATTGAAAATTTGGAGCTGCACTTCGTCTCTCACTGAAATACATACCACTAGGATTGCTTAAACGAATTTACATAGCCGCAGTATTTGCAACAGAGCCAGTACTCTGTTGTAAAAATGTGGGTCCCTCACGCCCCAGCTAACAAAGTGCTCAGGAAAGATTTTTGAACAGCTGTTACGGCATTATCTGGCTGAGCCAAAATACAAACTGTTGTTCCAGGAGGTGATGCTTGCTGCTGGACTCACAAATTACTGAAATTAAGGTGCTCTTTCTTTTAAAGTTAAAAATATTACTTAATTCCTGCCTATCTTCTTGTCTCTCAGCTAGAGCATCCGGTTTTGTATTACACCAAATAAAAAAATGAATGCCACAAGTGTTTATTCTTCTTGGCTGGACTTTCTTGCTGTCAAATGCTGCTTTTAGGTATTGAAAATCTTTGAATAGCCAAGGGTATTTTGCTTACAGGCAAAACTTTTATTCATAATTTTATTCCCTTTTCTTTTGCACTGAAACTTATGATTTAATGTTTCTCTCAGTTAGTGTTCAGTGAATTCCACAAATAAACACTTAGGATGCTCAATTTATTTTTGCAGTTGCTGCCATGAACCATTAGGACAGAGTGAGGACGTCCAGAACAAATATTTGGATTTAAGGCCACTGGCTGAACTGTAGTCTCTCCCATGGGGTCCTCGCTACTGCATTCGGCTAGCACATGTTGCGTTTTCTACTCTTCACCCATCACAGGAGGGCAAGCATGTCTTTTAAAATCTTTTTGTTGTTGTTGAATTGGCAGTTCCTCCTCTGTTCATGATTCCACATTCATGTTTAGAATCCAGCTTTCCATGTCCTAGCTGGAAAACTCCTTGGGGAAAGCTCAGGAGGAACCTCATTCCAAGAGTGATGCCTTTGGCTTCTCCTTCTAGTCTCGCAGCAGTTCTGTAGGGAGAAGGCTTTGTCAGATGAAACCTGAGATTATTCTGAGCAGTTTCTCAGATCTCCTTTTTTTAGAAGCAGTTGTTGGTAGTGGACCTCTTGCAATTCCTTTTCTGTCTGCCATAAACCCCTCTCCCAGTTAAAGACAGTGGAGGAAGTATCTTGGATGTAGCTTTCTGGAATTTTCCTGTCAATTTGCCTACTTCTGAAATTGAGAGATCTTCAGTAGAAGACAAGCTTCTCCTGTTGGGAAACAGGGAATGTTTAAAGTGTTGGCCATGCTTCCTGAGAGGGGTAGATTATGGGAGATAAGACTCGGTTTAGCAACTTCTGAATCCAATCAGTGATGGAAAGCTAAGCCATGCCCTTTCTAAGCAGTTTTTGAAACAAAGGGAGGTTATTTTGCAGATCAACATAGGGTAATTTTGAGACTATAAGAACCAATGAATTTTATTAACATGTTTATAGGTTGACTGCGTAACAAAATTTGCTTCAGAACTTGGAAGAAAGGGAGGTGACAGTGCTGTGATGCATGCCTCAGTGTGTCTTCACAAGTGATGCACTTTCTATTAAGTATTTTCTGTGGCCTGCTGTAAAGTGAGAAATAGTTAATACATTTAAGAAGGAATTCGGTTCTACAAGGAATGCCCTGGTCAAATTTTGTGTCCAGTCCTTGTATGATCATACCTGTTTATCCAGACCTCAGATGGTTTGAAGACTCATTTCATTAAGTTTGTGGCTACTTGTGAGCATCAGAAATGCTTCTGTGAAACCTGTGAAGCTGCAGAATGTAATTCACACATTTAATAAATATTATCTTGATTTAAGAACTGATACCACCTCCTTTTTCTCTCTTAGAAGCTTGATCCTCTACACAGTTCCAAGATTTTTTTGTTACTACTTTTTCCATCCTTAATATTGGATGCTGAGTAGCATTTTAAAAGAGCATTAATTAACCTATATTAGACAATCTATTTTTAAACTGCCTCTAAACTCTAGTCAACACAGTTCTTGAACTTGTTTCAGGATAGGAATCCTGTGATCTTAGATACTAGGAGATCTTCGTGAGGTTGCTGTTACTGGTCTGACTCCCAAGAGCAATGATCTGAGGAGGCAGATTGTGTATCTCCAGCAAAACATTGCCTGACTGGCTGTATACCCCTTTGTTTTGTAGCTTTTGGCTAAAATGTTAGAGCAAGAAGAAACTGGAAGTTTTCAGGATGGAAAGATACTGCAGCTTACCTGTCTTGTCCTGAATGTTTGGATGCACAGATGGGCTTGCAAAGAGTGCCCAGAGCTTGCTGCACTCCAAAAGTTTCAAGGAGTCTGATGTTACAGGAGACACTTCAAAGCATATGTCTTTGCAAAGACACTGGCTCTGCAGAAACAAGTTCATTTCCTTTCTTTGTTTTGATTTATGGCATACACTAATTAAATGATCCTATCTCCTTGACTGTTCCTTGCTGTGCAGTTGTCTTCTAGAAAATGTGGTGTTCTTTGCAACATGTGCCTACTATCTAGACCATTAGCTTAAGAATTAATGGCCTCTTAACTTGATGACAGATATCAGTGCTGCTACAGCCTGATGCATGGGTGACCATTCCTGTCCTATCTTGTCCTGAGACCTTGTCCCTAAAAGTAGGCTTTTCTTCTCAGGGGTTGGTTATGATCAGTTGCATCCGACTTGCTCAGCTTGTGATCGTAGTTGTGGGATTAGCATTACCTCTAAAATACTTTGTACATGGAAAGTGTTTAAACCTCTCAATGTCAGTTCTGTTGTTTCTACCCACTTGTGATTTTTTTTTTTTTTTTTTTTTTTTAAAAAAATAAATTTTTAATTCTTTTAGTATTTAATTCCTTTCTATCTGTTTCTATCTAGCAAAAGATCCATCTCTCACATTGTGATGGGTCTTTCTGCATTACGCATCTTCTAGTTCTGCTTCCTCCACCCCCCCTCCTCTTTCCATTCAAAGGGATGGGCATGGTTTTCAAGCCCTTGTGAGACAATAATTTATTTTCTGTGTATCATCCATCTTTCCAGTTTACCTCCATAATGGTGTGCTGATGTAATTCGTTTGAAATGTTGACATATTAAGTTGAGCATATCTTAAATATGTAAGCAAACATGCTTACTCTGTAAGCTAATAGTCCTTTTCCAGTGCTACTTGCTTTCAACAGCATCTGCCTAGCAAAGGATGGGAATTGGACATATCCCTCCTTTAGGAGACAAAGCTGGAATACGGTGTTGACTAACTGAAATGTATTTCCTACTCACTGTGTTTCTATGTGAATACTGCCAAGGTCTGAAGAGTCCCCTGTAACAAACTCCCTTGCAGCTCCAAAGGAAGAAGAAAGCGCAAGCAGTATCCTGTGTCACATGTGCAGTATGCTGAAAAGGTTTGCCAAGCACAGCCTTTTTATTTCTTTTTCAGTAAAAGCTTTTTCTTAAAACATGCAGAGAGCTATGCCTTAGGCTCTGGAAAATTGTGGAGCCTTTTAAAAGGTATTCCTCTGCATTTCCCCACACATCCACATCCACTCCCTTTTGGGTTTGTATTAATCAACAGCAGAAAAGTGTGTCACACTTCAGAAGCTACTGTATTTAGAAGAGAAACCAGCACAGAATGCCACAAGATCTATTTTTGAATATTGAACCTGCAAACATATGTGTTTTGTAAAATAATTAGGAAAAAGTAGTACAAAATTACATTATAATTTATCCTAACCGAGACCAATGTGTATTCTAAAAGCTGTTTATTTTAGAAATACTTTGGTGGTTCCATTAGAGATGAGGGTATAGCTTGTGTCATCAGTTTTTCCAAATGTATGCATGGGGCAGTGTAGCTACTATGGAAAGAAAAAACAGGTTGTATTTTTGATTCCTGAAGAGCAAGGAACAAAAATCCTCCATTTTAAAGTAAGAGACATAATATGCCTTCTGGCTTCCAGAAAAATGATATTAAGAGTGTGGTCAGCTGTTTGGCATTGAAAGTAAGATTTTCTGAACATCCACTCTTTTTCAAACCACAGCTCAATGATGACTGTAAAGTTTAGGATGTGGGGCTCCCCCTCCCCATTTTTTGCCTTTGGTTATTTTGTCCTGGCTTATGGAAAGAAGCGTGGACAGAAACTAGTGCTCCTGTGGCAAGGAATCTCACCCATGGGCACAGATTTAAAGGCAAAGATGGAACTCCTCAGTAGAGTGTTTGTTGCTTAATTGGTATGCATGTGGTGGAGAAACCAGAAAATGTTACTCTTTTTTTTCTACTTTTTTTTTTTTTTCATTTTGGGCTGGCAACTCTTGACAGTTGAGGGTGTCCCCCACCCCCTTCTACTCTCCAGAAAGTATTTCTTATTTTTAATTCCAGGAAAGTTGGAGTTATGTTGCAGGTTCCAAGTTCAACTGTGGTTTTAAATAGAACTGTCAATCGGAAAAGTTTCCTTAATTGTAGAGATCTGAGTAGCTTCTACTTTCTATTTGCAGTAGCAGTGTGTTGGCACAGCTTTCCTCAATCTTTCAAAGCCCTGTCTCACACATTTATTTATCTTGTCGCCTCTTTCTTCTTGTATATTTTGTGGAGAAGGGGGGAGCAGGAAGTGATTGTATTGCCAATCATCTTCCATTTTTCTCTTCAGGAAAAAAAAAAAAAATCCAACTTTGCACATAAGTAAAAATAAACCTTTTTGTAGTGGCTTTCAGATGTAGCTATCGAATGGAAGGTGTCTTCTGAGTCAGAAAATACTGCAGATAGTCTGAAATCGGTCTTCTAAACCTCAGAGTTGACTTCATAGACAGTATTGTGGTCTGTAAGGAGGATGCATTCACTATGGATAATGCCTTTTGAAGATGGAAAGTTGTTCACTATTGTGCTTGGCTCAGCTCAAGAGAGGAGTATTGGAATGGTTGATACTTGGGGTTGAGCCTTAAACAGGGAAATGTGTTGCCTTATTCTTCTTTTGAGCAGGATGGGCTGGTGTTTAAAATTAATCATCTAGTTTCTAGAGGTCTTTGGCAGAACAAGCATTTCATTTGTCTTTAAGTAGCTTTATACTTGTAATTGTTTTCTAAATACTTTTGATAAGGTGCTTATATTTTTGTGTAGGGACAAAAATACTTCTGCTTCTAAAATATGTTCTGGTCTGGAACAGTTCCTCATGAAGCATATTGCTCTTTTTAGTGTCTAAAAAGGTGATACAGCTTTGAAAGACTAGCTGTCTCAATTTTCTTCTTTATTCTTCAAAACTTGGATGATTTGTTACATTTGTTTGTTAAACTGCAATAAAAATAGCTATTTTGTTCTTACTAAATATTTTGGATAGAGTTGCACTATTGTAGAATGATGAAAAATACATCTGGTTTTGAGATCGGAAGAGCAGTTTGCTGATCAAATAGGGAATCACCAGGTCTTTTTCTTCTAAAACATTGGGGGGGGAGGGTTTCCCTCATTTTCTGAGCCCAAGCACACTATTCTCTAAACTTGTTAATGGGATCAAATCAACTTAATATGTAGCATGACATTTGATGATAAAGTTGATTGCTTACACCCGGCTTTGATTTGAGCAAGCTTAGTGGTCATTTGGACTATACTGAGTGCAAATGTAGCTTATACCATCTCATCTTGGCTGCTTCTCAAGTTCAATTTGGTACAATGCAGCCCTTGTGCTATTGTGAAGTCTTTGAACTGAACATCTCCTCCTGTATTTATCTACTGTGTAAGCACTTGATTTTTTTTTTTTTTTTAGGATTATAGCCAAACAATTTTTAAAAAGTCAAGAAAATTGGCATATTTAACACTGTTCATTTGTTACTGTGCTACGCTTGCATAACAACCTTAATTTTCACCATTTCCTTCACTAAATTACAGTGGTCCTCAACTTATCCCAGTGGTTCTGCTGTTGGCCCCCAAAGACAGTTTAAGTCTTCGACCAAAGCCTTTTGTGTGTATCTGAAATGTCGTATTAAGTCAGTAACCCAAAACTGAATGTCTTTTTTTATTTCAGACTTGTGGATGGTCTTACTTTCTCCTCTTCTTCTCCCCTACCCAAAATGAAAACCAGGAGAGCTGAAGACTAAAGTTACTAAATTTAATATTTTGCATCCTTGCTTAACTACCACCAAAAAATCTGGGCATGGTAGCTAAAGTGCCTTATGCCACTGCTAATTCTTCTGTTATCTCTTGGCAATGCTCTTGTAAAATATGCCAGTGTTCTATTCTTTATGATACTGTAATGCAGGAAGAGAATATACTAAAAGAGAAACTTAGGTACAGAAGCAGAAATTTCTGAGGTGTTGCATCTTGTCATGAAGGGTAAGAAGCATACATAGCAGTCTGTGCTCCTTTCCAAGCAGAAGCTTTATTCTGAGATACTGCAGGCACCTCAAGCAGTAGAGGTTTAGTCCATCCACAGAACGTGGAAGATGCGTGTAAATAAATACAAGAGTGCAGATCCAAATAATGACTTAAAGCACAGGTCTTCCACTGTGCAATAGTAATCACAAATGTGCACCTTAGTAACATAAGATCTTTTTGTGATTATTGATTGCTTTTTAACTACAAAGCTAATAGCTGAGATTTCCTGGAAGTATTGCTAAGAATGAAAGTTAAGGTTTCATTTCATACTCCCAACTGAAAAATTGAAAAACATCAGGCTTCAGATTGTCTCCTTCAATACTCTTTTACCACAGTTTCTTGTCAGATGAAATTTGTATGTTTGTATGAGGCCAGGTATGCTGTCCTGCACAGCCCTGATGATCATGATTTTCTTTTGCGGGTACAAATAAAAGCCTTTGCTTCCACTCAGATCCTTAAAAATAAAGTCAGTTGTTACCATTCTGACGTTTTAGCCTGTATGCTGTGACTTGTTGATTCAGGAACTGTGGAAGTATTCCGCTTGACTGCCTTGCTGATGACTTGATTGGGTTGTTAAGGCTGTGTCTGTGCTGCTCAGTTGGAATACATTTGTGCTGTTGACTTTGGGAAAGTTTGTAGGTTCAAACTTGTATTGAGAAACCCTTGAATCAATGCTATACTGCTCAGAATGCTAGTTTTAAGATTCCTTATGCCTGTACTTTTCTTTTTTCCTTGAATGTGAGTACAAATACTTAAAAAAATGCACAGCAAAAAATAGCTTTTCTTCTCTTTCCCCCTCTTAAAAATGTCTAGTTTACAGTAACTGAACCAGATGCTTGCTAAGTCCGCAGTTACCATCAGAACTATAATAGCTCTTAATCTTTCAGATCTCTTGTTCTCCTATTTCCCCAATTGTCATTGAGTATTTGTCCAAAAAATACTTTGTTGCAGCTGGGAGGCTTCTTTGTGATCTTCCTGTTAGCCGCGTGGTGGCTTATGGATGCGGAAAATGAAGGGCTGTCAGCACAGTGAAGAGTAGGGAGGAGTGGGGGGAATATTGAAATTGCTTGGGTTTTATATTATTTTATCTATTCTTTCTCAGTAGCTTCCTCAGCTCAGGCAGTGTCCTGAAATTTGACCTGCAGTTATTTTATATTTAGTAGATAGACACTTGGCTTTAAAAACGCATAGCTTAGTATGCGTATACCTATGCAGCATATGTAACACAATTAGTACTCATAGGAATGTAATTTGAGGAGAAAAATATTTTTCTGAAAGTTGGGGTTTTTTCACTATAATGCTGAGAGTACACAGCATCTACTGTTCACTGCTGTGAACAGTGCTGGGGGAAGTGATCAGTGTAAATACTGGTGGAAGCACAAGAGTAGAGGGAGCAGACCTACGTGCCTCGTAGAGTAAGAAGTTTGGTTTGGTTATCAGCTCAGGTCCCTATTACTCAAGGAGGAGTATGTTTTCAAAGTTTGAAACAGTATTTTGCTGCCTTGCATCTGACAAAGAAATTTCTGTTTGATGCTTTGTTAGTACTCTTTTTGAGGAACGAAATTACATGAGCACTTTTTTGACTGGTGGGTTTAAAAGCAGTGTTGTGATGAATAGTGTTACAGCTTTCAAGCTTGAACTTTGGCTTTTTGCTGAGATGCATAAACAATTGGATGGGTGGGTTTTTTATTTGAATTGTGGTGTGCCTTTTGTAGAACTGGCAAAAAACCCTCTAACCAGCTTTCCTTCAAGCATTTGAATAGAAGTGTGCTGAATTGATGGGAAATGACCATTGCTGCATTTGGAAAAATACAGGAGAACATTTGCGATTATTTTGTGACAACTGGTATCTATCAGCAAATAGGACCAGAAACATGTCACATGGCCATTCACAAGTAAAACCAACCAGCACCATTTGGTGTAGATGCTGGTTTTTTAGCACCAATAACACTTTTTCTTTTTTTTTTTTTCTCTTTAGGTTCTTGATTGTTACAGACCATTTGCTGAAATGTCCAGTGTTGGTAAAAGCCCTCTATGCCAAACTGAGCAATCAAGAAAGGTAACCCCAAAAACCAATGTGGCTTTTAGTATTTAGCATTCCATATAGAGTATCCTGTTCACATGATTGAAAAACTGTGTGGTTTCATAGTTGGCACAAAATCTCTAAATACATGTTTCTATGTCAGTAATGGTTTTAAATTGGTTGGTTAACATTACAGCTTAGCCACAACTGGCAGTGATTTATGTAGGGTTGCAGAATCCAGGTTGGCGCCATTACTTGGTAAAGAAATACTTCAAAAAAAAAAAAAAGACAAGATTTCATGCCTATGTCTTGATTCCATAAGAGCACCACACCCTGCAGTGTTTTACAGCCATATTTGAAATGTCCTCAGCTGTTCATACTCCTGTTGTAATTTCAAGAAATTAAAAGGAAGCCTTTACTGAAGTTGGAAGTATGTCCAATGCTGGTTAGAAGAACCTAAAAAATGTAGATGTGCAGCTGCCCATGATTACTTAATCTTGTAGTACTTCTGCTACTGAAAATATAAAGTGCATCAACAAACTTGCAACCTGAAAGAAATCTAGTTTTTCTGATTCATATGGTAAACAAGTTTGACCATATGATCAGAAATGGTCATTGCTGTAACTGGGAAAATGCTCATTTATAACTGCTTTAACAAAGAATGGTGGAAGATGAAAAAAATTTTGTTAGCATAATCAATTCAGGGGAAACCTGTACTAAAATTCTGCAACTCCTCCAACTGCTTGAAGATCTTGTGATCTTGTTTATGTATTCAATGTGGCTGCTTTGGTCCCCATTCACCCCTATAGTTTTTGCAGGTGAAAAGACAAAGCAGTAACCAAAATTGTCACTAAATGTTTTTTTTTCCCCATGTTGTTGGGTTTTTTTGCTGACTAAAGCCATGGTGTTCCTACAAATGGAGGTACGGATGCTAATGGGCGATTATAAAGAAACAAAAGGGATGGCAGGCAAAGAGAGAATATATGATATATATAGGTTGAGGACCACAGGTAAAATATAATTAGTGTATAGGTATGGGATGGAAATGATAAAGAGGGGAGTACTGTCTTTTTCCTTTATTCAGGCTGATCAAATGGTAAGGAATGAGCCATGTGCACACTGTGCCTGGAGGTAGGGGCTCATTAACCAGTTAGTGGTAAAGGCAGCTTGAAGTGATTGAGCTAGGTTTAATTCTTTTAGGGCATGTCATGAATGTTTGCTTGTTTTCAGAATCCCTTTGAGGACAGCTAGGACTGCGTTAGGGTGTTTGATTGTATTGAAAGCAATAGCTGTGATCAGTTTCTAGAAAGTCCTAGCTGGACTTCTTGCACGCAGCATGCTATAGGCCGTGATCAACTACCTCGGTTGTAAGGTCTTTGGCATAAGTGTCATATGGATGATCACATGTGGGATGGCTAGTCACAGCTTACTCGCTACATTTTATGATCAAATGATCTTCTGCAAATCAAGTACACTGAGGTTTTTCAAAAACATGATCACAGTATAGTTTGTGACAAATTTGATGCTGATTGATTTACTGTCAGACATATGGATGGGGTATAGAAATAGTCCTTTTGCATGTGAGCTATAAAAGAAAACCCAGCCTTTGCATCTCCATGTATAACGTTAGCATATTTAAGAATGCATTCTTTTGAGATGTATAAGGAGACAAATCCGATTCAGATAAAAACATCTTGACTGTCATTAACTGTAGAAAAAAGTAACCGTTGAAACCAAAGCATAGGGAATTCATTGTTTCAAAACTAGACAAGGAGCCTTCACCGCAAGAGTTGCCGCATTGGGTGTCCAATAAGGCTGACTAAGTCATATAAATTAAGAAAGGACAGATGTGGTATTGAGGTGTCTGGGGAGAGCAGCTTGAGCTCATGAATATATGGTCACTCTCAGTTACAGTATTCTCTATCATGCTCGTTAAATGCACTTACTTTGAATGTATTTACTGAAACAGAATTAAATATGCTGAGAAAGTTTGCGAATACATACGTTAGTGGTGACTCTTACAGTTGGCAGTTGCCTTAGATAACCAAAGTATATGCAGTTGCATAACCGCAGCTATTCGCACTATTCGCAGCATTGGCACTATTCAAAGTATTTCCTGTAATTGACATCTTGCGCATCCGTGATGCTGCGGCCATGGCGCATGCCATGAAGTAGCTCTTGTAGAAGGGGGTCTGGAATCTGAATTTTCAATTAAAAGACAAATTCCTGACTTCTGGACAACTTTCTCTTTTTTTATTTCCAAACAAATTGAAACACTTTGATGTTGCATGTCTGAGTTTGCAAATGGCCTGAAATGAATACTGTGATAATATGATCAACTTTTTTAATGGCCTTCAGGCTTTGAAAAGTGTATGATGGTGTGACAGTGCCTGATGTTTTTCTGCAAGTGATTGTTGCAGGAACATATGGCTGCAGTATTGAGCCAGAAGATCATAGATTCTTGAAGTCTTTGCCAGGTTTGAGATTCTATTCCACATGTATGCAAATATTTGGCAGAAATGTTTAGAAAAAGCCTGCTTTGCTTTAATCCAAGCTAGTCTTGAGCATGCATGAGGTAAATGAATCCTTGGTAGTCTTAATTGCATTGTAAAATCATAAAAATGAGTGTATTGGTGTTGTCGCTTTTAAGAAGGGGACTTGCTTTATTTAACAGCAGCAAAAATGCAACTGAGTAGCTTCATGTGTTTTTTAGAAAGAGACTCGACTACTTCCATCTTAAGTTTTGATCTTTGTGTTATTTCATGTGAAGTGTTCTCCCTGAATGATGTAGCCATTGATGGAATTACCAGCAGGGAATTGGGCCCTCAAGTAGCATAAGCGGCACCTCTTCTTGCTTACGGTTGGCTACAGGGTCTCTACTGTCAATGTTGTGTTGGGCTTTTGTTCTTGATAATGCTCATGGCTGCAGAATAGCTGTGAAGGTAGCACTGGATCATAGTCCTACCAATTGTTTTTTAATAGACTGCTTACAAGTATTGTTTGAAGGCGAAAGAAACGGAAGATTTTGAGGAAGGACCTAGTTTGTCTTGTACAACCATTGCTGTCAGTGAAGTGTTTTGAGAAAGATAAGTCCCAATCTCAAGTTTCTGGCACTTGCTAAGAGGTTACAAACCAAATACAATTGATAGAAAAATTGTTTGGTGATAAGAAATTTGCTAGAATTTTATGATACTATTTTTTAGACAGGCTTATCAGGGCATCATTTTAATTTGCAGTAATGAGCTTCCAGATTTAAATTGCACTTTAATGCTATGGTTTATTTGCAGACTGTAGGAGACAGCAGTGTATTTTACTGAGGATTGCAAATATTTTATGGTAGTTGTTCTAAGTTCTTGCCAGTTTGGTCAGCTTCAGGAAGAACTGGTTTAAATTTGGCTAAGGGAGGGGGGAAAAAAAAGGCAACAGATTGAAAAACAGTTTTCTAAGTGGCATATAAAGAATGATCACTTCCAAATAGAAATATAATCATAAATACAATGTGTAAAATTATATTTTACATATTAAACTGAGTGTTACAGAACTCAGGATGAGACATGACAAAGCTGATACTAACAGTTGTCATATCTGTTGTGCCAAAACAACAGGTAGGACCAAATTCTGCTGTCTGAATGACTAAACAGTTGTGATACTGTTTAAAAGAAGTAAGGGAAGCAATTGTGTGGGAGAACTAGCTTGGAAAAATTTGGGTGAGTCATGGAGGAAAACTAAGCAAAACAATAGAAGAAAGGAATGTAAGGGAACTTGCACTAGAGCAAAAAGTGTTACTCTCTGAAACCTGCTGGCTGAATGGCACAACTTTCCCCTGAATTTCAAGCAAGATGGGCACGTCCTGAATGCCTGGAAGAAAACTCAGGAAAATGGTTTTGACATGAGTGCCTAAAGAGAACGGAAAACTTTAAAAGATTACATACAGGTGGTGTTTTAATGCCCCTCCTAATTCTCAAAAAGAATCATGATTGTTTAAAAGGGCAGCCAGTTATATTGTAAGAGGAGAAGTAATGCAAAAAATTCCCTTGTTGGCAACAATTTCATCTCTCTACAGTTTATGCAAGTACGTGGTGACCCTCCCTCTTCTTTACAGAGGGATTCCTTGTCGCTGTTAAGTGTCTGTTATTTGGACTATTGGTGCAACAATAGCTGACTGGAGTTCTGCTACACAGCAGATAGTATTTTATGGGAATAATTCTGTAACCAGCCTGTTTTCCTGTCTGAGCATATGCTCAAAAGGTTCTACACTTGGTAAAAACTGGCATGTGAAATCTAGCCCTGTCTAGGGGATGAATGGCACGTCTGTGCACTGAACTTGACTTCCATGTAGTGTGCCAAATCTGAAAGCCTTCGTTCGGTTGGGGTTGTCGGGTAACTGGATGCTGGTAGTTTGTCGATGGGCAAGTGTGTAGTTCCCAGCTGTAACCTGCAGAACCGACAGAACGACTGTTCTGTGTGGGTGCTCTGTCAAATGCCTAAGTGAAGCCTGTGAGAGAGCTTACCAGTGTTTGACAGCCTTCTGTCTGGAGCCCACCCTTTCCCAAATGTGTGAGTGCGTTTCTGTGCTACTGTGTTGAAAAATGTTTTTGCCTCATTCAGGTAATTGTTTAATGCAGCTGTATTAATGACATTGAGGGTTGAGTTTAGCAGGAGCTGAGTAGCTGTTACGTGATTAATAGGGATGGGTTCTCAGAGGTTAATAAAGTAGTGATCATGCTTTTTCCACAGAAAAATACATTCCTTTTCCCCTTGTGACAACCTGCTTGGTAAATTTAAAAAAAAAAAAAAAAAAAAGGCAGGGGGGCATTTGACCTATTCCGTGTTTTACATGTCAGTCCTTCCATCTGAATTGCAAATATTTTAGTGAAAGAGCACCCTGAGCCTGCTCTTGAATTCATTCAATAAATAGCGCTCTTCCAGGCTGAGAGAGTTACGGTGGGACTGCATTAACCCACATGCTTCCCTGCGCCAGGGAAGTTGTAGGAGAGCTTTTGCCATGTTAAAGTCCTGTTTCCACAAAATACTCAAGAGTTTGCCCTAACAACACGACAGGATATTGGAAATAAAGCTACGTTAAAGCTGTTAAAGTAAATGACCCAAGTACATTTTATAGACCAGCTTCATTATGTATCCACTTACATGCTGGTTTAATATACTGAGTAACTCTTACTGGGAGTATATGAGTAATTAACTTGGATATACTGTAGTCCAGCTAGTGGCAATTATAAAACAGCTGTAAAGAACTGAGTGTACATATCAATTTTTATTTCCCGTTTCTACTCCTAATTTCTGAATTGGTTGGGCTTGGGGAGAAGAATTAGTGGAGGACTGTGTGCAAGGCAAGGGCCATGGAAAAACTGGTATTTTCAAACAGAGGCTGACAAATAGTCTGGATTAATTTTGCTGACTTAACAACAGCTTTTAAGAACTGTTTTGGTGGAAAATTTAGACATACAGAGTATTCACTCAGTAATGTTATGTCAGGACGTAAGAAATTAGAAATTCAGATAGATGAGAAAAATATTGACTTGACAGTCTGGCCAGACTGTCATTAATTGAATGATGAATTTAATTAATTGTATGCAGAAAGAAACTAGCAAGCAGGAACTGATAGCTAGTGTTATAGAGGCTTCTTTTTAGAAATCGGCTCTGTTAGGAGTGTGCTATTGTTTATCATTTTTAAAAATTGTATCTCCTTATTCTACTGATAATTGTATATGGCTTAGTTAATTTGCTTAACAAATTGTTTTCTGATTCTAGAGTCACTTTGTTAGAGCTGATAATGGCAAAAGTAAGTGAGAAGAACCCAGTTACCAGTGAAGAAATGAATGTGTTGGTGAAGCATGCTGACTTTGTTGCAGGCTGTTTCAAAGAGAAATGTGAATCTGTGCTCAAGTTAACTTCTGCAGCAGATGCTGCTGATGAGGTATGATGGATAAAAATCCTTCTAGTACTAGACTCTGAAGTGGTGAATCTTCATTGCGACTGTTACCCCGGTGGCATGTGTATACATTGTGTACTTTATACTGAGAAAACGGTGACAGAGTTCACAGGAGATTCTATAAGACAGCAGCCCAATTTTTCTTTTAATTTGAGACTGACAAAGAATACAGAATTTTGAGATAGAAATAAATCCATGACATTGTTAAAAAAATCTCAAAGTTTAAAAAATTTTCACATATTTAGTCCTATTACTTTCTTACTGAGGACCATGTGGGTTTGGTTTTTTTCCCCCAGCAGTAAAATAAGTGAATCTTGGGTGGGTTGTTTTTTTTTTTTAAACCTAAATAACTGATGACAACTTGACAATTAATACATTATTAAGGTACCAAATACTAGTACTTAGAAAGTGTATTTGGCTACTTGTCAGGTGTTCCTGTTGTGTTTGGGACCTGGAGCATCAGGGTCACATCATGGAGGGCTGTGATGTATGTGTAATTGGCCTGGTGCAGGGGAGCTGTCTGAAACAAAGTTATCCTCCCTGCAAGCAAGGGCCTTCATTACTGACTCTTTCCCATTTCCCAATGATTTGGAGCTCTCTGGTGGACCTCACGTGGCTCTGCCAAGGCAGCACTCCTGGAGCCAGCCAAGGTCCACAGCATCAAGTTGCAGAGCTTGCTGGGCTCTTAGTGGCAGACAGCTCCTGTCTCCTGAGCACCCAGACACTTGCCCCAGCTCCAGTCCACTTGGAAGAAATCTGTTATTGCTTCAGACTTAATGAGCTGGTTCTGTTGAGGATGGCCACAATGAAGTCCCTTTGCAAGCTAAATAGGAAGGCTTTTATGGGTCACACATGGTTTGTGGGTTGCACTTTGGGAGCCTCTGATGCACAGTTGAGTCCTCGATGGCTTTATTTTATTTCCTCCTTACGAAGTATCAAAGAGTTGCTGGCTACTTGCCACACCATATAGTGCAGTAAGGAGGTTTAGGCCATGTAAGGGTTAGAGGCCTTTTCAAATCATCTGGCATTCTGTTTTTCCTCTTACTTTGAACAAGCTGCTTGAAGATCCAACAATGCCTTTGGGAATACAGAAAGCAACTTGCACCGTGACTTATGGGGACTTTATTTGTGCTGTGTTAAGTCTTCATATTGTGAGTAGGCAGTGCCAGGTCATATTGGTCTGGGTTCTTGATCCCTCTCATGCAGGCAAAGCTTTAATGTTTTCAGCCAGTCTAGGGGTGAATTGTTTTTTGGTTTTGTTTGGGTTTTTAAAGACAACTAGTCAGAAAACTAAAAGCCTGAGAAATCTAATATGATATAGTGAAACATAGAATTTGTTAATGACTGATTCTCAATGATAGATCTTCCTTAGGTCCAGCACTGTAATTAATGTATTTTCTTAATAAGACATTTTAAAAGATATTTTTTAAGTCGCATCTAGCTTCTGTCTTGCCAGATGACCACAGTGGTACATTGAAATGGTGTTAGCTGATATGTGTTCGGTCGGAAGCATTTTGTAATTAAAATTAGCCTGTAATAGTTTTGTCTGTAGAGACTCTTGAGAATGGCTGTCATAAATAAATTACTACAAGAGTGAAAAAAATTGATCTTTAAATGCTTTTGTATGATAGTGTTACACAGTGTTTTACTTACCAATTTTTTTGTTTGTTTAAAGAGACGCAAGGATTTTAAATGTGTGTTGAGAGGTGTGATGGAAAGATCAAAAATCACTTTGAGATGATAGCTGGCTGCATAAAAAATACCCAACAATCTCTTAAGTGTCCAAGAAGCACAGCTTTCTGCCCCCACCCCGCCCCCAACAACCCCCTGCCTTCAACTGCTTAGTCTAAGTTATGTTAAAAAAGCTAATTGACAACTATTGGAAAAGGTATCAGTTTGGCAGTAAGAGGACATATGCTGAGACAATTCTATACTTCTATTTCTTTTCTTCCCTCCTTCTCTCTCTACTGCTCTTCCTCCCCACCCCACCTCCCTCCCTTTTTTTTTATTTTTTTTAATCCTGTGTAGTTACTTTCCAAGTATTCTGTGGTTTCAGTTCTTGGAAAAAACCACTTGTTTGCGCCTAGCAGAAGGAGGTCTCTGTCCAACTCGAAGGTGCTGGGACAGCAGTATTGAGAATATTGCTGCATAACTTGGCCTGCTTGACACTGACGTTTTATCCTTCTCCGACATAAGCACAATGTACGATAAGTTAAATATCACCATTTGGTGAGAAATGTGATTCATTTAATGACCACAAAGTAGAAGTCATAATAGCAAAATAAATAGAAAGCAATGACAAGAACAGTTTTTAGAATGTTGTGTGTATATATACGTTACGAGTATATATTTATTCAAAACATATGCTTGTCATGGGAAAAGAGAAATTTCAGCCTAAATTCATAAACCTGTTTTTTTCTTGCTAGAAATGAGAAAATTGTGCAATATTTTTAACTTCAATTACATAAATGTTTTAGGCTTTGCATAAGAGTTATACTTAACTGAAAAAAAATGCAATTGGGCATATTGAGTCTGTCACTAAAAATGCTTTAGGCAACATCTGTGATATGAAACTGAACTTGCCTGGACTTTTCCATGGCCCTGATGCGAAGTGCCTTGGTCAGGCTATGTTGATACTAGTAAGCCATCTTAGCCTCCCAAACTGGGAGGCCACATTTGAAAATTGCCTTTTGGGAACAGTCCTTGACCTGGCCTGCTTCCCAAAATGTTGTCTGGGTGTCCCATCCAGGGTTAAATTTATTATATGTAGATTCTGCTGCACTTTTTTTTTTTTTCTTTTCCCCCATGAGGAACCTCAGGTCTTGCAGCTTCCACCTCAAACCAGTGAAGAGCTAATAATCATATGCTTCTGCAGTGCTTAAACCAATGTTTAAAATAGCTTTTCCATTATAAGCCTGCCTTCAGCATCAGTTTGCTTTCACTAACTTTCAAACATACATGCAAAATAAATCCCTTCTATGGATTTTAAGTTCTTACTTCATCTCTTTATAAGGAACATCTTTTCTGAGTCTCCAAATATGTTTATTTAAATACTACTTAATTATTTCCTTATTTACTTTTCAGATTATGTCCAGATCAAGGTGGCTATCAGATTTCAAAATATTTTCAGGTTTGAACAGCATCTTGTTGCTAAGCTTAATAAGGAAGTATTCTGCTTTATTGCCGTTCTTTTGTACAGGCAGAAGGCAAAAAAAAACCCCAAAGAAACTCCAAACTTGTGGGGGGAAGCAATCTGAGATGTCTGATTTTTTTTTTTTTTGAAGATGTCAAGTCTCAAATGTAGATAAGAATTTGGGGGCTCTTTTGTGCTTTTTTAAATAATCTGCCCCTCTTCTCAAATTTAGATGGAACAGTTACTGAACTGAGCCAGATCCTGGAATAAGAGAAAGGAATAAGGGCGATGTTAGTATAAACCCCTGGAAGAAATGTGTAGAGGACAGTTGAAAAAGGCATTATTAGGGGAAAATAAAGCGTATTGGGGGTAAAAAAAGATAGGGCTGAGAAAGGAAAAGCCTCACCTCATAACATGTGCTGTTATAGAGCTTCTGTTATGTTCATGGCAACTTGGTACACGCACGCAGCAAAGGCCCTTGTACATTACTGGTGTGATTTATAGTTGCCTGTTGATACTTGTTTGCTTTATGGTTGTAAAGGACGTAACCTTTTCTTGTGCAAAGGTAAGTATGTGAGCTGAAGAGGCTTTTGGTTAAGCTACTGTCTTGTAAGAATGCAAAATGGCTTAAAAACTGTAAATCTGTACTTACTGTCTGTGAAATACAGTTGGGATATTCCTATTTTGTAACAAGGCAGTGACCAGTGTATTCAGAGACTGGGTTTGTGCTGTTGAAAGCAGTTTATTCAGTAAGTTAGGGTAAGACCTGGCAGCTTCCTACACCTGAGTGGGGAAAGAAAAATGGAAACACAGTTTTAGGACTGGGACACTATACCAATTTATTTTTTTTTTTCTTCAAGGAGCATAAGAGACAAAGAACGGCTATAATCATAGTACTTAATTACTGAGCAATACTGTAGGTGATTTCAATTCTGTTGTATTGATTGTATGGACTTTAAAATCTTATACTGCTGGTAAATAAATGTCTCTTCGTCCTGGACCAGACAAAGCAGGAATGGTTACTGTGACCTATGCCTGAGCCTTTTCATGGCTACTTACAGTTTATGTAACACACCTTGTGTGGAATCATATTGCAGTCACAGTCTGGTTCTTGAGCAACGTCTGGTGTTAAAATTATGCAGTATGTCCTTAAGGTAGTTTCTGTGAGTGTTGGATTGTCATTATACGCACACATCAACATAGTCTGTGAGAAAAAATAGTTCTCTGGCTGAACAAATAATATGCAAATAAAATTGTGTGTCTCATACCTAACCAAAATGCTGCATCTGTGATCCCAGTCCTATTTACCCAAGAATAATGTAAATTCTCGCAGCCAAAGTTCATTTGACCACAGAACTTTACAGAATTCCTGCGGATAACAAATTGGTGTCTTGCAGGCGGTGTTTGTGTCTTTAAAGTGGGACGCTCCTGCTGAATAAACTCAAAGAAAACATTTATACAGAAATAATTTTCTCAGCTAGTAATTTTCTGCATTTCTGCTTTTGGAAGCTACTGTGTTTTTGTTAAAATTTTATCCCTTATGGCTCTGTTTTGGTTTCCTCATGATTTTTCAGGTCACATATAACACTGACTGTAGAAAATAAGTTATTGCAATGTAATATGCTATTGTTATTCTAGAAGGATGTCCTCATTTTATATATAACTTTATTTTTGGCAGGTTAGGAGATCCTCAAAGAACCTGAGGTGCTGAGAATTCCTGGCCTCAGTCTAGATTGTCAGATTTATGTTGTTATGGTATCCATCGTAAACCATTTTCAGAAATGTAATGTTCATTTACAGGAAGCACTGGTTACAATTCGTCTTCTTGATGTTCTTTGTGAAATGACATCAAACAACGGACAGTTAGAACATCTACAGGCTTTGCCTGGTTTGCTTGAGACAGCCATAGGTGAGTGAAAAGCCACAAGGTTTATTAAGCGTTGGCTTCCTCCAAGTCATGTTGCTCTGTGAATAAAAACATGTTTTTCACGACCGGTGGTAATTATTATTCTGACCTTTTAATAAAATAAATAAATAGGAGATTGAGTTAATCTACATTTTCAAATATTTGATTTGTTCCTGGAATTTTTCTGCTTCTCTACTTGCTCTGTTGGCTCCTATTACCCAACAGAGCCTTGATTCAACTGTCAGCAATGCGCTATTTATACAGGAAGAGTTGGGCAAAGGAAAGCTGCTTCCTATGTTCTTCCATTGGCTGAATGTGTGTGGAGGAATTTCCTCAAGAAATAGAAAAAGGGTTTTTCCATGCCTGTTCCCTTTCTGTTTCCCAAATTCCTGAACACTAAGTATAGTTTACATGTTCTTAACCAAATGCAGTGACTTTTAAAGGTCAGTTTTAAAGAAGCTTTCTTGTGCTGAGAAACAAGAAGTGAAGCGCTGTACACAAAGTTAAGCCACGATAGTCTGGAGACACCCCATGTACTCAAGGGGAAAGTATGTGAATACTCACCCACGCCATCCTTAATCTTGGCACTTTGAGACTGATATACCTCACCATTTTCTGATAAAATTGTAGAAGTTTATGGATTTTAAAGAGAAGTAATATTTTGTCTTTAAAACAAAAAAAAAGCCTGAAACAACCATTAACTATGACTATTCTGAGATGTTTGGGGGGTCCTTGCTGTAAAAAAACCCCTAACACCCACAGGAAACCAACCAAAAAAAAAAAAACCAATAAACACAAATCAACTAACCAAACAAGGAAAAAAACCCCAAACAACCCAGCCCTTGTTTTTGATGACAGGTTCATAGTTATATTGCTTATCGTAAGATAACTAACAACAAGGTCGAGTGTGTGTGTGTGGAGGGAACTCAGAGTTATGCATTGTATTATATGAATGCTTGTATAAGTCTTTCAACTTAAAGAAGACTTTTCAGGAGTTGTGGATCAGTGACGTTTCGCAGCCTGTAGGCCAGTCCTCCTTTCTGTAGCTGTGCACAGGCTGGCTTCTCTCTGCCGCTGTCCCCAGGCTAAAAAAAACAGGTGCAGCCTGAAGTATTGCTGCCATGTGCATCCTACGTATTTCCCACAGCCCCTCCTCAGCCAACAGGAATTTATCACCTCGTGCAGTTTGTCTTTAAGACTACATTTGGCTACGTGATTCCTTTAATTCAGGCTTAGCAAAAAAGGGAAACAAACTGTATTCATGTATCACCTTAATTTAGCATTTAGTTCTGAAGATCAGAAGAATGAAGACAGACACTGCAAAACTTCTTCATCTAATAGATGTTTTGATGAAGTTGTTCTCTTCAATTTCTATAATGAGAAATTTCCCTGTTGGAAATAGCTAACAGATTGCTTCAAAGATCTGAAAAATACCTGACTGATCTTTTAAGTATCAACTAAGAAGTGTGTTTTGCTATTTTTAATAATCATTGGGGGAATTTAGAAAATAGTACTGCAGTGTTAGTATCTTTTGCACTGTCAGCAGCTTGATTGCACAGTGTTTGGGGAGGGAAATGGTCTTTTGGGTTGAGGGTTATTTTGGAAGAATTGCTCTTTGGGATAATGTGAGAACAGCAGACTGAGGTGTCTTTTAGTTGAGAGCTTGGGTGACAACCTGATTTCTCTCTGGAGCGCTGTACAAAAAAAACCCCTAGTTGCTGTAAACTGTTACTTATGATACAGGAGCATAAGCATGTCTCAGTTGACAAGATTATGGCACTAAAGGATTTGTAAAGATGTGTCAAAGTGCTAGATGTACTTGAAATCTTTTCTCATACTACAGAGCTAGGAGCAGACTGGAGAAGAGAGGGGGGGAAAAGTAATTCTGGGGTTAGTCCACGTTGCTTGGTGTAACAAGTTTGAATTAAAGGAAATTATCTAAAAACCTTGGTTTTAGAAATACACTTGTGGTGCCTGTATTATCAACAGATTATGACTCTTCAAGTGGAGATGGATAGCACCAGCCTTCAGACTTCCAGGCTAACTTTGGGATGGCCTTGTATGCTTATACTAGTGCAAATTAAGAAATTTAATAAAACTCTCAAAGTTCCTTTAACGTATTACACAATATCTGCAAATGTTGATTAACTGAACCTAAGAATTAGCAATAAAGCTTTGTGCAAAGTGATGATTTTTCATGACAGTTAATGAAAGTATTTTCGTTTTCTGTAGATACCCTGAGATTAACTCATCTTGCTGGGAAACAGGCTGTAAATGTTTTCACTGCCACACATGCTGTGACAGAGCAGGAAGAAATTTCACATCCAGCTGTGGGCTTTAAATCTCATCTCATTCGTTTGATTGGAAATTTGTGTTACAAAAATAAGGAAAATCAAGACAAGGTAAGTTTATACGTTTCTCTGAAAGAACTCTGACATATAGTCAGGTATACATCTCTGTTCATGACTCATGTCGTGAGTCATGTATTGTTGTATTGTTGTAAATGTTGATCTACAAATAGATATTAGAATTGGTCTTTTTTAACTGTCTTTGCATTGGTAGAACAGATGTATTAACTTCTTAACGCCAACATAATGTCTGTCTCTTGCTTCAGTCCTGTAGACTGCAAGCCAGGACCTAATTCCTTCATTGTTTTAACATTTGCACTTTCTTTGAAATTAAAATGTATGAGATTAAAGCTCAACTTCAGTTTGAAGGGAAATGGATGGGAATTGTTGCATGAGCTTAGTTTTTAATCCTTGAGTTAGTCTCCAACACTTTTTCCTTCTCCCACCCCTTGAAGTAGATCTGCTTCTATCACTTTGAACTTTATGGTTAGAATTCTTGTATGGAAAATCTATGTTTGTTTCCACAATGAGGAAAAAGATGGAACAGCAGCATGTTTTTAACTATGAAACTCCTTTTTCTTCATGTGATAAAAGATGTGGCTTTCCTCCAAGCCTTAGACTAACTTAACTTCAGCAGGAAAAGCAGTTATGAAATAATGTTGTGTTTGGTTCCTCTGAGCACCATGAAAATTAAGTGGGTTACATTTCTCGTGTGGCCTAAACAACTATAGTATAGACACAGTACATTGTGTTTAACAGTAGCCTCAGCTTCATGAAAGCTTTCTGTTTCTCTGGTTCATCCTTGTGAGTTTCATGTAGAGAAACCTTCTGTTGATTTCCATATCTGCCTTTCCTCTTAGGAAATAATATGGTAATAATATGGTCATAACATTACCATATTATTCTATGGGAAATAGTCATGATCCTCCCTTTCCCCATTAACATTATGGTAGAAAACAAAGGATGATAGTATTTCTGAAAAATATTACTAATCCTATTAATGACTCTTGGATAGCTCTGTCTGTGACCAGTTATGCTGCAATATATGTGTATGCAAGTGAAATATGTTTTTGTGGAGTACCTTCTGATAATGGAGATGAGGGACTTGCTTTAATTTTGAAAGGGTTGATTTAATGCCTATTGTTCATTTTTGCTGGGATTTTCAAAGGGCCCTGGAGCAATTAGGCATGTAGACTAAGTGTTTTCAATGGAAGTTGGGTATTAACTTGCCTTAAACTGCCTGCACATATTATTGCTTTATGTTGTCTTGAAAATTACTTAGATTCTTTTGTGTGATATCATGGAATGTTACTTGAGTTCTGTTGAAACTTTAGAAATGCCAATATTATGATATCCTGTCTGTACCTTCAGTCTGTTTCATATGTTCAAATTAGTTCTAATAAATGCACTTGTCATTTTTTTAAGGCAGTTTCATACCTAAACACATGCTTGTGAGGATGGGGCAAGCAGCCTTTTGAGACAGGAGCGTATTGTTTAAGTTGGTGGATGTGTGAGACCTAGAACTGAATAAAGATGGGTTTAGTTCCTGGGTTCCCACAGCTCGCTTCAGAGCGGTATCTCACAATATAGGTGTTATTTTATATCCATTACTGGGTTTACACAAGTTTATTTTCTCTATTCAGTGAAAAGTAATGTAATGCAGGCTAGGTGGTGTTTTTTATGTCACAGCCCAGCTGACCAACGCATCTGAGAGACCTTGGGCTTCACTATTGGCTTTTGTGTGAATTGTAGGCACAAGCTGAGGAAGTGGCTTTTCTCTTCAGTCAGTTTATCTATTTTTTTAGCATGGGAGGGCTGCGTATCACTTACCGTAGGCTCTTGAAGGGCACTGTTATAGTATTCTGACTCTTTAATGTCCTGAGACTGTCACACTTATTTTCTCTAATATTCTTCTGTACTTTCCAGTACAACTCTTTCTGGGCTCTTTTCCCAGTAACAATGATAATGCTGAGTAAACAGAGCTATTATTAATTAAAATAATAATTAATTAAATGCTATTATTAATTAAAAATATATTTTTATTATATAACCCTAGTGCTTGGTGTTGGTCTTCCTGACCTGTTCTGAAAACATAAGTAGTCTCCCAAGACTTGGGGCTTGAATGGTGACTTGGACTAAGCACTGTGAGTAGACAGAGTGTCATCAGTGTCTCTAGGAGCTTCTTCAAGAGTTGAGTGACAACCTGCTTGCTCTCTGGGAGGCAAGTTGTGAGCCAGCCTATGCCTCAGGCAGCATGTGTCTCCTGAAGGACCTACAGCATGAGGCGCTGGTGACAGTGTTAAAGCAAGAGCAAAGCGGGAGTATAATTGCTTTGTAAAGGCTGCTTCTCCATCTCTGTGGTCTCCACCTGCTATAAAAACTGTAATTGCAAGGAACTAGTGCACTGGTTTGTTGGTATTGGTGAAAAATTGTGTAGTGCTCTGGAACAGAGAAATACCTTTAATGCTTCTTCACTTTCTGTTTAAAACCGTTCTTTGTTTTTAAAATCATTCATTAGCTTGTAGTCTGTTAACATTAGCAATGCATTCTTTACATCTTTTCTTCCTCATAGCTTTATTTACACTATTGTGATAAGTTCTTAAGATATAAGGGAGTGGGTAGACATTTAAGCCATAAAGTAAGGTGCAGTTATTAAAATGGGCCTTGGCCAGGCTCACTGCCCTCTTGCCTGTTTTGCAAGGCTGGATGGGTTGGCATTTATAAGAAAAGTGTCTGATAAAACATTAATTTTAGACTGATAAATGTTGGGTACATGCATGTCCTGAGCTGCACACACCTTTGCATGAAAAAGAGAACAAATAAAGGGGAAAAAAAAAAGTCATAATGTGCTGAGCTAGTTCTGCGTCGAACCTGTCAAGAGCCTGTAACAGATGTGCAGTTCTCCTGTGCTTTCTCTCTCCGCAGGAGAAAGTCATATCAGGCGTTATTGTCATACAGGTGGGGCGGTCCTGTGACTTGTATTTTGCTATGTCACCTTCACAAAGGTACACTGTATGTTTTGTTAAATATACTGGAAGGGAGGAGGTGCGTTCTTGGACTGAGTGGATATTTGGGGCGGTAGTTGTTGTATAAAGTTATCAGAAGGAAAAAAATTACCTCTGACCTTGCTTAACTTGCCTTCTCAACACCTCAATTTTATCATCTGGACAGAATTTGTATTATGTTTTTGATTGGAGGCTCTAGGCACTTATTTTCCACTCTCACTTTTAAATCTATGAAGTCATAGATTCAGTGCAGCTCTTTCTGCTGCTTTAGTATAGTAGAACTGTTATGATAAAGAATAAAATGCAGGAAAGAAACCTAAAAAATGAAGTATTCATTATTTGACACTGTCCAGAGGGACCTTGACAGGCTTGAGATGTGGGCCTATGCAAACCACATGAAGTTCTAAAAGTCCAAGTGCAAGGTCCTCTGCAAGGGTTGGGGCAATCCCAAGCACAACTACAGACTGGGAAGAGAATAGACTGAGAGCAAACCTGATCAGAAGGATGTTGGGGGTGTTGGTGGACAAGAAGCCCAACGTGAGCCAACAGTACACACTTGCAGCCCAGAAAGCCAGCCATATACTGGGCTGCATCAAAAGAAGTGTGACCAGCAGGTCAAGGGAGGTGATTCTCCCCATCTACTCTGCTCTGGTGAGACCCTACCTGGAGTACAGCAACCAGCTCTGGAGTCCCCAGTACATGAAGGGTGTGGAGCTGTTGGAGTGAGTCTAGAGGAGGACCACAATCAGAGAGCTAGGGCACCTCTCCTATGAAGACAGGCAGAGACGGTTGGGCTTATTCAGCCCAGAGAAGAAAAGTCTCTGGTGAGACCTTAGAGCAGCCTTCCCATACCTAAAAGAGAGTGGATTTAGATGAGATCTGAGGAAGAAATTCTTCCCAGTGAGGGTGGTGAGGCGCTGGCAGAGGCTGAGAGAGAAGCTCTGGCTGCCCCCTCCCTGGCAGTGTTCAAGGCCAGGTTTCTCTTCCTCTCTTGTAAGGAGAGGAATTAACAGACTTCAGTCACATAACCTTGCTGGAGTTAGTAAATAAGGTACTGAAATGATGTAGAAGGCTTGACAAAGTTTAATTGCAGTCTTTATTCACTACTCACCATGCTTCACTTACCTCAGTTCAGATGGGGGAACCTGAATTGCCTGAGGGTTCCGTCCGGTGAAGACTTACTGAAGGGTGCAGGATTGTCTGGAACAAGCTAGATGCAAGATGTGAGCTGCGTTCCTTGCTAAGGGGGGGAGCAGTCAGCTGGCAGAACATTGGCGTGCTGAGATCATGTTTTACTGTCGCCTTTTGAGAGGGAACCTGCAGACAAAAATGGTGATGTTTCTCAATGCAAAGTTAGGCCTAACTTAGAACAAAGCACTTAGCCCAGGTTTGGCCTTGTGATCTCGCTCCCTTTTTTTTGGCTTTGTCATCTTTAACTGACTCTTGTTACGGATATGGGTAGTTTATTGCTACCTGTAGACTCAGTGTAGCAATAGTAAGTAGTAGTAAGCTTACTCTGTGTAGTAATAGTAATAATATGCTGAGTCATAGTAATAATATGCTGGGGTACTTTGATAGACACTGAGATATCTCTGTCCCCTGCAGAAAAGTGAATACATGTAAGTAAATTTTTAGGATGTCTCTTTTAGTTAATCAGCCTGTTAAAAGCAAAACTGATCCTCTCAGGTAAAGAAAGCAATCCATACTCTTATGGCAGAGCCATTTCAGCCACTGGGGATGCTGATGTATGATAGGATATTAATCTCAGAATGTGTTTCATTTGTAAATGGTTCTGTCATTTATATAGTGGGGAAAAAATGTTAAATACAAAGTTGGTTTTGGTACTGGCACCTTCTTAACCTAAATGGAATCACTCTAGTGAGGTGAATAATTTATGAGGGAAATCTTTTCACATACCTGGTTTTTATTTGAGGTGGCAGCAGTGCTTCCTCTACACAATTATATTGGATTTTTTGTCAATGCAGAGGTGAGAAAGGAAGTTTTCTGGAAGAAAAGGGGTAGAAAGCTTTTGCAGTTAAATACTTAATAAAAGTAGCAAATAAAACATCTGGATACTGTTTAGTGTAGCTTGGACCTTTTTTTGCATAAATCTAAGCCAAATTATTTTATATGAGTCTAGCTCCCTAATTTGAAGACTGTTCTGCCTGAAAGTGTGAAGAAAATTTGATTTGTTTGGAATTCAGTTTTTCATTTTTTTTTTCACTGGGGCAAGATGTGCCTTGGTGAATCCAGTGTATGAATTCACTCAGAATACAGTTAGAAAGGTGCCAGCATCTGTCGATCGAATTGTGACCATTCAGCTCCTTAACTTAAAGACAAATACTTTGCTTTATTTAACAATTGGCTTTTTCTCACCTAAGGTTTTCAGAAAGACTGTGTGAGCTTATCAGTTCTTTTTCTTCAGGCTTATTTTAACTTTTTAGAGTAATTACTTTTATTTTTCCTCTAATTTAGAGGATTTGGAGTTACATGCAATGAAGAACATAACCATGTTTATATACATATGCTGTTGAGAGAGGGAGCAGAGAAACAAACCCCTTTGATTTAATCATTAGAAACCTACACAACTATGGTGATTATATTCTCCTAATGTTAAGCATAAGCCTAAAATTGAAGACATTCTTGGTAATCAGCAGTAAAGATTAAAGTCTACTTTGTCACGGAAGTACTTTAAAAGCCTAGGTTTTGCTGTGGAGATGAGATCTCTGCTTAACTAGTATAGAGATACCCTGAGTAGAAGAGCGTCTGTGTTTCAAGAGTGTCTTTAAAAGTATCTCTTGCGACATACAAGGTAACTGTCTCTAGTCTTGGTCTCAGGTGGATTTTATATTAATCTTCAGTACTGTCTCAACTGTGAAACATTCATGAAGTGCCAAGATTTTCATCAAAGCGCTAGAGACTACTAAAGAAAAAAGAACCATGAAATCTCTAAGTGGTGGGACGATATGGGCAATAAAGGCTTTGTGTGGAGTTTTCTTGCCCTGAGGTTGGAGATGCATACTTAATGCATAATAGTTTGTAAATTGTGGGATTATTTTTTATAACAATATAATTAATTTGTTGTTAGAGAATAATACTTTATTCTGTTGTTTTGCGCCTTTACAGGCAACAAGTTAATGTTCCCTCTTGAACTGCTCATATTCCCCACCAATTTTTGTAATTGATACAGTTGATCCAGTCTTTCCTTATGACTTGTTTAGTTTGACTGATTTCACTTGAAGCCTTGATCATGCAATGCATAGAAAGTTTTCTCTTGCAAGGAACTGAGATGCACTTAGGTACAGTTGAAGCTCCACATCAGTAGTACATTAGCTATTTTTTTGTTTGCTTTTCTTTAGGTTTTATTTTAAGCAGTTTCCACTTGATACATAAATTGCATACTACATAGAGACATCTTCATAAATTGATTGCCTGGATATCCTCAACGATTAGGTGAAGGCTGACATACGCACAGTACCATGCTTGCCTTCTAGTATATTATAGGTCTACTTCATGTGGAGGATTACCATAATTACCATATAACAGATAAAGGGGTATAAAGATCAATCCATATATTATGTTCTCATGAATCATAGGCTGAGACTTTGACCAAACCTTGAATATACATACATGTAAACTACATTGACTTCTGCCAACATGAAGATGTCTGTAGGATGATGTTTTTAGGCAATATACATTTGCAAAAAGCAAGAGCAGGACCTAGGCATTTTGAAACAAAAGAAATACTGTGGGAGGAGGTTTATTCTTGTGAAGTTCATAGTGTTTTAAATTAAGATGTTGGATAGCTCTAGAAATTAATTGCTTTGATTTATGGTGGAGACTGAAGATAGAAAGGAATAAGATGACTAGATGCCTTTTAACATTTAAAATGTTAAAAGCTGGCTCTGCATACATTTGCAAACAGTCTGTACCAACTTGCAGGCTTGTTGGCCTCTCTTTGACACTGAATGGTTTTTTTTGAACCCTATTTGGTGTTGAACCCTATTGCCATTGTGGCACAGCACAGGACTCTAGCCCTTTTTAAAGGAAGGCTCAGCACACTATTGTCAAGCACCCATTTCCAGACCTTTTACAAACTCCCCATAACCGCTTATTCTAAGCATTGAAACTGCATCCATAGCATCGATACTTTATGTGCCTGTTCCAGATGAACAGGTCATGCACCGAATACTCATTTTAAGCCAGGCTGAAATCTAAAAATAAGGTATTGACCTTTTATATGGAAGAATTCTGAGAGGTTCCTGTGATTCATTTTCTGGTCCAATGGGTTGGGTAGTAGTTATCATACCTGTGGCAGACATGAATTAAACTCTGTGTCCACCAGAGAGTATTTCATGCAGTTGCAGGCTTTTCAGTCTGTCAGTTTGCAGAATGGCCTGATGTAGCACTTACCTGAAAGGTGTGTGGTGTAGCAGTCCTCACTGCTTGGAGTACTTTCTGTAAACACCAGCTTGAACCATATAAGGGGGTTGTGGCTGTGCTGTGGATATTGCAGATCGTTCTTAGCATATTACCTCTGTAAAATAGAGGAGTGTCCTCCTGGGCTTTGCAGGTGCTTTCTCTCTTCGAGAATAGCCTCAGCGTGAAAGCAGAAAATGTCCTTGCTTTCCTCAGCAATCTTGATCAACCTTATCATTTCTTTCTCCAGGTATAAAGATGAGAGGTGATGTGGCCTTACTTCTAGAAAAAGGAGTCTGAGAGTCATGACAACCTTTTTTCCTTTCTCCAGCTTGGATTCAGATGCTTTAGTAAGACGTGGGATGTTTAAGTTCTAGTAGCTTGCAAAATATTCTGAGGTATTCAAAGATCTTTGTTGTTACTGTTATTTTATATATCATTCTTAATTAAGTGAAGAGCAGCACCATATCAACCAAAAATGTTTCTTGCTAGATTATTATACAGTGAAGAACAGAATTTGTTTGGGGTACTCATAGTTAAGAAAACTGCTCCTAAAATAACCACATCCTGATGTGGCTAATTTAATAGTAAAAAAAAAAAAAAAAAAAGGCTCCAAAGGCTGTACCATGTATTGCAGGAAGGAGGTTTTTTTGTGTTTCCTGCATTTTGCCAGTGTAACTGATGGCCTGATGGCTGGGAGCAAGACCACCATATGTGGAAGAACGTCTACCTTTCTGAATACTTTTTCTCCAACTCAGAACTGAGCTGTTAATCCAAATTCTTTCCACTTTTACTTGTGCTAGATACAAGTGACATATATTTTCCATGACTATAACAAGGAATTTCATTAGTTTTCTATGTTGTTTTTCATTGTTATAACCCCAGCATGAACTTTGAGTTTCCCCGTCTCTTCTTAACTGCCATCCCACATGGCAGTTTCAGGGATTTTTTGTTGTTGTTGTTTTAGGTTGGTTTTTTTTAAAGCTGCACCAGATGTCACAGAGGACTGATGTTATAATGCTGTGAGTGTTGAACATTATCCCTTTTGGATCCATAAAACATTCTCTTCCTTTCCATTTACAGGAGGTTATGTTTGCTGTATTAGTTATCCAGTGAGGCACAGGAATCAGTCATCTTGTCATCTCTTTCCTGGGTAGTTACTAAATTTTGGTTACTGTGAGATATTAAAGTTTCTCAGCTTGTATTTTTATGGCAATCCCCATGTTTGTAAACATAGGTAAAAGAAAAAAAAAATACTCTTTTCTGCTGAGTGTTGAGATTTAGTCATCACTACTTTTAATTTTTCAGTTCATATTTTGGAAGCAAAGTGAAATAGTTTAATTGAGAAAATAATAACGGAGGATGGCATACGTGATAGTACAAGTAAAACCAAGAGTTACTGTGGTAAATTCATCACAATGTGCTACAAATTCATCACTTTGTGCTACATTCAGGATGAGTAGGACATGAAGGCCTACTCACTTTGTGTGAAGGCTTGTGGGAGGTCCCTTACCAGGGATCAGCAGGCAGGATGCTGAATGCATGCCACTGAGTCCTGATGTTAACTTTCTCACCAAAATCAAAGAAGCATCGAGCTAGAGAGAAGCTCACAAATGTGCTTACAGAAGTCTGGTTTCATCGCAGTGGGGTTCAGTTCCATAACTCCCTTCACTCCTGGGGCAGCCCTTTGTCAGGTTCAGTAGAGGTGTAATGTCTTGCAGGCTTCAGCCTGGCTTTGCCTTATCCAAAAAGCCGCTGTGAGCCTTCAGTTCTCTTAGGCCCTGAAAGAAGGCTAACTTTTGTTACCAGCCCTGAAAATTGTTTACTGAAACTACTGTTGAATGACATGAGACTGTGTCAGAGCACCCAGTCTTCAGATAACAGATGGAGCGTTTGGTTTTCTGAGGGTGTTTTTTTTAACCTCTTTTTCCTGTGTTTCTTTGTGACTTTGGGAAGAGAAAGTGGTGTGACTGTCATCTGCAGTTTTGAATTTCTGCCATTGGGTGATGCTGTTTGTTCTAAATTGTAAACCTGCACTACTCTGCTCCTTGCTGTTGTCCGTGGCAGTGCTTAGGCAGGTTTGGTGTATTCCATAGGGAACCAAAGTACTTGAATAGTCTCATATCTAAAGGCTGCAGAAGCGTGTGTGTGTGTGTAGAATAATGAGGGTTCTCGTGTCTGTGTAGGCAAAGGCTATGCCTGCTTAGCTCTTATATGCAGGATTCCATTCAGTTATCTTTTCTCAAGATGAAGCGGGGTTCTTTGAAGAGCCCAAATATTATTAGAGGGCTGCAATAATATAAGTGCTGATCACTTCTACATCCTTTTATTAACTATAGATTATCTAATCTCCTTACTATCAACAGGTAATGATTGGAAGAAACCTACCTAGATTTTCATGCTGCCTTGTTATCTGTGCATGGTGGAACAGGTGAAGAGGAGAGAACTTCTTGTAATCTTTAAGGAGATTTTAGAATAATATTTCGTAAATAGTGAGGACCTTCTGTCTGTATCTTGATGGAGAACAGACTTAGTAGTCCCTTTACAGTCTATTAATGTCTTTATTTCGGCAATTCACATTAGCTGTGCTTTTTGAAAATTTTCTATTCTTTAATCATAGAGTCAGAGAATGCTTTGGGTTGGAAGGGACTTCAAAGATCACCTGGTTCCAACCCATCTGCCGTGGGCAGGGACATCTTCACTAGACCAGGTTGCCCAAAGCCCCATCCAGCTTGGCCTTAAACACTTCCAGGGATGAGGCTTCAGGCCTCACCACTCTCATAGTAAAGAATTTCTTTCTAATTTCTAATCTGAACCTGCCCTCTCTCAGCTTGAAGCAATTACCTCTTGTCCTATCATTACATTCCCTGATGAACAGTGCCTCTCCCACTTTCTTGTAGGACCACTTTAAGTAAAAAAGTTTAAAAGCTCAATATTTCCATTAAAAAGTGGCAGAGATAAAAATTCCCTTGTTAGTGAGTATTTCAATGTTTAAAACTGCGTGTCTTCAAGTGGGCACATCATAATTGCAGTGAGACTTGTTCAGATTGTTATGGCAGAAGTGGTTTGCTGGGAGGATTTCAAACAGACATTGAGCAAAGATCTATTAAAGACACTGGAAAAACAAAATAATCTTCTGCTGTTTGTGAAATGAAGAATAAGTTAAATTTGCAAAAGCCATGATTGATTTTATGTATTAAGCTTTAGTTGACTAGAGACTTCTATCAAGATTCTTTCCATCTACCTTCTAAGCACTTCCACCGGGGAACACCACAGGACTGGTTTCTTCCATCGCATATTCTGATGCTAAGCTCCTCTCTAAGGAGAGAAGAGACCTACACCTCCAGGGTGATTATTCTTCTCAGTTGTAAGGTTATCAGAAGGGGCAAATTTAAGTGCTTGCTAATAACCAGTATATGTATGATCTGCACAGGTTTAGCGCGAGAGAGTAACTGAACAGACAACAGCATTGCACATTGTTTATCCAACTTCCAGACAAGGATATAGGCTTCAAGGAACTCTAGCAGTGGTGTTATCTGCTTGGAAATGGGATAAGACAAACAATCCTTTTCTCCAAGACTGACTCACAAAACTTTCAATATCCTCACAGTCCTAAATTCTGAAATCTACATTTTTGCCACTTGATTGAGGATTAAGAGAAAACAAAAGTCCGTATGGAGGTTCCAAATAGCTAAAATAGTTGTAGGAACTGTTGGCTGTTGTGATACACAAATAAGAGATGGTTTTGACCAATCATTGCAAAATAAAGCAAGATCAAAGTTCGTTATGTAACTAATATGTGCTCATTCTGGTGGATTATCATAGCTGTCCTGTAAGTGTAAAAAAAATCAGGGATTTGAGGAGGTGCAGAAGAGAGCACTACTTAGTTTTGCATGTACTTTGAGCACTAACCCACACACTCATAGCAATTTGTTTCAGAAATTGCAAATACAACCTTTTTGTTAAGCTAGTGTTCTTGCCTTATTGTTTGTTTTTCTTATTTATGAGATGGAATATTTTCCATAATTCTAGGAAATAGGAAAATGGATAATGAATAGAAATCAGTTATTTTATGGTTTACTATCTCTAAACTGTATAATTTTACTTACATATAAAGTATATCTAGACGTATGTATATGTATATTTTACTTACATAGGCAACTGTGTGTTATATATAATATTTATATATATACATATATATATTCATGTATGTCTATCTATAAATACACAAAAAGCATGGCCAGCAGGTCAAGAGAGATGATTCTTCCTGTCTACTTTGCTCTCATGAGAACCCAGCTGAGTAATTGGTACAGCTCTGGGAACCCCAGAGGGAAGACCACGAAAATGGTCAGAGAGCTGGAGCACCTCTCCTATGAAGACAAGATGAGATGGGCTCAAGAGAGACCTTATTGTGGCCTTTTAATACTTAAAGGAGACTGATAAGAAAGATGGAGAACAGACTTTTTACAAGGGCTTGTAGTGATGGGACCAGGGATAATGCTTTTAAACTGAAAGAAGGTAGGTTTAGATTGGGCATGAGGAAGAAATTCTTCCCTATGAGGGTGGTGAGGCCCTGGCACAGGCTGCCCAGAGTAGCTGTGGCTGCCCCCTCCCTGGCAGTGTTCAAAGCCAGGCTGGATGGGTCTTAGTTGATAGCAAAATGTCTCTGCCTGTGGCAGGGGTGTTGGATTAAATGATCTTTAAACGTTCTTTCCAATCCAAACTATACTGTTATACTGTAATACATATAGTCACATTATATATGGATACGCATGCATGATCTGGTCATTGCTTCACTATACTCCTGGGGGGCTTCATTGGAAAAAATACAGAAGAGGGGTGGGTTTTTTCATTGATGCTAATTGTGTAATGCATCATTGATTTACTAATGTTCCCACAAGCACTGTTGAGATTGTATTACTCATATATACTATGAAAGAGATTTTCAAATTCAGTAAGAATTATAACTTTTGTTCTATTGCTGGGAAAAATGTTGTATTGTTAAATTAAGGTCTGTGTACCTTGTTAGATCTTTTTTCATTGGTGGCAAGATGTTTTCTTTTGGCATCTCTCAATTAACTTTGTTAAAAATGAGGTATGGAACAGTTAATGATGTGAAAAAGAAAAAAAAGAAAAACAACACTGATACTTAAAAACATGAAAATGTTTATGTGATGATAAATTTTACATGAATTTTCAGAGGCTGAAAAAAAATCTTACTTTGCAAGCCAGCAGTACTTTGAAAATGACAAATGCTGAAAATGTGATTGTCTTGAATAATGTATGTATCCCACTGTGCAGTGATGCACACCATGGAAATTATATTCCTCTGATAACGGTTTCCTGAGGAACAGAACACCCAGTGTAAGGGATCTATTTGCAATAGAATGGGTATAACCAAGGCTGTTGCACTATTTTACTTTGAGCTTGAATTTCATTCTGTTTATGTAATTTCAAAATAGAATTTTGCTACTTTTAAGTGTAACAAACTTTAGATAGTTGACTGCATCTAGTGTGCTTGGAGGTGCAACATTTCAGGCTGCTTTAATATTTTTAAGTTATTACAGTTAAATATGTTAAAACCGGACTTCACATGAGGATTGGCTTCCTCTTGAGGAAAATAATGGTTTTTGTATTCTCTGTAAATTAAGTAATGAGTTCCTTTTATTTTTTGTGTTGTAGCACTACAAGCTGCTTTTGTTTGACATTCATCTTATGTATGGTAAAATAAGGATTTAGATTTTTCTGTAGAAATCACTGTTCTAGAGCACAACTGCAGAGCTCAGTGAATTCATATTTAAGTTGGCGAAATTTCTGTTGAGTTTTAAAAGGGTAAAGTGCAGCATTTACCTCCAAATTGTTGGGTTTTTTCCCCTGTCCTTTTTAGAAAAGGAAGGGTGCTACTCATGGAGCTGTTTAGAGCTTGGAATTTTCCATAAGACAGTTTCCAACTTTTCTAAAAATCCTTTCACCCTTTAGTCCAGCAAAATTAAGGTTGTACATTTGCCTTTGGAAATATTTCAGGGTATTGTTCAGTATCATAGTCTAAAAAAAAATAATTAAATTCAGTGTTTTGCGTGCAACAAAATCAGAAACAGTTCAGTGAAAATTAATAATAAAATGGTAAGTTCACTTGAACTTTTGTCTAAATTGTGTTCCCTTGAACATAATTAGAGGTCACTACTGTGATTTTTTCCAACCAGGTCTATTGGGTTGTCTCAGCGCTGCCTGTTCCCTGCAGCTCCAGTCATGAGAAGCTGATGCAATTTGAGAGGGCATTCACTACAGCTGGTTCTTCTGGAACTTGCAGTCCTGTTGGACTTTCTGGTGGTTAGGCATGCCTTATTTTAATTCCAGCTCTTCAGTTGTACAATTTCATGAGCAGCTCACCATTTAATGCATTTTTTGGAGTGCTTTTAGACTTTGTAGCTGCTGTGGGAAAAAAAAAAAAAGCTTAAAAATGCTTTCTTAGGTTTAAAAGTTAAAAAAGCCATTTTTAATGCCCCTACAATAGATCAATCTGGTGGCAGCTGATTGAGGTTCTGATTCAACACTTTTTCTCCTCTCACCTTCTGACCCACCATTACTGTCAACCTACTCCTGCAGGCTTTCCTATAAAAGTGTCGACCTGTCCCTTTGAAAAGCAACTTCAAAGAAAACAGTGTTTATTAATAAACTCCTACAGAAGTTTTCTTTGTTCTTTAAAAAAAAAAAGTGACTTGTAGATCTTAAGGATTTTTTTTAATGTTTCTAATTTTATGATTGCATTTATTTTGGTACAAATTTCAGCTATGTATTCAGAAATGTACCCTGCAGCTCTGTTCGTATGACATCTTTTGTTGTTGTTTGTTTAATGGACTTGCTAGCAAGGGTTGCTGTGCATGTGTAGGTTTCCTTTGATGAAGTTTTAATAACATGGTGCACGTATATAGTTCTGATCTAGTTAAAGGTGCCCCTGCTTACTGCAGGGAGGTTGGACTAGATGACCTTTAAAGGTCCCTTCCCACCCAACACATTCTATGATTCTATGTAGAGTAATGAAACTCTTGTCTTGAAATGAAACAAGAACTCTTTCTAGTTTTCAGTTAGAACCTGCAGTCTTCACTACATAGGTACAGACCTGTAATCAAAGTTAATGATCTGTTGCAAGAAAGGAAATAACAATATAAATAAAACTAAACAGAACATTTAAAATTGTAAAACAGTTGGCTTGGTGCCTGAGGATATATAAAAATGCCTTGTTTTGCACAATAATATTTTTATGTAATTTGACCATATGAAATTATACCTTTTTTTAAAAAAATTTAAAATAATTTGAACAACACCTATGCAAACTTAGAATTCTGTTCATCCTGGTTGTGTGAGGTCAGCTAGAAGCTGGGAATATTACTTTCATAATACCTACAGTTGTTATTACCGGACTGCAAGACATTTAGAGACACAAATACTCAAAAAACCACACCAAAAACCCCTCTGGTAGTTGTAATTTAAAGGTAAATTAAGAAACTAGTATGCAATCTCCTTATGTACAGCTTCATGTATCATCTCGCTCAATAGCCTGAGGCTTTAGCCAGCTTTCAGCATGAAATTTAGTGCTAGAGCATGCATACCTGAGTTATTGTATATCATGCATACTAAATATATGGCTTTTATAGACATATAAATCACAACATCAGGATTCTTGTGTTTTCGAAATGTAAAGTTGATCTTAATCTCAACAAGGTGGCTAAATTTATCTTAATAAGAGAATCTGATCCTGTGCAAAGGTTATGCTTCATGAATCATTAGAAGAAAATGCATATTCTTAGAATTTCAGGTAAATGTAGAGAAGAATTGCTCAACTTTCCGTAGGTCTGGATCATCAGCAAAGAAACGCAGTCAGTATCACATGGGGACTGGGCCAGACCCTGGTGGGTACAGCAAGCATTAGGGACCATTTCTAACCTTGAAGGCAAGTTGCAGAATCTGGCATGGCTCACATCTCTGTGACAGAATTCTCCTCTGTGGGCTTCTCTTCCTTCAGCTTCACTTTCCCCCGAATCACAGAAATGCCTTTCCCATACCTCCCCTTGGGAAGAGCTCATAGCCTATGCTATGTACCCAGCCATTTCTGAATGTTGTCTGGACAAGTGCTAGTTGTCATGAACCAACGGCTCCTCAGGGACTATCCAAAACATACAGAAGGGACAACCACAAGCCAGTGCCAAAGTCTGGCATCGTGGCTCTGCATCTCTTGCTAATGCAATTAGCAGCTCTGCTGAAATAAGTTGGAATGATTCGAGGTTGTTGCAGCCTTCAGACTTCACTAGTGTATTGTCCACCTAAGAGGACGTTGATGATTCTTTTCCTTCAGCCCTATGTTCTGCATCTCCTGTAATGATTCTTATACTTATTTTGATCACAGTCAGACGAATTAAACCTTAGGATCCACTGGCTCCAGCCATGGAGACCCTCACCTATGTAAGTGAACCTTTGGCAGCTCATTTGCAGATCTCTTGAATTGCAGCGTGTGGGCTTGAAGCTGCTATGCCCTGCTCCTGTATTAACCTGTAGCTCCTAACCTGCGCAGTAATTTGTTTGCCTTGAAAATAGTTTTCAAAATACAGGTAGCTCTCACCTGCAGGAGAAGTTTGTTGTCCTGGTTTCAGCTATGATGGAGTTAAACTTTTTTTTTTTAGCAGTGGATGGAATGCCATGTTTGGGTGTTAGCATGAGAATAGTGCTGATAGCACCCTGATGTTTTCCGATTTGTTGCCGGGCAATCAAGGACCTTTCTCAGCTCTGCATACTTCCTTACTAGTGAGAAAGGAGGGGACGCAGCCAGGACAGGTGATCCGAATTGGCCAAAGAGGATATTCCATACCAGTTACGTCATGTTCGGTATAAGGGGGGACTGGGGGGAAGAGGGGGAGACAACGCCAGGACGTGCAGTTTCTGGGGCGGTCGGGTTGTCCGGGACGGGCTCTAAGCTGTGCGGCCTGAGTTGTGTGGTTTGGTGAGAAATTGCATTGTGTATCACCAGTTTCATCTATTTTGTGCTTTAAACTTATGTTATTGTTATATCTAGTTTTCTGTTATTGTTTAGTAAACTATCCTTATCCCAACCTGCGTGGTTCTGGTTTCTAGGTTGTGGTTTATTTTCCTCCTTTCTTCCTTCCCTTTTCCCCTTCCCCCAACTTTCCCTCCCCCTTCCTTTTAAAAGTACAAGCGACTGTGTGGGGTGCGGCCCTTGGCTGGGGCAAAACCACGACAGTTATTTTGGCGCCCAACGTGGGGCACGAACGGTTGGGATAACGGTAGATCTGACCCTAACTATCGCAATTAAGATAAGCACTGTTGTTTAAGCAATCTCTGGTCACGATGTTGTGGTATTTATTTACAAGGCTGTGGCAGCAAAACCACCGCATGCTGTATACAATCCTGGCAGGATTCTTTACTCTCTCAGGTCTGCGGCTCCCGTATTTGTTCCCATACTTCATTATAGTGTATTTTATGATATCGGTCTATGATACAATAATATCGATGATCATGAGCTTAAGCTGGTACCTGTATGAGGTTTTGCTGTCCTGTCCATTCTTTGGACAGGGAGGGGTTAATAACAGCAGCCGGTATGGTGGGGGCACTGCTTTCTTTTCCTTTGGGCTAAATACAACAGCTCTTAGGGCAGTTTTTGAAAATCTTCAATATCTCTGGGATATTCAAACTAGCATTTTGCTATTGGTAGGTTTGGGGCAGATGGTTCAGTTTTTGTTATATATCAAGCATAGGTTTATGAATACCACTGAAGAGCTTTCTCCGAGACAGAATAATCACGAGTGGCAGGGCATGTGGCAAAGTATGGGCGAGTACCTAGGTACTTTCTCACGCCCGATGGTTTGGAATTTCACTCCTGAACAGCTACAAGACCCCGATCAAGTGACTGCATACCTAAGGAAAAATTGCTGTAGGTTTCCCAGAGATGGACACCTTACTGCACTGTGCTGGGCTCTGGCCACTATTTATCAAACACTGCTTGATAGCAGGCAGCACTGTCAGCACTGTCAGCACTGTCAGGGAGAAGGGAAAGGAAACAGACTGGCAGATACTATAGCTGCTGCAACCACTGGGGCTGACACTGCAGCTACTGCAACCCCTGTGACCAACACTGCAGCTACTGTAATCTCTACAGCAGACACTGCAGATGATCTGAAAAACCAATCCACACCAGTGTCTGTTGCTCCCGTACAAAAGAGGAAATGCACAAAGAAATCAGTTCGTATAGTGACGGATAAGGATGATGATCAACCGGGATCATCTCGAGGATATCAGGATGAGGCAGAACCAGAGATTGTTACCCGATCCCTGACTCTGAGTGAGCTGCGTGAGGTTCGAAAAGATTTCACTCGCCACCCAAGTGAGCACATTATCACTTGGTTGCTCCGATGTTGGGATCACGGGGCCAGTAGTTTGGAATTAGAAGGCAGAGAGGCCAAGCAGTTGGGATCCCTAGCTAGAGAAGGAGGAATTGACAAAGCAATTGGGAGTAGGCCGGAAATCCTCAGCCTCTGGAGGCGACTACTGTCAAGTGTGAAGGAAAGATATCCCATAAAGGAATATATTACATGCCAGACACCTAAGTGTAACAGCATAGAGACATCTGTCCAGCACCTGAGAGAATTAGCTGTACGGGAGATAATTTATTATGATCTGGACAATTCACGGCTTCCCTCTAATCCCGATGAAGTCCTATGCACTCCAGATATGTGGCGTAAGGTTGTACGAAGTGCACCAGCAGGGTATACCAATTCACTGGCAGCAATTGACTGGAATGATACGAATCCGCCAACCGTAAATGAGGTGGCCTGCCGACTCAGGAAATACCAAGACAATGTTTCCCTCTCCGTCATTGCAGCAGTAGAGAAACTGGTTCAACGACTTGACAACAATGTGTCCAACTCCCAACCCGTATGGAGCAATGTTGCAGCTACTGGGAGAAAGCGTCCATCGTTCCAAGAGGGAGAATACACACCACGACGTACATTGTGGTTTTACCTGCTTGATCATGGAGAGGACATGAGGAAATGGGATATGCAGCCCACCTCAGCCCTTCGAGCACGAGTAAATGAGCTGCGGGGTAAAACATTCGCACAACGAGATTCTGCCAGGAAGAAGGCTGCATCAGTTTCTACTGGGCAGTTCCCTAGACCAACTGGAAGGCCTACCTATATGTCTGATGTGCCTGATCCTTTTGAAGGGACCTCTAAGTCCTTTATGCAACCAGTGGAAAACAAATATGATCAGCAGCAATAGAGGGGCCCTGCCTCCAGCCAGGTGGAGGAGAGGGACAATCGGGTTTATTGGACTGTGTGGATCCGATGGCCTGGCACGTCAGACCCACAAGAGTACAAAGCTCTGGTGGATACTGGTGCCCAGTGTACTCTAATGCCATCGAATCATGAAGGGGTAGAACCTGTTTGTATTTCTGGAGTGACAGGGGGATCCCAACAACTAACTGTGCTAGAGGCTGAGGTGAGCCTAACTGGGAAGGACTGGGAAAAACACCCCATTGTGACTGGTCCAGAAGCTCCGTGCATTTTAGGTATAGATTATCTACGTAGAGGGTATTTTAAAGACCCAAAAGGGTACCGATGGGCTTTTGGAATAGCTGCTTTGGAAACAGAAGAAATTGAACAATTGTGTGCCTTGCCTGGACTCTCGGAAGATTCTGCTGTTGTGGGGTTGTTGAAGGGTGAAGAACAGCAAGTGCCAGTTGCTACGACGACGGTGCACAGACGACAATACCGTACTAACCGAGATTCCCTGATTCCCATCCATAAGCTGATTCGTCAACTGGAGGATCAGGGAGTGATCAGCCGAACCCACTCACCCTTTAATAGTCCCATATGGCCAGTGAGGAAGTCCAATGGAGAGTGGAGGCTGACAGTAGATTATCGTGGCCTAAATGAAGTCACTCCAGGTATGAGTGCTGCTGTGCCAGACATGTTAGAGCTCCAGTATGAATTGGAATCGAAGGCAGCCAAGTGGTACGCCACAATTGACATTGCGAATGCTTTCTTCTCGATCCCACTGGCGCCAGAGTGCAGGCCACAGTTTGCTTTCACTTGGAGAGGCATCCAATACACGTGGAATCGTCTGCCCCAGGGGTGGAAACATAGCCCCACCATCTGCCATGGACTAATCCAGAATACACTGGAAAAGGGTGAAGCACCAGAGCACCTGCAGTATATTGATGACATCATTGTATGGGGCAACACAGCAGAGGAAGTTTTTGAAAAAGGAAACAGGGTAATTAAAATCCTTTTAGAAGCCGGTTTTGCTATAAAACGAAGTAAAGTCAAGGGGCCTACGCGAGAAATCCAGTTTTTAGGAATAAAATGGCAGGATGGGCGTCGTCAGATCCCAATGGACATTATTAATAAAATAGCAGCTATGTCTCCACCAAGCAACAAAAAGGAAACACAAGCTTTCTTAGGTGTTATAGGTTTTTGGCGACTGCATGTCCCAAACTACAGTCTCATTGTGAGCCCACTCTACCATGTAACTCGAAAGAAGAATGATTTCCAATGGGGCCCTGAGCAACAGCAAGCCTTTGAGCAGATCAAACGCGAGATAGTCCATGCAGTGGCCCTTGGGCCTGTCCGGACAGGGACAGATATTAAAAATGTGCTCTACACTGCAGCTGGGGAGAACGGCCCGACCTGGAGTCTCTGGCAGAAAGCACAAGGGGAGACTCGAGGTCGACCGCTGGGGTTTTGGAGTCGGGCCTACAAAGGATCTGAGGCCAATTATACTCCAACAGAAAAGGAAGTACTGGCCGCCTACGAAGGGGTTCGAGCCACCTCAGAAGTGATTGGAACTGAAGCCCAGCTCCTCCTGGCACCCCGACTGCCGGTGCTGGGCTGGATGTTCAAAGGGAAGGTTCCTTCTACACACCATGCCACTGATGCTACGTGGAGCAAGTGGGTTGCACTAATTACACAGCGGGCTCGAATAGGAAACCCCAATCGCCCAGGAATTGTGGAGGTGATCACAGACTGGCCAGAAGGCAAAGATTTTGGGATGTCACCAGAGGATGAGGAGGTAACACGCGCTGAAGAAGCCCCACCCTACAACGAACTGCCAGAGAATGAGAAGCGATATGCCCTGTTCACTGATGGGTCTTGTCGCATTGTGGGTAAGCATCGGAGATGGAAAGCCGCTGTATGGAATCCTATAAGAAGAGTAGCAGAAGCCACTGAAGGAAAAGGTGAATCAAGCCAGTTCGCTGAGGTGAAGGCCATCCAGTTAGCCCTGGACACTGCTGAGAGAGAAAAGTGGCCAAGGCTCTACCTTTATACTGATTCATGGATGGTGGCGAATGCCCTGTGGGGGTGGTTGCAGCAGTGGAAAAAGAACAACTGGCAGCGTAGAGGCAAACCTATATGGGCTGATGACTTATGGCAAGATATCTCTGCTCGGTTAGAGAAACTTGTTGTAAAGGTACGTCATGTCGACGCCCATGTACCTAAGAGTCGGGCCATGGAGGAACATGAAAACAACCATCAGGTAGATAAGGCTGCTAGGATTAAAGTGGCTCAGGTAGATCTAGACTGGCAACGTAAGGGTGAATTATTCATGGCTCGATGGGCTCATGATACCTCGGGTCATCAAGGGAGAGATGCAACATATAGATGGGCTCGGGATCGAGGGGTGGACTTGACCATGGACGCCATCGCACAAGTTGTCCACGAATGTGAGACATGTGCTGCAATCAAGCAAGCTAAGCGGTTAAAGCCCCTTTGGTATGGAGGACGGTGGATGAAATATAAATATGGGGAGGCTTGGCAGATTGATTACATCACCCTCCCACAAACCCGCCATGGCAAACGTTATGTGCTTACAATGGTGGAGGCAACTACCGGCTGGCTAGAAACATATCCCGTACCCCATGCCACTGCTCGAAATACAATTCTGGGCCTTGAAAGGCAAGTCCTCTGGCGACATGGTACTCCAGAAAGAATCGAGTCAGACAATGGGACTCATTTCCGAAACACTCTTATAGACACCTGGGCCAAAGAGCATGGCATTGAGTGGGTGTACCACATTCCTTACCATGCACCGGCCTCTGGGAAAATTGAACGATATAATGGACTTTTAAAAACTACACTGAAAGCAATGTGTGGTGGGACATTCAAGCATTGGGATACACATTTGGCCCAAGCCACGTGGTTAGTTAACTCTAGGGGATCTACCAATCGGGCTGGCCCTGCCCAGTCAAAATTTCCACGTACTGTAGAGGGAGACAGAGTCCCAGTAGTGCATATGAAGAGTGTATTGGGAAAGAGAGTTTGGGTCATTCCTGCTTCAGGCAAAGGTAAACCCATGTCTGGAATTGTTTTTGCTCAAGGACCTGGCTGTACTTGGTGGGTAATGCAGAGGGATGGAGAAGTTCGATGTGTACCTCAAGGGGATTTGATTTTGGGTGAGAATAGCCAATATAATTAATAAAGTAGGAATTATAATAATTGCCAAATAATCCATTATTGTATATTCATTATTGTTATGATTGCTGTATGTTGTACCATAGCATTATAGCCGGAGTCATACAAGTTAATGAAGAATGAGTGCCATGATGATGGAACTAAAGCCTGGCCTCTCAAGAACTTTTTGCTCCCGTTGAAAATAAACTCTGACCCACAGACTATGAGCATGGACCATGCCAGGTGTATCAGTCAAGAGCCTGAGATGCAGCGTGCAACGAGCCAATGGAACATACAACTATCCTGAGAAACTGTTACGACAAATGGAGCCTGGAAATCATGGACTAAATGAACTCAACAACTTCAGAGGGATGATTCACAGACTGAGGGAATAAGATCTGTATGCACATATGTGTGCATACATGTGTACATACATATATGGGTGTGTGAAACACGAAACTGGTTGTACCCAAAGAAAATTGTTGGATCTGGTCATGACGTAAATGGTATGGAATAAGGGGTGGATAATGTCCTGGTTTCAGCTATGATGGAGTTAAACTTTTTTTTTTATGCAGTGGATGGAATGCCATGTTTGGGTGTTAGCATGAGAATAGTGCTGATAGCACCCTGATGTTTTCCGATTTGTTGCCGGGCAATCAAGGACCTTTCTCAGCTCTGCATACTTCCTTACTAGTGAGAAAGGAGGGGACGCAGCCAGGACAGGTGACCCGAATTGGCCAAAGAGGATATTCCATGCCAGTTACGTCATGTTCGGTATAAGGGGGGACTGGGGGGAAGAGGGGGAGGCAACGCCAGGACGTGCAGTTTCTGGGGCGGTCGGGTTGTCCGGGACGGGCTCTAAGCTGTGCGGCCTGAGTTGTGTGGTTTGGTGAGAAATTGCATTGTGTATCACCAGTTTCATCTATTTTGTGCTTTAAACTTATGTTATTGTTATATCTAGTTTTCTGTTATTGTTTAGTAAACTATCCTTATCCCAACCTGCGTGGTTCTGGTTTCTAGGTTGTGGTTTCTTTTCCTCCTTTCTTCCTTCCCTTTTCCCCTTCCCCCAACTTTCCCTCCCCCTTCCTTTTAAAAGTACAAGCGACTGTGTGGGGTGCGGCCCTTGGCTGGGGCAAAACCACGACATTTGTGAAGTACTGCATTTATCTGTTTGTCAAGGGGTGCTCCAGGGGATAGGTATTTGGAGTCGGCAGTGGCATTTCAGAATGCAGTTGAGCTGGGTTATGAAGCAAGTGGACCATGTCATTTGATAACTGATTTCCTCAGCTGTCATGGGGGTGTAGTGTAAGGTGCAAGGATTTATTCTGCTCTTATATATCGGTATGGTGGTGAGTAAATGCTGGAAGAGGCCAAGTACTGAACCTCGTGTAACCTAGAGTATAATTTGGCTCATGTTCTGAATCTTTTTGGTGTTTGCCATTGGCAATTTGGGACTTTGAAAAACTATAATGGAAAAGTTATGAAAACTTTATGCCACCAGAGTCACACTTTGTAGTGATTGTCAGTGGCAAAACTCTCTAGCAGTTATTTTTAACTGCAGTTACTTTAACAAAGGGATTGCAAGTACCAAGAATGATGAACAGTCATTAAAGGATCAACACTCAGGTTTCTTTTCCATTTAAAAATGAACCACCATTGCTAGAAAAATCCTGGAATTGTTGAAAACTTTATTCTGTTTGTGTAAAAGATGTAAAGATGCCAAACCAAAGTAAAACCTTTTTTGTTCTGAAATGCGATGAACGTGAAATGCTTGAATGGTATGCATGCACGCACAGGGATTTCCCCCACTTACTTAGTTAAGCTGATAAAGAATAACACTTAAATGCAATTATACCAATTTACAAACCTTAGACTATTATTTTTCTCTTTAAATAACAGAGAAGACTGGTTCATCATCTCCTATACATTGATATTTCCATGTTCCATTTTAGCATACAGTGCTGATAGGCATTCTGTAATAGGTTGGCAATTCAAACCACTTTCATTAGTGCATCCCTACTTCTCATTAAAGGACTATTTTATATGACACGGGTGATGGGAAATTAAATTTTTATTTTAAAAATATGCATAATTTTTTAAATTATTTTTTACAGGGTGCCATAAAGTGGGAAAAACCCATTATGTTACCAATTTTTAACTCAAATAAAGCTTCTCTTAATGTATTTGAATGCTTTTTTCCATAGAAGAGTTTCTCTCATGCCACAGCTACCCTTCCATTAATTCTATGAAATTAAAGTCTTCTGTTCTCCCTTAATATTCAGTTTCAGCATGTGAGAAATTATTTGGTCAGTTTGGGATGCTCTGTTTTTCAGAGAGCATCTTCCTCAGATAAAGTTCTTAACTATGAGATTTTTTTTTTTTTTTTTTAAATTCATAAAACCACAGAATCACAGACTGGTTTGGGTTGGAAGGGACCTTAAAGATCATCGAGAGGAAACCCCCTTGCCATGAGCAGGGACACCCTCCACTAGACCAGGTTGCCCAAAAGCCCCATCCAGCCTGGCCTTGAACACTGCCAGGGAGGAGGCAGCCACAGCTTCTCTGGGCAACCTGTGCCAGGGCCTCCTCACCCTTGCAGGGAAGAATTTCTTCCTCATGTCTGATATAAGTCTACTGTCCTTCAGTTTAAACCCATGACCTCTTGTCCTATCATTACAGGCCCTTGGAAAAATGTGTGACTGTAGTTGTCTCAGTAGACTTCAGCTGCTGAAGTAGTCTGTGGCATTATTTCAGTCATGAAGAGATAAACTCAGTCTGACTTGTAAAAAAAAAAAAAAAAGCTAGACTGAACCAAAAATTGCTCTCTTCACTTCATAATCAGTTAATTTGCAGTAATTTCATATTTTGATATTGTTTGCAAACAGGTTTTTTTATTTCATAGTAGATGTTTTCTACGCAAGCAAAATACCAAAAGAGGCATAAGAAACTTAAATAACATGAACCCTGGCACCTGTCAGTCTGTTATTGCTACATATGAAGTCAAGATTTTAAAGAAGATTGAAAGGAGCTTTGTATTTGAGCACATTTATGAACTTAAGCTGAACACTTCAACCTTCCCTCACCTTTCCTGAATGTTCCAGTGAAAGTTGTTGGGGTTTTTTTGCATACTGAGCATTGGAAAAAAACCAACAAGCTAATATACTGAATTTAGTTATAAAATAACCTGAAGTAGAACTAAAAGGGCTTTATGGGGATGTACTTAGACCAGGTTTGATATTTTGTAGAGAATTATAAAATAAAAAGGAAGCCAATTAATTACTTTTGAAAATGGACAGAAAGTGAAGCTGCTTTGCTTTCTATTTGAAAAGATGTGCCACCTATTCTATTTTGGATGAAGAATACTCTGGGATGTAAAGGTGTCATAAAGGAAAAAGGTTATTGGGAAGAATATATTAATTGGTCTGAGCAGAACAGTGAATGTCTAAAGCTTCTTTCCTCCCAACTCAAGAGCTGATTTGCACCTGCATTAACCTCCTTTCAAGCCATCCCCAGTAGGCCGCACGTTTTGCTTTGCAGTAAGTTGAGACCACATCTGTTAGTCCTGAAACAAAGAGCAGTTGCTGTGATTGCAAGATTTGGGTTTGGGGTTTTTTTTTTTTCTTTCTTAAACAACCATAGTTCTGTTATTTATATGTTTCTTGAAAAAAATGTAACATTTCATATAAAACGGAGTATGAAATTGGCATTGCTTAGTGTGAAGTATTATTTGCTGTGGTATTAAGTGATGGAGTTGTATGGCTGGCAGCAGACTTCTGAAGGCTTCCGTGACTGGCCTGATTTAACACACAGGCAGCAAACAACATTAAACTGTCTTCTGGCTTTAGCAGTCAGCCAGGTCCTGCAGTCTACCATTTACAATTTCAGTAGAGCCCCAGAAAGGCATTTTACAATCCTTTCCTCAAACACTTGCTTTATTTTACTGTGCTTTAACTTAGTGAAAAAATTAATTATCATCAAGGATAGTTTTATACTTAACATGTAATAGAGTGCATGTCCTTTACACACGTAGAAAATTAATGGTTTGTTCTTTGACTCGTCACTAAAATCTTGGAAGCTCTGCATCCAAGGGAATGTGAAAACAGAGTAGTGAATGCCATCAATAATGGCTGGGTGCTGTTTCCAGTCTTCTTGCCTACTTGCTTTCTCTCCCTTTTTTTTGTTTCTTCCCACCACCCCTCTCCCCCTTGGCTGTGAAGTTCGGGGTGATGTAAATATACCTAATAACTTATTCTTTACAGTTCCTCAAAAGATTTTATTGCTGCTAAAGTCACTTCATAATTGCAGTAGGAGACTCTGGGGACTTATGGTAAGCTGCTACCACTTGGGTGGCTGCAGTGCTTCTCTCTTAGCCTTGAGCCTGTCACGGCGCTCCTGGCACTGCAGTGCAGCGTGGCATGCTGGTGTGTTCCGCTGCGGAATTGTACTGTGGGATGCAGCGATCATCAGCACAGATCAGTGTAGGCTTTGAAATCATGCTAGATCTGTTCCCATGTGGTTTTCATTGTTTGAGTATTGTGCGTTGCTGTCTTTGCCACAGATGAATTTATGTGTCTACCATTTATTTTTCTTTAAAAACTCTTGGTTCAAAGTGAAATAAAAGGAAGAATGTGAAGTAATGCTGGACACAGCAAAAGTCATCCTTAGAGCACAGAATGTCTGATCATAGAATCATAGAATGGCATGGGTTGGAAGGGACCCCAAGGATCATAGAGTTCCAACCCCCCTGCCACAGGCAGGGCCACCAGCCTCCAGGCCTGGATCTATCTACACAAGGTTGCCCAGGGCCCCATCCAACCTGGCCTTGAACACCTCCAGGGACAGGGTATCCACCACCTCTCTGGGCAGCCTGTTCCAGCACCTCACCACTCTTTCTGTAAAAAACTTACCCCTAACACTTAATTTAAACCTTCCTTCCTTTAGCTTCAATCCATTCCCCCTTGTCCTGCCATTATCTACCCTTTTAAAAGTTGATTCCCCTCCTGTTTATATGCTCCCTTTGTGTACTGGAAGGCTGCAATGAGGTCCCCCCACAGCCTTTTCTTCTCTAGACTGATCAAGCCCAGGTGCCTCAGCCTCTCTTCATAGGGGAGGTGCTCCAGCCCTCTAATCATTTTCGTGGCCTCCTGTCGTGGTTTTGCCCCAGCCGGGGGCCGCACCCCACACAGTCGCTTGTACTTTTAAAAGGAAGGGGGAAGGAAAGTTGGGGGAAGGGGAAAAGGGAAGGAAGAAAGGAGGAAAATAAACCACAACCTAGAAACCAGAACCACGCAGGTTGGGATAAGGATAGTTTACTAAACAATAACAGAAAACTAGATATAACAATAACAGAAGTTTAAAGCACAAAATAGATGAAACTGGTGATACACAATTCAATTTCTCACCAAACCACACAACTCAGGCCGCACAGCTTAGAGCCCATCCCGGACAACCCGACCGCCCCAGAAACTGCACGTCCTGGCGTTGCCTCCCCCTCTTCCCCCCAGTCCCCCCTTATACTGAACATGACGTAACTGGTATGGAATATCCTCTTTGGCCAATTCGGGTCACCTGTCCTGGCTACGTCCCCTCCTTTCTCACTAGTAAGGAAGTATGCAGAGCTGAGAAAGGTACTTGATTGCCCGGCAACAACTAGAAACATCAGGGTGCTATCAGCACTGTTCTCATCCTAACACCCAAACATGGCATTCCATTCACTGCTAAAAAAAAATTTAACTCCATCATAGCTGAAACCAGGACATTATCCACCCCTTATTCCATACCATATACGTCATGACCAGATCCAACAATTTTCTTTGGGTACAACCAGTTTCGTGTTTCACACACCCATATATGTATGTACACATGTATGCACACATATGTGCATACAGATCTTATTCCCTCAGTCTGTGAATCATCCCTCTGAAGTTGTTGGGTTCATTTAGTCCATGATTTTCAGGCTCCATTTGTCGTAACAGTTTCTCAGGATAGTTGTATGTTCCATTGGCTCGTTGCATGCTGCATCTCAGGCTCTTGACTGATACACCTGGCATGGTCCATGCTCATAGTCTGTGGGTCAGAGTTTATTTTCAACGGGAGCAAAAAGTTCTTGAGAGGCCAGGCTTTAGTTCCATCATCATGGCACTCATTCTTCATTAACTTGTATGACTCCGGCTATAATGCTATGGTACAACATACAGCAATCATAACAACAATGAATATACAATAATGGGTTATTTGGCAATTATTATAATTTCTACTTCATTAATTATATTGGCTATTCTCACCCAAAATCAAATCCCCTTGAGGTACACATCGAACTTCTCCATCCCTCTGCATTACCCACCAAGTACAGCCAGGTCCTTGAGCAAAAACAATTCCAGATATGGGTTTACCTTTGCCTGAAGCAGGAATGACCCAAACTCTCTTTCCCAATACACTCTTCATATGCACTACTGGGACTCTGTCTCCCTCTACAGTACGTGGAAATTTTGACTGGGCAGGGCCAGCCCGATTGGTAGATCCCCTAGAGTTAACTAACCACGTGGCTTTGGCCAAATGTGTATCCCAATGCTTGAATGTCCCACCACACATTGCTTTCAGTGTAGTTTTTAAAAGTCCATTATATCGTTCAATTTTCCCAGAGGCCGGTGCATGATAAGGAATGTGGTACACCCATTCAATGCCATGCTCTTTGGCCCAGGTGTCTATAAGAGTGTTTCGGAAATGAGTCCCATTGTCTGACTCGATTCTTTCTGGAGTACCATGTCGCCAGAGGACTTGCCTTTCAAGGCCCAGAATTGTATTTCGAGCAGTGGCATGGGGTACGGGATATGTTTCTAGCCAGCCGGTAGTTGCCTCCACCATTGTAAGCACATAACGTTTGCCATGGCGGGTTTGTGGGAGGGTGATGTAATCAATCTGCCAAGCCTCCCCATATTTATATTTCATCCACCGTCCTCCATACCAAAGGGGTTTTAACCGCTTAGCTTGCTTGATTGCAGCACATGTCTCACATTCGTGGACAACTTGTGCGATGGCGTCCATGGTCAAGTCCACCCCTCGATCCCGAGCCCATCTATATGTTGCATCTCTCCCTTGATGACCCGAGGTATCATGAGCCCATCGAGCCATGAATAATTCACCTTTACGTTGCCAGTCTAGATCTACCTGAGCCACTTTAATCCTAGCAGCCTTATCTACCTGATGGTTGTTTTCATGTTCCTCCATGGCCCGACTCTTAGGTACATGGGCGTCGACATGACGTACCTTTACAACAAGTTTCTCTAACCGAGCAGAGATATCTTGCCATAAGTCATCAGCCCATATAGGTTTGCCTCTACGCTGCCAGTTGTTCTTTTTCCACTGCTGCAACCACCCCCACAGGGCATTCGCCACCATCCATGAATCAGTATAAAGGTAGAGCCTTGGCCACTTTTCTCTCTCAGCAATATCCAGGGCTAACTGGATGGCCTTCACCTCAGCGAACTGGCTTGATTCACCTTTTCCTTCAGTGGCTTCTGCTACTCTTCTTATAGGATTCCATACAGCGGCTTTCCATCTCCGATGCTTACCCACAATGCGACAAGACCCATCAGTGAACAGGGCATATCGCTTCTCATTCTCTGGCAGTTCGTTGTAGGGTGGGGCTTCTTCAGCGCGTGTTACCTCCTCATCCTCTGGTGACATCCCAAAATCTTTGCCTTCTGGCCAGTCTGTGATCACCTCCACAATTCCTGGGCGATTGGGGTTTCCTATTCGAGCCCGCTGTGTAATTAGTGCAACCCACTTGCTCCACGTAGCATCAGTGGCATGGTGTGTAGAAGGAACCTTCCCTTTGAACATCCAGCCCAGCACCGGCAGTCGGGGTGCCAGGAGGAGCTGGGCTTCAGTTCCAATCACTTCTGAGGTGGCTCGAACCCCTTCGTAGGCGGCCAGTATTTCCTTTTCTGTTGGAGTATAATTGGCCTCAGATCCTTTGTAGGCCCGACTCCAAAACCCCAGCGGTCGACCTCGAGTCTCCCCTTGTGCTTTCTGCCAGAGACTCCAGGTCGGGCCGTTCTCCCCAGCTGCAGTGTAGAGCACATTTTTAATATCTGTCCCTGTCCGGACAGGCCCAAGGGCCACTGCATGGACTATCTCGCGTTTGATCTGCTCAAAGGCTTGCTGTTGCTCAGGGCCCCATTGGAAATCATTCTTCTTTCGAGTTACATGGTAGAGTGGGCTCACAATGAGACTGTAGTTTGGGACATGCATTCGCCACAAACCTGTAACACCTAAGAAAGCTTGTGTTTCCTTTTTGTTGCTTGGTGGAGACATAGCTGCTATTTTATTAATAATGTCCATTGGGATCTGACGACGCCCATCCTGCCATTTTATTCCTAAAAACTGGATTTCTCGCGTAGGCCCCTTGACTTTACTTCGTTTTATAGCAAAACCGGCTTCTAAAAGGATTTGAATTACCCTGTTTCCTTTTTCAAAAACTTCCTCTGCTGTGTTGCCCCATACAATGATGTCATCAATATACTGCAGGTGCTCTGGTGCTTCACCCTTTTCCAGTGTATTCTGGATTAGTCCATGGCAGATGGTGGGGCTGTGTTTCCACCCCTGGGGCAGACGATTCCACGTGTATTGGATGCCTCTCCAAGTGAAAGCAAACTGTGGCCTGCACTCTGGCGCCAGTGGGATTGAGAAGAAAGCGTTCGCAATGTCGATTGTGGCGTACCACTTGGCTGCCTTTGATTCCAATTCATACTGGAGCTCTAACATGTCTGGCACAGCAGCACTCATACCTGGAGTGACTTCATTTAGGCCACGATAATCTACTGTCAACCTCCACTCTCCATTGGACTTCCTCACTGGCCATATGGGACTATTAAAGGGTGAGTGGGTTCGGCTGATCACTCCCTGATCCTCCAGTTGACGAATCAGCTTATGGATGGGAATCAGGGAATCTCGGTTAGTACGGTATTGTCGTCTGTGCACCGTCGTCGTAGCAACTGGCACTTGCTGTTCTTCACCCTTCAACAACCCCACAACAGCAGAATCCTCCGAGAGTCCAGGCAAGGCACACAATTGTTCAATTTCTTCTGTTTCCAAAGCAGCTATTCCAAAAGCCCATCGGTACCCTTTTGGGTCTTTAAAATACCCTCTACGTAGATAATCTATACCTAAAATGCACGGAGCTTCTGGACCAGTCACAATGGGGTGTTTTTCCCAGTCCTTCCCAGTTAAGCTCACCTCAGCCTCTAGCACAGTTAGTTGTTGGGATCCCCCTGTCACTCCAGAAATACAAACGGGTTCTACCCCTTCATGATTCGATGGCATTAGAGTACACTGGGCACCAGTATCCACCAGAGCTTTGTACTCTTGTGGGTCTGACGTGCCAGGCCATCAGATCCACACAGTCCAATAAACCCGATTATCCCTCTCCTCCACCTGGCTGGAGGCAGGGCCCCTCTATTGCTGCTGATCATATTTGTTTTCCACTGGTTGCATAAAGGACTTAGAGGTCCCTTCAAAAGGATCAGGCACATCAGACATATAGGTAGGCCTTCCAGTTGGTCTAGGGAACTGCCCAGTAGAAACTGGTGCAGCCTTCTTCCTGGCAGAATCTCATTGTGCGAATGTTTTACCCCGCAGCTCATTTACTCGTGCTCGAAGGGCTGAGGTGGGCTGCATATCCCATTTCCTCATGTTTTCTCCATGATCAAGCAGGTAAAACCACAATGTACGTCGTGGTGTGTATTCTCCCTCTTGGAACGATGGACGCTTTCTCCCAGTAGCTGCAACATTGCTCCATACGGGTTGGGAGTTGGACACATTGTTGTCAAGTCGTTGAACCAGTTTCTCTACTGCTGCAATGACGGAGAGGGAAACATTGTCTTGGTATTTCCTGAGTCGGCAGGCCACCTCATTTACGGTTGACGGAGCCATATCATTCCAGTCAATTGCTGCCAGTGAATTGGTATACCCTGCTGGTGCACTTCGTACAACCTTACGCCACATATCTGGAGTGCATAGGACTTCATCGGGATCAGCGGGAAGCCGTGAATTGTCCAGATCATAATAAATTATCTCCCGTACAGCTAATTCTCTCAGGTGCTGGACAGCTGTCTCTATGCTGTTACACTTGAGTGTCTGGCATGTAATATATTCCTTTATGGGATATCTTTCCTGCACACTTGACAGTAGTCGCCTCCAGAGGCTGAGGATTTCCGGCCTCCTCCCAATTGCTTTGTCAATTCCTCCTTCTCTATCTAGGGATCCCAACTGCTTGGCCTCTCTGCCTTCTAATTCCAAACTACTGGCCCCGTGATCCCAACATCGGAGCAACCAAGTGATAATGTGCTCACTTGGGTGGCGAGTGAAATCTTTTCGAACCTCACGCAGCTCACTCAGAGTCAGGGATCGGGTAACAATCTCTGGTTCTGCCTCATCCTGATATCCTCGAGATGATCCCGGTTGATCATCATCCTTATCCGTCACTATGCGAACTGATTTCTTTGTGCCTTTCCTCTTTTGTACGGGAGCAACAGACACTGGTGTGGGTTGGTTTTTCGGATCATCTGCAGTGTCTGCTGTAGAGATTACAGTAGCTGCAGTGTTGGTCACAGGGGTTGCAGTAGCTGCAGTGTCAGCCCCAGTGGTTGCAGCAGCTATAGTATCTGCCAGTCTGTTTCCTTTCCCTTCTCCCTGACAGTGCTGACAGTGCTGACAGTGCTGCCTGCTATCAAGCAGTGTTTGATAAATAGTGGCCAGAGCCCAGCACAGTGCAGTAAGGTGTCCATCTCTGGGAAACCTACAGCAATTTTTCCTTAGGTATGCAGTCACTTGATCGGGGTCTTGTAGCTGTTCAGGAGTGAAATTCCAAACCATCGGGCGTGAGAAAGTACCTAGGTACTCGCCCATACTTTGCCACATGCCCTGCCACTCGTGATTATTCTGTCTCGGAGAAAGCTCTTCAGTGGTATTCATAAACCTATGCTTGATATATAACAAAAACTGAACCATCTGCCCCAAACCTACCAATAGCAAAATGCTAGTTTGAATATCCCAGAGATATTGAAGATTTTCAAAAACTGTCCTAAGAGCTGTTGTATTTAGCCCAAAGGAAAAGAAAGCAGTGCCCCCACCATACCGGCTGCTATTATTAACCCCTCCCTGTCCAAAGAATGGACAGGACAGCAAAACCTCATACAAGTACCAGCTTAAGCTCATGATCATCGATATTATTGTATCATAGACCGATATCATAAAATACACTATAATGAAGTATGGGAACAAATACGGGAGCCGCAGACCTGAGAGAGTAAAGAATCCTGCCAGGATTGTATACAGCATGCGGTGGTTTTGCTGCCACAGCCTTGTGAATAAATACCACAGCATTGTGACCAGAGATTGCTTAAACAATAGCGCTTATCTTAATTGCGATAGTCAGGGTCAGATCTACCGTTATCCCAACCGTTCGTGCCCCACGTTGGGCGCCAAAATAACTGTCGTGGTTTTGCCCCAGCCAGGGGCCGCACCCCACACAGTCGCTTGTACTTTTAAAAGGAAGGGGGAAGGAAAGTTGGGGGAAGGGGAAAAGGGAAGGAAGAAAGGAGGAAAATAAACCACAACCTAGAAACCAGAACCACGCAGGTTGGGATAAGGATAGTTTACTAAACAATAACAGAAAACTAGATATAACAATAACAGAAGTTTAAAGCACAAAATAGATGAAACTGGTGATACACAATTCAATTTCTCACCAAACCACACAACTCAGGCCGCACAGCTTAGAGCCCGTCCCGGACAACCCGACCGCCCCAGAAACTGCACGTCCTGGCGTTGCCTCCCCCTCTTCCCCCCAGTCCCCCCTTATACTGAACATGACGTAACTGGCATGGAATATCCTCTTTGGCCAATTCGGGTCACCTGTCCTGGCTGCGTCCCCTCCTTTCTCACTAGTAAGGAAGTATGCAGAGCTGAGAAAGGTACTTGATTGCCCGGCAACAAATCGGAAACATCAGGGTGCTATCAGCACTATTCTCATGCTAACACCCAAACATGGCATTCCATCCACTGCTAAAAAAAATTTAACTCCATCATAGCTGAAACCAGGACACCTCCTCTGAACCCTCTCCAACAGTTCTACATCTTTCTTGTATTGGGACCCCCAGATCTGGACACAGGACTCCAGATGGAGCCTCAGGAGGGCAGAGTAGAGAGGGACAATCATCCCCCTGTCCCTGCTGGCCACCCCTCTTCTGATGGAGCCCAGGATACCATTGGCTTTCTGAGCTGCAAGAGCACACTGCTGGCTCATGTTAAGTTTCTCATCCACCATGACACCAAGGTCCTTCTCAGCAGGGCTACTCTCAAGGAGCTCTTCTCCCAGTCTGTATATATGTCTGGGATTCTTCCTGCCCAATGGGATCAGCATTTCCATTTGCTTGCTGAATTCAGAAGGTTCCAGAGAAGAGCTGTAATCCTTGATGTTGGGAGTGGAAACAGATTTGGAATACAGGAGTAATGAGGGAATGTAATGATGCATGTTGCCTCAGTGAGGGTATGTATTCATCAAAAGAGGGTATTAATTTAATTGAATAAAAGGAAGTGCTGAATTTTGCATAAGCAATAGAGAAAAGAAGTTACTAGAGAGTCACAACTGTTGTGCTGATTTTTGACTAGAAGTATATGATCATGTGTAGAACAGTAATGAGGAAATTTTCAAAAAGCATTCTGTGATAATCTATTTTTTTGTCACTGTCAGCGGTTACTTTGTGGTATATTTTATGGAATGCCTGAAATTTGGTTCCAGAAGAACTATTCCAACATAATATAAAATGTGAAACTGGAAAAAAAACCCAAAAGCAGAACATCCCCTGTACCCCACACCCCCAAAAAAGAAATCTAGTATATGCAACCAACAAAACGAAATCCCTCATTTTAATTGAGAAATACTTAAAACGCTTTAAGGTTGATATGGAAGACAAATACTACTGTAGTCAACAAAAAAGTTGCAGCTCGCCAGAATGATTTGGAACTTCCTGTTGCAATGGTGATTAAAGTGGCTGAAATGAATCATGTGACTTACCCAGCCTTATCTGTATTTTTTTCAGAAATTTGAAGTAGTTTTAAGTCTCTGGTTTTCACTCTGCTTTGGATCAAAATACAATTTTAACTTCGTGGTGATCTTTTCTAAGTTGTGTCCTCAGACCAGTTCTAGTCACGTAGCTAATGCTTACACTTGATTTAATTTGTTCTGATGAAAGAAAAAAATAGAGAACCTCTTTTATAGCATTGAATTGAAATCAGCAAACCAAGAATATGTGGTTACTGGTTCCAGTGGACTCAGGTGGGGACTAGAAGTTGGGAAACATATACTCTGTTGTTGATGCAAATTTGTTCAAATTCAACAGACACAAAGCACAGGGGTTTAATACTGGACGATGTTTGGTACCATTGTTTTTTCTCTAACTGCTGCTGCCAGGGTAGGCAAAGACCACAGTATCAAATACTGTGTGTTTCAGGTGACGTCTGTCTTGTGTTGGACCTTACTTTATCCACATTAAGTAGTAAATCTGAACCTAAAAAGAGCTAGGAGCCTGTTCCTCATAGCAAAATCTTTTTGCTACTGAAAAGTGGCTTCTTTTTCAGGAACTGTAAATAAGGGAATGATGAAAGTGGAATTTGTTTATTTCTTTAAAAAAAAAATCGAACCAATTGTGTGTCTGTCTCTTGTGGGAACCTATTCTGAATTCTCAAGTGTTTATATTATCATCTCAATGGCTGGAAACTCCTGTGTTTTCACTTGGAAAGACTAGTGGAAAAAATTATTCAGTGACTGAGATGGCTTATTACCCTCTCCTAGTAGCTGGACACTCTAGCTTCTGCTTGTTTTGGCTGAGGCCTGATTGTGTGCTTGGTACCTTCATGTTCACTTCTGTTGCCCCGCAGTAAGGCAAAACTGTCACCCTCTAAACCAGTTCTCTGTGGAGAGTTTTAGGACATCACAAAGGAATTCTACTTCTAGATTCTAAGATATTTTTTTTTAAATCTTCTTATTATTATCTTTTTATTTCCCAGAAGGAGGCAAGGGTCACCTTTTTGGGGAGAGTTGAAATAAACCTCGTGTCACTTTGGGAAATACTGGTGAAAGAGTGAGAATATATTTGAAACTAACGTACCAGGAGCAACAAGTTTAGTTGCTGTGATTTCAGAATTTGAAACATTTAACATGTTAAATGTATGCACTGTAGTAGGTGGAAGAGTATTCTGGGGACACTGCCTTGACTGAGAGGGACATAAAGACCTCGCTTAGCTCTCAAAGTCATTCGCGCTGACGCAAGGAGCTCTCAAACTAGCTAAGCAAGTCTGCTGCGATGTCCTGGAGAAAGGAGCCTCTGTCCACAAGTATTTCAGTAGATCTGCAGGATGTGGTGAACTCCAATAATAGACTTGATTGCCGCAAGCCACAGCTGCCTCTGTTCTAAGCCAAAGTGGCTGTAGTCTGCAGTAGACCTAGGAATCCACTAGTACTAAGGGATTGAAGTGTTCCTTTTGTCCTTAGAAGTAGAATCTCTTGTCGCTTCTGCTGGGGGGTGGGGGGAAGGACCCCCCTCCCCATACACACACATAATCAAGACTCGGAAATTAATAATAGAGATAACATCTTTCAGTACCATCATAACTGCAGAGAAGCCAATTAGTAAACCTAACTAGTTGATACATTCCTACTCTTATTAAGCTGCTCTCTTATTTAAATTGTATGCTGGGCTCTGCCCAGATGTCTAATTACTAATTTACCTATCTTGTTGAGCAGGCCTTGGAGGAAAATCGGCTTTTGTTGGTCAGCTTGTTTGGTGGCAGGGCCTGAAGGATGTATTTCTCATGACATAGGCATTATGTAGTCCTTATGTGGTACGTTCAGAAGGAATAAGACTTAAACATTTTTTTTTAATGGTGGCCAAAGATTGGCATGAAATCCTCAATGTGTATTTCATTAGATCACTTTTCTGTGGCATGATTTATTCTTGTATGATTTTCTGTCTGAGAAAGTCACACAGACTTAAGAGACAGAAGAGGTTTTAAAGGGTCATAACCATTCACCTGTCCAGAGAACGTATTTCCTTTTGCTCATCTATGGATGCACCAAGCAAAGCTGGTAAGCAATAGAAGGATTTCTCTGGCTGAAATGAACATTCTGCCTCACTTGAAGGCTGAGAACCAGTTGCATTCTAGCAGAAGGACAATTTATGCTCAAGCTGTTGTTATCTAAAGGCATAAACGAAACTTTTGCATTATATTGTTCTTATAGCTGACTAGGTAATGTTTCTAACACCTGAAGTGTTAACACTTCTTTGAAGGGAGCGTTTTTGCTGGAGGCTTTCTGTTACTGTCTGTATAGCTGCTGGACCTGAAGAGTGTAGTTGTGTTTCACTAGATGTACGCAGATTTCTTGTTCAACAACAAGCGCTGTCATGCTCAGAGAATTTGCATTCTTACCCCTGAGCTTGGCTCCACTGCTGCTATAAGGAAAGATTCAAGAAACAGTCTGCAGTTAATTTATACTTTCTCTAGGCTCTGCTGTGAATGATTATTTAAATGGTATTTACTTCTGTGAATTTCGTAAGAAAATACTGGGAAATTATCAGAGGTAGATCTGTTCAGGCAGATATCCTTAATTATTCTGGTGACCTTATTTATATATAAATAAATGGGAATTCTGTAAGAAAACACAAAATCTTTAACTTTTGTCTGAATGTATTCATTGGTTATCAAGATAAAAAGCATAGCTTATTCCTCAGGACTGACACATCCCAAACCATCCAAATAAAACACTACGTTGTTCCTTGGCTGGGAGAACAGTGGGCATATTTGGTCTGGGTTGGTCACTTTGATAAGCTCTTGGTTAATACTCACGTAGCACCTCTGCCTACATGGGTTTTTGCTAGTGTCTCATTTAAGTAGTTTAAATAGATTGTTAAATTACAGGAGCACAGAAAAGGAAAAAAAAATCAGTCAATTCATCACTGAGGAAGGAGTTTTATTTCAGTTTTAACACATTCATGTTTTTCATTGACATGATACTGATCTTCGTTATGTTTCAAGGGAGGTACAGAAAACAAGTGGGACAGCAATATAAAGCTGTGTTGTCAAAGATGTCTGTCTTAACTGGCAGAGATTGACACCTGTCTTTGAATGCTTGATCTTCTATCTGCTTTTCAGAAAACAACTTCAGAAACTGACACAATGGCATCAGAGTAAACTTCTTAGTACTAACTTGGCTGAAGGACTAGAGAGGACTGGCTCAGCTGTACATTTTCAATTTTAAACTTGTCTTAAGTAACCTTTGCAATTAAATGTGGTTGAGATTTCAGCCTACACATAGGATGCAGCTTCATTTATTGTTTCAGTGTCATTCAGAAGAAAACATTATAGTTCTTTATACTCTTGACTTTTTTACAGTCCTGTGCAGTTCCATGTTATTGGTCATCTATGTTGTCAGTAATGTAAATGGAGAATAGCATTTGTGGTATTTTGTAAAACAGGCCAATATGAGCAATTATGTTTACAGGGCAGACATCAGGACTGTCCTATCCTTAGTTCTGGCTATACTATTTTTCCGAAGTGTGGATGGATTACAGCCATTTCACACCAGGCCCGTCATGTTTTATTCTTAGGATATTTTTTGCACCTTGGTCAAAATGAGATTTGAGGCTTGTGCGATATTGACTTCTTTCCCAAGCCCTGCAAAAGGCCCACTACCTTACTCTGCACTGTGCATTTCACAGACATTTCTCTTTAAAGATAAAACTCTGAGGCCAATAATTAGTTGCAAAAAATCACAAAGTCTATGTCTTGGGCAATGGAGTTCCAGTAAATCTGTGTAAGAGGCTGAGAGTTAGTGGGATGGCTTCCCGATATTTACAAAACCTGCTGGTGTGGGAGATAACAGGCAGATGAGAGTGACAAGATTTGAGACAGTCTGGTGGGAGACAGTGGTTCCTTCCTTTGACTGTCTGTGGCACTCTTGTTGCAATAACAGCTCTGCTACATGAACTGGCTCACTTTGCAGCCTACGTTATTACAATGCATTGGCGTGATTTTAGGTTACCATGAAGTGCTGATTTAGTGGATCACTGGTAGTTCACGAACATGGGCTGGAACTTCTCTAGCAGTAGTTGCTCGGGAATAGTAGCTCTATGCCTCACAAATTACTCTGACAAATTATATAGTTTTGTCCTGGGTGGATACATCATAAGGTTTCTTTTCCTTGCTTTGTTTTGCTGTGTAGTAAATCACAGGTGACATAATAAAGCCGGAATCATGGTGACAAAAGCTATGCCCACCTTGGTCAAAGTATATGTACAGTTTAATAGTATGCTGTTCAGGAGACTCTGGGCGTGTAAGGCAGTGGTAGTTAGCAAATGGTTTTTACGTTAAGGTATCGCTACAGCTGTGGTTTGCTGAGTTTGCTAACTTTGAAGCAGTCTCATTATAGTCCAACAGTTATTTTTTGAAGTATGTGTGGATTTTAATTAAAATTTTCTTTTCCCTGAATACTTAGGTACTCTGTTAACCAAGTGTCTCGTTTGAACCGAACCAGAACAGATCGAATGGTTTCTTTCAGTTGACAGCACTTAATCTAGATTAATTTCTACTGTTGAGCATTTCGCTGATGGAAAAAATAAAAGGCGTATCAGAGTTCAGCTGTAGCGTGAAAATCTAAGAACTAATGTTTACCCAGCATGCACAGGTACTGTTATTACTGAAGGGTCACTGTTCAGGGTTTGAAGTATGACATCATACATGAGACACATCATACTTTTGAAGAAAACCACAAATTTTGTGGAAAGAACAGGTATTCTAAAACTTGTGTTATTAGCTGTATTTTAGGTTAAAATTATTATTTATTTATGGTTATTCATGTTAGCACAGATGTGCCAGTTAGGTCTTAAGAGCTAGCAATGCATTTTGCTTTTCTTACATGTAAGCCTTGCCTGTTTGTATATCTGTGTCTGTTACTTTTAGATTGTCAAGTTATACCGTGAGACACTGCAGCAAGTTTATCTGAAAAGAAACTTGTAAGAGGCATGGGCTCAGATTTGCCTCTGAATTCTGAATGGATAGTCCGTTTTGGATTTCATACCTAAATCTCCTCCTACACAGCTTTCCTCTCTTACTATATATACAATTGCTGACCTGTCCTACAGTGTAAACTTTGTGATTTTTTTGTTTTACATGTTACATAGAAATGCATCTTATTTGGGGCAAAAAAGATGGAAGAGAGAATACCATCATCAAGTCACCACCTAACTGGTGTTCCATCTAAATTCCTTTGCCTGCTAGATTTTGGGTTGAAATTCGATTTTAAGGCACTAAATAATTCAAGATTTGTACAAGCGCAGTTTCGCTATCAGAGAATCACGAAACGGTTGAGGTTGGAAGGGACTTCTAGAGGAACCTCTTGTCCAACCCCCCTACTTAAATGCAGATCAGGTTGCCCAGCACCATGTTTGGTGGCTTAAAGAATATAAGGAATATAGAGGTATAAAAATATAAATAATTCTCATGCTCTCACGTCTTTTTAAAACTACTGCTGTAATTGAAAACAAAAAAAAACCCCTTGTATGTCTTAAGAAGCTATTTTCAAAGTTGAAATTTTGCAGATAATTTAGAACAGGTTTTCATTTATAAATATGTGTGAAGATGTATGGTGTTATAGTGTATTTCAGAAGTCTAGATAAATTTCTTATGGAATACTCTTTTCCTAAGATGATAATGCTCACATTTATTAACATCAGCTTGTCCTGAGTTCTCGGTTGTGTGTGTGTGTTTACAAGTTAGAAAATGTTAGGATGTTAGAAAATGTTAGGATGTTAGAAAAAAATTTTTTACTGAAAGAGTTGTGAGGGCCTGGGACAGGCTGCCCAGGGAGGTGATTGAGTCACCTTCCCTGGATGTGTTCAAAAAAAGGGGTAGATGAGGTACTTAGAGATACGGTTTAGTTTAGGATGCAAATGGTTGGACTTGATGATCTTAAGGGTCTTTTCCAACCTTGTGATTCTGTGAAGTCTATTAGGATTATACATTATTATCTCATCCATATACACATATATATTAGTAAAATTTGTGAATTCACATCTGTGTGTGTATATATAGACACTTAAATTTGACAGATCCCATCTTCGCTGGTTTGCTAGTAACAGAAGGAAAGGAAAAAAAGTCAGTGGCCTTTACGTGATAAAAAGAATTTGAGCTCAGGTACATACAGGTAACACATTGCTTTTGAAGGTTTCATAGATACAGAGATACCTGGCCCCATGCTAATTTGTGTGCATTTGTATATGTATTTTTCAACTACTTCTTTCTTCTTATTTTTTCACTCAGTTTTTTGCAGTCCTTCTTTCTGGAAGCAGGCATGAGCTGTCAATAATAGCTTTTTCTGGCCCAGTGAGAGAAGCACAATGTAGAAGATACCTCTAGTCAAATACATGCTAAATGGAGAAAGAATGTGAAATTAATGTCTGCTTGTGTTACTCTTTTGTGATCCTTACTGCTGATGATGCCAGATTTACTCTGCAATTTATGTTCAAATGTTTAATGTTTTTGAAGAAACAAACATCCCTGTTATCTTTTTACATATTTCTTGCATTGAACCATCATTAGTATTGTTGGGACATCTATTAAATTGATTTTTTTTTTTAATGTAGGTTTATGAGTTAGATGGCATCCCCTTGATCCTGGACAACTGCAGCATTGATGATAACAATCCTTGTATCCTTTACAAAAAAAAAAAGTAATTATTTAATATAACTCATAAGAAAAGGTGTGGGTGTTTAATATATTTATGCCAGCATTGATTTCACTTGGTACCTAAGTCTAACTGGCCTCATGACTTTCTAGGCTGTATTTAAAAGCTTGATTCAGCAGTGTGCAAACTCATCAATATGCTTTATTGAACTGTATTCTAAGTAAGTTGATCTGTGGTTATCCCCTTTGTCCTAAAATAACAAATATTACTGCTTTGCAAACATCAGTGCAGAGAGCTAACTGTGATAGACGTTTGAATTAAGAGTATTTTTGGTTTGTATCAAATTGTGGTGCTTTTGTTTCAGCCGAAATCTACTTGGTAAACTGAAATGAGTAACCCATCTATACATGCTTATTAAATCTGAGTGGAGAACTTACTCTAAGCAGACAGACAAGGCTAGGAAGCTGTAATGGAAATGCGTGTAATTGAGAGAATTAATTATGCAGATTACTGAAATGCTGGGTAGATTTTAATATAAATGACACTGTTCTTCATATTTGGGATTTTTTTTTTCCTGAGGTTTGAGAGCAGAGAATCTTAAGATAGACTGCTGTTAGAGGGAAATAACTTTGTATTGAAGATAAGTAATTGTTAAGCAGACTTATCTGTCTCTCTTCATGAATTCCATACTAATCTTTCTGGTGTGTTCAGTGGGTGAGCTATTATTTTCTGTCATCTAATCATTAGCTCCTTGTAAGTTTTCTGTGGAGTGCATCTGGAAATCAAATGCCTTTCCTGTCTAAAGTAATGTCAGCTTTCTTATAATGAACACATAAAATGGGCTTTTTTAAATTACTTGATACAAAAAAGCTCACTGTTTAGCATGTATCATTAAAAAAAGTTGTGGAAATGTTACATATTCTCATAATTGTGTGCCATAGAGCATCACCTACATATAAATAGATCTTGAAAGGATAAAACAATGCAGGGACAGATGATAGCAAGATGTTCACAAGCTGAGTGGAGGAGCAATGGGAGTAAAGTATCGTCTGAGTTATTCACTTGATGCTTTATGTGCAAGGTTTTTACATTCATCACTGTTTCTATAATTGAAATTCTGACAGTATGTCTCTTAACAGTGCTTTGAGTAGTAGAGTTGGACTTCCATGGTCCAGTTCTGATCAGGGGCACTGCTGGGTGCGATGGAAAAGGGCAGGGAGTTTCCTTTCCATAGGCAGAAGAGTAGCACTGAGAAAACCTAGGAAGGAATTTTGGTCCTAAGTTACTCTTCCTTTGCTGGAAAGCACAGCTGTGCAATGACTTTTAGAGTTTCTCTCTAGGATTAATCCTTCGTTTTAGCTGTTAGTAAAAGAGGATAAAGTTTGAGGCCCTCAAAGGGTAGAGTTGTAATTTATGATCTTGAATGAAATGAAAATAAAATACCATGGGAGCCTTTACTGCATTTGGGGCAATGTGGAACTTCTTACACCTTTTGATACAAGCTGACATTTTATGGCTGTACTATAAACTTCTTACCAGAAGATAAAAGTTTGCTTACTTGGTTTTTAAAGACTTACTAGACATAATGACACCTCTTAATACGAGCTTTCACCACTGATCCATAGCATACAGCGTGGAGGTGTGTGAAAAAACAGGTAGCCCTTAGGCAGAGGGGAGACTAGCTTGCTGCCACAGTTTGCTGTGTCAGCTATTGGAACACAGCTTCTGGCTGCTACTCTGTTCATGGTTTTGACCAAGATTATCCCAGCAGCTCTTGTGTTACCTGAAGTTAGTGATCCCCTGCTTCTCTTCCACCTTGTAACATTCCTCAGTTGCTGCATTCTCAGCAGATCTTATGCAGGGAAGCAGAAGAGCAGTTTGCAGTTTGTATCTGTCTAGTTTTGCCTGCCTTGTAGCATATTTTGCTACACTTAGACACCACAAACCAAATCCTTAGTAACATGTAGGTGCCTGACTACATTGCATAACATTCCTGTGAAGAGATTTGACTGCTTCTCTCTTCTGTCTGTGCACCCGGGCCTGCCTGGCACAAATCATTTTTGTGATGCTTGTAAATCAGAGTAATGCTCTTACTAAGATTTGGAAGCTTACTTAAAATCTTAAAATTACATCTTAAAATCACCCACATTATAATTTTGTGATCCAGACTGAATATATTTCGTCTCTTTTCTCAGGGAAGATTAATTAAAAGGAAGTATTTAGGCAGCTCTTGAGCTGGGTGTTGAGAGAGTTGCCAAAATTCAAATATGATCACTCTGTGGTGCTGCAGCTTGCCAAGGTGATGTAGCAAGCTGCAAGGGAAAGCTCATGTAGCTCTTCAGCCAGGGTTCCTTTGGGGAGTCATGTCCAGAAACTTCTTTTTGTGGTCTTGTTTCTAGTGCCTGTTCTTGTGGTTTCAGGCTTACTTGGATTTCTCCTTGAATAAAGCTGACTGGCCAAATTTGCATCCAGATTCTTTCGAGAATCATAGGATGGTTTGGGTTGGAAGGGACCTCAAAGATCATTTAGTTGCAACTCCCCTGCCATGGGCAGGGACAACCTCCACTAGACCAGGTTGTCTGAAGCCCCATCCAGCCTGGCCTCGAACACTTCCAGGGAATTCCTGGAGGCAACCTGTTCCAGTGCCTCTCCACCCTCACAGGGAAGAATTTTTCATAATATCTAATCTAAATCTACACTCCTTTAGTTTAAACCCACTACCCCTTGGCCTGTCACTATACTCTGATACACAGCCCCTTTCCAGCTTTCCTCTAGGCCCCTTGAGATACTGGAAGGCTGCTTTAAAGTCTCGCCAGAGCCTTCTCTTCTCCAGGCTGAACAAGCTGAACTCTGCCTGTCTTCACAGGAGAGGTGCCCCTGCCCTCTGAGCATCTTCATGGCCCTCCTCCAGACTCACTCAAACAGCTCAGGATACGGTTGGCTTTCTAGGCTGCAAGCGCTCATTGTTGGCTCTTGTAGAGCTTCGCATCCACCAACAGCACCAAGTCCTCCTCAGGGCTGCTTGCAGTCTTTTCTCTGCCCAATTTGTAGTTGTGCTTGTGATTGCTTCAACCCAGGGATCTCACCAATCATCTCCTTATTTTCCGTGTGCTTTAGGATGGTTTCCAGGAGGATCTGCTCCATGACCTTGCCAGGCACAGAGGTGAGACTGAGTGGTCTGTAGTTCCCTGGGTCTTCCTTTATTTCCTTTTTTGAAAATGGGGTTATGTTTCCCTTTTTCCAGTCAGTGGGTATTTCACTGGACTGCCACAACTTCTCAAATATGATGGAGGGTGGCCTAGCCACTTCATCCACCAGTTCCCTGCAGACCCACAGTTGCATCTCATCAGGTCCCATAGACTTGCGCACCTTCTGGATGTTTAGATATTCTCAATCATGATCATCTACAGTGGGGGGTTCTTCATTCTCTCAGTCCCTGCCTTTGCCTTCTGGGCAGTGTGGCTAGAGCTGGTGAAGACTAAGGCAAAAAAAGTTTGGTTACCTCAGCCTTCTCCATATCACAGGTAACCAGGTCTCCCATCACTTCCTCTTTATTGGGACGCATTGCTCCTGAGCTTGGAGGAGCTGATCCTTTAATATTACTAGCCAGCTATCCTTTGGGCCCCTCTTCCCTCCAGGGCTATGTTCTTTCACACAAGAACTTCATAGATTTCACAGCAAAGTCTTTGTAGATGCACATTTTTGAGTTTTATCCATTTCAGACACACCCAAGCTCTACAGTTGAGATGTTAAGTTTTCTACTGAAAAGAGAGTTCATATACTGATTTTCTACATTTTAGTTACTAAATCCTGCCTCCAAATTACATATAGCTCTTTTTCCAGAGAAAAATGTAACTTTTGTTCTAAAAGTAATAGGATTTTTTTTCTGGATGGAAAAAAATACTTCCCTAAAGTACACGATTCATCAGGAGAAGCTGGACTGCCATGTCAGATGTTAAAAGAGCTCTCTATTACCTTGGAGAGGAGAAATCCTTTGATAAAGTTTTTTATTTGTTGCATATGGGAGCGTACAGAAAGAGGAAATTGGTCTGCTCTTACCCTAAAATAAATTTCTTTGTAAACCTGTCATTACCTTGAAATTACATCCTTTCAGATCCTGAAAAGTTCTGTAATGTGCATAGAAATATCAGGAGGTTTGTCACTTCGGAGATTGCTAGCTGAAGTTCAACTGACATGTTGGCATTGCTTTAACTTTTTAGGTTTGAATTCATCTTTCAGTGCCCAATTTAGGAGAACCTCAACCAGGCTTGTATCTTCTACATTTATGCTAACAAATAGTACTTTTGCCATCTCCCCTATGAGGAAAGGCTGAGTGAGCTGGGACTGTTCAGTCTAGGGAAAAGACGACTAAGGGGGGACCTTATTAATGTTTATAAATATCTTAAGTATGGGATGCAGGGGGAATTGGCCAGCCCCTTTTCAGTGTCTGTGGGGACAGGACAAGGGGCAATGGCTGCAAATTGGAGCACAGGAAGTTCCGCACCAACATGCGGAAGAACTTTTACACAGTGAGGGTGACAGAGCCCTGGGACAGGCTGCCCAGGGAGGGTGTGGAGTCTCCTTCTCTGGAGATATTCAAGACTCATCTGGACGCCTCCCTGTGCAATATGTGCTAGGGAGCTGCTTTGGCAGGGGGGTTGGACCCGATGATCTCTCGAGGTCCCTTCCAACCCCTACAATTCTGTGATTCTATGTTTCATGAGTAAACACGAGACAAAAACCCCCACCCTTCTTAGTAACAGACATGAAAATGATTATGGACAGTTAGGAACAAATTTGCAGTACATCTTGCAATTATTTAAATTGGTATTTTAAATGTTCAGCTGCTATAACTTTGCAAGGTTTCAAGTAAATTCAAGAAGAAATGCTGAAAGATGCCAGATTTTAAACAATTAACTGTTAGGCTTTTAGCACAGGGGGAAAGGTAAATGGGGTGAGATTGGGGGGATACAATACATTTAGATGTTGAGGTCTGCAAACTCAAACTTTAGAGAAGATTGAATGTCAGTTTAAGTTTTTTCTCACATTGGAAAAGACCTATAAGAATCATCAAGTCCAACTCCAAAATGAAGTAAACACCAAATCAGTAAGCTTCTAACAGAGATTGATGTGTTGGGGTTGTTTATTTAGCCTAACTTTCCTTCTGTATTCAAAAGAGAAAAGGGTGTTTCAAAATGCAAGTGGATTTGTTTGGGTGATTAAGGAGAAGTTCTGTCATGAGACAAATTTTGGGTTGGAAAATTCATTTTCTTGTTCTGCTTCTGAAAAGTTGGGAGGGAGCTTTGTGCTTTACCTATATAACCTGTGTTTAAAAACAAATAAATTAAACTTGCCACAGAATAACAGGGTTGGAGATGCCTATCTGGGTAATACCAGTAAAAAATTTACTCCAGATCCTGCTTTTCAGGTTATTTGGGTTGAAAAGGTGTTCTAAATTAAAATATCTTATATTTTGCTCTCTGAGCCACTATCATCTTCATCTCTGACAGGCTCTAGCATCAGAGAAGAGCCCTTCTTCTTTTGTTCTTGTCTTTTACCTCATTCTAAGTCCTGCTGCTCCTCCCAGCTTCATCTCTGACCTTTCACAGATTCCACTTCCTTAAAGCAAACATAAGGAGGGAGGCCAGCCCATTCTGATCGAAAGACTGTTGCCCTAATCATACAAAAAAGGTTCTATGGAAGACTTTAAATAAACTGTATTATTTAAGACTTTTCAATTTACCTGAACTAAGTAGGTGTCTTCATAAATTGACTTTGTGAAAGTCTGAATTTAATTCGAATGACCTTTTGTAAGTGTCCATATTATGTTAACCCCTAATCAGACATGGTTTTCTATTAGCCAAAAGTGCAGTATTGAAGAAACACCCTGCTGTGAGGGGTGGGTGAGTGTGTGTATACACACACACACACACACATTTATTTATATATGAATAAGCACCCAGATAGCTATGTTTTAGGAGCAAGAATTTTCAGCATTTATGAAAGTAAAACCTTCTGTTGTTGTGGATATCCATACATAGGCCCTTTAGCTTGAATAATGGATGAAAATCTAGAGAACTTAAGTAAATTTTAAGATACTCTTTCCCTAAGCTGCTGCTTCTATTATATTTAGTCTGAAAGTCATCTGAGAGGTAGATTGAAAACACTTTTGACTTCATGGCAGCAGAAGGTGTAATTGTGGTTCATGAAACTTCTGGCTAAAGCTAGAAGAAATCAAGTTACTATGGTCTACAACAATGGCAGTTTGTTTTTGTGAGATGCCAGCGAAGACTTTTGGGGAAGCTGAAAGACATTTTATTTCTAAGTTACAGAATGCAACCTAAAACAGGCCACATGCAGTAAAAAAGCCTCACAGCTGAATAGAAGCCAGTAGAAAGCAAAAATAGGAGTGTGAGTTGACTTTTTAGAGTAAACCATCATACAGTTAGCCACATTTACGTGAAAATGCTTATCTCATGTATGTTGGCAAGAAAATACAGCATATTGTTACATCAGTTATGGTTGCCTTTCTTTGGAAAGCTCGCTTTAGGCACTGCCAATGCATTTAGACATTTGAGGTGACCTAGTTGATTCTGTATTTTCATAAACATACGCAAAATCATATTTCGGTGGATATGGGCAGTACAAAAGACCTAGACTACTGATGAAAACAGTAATGATCTCCTTATGCTCAGTCAAATTCTCTCCCCTTGGAAGAAATTACCCTTTTCCTCATCCCGTTGACACTTGCTTTGCTGTGCAAGTAAGTTTGAAGTCTACCTCTACTAAATGGAAGTGTTTTCTTTGGGAGAGGGCTTCAATTTTGCACTATCACAGGTTCCTGCTGCTTCAACCCTTATCATAGAATGATAGAATGGTATGAGTTGGAAGGGACCCCAGGGATCACAGAGCTCCAACCCCCCTGCCACAGGCAGGGCCACCAACCTCAGGCCTGGATCTACACTAGGTTGCCCAGGGCCCCATCCAACCTGGCCTTGAACACTTCCAGGGACGGGACATCCACTACCTCTCTGGGCAGCCTGTTCCAGCACCTCACTTGTAAACCACTACTGATGGTGTTGCTATGAGTTCAACAAAAAAAGTAGATAGTAAGTTTTCAGTGACCCAGCAGCCATTGAGGTCGGCATGGGGCTTGTCAGCACAGGTAAAGAACAGAAACTTGTTGGCCTGAACCTTTAGGTTCATAATGCCAGAGACAACACAGAGTATCAACTGAGTGGAAGCCAACTGCCATAGATAGAACTAGGATGAAAAAAGAAAAAAGGTCAAGCAAGAAGAAATCACTGTATTGTATTGGTTCAGGCGAATTGAATTCCAACGTGCTGGGAATTCTTATTTATGGAGAGAGTGGAGAGAGCAGAGGATTTCTGGTTTGTGGCATATGCACAAACCTTAGCTCCTTCCCTGTATCTTGCAATTATATTCAGATGAACTGGTCAGACTAGAAGCTGGAACAGGTACAAGTGTGGTTATTCATTGAGCAAGAACAGTCTGAGAGGGGCTTATTTCTTTCACCTTATTCAGCAGACCAAATCCTATCCTGTTCCTGGAAGTTGCTGTGAGTTCTTTATAGCTCTGTTTTCTTAGATGCTAATGGAGCCTAGGGGTCTGCGTGGTTCACGGGGGAAAACCCTCAGTGCTGTATGAGAAGGGGTGGGGAGTTTTTTTGCCTGTGTTAGGGCCAGTTTCCCAAGTGATTCTCAGGAGTCTTCAACCTTTTCTTTACTTCTCGTGGGGAAAGGGGAAAAACACAGCTACTCCCAAACACAGCTTTTGGTTTCAGTTGAGAAGGTCATCTGCCCACCAATACCTATTTGTCACTATGTCTCAGAGTGTTTTACGCTCCTGACAGAAGAATTGCTAGTAGCCTTACCCTGTCTTGTTCTTACAGAAGTGTTAGTGGACTAAAGAGGTCTGGATTCCATTCTAAGTAGGGTTTTTCTATACAATATTGAATAAAGTGTCCTGAGTGGGATTATTGTAAAGCTCTGATGGGGAGGGATCTAGATGCATGCTCCTTGTTGAAAAGGGTACAGAAGGCATTTGTGTAACCTAATCTTACTTTAAATTACTCCTGACATCGGCTTCGTATCTGAAGAGTTGGGATAATACAACTTCCATGTCTTAACCCATTGTTAATTCTTTCTGTATGTGGCAAAATCTTTGGAACAGAGTTTAGTTAAACGTGAGAAAACAAGCAAAAAAACCCTAACAGATTAAGCAGGCTATTTTATAGATCTGAACTCTGACTCAAAGACTGGGTTTCTGAGATGTTGATTGCAACTTTTTAGAATGAAAACAAAACTGTGAAGTTTTCTTGTGAGAAATTCTACATCTGCTAGCCATATGAGTAATCCACACTGTTCCCCAAGAACAAATTTTCTTTTTTTTAAATGTAATATTCTCCTAGTATGAAAAAGACTAAGACAACAGAAGGAATGCAGTGTTCAGTATGGGAAAAGATCTCAGAATTGACAGCACTGTCCTTTTTTTTTTTCCTTCCAGAAAGGACCACAGATTACATTTTGTGTTTGGAGATTTTAAAAAGTTCTAATTCCTAATGGTATGTTTCAGGTTGCAGATTCCACAGTTTCCGGGTGCAGTTTATTTAGTGCATCTGCAGGATGATTACAGTACTGAAGTTCAGAGTTCAGGGGTGGGGGAGTATTAATTTTCTTGACAGTATATATAACGCTAAGGCAGATTTGCAGAGATGTAAATATGAAGTCTGTTCTTCAGTATTTTACTTCTACTCGGCTCCAGTAAGTAACAACTACCATTATCCAGGAACATGGGTGATGTACAGGGTCCTTCATAGAGCCAGAGGAAGTTTAGCAGAGGTATACAGCATGCAAGAAAGCTCTTTCAAATGTTACATTATAATATTTCTAATCCCTTGAGAAGAGTAATCTCTGTAGGCACCAACTCATGCATGTAAAAGTGAGGAATTAATAACTCTATTTCTAAACCAAATATTGACATATTTGTCCTCTGCCCTAATCCTCTTGGTGGATTTAAATCCATGACAGGCTTGAATTCTTGAAAGAAAGCAGATCTTTAGTTACCAGGAGCACCAAAAAAAAAAAAAGAAGAAGAAGAAGAAGAAACAAGGAAAATATAATATTTCACTGCTTTTATAGCTTGAACAACTTGCTTGATTTTTCCTCAGACTCTCTTTTGAAAAATTCCCCTCTGGGCTCAGATGGAGCACTAGAAATTTGAGACCCAAAGATTTTTGTTTTTTTAAAATAAAGCTAGGAGTGGTTCAGAAATATTGTTGAGAATGGAATGCCTTCTGCAAGTACCTTATCATATTTCAGTCTGTCGTCTTGACGTTTCTTTCATGCCTCCAAAGAATATTCAGATGTCATACGGCCAATGCTTTGCATAATATCTTTATTCTGACATTTTTCTGTTGTCCCATTTTCAGTCACTATTATTAAAACAATCTGCAACTTCAGGTGGGGAATGCATTGTCCTATGAACCTCCTTCCTGATCCTTAAATAGTTTTCCCTCACTTCCCCAGATCTTTGTTTAAACTTTGTCTTTCTATTTCCGAAATGGTTTCTAAAATCTAACCTTTCCATTCTCACTAAAGAGATATTTGCAGTCCATTCCACTGTGTTGGTTTGTTCTTGTCTCTTGGTGTTCTAAGAGATTTCTTCAAGGAGATGCAACCATTTCCTGAAATTGTAGCAGATATAATTGTGGCTAATGGCTGTTTTGCAAAACATGGGAGAAAAACCTTAGTTGGTTATAATTTAGCTGCATCTTTCAAAACACCCATTTATTTAACAGTTGTTATTTTTGGATGTACACTGGACATCATCTGGTGTCTATGAGACTGAAGCTGGAGTTTCATTTACCTTCATTGTTTTGATTATTTGTCATAAAGTGACATTTGAAATTACCAAAAACAGCAGGGGTGGGAGTTAGGCCACATAAGTTATTCAGAGACCCTGAATCAATAAAATACTCACGTACAGCGGTGAAAGATAAGCTGGCATCTAGATCCTTGTTGAATCTGTATAAATAGGTGAATCTCTAGAGATTATAAATAGAAAAAGAGCTTCTATCCAAATTGTGAGTCAGCTTATCTTGTCATCTGTCTTAGAGTGATAAATTATAACTAGCTTGACCACATGTCAGGTATTAACTAGGTTGGGGTTTTAAGTCTAGTGCCAAGTTTTTGAAAGTTTTATTTGACTTCTATAACTTGTATTTTAAAGTATTTTAGAAAAGCTGTTTATTTCTGTACATATGCATATAAATGCACATGAATATATTTCTGTATGTAGGTGGAGCTTTTTTCTTTACATGTCCAATGAAATTTAAAATTGCTACAGTCTGCCTTATACTTAATCAGTTTGTGAACACAATTACCATCCCCCTGTGCTTTAGTGCTTTACATCTTAATGTTTGCGGTAGGTTTTAATAGAAATTTGATACATGAGTTTCAACTTAATGGAATTTTGCTTGCTTTTTTTTTTCTGTACCTGGGAAAAGAAGATAAGCCAAGGCATTCTTAACAGTTAGGTAGCAGCAATTGAAGCTTTTTATTTTAATGAAACAACCTGTTAACTCTCAGTACCTCTTACAGATAACGAACAGATTTAGTTGTCATGAATTCTTGAAAAGGGATTAGTGTAATAGAAGGGACTGTAAGAACAGAATATTGTAACAGTGGATGGAGCATTAGCTTGAGATTGATCAAGAGTGTGATTCTTTCTGTTTTAAAACCAGATGATTTATAGTTAAGCATAGATTATGGGTTTCTATTAAAAATGTAAGTCATAATTTTAAAAAAACCTGGCAGCCTAAGCAGCAAAAATGAATGTGTCATATTCATGGTTTTAAGCTAGTATTACAAGTCTGAGTATAGGAAAAAGTAAAACAAACTCGAGGTTATGGCTTAATTTTTAAATTTTTTTTTAAAGTTCTGTAAGTTTTGGCATAAGAGACATTATAATAAAAATAGTCTGACATAGCTAAATGTGTACTATGGCTTTTGTAGCCCTGGAGTACTTGGCTGAAGTTTTGTGTTTAATTTCAGAGTTTACTAAGATGAGTTGGCACTGTGCTTTGAAGCCCCACAAGGCATGAAGAGGGGCACATAGAATATGGATTGTATGTTGTTTAGCAGGCCTTAAATACTAGTAGCAGTGTGGATATCCAAGACTGTTCAGTGGGGTCTTGTATGTTCTGTTAACCTATAAATACTAGTGATCTGGGGAGAAAAATCCTGACATTGCTCTAGGTAAGAAGTGTCTTAGTGTAACGCAGATTGCTGAAGTAGTAAACAGCACTCTGATGAACACGGGGTGCCATTTCACTGGCCATCGCTGAAGTGAGTGTGTAGTTCAAAGAAGTCAAGCCTTGAAACTAAGAATGAGCCTCGTGATTTGGCTCTGCCTGTCAGGATTGGACAGTGCTGAATATGTGTTTCTGAAGGACCTGGAGAGCATGGATTCTACTTGTGCAATCAAAGCTAGGAGGAAGAGGGAAACAGAATATTGTGAGCTTTTATTTTTCACTTTTTCTCAGTTAGCACTCCATCCAGTTCTGGGGCCTCCAACGTAAGAAGGACATGGGCCTGTTGGAGCAAGTCCAGAGGAGGGCCGCAAAGATGGTCAGAGGACTGAAGCATCTCTCGAATGAAGACAGGCTGATAGAGTTGGGGTTGTCCAGCCTAGAGAAGAGAATGCTTTGGTAAGACCTTATTGCAGCCTTCCAGACTTGAAAAAGAGTAGATTTAGATTAGATATGAGGAAGAAATTCTTACCAATGAGGGTGGTGAGGCTCTGGCACAGGCTGCCTAGAGAAGCTGTGGCTGCCCCCTCCTTGGCAGTGCTCAAGGCCAGGCTGGATGGGGCTTTGGGCAGCCTGGTCTAATGGAGGGTGTCCCTGCCCATGACAGGGGGATTGGAGCTTGATGATCTTTGAGGTCCCTTCCAACCTGAATCTTTCTATGACTCTTTTAATAGGCAGAAGGAGCAGACAATTGTGTTGCACCCAGTCAGCCATATAGCAAATTTTGGCAGAATTCCTTATATAGCTCTGGTGCCTTTGCTTCAAAATAGATTCTGAAAAATGCAAATGGAGGGAAGAGATACAATAATTATGCAAAGCTTTGAATGTTTTCCTCAGTTCCCCTCTGGTTCATGCAAAGGTTGCCTAATAAGTGCCTTGATTATGACCTCTGAGTTTTTTGGGGGTTTTTTTAACCTGGAATGAAAATCAGTGTTTGGACTCAGTTCTGAACAAATCTAAACCAGAAATAAATCACAGACTATAATGAATGAGACATTTACCAACTGGAACAGTTTATTTAGCGACACAGTGAAATCTCCAGTCAGCCAACAGTCAACATTGGATGTCTTTCAGTAAAAGGCATGAAAATATCTTGTGCATGAAACAGAATTGGCAGGCTCGATTTCAGGAGTTTGGTCATCTGTGTTCTGTGTAGAAGTGTTGGGTAAAAAAGGTATAATGGGCCATTCTGGTCTTGAAGTGTGTTTGTTGGCCATAGGTACTCAAATGGATGAACCTTCACTGAAAGTTACACGTGAGATAAAACATGCTTATGTGTTGATTGTACAAAAGGTATCAGTCCCATTTTAAAGGAACCTTATCCACAAGACACACTTCAAGAAATGGATTCATCAGTACTGATGGCAGGTAGGACGTTCAGAGACTGATATCAATGCAGGTAGCCATAAAGATGGTGTTTATCTGCCAGGTGAAGAGATAACTGCTGGAGCAAGGCTAGAGAACTGGAAAAAATATTTAAAGTACAATTATTTTCTGCTAAGGATGTTTCCTAATTTCTTTAGGCTGTGAATTACAGAGAATGTTGTCTTAGTATTGAAACTATTTTGATTACTTCAAACTGAGTAGTTCTGCCCATTTGTCTAGTCTGATTGTATCATTTGAGATCTTTGTCTGGCAAAGCAATGTTCTTCTACAGAGTGTAATTAGAGATGAAAACCCCAGTTCAGGTTTTTGATGATAGGCTTTCTGCTGTTACCAAAATATTTTGTGGAAGCAAACTTACATGGGGAGTGCTTGCAGTAGGCATCAGCAGTCCACACTGGTCTTCCTGTCCCGATGAGGAATAGGAAAGGGGATCTTATTTCATACGTTTCCAGTGAAACTTTGCTGCCACGTAGTGGTGGAGATTGAAGCTCGTTTGGCGGTGGATGGTCCAACCCTTCCTACTGATCCCTTGGACCAGGTGAGAGAGTTACCTGTAGCAGAAATGAACCTCCGTTTTAGGTTCCACAGTGTTACAAACTTTATCCCTAGAATGTGTGATGAGCAATAAATATCTCTTCCAGCATCCAGTGATGCCTCTCCACCTTGGAGGCTTGTAGGATAGATGAGTTGTGTTGTGTCTGCTCTGCAAGAGCAGGGTGAAGCATAGGGGGGACAGAAGGAAGGACAGTTTATCAGCTGATAAACCCAGAATGTGGTGACTGCAATCATAGGTGCTAACAACTGCTATGAAATAAATAAAAATACAGACAACAAAAATATTTTAGACTCTTATTCAAACTTATAGGCAGAGTATTTTAAGTTTGTATAAGCTGAATTCCTGAAGTTTTTTGATGCTGATAATCTGAATGTATAAATAGAATCCAAAGTGACAGTTCTAAAAATATGAATCAGCTTCTTTAAAATAAGCTAATAAATGAAGATAAAACCTGTAGTTCTTTACATTTTCTGTGATTTTTTAAAAATGTCTTAAGCACTAGTAAAAGTTATGTAAAAAATGTAAAGTAGTTGTAAGGAATTGCTATTCATTTTATGCAGCTTCTAGGACTTCATAAAACTACTAAAACCCCCAACAGAAAGAAACTTGTAGAGCTTTGTAAACAATTTGGCTGACAGCAAGGGACCAAAATCCTGACTGTCTACTTCCTGTGGTCAATCACACACAGGACATTAATCCAAACTGTGATTAACAATTGTGGTAGCTGTTCAGAGACCTTTTTTAATGGTGAGAAGAATTATCTTCAAGTAGCTGTGAAACAGAAGTACTTTAAAGGACTGAAAGACCAGAAGGGGAAATGGTTTACGTCTTTTCAGTGTGGTCCAGTCAGGTCTGTAAGTGGAAGTGGTTCTTCAAGCATAACACTTCAGAATTTCATTCCTATCTACAGAAGTTTTATTGAGAATTTGATTGCTTGTTGAAGACCAGAAAGAAATATAATTAAAAAGAATTGTATTTTCATTATCTCTGGTGTCTAATCCTATTGAGGTGTTCAGCAAAGCTCTTAAAGAAGTTGGGTGGCTTCAACTGTTGCATAAATGGCCCATTTAAATAGGGTTCCAACCCATGTGAGCTGTCTTTCTTGATAAAGTTTTGTATCTCTTCATCTATTTGATTAAAATTTAATTAATATTTAAATGGTCATAAATCTCATTTACATGAGGTAATGTAATTGGGCAGAGGATATCCTCTCTTTCTTATTAGGCCAAATGACTCTTAAGGAAGGTTTCCCAAGTAATCACTACTTATTGAAAATAACTTGTAGTGCAGGAAACAGTCTAAACAAAACAAAACAAAAAAAGCATCTACAGCAACAATATTATATTTAGAAATTCCTCAGTATTTATAACTGTGAAGGGGACTTAAGCAAACATGTATGTATGTCATTCCCCTTGCCACCAATCTGCAGTATCCTATATTAATGATACTTCTAAAACTTTCTACTTGCCATTTTTAAGCAACATACTTTCAAGATTACTTACACATTGTTGTGTATCTGCCTTGTTGCATTCAAATCTCATTAATAATGATGTCCACTATCTTACTTCCATTGGATCCAAATTGTTTTACAGAACAATTCAGAGGGGTCCTGACGGCTGCAGTAAAAGTGCTGAAAACATTTAGTGCAAATTGGACCTTGTAATATGAGGATGAGAAGCTGGAATACTCTCTTTGGGAAACAGTTTGTAAGTCCTCCTCTGCAGTAATGCATCACAATAGGATATTGGGTAGTGACTCCTGGTAGGATGTGGTTGTACTGTCACGCACCATTAAGCTTACAGAGCAGCCCCTGTGCTATTGCTGGCGTTGACTCTAGCAACAACTTGTAGCAGAATCCATATAAAATAAACAAGAGTTGTGAAAATTTCCCTTTGTGGAAAATGGCAAAACTTCCACAGGACTTAGTGGCATAGATTTTCATAGTCTATGTTGATTCCAGATAATAATTGGTTTTTATCTGGTAGAGCATATTGCCAGCACGTTTTCTGCAGCTCTCTTCCTTTCTCCCTATATGCTCCCCTCCCTGACAATTGAAGCTGTGAACAATTGAAGCTGTTGAGGTGATAAGTTTGCTGTATGACGACATTAACACAAGTGTGGAACACAGGGCAAGTTGATTCAGTTTTGTTAATGTCTGTATGAGTCAAAGTAATGTAGGAATCCCATAGCATACAGTACTGACGGATTTTGAAAAAGAGTTGCTACAAATGCATACCAATGTTTGCTTTCATTCCCTAAACACAGGTACTCTAATAATGAAAATCCTGCAAAATTACATGAAAACTTTCCTTTCTTTGGTATTCCGTAGGGGTTTTGTAATTTTTACTTCCTTGTCTATAATATTGATTAATTTGAAAGTGCAGTGTGCCCTCTTAGAAAAATCTAGACAAGTCTACACAGTCAGATCTACTGTGCTTCCTGCATTTCTTTCCTTTTATGCAGTTTCACAACAAACAGGCTCATGCTCTTATTTGTAGTAACTATGGAAACTTTAGAAGTTCCCTTTCTAAAGCTGAGTATACAATAAAGTGCTTAAATTGTTGGTAGGATTAGAGGCTCTAGAATATGTTTAATTTTCTCTCTGTGTCTCTGTCTTTGGAGAGGAGCAAGAGGGTAATGTGAATATTAGCTGGGGACTAGCTTTAATCTCTGCTGACACTTAAGTCTGTCTAGGTCTGCACACAGCCATCCAAAGGTCTTAGCCTCACACAGCAGGCGAACAAGGGAAGTCATGCATATTCATGACTGAATTTACAATGGAAAACCTACATGCAGAAAAGAGTTTTTGAATGAGTGAAAACGTTATTGAAACCATTTTGCAGCTTCAGCTACAGTAGTCAATAATGATAAATGCCATAATGATGATAGAGTTCATAAGATAATGGGGATGTCTTAGATATTATGTAAGCATGAATGGATATGATAATAGGAAAACATCATTTGCTGTGGGGTTTAGCAGTGTTTTTATATTGAAGGACATAAAGAGGATGGTAACAGGATTATTCCCAAGGCTAATACATTAAAAAAAATTTTTGGAGAGTACTTTTTCTCTGTGTGGCACTTGGCACTTGTGATTTAGAACTGTTACTCTTTGAAAATAACTTTTTAGGAGAGAGTCTTTTACACAGGGTTGTATTTTATGAACACAACAACCCAGGACCAGAGCCAGGAAGGATGGTAGTATGTTTCTCACAGTCTGCTGGGAGAACTTCATGTTACTTTTCATCAGTCATGAAATAACTTTAAATCAGACCTCAGAAAGGTCTCCTAGGTATCAGCCTCGAGCATCTATTAGTTCCTATGCATCCATCAGCTTTCTGAAATTTATTCTCACTGTCAGAGCTGCTGAATACATTATTTGGTTTCTTTGGTACTTTATTGTTGGTGTATGCATTCAAATGTAATCTGCAGTGAAAATACTCAGTTCATGTAATTTCCATGTAGCTTGGCACTGTCTTTTCACTTAACCATAGCAGTGATCCACTGACAGAAGAGAATACAGATATTCTCAGCCATGTTCACCTGTTACAGCTTTGATGTGCTTGAACATGAAAATAAATATAAACTGCTCTTAAAAGGCAGGGGGCTGTTTCACTGATGGATGCCAGTGCAGAATTGTTCCCTAGCATGTTTCCTGTGATGTTTGTCCAAGTTATTCTTCATTTAAACCTTTCTTTCTGTTTGATGATTCCTCATGTGCTTTTTATTCAGTCCCTTCTCTGTCCTTTTTTTGGAATCCAAGTAGAGCTGTGGTTAGATAAAGTCATCAGCTTTTTTAGGTCTCCTGCATTCTCAGTTTATCACTTCCTCTCTCTTCAAATGTAAGTCTGTGAAAGAGCCGTGTCTTGCATTAAGAAAGCTGCTCCTGCTACGTTCTGTTGTTCATCAACATTACCCAGTGCATCCAACAGTCCTGCATGAGAGACTGCCTCTGCTGAAAGGGTAGAAGCCTAAGGGGTAGTTGGAGGTGGCAGCAGGGTAGGCACAACAGTCTGAGAGAGGTGCACAAAAAATGGCAAGATTGCTACGGTAAGAATCTGCATGCAGCAGCAGTTGATTTTCTAAATGTTGTTGTGATAGATTGTGTAACAAAGTCCAGTTCCTGTATTTTATTTTTTTGGCTGAAGTTCCCCTCTTCCACAACTGAGTAGTTTTCCCCTCCAGTCACCCCCTGGCAAATGCCCGTAAGAACACTGTCTTATCTCTGTGCGTAGACACTGTCCAACCCAAAAGACGTCAAGGAGATGAGTAAATTATGCATATTCCTCTACTGGATGTGAAGCTACATGTAGTAAATAATTGGTGCCCTGCAGGCAAACCACTTTTGTGTGATTCAGAATAGCTTGCCTCCCATATGGGTAACTTGGGAAAGATTATATCACAACATCGCTTTTCGGCTGCAGAGTTGGGACTCACATCTCTGACACTTCATAAAATGAACACTGTAGTTCACTTGGAAGATGCCTGACTGATAATCCCGGGAATTTAAATCCTTTGTCTGTGGCCCTGACATGTGCCTCAAGGGACCACCTTAGAAGGTGAATGAGTTGCTGCTTGTGCCCATTTAAATGTGAGCAGGAGCTACCTGCTGGTGTTCTTCGTGTCTGTTCTGTTGGCAAGTTTATGAAAGCACACAGGCACTAAGAACCGAGTTTAGATAATGTTAGAAGTTAAATATTTGCAAGTGACTCCCACGGTATTTGTGCTGTTTTCAGTTGTTAACCTGGATAAGATGAATTCCTCTTTTTCTGCATTTCTTCAGCTCTTACAGTGAATGGAATAGTTGTCTTCTTTCTTTACCTGATTTACAGCTTATTTTGTTTGCCTGTCCTTGGAAGTGTTCAGATCATAAACACAGTGACTGACTTTTTTTAAATCTCTAGGAAGATCATTGGAACATTTCAATTAACTGTAATTTTGGTTGCAAACAACATGTCCTTTTAAGTCTTGTAGTTCATTTGTGTTTAGTTTATTGGTTTGGGGTTTTTTTATTCGAGATAAAACCTAGTAAACTTGCCTGAAGTTAATGGACATACCTCATTAAAACCTAAATTACCTCATATGCAAGTATTTGCAGGTTCAGAATCATTGCCTGTAAATGTCTGTTTTAAACTCTTGATTTCTACTGTTTTTTTCTGGGATTGAGGGATTGGGAAGGGAATGCAGTAATAAAATATGCATTTTTTTCATCTTTAAATAAATACATGGTCCTTAACTTTGTCCAACAGTTGTGAACCAGTGGGCAGTATATGCTATCCGAAATCTCACTGAACAGAATGCAAGAAACCAAGAGCTTATTGCACAGATGGAGCAGAAGGGGCTGGCAGACAATTCTGCTCTTGAGAGTATGGGTTTAGAGGTAGAGAAGCAAGATGACAAGTTAATTTTGAGATCTGTCAGGAAAAAGCCCTCGTGAACAAAAAAGTAAGAACAGTCAAATATTACAAGAGGGGCTTCCTTTTGAAAATATTTTCCCCCGTTCAGCCAGTCAAGATTTCTTCAAGTTTTAGTTCCAGTCTGCTGGAAGTCTGATGGTCACTCTCAGAAGAGCTGCTGAATGATACTTCTGCCTCTACTGTTGTAACCAAAAGGACACGAACACGTTTTCTGAACGCCTAGGTAAATGAGCTTATGGGAAAAGATCCTTTGTTTCAGATGGTCAGAATTTCGTTATTTTCTTGTTTTTGTTATTAGAAAAGATGTCACGCACACAGCATCGAGTTGTTTCAGTTTCCAGTGCTGAACCTGAAGATAACTGTCATTAAATACTCCAGAAAGAAATAACTGCTTTGCAGTCTGCTGCCTTCATTTCAAAGATCCCTGTTGTCAGGGCTAAACAACGAGAGTGTCTCATTTTTGATCACGGTGCTTAAATAACTGCACTTCCATAAGGGTCAGGGAAACATTGGATGTGCATAAATATTTAGTGAGTTAAACACAACATGGCTTCTGTGTATTTAAATTATTAGCAGATTGTCTTTTCTACCTTGTTACCTTTCAGTCCTCATGACAAGTATATTAAAAACAAAGCTGAAGCTGTTGTGGCAACAGATGCTACATTCCTTTGCACTGGGGCATGTCTCTGTTTTGGAGACTTGGGTGTTTGTTTGAATTTTATTTGTTCCTTTGGATGGTAAGTCAGCCCACTTTCCTTTTATTTTGCACTTCTCATGGGTTTTCTGAACTCTGGCAGACTGCTGAAGAGGTAGTTTCTCACTGTGATTAATTCTAGCAGTTTCTTTTCACCCCTCTGCCTTTCCAAAACATTGACAAAACTCATTTCCAGTTAATTAATTCAAGAGAGGCAGAAGAATAGAAGGCCCTGCCTCTTCATTTTGGGTACCCTCCTATATTGTTGTTGGACCCTGCCACTGTGGAATGTGGCATGAATGAGATGGGGAGAGAAAGGAGGGTGGGGGTGAAGAGAGGCGGGGGGGGCACAGTTAACTCCGTGTGTGCCATAGCTTTGCCCTGGTAGCTGAGAAATTTAATCCTCCATGCATAAGCAGAACATGAATTGCAGCTTAATATTACCAGTGCCTATGTATCCTTGCTGTCATTTGGTTATCTTCAGTTGTGTCCAACAGGACACAACTGAAGTTAACGGTGGTCATGTTGTTGCTGTCATTTAATCCCATTCTTAAATGGAAAGGCAAGCATGTGTCCTAAAACTACATGTGCATGTAACAGCCATGTGCACCGGCTTTTGCTCCTCCAATTTGGTTTTTTTTAGTTATTTTGGGGGTTTTGTTTAAAAATGGAAAGAAGCATGTGGTATTTTGAACTATGAGAAATACATAGTAATACTTGCAACTGGTAGTGATAACTGGATCATTAAGGTCTTTCTGAATTAACCGTAACATTTCAGCGTCGACTGTGCTGCGCAAGTGGAACTGTGGAATTGTCCCACAGTTGTGGGATTTCAGTCACCTGTTGGTTTTAAAGGCAATGATATAAAACTGCTGTAAGTAACTGCCATTTATTAAGTAAAGGCTGTATATAAAGAGATGATGGCAATGGGAATGAAGACTATATAACTTCTGCTGCTTTTAGTGACCTTTTACTACAAAAAAAAAAAGGGGGCAGAAAGATATCTTTGTTTGAGCAAAGAATAAATTTTACTCTAAGCAAAGCACTTTATTTGTCTTTTTAAAGTAATTTGACAGGAACATTTCAGCAGGTACTAAAAACTGTTGTGTTTAAGTGCTGGTGTATAAAGTAATTTCTAATACAGGTAGGTGCTTTTTGCTAGCTGAATGGAAAAGGATATATGACTTTGGTTCTTCCTGAGCACATGTCTATCAGATTGTGGTTTCTCAATTATTTCCATAAGCCTTAATTCTTATGTTTAGGCCAGAGTTAATTTAGCAGTTTAATTACTGTGTCACATAAGATTTACAGCTGGTTTTGTTTGGGTTTTTTAATCTTTATCTCCATAACACAACAGAAAATTCCTATTTCTAGCACGTAAATGAAAAAACCCACCAAAAACCAAAATACATCTGCTCTTAAAAAAAAAAAGGGTTTATTTAGAAGAGTACAACTTTCGAATTTAAAAGGAAGGAATTAAACAGTTGCTAACAAAGGACCATCAAATATAATAGCACCTAGAAATAAAGTGAAGTTGTTTTCAATTAAGTAATTGTAAAACTTCAAACATTTTTATTTTAGCAACACTACTTAGGACACTCATGTGGATAATTTAACAAAGTGATAAAAGAAAAAAAAAAACCAACAACAACCCCATAATATCCTGAACAGAAAATGAACTTTCTGTGTAAGGAAAAAATGCAAAGAATTTCCTTTTATTTAGGATAATAAAGAGTTAAAATCCTGTTCACAAAGCAAATCCAGAAAGAACTTTGGTTGTGGAAAAAGCAGTGGGAGTCCCTTTTTCCTTTTAAGCAGTTGGGAATAGACAGGGTTGTGGGGTTTTTTTTAACTTGATGGTTGTATACCCACCAATGGAATACACACAAACCCATAAATATAAGCCAAATAATAACAAACACAAGTAAATAAAAGGGTTTTGTATGTTTCAGTAGATAATGAAGTAATAGTTGTGTTTTCTAAATGGGAAATGGAGGGCTTTCACAGTGGAGAACATGCTGATTACTGTATTGTGAGTGGCTGGCTTTTGATTTTCCTAGATGGATTAATTCTCAGAACACAACAGCTTCCCTGTCTTCCCCCAGTGGAGTCCCAGTCTCCAATAGCCTTGTTTTATATGCTAGGGGATTAATACAGCACAGCAATCAGTCATAAAAAGCAAGCTTTATTGAGTTTGTAAAGGGGCAGAACAGTCAGATCAAGTCTTGTGACCATCTTATTGCTTTTGAGTGCTTTCAAACAATAGTGATCAGATCTTTTTTTCTTCTTTTTTTTTTTTTTTAAGGCCTATTTCTTATTAAAAGGGAATAGGGAGTTGGTTTTTCATTGCAAGTGGATGGATTTTTAAAAGAGCTTTCTTGCAGATTGTGAGAACTAAGCTTAAATGTTTGCAAAGCTCTGAATTTTTACTGCTTCCCATTATTTAGGTGTGTTTTGCCCAAAGCCCTTGTAAAATACATTTTTTTTAAATGCAAACAATAAAGTCCCAGGCTGTTTGGTCCATTGTTACAATCTTTATATAAAAGTTGCATGTCTGTTACGAGGTTGGTGTGAGTGGTGGCACAGAGAGAGTCAAAGTAAATTAAAGAAAAAATACCATGTATTTGCAAATGGAAAAGGACTAAAACTGTGAGGCTGGACCCAAAATTACCCTAAATCTTTGCATCTGGCTCTATCTCTATCATTGGTTTATGTTGACTTAGAGTTTGCTAAGTCTTAAAGTACTCTAAGCTGACTTCTTCGTGTTAAAGTGTTGGGGGAGTCGGGGGGTGGGAGGGTTTGGGGTTGAATTATGAACTAACGCCAAAGAAGGAACTTTCTCTTGCCTTTTCATCTTCCTTCTTCAAATCCCCGAGGCTTCCTTATGCATTATTACACCGCTCGGATATTCGCGGGGGGCAGCGGCAGCTGGGGGAGGTGGCACAGGGTGGGAAGGGGCTCCCTGCGCTCCCGGGGCTGCGAATGGCCGGAGCCGTCCCGGCTGAGCTCCGCTGTCCCGGAGTCCCTCTGGTGCTGTCCAAGGTTCTGATAAAACTGCCCCTCGCTCTGCGAAACCTCCCGTGCCCTTGGACGTGGAGAGCACTTTTACGGTTAAATCGCCGCTGTTCTCCTCACTTCCCAGAATCACGGATTCGTAGGGGTTGGAAAGGACCTCGAGAGATCGTCGGGTCCAACCCCCCAACTTCCTTTGGAGTTTCTTTGCCGTGTGTTGAGGGCGCAGCGGGTGCGAGCCTGCATGCTGCGTATAAAGCATGTCCAAAGAGACACTTGTCTTGCTGTGTTTACACGTGGAAGATATCCTAGGTCTTTGTTGTACGGGCAGACCTGTTAGCAGTGTCTCTGTTTAGGGTTAAATGGTGCTTTTCATGTAAAGATCTGGTTCCAGTTGCTTGTAGCTTGGCCAAATCATAACCATTCAAGTGGAAATTTTCCACGCTGCTTTAGGCTTAATCGGTTTCTTTATGGGAACTTCCAGTCGTTTCTGATAAGGTCCAGTAATTTTTGAGGATGAGAAACTGATTTGGGGTTTTGTATATGTTAATAGTATCCCTAAAATAATTTTTTTAAAGACTAACTATTCCAAACATAAGTGAGGGTTATGCATTTTCCTCCTGTCATAATCCAGTTCAGATTTGGCCACAGCGTAAGCTCTGGAAATCCTTGGTTTATACATTGTAAGTAGAGACTTGTGAGAGCTGAACTACTAAATTTGCTGAATTTGCTTTGTTCGAGTCATGAATCCATGGTCTGTGCAGGGCGTTTTCAACAGCTCTTGTGCCTGACTACTGTGGTGCTGGCAAAAGAAATGAAGAACCAAGAGATTCTTTGCATTTCCCTGAGAGCTGCCTGCTGGCATCCATGTAACAAGGCATAAGGGACTGCTGAGGCAGGAGATAGCAGCAACAAATAAAAATGGATCCCAGAGGGTGAAAGATGGAATGGTCAAGGTCCAAGAGAAAACTTCTAAAAGATGGGGAATATGTTACTAGTCCATTTGTAAAATAAACAAAAGGAGTATGACCATTTTGTATCATGCCTTCTAGACTTTGACAGTTGCAAAAATTTGCTTTCCAAAGTGTATTCTTTACAAAGAGCCTTCCCTCTACAGAGTAAGATTAAAGCAATGTCGAGTTTAACCCCAATTTTATTTTGGGCAGAATTGACAACGTGCTTCTTTTAATTGCTCTAGGAGAATCAAGGATGCTCTGCTATCTGGCTCAATATTTTCTCTAAAAGTAGTATATAATTAAAAAAAAATACTTGGAAGTATTTAAATTGAAAACAGAAAATACATAAAGAAATCAAAGAATTCTGTATTTTCATGTATTTTGGTAAGAAAGAAAAAAGCAGCTGGAGGTAGGTGGAAGTCTAGACCATTTAAAGTTAACCTCATTCTCTTTTTGCTCCATGGTGTCTCCCCTCAGTTCAGAAGCACAGCTAGCGCCTCACCGATAGTGATGTACAGACAGCACTGAAGCTCCCGTGATAAGACACACTGTAATTTGCACTTGGTCTTGTTTGAGGTGACTTCCATACCTCACTTATGCTAAACTTAAAGGTTTCTTATGATTTTTGAGTGGACACAAACATAAGTTTAGAGACACACTCGCACAAAAGGGGTTTTCTGTTTGAATTTTCATTTTATCATTCAAGAAGTATTTCAACCTCTCTGTCTACTTGTGAAGTTGTCATGCAATGCCTTTGGTTTTGGTGGGGTTCTACATAATAATTGAAGAGTTATGAATATCTTACCACCTTTTGACATATGTACATAGTTAATATTTCTGATCAGATGAGCAGTCCAATTTTTTTTTTGAGGGATTGTTTTTAAGAGGTTTTCTTCTCATGTGGTTTTGAAAATGTGATCAAAGTAGGCCCAAAAGCTATGTTGCCTAAGGAAAAAAAGAATTAAATCTCAAAAATACATCTGAAATGTATAGATCACTGTTGACCTATTTTTCAGAAATAGATGTTTGCTGTGTTTACAGCACAATAATAAGGAAAAAAAAATGGATTATGTAATTTATGTTAAATATCAAGTCCTAACTCTGGGTATAAAGGAGATTTTCAGCTGTTTGCCTGGGCAGTTTGGGTTTTGAAACTGTTATACAGCTGAGTTGTTCTATTATGACATATCTTTTAAAATCTAGGCTTTGTGAGTTATTTAGCGAATGCTTATAAAAGCATTTTCTTGGGATTTTATGATAAAACCTTTATATATTGTTTGTTTTAAATAAATAGGCTCAGTGATAAATCAGTTTAACACTGAGCATGTAGTGTGTTGTTTGACACATTTCTTACAGAACAGATCAGTTCAGGGGGGGTGGGGGGCTGGGCTTTTGTAAGCTACATTGCATAAGTGGAAATTGGGGAAAAGTTAGGGGAGCAAGCATTCATGACAAAAGACTTCCATGAGGCTAATGACTTACCTCATTCACCACCTGACTAGCTAAATGTTAAGTGATAATACCTTCCCAGTAATTTCTGAAAATACATTTGTAATTGGAAATCTAGAGCGATGCCTGGGAAGAACAGTGGGAAGAGAGGTAAAAACCAGCCGTGTTCTGTCTGGAGTGCCTGGAATTGTGGTCACATGGTGCAAGGCCAGCATTCTGGGCTTTGTAATGTTTTGTGGTTGGTTTTTTTAGTTGGGTTTTTGTTGGGGAGAGGTGTAAGAGTATGCTGGCGCTGCTCTTTACATGTTTGTTAAATGTGGATGAAGTTGCCCACGTTGGCTACAGAACTTCTTCACCTCTTAATGTTACATATAAGAAAGCAGAGGAAGGGAAGAGCCTGATGGAAGAATATGTAAGATAGCTTGCCTAAAAATAAGAAAAAAAACCCCAGATAAATCATATGAAAATATCACGTTATCCCAGATGCAAGCTGTAGAGCAGGTCGTATTTCTGTTCAGTCCTTACCCCATTTGTTCTGCACCATGCATTTTGTTTCTTCTGCAAGTCATAGACTGTTGCAACTTTTTATACAAACAAACAAGAAAAAAAAAGTAGCATTGCATGTGCATTAATAAATGGGAAAATATTGGGGGAACAATATTAATGGAGAGAAATATAGAGCTGCCTTTTATCACTCCATGTTTCCCTTAAAACTCCCGAGTAAGTCCTCCTGTTCTGCTTTTTATAGGCCCATCCTGATGTGCTCTGCTAGAAGTGATAGTTTATCAACAGGACTGACCATTCTGCATCAAGGGCTGCCTTCCAGCCTGGCTCAGAATGCTTAAGATAAAAGATTTAAACCCAGCTTGTCTGTGAGATAACATGTATTCCCTCTACCTGTGGTTTCCCTCAATTAAACTGGAGATTTGTTTTCTAAAAATGTTTTGAGAAGTCTTGGCTCCTTTCTGGGGAAAAAAAGCATCTTTAGTGACACCTTAGACTCCTCAAAGGAGTCCCATCCTTAATGTCAGGTCTTCTCAGGTGGACCAACAGGCTAGAGTACACATTTTTTACCAAACTTTAGTATTACAGCATATTCTTTGTCGTTCTAGACATTTTTTGTATTAAGTCTTTACAGGGTGGCTTCACTCTTTGTATTTCTCTTTGCCTTGTAAACACTTTTTTATAGGAGTTGTTCATTACTGCATTTCGGCCAATCTTGGCACCTACCCTCTACTGTCAACTGCTCTCTGTGCCAACGCTAAATATTATTTAATACGCAGGGAGGGGTTTTAGCCACATTTTATAAAGGGGTGCACCTTCCAATCTTTGGCCCAAGCCCATGTCTGTTTAATGATACTGAGATGTGTCTGAAGATTGTCCTGCTCAGTTCTGTGGATTTTGCATTGTTGGTGCTTCATTCTAAATTTGCAGTCATCCATTGTGAACCTGCACTCCACGGGTTAACGTGTATTTTGATATTAGAACAAGCTTCCATTATGTTTTCCCTCTTCCCCCCCCTTTCTCCCCCCACCAATTTGGAACTTTTAAGCTTTCTAGTTAAGCTATTCTGGTGGCCACAAACAGGTGCGTGCTTTACAGAGGGTCTTATTCTGTGGCTTCCACTGGCGTCCCTGGCCTTCTGAACTCCCCTTTGCTACCTCCTTCCCCCTCAATAATTTTTTATGAATGATAGCTTTTCAACACCCTGGGAACGGCTTGTTGGGAAAAACACTCTTCATGGGGTGCAGTCAAATCCTACACATTTCTTCAAGGGAGTTTTATGAAAGGAATGGTACTGTGCTGCAGGTATGACGTATGTGTGGACCCCCCAACCCCCCCTCTCCCAGCTCACTCCCCCACCCCCTGCCTCTATGATTCACTGTGATAAATTTGCTTTTTAATAATGCCAGTAGAGTCTCGCCACAGGTGCTTCTCAATTAAAATCCACTTTGTTTAAAAACTGGAGGCTTGTTTAACTGAGACCCTGGTGAGAGTTGTCAGATCCCAGGATAGGTGACAAAAATAGATTGGTGGACCTCTGGAGTTGCATTGAAAATACCATATCCCGGGGTACCAGAGGGCAGCGTCGCTCTTAAAACAAATCCGCAAGTTTGAGAAGCCCTGGGTGGAATCCCTGGGAGCTGTTGTTTTCAACATGGGGCTTTTTTAATCCATCTTTTAGCGTTTTGTTTTGTTCCTGCTCCTCTTCTAACACACACCCCCACCCTCCAGCACTTCCCCCTTCTTTCTGCTATTGATTTGGCTATTTAGAAAATACAGAGGTAAAAGGAACATAATTATTATTTTTTTCCAAGAGTGGTCTCTCTTTCTTTAGTATTCTAATGATATTTGCAAGAAATGAATGGGAATGCCAAAGCAGGACAGGGAAGGCCTTTTATTTTATTTTATTTAAAAAAAAAGAAAAGAAGCTTAAAGTGTTAGAATCTTTATTTGTTTTTTTAAAATTTTCTTTTTAAACAGAAAGGAAAATTACTTTTGGGTGATCTGATCTTTTCCCTGCCCTCTTGGATGTGTATTTTTAGCATTCTGAACACATGTAATGTCCTCAGATATTGCTTACCAATGCACTTTGAAATAACTATAGAGGGTGGATGGGATGACTCAGGGGACTGGTAATTGAATACGGAGCCTTTTCACCTCGAAGTCGCTAGTTTGAATCTAACCCAAGTTTCTAGCGACCTCGTGGTTACCCTCAGATGGCTGTTTAGTGGCCTGTCTGAAGTGAGTTGGTGGTCTCAGTCCAGCTTTTCGCAAACAGCTGTCCACATCACAGAAACCACCGTCACAGTTAGTACTAATTAGCAGCCTTGTTGGCAGTATCGGTAAGTGAGGCGAAGGACTGAATTAGCCATCGAGCTGTCTTCTGCTGTTAGAGGTGGTCTCTCCGAAACAGAGCCAAGGCACCCTGCTCTTGGAGCCTTGCAGCAGCTTAGCTTTGACAAGGGATTGTGTGTGTGTGTGTGTGTGTCTATTTTCTCCTGGGGGAGACTGCAGCTCCTCCTATTCCCACAACATCGAGCTGCGAGTTGTGTCCCTGTTCTCACAGAATCACAAGGTTGGAAAGGACCTTTAAGATCATCAAGTCCTATGCTAAACCATATCCCTAAGTACCTCATCTATTCTTTTTTAAAACACAGCCAGGGAAGGTGACTCAACCACCTTCCCCCCTGGGCAGCCTGTTCCAGGCCCTGACAACTCTTTCAGTGAAAAATTTTTTTCCTCCTAACATCTAATCTAATCTAATGTCAGATGGTTTTGCTTTGCTCTCCGCAGTTTATTGATTCCTGGGTTCAGGGGCATCTCTGTACCTGACAGGTGGACTTTGCCACACACCCTTTATCAGTCAGAGTAGGGTTTGAACATCTCTGCTAAGTCTACCACAAATAAGGTTCTTCACATTTCAGTCCATTTGTTTCATAGCGGCAATCACACTGGTGGTAGCTGTCAGTACCAGGAGTTTCCATTCTACCTCCATCCCCCTGCAGTCCTCTTTTCTGAAGTGTTTCTGCATTTTATCTCTGCAAGAAGTTTTGTTCTTTTCCAAAGTGAAATCTAAATCCAGCCATTTTGAGGTTGTGAGGGTAGAACAGATAATTCTGACCTTTTAGAATATGTGATCGCTGGTGGGGAAAAAACAATAAATAAACAATCTTGCAATAAATAGCTTTTATTTGAGGGAGTTTTAGAGTATGACCCTCACGTGTGCTGTGAATGGCATGTTAATGAATTCCAAGGTGCACAGACGATCCTTCTAGTAAGATCTTGGGTCAATGCCCAAGTCAATCCGTGGTAACCTGTTTTGCAAGGTCATGAAAATTTCCATGTTTAAAAGAAGTTGACACAAACCTGGTTTTTAAAGCATTTCAAGCAGTAGGCAATTCTTTCTGAAAATGGGGATTTCAGTGTGCATGCTCTGAATTCCACCCAAGAGAACAACGGTAACATAATTCTAGTCCAAATGCATGTTTTTTTCTTCCCAAGTACTAAACTTAAGCCCTGTAGGAACTCATTTCCCATTTCCCCCCCTCTATTTTAATGTTTACAGTGGTTCTGTTATAAAGTCACTTTTATAAGTTTAAAATAAAAAATAAACATTCCCTGAAAGTACCAGCAGCCCAAATATGAAAGCCAAAGCTGCAGGTAACAGTAGTGACCTTGGTAGTTTTTCTGCTCTAACTTGAAAGAAATGGCCAAAGTGAACAATGTAGATAGACAAATGATGCACTTCCTTAAGCTTTTGATTCCTGCTGTTGGTAAAAGGGTAAGGAAGAATCTCTGTAGCAAGGGATTTACATACTGCCTTTTGAGGCGGGGAGGGCAGAGTGGTAGCCTGTGGAGTCTGGTTTAGGTTGAGGGGTGTCATCACCTCCAAGCAACTGGTTAGGCTGCCTACCATTTCATGGTTTTTCTCTGTGCATTGAGCTACAATTAGTTCAGACTTCACTGGGATGGGATCCATGTTACATATCTTTCTGGAATACAGGGGGGTGGTTTTTTAGCCAGCAAGAGGGTATGAGGAAGCTGTTGGGAGAGCAGCACTTTAGCTGGGAACAGCACAGCTGGAGATGAAGGGAAGCCTAGCTTGAGGCTTTCTCTTACATTTAGGACAAGCTGGAGAAAGGAACTCTTTTGAGCTGATTGGAAAGGGTCTACGAGGAGAATCCCACACTGGTTGGTGTCTTGAGAAGAAGAGGCAAAAATTATCACTGTTTGCATGTTGGGAAAAGTGAACTAAGCCAAGGAGGGTTTCGCAATGGGGGCAAATCAAACAAGTATATCACTAGTCAGGAGCTGACAGTGAGTGGTAGAGCAATCCCTCTTTAAAACTCACGCAGGAAGGAGGTCTGTGCACAACGCTGCCCTGAAAATGTGTCTTTGAGTGAGTGTTCACAGTAGATGTGCTGCAAGCCTGGAGGAGATGAAGTCTTCTAAATAATGATGGATTTATGGAGAAGGCCGTGCTCTCCTCTCACAAAGGAAGGGGATGGAAAGAACTGAAGTAGAAACAGTTGGCAGGGTCAGCCTGTCTTGTTGTCACAAGAGTGGCAGGAAGGAGGCCTCCAAACAAACCGAAGCCCCAGGAGTGAGGCAATCGCCGTTTCTGCTCGCATTGGATTCTTGTTCAAGGCATTTCCAAATAAGGGTGAGGAACTGAGCGTTGCAACCGCAAGATGACAGTGCAATGCTGTGAAAACCAAGACTCCCTTTTCCTTCTACTTAAAATAATCTATGTCCAGCCATGAATCAAAGAGCCTCTGTAACCTGCCATGCGCTAAACTAGACTGACAGAAACATATACAAATCCCCCTGAAAAAATAAATAATGAACAAAAGCTTTAGCTGGCAATTCCAAAGTAATAATGATTAAAAATTTGGACTGTTGAGCTAACTTTGGACTTAAGCATGTGCTGCTTGTTAATCTCAAGGGGAAAAATGACACAGCGTGTCCCTTTTGTGAGGACAAGTCACACAAAAACCCATATGGCACAGCTAAGTTTTGCATAATGATACCAGTAAAAAACAAAGAGAAAGTGAACAAGGAGCAGAAGTTTCTGGCTAATATGAGTTAACCTGTGGTCAGTGGAGCTTTACTAATCTACACCAGCAAAAGGTCTGCCTTGTCCCCTGTACTCTTGAAGCCCTCTCCTTTGGCTTGCCAGTGTCACAGCAGCAAAGGGCCATGGAATAGGTAACAATGATGTCACTGAAGGCAAAACCAATCTGTCTGTGAGGAAAAGGAGGCAAGAGCAATTTTAGCCTTTAAGATTAGGGCAGTGCTGTCAGGGCGGGAGCTGCTTTGAGTCTGCCAGCACTTGAGCCCGCTTTCACTTGACACAACTTTCAAATATTCGGGAATCATCACATATTTAAGTGATGTTTTGATTTTTGAAAGAGATCTGGTGGCCTCAACATCCATACCCAGCAATTAAACCAATAAATTCAGAGGCCAGTCTTTAAAGTTCTGAGCTTCAAACACTGCAACTAGTGCATTATTCATGGGTTTGGTTTTTTCCTTTGATATCTCTCTATGGTGTGATCTATATAGCAGAAAAGAACCCACATCTGTCTGTTTACACCACCCTGGAAATTCCTGTGGGCAACCAAAAAAGTCAACCACAAATAACTGCTGGGCTACCAACAAACATAGTATCTGGAGCGCCTCCACCCACCTGCCATTGGGCAGATTTCTAAACCTTATTTGAAAATGGGAAAAGTCAGATCAGGGTGGGAGGGAGAAGTAAAGGGAGGCTTGAGGCAAAGGACTAGTTTGAAAAACTAACCCAAAATTAGCAGAACTAGTATAGGATTATTTTTTTTCAGTAGAATATGTTACATATGGGCCCTGAGCTGAGCACCACATTGTGACACTGTGCAGCTCGCTGAATTGGATCATTTTGATTCATTGTGTGCTTTGGAGTTGAACTCTTTCATGCCAAGAGTGGGTGGGTTCTTCTAAATGGGTCTTGAGGAAAGGTGGACAGAAAACATCCAGTAGGCATCCTGAAAATTCGTGGCAAATTCTCCAGCAGGATGCTGGGAGAGGCTTTATATTTATTCCAGGTTTGAGCCCCCCAGGTGGGGGCTGTCTGGTCACTCTTGCTTTAACTGGAGGATTTCTTTACTTATTATGGGTCTCACTGGAGAGTGTTACAATTTCCATTGGTTTGAAAAGCTTCTCAACATACCCAGTGAGGAATTCCCAACGAAGGCCTTAATTTTATGCATGTGCCTGAAGTTTGGGTAGCCTGCTCAACATCAGTGGAAGGAGTTAGGTACTTAAAAGTGGGTATCTGCTAAACTGAACCTCATTTTATGACTCTTTGCATGCTGTGGAGATACGGAAATCGTGCTACTTGATTTGCAATATTCAGTGAGCTCTTAAATCTGCTTTGACTGTTATTTATCTCACACAGGTATTAGATCAGATGTACCACTTTAACCTCATACATGATTTTAAAAAATAAAGTCATAGTGCAAAAGATAACAAAGGTTTTCATTGTCCATAAATACTTTCTTAGTCAGATGTCGTATCTATTTTTAAGCCTTTAATTCTTGGTAAGAACTTTTGTGCGATGCAGATCACCTTATGTACTGGAGTATACCACACTTAGCTTGACTTGTCCACTTGAAAGTTTGTTGCTCTTAAAGCTTTTTATTTCCTGCATCTGGATAACAGTTCTTCCGTTCTAGTTGTGTTCAGTTGTCCAGTGTTCAGAGAATCTTTTTTTTTTTAAGTAGCATATCATAATTATTTTTTTTATGAGGAGACATTTACATTTGCTGGAAGCTTATGGCTGGCAATACTGTCTATATCCTGGACCCCTTAAAATTAATTTTTAAAAAAACCACAACTTTTTAAATCTATTTTTTTTTCTTAATCTTCCTCTTAAATAAGAAACTTTAAAAGTTCCTCCATTTCGTGCAAATTAGAGGTAGTGCTGGGGTCCCTGGCAAGTTCCCAATACAGGTCTCAGATGACTTAAATCCTTCCCATGGGTACATCGACACATTATTGAGCAATTACATTCTCTTGTGGCAGTCATCTGTGGAATAAGTAAACTCCCTCTATTAGCCACACAATGATATCATGCACCATAAATGCATGCTTGGCCTCCATTGTGTCAACAATCAGTTACGTTCTCAAAGGAAGAAATGTGAATATAATTCCAAAACTACACTGACTAATAAACAGGTCAGTTTTATTACCTGTTTCTACCTTGAATGGCAAGATTAAATTTAATTTAAAAGGCTACTGTAAAAGGAGAAGTCATACAGGTAAGCATAAGTTATTATTTATTCATTGAAAATATGTTACTAACTTCTGGGGTGGGGAGTGGAAGGGGAGGCCAAAAGAGGAGAGCGATTTGCATGTAGATCCTTTTTTTTTTTTTCTTTTTAGCTGACAGAATGAAAGCTAGTCATAAAGATCATTTTCTCATCAATAACTTTTGCAAGACTATGACGTACATGACTGATTATTCATGGATCTGCTTGCACAGGCGGAATACTTATGCAACAAGATAGCAAGTAATGCTTTCTTGAAAATTAGGAAATCTCTGATTACACAGTACAGTGTACAGTTAATATTGTAATGAGTCTTTCATTTTTTACCTCTCCCTTTCAAAACCCTGTATGCAAAGGTTTTTTAAAGCTTTGAAAATTTTCTGGGTACCCTTTATTAGCAGACACCAAGTTTCACTAATCAAGCAGCCTATGCTTGGATGCTTTCTTCAGCCTTTCTGCGTCTGTGGTGTTTGGTGATGTAGTTGAGGCTGATCACTCTCACGGATACAGTCTTTTAATTTGCTCCCCCATGAAACTCCATCCAGCGATGCCTATGTAATGTCAAGCCTGGCTTCCTATGCGCAGTCAAGACAGGATGAGGCTAGCAAGCAAAAAAAACCCAACCAAACCCCAAACCCAGAAAGTATTTTTAAAAGGGAGGGAATGGGGAAGGGTTTAAAGCTTCATACTGTCCTCGAATAAATGCAATGGCCACCAGGTGGGTTGGGACCTCTGAAAGGGAGAAGCCCAACACTCTGTCCTGCCTGGATCACCCTGAAGACGGAGGTGGGCGGTGCTGGGTGTCCTGTGCATGAGGCCAATCAGGGGCCGCTTCCCATGGATCTTGTGTTCTGGCTGGGGACAGAGCGCAGATCCCAGTGTGCTTTTCAAGGTTTTAAAGTATTATTCAGTCTGGATGAATGACTACCCTGTGCTTTGTCATCAGAGAATATTTATGACCATCGAAGCGAGGCTGAGTTCCTGGAGACGGGATAACGCGTGGCTTTATGCTGCCAGACAGAGAGTTCCTTTCGGTGGTCACACCAATGTTTTTTCATACTCCCACGGACACCACAACTTTTTTGGATAAGGAAGAAGATGATGGAACACAGATGAGGGAAAGAAATGGCCTCAGAGAACTTGGATACATGGGGGTATTTTTACCCTTTGGGGTTTTTTCTTCCTGAATTTCAATGAGTGACTTATTGGAAACTTCTTTGGGTTTGAAGTGTTTTGTTCTCGTTCCACACACACAAAACTGTTTTGGGTTGTTTTGTTTGTCTTTGTTTATAATGCAGCTGAGATAGGGTGACGATATTTTTAAAATAGAAAACTGATGCCTTCTGAGGGAATGGGGGGAACAGAGGAGGACTTTACTAGCTGGAAACATGGGTCATGCCAAGGACAACTTGTTGCTGTGAAGGATGTGTTAGAGATGTGAGGGAAGGATTGTGCTGAAGCTGGTATGAAGGGAAAGGCAGGGCTGCCTCTCCTTGAGTGCCCAATCCGACGACCACTCTCCAAATGCTGGACCCCAAGGGTTCCTCCACCATAGTAGCATATCTCCTTTTATTAATATTTTCTCTCTCTCTCTCTCTTTAAGGTAAATTCTAGATTAAACTGTACCCGCCCACAACATTAGCAGCTGTTAGGTACTAAATACCAAACAGATACCTTCTATTTCGATCAGTGCTGTCCTGCTATCTCCTATCACTCCCTAAATAAACACAAGCAAACAAAAAAAAACCCAACAACACACATACCCCCACGAAACACTTTTAAAAATTAAAAAGGGAAATAGTCACATTTTGTTGAGGTAGCAAAGCAAATGGGATTGCAAATGTCATTTTGTGAATTGCTTAGCAGGAGAACCCTCACGAAAAATGCTCAGCATCTTGTCCCTTTGCATATTAATCATTACGGGAGTGAGATGAGGCACTGCTAGTTTAGGAGCATGCTGTTTTGGAGCCTGCTGCACACTGGAGGCTGCCCAGTGCACCCAGGAGTGCAAATTGTCAGAGAAATAACTTGTTAATAAATTCCCAGGTGTCTTGTGGAGTGACAGGGTAATATGCCAATGACAAGAGTGTCTTCCATGGATTACTGATCAAATTAACAGCGTGAATCTCCACACGAGACCTATTTGTTTCTACTTGCTTGCTAGGAAGAGCGCAGTCCTGTCTTCTGTGTTGTGCAGCTAAATTCATGAGTAAGCACAAGTAAGGTATTCTATTTTTTAAAAATTATCACCCTTGGAATAACTTAATAGTTTGAAATGAATATTTCCTGGGAATTTCTATGTCTATAATATCAAGAATATGGCTGATACTACATTAATGGAAGGAGTACCTCAAATATTTACAAATGATCGCTGTAAGGCAAGTCTCAGATGATAATCCTCTTTTCCTTATCTGCTACCTTTGCCATTCCACAGCTTCTTCACGTTTCTATGAGAACCAGTCAAACTGGAGACAGGGACCAGAAATTAATGGTAGCATTGAAGCAAGCTCCACTTTCTGAGACTTGTGAGTAACATTCCCGCTGGTACTGGTGGGGTTCAAATACAAATTCAAATAGGCTTAGCTAGCTCCAGCTGGTTGACTGAGAGAGAAGGTGGCATTTGTTTTGCATGTCCATTATCACCTGATTTTGATTTTTTTGTTGTTTTGGGGGGTTTTTTTGCTATTGTTGTTCAGACATAGTTGAGACTTCATATATTTCAAGAAGTTTAACAGAGGTACACTTTATGCAGATTCACTTCAAACATTGGCAGATGCTGAGAGCACCAGGAAACAATGTTGGACAGGGCAGTATTACAGTCATTCTTTCTACCACTTCCTTTCAAACTGATGTAAACAAATGTATGTTTTTGTGTTCTTTCCCTTGGGAAAGGGAGAGCGCAGAACTCAAATGATCAATATGTGGTTTTTCCATGGTTACTCCATCCCAAAAATCTTTTGTAATAACAAGTTGTCTGGAATCCATTGGTGGGATCCAGCTTTTCATTTTTGGTCCACCATTAAGTTGTGGAATCTGGCTAATAGCAACAGATCTGGGTGAACTGGTTTATGGAACAATAAACCCAGGTATTTGTGTTTGTGAAAATTAAAGATTTTTTAAAAGGGAAATAATCATGTTTTTTTTAAATGGTAGTTAATTTTAGGCGTTATATACACTGTAGGCTTCCATGCCTACACAGATGCTTTTCATATTTGTTTTATTTTTTTCCCCCCAGCATTTCTAGCATGCTTGTGGAAGCTGCACTTGATGATTTCTGAATCACCACGATTTCTTTGCACTTAACAAGAACCTGTGGCACTCCATGTGTGAATGCAAGGTGCAGCAAGCTGGTTATGATGCCAGGACATGATGGTGTGCAATTCCTGTATTTCTGATGTGTGCTATGCAGCTTTAGACAAATCATGTTAGGGAGGCTTCAAAGACACATGCCTGGTACTTATTTCCAATTGACATGGAATAATATGAATTGGTTAACAGCCTCTTGTATTTTTCTGAATCACTCCTGTACACTCTTTCAGTTTCTGTGGTCTTAAGTTGTCCCAAATAAAAGGTGAAAGCTTTGAGGTTTTCTTTCCTGCAATTCGAATTCTCCAAACATCTCTTTGCAGAGGTGTAGTGCTCGGTCCCTCTGAGAGCACTGGCAGCTCACTGCTGCTGCTGGAGCTGGCTTGGTGAAGCTGCTGGGCACCCAGGTGAGTCCAGACCTCACAGACCAGTTAGGAAAGGGGTTTCTGAACCACAAATACCTTCAAGACATTAATGAGCAGAGAGGACTCTGCTGGCAGCAGGTACACTTGCCAGATTTGCAGGTTTAGCAAATGGATTGTGAGGCAGATCATGTTCAAGAGGTTGGGAGGAGGTGGGAGGTCTGCAGGCTTGTGTTCATAGGACTGGCGAGAGGTGGGCTGAAGTGCTGTGTGTCTGGGAACAATGGTGGAAGGGCTCCTGGACCTCCATCCAGGTCTGAGGGGACAGTTAGGACTTTTGGTGCCGAATTCGGGGGTTATCAGAGATAAGAGCTCATGTTCTCTAATAGTATTGAGAACTCTTTTAACAGAGCACGGTGATGGCAAACAATCCATACAGGTACAAAATAATGACATGAGTTGGAAGACAGAATAGTCTCTGTGGTTCAGACAGTGGATAGGGATCAGGAGTTCTTGGATCAGTTTTTGACTTTGCCACAGACTTCCTGTGTTACTTTCAGACAGTCACTTAATCTCTGCATCCACCATCTGTGAAGCAGCCAGGCTTGGAACAGTTTGTGTCTCTGAAAGCATGTATCTAATTTAGCTGCTAGTATAGAAGTTAAATATTAAGGAACCATTACATTATCATAGGAGAAAACCACGCCAGATCTGTTTTCACTGTGAACTTTGTTCTTTTGCTATTACTTTGTTTTTCAGCAAAAACAATGTTTTCACTGTGTAAAAATGAACAGAAATCTATGACACATGCCACGAGAGCCAGACTTGCAGCTCCTATGTCTGACACGAAAATAAGAGATGTACCTTTACTGCCATTGTGGAGACTTCAGCTGATCGTTCAGTAAAATTAAGCAAAGGTCTGGACATTGAAAGTAAATAAGTAACATCAGGCTCTGTAGAGATCAGTCTCCTGATCTGTTGTAAAAGTTCAGTAGCTTGTGTTTAGTGTAGCCACTCGTCATCCACATGCTGACAGGCACGCTGCTCTGAATTCTTTGTTCAAATTTCCATTAATATTCCATGTCAGAGAAGGGAACTAACTTAGATAAGATCAATTTTCAAACATGTTACTTCAGGAAGGAACTAAAGAGCAATCCTGAAAACTACCTCCTGGAATGTAAAAATTCTGATCTTTGGGAAAATAAAGGAACTGCTGTGTGAGATGAAAAATGCCACTGCATTTGGAGGACAAGCGAGTTTGTTTGCCAGACTTGACTTATTTGCAAACTTCGTGTCTGTCTTTTAATGTCTGTAGTCAGTTGGTGAGGAGGTGCTTTCAGGTTGTAGGAAGCACTGATAAATGTCAGAGCAATCTACACTATTCACGTTACGAAACACAGAAGCTTCCTGTGATGACTGGCAATTTGTCTGTGTAGGGGAGGTGATGACGGAGACTTTTGAAGAGGTCAGTATGGGCTTAATTCTACTTTTCAGCGTTCGTTAATGCTATAGGGAAGTGGTAATTACCTAGTTGAAGATTGGAGCCGTGTATCTACCAAGCAGAGACGAAGGGGTGTCTCTGGCAGGATTACATGTACCTAAACTGGTGGGGAAGCAGGCAAAGCATGGCTGTACATATGCCATTCAAACCCAGCAGTTCGACCAAGCTGACTCTGTCAGCATCTTTGTTCTCACTGATAAGTTTCCCAGCGTAAAGGCAGCTCCTGAGGGATATCTTTTCCCTGAAAGGTGCATCTCTTCTCACATTCCCCTCCCAGCCCTAACCTAGCAGTGTGAGCTAGTAATGATGACCTGTAGCCTTTTACAGAATCTCAAATATTTTGCCTGTGTTGTGTCTACATTTTCACACGCACTGATGTGTTGTCATCCCTGAAGCATTTGTGCTGCTGTATTGAGTACCCTGCCTCAGCTGTCTCAGCTTTGCACTCTGGAATTTTTTGGTGTGAGATACCCTTCAGAAAAAGGCACCGGCTCTTTTCTCCATTGAGTATTTAATGTGGCCCGTGGACTGTTTCAAACTGGTCATTGAACAACTCCAGAGCAATGTTTTTGGGAACTTTTTCTGTGAGACCTGTGATGTAGGTCTCTTTCCAAAAACTCCAGGAAGCATGCCTAGAACCTTGGAATCAGGGAGGTACTCAGTTGGAAAATCATTCACCTTCAGTGGAAAAAAAATTCATCCATGTTTTTTGGATGGCCTTTTGTAGTGCAGGGACTGCTACAAACCTCAAAACCAGAGAGCTCCTTCAGCTTCTGAAACGGCTGCAGATTTGCACAGTTGTGTTCTCAGATGGTTTGGCACAGCTTTAGCAATGCAGAGCCTTGATCCAAGGCATCTTTTTACCCCTGCCTTGTCCGCTGGGACAGATGTGTTAGGTCACGTCTTGAACCTACCAAAGGCACTTGTGTGCCCTGCTGCAGTAGAATCTTCCACAGCTCCTGTTACTTCTGCTAATAGAGGTTATGTTTTGTATCACTGGAGTTAAATCATAGCAGATCTGCCCACTGCTGGCATCACCCTGTGCAAACTTGAGTCTTCAGAGTCTAAAACACTTGGGATTTACTTTTTTCTTCTTTCTTTCTGTGAAAATATCAGGAAGAAAACTGTTAAAATGGAGCCACTGTTTGAAGCTAATTAAACTCAATTTCAGCTGGAGGTCTGCTACACCTCTGGTGTCCACTTGGAGTTAGTTGCACAATCAGACCCCTTTACCCACCCAGAACTCTGTAACAGCAGACAAGGGGCACAGAGGTCCCACCTCAGGAATCCCATTGCTTGGTCTGTACAGTTACCTTCCAAAGGAGTGAGGTTGGTGCTTGGAAGGGCTGACTAGACTTTATATGGTAGTGGTGTAATACACTTGAGAAAAACCATGTTATAAGGCACCATGTATGATCTAACAGGTCCTTTCTACCTGTGTTCTCTGATGTGTGTGCTGAACCTTAAATACCACATGATGCTAAATCCACACTACAAGGCAAAAGGCTTCATTTTACATTACTCGTTTGAAGATCAAACAAATTTTGTGCCTGATAGTGTCTCTGAGAGTGGAAGGCAACAGAATATTTTAATTAAAAAGCTAAAGCAAAGCACTAATAATACATGTTATCTCACCAAAACCGCAGTCGTCTCCCCTGCAGCTACAGGATTTGCCAAAAAAATAAAAAGCCATAGAATAATGGATTAAAGATGCTTTCCAGCCTGAAAGCTTTAGACAATACATTACCAAAATATGAATCTCAATAGAAATATTGTGAGGAGCATCATCATTTAGAAACCTAGCCAGCAGGCATCAGATTAATCTCTTTTTTTTTTTTAAATCTTTTATTTTAATTTTATTTTATTTTATATCGTTGCAGGCTGGCAGTACTTCTCTCCAGATGTACCATTTGGCACATTAAGCAATTCTTTTCTTAGAAGGGGAACCTATGGTTTTGCCATGTAATGCAAAACACCAATGGAATCACTACATAAGCAAAATGCCAGTAATGGTATAGTGGTCCAGCCACAAACATTGGTATGTTAATTTTGTTTTATTTTTCCCAGTGTGTCATCTGTAGTACTGTATTTTGTATCAGGACTATGGCTGGGCTGTTTAGGATCAGATTTTAAAGTGCGTCTTCAGTGAGAGATTTAAGCTAGGAAACTAATGGTCTTGATGCTTTAAACAAACAAAACAAACAAAACAAACAAAACACAAAACAAAACAGAAAACCCGGTACTTAATATGGATCTAACTATCATTTTAGCCTGATTTTAGAAAACAGGCCAAATTTCCCCCTCCATTATAACTGCTCAGCCTTTCAGCTGCATGCATGCGCTTTTGATAGCGGTATCCAAATACACTGGAAAGCAAGTAGTTTACCCTAAGACTGTGGCTTATACTTGCCATTGCTTCCTCAGACTAACTGTGCCTTCAAATAAAATTTTGATTTATTTGTAAGTAAGAAGATTAAAATAATTATGGCATAATCAGTTTGTATATGGAAGGCAGTGATTGGCCTCTTAGTCCTTCACGCTATCTGAGTTCTCTAATGGATCATCAGTTGGTTTGGTTCTTGCAAATGCAGCATTAGTAGCTCTTATGTTGTATCCACTGCATTTCAGCTTATTTTCTGAATTTATTCTATGCTATTGTTGTGTTGTGGAAAGGAAAAAGTTGGGAGGAAAAAAATGTTTTCAGTTTATTTGTTTTTCTGGCAGCAGAAGTGGTGAGGGGTTACACAGTGAGGTGCTTTATCTAACATCTTTCTGGTTTTGCATATAGAAGCAGAACATAAGCTGTCCCTTCTTTTTCATTTGACTTTTCTAGATGAGGATGGGAATTAACCTACAATTTATTCTGTGGACCTTGTTGAGGGCCATCCAAGATGAGGGCTGGTTTGTTTAAGTGTCTTCATGTGTACTGCCAGGAAGCCCTTGGCCAGGTGTGCTTCAGTCTAAGAAGTACGAGAAAAAGTTCAGGGAAGGGGTACAAGGCAGAGTAGGCACTCAAGGATGGTGATTTGCACAGGTCCAAGAAGCACATCAGCAAGAGCGTGGATCTGTTTTTTTTCCTAATACTTGGGATTGCTGGAAGCTGAGAAGGAATATCTCGAGGAGGGTTGTTTTATTCTTGTGGTGTTTCTCATATACCTACTCTAGGCATCTGCTGCGGGTTATCACCAGAGGCAGGATATTGGGTTAGCCAGTTGTTTGGTCTAAGTTGCCATGCTGTCATATAGTAGTTTTCTAAGCTGGGATCTGTCTTCTCACCCATTCTACGTCAAGTAATCACAGAGCATGTTCTCTTTCCCTACCGCCTTTGCCCTGCTGTAATACTTCTGATGCCATCAGCCTTGTTTCTGGTGTGTGTGCTGTAAGAGATTCGTGGCCATACTCTCTCGTCAGCTACCCACAAAGCGTGGCATAGGATAGGCTGAATTCCAAGGAGTGAGCTCCTGTCCTGCACTCCCGTGGCAACGCCCCTTCTTGCTGTGTTAGACCAGTCCTGGGCACACGTGAGGTCCTGAGTTCCCCCACTTCTTCTGTCACCAGGAAACACTCTCCAGATGATCACTTAGAGACTCAGGATGGCAAGAAATGCTTTTCCACCTTGCACAACTGGTGCCAGGATTACTGTCATTCTCTTGTCTTGGAAGTGAAGGACAGCAAAGGAGCCAAGGACGTTCCTAGCTTCCTTCTGCCACTGCACACTGACTTGATGTCCAGAGCAGAGAGTTTCTCCCCATTTTTTGAAAAAATATCTGCACTTCACACAATACATTTTGAGTTCCCTCTATGAGGAGAGGGCAGTCCTTCCTGTAGGACCGCAGCCACAAACTGCAGGTCAACCACCTTGCTCCTAGCCTTGGGGCCAAGGGAGAAAACAGAGGTTGGCTATGCAAATATATAACATTCTTCCTTGGCAGGGGCTGCTCCTTGCACTGGGGGAAAGGTTGTCACCTTGGGGAAGGAGCCGCAACATACTGCACAGCCTAACTCCTGGCTTGGGTTCCTTAGTATTTTTCTGTTTGTTATAACAAATATCCTGTAATTCAAGCTCTCCATAGGTGGGGCCAGACTCTTGCTCCGTAGAGTTTCGGCAGATAGCAGGTTTCTTTCTATTTAATTTGACAGGTGTTTAGTTTTTAACTGGCTCCTGCCATTCACCATAAATCTCACCTTTCCTCCTCCCAAGTTAAATATGTCAGTTCTGGCTTCTGCCCATCCGTGCAGCCTGAAGATGACAGCTTGTGATTACCCACACATACAAAGCAGTGGAAGATCAACAGTAAGAAAAAAAAAGAAAGTTATTTCTGTCCAAGTTTCTGCTTAAATTATGTTGTGTGGCCTTTCCAGTTTGATTAACTGTGCAATTAATAATGACCAGGTGTGGCAGGACAGGCACTTTATTCTGGCTTTTTTTCCTGTCCCATGAATGCTGGGAAAGAATGTGAGGAAGGCACTTAGTTGCGAGAACACATTCCCTCTCCTGTTGGTTCAGTTCCTAAAATCTGGTCATGTTTTAAACCCCCAGGAAGAGGAACAAGCTAAATTTCATTATTTCTCTTCAGATCTGCAAAGGCCAGAGGATTTTTGAAAGGAAGCTAATCCTTACTCCTGGTCAGCCATGGGAGTGAAAAGGACAGTGCTAATGCTGTGCTCTCTTCTGCTTTTTCTATTTTCTTTTTTTTTTTTTTTTTTACCTTTTCATATGACCCAGGGCAAAGCACGGTTGTGAAGGTTTGCAGCTACCCTTGGGGCTGAAGTGGAGAGAGTCACCACCATGTTCCTGTCAGTTCTGCCAGGCTGGTAGACCATGGCAGGGAAATGGGATGCATATTCAAGGTAAACTACTTTTTAAAAAAGTTACTAGCCAAATGCTTCAAATCATATTTATGCTTTTCTCACTCCCATTTATGCTGCTAAAAAGTGATTCCCTCCCAGCTATAGGGTGCCTGGGGTGGGGATATCGAGGGTAGACTGTAAGATTACTGTGGGACTGTTTGAGGCATTGCTTTACTCATTGGTATGCTCTGAGTGAGAGGGCACCCACGAAAGAAATGTTGATTAGGCTGTCAACCTGTGTAAGGCTTTTCCTTGTGGCACACTATATACTCTTCATGTTTGCTGTATTTTCACAAGACTTAAGTAACTGAGTTTACATATTCTCCATTCCATTTTTAAATACTTTCCAGTTAGAGGTGACTTTTCATGCCTGGCTGTCATCCAAATTGCATGTTGAAGGCATTTCTGAGGAAGCTTTTAGAGTGTTAATAAAATGTTGCCTGCTAAAGTAAAGCCAGATTAGTTCAACATTAATGCTAAAGAGTATGTAAATAGGAAAGGCAAAAAGACATAAAGATCATTAAAAAATATCACCATGTGTTCAAGGTGGGTTGGTGATCTATCATGAGCTATTTTAGTGATGACTATTAAAAAAGACACATTGCCATATGCTGTATATGTCAGGCTTCCCTTTTGCTGCCATTCATGTCTTCTATAGTCATACAAAATACCTTACTTTCCTTCAAAATCTTCCTTGAGCCTTTGCTCTGCAAGAGTGCCTACAAAGAAAGCTTTGTCTACAGCTTGTGGCAAGTACTTTGACAAGGCTGTTCTCCTTCTTTGTCCCTGTACATCTTTCGTCCTTTGCCTGTCTGCCTGGATATATGTCTTCCCTCTTTACCTCTTTAATTGGTAGTTCTCTGATGCAAGAACCACATTTGCATTCTGTGTGTATGTAACACCTAGATACTTGTCCAGAGTTCATGCTCACTCTCCATACATCCAACAGCATATGGTACTTCCCAAGAAGAATGAGCCCTTTCCTTAAGAGGGTAGTCGAGTTAGTCTTTTATAAGCTTAGTCTTTTTGGTTAGTCATTTATTATGTACGTTATTTACAGCTTTGGCCCAAAAGCATTGTTCCCTTTCCGTGAGGTTGCACCTAGAAAAAGGAGATAACGAGCTCATTGATAGGACACACGTTGCAGGCTTTCCCCTCTACTCTTCCATGGTGTACACTTCTTTTGTCCAAAAAGCTTGGGGCTGTGAGCACAATGTGCAAAAAGGGGCTGTCGGTGCTTTGTTCTCCCAAGTTCTTCAGGTTCACAGTAGGCAATTTCATGGAGACTAGCAGGGAGATCAAGAGGAAAATTATTCTGATGCTGATTCCTGACCCACTGAGATCCAGTGGGTGCATTTTCTTTTGGGTTACATGACTCATTGGCAAGTACTATGCTGGTATGTTGTTGTTTTGCAGATGAATGAGACCTTTAAAAGCTTTGCATGTATTAGCAAAGAAACTGGGTTCCAATAACATCAAGACAACCTTTACTGCTCTTTAAAGTTGCCTCAAAGAGCATGTAAAATTGAATTTTACATCCGTCTTAATATTGTTTCATACTACTAGGCTCCACTTTAATATCAAAAGCAACTATTGAGTGAGGTTGGATTTGATGTAAAGAACAGCATTATGTCATCAGAAAGGAAGGTGCTGCTTAACCACTAAGATCTTTTTAAAATATTTTTCTGAGTAGATTTGTTACTAATTATACTATATAAATTTAAGAGTGGAAATCTGGTTTCTCCATGATCATAACTTGCATGGCTAATATTTTGCACTGGGCTTTGGAGTGCAGCCGAAGTGCAACTCTCTCTGGAAATTTCTTTTTAATATAATCCCATTTTCTAGGTAAACATTTCAAATGAAATAAACTGAGCAAGAAAAAGAGGACTAGTTTTTTTGAGTACTCCACAGGCAGAAGATTGTCTGAGGACTTCCTTATTGAGTGTACCTTATTTTACTGTGTGTCCAGTAACAGATGGAGTGGGAGTGTAAGGTACCTCAAGCTCTGTTTGGTTTTCTTTTTTTCTTTTTTCTTTTTTCTTTTTTCTTTATTCTTTTTTCTTTTTTCCCCCTCTTCATTCCCAACTACATGGATTAGAGCTATTAAGATGTTGGTCTAAGTCACAAGAGTTTTGGAGACCGGAAATACTTGATTTCAGTATTTGAATTTAAAGTTATCAGAAGGTAAATATCTCTTATCTGGACGGCGTGTAAATTGTGTATTCATCTGATTTCCTTTCCTTACTGGGTATCGTTTTTCCCTTGGTGAGTGGTTCATTTGGCTTCCTAAGCAGAACTAGACAAACTCCAAAATCACTTCATGCTTTCAGTGAGCTGTCTCACCTTTCTCTTTGTTTTATTTTCTTTATTCATTCTTTTCATGCTTCCGGAATGATCTGCAGTATTGCAAAAGCTTTACTATCATCTGCCTGCTTGTCTCAGACTTCATAGCTTAAAATTACTGTGTTTGATATTCAGCTACCACCTCTCTAATATTGCACGCTTCGGGGTTTGTGATTTCTAACGTGACTGCAAACATTACCTTTCTACTGATACCTTGTGTTGGATTAAAGGATGCAAACACTAGAATTGTGAATGCTGGAGTTACGTACCCGTACCAGTCTGGGGAGCTGCAACCTGCTGCTGTAAATCCTTATCCAGGCTTCCCAAAGATAATACCTTAACCCAATCCTTTATTAACTGGCTGCTGTCTATTGATAAATAGTTTGTGTAGAGCCCAAAGCCAACTAAATTCCAACAACAGTCCGAATTTTTAAAGAGGATGATGTGTGATGGGTACTATACTTTCTGTATGGGCATTTTTACAAGTACATTGTGTGGATGTGCATGCATAATTTTTTTCTAATAGCAAGTAATTATCAATCATGTATTAGTTAACCCAGTGCTTTCCAGAGGACATTCCAACTTTGAAAAGTCATTCTGAAAAAATGTCACCTTTCCTCCATTATCACTTAATAACATACCATTATCACTCCATAACACACCATTATCAGCAAATACCTGATAACCTATCCCTATATGCTTGCTGCTGTGGAAGATATTACTATTTACTACTTTTATTGCTGTAGCACTTCCAAAGTGTGCAGCTATCTCAGTTTTTTGGAATAAGTTTTGGCAGTGTTAACTATTTTGCTACTGTAGTTGTAAATCTTGACTTGAATTTACCCCTTTTTCTGCCTTACTGGAAACAGGCAGTTGTGCAGATTGAGTTGAGAGCAGAGTTTGGCTCCGGGAATCTCTTATTGGTGGTGCTACGTAGGCCAAATGAAAACCAGCTTGACTTCAGTGAGAGTCCAGGCTGACTTTCTTCAGCTTGGCAACCATAAATGCCAAGCTGCTCAGTAAATTGGTATGAGGAAGGATTGATGTGCTAATGTTGCTGGGTTGACTGTATACTTTATGGTCATACAATTAAAATTGTGGAGAAGGGAAGATTCTCCCAGCAGTACTAACTGGATCCCTTTGCAGTTCCCACCCATTCTCTGCATGTCCAAAGCTGCCAGCTCTGCAACTACTAGGCTAAGGGGCATAGTAAGTGCTCCGTGGAGATGCTTGTTTTCATTACGACTTCCTCGTGCCCTTTCAGAGCTATGAAATTGAGAGGCTGACGCATCCTCCTTTGAAATCCCAGATGAAGGTTGGAGGTAGGGGATGGAAGTTCAGTACCACCCACGTACATCTCAATTAATTAGTTTAAAAGCAGCAGGAATTTGGAGGGACTGTAGCAGCAAAGAACGTAGGAGGAGGCTCAAAATCACATGGAGCTACCGCTGCTTTAAAGATCTGTCTTAAAACTCTGACTACGCTGAGGTATTAATTTACCTGGTGATGGATTTTGAAAAGCCTCATTTTCAGTGTCAGTCATCTGGAAAAAATGGGTTCAATGATCCAGTTCTGTGGCCTTTTGTACTATTATTTCTACATGATGTAAGGGAGAGTCTCCTCTGCTGCATGGCCTTCCAGAGTAGGATTATTGATACGCTTCCAGTTAGGCTGAGACAGAGATTCACTTTTTGGTGGCGTTTGTCCAGTCTCCTCTGCCAAAGTTGTGCAGCTGCTTTGTATTTCATCTCAGGAGTAGCATTTCCTTGAAACCAGCCTTCAGGAATCCAGTCTGTAACTTGGAGGGAGGGGGAGGGTATCCTCAATTTCATTAAAATCATACCCAGGACTTTTGTGGAGGAAAAGACTTGGAGAGAGGGAAGAAGCCAGCGTGCTATTAATGAAAACATTGGATTCCTTGCAGAACACCACTTTTCCTTGCAAGGCAAACACCAAAAAGAGGAAGAAGTGATTCTTGGGTTTCTGATTTCTGTGGCCCTTTGAGGTGATTTGCGGCTGTGAGAAAGGTGCCAATATCTTTGTATTGTTTGGCAGGGAAAAGATTACCTTGTAACTCATCTTGTCTGGCTATGGCCTGGCACTGGATCATGACCAGGTTGATGGCAGCCTGACAGTTTTAAAAGAGTATGTTGGCATTTTATGAAAAGGGAAGTTATTACACTTGAAAGGAAGTAAAAACAAAAACAGAAAACCTATGCCTGTCAGTTTTATGGCAGAGAGGCAGTAAAAATTCTGGCATGTTACTTCAGCCAATCCCTGCAACAAATTAGCGAACTAAATTGATTACAAAATCAAAGATGAATTTACATAAGCATTTGTATTTTAATTACCCTGCTCCTACAGTGTGTCAGACACTCAAAAGAGTCAACGCTGTGCCCCTTACAGTTAAAATTAGTTTATGGACTAAATTTAGATCTGTGGCAGCAATAAGGGAGCATGGAAAGAAAAGAAGAGCATGGGAAGGGATGGGACCTCCTGGGTCACTGGCTCCAGTCCCTCCCAGTCTCAGGAAACCACATTGTGTTACCCTCTTTCAGACTGTTACGATCTTCTGACATACCGTCAGATGATACAAAAGGTGGGGGGGTTAAATTTACAGATTTGTCCCAGTCCTGTATAGTTTCCCTCTGTCTCCATTAGCTGTTGGATTGGACCCACACTGAGGCTTATCACAAGTTCCTGTTGGTGGCTGTGTTTTACAACGAGGAGATGTGCCAGGGAGCTGGGAAGTGTGGAGCGCAAAGGCGGCAGCGTTAGTGAGAAGAGCATGAAGAATGAGGAGGATTCGGGATAGCTCTTCTAGCAGCCAGGAGGAGCATGAAGTTGGAAAATAAGGCTTCCAAATGTTATTTCTTTTTCTCTTCCCAACCTGCTGTCATAAAAGTGAAAGCAGATCACTTTCCCTGGGAATACCTACCCTCCAGGGCAGCCTAGGGTGAGCCAAGGAGGCTTGGGTGCTGGAGACAGGGCGAACTGATGCCTAGGGATCCCTGTACTGTGCGCAGCTGGGTTACTTTCCATTCCCACATTAGCTCTAGCATCCCCACCTTGTGCTCTACACCATCCTGGGACATCCTTTCTCCAGCCATCCTTCAAAACCCTCCAGCGAGTATCTTCACCTTGACGATTGTGTGGGAGCTCAGTATATGAATAAGGCGTACAAAGAAGGGTTCCTTGGTGAGTGCCACGACCTCAAGAGCGGTTGTGAATTATTTTGCTTTGTCAGTCAGAACTGTAAACTGCAACCGTATGGCTTTAGCTCCGGAGAGGGCTGAGTGGAGTTCCTAGCATTATAGCGTGTTTTTACCCAGGCGACGTAGCCAAAGCAAACGATGAAACCAGACTTCTTCTTGTGGTCAGAAAGAAACAAACAATTTGTTTTGATTGAAGGCTCGGTGCTGTGGAGAGGCCCAGAGTTATGAGCAGCTGCATAGGAAGCACAATGATACAGGCTGGCGGTTGCCAATACGAGTTACATCCATCACAACTGAACCTACAGAGCAGTGAAGTGGCCGGAGTGCTGAGAGCAAGTCTTGCAGCTGAGAGAGCGAGCTCCATCACTTCTGGCAAGAGGGGGGGCTTGGCCAAAGTGGTCTGCTTTGCTTAACGCCAATCAAGATGTTTGACTCTTGAATGTAATTGCCCAAGTAGACGCATATAATCTTCAGACTGGCGGTAATTTTCTACAAGAGTTAAGTTTCCTGTTTTGGGAAGTAACAGGATGATGGAGAGTACATTGGCTCAGTAACATATACTATTACACCTTCCTGTGGTCAGAGAATCAGTATTTCTTATGTCTCCATCCCTACCATGCCTGCATACTATGGATAATGTAGCCTTGTGCTGGCAGCTCTTTGTTCTTTTTTATTCTTCTATGTGTCAGGACTTTGTGCCTGAAGCTGCAACTCAAAGCAGTCTTTACCCCTTCTCAGTTCAGCCCAAATGGCAGTAGTATCTCCTGTTCAGCTAAAACCGTGGAAGGTACAACATATATTTGTGTTGAAGAATAACTTTGGCTCAATTTAGAAAATTTAGGTAAGGCAGAGGTCTTGGTGAAACAGTTTCTCCCTTTGCATTTCAGTAGCTTTCTACTTGCCTGTCATATACTACTAGACCAAAGTGGGAACATTTTTCAGCCTCTGTGATTTCACTTTGCAATGTTTTGCCTGGTAACATAAACTGCAGTGTGATGGGCAAACAGCTAAACATAATGCCACAATAGTTGTTGGGCCTCCAACATTGGGAATGCACTTCAGCATGTCTTTCAGTGCTGTACCTCTCCTCTTACTTGTTGGTCTTTATCTCCTTTGGAATATAAGCTTGAAAGCAAAATGTTCTTGCAGCAGATTGTTGTTGTACTTGACAAGGGCATTCTGAGTATAAAAGTTCCTTAATGGTATAGGTGGAACCTGAAGCTTATCAAGTGTATATACTCTTTATTTATGGCATATGTGAAGAAGACAGAGCTATGATTCAAACGTTTGCTATTGCAAAATTCACTGTGAGCTTCCCCTAGAAAAAGTTGTGAGCTCAGAGTGTGTAGATGTGGCCCTGTATGTTGGCAATGTTCTGTGGGAAGGTCACCGTTGCTCCTCTCCGAACACACCTTTGAGGCTGGACTTTGTCATTTTCATGCTGTAATCTAGTCTGAATCTTGTCACACTTAGAAATCATCTCTGTTGTCATTTGTTTTGAGCGTGGATTTCATCTAGAGCATTGTTCAGGTGATTCAAACTTCCTAATTTAGCTATGGTTTCATTTTGCAGGGCTTACCAAATGTGGGTATGCTTCATTTAGATGCTAAAACCAGTCTGTTGTGTTTGGTATTGAACTCTGTACAGGAAGCACATTTTGGCTGTGCTCAGCCTCCTTAAGAGATTTTAGGCCTGGGGAGTCCTCCTAGTTTCGAATTCCCAAACAGGCTTTTGCATGTGATGAGAACAAACACTCCCTTTTCTGGTGAGAAGATTGCAGCCCTGTGCAACCATCATGGAAAAACTTTAGGTACTTAATTGTATTTTGTTATTGGCAAACATTTTGCCCAGACAGAGTATTTCTGCTCAACATTTGATGCTTATGTTCAGACTTTGCCTTTTATCACAGGGTTGGCAGGGAAGGGGAGTATCTGGTCCTTAATGTCTCTGTGTTTCACAGATGGGAACTGAATAACACTTCATAACCATGCAGGGGTTTTGTTAAGAGGAGTATTTGAATAAGCAACTAGCATGGTAATATAAAGTCATTTACACACTGAAATGTGGCAACCACCACAGACAGCTTGTGTCTGTCAGAATTTGTATTTGTAGAGATGTAGTAGCTTGAAAGCATAGGTGGGTAGAAGAAAGAGCTGCCATTTAGAAATGAGATTTGTATAAAACTGTGCTGAAATTGCTTCCTAAAAATTTCTGTGGAGCTTGTCGTTAAGGAAATCATGTTTTGGAAAGTGCTATTTTTAGCTATGAAGCCCTTAATAAGAACTAAAACACAAATAAATGGAGTTTAGAGCCCACATTTGCTTGCAGAGCTCTACCATCTCCCAATTATCTGTCTGTAAGTCCGCTGTTTGTCTGTCCCTGCATATGAGTGATGAAATATGGCTGAGGCTGGCAAGGCCCTTCCGTTGGGATGGGAATCACCTCGCTGCTCCAGAATACCATCAAGCTGTTCAAATAAAGATGAGCTGGGACAATGCAACAGCTGGCTGAGATGAGCATGGGAAAGAAAAATATGGTGACAGGAGATGCAGAAGTGATTTGGTGCGTTGGCATTCCTTTCTTTTCAGTGCAAGGACGTGTGAAAGGGCTTGTCACCAACAGAAAAGACCTTCTCACGTTCTATTGTGGTGAAACCTTCAGCCTCCAAATAATACCCCAAGTTGTGTGTTTCCAGATGTAATTGGCATACCGGCGTTCTCACACCGCAGGAATTTGACTTCATCTTCTCACCCCACAGCCTCAGCCACTCAGAGATCTGCTGGTTTACTCTGGCAGAGGGTTGGGGGTTTGCTTATCTGATGTTTTTAAATGTGCATTTCTGGTAAATTGCGTTCCCTTCTAGCATTAAATGATATGCAGGCTGAGATCCTGCTTTTGTGATTGATGAACTGAAACTCATTGATAAACCTTTTAAATGAAAAGGTTTCCTAATTTCTATAGATTGGCTGCGCTATGGGATTAGGTGACTCACCTTGCACCTCTAAATCTCTGAGCTCAAACTTTTAGTTTAGTGTAAGCAAAGCTAATTCCAGGGGAAAAGTGGAACAAAGGGAGAAAATAGTAGTATTTCTAAGGGAAAAAAATGTAATATACAATAGGGGGTTTTATCCATCTGTATTTAACATGAAAGCCTGTGTTGATTAGGGGCTTTGTGAGAAGTTGATTTTCCAGTTCAGCAAAACTTTTAGAAAAAACACTTGCTTCAGGTCAACTGGAGCTAGTTTCCCTCCCTCTAGCTCATTAAAATGAAAAGCAAGTGTTCCCACTTCATTCAGCCTTGAATGACCTGTTTGATCTAAAGCAGAGTTTCTCCCAGGTCTTGGTCACTGGACTTGGAAGGATTCTTAATTTCTGTGGTTGTGATGGCTCCTTAGGTCACACGTAATGAGACGCCAAAACAAGGAAGAAATCCAGGGTCTTTCTTACCCCTAGGTGGATGTCTAACCACTGGGTTGTCAGGGTTTGTGAGGATAAGTTTTCATCAGCCTTTCCTGAGGAGCAACTTCACTTTATATCAGGTATCTGTTGAGGGAGACAGGATGTAGATCTGTAGCTGATTTAAAGAGAAGGTCTCAAGAAATCAAAGCCTCCAGCAAAGATACAAAGCAGAACATTGCCACATAGTATTAAGGTGTTCTCTTAGAGCATAGAGTGACGTTAACACCTGAATGGGTAGGAAGGATCACTGGATTAGATTGACTGTGGAATAACTTTTCCAGATAGCCCTGAATTGACCATTTAATCACAATGTAATTTTTTCAGTAATAATTTTGGATAATTTTATTACAACATGGTTCACTTTTCAGTCTAGTGATCTTCAACACTAGTAGAAGACCTTCAGAAATAGAAGGGAGAAGGGACAGTACAACCAAGCATGTGTCCAACCATTAGCCTTACAAATGGTGTCACAGAGACTCAGAGCTTACAGAGCAGGCAAGATCACAGAATTCACAGATTCACAGAATTGTAGGGGTTGGAAGGGACCTCCAGAGATGATTGAGTCCAACCACTCTGCCAAAGCAGGTTCCCTAGGACAGGTCGCACAGGTCTTTTCATGGTCTTTTTTTGAAGAAAAAAAACCCAAAACCCAAAACCTTGCCTTCTGCAAATTTGCAGAAGAGAGCTTTGAAGAAAGCCTGAGGTGGTCTTGTCACATTCAGATCCTTTGCTCTAGATTCTTTGGGTGTGATCACATGGGTTTGATATTGTGCCCGAGAAGGTATGAGATCATACCCTGATCTCATAGCATCTGTTTAACAGATGGATTTGTATGGTAAGGCTAACAGTTAAAAACCTGGCTCCACTTAGGTCAGTGGTATCAAGATTGTTACCCATGATTGGAAGGGGAGGAGGAAAAAAATAGCGTCCAAAGATAGGTTTCCCAAATCACTGCTGGGAAAGCCTGTAGGCTTCAGAGCATCCCTTATTTACTGTCCTGTCATTTGGCTGATAGTTTTTTGTGCTCAGCCCTTATAGCTGTCTTTATGTCAAAATCTGTATGTTTGTTGGTGCAGATTGGTTAAGATATGTAACTGTTGAATTATATGGAGAAGTACAGCTCTTATTTTTTATGAAACAGTGAATGTCATGAACTTAGATGATATTGATCAGAATCCTGTTTGTACATATCTGTTTTGCAAAGCATCTAGCACCAGTGCCAGTCATGTTTATCAATAAGTTTAGATGTTCTGTTTCCTGCACTAGACCAAATGATTAGGTTGTTTTCTTGTGGGCTGAATTTTCCTGTTTTCTTTTCTCCTCTCTGAACTCCCAACAACACATAAATCATCCCTGGATTTCTTTAACCCACAGAACACGATTGTTCTACCCTCACTGAAATGTTAAATGTAGTTTGTGGACTGGAACATGGCTGGGTGGGGCACCATTCAGTTTCCAGCCTAAAATCTGGCGATGGCTTCTAAAATACAGTCCTTGATAGATTAAATCCAGCTGTTGCACAGGTGCACTGAGGCTGTGCAGCAAGGAAGTTTACCCATTTATAAACTTCTGCCCATGTGCGTCATTAAACCAAGATATTTTTGGTTCTCAAATATATGCTTTTTGGTTTTTTGATTAGGCATGGCAAGTGGTCTTCAATAAAGCCACAGACAGCTGAACGGTTTCATCTAAATTCGTGTCTGTAATTGCAGAACGACAAACCTGAGCATCATAAGGCTTCGATTCCTCCCCATCCTGCTCTTTCAGCCATTCTTATCATTGGGAGTGAAGCCTTCAAAATCTTAACTGCTTGTCTAATTTGACATGCAAGCATCCAGCTTGCACTGAAATAGTCCATGTGGAGTTACACTTTACATTGACTCTGAGCGTGCCATGATATCACATCAGGGAATGGCCTAGGGAGCTGATCCAGTAGAAAAGTTGTTTTGAAGAAGTAGGATGCTGTATTTGTCTGAGTGATTCTACACGCAGATCCAGACCTGTCTCTCAATTATTCTGTTGGGCAAATAATGTGTACAGTAAACAGAGTTGCCTTGTAGCCACCAAGTACTGACTACGGTGTATAACTCAGCCATGTTTGCTGCGCCTGTGGTTGGAGCACTTTTGTCAACTGTCCTCTGTAAGGTGGATTTTTCCAATGCTGCAGGTGTGGTCTGTCCTCCTCTGTAATGTAATCATTGAAACAGGCACAGATCTCTCCTAATGCACCTTGGGACACAATGGTACTGAATCATTTCAGGAGACTCTTTCTGAAGCTAAACTGATCATTGTTACTGAGGTTTCTCACTACTCTGTCCCACGTCCTGTGGAAATACCTCCTGACTGTTTGAGCAGTCTGAGGGGACTGTTCAGGGAACACAGGTTAGTTGCTATCCCAGTTCTTACTGACTCTAGCTAGAGGTGTGGCTGATAAACAAGGGGAAGGAAAAGCCAGTTAGATCCCATATCTTCTTTTTTGTTTCTTTCTTTGTTTTTTAAAGATATCTATTCCAATGTGAGTAGTGGCTGTGGAGTGTGCAGCCAATAACGGTGGGGCTAATGGTAAGCTTTGCCATAACCTTTGCTGGCTTGAAGACAAAGCTTGACATGTGCAGAGGCTCTTCCTTGGGTGGCAGCTGCAGTCTGGAGGATTAAAGCTTAACATGTTCATAGTGACTCAGGGTAGGGAGAGCTGGCAATTTTATGCAGCTATCTGTTTCCACACCACTACTTGCTGCCTTTCTGATTACTGGCTTGCCCCTCAACATGACAGGAGAAAGCACATGGCTGTGAACAGGGACCCCTTGAAATTCCATATTTTCCATTAGCTGCTTCTCTTGTTGCTTCTCTGAGGTTATTTAGATTAGCAACATCTTGTATTGGTCATCCTTACTATATATGCAAGGAGCTCTCACTCGAGAATCCTTGTTTCAGTTCTCTTAGTAGCCATAATGATTCCATGCCGAGTCACACCAAATGTCCTCCTGGCCCAGTATTTTGTCTCCAGCATGGGCATTAAAGGTGCCAGCTGTGGTACTGTATTTTCCCACAACACCCTCCCGGGTTCCAGCTGCTGGGGCATAGAGATTCTGCGCTGCTGTTTTTAACAGCTGCTGACAGATTTATTGTCCAAAGATTTACCTGAAGTCCTTTTTATCTGTCCCAAAAACTCCTGCATCAGTGAGGTCTATAGTTGAATTACCTATTCTGTGAGAAAGTACTTTCTCTGTTTTTAAGCTTTCTATCTGATCACTGCATAGGATATATTTTGTACTGTAATCAGAAGGAGGGTATTCTAGTAAGATTGACTTCAGTGGGATCCAAAGAGCAGATAAAGTTTACCACAATGATTCAATTATAAGTCTAGGAGCTATGTGCTGCAGATTGTTGAAGATCCTGAACATGCTCAAGAAGATTTCTACAGCAATGTGTCTACTTATAAGTTGAAAATGACAGCACAGCAAGGCATTGGCAATAGCAAAGATACATCAAACCAAAAGTGCATGTAGGTCTTTATCAAGCTGTCATTGTCTGAATTAGAATTTGGTGCAGAAATCCCATTTGGTAATTTATATTCTTGTGAAAAAACACAGTGAGCTTTTTAATGCTCAAAAAGAGCAAGAATTTTCATTAAAAAAACCCCAAAACCCAAAAAACTTTCAACTGGCATATGAACTGAGAAGCAGGAGCTTGCATAGTAGAGCCAGTCCGCTCCTTGAGGGCATTGCAGCATGAGAGCTCATTCAGAAACTAACACTGTATACACACTTTATAGAACAGTCATCGGGATTGTGATAGGCTGCTTCAAAGATATCAAGCTGATCCCTGATGTTTCTTAAGTGGACATCAGCAAACCTGGATCTTAAACCATGTAGAATCTTTGCTCTTGCAGCAAAGAGGCTGTTAAGAGCATTTTGTTTTAGTAATTTACCATGCTCTGCTTTCCTGGGCTCCCATTTTAAAATAGAATAATGTATGGTTTAAAACTTTTTTTACACTTATATTAATTTAATTGTTTCCATAATTCAGTAATCTTGTTAAGAATGTGAAAAGTTTTACCTTTCCTCAACTGATACATAGTTGGATATCAGCAACATTCAGTGTCGTAAATCTTACTGGCAAGTGTACTTTGTGGTTTAATCACAAATCATTTATAGTCATGTCTTGTTTCTGTCTAAACTGATCCAGTCCTAAAATACAAACAATTACCAGTAACCATCAACCAATCCAGTTGCTCATTCACAACATCAAACTAATTGATTTTGTAGACTGAAAAAAAAATTGGCCTCTTGCAAAAAGCCAAAGCCTCTGGGGAAATCTGCATAGCACATCCCTTGAAGGGTTTGTGATTTCTTACATGAATCAACACTGCCAATTCTTGTCTAAATGCCTTTTTTTTTTCTAGTACTCTTCAGTCCCAGATATGTTTTGATTGATTTCTCCTCTAAGGTGATCGAGCCCATAATTTATTAGAATACTTGCAGAAAAATATTAAACCCTGGTACTTGAGCCTCATGAGTGGTGACAGCAAATAGTGATGGGTGTGAAAGTCTGGACACATCTGTGTTTAGTCCTACTCCGGAGCATAATCTATAAATGACTCTATTATTACCCCATACTCATGTCTCGGTAGGCTAGCTGTCTATCAGTTGTGCTGACTGCCCTCTTGCCCGCAGAAGTCAAGCATGCTTTTTCTGTGTCCTTTTTCAGTGCAGAGACTTTTGGATTATTCCTTTGCTTCTGATTTGCTTGCACCCTTTTATTTTCTAACTCTCAGGAGATGTTGTTTTCCTAATGTAAGTTATCTTCCCTCCTTTTCTAGGAGTGCTAGAGTGAAGCCCCATGTGGCATTTTTCATGGCAATGCTTGTAGCTTTTGAATGGTTCCCCTTTTCTGTCAGGTCTTTTGTTTCTAATGCAGTATTTTCCTGTGATTTTACCTTGGAGTAAATCCTTTGAACTTCTTTTTTTGCATCATCAAAAGTATTGTCCCCTTTAGAACATTTTGCTGTAGGCTGTAGATGTTATATTGTGAGATTCAATGAGTAGATGAAAACTATTGTAGGAACGTTATTTAGGTGTAATACAGTAACAATAGATTTCACTGTATGGGAAAGCTGTCATCAAGGTGTCATCTATCTTGAATTCTTCAGAAATCTACCTATAGAGAATGCTGTGATAGCATCACAGTAATAGATATGTTAAACTTGCACTTGTGAATGAATGATAAAATCAGGGTTATAGTTCTCATGTGGGTAAATTTGGTTTGTGCATTGGAGTGGAGGCCCACTTTTTAGGGTGGTGTGGGTCACTCCAACATCGTCCTTTTTCTTAGTGGCTGATGCTCTGCTGAGATGCATGTGACATGTGACATCACTGTATCCAGTGATGAATTGTGCTGCAAACACCAGCACCACCAAGGATTGAATTCACAGCATTCCACACCAGTTCTCAGAGTCCAAAACTCTGTTCGTGCCCACTCTGGTTTTCCTCAAATTCCTATATGAGGAAAAAAAATCTTTTCATATCTAGTCTAAAACGTCTTTGGAAAGTTGGGGGGAAATCCTCTTAGCCCCTTAGGTTATGGGAAAGTGCCCTCCTTTGCTGTTGTCATCTGCAGCTTTGGAACACCTGAACTGAGAAACTCATGCTTGGCATCTGTCTGTATGAGAGTGTTTCTGCTTCATTTTGTGACTATGTGTCTACAGAACAGCTGAGAATTAAATTCTTGTGTGATTGAAGGAGGAAAGGAGAGGGCACCAGGATTGAAACATGAGGAAGACGTTATTTCTACGTTTTTTTTTTACTTTAGGCTTGGGGTTTTTATAGTATGGTAAGTATAAAATCCATACTCTGATCTAAAACTTGCCACTGTCTCTGACTTTCTTTATTTTCTGTATTTCCCTTGAGGTCAACAGTATCAAATGTGTTAATATACCTTCATACAGAAATATTTTTGTATAACAAATAATTTCTCTACCAGCTATGCTCTCTGGGGTTGATGATAAAGCACATTGCTAGCCATTTAATTTAAAGTACAGCATATGAGATTGTTTTCTCTGTCGTCATTGCTTGCTAGGAGGATCTCATCAGACTAGTTTTGAATAATATATGAAGGTACTGGTTCAAAAATGTATGAGTTTGGACAAAGAGTAAATAGGTTAGCAGTTCATTATATTGCTTATCAATGTCTTTGTGTCAGGTGCTGTTCAAAATTCTCCATGTAGCTACAGCATTGCATTTCCCTCTCAACTTGTAATGACCTCTGGTATTCCAGTCCAGGCTTTCTTTTAAGCAAAAATTTCCAGTTGTGCAGCATTGTATAGTGGTTTTTCAATGTTGACAGAAGTGAACTAGGATGCAAACCGCTGAAGACATTTTCACTGTGACCTAAACCAGGATTTAAACTAAAGTCTCTGGAGGTGAAAAGCTAGACTACTAGCAAGTAGAGAACCACAGATAAGTTGGTATGGATAAGAATCTAAAAGTTTAACTTTTCTGAAACCGTTCTGATCCAGAGACCAGCCTTCTAGTCCTGTGAAAGCAGTCTGCCTTTTCTGATTTATTGCATATGCAGATTGGGATTGGATTTCTGAGACCCTATATAGACAGCTTTTTTCTAAATGCTTTTGACTAACACCAGTAAGTGAAGACATGCATTAAAAGAAAGAAGAAAAAAAAAAAACCCCAAAAAATAATGTTTTGAAATCTGAAGTACTGGATTATTTTTCTTTTAAAAATCAGGTTTCCTCTTACTCAAAATTTTGGTTTCTATAATAGTAAGCCGTGATGTTAGAAGCAAAACTCTGGTCCTCACACCAGTAATGCTTAGGACAAGGATTGTGTTTAAAATGTGCCTGGTTTGCTTGATGGGGCTTCTCTTTGTGTCTTTCAGAGCACCTTCCCATGAGGCAGTTGGGAGATGCTAACCAACTAGTATCAATATCCTGCAACTACCTAGCAGATTTTAACCCCAAAACAGTGGTTTATTTTGCATCCTGGAATGCACAGGGTGTGCCCACATCCCTGACTCTTGATGCTTGGAAAATGAACTTTGTGTGGGAGAGACATGCAGAGGAAGAACTGATGATGTGAGAAGTACAAGATGCGAGTACTGGAAATGATGGTTCCAGTAGACGAGGCCCACTCAGATAATAAAAATGTGAGTCAGCTCTCACTCATGTGCTAGCATGGTAAAAGTCAAATTTTCTCTGACCAACTGTTTTTAAATTTTCTACATAAACACCATGATGCATCAGGATATGTCTAAAAATAATGTTTCCTCTCTCCGGCGGATATATCCACAAAACCCTGCGCAAAACCACTCCTGCTTCTCAGACACAACTACTGGGCTATGAAGCCGTGGGTGAGTGAATGGGCTTGGTTAAGATGAGTTTCAATCAAACCTTAGCTAAAGATGAAGAAAAAAAAAGAGTAGTTTATAGAATGCTGGTTCCAAAGGGAAGCAAAGAGCTGAATGTGCCACCAGGGCTCCTTCTTACTATCATTGCAATACAGTTTTGTCAAAGGTCACACTGTGCGTTGGTGCAATGTATTTCTCTGAGCTTCTCCTGGTTTTGCTCGTTGTTAGAAGCGCTGTATTCCTTTAGCACTACTGTTTGGCTTTCCAAGAACTAGTAAAAGTGCCCCTCATTTGAACTGGGTAGTTTCATTCAAATGTTTAATTCAGATGAATCAGCACCTATCGATAAGGTCACCAGACGTGTTAGTTTTGCTGTGGTCAGCTCTGGTGTGAGCTAGGTGAAAGGAGAATGGCAGATAATATTTGGAGCTGGATGTGATGGAGGGGAAATGCCATTATGCTGGTATCCAGGAAACAGGCTGTTTTTTACATTTGTTCTTTGCTTATTAGGAACCTACTTGCCAACTTGCATTGATCTAATATTGACCTATTATATTGATTTATTGCTGGTTAGTTCTATGAGATGAAAGCACAGGAAGTTCCACACCAATATGTGGAAAAACTTCTTCACTGTGAGGGTGACAGAGCCCTGGGACAGGCTGCCCAGGGGAGTGTGGAGTCTCCAGAGAAGGAGATATTCAAGACCCATCTGGATGCCTACCTGTGCAACGTGTCCTAGGGAATCTGTTTTGGCAGGGGAGTTGGACTCAATGATCTCTGGAGGTCCTTTCCAACCCCTGTGATTCTGTGAAAGACACTCTGACCATCCACTTTCTGTTGTCATGTCAGATGTAACTTGAAGTGTGCACAGATGATAGTGCTTCTGCTGGGGACCATACGGCTGGGGGTTTTGGGTTGCCTGTGGATCTGGCTGTGCACCGAGGAGTACTGAGTGTGGGGCAGGGCAGCTTTGAAGCTTGTCATAGCACAGGAAACCTGTTTTCTTTGAACCACTGAAATCAGTGACAGGCTTTGCACTGGCCTCTGGAGGAGTTCCTCCTGAGGGCCATCAGGGTGGCAAAATGTAACAACTGCTCCTGAACAACATAAACTATGAGGAGTTTAGAGAGTGGTTTGGTTTAAGCTAGACATAAGCAGCTCAGCTGACACAGCTTTACTAAAGAAAACGACGCCAGTCTCAGTGGGGTTACAGCTTTTTATGCCAGCTCACAACCTGTCACACTGTCTGTACAACACCAGGCATATCTCCCCATGCTGGTCTCACACCAAAACCTGGGTAAAAGCCAAATATTCTGGGTTTTTATCAACCCAAAAGTCAGAGTTCCTTCTTGCATTCTTCTTGAGTCCTGAAAAATCTGTATTCTCAAGAGCACTAGTTTATTACCCAGCAAAAATGAGCCATCGTGACCTAAATGAGGTAATAGTAGGGATCAGCTTGAGATTTTCATAAGTCTTCTATGATGACCTAACTCTGCTCCCTTTTACACCACCACTGGGATTGAACTGGCATAGAGTTAGACTCGCTATTAATTGCTTTCAGAAATCCCATCCTAAGTGCAGAAGAAGAGTTGTGGATATCAATGTGGTACCTTCTTCAGAAATTAAAAAAGAAAGAGGAAAAAAAAAGCCCATTTGAAGTATGACTCCAACAAATCCTGTCATTTTATGCAAACAGGAGGTTCACTGGTTTGTACAGATGCTACAAAGATAACTTCAGCAGTAAAACTTGAAAGATTAACGATCATCTTTAACAATTTTAAAAAATATATTTTTGCTGGCTGGGTTTTTCAAAGCAGTTTCTAAATTTTAAGTATAAAATAGTAAGTGTTGCATGGATTTTATTTTGTCTTAATCCTTGAGTGCATAATCCTGAAATAAATTTTCAGCTAAATCCCCTATGACCAGAAATATTCCTTTAAACTCTAGGGATTCAGCCAGCAGTGATACTTTATGCCAACTAGCCAGATGTATTTAAAAGAAAGAAAATTCTATTCTAAGTAAAATAAATTCAGAACTCTTTACCATAGAGTTTAAAAAATAAAGCTAAAGCACAACATAGATTTTATTCCCACAACAGCACAGAATACATATGAAAAAAAATACATGTCAGATGGGATCAGAACGGATGTTTATGCATTGCAGAGCATTGCCTCTGCAAGGACCAGTGCAATTGCTGGGATTCACAGAGGAAGTGAACTGGTGCGGGCATTGATGGTTGATAAAGGCATCTCCTCTCGTGTATAACACTGAATCCTTTTTTGGTCAAGAAACTGAAATTTTTGCAACTTCCAGTGCTTGGCTGGGCTTCAAGAAACTCTTGTCTGACCAAAAAGCTCTAAATAACATAAAAAGGAACACAGGGTTAGACTGTCTGAGTGCAGTAAAGCTGATGAGTCTCCCTTCACCTGGCTAGGTGTGTAGGTGTTGGGATCCACCCTCGTGGCTGACACTTGATAGTGATTTATGAGCAAAGATTTAGAATTGCTCTGAAGTTGCATCCTCATACGCATATTGGAGCCTCAGTTTTCTATCCTCTGCTGCCTTTTACTTGCATTCCCTTTGCAATACTCCCGATTCCCTGCTCCACTTCCCTCCCCCTGCCCCCCGCCTTTTTCCCCCCATTTGCTGCCATTTAGGATTACGTCAGCAGAAAAATCACTGCAGGAGTGGCTTCCATAAAGCAGCAAGTAGTCTTAAAATCAAGGAACAATGTCAAAGATGGGTTTGTTGTGTTCCTGTGAATATATCGTAACTATAATGAGGGTTTGGAATACATCTACACACACCATAGGGGTAACCTCATCGTTACCCACCCATGGCGACTCTGATCTCGAGTGATCTCATTCCATATCCTCAGCATAGTTCTGGCATGTTCCCTCTGCATGGAGGGGAGAATAGAGAATGACCTTCCTTTGAAATCCTAGATGTATTTACATGAGAGCATGCCAAATACATTAACAAGTGGTGGAGTGAAACCCCGAGTGAGTAAACATGGTCAGCCCAAACATGTGTAAATAAATCTAAAATTTCTGAGGATGTCATGCCTGCTTTGATTTGCACCACAAACTATAGGAGGAAATGTTGGGCCAATGAGAATCGGCTCTATTCATTTGTTTTAATTGCTATTTTGTCATGGCACAGTACATCAGACTCTTGGGGAACCATTTTATCTCCTCTTTACAAAGCAGACTTTGTTCTGGTGACAGCCCCGTTCCGTTGTGACTAACGTGACGCTTCCTCACACGTAGTAGCAGCTTCTGGTGGTGGATGTTTGGGAAGTTGCACGCTCTGTATGCTTATCTCCCCTCATCTGCTGCACTCTCAGAGAAAAAGAGAAGGCTGCTGCTAGCTACTAAGCTGGAAGCAGATACTTGGCTGAGCGTTTCCCTGGTTTTGGACGGGTGTTTCTACTTTTAGCAGCATGCCTAGACTTTGAGAGGTACCTTATGATGAGTGAACAGCTATATGAGGAACTTTCAAACTTTTAAATCGTATCCAAGGAACCTCCAGTAATAAGGGCTTCAGCTTATACCCACAAGTGGTCCTGTGGGAAAACTGGTCTTTGGCTTTTATTTCCTGAAAGGAAGGATTGTATGGCAGTGTTGGGGCTTCGGGGTCTGTATAATCAAGGCTCGGCATGATGAATTTGATGTACTGGCATCTGTTCTGTATGCTTTGTAAGACTTCCAATAAAATATGAATAAAAAAGAAATATGCTTCATATGTCTATACAGGACATATGGCAGTTAAAGCTTTAGATATGGCAGTTTTGTTGAGTTAAGAGGGATATGTTAGAAAACACATAAGTGGCACGGTTCTTTCAAAAACAAAAAGGCAGGAAAAATTTAGGAAGGCAATTAAGGCAAATCCGACCTCTTTTTTTTTCAGATCTTTTTGGGGGCAAGGGGTTGCTTCAAGCTTGAATGCACCTTTGAAAAATCTGAAGCTCCAGACAGCATCGTGTTACTGTATATAATCCTTCAAAGAGGGCAAGGTGTGAAAACAAGCCAATAAATGTTTAAGGGGTGAAGGAAGATTTTTACAGATCAGAGTCAAGGTTGCCAGATTTTCCCCCACCACAAAACCCCAATGTCCCTCTCTAGGAACTCGACCCAGAATATTATTTTTGGATGACTGCCTCCCTCTGCAAATCAGTACAGTGCAGATGAGGGCCCTCCCCCATGATCAACTTCCAGCCCCTCTCTGAGTGCAGAAAAGGCAAAAAAGTAAAGGGATGAGGGTGGAGTTTGGGTGATTTTGGTCTGTAATGCATTTTCCAGTGCTATCAATATGCCCTGCCTTTTCATAATGAAAATTAGAAGCATGGTGAGGTAAATCAAGGGTGTCCTATCTTGCTCGTGCTTTCTCTTAAAGCAAAACCAAACAGTAGCTTTTTCTTCCTCATGCTTTTTCTGCAGTTGCTTCTCCCAGTTCCTCCTCAGGGCTTGTCCACCAGTGCTCCAGGCCAGCCCTCACATGGGGCAGACACCAGGGAAAGAGCCATGGGGGGAGCCTTGTGGGGAGCCTTGCCAGGAGCATCTCAGCCCAGCCCTCACCCCTGGTCCTGCAGTTTCAGGCATCAGTCTGAATGTCACAGCACAATCCAGAGAGCCCTGTATGGGAACAGAGGGAGTTTTGGTGACCCCCACAGAGGGGAAAGGCTTCTAAAATTTTGGGGTTAAACCCGTAAAGCCACAGAGTGCTGTAGTTTTCTGCATATGAACTCTCCAGATGCCATTTGCAAGTTTCTGAAGGAGTTAACAGGCAGAACTTTCCCCTGGAGGTGATCCAGAGGAATATTTGTGGATGATAGTTCACAAGCAATGAATCCCCCGCCTCAAATTTATGAGACACGAATTGGACAGAAGATGAAATACTTTGTAATTTGATTTGGTTTCAGTCATTCAAGCTGATCGTGAACTACCCACTGTTGAGGACTGGCTGCTTGCAAGAGGAAAATAGCACCCTTGATGAGGACTCAGTGCACTGACCTGGCAGAAAACAGCTTTTATCATCAACCTGTGTCTTCCCATTGGAGAGCATCCTCTGGACACAGCACTATGCGGTCTCATCCACGGGGTGTGTGTGTTTCTGCTCTTGCTGAATCCCCTAAGCCTGTGAAACATCTGAGTTCACTCTGCTTTTCTGCTGGCACTGAAATGCCCTTTCCTGCACCAGAGCTGGGACCCAATTGTCATCAGTCTCTGTCACAGCAGCAACCCCACGTTCTACTACTAGAAACATTCTACTGAGGACAAATACCAATTGCTGCTCCTACTTCCCAATCCTCTTCAGTGCATCAGTGGAATGGAGCCAGGACCCTTTGAGGAGAAGAATGAAAGGAAGAAAGGACAGAAGGACAAAGGAAGAAAGCACAACTAATCTCTAAGCACACAGTACAGCCAGAGGATGAAATTTTGTGCAATTCAGTTTTAATTCTGGCTGGAAAAGGCAGTAATTTTCCAGGACTTATCTAGGGATTCCCCTTCCTGGGAAACCCATCAGAGCCACCATCCTGTGTAGACTGCTGTCGTGGTTTTGCCCCAGCCAAGGGCCGCACCCCACACAGTCGCTTGTACTTTTAAAAGGAAGGGGGAGGGAAAGTTGGGGGAGGGGGAAAAGGGAAGGAAGAAAGGAGGAAAAGAAACCACAACCTAGAAACCAGAACCACGCAGGTTGGGATAAGGATAGTTTACTAAACAATAACAGAAAACTAGATATAACAATAACAGAAGTTTAAAGCACAAAATAGATGAAACTGGTGATACACAATGCAGTTTCTCACCAAACCACACAACTCAGGCCACACAGCCTAGAGCCGTCCCCGAACCCGACCGTCCCCAGAAACTGCACGTCCTGGCATTGTCTCCCCCTCTTCCCCCCAGTCCCCCCTTATACTGAGCATGACGTAACTGGCATGGAATATCCTCTTTGGCCAATTCGGGTCACCTGTCCTGGCTGCGTCCCCTCCTTTCTCACTAGTAAGGAAGTATGCAGAGCTGAGAAAGGTCCTTGATTGCCCGGCGACAAATCGGAAACATCAGGGTGCTATCAGCACTATTCTCATCCTAACACCCAAACATGGCATTCCATCCACTGCTAAAAAAAAATTTAACTCCATCATAGCTGAAACCAGGACAACTGCCGTGGTGAAAGGAGCGGTAAGATGAATTATCTTCAAAATAAGGGGAGACAGAAGGTCCTCAACTGATACAGAACAGCACAGCTGCTCTGGCACTGTAATTTATGTCGGCTTTAAGACATTTTATTGCTGAAAGCAGAGACTTAATGAACACACAGGTGGAAAGCTGTGCAAAGTGAGGAAATGCCGCATGAAGGAGACTGAAAGGGACATAGAAAATATCTCAGACTACTTTATGTTGAGGAAGAAGCCACCTATTCATGGTATATGTTGGTGTAAGAGATTCCTAATGCCTAGTCAGAGGCCTCTGGATGCTGTTGCAGCGCAAACACATTCATTATCCATTCCTTTCACTGGGACAGCTTTCCTCCCTGGAACCTCTTGTAAGACAGTATGGTAGCAATGACTCTTGGCCTTGCTGGTCAGAGCTAAGTATCACATATGTACAATCCCATGAAACCAAAACATACTCTCAAAGAGCTCTTGTACTCCAGGGCTTCCACTTCAGGAAGGATATTAGATTTCAAAGCATATTTACGTATTTACTATAACACTTCCAAGGGCAGGTTTTTTTAAAAGGTTATAGCAACATCTGTTTGTCTTTGATGGGGACAATTCCTCTTGCTTGTGTTCCCCAGACTGTTGAACTCCTGAATCTTAGAGAAATCATAAGAATTTTAAATTGTCTAAAGATTTTGGGGGCTTTTTTTGGTGTAAGAGGTTAGAAACCAATTGGCTGCAGAGTATCCATAAACAAAACTAATAGAGCAGTGAGCTCTACGGGCCTGAAAGTTATGCCTCAAAGTGTGTTGCATTTGCTAAACGTAAGTGAGAAAAAAGAAGCCTGACTGTATCAGCGGTTCATACTGTGGTGTTGTGTGTGGAATCCAGTAGCACAAAGGAGAGAGTAAGTGAGCTTCCTGGTTACTCCATAGCCATGAAGAGGAAGAAAGATGTGGAAGAAATTCCATAGTCGGTAGCTTTGTGACTTATTTGCGGGACCTTAAGTGTTCAGGAATTGTGAGTCTAATAGTAATATGATTGGATTAAAAATTTGAAATGTAAAATCTGAAACTGGGATGGGTGAACCTTTGAAACAAATACTGGTTATACTTTCTAGCTATTTTTATCAGGCGTCCATTTCTCTTTGTTAAAAGTCTGCATTCCTAGTTACAGTAAAATTTATCAACATCAAGTAATTTGCTTGTTTGACTGAGTCATGAGTCCACGTTGACCTGAATATAGGAAAGCACTTTATAATAACTCATTGGAGTATGCTGTTGTGACAAACATTATTCCTATGTGATTTAAGGAACTACTGTAACATTACCATCTTGAAAAAGTTAACTGTTAATGGGAAGTGAATGCATTAGTCTTATCTTCACTTTGTGATCCCACATTCCCAGGAAATGTCAGCTGCTGTCCACCCTCAAATGAGGATTGTTTTGAGTTAGTGCAGTACAGACAGCCAAAGAGATGCAGGTTCCTGTGCATTGATTGCAGATGGTGCTAAATTTGTATTAGATGATACTGAGTGCATCATTCTTGTGTCTGTGCCTGGTTCATCTTCTCCCATGTCTTCCTCAAACAGGTATGTGGAACAACTTGGTTCATTCAGATCTGTCAAACTGCACGAGTTTTCCAAGTTGGGTTTGAGGAGTCTTTCAGGTGGGGAAGAGAGACAGGGTTGAAGGGCACATGAGCTTTGGGAAAGTATCTGCTCTGACAGCAAATGAGCAACTGTAAGACAGACATGCTTTGATGTAGAGGAGCAGCAAGAACAAGAATTGGAGAAATGTGAATCCTAGTCCCAGTTCTAACTGCAGGTGCTCAGAGGATGGGTTATGTCTCTGCTCTTTACTTTGAACAAGAAAACCACAACATAGAAGCATCATTTCGGATCACAATTCCTAGAGCAGCCCCATTTTTAAAAAAACATATGGCTTCCAGACCTCATGATTTCTCCTAGGTTGTTCTTCAGGGAAGTAGGAAAAGACCTAAAAGATTTTGTTTATTTGTTTGACAAATTCTTTCAGTGAACATGAAGGAATGTAGAAATTTGAACAATGCAGGGAGTTAAGCTAAACCTTCCCAAATGCTAACATGTAAATGCAATTGCATATATGACATTTTTATGTTGATATGCACTGGAGTGAAAGCAGACACAGAAGTAGACAGAAGAGCTATGGTTTTGGGTCTATTTCTAAAATATTGTGGTTTCGAGTCATGTCTCAGAGCAAAACTATGTTTAATTAAAGATGTCTTATATGTTGGGAGATCATACCTACCCCACATATAGCATCTTCCCAGTTCTAATGGCATATCTGGATAGATTTGGAGTTAGAAAATGAGACATCAGCACAAGCCTGCAGACATCTTGCAGAGGGTTATTAATACAAGTCTCTGAGGAGGAGGAGGATGTTCTCCTCTTACTTGTGCAAAGAATCTTTTTTTGTCACTTCCTGTACCCTGTTATCGAGTACAGGTGACCCTGTGTCTTCCAAAGATCTGAAATAGTCAGCAGCTGAGATCTGCTGGACTTATTTTCTTTTTCTTTGTAATCACCTTTCTTTTCTATTTTAAGACGATTGAGGAGGAGAAGCGATTTTTGTAACATCTGAACAAAGATTGTTTGTTTGTACAGTTAAAGTTCTTAATCCCACAGCTGCAATTACTTTAAATAAACAAAACCTTGTGTTTTTGTCCCATAGAAAGTATTTCTATTATTTTCTGTATGCTAAACCATCTCATTTGAATTATGTTGGGGATTAGCCCGGGAAACGTTACGCAAGTCTCTGAATTCTTTTAATTTTATTTTAACAGATCAAAACCCCCTTTCAGTTTATGAAAGCCTTTTTCCCATAATTGATATTATTCCTTCTTTTTCTTTTAAGTCCTTAGAGGATTATGAATGTCAGTATTAGAATAAAAGGAAGATTGCTTTAGATAATTTTATGTGCAGGGCTCTGTTCCAAAGGAACCAAACTCAGATGGGGATCTTTGAGAACACTGGTAAAGGGACATGATAAAAATAAGGTGGGGGTGAAGAAAACCAAAGTGGGGGAGGGGAAGGAAGAAAAGATCTGGAAATCAAACTCAGAGGTTTCCAGTATCACTGACATTCTGCACTTTTGGTCATTACAATCCATCTGGAACATTTTGATGCTCTAGCATAACATTGGTTCAAGATTGTTTTCACTTAAACACTGGTGATTTTTTTTTTCCTGACTTATGTGAAGCTTTCCAGTAACTGGAGTAGCATGATCTTATCCTAGATTAACACAGGACGTGACCGTAGGGAATCAAAGGCATTGAGACTATGTCCCTAAGACTGTAATGTCTAATGCCATAGTTGTTTTCTGATTCGGGACTAGAAGATGAAACTCTGAAGGATGATTCTTAGCGTATAAAGTCACATTACTTCAGTTTCCACAGGAGAAGTTGTTATCCCATATCACAGAGACATCGTGCTAGCAAACCCCCAACCTACAGCTACAACAGGAAAGACCAATGCCTCATTTAAAAGTGGCTTTTCTTAACCTGATTTATATCTGCCGTGATGACTTCCCTTTAATACTTCTCAAAGAGTACACCTGAAGAGTGTTTCCTCTCATCTGCACTCCCTGTTCCTGGCTAAGCAATGTCTAGAAAGGCTAACATAGCACTGCTGTGTGACCAAGCAGAATCCGAGTGTGAAGAGCATCACATGGCTCAGAAATCTATGTTGTATGACCACTCCAGCTGCAGAGGGGACACAAGATACCTTCACTCTCCTCCCCCCAGTAAATCTGCATGTTCCTTCTGAAATGCTGCTTTTGAAAATGGTAATTTCCATGCAACTCTGTGGTATTGCCAGTGTGAAAAAATTACTTAGGAAGTGGAAATGAGCATTAGAGTGCCTTATTAATCAGATACCTAAACTAATTTTAAGAATAAATATGCTTTCCTCTTTTATATGATGTAAATGTTTAGACATGTTTCTGAGATTAAATGCAATATGGTTTGAAATCACACCTCCTGTTGAAAAACTGCAGTGCATAAACTTGTAGGACATCTTTTGCCATTAATCTGAGCAGACATATGGGAAATGTCCTAATCTTGTACCAGTCAGCCTACAGGTTTTTGTTGGCAAGCAGTGAGAAACATTAAGCTTTCATTCAACCTATTACTGCATTGGCTGTAGCTACCTTAGAGTAGCAAGGAGAAAGGTAGGGATGTGACAGAAATCCAATCAGCCTAATGCAGCTTCCTAGCAGTTTAAATCCTGCATCACAGATGATGACAAGGCTACTCCAAAGGGTAAATCTTTGAGAATGTTTACAGTTTCCCCTTTTCATAGGGAACATCTGTCAGGTTGTTATGTCAGCCCATTCAACCCAGTCCGGGTCTGAGAGCCAACAGTAACATAAAAAAGAGCAAGATTACAGTCAGTTGGCTTTTTTTTTTGGCTTTGGCTGCTAATGCATCTTACATATACACTAGTGTTAAGGAGGCTGATGGAGAGGAGCCCAGTTTGTGTGGTGGGGACATTGATTTCCTGAGCTTGTCCACTGTCCCAGAGGCCTCACGATGGTCAAGGTGCAGCCTGTGTTGTGAAGTTGCTGAGTCAGCCAGCCCCTGTGCAGTGTAGCCCCTTTGGGGTGGGGATGGATCAGGCACAGAAGTTGTTAGACTTCAAATATATGCTCCTTTTCTCCCTGGTAGAAGTTATCCAGAAGGACCATGAGGAGACCAAGCATCTGTTTGGGAGTCTGGGCAGCAGTTGAGAGTGTTGAGAATCCGGTGTGCTTACCATTGCTTTCAAGTTTCTGCCTGGTTGATAGCTTAGTTGTCCCGAACCTGAAACTTCTGATGATAAAATGTGGCACTGTGCAGTGATTGTTTTGAGGAAGGGTAGAGCAGAAGTCAGGACACTGGTTAAGAAGTGAAATAGATCGTTTCCAATCTCAGCTAAATTACAAATTCACTCTGTAATCGTAGAGGTCATTATCAAAATATAATGGTCAAGACAGTAAAGTTATCATTAATTAGGGAATTTAAATTCCCAATTTAGGAGCCCCCAGGAAATTGTGGGTCCTAAATTATTGTAGCTCCAGTAGAACTATTTCCACAGCAAAGCTTTTGTCCATAATGTTACTCCTACACCACTGCACGGGTACAGGGCCATATTTTATTTTCACTTGAGATGAAGTGCTTTTTCTTAAATACCTGTAGAATAAATTGTGGCTAAATGATGCCCCGGATGATGTAGCCACTTCAGGTGTTGACATGGTAAATCTGTAGAATGCAATTGGGTTTAGAAGCTCGGAGTGCTGTCAACCTAAAATCCAGAAAAAAGGAATGAGATTTACTCTACAGCTAGGGTAATAGTCCACATTAACTCTAAAAGTTAATGTCTTGCAGAGTTAAGGTTAAATATATGAAATATTTTTAAATAGGTCATTATGATGGTGGAACATATATGTATTAGATGAAAGTTTAGAATCCTGTTCTAAAGTAATATGCTACAGTCAGAAATACTTAGAAAGTTGAATAAGTTATGGAACCATGATGTGGCATGCACCTATTTCTGGTACCATTTAGAGGTCTTGTTTTTCCATTAGATCCAGCTTCGTGCCATGTGGACATCTAACATTTTTATCCTGTGTCATCTGGTTTTACCCAGCTACTTGCTTCCCAATGAGCAAACTGTGTGACTGGTGGAGATTTAAACTGCTCGTGACAATTTGAGCAATTGTTGCCAAATTATGTGGAATTATAATCCAGTGGATAAACATTCTTGTCAAGATCTTTAAGCCCATGGATGAAAACCTTTAATTCTCATTTCTTATGAAAGCCAGATCTGTGTTTCCCATAAAGCTAGACCTGCACCTGATTGATACCTCCTGTCAGAAGAGAGAAAATCTCCAAATCTTAGGAAACCAAAGCCAGTCACAAAAGTGCTCAAATAAGGATTTAGGAACTACAAAGTAGACACCACTTTGTGAAATTTCATCTCCAAACAGAAGGAGCATGCATAAAACAACACTGACAATGAAATAACAGACTCCTCCCCGAAAGAAGTGAAAGATGGCATGGAAGCTAGCCAATGTGAGATCAAACCAGTGGTAGCATGGCTGGAGAGAAGTCAGATGCAGATGAAAAGTGGAGATAAACTTTACATATTTTTCTCTGAAGCCCTGTGAGCTTGCCTACATGTGGGTGAGTATCACTGATTTTCTAATGAGTCACTGGAGCAGTTGAAGCAAATGATTTAATGAAGAGTAATTTGGTTGATAAGAAAGCAGGGTTTCTTCAGACGAAGCCTCTCATAGAAGATTTGCACTGACAAGATGTAAATCATCAACCCTGGTCCTGGGGTAGTTGAGGGGTAATGGCTTGTGTTACAGAGGAGATCCTTCTGACCTCGGGCCCTGATGGGTTCTTCAAAGAGGAGGTGACTGGGATATACAGTTGTGGTTTGGTGTTAAGCCTAGTGGGTGAGAGTAGGGTGCAGAAACCAGGTCATTAAGAGTAACAGCAAGAAGAATCATTTGGATGTGCATCTCTGACATCTGGCTGTGGGTCTGAGGTGCTGCCAAATACCTGTTGTATTGTTTCTTTGGCTGTAAGGAAGGGCAGGGGTGGCTTTGTCTCATTGGCCTTGTCTGAATATCTCTTTCACAAGTTTTCTGGTTATAGACTAAGCTTGGGTAGACTGTTATTACCATGAAGTGGTTCTTTTTTAGAGCAGCAGTTGAGTTAAAATTCTCTGGGAGTCACCCAAGATACCCTCTAGGCTCCCCACGTTTACCCTGGGTGGTGATGATGACTGGGATGAGTTCTCTTGCATACAAGGGTTGTTTTCTTCTGCACCTGCTTTGCTCGATCAGAGCCTAAGCAACTTCCAATGGAAGTCTATCAGAAGACTGTGCACAAAATTTAGGGTATCACACACTCTGTGCTTCCCACATCCCACTGGCAAAATTGTTTCCTTTTTTACTGAGTCACTACTTCAAAGTAGTTTTGCAGCACTTATGTTGATCTGCACTTCAATATGTGCTTCTCTTCGGTGAGAAGGAATGCAGTTTTTAAGTAGCATCAATCACCATAACTGCAGTTTTACACTTAATATTACAGTTGCTTCTTGACTGCTCCTTAACATGCAAGGAGGACGGGATAAATGGTCTGGGTGCTGGGTATGAGGTTGTTTTAGTTTACATGCAGCTTTCAACAAGTTAGGAACACTGTTCTCTTGGGGGCTTTTTCTTCTCTTTTTCTTTGAAGGGTGAAATTCATTTCAGCAACTAGAAAGACCTAGATTCGATGCTACCATGTAGATTTCCAGTTGGACAAAATGATGCCATTGCCTGGTATAGTATTACAAAAAGACCACATCAAACTACAAGAGTCTCCTGTAAATGCATGATTATAGTGCTAGACTTGTACCAGTTGAAAAAATGACTAATTGATATTCCTTCAATTATATGTTTGGCTCTCCACATGGATATAGGCAGTCTGCAAAAATACTGTGTCAATTTGTACGCTGGCAAGTTTGGAAGGGTTCTGGAGAAGGAAAGGGGAGGCTGGAAGTGCAGCCTTTAGCATGCATTGTGGTATCACCTAATCCTGCCATCTCATCAGGGCCTGCTCATGTGGAAAGCAGCAGAAAACAAAACCCCACAGGAGCACCCAGGCAGTGCAGGAAGGTGCTGCTGGTCATCAGGGTGAGGGCTGTGTTTCCAGCCCAAACCCCTTCCTCACTGTGACATTGTGATACCGTGTGGCAAGGAGAGGCCTGTTTTGTATGAGGGGCAAAACCAAGGTGCTGATCACAGGACAGCTTAGCTAAGTGTCTTTTTTGCAAGAACTTAAAGCATTTTTTGAAAGAACCTGATTTCTATCGCCAAATTACAGCCTGTCAGATTACAGTCAGAATGGTTATATTCTGGTTGCCTGAAGTACTCCTGCAGTGTTGATGGCATGCACAAATAAATAATAAATAAATAACGTGTTTTAAAAGTGCTAACCAGGCAGAATGGCAGAAGGCATATGGGTGTGGCCATAGGGGTTGAAAAAGCATACTTTCTTCTATTTTTTGATACTTTTGCCTGAAATAGCCTCATATCTTCAGGTAGGCTTATGGCCAAGAAAAACAAAAGTCAAACCAAAGTCCACAGGAAACCGTAACAGGCCTAAGAAAGGCCAACGAATGAAGGGTGTAGAAAAATCACTGTGAATGACATCATTGACTAGTGGCAGTGGGAAACTCTGAGGACTTGTAGCTGCTCATGAAGAGAGAGGTTGGGGAAATGAAATGTTAAAATATTCTGGATTTTTATTTATTTGTCTTCTGTTTTCTAAGAATCCTGGGAAAAACCACTTCGTTATGATTGCCACCCATTGCTTTCTGACTTCTAAGGTCCCACGGATGCAGTTTATGCCTCTGAGTTGCTATAGATACAGGGAATGAAAGCTGTTCCTGGCCTTGCTGAAGTTGCTGGGAGTCTTGCCATTCAGCAGGGGACAGATTCCACCATAGATTTTCAGTGGCACAATCTTAACTTCTAACAAAGACAAAATAAGTCAAAACTGCCACTTCAAAGAGCAACAATTTGCAAAGGAAAAGAACCCATGCTTAACTGTTTGTGGCTTAGAATCGCTTCTGTTACTTTATCAGCATTGCCCAAGTTAGCACAGCGTGAATTAAGTACGTGAATAAGCATTTGCATGTTTAATCAGAAGTAGCTTTCTGGCAGATACTGACATGAACCTAACACTAGAAAGCAAAAGTGAGGAAGCAAATTGAGAGTGCTGCAGGTGGATATTGAGCTGGACTTATTAGATCACAATCATCTTCTGATGATACAAAAGGCTTTTGTGTTCAAGTATTTTTTTACGATTGGCCATGATCTTTTGTTAATGCATCTGAATGCGCTGGCTTGTAGGCTGGGGTTGTATTGCTCTCCTGTGCTGCCTTTTGACTTAATTTGTGTAGTGGACTCCGTTTTAACACAAAGCTTGTATCACAGATCACCTTTCCTGCTGTTTCTGAGCACAGATTGTGCTTTTGTAGTATCTGTTGCAATGATTTTAATTGAAACGTGATAGTGAGAAAGCAGAAAAGATATTGTATATCATCAGTTCATGGTTTCCTCTGCTCAAAAGTCAAGGAGCAAATGCCATGTGATGAGGCAGTTCTCAGCAGACCCCGTCTGGGGAATGCAGAGTGTAGCTACACTACCCAGAAGTTTTCCTGGTGGTAGAGGGGGAGCAGCTGGCTCCTGAGCTGTTTCCATGCTTCAGGATGTAGGCAACCTCCCATTTTTAGTTCACAGCATAGCCTCTGCATTGCTTTGCTGCAGCTGTTTGGATTTGGTACTGTAGCACACACGACATCCCAGCTTGCCCACAATTGTAGATATTTCTATAAAAGTGTGCTGCATGATTACCAAAGCTAAAATTGAAGCAGAGGCAGAGTGAAGCAAGGTCACAAGTCAGCAGTAAACTCAGGACAAATCCATTGCTCTATGTCCCAGGGTAATGCTCTGCCTGCCAGACTTGGTTAATTGGTGTACGGTGCTCCTTTCCCAGCTTCAGCATCTGGCAAATGATGGAATAAGGCAGCTAAACTGAAGGTGTGTCATAGGTAGGTATTGGTGAGGTTCATCTCATAGAGATGATGAAAGAATCGCATTAAATACCATATTTTTCTATCATCATTCCCTAGAGAGTCACAAAATACTTCACAATGTTAAATTATCTGTATTGGAACAGTCTCCCCAGTGCAACTGGAGACCACCCAGAACTGATCCTAGATATAGCAGCATCCTCTCCAAGGAGATAGACTGAAATTGTTTGGAGTTCGCTGCCCGTAAGGCATATTCTGGGCTGGAGACACGCACGCAGGCAGTGCTCAGGGGATTTGTCTCAGTGTGCTGTTTCTAGTGGGCTTTGTTTGCATTTGTGTAATGGAACCATTTAAAAAATAAATATCAGTTTAAAAATAAACTAGCGATCTTCATATTTAATGTTTATCTAGGATAACTGGCATCCATGTCAAAAAACCTTTAGTAGCTTTATGAATCTGTTTATTCAAGTATCCATATTTCAAAAGAGGATTATGATATTTGCATGTTAAGGAGCACATGTTTTATCAAGAAAATGTCTTCTTTATATAATTTTATGCTGAAAAGAGAATGCTGTGCTTTCTAACAAAGCTTTCAACTAGATTTGTCAGTCTCAATAGCATGAGTAGCTCCAGTGTAGTTTTGCTCTGCCTTAGAGACTTTCACTGTAGCCCCTGGACTTAGTGTTAAGTTCAAATCAAGAACCCAACTATTTAAATGAACTTATTTCTTTGTTTAGCTGTAGCTGAGGGAAAAAACCCAACAACAAAACAAACAACAACTGTATACTGGTGTCAGCAGAGGACTTCAGAGAGAGTTTTCTGTGTGATTTTTTTAAATGAAAGACAAATGACTTATTAGGCATTGATTCTGTACATGCAGTCTTTATGTATGGTTAGGGACAATGTGGATTAATAGCAACTAATAACAATGGGGGTTAATAACAAATTGGGAAGATCAGAAGACCTAAGACACGCACCTTTACCACCTTTATAATTTTGGATATCTCTGTGGAGATGGTCCCTTGATTTTACATCAGGCGTTTGACAAATTGATTGTATTGTCCCAAATGTTCACTTCCTCAATGGAACTTGCTCCATCCAAGTCTCTTTTTAGGCTCTGAGCGTTATATGTCCTTCTGCTGAAATAATCCTGATACTCATTTCAGCTGCGTAGGAAAGTTAGCTGGTGTCCATGGTGCTAATATGAAATACAACAACACAAGTGATGTAATTTAATTATCTAAAGCCATTTTGAAAAAGCTTGCTTGAACCTTCCTTAGCCAGCCCTAGTGTAAGTTACATTGGAGTGAGCTTACTGTGGGGATTTGAAAGACAGTCATGGGGATCAGACACCAGAGAGTTCATACCCGTACGAAAGGAACAGAAGAATTACAATGCTCTGCGGAGCTTTGATTAACTGTCTCCAGAGTAAATACAGCCTCTGGAAACAAAAGCTTTCTCTCACACTAGGCCCCAGAATTGGCAACTTTAGCACATTCTCTTTGTTCACCTCCAGGATGGCTGGCAGGTTCAGCCAAAGGAGAGAGACTGTAAATTACAACAAAAAGGGAATTAGAAGATGTTATTTTAATCAGACTACTGAATGACTTCATTGCCGAGCTAGTGCACGGTGCGCACAGTAATCAGACTTCTGTAGACCCGGCGCGGTAGCTTTCGCTGTGGGGTTGTACCAGAGGAGGCTCAGAAAGAAATCTTTCAGCACACCCTTACGGTTGAACGGTCAGGCAAGTCCTGTATCCCTTCCCTTGTACTTCTGTTGTATCTCCTTCGGATCGCTCTCTGCATAAGCAATAAGGCTGAATTGTTTTAGCTGGGACACCGGGCACCGATTTTGCAAAACGTGATCTGCTCATGTAGACGCAAGTGCCCAGAGAGAGTCCAGCATCGTTCCCAAAGAGGGTCAGGGGATACTTTGCTAGGAGCTGCTGTTGAATGATTAATTTACACCCAAGTCCCCTGCATTATTTTAAACTCTGTCCTCATTCTTACAGAGAAATGCAAAATCTTAGAAAGTGCTTGTGCTGGTCCCCTCTGTTGTCAGAGCTAAAATCTCACTGTTAATTACTGGATTTAGTTTCCTGCTTTGCCATAGCTCTCCCATGCAGGCAAACTGAATTTCCTTGCAGTATTTCAAGTGAGACATTTACTGCCAGTGTTAGCCTAAGAAAGGATTTTTAAATGCTCCCGTATTTTGAATTATTTTCCCTGTTGATTGTACACTTCTTCACATGCACTTTCCCTAGGCTCTAAACATCTCTCAGAAAAAGCAACCTGTCTTTCCCACAGCAAGGTTCAAGAGCTGTCCCCCAGAGTCTGTTCCCAAGAGTTGGTATGCATGGAGCAAAACCAAATTGCAGGATTGGATTTTCCAAGGGAAAATACCTGCCATTATTTAGAATGAAAGAACATTTTCCACTGCACATTGCCATCACATAGGTGACTGAACAAGAGGCAACTGGGCTAGCAGACTCTAACAGAGTTGGAAACTTACTGAATAAAATCACGAGTTGTGAAGCTATTTAACAGGATAATTTACAGAAGAAAGTTAATGTTTCTGTGTAGTTTAGTGGAGTGGATGCCATGACTATGTGAACTTTTAGGGAGGAGAAGCTGGTGGTGCAAGCCAGGAATATTCTTTAGGGCAAGGCTGTGTATTTGGAGAGCCTATGTGAGCAGTCCTGTTTCCCAGGTGAAGATGCACACCACCATCACCAGAGGAGGTCCACATCACCTCATTCCTTTTTCTTAAAACTCCAACTCAGATCTGCTCAGGGCAATATCCATGTTTGGATCTTCTCTTGTCCACTCCCTTTTCCTAATACCACTGACACATATACATGCCTGATAAATTCACCATCCCCATTAGCTCTTTATGTCACCAGACAAGAAGAGCTTGTCTAGGCAAAATTCAGCTTTTGAGTCAGTCTTGTTATGCAGCACACTGCTTTGCAAATTCACTTGTTCCATTAGGAAAGTGGCTAAATTGAGGACAAGGATTATTCTGGACTGTTACTTCCAAGTCTTGTGAATCATCTTGTACAACAATATAGCGGGTTTTTCCCCTTCTTTTATCTTTCCCATGAAATTCCCAGCCTGTGTTCTACAAGTGCATGCCAAGGGGCAGACAAAGGAGCATCAGGCAGGGAGCTCACAAAACAGCAGGGAGTGCATGAGTTCTGAGAAGAGGAAGAGGCAGATGCACGCTGAAGGACTTTCTTCAAGATGCGTTAAGACCATTTCAAGCCAGGTAGGCCCTCCCTCGCTGTAAGTAGAATTGTGGATGGCAAAAAGCAAGCAAACAACACAGGGATCAGGTGGGAAAATAATTACTTTTTATCTATTTATCTGTTCTATTTATTTATTCTGTCCTGTCTCACCTCAAGAGCTTCTTGAGGGACAGTAGAGTGGAGAACATGAACCTAACATTTAAAAGCCTTAGAAGTATTCTTATTCTGTCATTAATGCTTCCATATCTGACATCACTTTTGTCATTGCTTTCATCACTCAAATTTTTAAACTTCTGGCATTGTGTGTGGCTGATATTACAAAGTCTTGTTAGTGTGTGGTTTAACAACCAGTATGAGCCTCAGTTTGCAGAAAGAAGCCACCTAGAAAGCAGGTGATAAAACCAACTGAGTGTCCCTGATGACTTTCTCCCCCAAACCCCAAGAACAGATTCCTTTAATGTGAGAAGCAGTGATGCCTACTATGGCATAGGGCATGCGGTACAGATTAGGACTTTTTAAAATGCTTGTCTATGTAGAGAGTTTCCACAAAACCTGTTTATCTTAAGCCTCCCAGAGGCCTGATTTTGAGAGCCTAAGGTTATTTATTTCCCGTAGACTGCCTTCTAGGAAGGTACATAAGCCCAGACTCTGCCAGGAGACAAGACCACCTAACCTGGACATCTCCTGTAGAGGAAAAAGGGACTACTGTGGAGACACATGTGATGAGCCTTTGTGATAAACTCTGCCCAGAAAATGGTTCCATTAAGGAGATAAAGGTTAAAGATAAAGCAATTTTCTGTGGTGGTTGTGTGGAGTTTTGAATGCCCTCTCCTCATACATCCCCATGGTGGAGTTTACAGGGTTCTTAATGACTTGCCCAGGGAGCAGCCATGAGTGTAACACACAATTCTCTGGTGCATTTCTCTGCAGAGAGCCCTTCCAGTCATAGCTGGCAGCGTATCAAGCCACTTCATCTCCTCAGGTATGTGGGGTCCTCTTTGTCATGGAGGGGCAACTTAGGACTGCACATTTACAGATGTGTGGTGTGCCTGAGCAGCAAATTTGATCTTGGCAGCAGTGACAGGTTGCTTCTCCAAGCACAGCATGAATGTTTCCCCTGTGGTCATTCAGGGGTGTCTCGAGAAAGTCTTGAAACGTCCTAATAGTTTAGTTGGACTATGTTTAACCCACTGACTGATGAAGGCTAGGACTGATTGGCCTCTACATTGGTTTGTCCTTCAGCACCTTGGAGCCAGACCTCTCCTTTGGCAGGCCAGGGATCTGAGGCATTAGGATCTCTTGTTTTACCACTTCATTACTTACCTGGACAGCAATCTCTTGCAGCATATGGTTTGCTATTGCTGGCCTCATGTTAGAATAAAAAAATATATTAAAAAAGAAAATGCCCACATAAAAAGAAAGTCAAACCCAAACCAAAATTCAAGGTTGCTCCTTAAATTTGGGACTTTCTGGAGCTTGAGAGAGAAATGAGGGGCCTGGTTTTGTTCCCTCCCACTTAGCCTTCTTCCATTTTCTTATTTTTTTTTGTTTACCTTCATTTTCTTTCCCAGTTGCAGTTCTCTCATCTTGAGCCTGCACATGAGCCAGGGGTGCCTGTTGTTCATCACACCATGAAGACCTGGCTAGCCATATGTCTTGCTGCAGTTTTGTATGGATGACTGCAGAGTTTGCAGATCCTTTTCCCCTTCCCTCATAGTTGTTTGTGAGGTTTGGAGCCCTTTTTTTTCTGCAAGCCTTGCTGCCACGGTTTTCTTTTCAGTGGTTTGGATGCTGAGGCTAGCATTAGCGCCAGTGCCATATTGCTTGTTTTCAGCAGCACTGCTGGGCTATTTAGCTTTTTTCCTGACTCGGATCTAATCGCACAGTCCAGTTATCTATAGTGCTTGAAGTCTGCCTTCAGCCACCCTGGAGGAGCTTTGGGGTCCTGTGAGTACTGGACTACTTCTCAGCTTCACTGCTGACTTCCTATGTGATCTTGGAGAAAAAATTTTGGATGCACTTCTCAAAAGCACTGTTAAAAGTAAGTGAGACTTCTCCTAAGCTACTTCAGCCTTTCAGAGCACTGTTCTGTGTCTTTGCCATCTGCTGTCTTCCCACCTCTCCTCCTAATGACTTGTTTGGGCTGCCAGCTCTTTGGAGCACTGCTGCTTCTTGCTGCTGCTTCTGTGTACGTGCCTTTGGCCTAACGTGGCGGGATCTGGGTCTTAGTTAATAGTGACAGCATCTCAGGGTGGACAAATGTGGGGCTGAACTGGAGCTCGCTGTGAATGACTCTGAAATTGAGGCTGGAATGACCCGACTAGGGAATGTTGATATTAAATGTTCCTTTCCGTTAATCAGTTACATATGGTGGCCTGAATAAATAGGAGTATACAGGGTTGGGTGCAGCCCTGTTTAACGTTCAGGAGTTTGCATCTGCGGACGTGGGCCACAAGCAGTGAGTGTGGAGGAAGCAGGGTCCAGTAGTGAGCCCACGAGTCATGGATGTGGCTGACTGCTGAAGGCAGGGCAGCGGCTGCCTGTCAGGGCTTGCAGACACCATACATCCAGTCGCATGTGACGCCCTGATCCAGCCAGCCAGCAATCCAAGAGCCCAAGCAACACGCTGCTGCAGCCGCTGCGAGTGGAGGAAAGAGAGAGTAAAGACCCATTAGCAGCCTTTAATAAATCCGCAATATAAGAAACATGCAGAGTACAGGTGGAGCTGTAGGCTAGTGCACTTTTTTCCCCCCCTTCAACCTCATTTTTGTTGAAGAAATAGAAAATGCTGCTATGTAAAATATGAGAAAATAAACATTTAAAATATAAATATTACTGGGGAGCTTATTCCTTCAGCATTTCCTCAGCCCTGTTAAGATATTTGAATCAATGTTCTAAAAAGAGGAATTTAAAGCAGAAAACCTGGTACATGAGTACACCTAAATGAGTGATGAGTACACATCAGCTCCGTCAGAGGTTGATCAGATGTTGATCCCTGCTTACTACTGCAGGGAGGTTGGACTACATGACCTTTAAAAGTTCCTTCCAACCGAACGCATTCTATCATCCTATTCTGTAATCTGCAATTGGAAGAGAAGAAGGTCATGAGGAGTAGTCAGCATGGATTCACTAAGGGGAAATCGTGCTCGACCAACCTCATAGCCTTCTACGATCTCATGACAGGCTGGGTAGATGGAGGGAGAGCAGTGGATGTCATCTACCTTGACTTCAGCAAGGCCTTTGATACTGTCTCCCATGACATCCTGATAGCAAAGCTGAGAAAGCATGGGATAGATGAGTGGACAGTGAGGTGGGTTGAGAATTGGCTGTCGGACCGAACCCAGAGGGTTGTGATTCGTGGAGTAGAATCTGACTGGAGGCCTGTTACCAGCGGTGTTCCCCAGGGTTCAGTGTTGGGTCCAGTCCTGTTTAATATCTTCATTGACGATCTTGATGAGGGAATAACATCCACCCTCAGCAAGTACGCCGATGATACAAAGCTGGGAGGAGTGGCTGACACGCAGGAGCACTGCGCTGCCATCCAGAGAGACCTGGACAGGCTGGAGAGCTGTGCAGTGAGAAACCAGATGAAGTTCAACAAAAACAAGTGTAAAGTCTTGCACCTGGGAAGGAATAACTGTTTGTATCAGTACAGGCTGGGGGATGACCTGCTGGAGAAGAGCTCAGTGGAGAAGGACCTGGGGGTCCTGGTAGATGACAGGTTGGCCATGAGCCAGCAGTGTGCCTCGGTGGCCAAGAGAGCCAATGGGATCCTGGGATGCATCAGGAGGAGTGTAGCCAGCAGGTCAAAGGAGGTGATCCTCCCTCTCTACTCTACCCTGGTCAGGCCCCACCTGGAGTATTGTGTCCAGTTCTGGGCTCCTTGGTATAAAAAGGACAGGGATCTCCTGGAAAGAGTCCAAAGAAGGGCTACGAAGATGATTAAGGGCCTAGAGCATCTCCCCTATGAGGAAAGGCTGAGTAAGCTGGGACTGTTCAGCCTTGAGAAGAGAAGACTAAGGGGGGACCTAATCAAAGTTTATAATTATCTGAAGCAGGGCATGCAGGGGGAATCAGCCAGCCCCTTTTCAGTGGTCTGTGGGGATAGGACAAGGGGCAATGGCTGCAAGTTGGAGCATAGGAAGTTCCGCACCAACATGCGGAAGAACTTTTTCACAGTGAGGGTGACTGAGCACTGGAATAGGCTGCCCAGGGAGGTGGTGGAGTCTCCTTCACTGGAGATATTCAAGACCCGCCTGGACGCCTATCTGAGCAATATGAGCTAGGGAGCCTGCTTTGGCGGGGGGGTTGGACCCGATGATCTCTTGAGGTCCCTTCCAACCCCTACAATTCTGTGATTCTGTGATTCTGAGGTGCACAGGAGATACTAGTGGATGGTAGGAGTTGTTACTCTCTGCTTTTTCTTTGCAAGTGGGAATTCGGGGTCTTGACTTTATGGCTCTCTTGTAAATCCAGTGTAGCACTGATCACTGGAAAATGTTATGATCTATTTGAAATTGCAAGTATTCTGTGCCACAAGCCTCAAAGTTTCATCGCTTGACTATTTCACCACCTGTGTGTAATTAGCAGCTTAACATCAGACGGTAACTGGGAAGTTGCAGTAAAATGGAAAACCTAGGCAACCTGACTTTCTATCTTGATTTTAAACAGACCAGACACCACAAAAGTATAGTGGTCTCTTCTGTGGACATATTCTCTCAAACATTTCTTAGAGGTTTTACCCTTTTAACCAAGGACATAACTGGTTGAATGCATATCAAACACGTTGCCATTCATGCTAATATTTTCCAATTAGAAGTTATCTGGGGTATATTTTACAGAAACTGTTTCAGTGCTAGCCAAAACTTGAAAGCTGCTGTTACTGAAGGTCTGGCAAGACATAAATCTAATGTTGGTTTAAAGGAGCAACGTGTTGTGAGTGCTTGAATTGCCTTCAGGAATAGTTCTGACAGATGGGAGGCTTGAAACTTATTAACATTGTAAGTCAGGCGGATGGTTTAGTGCTTGTGTTGTCCATGCTGAATGAACATAAAACTGTCCCAGAAAGGCTGGGTTGAGGCAGGAGGTCTGCTCAGAGACAGAAACATCTCTGTGTCATGGCTCCTGGGTACCACCCATGTTTCCAGAGGTGTCAAGAGGAGTATGGCACCTGAGTCCCATTGCCTTGCCAGCTTAAATGGCAATCAAAAAACAAGTAAGCACCAGCCCTGAAGCGCATACCCTCTGGCTTTATGATCCTCCCACCATGTCCTTTCCATGGCACTAGCTTTGCTGCAGCACAGTACAACCACATGAAACCTATCTGTCCAACTGAGAGGTTTCTGGTTACAGAGCCAGTTTCAGAGTGATCTTGGCCCCTGCTGCAGAGCAAATTGGAAATATTTGTCCAGCAAATTTGCCTGATGGATTTCATGTGCTGTTTGATTTCCTCATTCTTTGAGTTTAATCTGTCAGGTCAGAATGTGTGGCTTAGTACAGTTGGCTGGTACTGTCTAGAGGAGTGGGAAGGATGGCTGGTGAAGCCACCAGATGCTGCAGCCCCCAGTGAGGAAAATCCTCTGGATCTCCATCCACTGACAAGCCTGACTGGGACAAGTGGGGCAAGGTTTTGTCCAGAGATTTTGAGGGAAGAGAGTTGATGGACGGCTGTCTGCTGATAGCATACATTGGTTGGATCATGGGCATTCGGTACAATGCCTGCCTTTGGCTAAAAGTGGTAGAAGTAGGATATCTCTGTGCAGGATGGTTGGCTGATTACCCCAGTGTAATTGCGAAGCAATCCTAATTGCGTTTGTTCTTTAATCCAAAATGTTCTGAACCAAGTCATCTGAACTCTTTAATGTAAAATATGTGTATCGTTGCTGCTCTAAAAACAGGTAAATCTCTTCTTCCTTGCTCTTTTTAAACTAGCTGAGCAATATCTTGACTTTGTTTTAAAGCCCTTTTGCCAGGTTTTTTTGTCTTAAGCACCAGTGACAAGAATATGAAAGGAATTAGAAAATTATTATGGGATTAAGATAGAATCTTGCTGATACATGAAAGACATGTTGATTTCTTGTCCTCCAAAGAGAGCAATATTGGTTCTGCAATTAAATCTGCTGTGGACAAATACAAAAGGAGTTCATGTGCAGTAATGTATGTGGCAGGTAAGGTAGTAATGCATGGAACAAGCTTTGATTAAAAGAAACCACATTCCCAAAACAGTCTTTAGCTAAAACTATGTTTCAATTTTTTAGTGAGCTGAAGAAAAAGTATTCTTGCATGGAAAAGGTTATTTCTGTCTATGGTTAATAGTGAAAGTGGGTATGCTTCTGAATTATTTTACAATGTCTGTCTCATCAACAAAGAGGTGCTTTGCTGCATGGGTGGACATTTTTCTAATTCCATAGAAATTTCCCGTATAGAATAAAATTAGATGGGATACAAAGCTAATTTATTTGATCCTTCTTTGAGAGTTGTCCTCCACATGTAATTTTCATCAAATAGAAATGCCGCCCTCCATATCCTCTTCCTTGTAACCACAGACATGTCCACAGCTTTCATAACAATGCCATATATAAGAGAAGAACACTTTTTTTTTAAATGGAAAATGACATACAGCACTCTGGATTCCTGTTTGTTACGAAATCTGACCAAAAAATAATTCCCTTAAAACTCTACGGAGTGGACTGTTAGCTATTTGAAACTCCCAGCTAACTGACAATCAGTCTTAAACCATGAACTCTAAGCTAAGTGCTTACAAACCAAACAGTGAATGTCAATGGGAATCTTGCATCAGCAAGGACTTCAGGATGTGGCCGTGTGCATTGCTCTGCTGCTTATTCCAGTTCCTGTTTTCTTCTCCCTTTGAAAGCCCCGTTTGAAGTTGCTTCCTAATCTTCTAAACTGTTGACTTGAAAGCGCATATCGGCCCTCTTAAGTATGAGTCATGCCAGCCCTCAGTCATCAGTATTGTCCAGAAATGTAATGTTTTCCTTCTCATCTCTCCTTACCCCCTTAACCAAGGGCAGCTATGATTCATACTGTAAAAGGGCTTGATTTGCATTTGATATGAGTCAACAGCTAATTCAAGATCAAGAAACAGCATCAAACAAGCCTGACAAAAAGGAAAGGAAGCTTTCCTGTTTACTGTGGCTGAATAAATAGTAGAGGCATAGATGTTACACTTGAAAAATCAAAAGGTAGATTACACTGTCTTGATACCCCCTTCACAGAGATACTACAGATGTTTGAAAAAAATAATTTATGTTAAAATATACTATGTTTCAAGCAAACCAAAAAGTTGTTTCTTTCTTAAACGTCCCTGCCAAGAAAACATTTCTGCTCTATTTCTTTACAGAAATCGTTGTGCTAGACTCATTAAAGGGGAGCAACACAAGATGAGGAAAAAAAAATCTCCCATAAGAAATCCTTTTAGGAATGCACTTAAAGTGTACAAATCTCATCTTTATTTTAGACATAAGTAATTATGTGCTTATGTGCTATTGATGTCTGTAGGCTTTAATTGCCTCTTTAAAGTTAAGCACATTTATAAATTATTTTCCCCCATCGAGTTCTAAATATACAAAATGGGGCAGAGATCTAGAGAGGGGTAAAGACAGGCCAAATGGCTGTAATAAGTCTATAGGTCCCTGCTTGCAAATCTAGAAACTTACTTTAGCAATCTTGAACTACTAGCATTGATCACTTCTAAGTAATGCAGCTGAGCAGAAACAGACATTCTGGGATCAATGCACCCTGTAGTCTTGGGGCAATTTTAATTTGAGCAAATTAATACGCACACTGTGTCTGCCACTCACCTTCTCTTTTTTCAAAAGTCACTTTGCCCAGAAGATGGCCTGTTTCTTTAAACTATCTTGAGCAGACATGTGTGAGAAGACAGAGAAGGAAATTTTTGACAGCATAGTAAAGGAATCAGTATGTGTTTTCTCTCTGTTTCTCTCTTAATATTCAGCTTCTGTTGCTTCCCTTTTCCCATCTGCCATCATCACAGTTGTCTACCTGAACTGTAAGTTCTGAAAGTCTCGTCTTGTGTCTTCGGGTGGTAGCCAACAAACCTCTTGGCATTGTCAGTGGAAGCCAATGACTGCTCAGAGGAAGAATTTGGGAGAAAATCTTTGGGAGATCAATCCCCAATCAAAGTCAGACTGCATATATTTATGGCTGTAAACTAAGTAAGTAAAATAAAGTGTTGGCCTTACCGAGGCATCATTACTCTTTCATTTCTCCCTGAAGGAGGAGAAAAAATTAATTGATGATGCAGCAAATTCTGTGTAGCGCTCTGTCAGGCTGTGAAATGGTGCTCCTCTGCTTGTAGCTCTCCACAGTGTTTTGTTCAGTCCCTTAAACTTATGTCGGCTGATCCACCTCTCTCTTTTCTAGGCTGTTCTGGTTTGGAACTTAGAGCCTCAGGATGTTTGTGTTTCCTCTTTCTTTTCTGCAGGTTTAAGGTGGGCACTATTTATGTGGATTTTCTTAGTAATGTCCTCAAAGGAATGTATAAACTTGTTTTACAGGAAGCAAGCAATTTTTTCTAACTGCATTTTCTGTCAGATACCTTGTGCACATTATCTTGTGACTACAATGACTTTTTCATGTGATATACTGCCACAGTATGTCTTCTGCTTCAATTTGTTTCAAGATATTTATAAAAAGTTTACAAAAGTGCATTGATAGCACCATTGTTTCTCCAAGGCGCGTGACCTCTATGCAAAGAGAAATTGTATATGTGAGATCCGTATTTCATGGTTGCATACTCCAGTGGAGATATTTCTGGAAATTAGGGATAATAATCCACAACCAAAGCATGAATAGTAATTCATCTATGTATGTAAACCTATATATGCCAAATGCAGCCTAGAGGTCTAACCTTGCTTAAAATTACAAGCACAGATTCTTCATACACACATATACCCCCCTCAGTTTCTGAATATTCCTATTGATATTTTTTTCTTGTGCGGGTTTTTTCCTCCCTTTATCTGCATTAATTATTGGGGAAATGCCTTGTGTTTCTAACCAGTCTTCTCCACCCTTGGTGTCCACAAACCTTTTATGTACTCGCTTGTATTTCCTACATTAAGATTTTACACACTGTGGATCTAGAACCTTTAAGTAAAGTACCCTCTGCAGCATAAATTCCTCCTCCAAAGCTGTTAAAAGGAGTAGGTTTACATTCAGAAGGCCAGCCAGCCTTAATCGCTGATATTTCCTTTTGCAAGTCTCATTTTTTGCATTAGAGTCTCTCGCAGTGACAGACCGCATCCTGTCTGAGAGCGAGAAAAATTTCCCAAACCTATTTACATGAACAGCATCAGACTCTGGTGTTTGTACTCCCTTTCTTTTATTGAAAGCTCAGGCAGAGTGTCTGCTGACACAAGGTCTTTTCCAGGCCTATACTCTAGCTATAAGTTATCAAACTGCATTTGAAAGAATAAACTTTTCAAGAAAAGGTGTGTTTGTGGAACCCTTTTCTCTGCCATTATCATAAGCAGTTTGCAGTCTGCTTCTGCAGAAGAGGAACCCTTTTTTCCATGCATGCATAAGCACCAGAGATTTTTAATTTTCCAGTGCATATTCACTGGCATTCAGCGTTAACTACAGTCTCTGTTGCCTGCCTTCTTTGCAACAGTGTTTGTGCAAGACCTCAGATAGTGGGCTCAGTTGGCAATTTTGTTTAGCAATTACCATCAGAGAATCAAAGGAAGGGCATCATCTTTATAGGCTAATTGTTACGATTAGCATCTTTCATACTCTATTCAGTTTTGCGGATTAAGGTTTTTAGATCAACAGTTACAGATTGAATACAATTTTTTACAGCCAAATTTATCATTCCTGTGTACTTTGCTTCCCTCTAAGCAGAGAAATATTGATAACCATCTATAACCCTCCAAGGCCTAGCAGGGCCCCTAGATCAGTCCTGGTTTTCCTACATAAGTTAATTATTGACCCCTCCATTTACATTGCTGTCTGTCAAGTTCCCAACTTACACCACTGGCTCTGTGTCTGCGGTACCGTTCCAGTCTTTATACTCACAGCAAAATGCCATCAGCAAACTTCAGTATCTTCCCATGCTTGCATTTTCTTTTGTGAAATGATACGGGCATAGAGCGTAGCCCCACTGTGTTCAGAGGGCGCTAAGTTGACGTGCCGTAGGTATGAACTCTAAACCACAACCCAGCTGAAGTACTTAGGGTGAGAGAAGGGAGAGGGGCAAAATACATCTGTTAAGAAGTGTCTTTCCTGGTAGATAGGTGGAGTTCTGTGCACAGACTTTGGTTCACCCCTTAGGAGGTAGGTGTAGGTAAAAAGTTTCCCCTTTCTCCTCTGGAGCTGGTGGAGTCAAGGCCCCTTTGAAAGCTGTGTCAGTACTCTCTGCTAGATTCAGAGTAATATGTCTAATTTCTTAAGTTTTAGTCTAAGTATGCTGCTAAGTATGTTTTGGCATATATATAAGAGGGAAATTGAGTTCTGTTAACTTTATTTTGTATTCAGTTGATAGGTTTTCTATGCCATTAAAAACATCTGAGAATATACTTTCTACCTTTTAGTGGCTTCTGTCCTCCTACTGTATTCACTTTCTTAACAACCAAGTATCTGGCATTTTCACCTCTTGAGTAAGTACTCCCTTTCCTGAAAATGTTTTATAAGAAAACAATTATGAATGTTATTTCTTCAAGATTTTGTTATACTTTCACATGGAGTTCATACCCACACATAATGGTTTGATTTCACTCTAGTGTCATCAAAGAAAGATTTTATCAACTCGTTTTCATATAAATAGGTTTTCTTTTCAAAACCATTTCTGTAAGTTCAGTTAACTAGCAGCCTATACACACTCTCTGGGTGTGAGAATAACTTATACACCAAAGACTAACCTATAAAAACATGGTATTTCTGTTACTGTATATGAAGAGTCCCACAATGTTTTCCTCTCTTTTCCTCTTCACAGTAGGGACATACACACTCTGTTTCTTTTTGTCCTGGGGTCTGACTATGTCAAAGCCTTGCTAAAGCTAAGTATACAACATGGACTGCTCTCCTCACTGCCTTCATCCAGACACAGGACAGACAGTCAGCTTGTCAGAGAATGCAATGAGGTTGGTCACTGTCCTTTGTCCTTGGTAAATCCCTGCTGACTGCTCTCAGTCACCTTGGCCTTCTTGTGCCTTGAAATGGCTTCTGTGAGGATTTGTTCCATAACCTTCCCAAAGATTGAGATGAGATCAATTGACCTGGACCATTCTCCTTACCACCTTTTTGCACATAGATGTGGTATTTGCTTTTATCCGGTGAACAGGAATCTCCACCAATTGTCATGACTTTTGAAGAGGGCAGGGAGTGGCCTTGCAATGACAGTGGTCTGCTCCTTCAGCACCCTCAGACCCTTCCACTACAGTCTGTGGAGTCCTGTATGCCCAAGTGGGTTAAGTGACCCCTAACTTCATCTTTCAGGACCACAGACTCTGCTAGGAGGCTCAGGGAGCTGGGAGGTCTGGGGGCAAAGCCTACAGGTGCAAAATGAAGCAAAAAGGCATCTATAATTTAGCCTTTTAGATGTCCTTTGTCACTGGATCCCAATGAGCAATGGGCCCATGCTATTCTTAACCTTCCTTTTGTTGCCAACATAGTTACAAAAAACCCTTCTTGTATTTCACATCCCTTGCTAGTGCCAGCTCCAGCTGAGTTTTGGCTTTCCCAGCTCCATCCCTGCCAGCTCAAGCAGCGTTTCTGTTCCTCCTGGATAGCTGGTCCCTGTTTCCACCTTCTATGGGCTTTGTTTTGGTATCTAAACCAAATCAGCCTTCCTCTTTAGTTTCAATTCTGTGATCCCCAGAACCAAATCATAAATTTAACTGGTCACAGACAAAAAAAATATTATAAGTACCTCTGAAGTCTTTCCATCTTTTTATCTCTCCTAGGAAATTTCTGTCCCCGTAACTTAGTTTTTCCTAAAACTGTATAATTGTGATTTCTGTAATTTAGGGTGGCAACTGGTTTGCTCTTCTCTTCAATAAATCTTGTACTTCTGACCCAGTACCATGAAAATAATAGCTACTATGTCTTCCTCCCAAGCATTGTCTACAGAATCACAGAAGGGTAGGGGTTGAAAGGGACCTCTGGAGATCATCTAGTCCAACCCCCTTGCCAGAGCAGGACCAGCTAGAGAATGCTGCACAGGACTCTTCAGGAAGAGCAGAATGTTGCTTGAACCTCTTTCGGTGTTGTGCCAGGTGTGTTGGAGCAGTGCTGTGACTGACGCGAGCCCTGCACTTACCCCTTTTTCTTTTCCTCAGGTTCTAGAGGCTGCCTCCAAATGACTGGCACCAGATAATGCCCAGGAGTGATCATCAGTCTGGTGAATATTTTGCATTGCAACTTACAAACTACAGGAAGTTTGTTCATTTTCTTGAAATAAGTAAACTGTGAAAAGAAGGATTTAGCGAGAAACCAAGGCAGAAGAAGCTCTCTGTGAAGTCAGCTAAATCTAAGAACAGGATAAGATTAAAATGCTCTGCTCTATAGAGGGTTCTCTTGAAGTATGTGTCATCTTTGGCTCCAAGCCACAAAACCAGTGCCATCCTTCTCGCAAGTGCAGTAATATGGTCATCTCTTTAATTAGGTTCCAGTTACTCTTCTGCTTGATCTGAAAAGGAAAATGCAGGAGAGAATACCTGGAAAACTCTTTTTGTAAAACAGTTGAGATTAAATAGATGTACCAATGAGCCATTAATCAGAGAAAAATCAACATCCAAAGCCAGTTGTGAAAATATGTATTAATGTTTTTGAAAATGTTTGCAAAATTACTTGACTTCCACAACTTTTCAAAGAAACTGTTAATTCAGATCTCCCCATTTTTCTCCGTGAATTTTCTTCCTCTCTGAATAGTCCACAGACTTTCACTGAAGGTACTGATACTTAGATGATGTTCTGCTCATTGTCAGAGACTGCTGCTTCAACAGGATTATTTACATACATTGCATAGATTATATTTGGAGTGGTTTTTGAGCATGCATTCTGAAAATTATTTTATTCCAGTATTTAAGCTTTTGGAAATTCACCCAATAAGCTTTGAACTCGTAAATATTAGTTGAAGGACAAGAATGAATCACAAACAGAATTGAGTAAAATTTAATTTTGCATTTCTAATGAGTTATTTACCGACCATCTCGCTTTTGCATTGTAGTAAGGGGGAGGTACTTACAGAGACGAGCTGAGTGCCTATAAACTCATCTTTTATTTGGATAGGGTAGTGCAGCACTCATTCTTTCAGTTTCAGCGCAATGGCACGGAACAATTTTTGTATATTTGTCTGTAATACACAGCACAGGTTGTAAAGCCAGACTAATTTTAATTAAAATAAATACAAACGAGAGTAAGTCAAAGAAAGACATCAGCTAAAGCTGAAGTTTTCAGCATCTGAGCATGATTCAAATTTCACAACCTATCTCTGCCCTGATGGCTGCAGAGTTACCCTTATGTTTGTTTGGGTCTCTTGTATTTTCACTTTAAATGAGTTTACAGGAATTTTTTGATTTATTAATGTACTCTGAAGTTAAATGGATAGCTTGAAAAAGTGAGAGGTGAAACGGCACTTTTCAGTGTTCACAACTGTTTTTCCAATGTTCTGGAGCAATGTAACTCTAAGCCAGCCTGTCACAGTACATGAAGTTCCTGTGGAAGTCAGTCAGGATATATCCTGTAGGATCATTATGGAGCGTGCAACCATGAAATATAGATCAGAAACATAAAAATGGACCCAGAAATCTGCAACTAGTTAGGGCTGTGCAAAATGTCCACAGTGAAAACAGAAACTACATGAGATTAGTTTAGTTTGAGGATTTGTTTAGAAATTCAGAATAAAAACTGCATTTGTCTCAAGGTTTGTTCAAGTTCGCTGTCTTGCCTATTGACTCTAAATTAATTTTCAAATAAACCCAGCGTGATTTATGAATCCCCAAATGACATTAAACTTGTGGCTTCATACGGTTTAAACTGGCCATGCTACTAAACCAGGTAGCACTCAGTGGTATTGGCTGTGTTTTGACTGGCTATTTTGAGTTCATTGGAGCCCCAAGTTCAAGGTGAAAAGCCTGGAGGTGCCAACCCTGCCCCATTCCCCACTACGGGAGCCTTGGTAGGGCTTCAGGAGTCATGCAGAGGAGCTAGGTCAGCTTCTGCAAGGGCAGAACTGTAAGCGAAGGATTCAGTCTTGCTCTGGGGAGTAGAGGCGCTCCTGTGCGTGATGGCAGAAGAAAGCTCCCGTATGTGTCTGTACAGAGCTGAAAAGCTCTTTTGGGGAGTATGCGTTCAGTCAGAGGAGTAATTGCTGCAAGTTCAAGACTTATTTATCCAGTTGTGAGTTGAGAGTGTTTCTACGTGTGTTGTTACACCTACCAGTATTAAGCTCTTCCTTCAGCACATGCCAGATTTTATCAGCAATACATATTTTGAGACATGAGTAGCTGTTTTTGGAACGGGGCTTGTGTTTCTATGGCCACTTCTGCATCTGTCGTTGGTGATTCAGGAGCAAATTCATCCACTTGTCTTCTCTGGAGTATAACCTGCCTTGCTTCTCCTATTATATGTATAATTTCACATATTAAATTTATTCCTTGTGCTGTATTTACTTTAAAACGCTATTCCATCATGTGTCTTTGTGTGCCTTTAAAAGGAGACACAAATATTTACCAGGCAATTTTAATGCTTACCAATTGCTTTTCTGGGGCTTGGTGTTAGAGTAGGCACCTTAATAGCTGTAGTTGTATCAACCGTGGCTGATATTTCCTAATTATTCATATCTAGAAGTGTTATCAGCCATCACAGAGCGTTACCAGCATCATTTTAAGCTCTCTTCACCTTCTTCAGTCTGGGTTTTATTTGAAAAGCAGACATGCAGTCCCCAGTGAGAATTAAAGTAGAAGCATTAGCTTGCAAAATATATGCCAATGACCTAATGATTCTGACATTTCCACAATGCAAGCTTTACAAGAAGGCATGCAGACAGCAAAGTCTGTTTTTCTATCTCATATTTTTTTAATGGCTAAATGTTTGGAGGAAACAAAATGGATTTATTCTGCTCAATCCAGGGTATAATATCAGGACTTATCCGGTTCCGGGCCCCAGGGCTTCAGACAACTAACAAAACACATCTTACTTCTGCTCTGCTAGTTCTCTGTTATGCTTTTCACATGCAGGAAGAAAGAGTAAAAGCATAACCCAACTGAATAAAGCAGCATGGCCTGCTATTCTTTGCTTATGAAGCATCACATGATAGACACCAAATTAAGAAGAACCCCCCACCTGTGGTTAAGTATGTATGCAACTGTCAAGCCGTTTTATATAACATAGAGGGAATTTCACCATCCCCTTCACTGCCAGAGAGTGAGAATATGTTAAAAATGTTAATGTCTTACCAAAGCATGCTTCATTATTTTTGAATAATCCAGTGATTTTACGCTGTTTAAAGAAAATCAAAGATGCTGATCCCCAATTCATTTTGAAATGCTCCAGCTATTCAATTCTTTTCCTCTGATTTATGGAAAGAAAACTAATCTGAGGTTCTTCTTGTAGAATTTAAGTTGCAATTTGTTTTTTGGCTATTCAGTCACTGTTTATGTAAGGATGTTATTGGGATAGGGCGGTCTGCCATGATATGTTAAAAAAAAATAAATAACATCTTTTCTAATAAAAATAAAATGATATTTAAACAAGAAGTTAAAAGAAATCTATCCTCTCCATTGACCTTTCAGACTGTGGTAAGCATAGAACACTCAATGCCAATTTTATGACACGGTCACATCAAATAGATTGTATGAGATATATTTCAGTTGCAATTTCAAAGAAGCTTTCTATCATGGGAGTCAGAAGGAAAAACTCATTCAAATATGTTCTTGTTACTTTTTGTACAGTAACTTCATGGGCCAGCCACCTAATGCTTAAGACATGCCATATTCAAAAACATTCCCTTAACCACAGGGTTTTCTGGTTCGTTTGCTTAAGTACTCCAAATTTTTCCTGTTGTTGTCCTGAGAAGTTCCAAGCAAATCTGATGGTGATGTCAAAGTCTCAGGGGTGCCTGGCATTTTTTCAGATACCAGGCTGGCAATTTTGTCTTTTCCTTTTTTTTTTTTTCCTCTCCCTATTTTGCAGGTGTTATCCACTTAGGTGGTGAGCTAGCTGCAGTGATTTCTCTTACCTACAGTTTAAGAGTCATTGCAGCAAAAGGACGTGGCTCATGTACATTAAAACCCAGTAAATATGGATTGTTTTCTTGTGGCACTGTGTTCGGTCAGTAAGCAGTGGAGGAATCACTTCAAATTCATTAGAAGGATCTTTGCCACAGTTTCCACTGTGGACTTCTCTGACAGAAATATTTGGAATACCTGGCTATAGACCAAGGAAATGTAAGCTTCAAAAGTGGCTCATCACTGTGCGTGAAAACCCCGTCCTTGCCAAGCGTAAGAATGATGAGTTGCTCTAGCCCAGAATTAACGTGACTCCTTCTCTGCTGAAATTTCTTCCCTACAGTTGCCATTTCTTTCTGTGCAAACAGAGGGAAAGCATTGCTAAAGCCGCCACTAGCGTATGGCATCTTTCTTCTCATCTTAACATGGGCTTCTCTTTGCCACAGAGGTGAAAGCTGCGGAAGCCTTCTGCCTTTGAAGAACTACTTCAGATGAAATGGTTCTGAAGTGCATTTAAGGGCGTTTACTTTAGGCACTTTATTTTTTTCTTTATTTTTATTCCTATTGGAATTGGCTAATGTTATTCATTAAACTAACAATTTCTCCCCTGCCTGTTCTTAAGTGTGACTTGTGACCTTGCAATCTGTGTATTTTGTCATCACAATGTGTTACCATGGAACTGATTTTGATGTCATGAATAAGGGCATTGTGAGTTTCCACGTTCCCAAGCATATTTGAGACACAGGTTTGGAAACAAAAATGACTTCACCGGTTAAATATTGTTAGATCCTATAGTATATCAAAGGTAAGAACACTTGTGCCCTATATTCCTTTACATAGAAGAATCTAAGGTGAGGAATTTCAAAGCAGGTATATACAAGAATGACACTACAAATAACATTTCACAAGATTAAATATTTTGTGAGAGCATTGAACTCTAACCCCTTTATGTTACTTCAGACAAAAAAATCTTTCATATTGTTCGTGGAGACTTCTCAGACTGTCTAATATGGAGCCTATATCAAGAGGAAGAAACGCTGTGTGCATAACAGCGCTCGGATGCTGCTGGGACTTAACTCCTTCAAGACAACAGCGGACGAAGGGAATTTTCCGCCTGAGATTGCTCACAGGCAGACAGAGGGCAATGTAACATTGCTGGTTTTGAAGCTGAGAGTAATATTTTGGGCATTTTTCAGACGGGAGCCTTACACAATGCACAAAGGAAAAACATACTTTCCTTGCGCGGCAGAGTGCGTGTATCGCTCACCTTAAATTAAAAGGAAAGCAAGTTTCTTCAGCGATCTACCTACCAACACGAGGTTAAAAGAGCTCAATTGAATCCCCTTGTGGAGCTATTCCCTGGGGTGTTTAATTCATCACAGTTAAAGGGTTGATAAGGTTCTGTAATAATGAAAAACTCCGAAAAGCCTCAAGGGAAGTTAAAATCCCGGGTTGCATAAAAAGTGCTAGCACAACACTGACCTCCAATACGTTTCTGTTTATTTGCTCTGTTTTGTTTTGGTTTGGTTGGGTTTTTTTCCAGTTGAGACTTACCCATCCTTGGCATTTTGCACTCTAGCTCAGCACAATATTGCTCCTGGCACCAGGCAAATATGTCCTCATTAAGTAAAATTTATGCTAATACCATTCTGATTAGCCAGCAGTCATTGATATTCACTCTCATTAGCTAAATTGGTTCGCTGGAAGACATCCCACTGAGGATTATTTTTTTTCTGTTTTAAGTGGAATATAAAATGTATGGATTTGCAGAGATGACAGACGATGATAATTATACCCTCTGTTTACTCGAGCAGGTTTTTTTATCTCAAAGGCTCCCAACGTACTTTGCAGCATTTACATCTGCAAGGAGAGGGAAGACTTTCCCCCCCTCCTTCTGAGGAAAAGCCTCAGTCAGAAATATAGAAGCCATTCTGGTTTCACTGTTGTTAGGACAGATTGCACAAAGGAATCTTCCGTTCTGAATTCAGGAGCTCTTGTCAGTGAGACAGAATGCAGGTCAGTTCATAGGACATCTAGCTGGGGAATGAACTCAATTCATGCAGTAGTGGGACTTATGTACAAAATGTACTTCTTTTTTTTTTTTTTTTTGGTGCAATCTGTTGTTATGCAGGGATGACCACGTGGGAAGCTGTTATTGCCAAAGTGTGATAACCTTGTCATCAACACTCTTAAGGTTAAGAATATGTTTCTTTGTATTATAGCCCCCTTTTCAAGTGCCAGGTAGACAGCAATGATTTTAATGCTGTTGTATTTTTTTAAAAAATCTTAATAGATGCCTATCTCTATATGTATGCATAAGTATCCTTGAGAAACTCTGCTCCTATTATTTTTCTGATAAAATTCTGTTTATGCTTAAATATTGGTATGGTATATACTCCATTTTCTTAAAGGAGGGAAAACATTTCTCTGGTCCATTCGATCCTTGACCTCACTAGAAGGACGATAAACAAGGATGTCTCTTCATGCCATTTTTTTACCTTTCTGAATCTGTAATCAATGCTACTTCATTTAGGCTGCCAAGCAGCAAACAGATGGCAGCAGCCATTGACCATCGGCAGCGGCAAGATGGGAAACACTGGCCTACAGTGACCTTCAGCTGGGCTTGAAATTCCTGGGTTTGTCTTTGAATCACCATCGCTGAATAGTTCGCATCACTCCTGTGAAATAATTGCAGTGTTTTCACATGTGCTCTTCTGTTTCACATCATCTGACTCTTATATTGATCTAATCTTTTCTTCAGCAATCAAAACTAATTTCACATCCAAAAGATGTTTTGGAGGGGAAATCTGTGACCACAAACAGTAATGTGAAACCACCCAGATGCAGATAAATTGCCATTCTCCCTTGCCACACCGAGAAATTGCATCCTAATAGTATGGCAATTACTTTGTTTCCATGGTGACCTCTGTGTGTGAAGCACGCTATAAATAATGTTTGATGTTTATAAGCAATTCAGTTTATACTGAATTATACGTACTATTTGTATGCTAATATCCAGGATGCACTTCTAGTTATCTCCTAGCAATAGAATGGCAAACAGAAAGCTGGAAGTTTTGGGAGTGCTGCAGTGAGCTACGGGATTGCTTGGGATTTTTTTCCACATTTCAATCCAAAGGAAAATCTGCATGAGCTGAATCTGTTTCCTTATCCTATGGTATGCACTAAATAAAAAAACGCTAGAAAGGAAAAAAAAAATCACAGAAATAGCAGATTATTTTGCTACCTGTCATCATTGCTATACCAGGGGTTTTGTCCCAGAAGGTATGAAACATTTTGGTCACAATTCGGTAAACTGTTTCTGTGCATGCTCACTTTTAAGCCTGTTAAATGATAAATTATCTTAGTTCAATGTTTTAAAATTACTTTTTCCCCCTTGTTATTGTGTAACAGCAAAAGATTTTCCATGTTTCCTTTTTGTCACTGAATTTTCCCAAATACTGAAAAACCAACAGCAAGCTATCAGCGCTCACTGAAATCAGGCAATAAATTCACTTTAAGAGCAGCTTGTTTGCTAGCTGCAAATCATCAGCATAGGGGGAAAAAATGGGGCTGCTGCTACTATTTAATATGGTTGCAAGAATTGTTGTGGTGAAGGCAAATTTTAAGAATAGGCATGGTGAATATTGCCTGGCAGGTAGAAATGCGTGGGCAAGGGCGCAGCTCTGAGACGAAGGAGCGCCGTCGACAGCAACACATTCGAGGCGTGAAGGAAATTCCTCCTCCTTCCTCCTGCGTGGCTGGGGAAGCACAGTTCACTTCTGCAGCTCCTTGGCCACCTGCCAGCGCGATTAAAACGCTGCACCCTACCTCGGCGTGCTCTAATTGCTGCCTACACACTTTGCGAGCGGTGTTTGTACTTGTTTAGCTTGGGACCTTTGATAGGCTTAGCAGCCAGGCTGGAAGAGGGAAGCAAACACAAGCGAACAAATTTATGTTAACAGACGGTAAGTGTTCGTACTGCATAACACCTGTGGGCAGACACGTAGACAGCGGTGGGTATGCCATTTAAACGGCAAGAGAGTGCCATTTACCCATTGTTTAGGAGTAAATGAAATACATTGCATTAAATTTGTTCCTTGGCAGTCATCCCAGTCAAACTGCCATGCTGGTTAGCTGTGGCCGCCCCTGTATTTACATTAAAATAGTTTGGAAAATTTCGCCTTTATTCATGCCCTGAGTATGCAAACAATGATCTCCTCAACATGAGCTGCGAGCAAGGCGGCGAGGTGTGCTGAAAACTGGGATTATGCCTCTCTGGCTCCTCAGTCTATGCTGTGGCTGTTTGATGGTGGCAGGGCAGTGTTCAAGGGCAGCAATCCCAATCCTGTCCCCTGAGCAGATGGGGTCCCCTGGTGTCTTTGATTTCCTGATGCATGCCACTGCCACACCACCACAAATGGAATATTTGCTTTATTGGCTGGGGGAGGGGGGTTGCTTGGCTTTTTGTTTCTTCATCCACAATTGGCGTGACTCTGCAACCTGTGCTGAAGATGTGTAACAACACGTTCTCACGACAGCATGTTTCTTTTGCACTGATTTATCTCTGGTCTTGGAAAGAAAGACTCTTTCTGGCAGGTTTAGGGGAAAGCACCAATAAAACAAATATGACTTGAGGCTTTCCAATTAATAGAGTCTAAATATCATGAGATTTAACAGGGAGCTGTTAGCATCACGACAGAGCTGCGGTGTCACTGAGGAGGTCTGCTTGGGCATCAACTGCATCTCCTTCCTCTCTCTTAAACCATTGCTCTATCACTGCCCACCAAGTGTTCTCCTAAACTAGCACTGTGATAGGCAGAAATGACCGCACCAATGCTGGAGCACTGGTTTTCCAGCAGTTCACCTGCAGATCCCACAAATCAATCCTCTGATCCTCCCTCGGATGATGCAGAAGTAGTGACCATCTGCCAGTACAGAGAATTTGAATCCTTTAAATGGCTGAAAGTAACCCTAGTCATGAACTGCCTATGGTATGGCTCTTGGTATGAGTATTTTCATGTTTTGCAAACACCTGGGGGGACATTGAAAAAGCCATGCTAGTCTGTGCAATGCCACACCTGGCATGTGCTCCCTGGCTTCCCTGGTTTGGTTTGGTCTCCCTGAAGTGTCCTCTGCTACACCTGACCTCAGGATCAAGTTCTACCAGGGTTTTCTGAATGAAGGAAAAAGGGAAAGTATTGAGTCATTGGGTAGTATTTCACAAATGAGATCTCAGGTCTGGCCATTAAGCTCTTATTTAATCACTTGTGTTTGTTTTAAAACTAGGAGAGAATATGACAGTCTGGATTTGTTTTAATGTTAGGCCTCTACTATTTAAATGTTTTTTGCTGTGGTTCTGTGTTTTTCTTTATATTCCCACTATCTTTAAAAATATACTCAATATATTTTGGCTTTACATATTAATCTAAGATGAAGATGGTAAATTCTCGTTTTGTTTGGTTTGGGTGTCTGAACTTGGAAGAATAACATCTTATTTATACATATATATACATATATATATATACACACACACATATATATATATATGAGAACACTCAGGAGGAAGTAAAAGAAGGAGTTTTGTCTTTTGGAACTGAAATATGAAACTTCACCACTGTCATGTGGTCGGATTTTCACCGAAGTAGGAGGGGAAGAAAAGTTATTTGCTTTATTTGAACAAAAACATTCAAAAAGATAACATACTCCTTAAACTAGGAGTAAAATTGTTTTTCCATCATGCACACAAACACTTACATATAAAAGAAAAAAATCCTGGAAAGTGTCTTTCCAAGGCAGCCCAAAAATTTATAGTTCTGGGATTTCTTTTCTAAGATAGGGTCTGGTTTTGACCAGCAAATCTCACCTGACAATTGTTCTGATAACTGTGAAATCTTTCTGTATCTTGTTTCTTCTCTTTTTTAAGCTTTTAGTTAAATATATTAAAATATATAATTGAAATGAAACAAAAATTAAGACATTGATATAGCCTCCCCTAAGAAACCTTCTGACTTGCTAATCTCCCAGTTTATGATCAATTTGAGAGACTCATCCCAACTCTGCCTTATTTTGGTCTTGATTAAGCTCTCTCTTATCATAAAAAAATATTCTTACAAATGTCTCTCACAAGTTCAGGGGGTTTTTTCCAACCAAGGTAGGCGTGTGAACAAGGACAGATGAATGTGTGCAACCATGCCAGCCTCATAACTGTTGTAATTTTATGCAGAGCGAGATCTGTGCTAATGCTCCTGTTCTGCACAGATTCCATCTTTTCAGTACTTTTGATTTTTTTTAAGCTTCATGTGCCTGTTTTTATGACTATTTTTTTCTTTCTGGTGTGTGAGCTACATTATGATTTTGAGACTAATCCTTAAAACCCCTTGCTGAGAAGTCTTGTTTTTTTCAGTAGCTGAAAATAGTAGTAAAATAGAGGAATTTTGTTAAAGACAAGGCTTTTAAACAAAACATGTTTCAAAATTTTCAAAACCAAAATGGGATATTTAGGATGAGGTGTTCAAAAGTGAAAGTCAGAAGGATTTAATCACTTTTGAAGCCAGACCCTCTCATTTAGGTCATGGCATCCTATAGTCTGGCCCTGCTGCACATAGAGTCAGAGCTACATTTGGTGATAACCATCACCTTTGACAAGTTTCAGGTCAGGAGCTTGAGCAGGGCCTGGTTTTATTTATTGCACCTTCAATAGATGTGGCTTGCCTTGCAGTCATCCACGTTTGAAGGGTAAGCTCAGTTCTCTCCTCTTTCAGATGAGACGATGAGAGCAAGAAAACACTTCACTGCTCTGAAGTGCCAGCAGAAAAGCTTTCAGGACTGTGGCCAACACCCTCTACAAGTACTTTTTGGATCTGTCTCAGCTTGAGTAGAGACATTTGAACAGGCATCAGATTGTGAGGGAGTGTAGCTAACTCAAAAGCTGAAGTGGAGAAAGAAGCTCAAGTGAACCCATGTAGCGAAAAGAGGCATCTCTTGAATGCAAAAGGTTTTAAACAGAAAACTGAGGGTACTGTTTCTGAAGGAAAGCAAATGGAGGTCCTCAGAGAAGTATCCATTTGGCTGTTTTTTTAAGAAATTTGACTTCTGTTTGCTCTCTTTGCTGGGGCTTAGTTAGGAGTGGGAAGAAAAATTGAGGAATACCTTAAAAGAAATATTTTCAGTGCTGGTATTTTCACTAAACGTGTTTTACACATCGATGAATTGCTCATACAGAGTTAAAGACTACAGAAATGGTTCAGATGCTAGTAGAGTGGATCTGAATTATTAAATCTCAATTTCCATTTCACCAAAAGGGTGTATGGTCTCTTATTATGAGCTTATAAAAAAGTGTTGACTAAAAGTGAGTACTGACCCTCATCTTCGAAAGTAAAATTATTTTAAAAGTATGCACTGATTAAAAATAAGTGTTTTCCATTTGTCATTTTTATATTGTGTTTGCAAATGCAGTCAAATCATAGGGTAGCACTACCAGGGAGTGTTTATGGCTCAATGCTTCGTACTTCAGATCTTTGGGGCTGAAAATTAGTATTTACAGATACCTCTAAAATTCTGATAGCTCTAGATGGGAGCTAATAGGAGCTTTATATGTATTCAGGAGTTTCTATTTTATGAACCTGAAGACTAGAGAAGCTGAGTGTCAGTAAAAGTCCTTGGGAACACAGGCCTTTGGTGTTCTGACCTGATGCTTGTGTCCTTTTGCTGTTACTTTTCCAGTCTATAAAATTAATTTAATAATTAAATCTAATATCCCAGGGATTGTTTCTATTTCATGGAAACTTTTCAGCCTAAAATATATGGACTGTTGCAAAGGGTTTGGAGATGAAGAGTGCTAGGGGTACAATCAGTCAAAATTTGTGTGGGTGAAAAAAAATCCAGGATATTCAACTTCTGTAAAAAGACCTTCAGCCAGAATAAAAGAATCTTGTTCAGAGGCTTATACCAAGAATAAAATGTATTATCAATGCTTAGGAGTGGCTCTGTTTGACTAAGAAAATGCCATTAGAACCAAGTATTTATGACTAAACACACTTGAATAGAAAACATGCAGAGAAAACTCTTGGTAGTTCATTTGTCAAAAGCTGGCTGAACTGTAGCCCTGTAATAATTATGTACTGGATATCACAGGCAGAGAAGCTGGTGACCGCAAACTGACTTCCTCATTCTTTCTCCTTCCTCCAGGAGTGGTTTGGATTAGGTAGTCAGCTGAAACTTCCAAAGCACATATTTTCCTACCATGCTGCTGCGATCCATCTCCAGGTATTTCTTACTTAGATTCCCACTAAATGCTCCTTTTTTTTTTGCCTCTTCTTTTTCCACTTTTGTCCATTAAATGAAAAGTTTATTGATGTATTGACTTAATTAAATGCTTCCCGAGTCCCCCTGCATGTGCACACACACAAATGCACACAGAGGAACGCAAGTATGAACTGAAAAAAAGGACAACTAGGCATTGCTGAACATAATCCAACGACTCTCTGGTTCCTTGTCCTGAACAACAGATATTCTGTATCACCTAATATTAACAAACAAAAGACTTTTTCCCACGCCATTATATATTTACATTAGCCTACTGTTCAAGCTTGGCATGTTGGCTTCCTAAGACTATTTGATCCCAGATGCAGCTCTGTGCCAGAATTGCTGGAACAAATGCAGTGGGTGGACAAACCTGTCCTGCTGCATTGCTTCTAGCCTTTTAAAAACAGAAAGCATTTATCTGACTCATTACTGTAAATGTACTAACAGAGCATACCGGTGATGATTTTCTGACTGAAAGTGCCTGCATCTGCTCAAAAGGTTAACGCGAGTGCAAAGCAAGTGTGTATCATGACACATGTGTTGATACCAGCCAGGGGCAAATATTAAGTAGCTTATCTTTTAAAGAGAGAGAGATAAGGAAGAAGGGTTGTGAGGTGCTTGCCAATAAATGTATATTCATCACAGCTGATGCTCCCGTGCATTGCAGTAACCACAGCAGGCAGGCCTGGTGATGGGAGCCCTGTACCGAAAACCAGGACATTGGTGTTGTGGCCCTAACTCTTGACTTTTGCTGGGGCCTTTGGCAAGTGATTTAGAGAGCTAAATTAGGCTGCCTTCTCTTCCTGAGTAGGTGAAGGGAAGGGATATTTTCACTCATCTCTGCTTTCTCCAGCTGCAAAATGAGAGCTTTTCTGCTTTTCTCTGAGGCCCACAAAGAAAAAGGCCTACGAATGAAAGAAGTAAGTGCCATCAGGTGTTATTATGGTGCTGATGACACAGTACATCTGGAAGGAAATGCGGAAAATTTGTGTATCTTTAATTCAGTAAGAGGCAACAAAATCCACTCCCCTTGAAAAGGGAAAAATTGAGGAAGGATCTTAGAGAAATTGCTCTGAATATCTGCAGTGTGGGACTTTTTTTCAGATACACACACATATTTTAATATATTTACGTGTATTTGTATGTGTGTAATGGAAATTCATGTATGATGTGTGTGCATTTTAGGCTTTTTATTTGGTATATATGATGCAGTTTTAGGAGTGCCCTTTTCCTCTCTCTTGGTATGCTAATTCCTTTAGGTACTGTTCTATACATATTTCTTTGTCTTTAAAGGATATAATACCTCAGAAAGGTGTTGAGACAAGTAACCATATTCTGTGTGATATCCAGCACTACTGAAAAGATGTAACTTAAATTTCACTGCCTTTTTAATAAGCCTAACCCATAGGCTGAACTCAGCTTCAATGGCAGGGTGCAATCCACCTAGGTAATTCGGATGTGGCTGCTGTGAGACCTTTTTGGCGTGGCCTGATGCACACAGGAACAGCAGCCTGGATGCACTCCGATGAAATAACCAGGAGCACATTGCAGTGCATGCCCATTATGATCCTTCACAAGCAGGATCATAATACAAATAAACCTTCACTCCATGCATTAAAGTTCTCTGCATAGCACGTATTTTAAGAAGTCAAAATCATGAATAAGCTGCTTTGTAGGAAACTGCTTCATCAAATCACTGGATAGTAGCCTGACTTTTGCAATTCTCTTTCAAATCATTTCTTTGGGGAAATGGATCATGCATAATATCAGGAGTCAGAGGTTGTGTGGAAAAGATGAGAACAGGGTGGCAGTAAAAAGGAAAAGCAAAGCCACTGACATAATACAGTGTCTATTCCCAAACACGTAAAATAATAAAGCTTGCCATTAAAAACAAAACAAAACAAAAAAGGAAATGAAAATATAATTAGTGCCCAAGAGCAGCTGAGGCAAAGGATAGAGGGGAAATGGGAGTTCATTCACAGGACAATTTTTGGTGCCTATTTTCAATGAATAAATTAGCTGGAGTGTCTCCCTGCGGTTTTTCTCTGGTTGAGAAGGAGGAGAAGGCCCATCAGAGCTGAACTAACGCCTCCCCCAGAGCAAGTTCACTTTCCCTATTGTAGAGGGAGTCCAGAGAGGCTGTCAGCTCACTTAGCCTGTCTTTTAAGTTGAGTGGTGTGAATAGTCTTCAAAATGCCTTTGGGTTTCCCTTTACCCAAAGATTGAGGGAATGCTCCTTTTCATTCCCAGCCACAGGAATTAAACAATAAGATCAAAATCTTGTAATCTCCTTGGGAATTCCTTTTAGCTGTATGGGATCTAAAATGCTGGTTTTCCCCTAAATTGCTGGGTAAATGAAGGCAGAGGCTAATCATACAGCTGGCTTCCGATGCAAACATTTCCAATGCCTGGTGCGGTGCCATTTGTTTGGGATCGCCTAGGAAATAAATATCTCAATTCCTTTTAATAGCTGTGCACAAATTTAAATGTCGTTAAGCTGGTTCCTTATTGATTTTATGCTCTCTATGTAGAAAGAATAAGAGGACCCAAAATGAAGTTAAATGTTATTATTCCCATTTTCTTGGCCTTTCATAGTACCAAGTTATGGAAAGGACCAGCCTATAAAATAGAGTCGCACTAGGGTCTCCAAACAGGTAATATTTAGTGCATCGCTTTCAGTAAAAACAGCACAACTAAAGATTTTGTATTTACAGCAGCATTATACCTTCTGCCTCAGTGCTCTTTGGAATGCTTTGCAGCCAACCACCATGTATTATGTGAAAATTGCCATCTTAATTCTTCACCAGATTTTTTAAAACACCTATATCTGTACTGCAGGTATTTACAGGGAAAAAAGCCCAAGATCTTAACTTCTGAAATGAGATGCAAATATTACATTTGCAACTACCCCCTTCTCAGAAATGATCCCCTACGATTTCCTAATAGCAGCTAAACACCAAAAGGGAAATACTTGCCAACCTTTTGGCTGTGCTTGTTCTCCAATGAAACAGTCCAATATGCAGAGATGCATATGGGGGACTTCAGATTTTAGGAAAAAAAAGTTTGTGGGTGTTGTTCAGCTGACAATGCAGGGTTTTTGCGTGCAGGACGTTGCTTACAATATCAGTATTGCAAAATGAAATTGCTTACAACTTCTTCTGCCTTCCCAAGTTTGATTTTTTTTTCCCTTTAGACATAGTTTTGGTTGTGTACATCCCATACCTTGTTGTGACCATCACTCGGAGAGAGGAATGTTTGGTCTTTATTGTACCACTTACTGTACTGCCTTCGCTGTGGGAACCGTCATTGCAACAAAAGGTCTGAAGGATTGGGAAGGAAATATGCAGTCATTCTGTGCAGTTATGAAAATTGCTGTGAATGCAAATTATCTCTAGCTTTATAGAAACTGTTTTTTGTTGAACACCAGTAACGCCTTCAATAGTGAAAGGCGTAGCAAGTTATTCACATGGGAAAGCTACTATAAGGGAAGGTCTTGGTTTGTTACGTTCAGTGTAATTTTTAACCTTAAACTAAGGAAGAAATCCATGGAAATATATTTGAAACTTTAAGTGACCTACTTACAACATGCTTTAGATTTGTTAAAAGATGTGCAAACCTTTTTGTGAGTTTCATCTACTTTCCAGATGTCATCGTAGAAATGAATGTAAGATTACCATTTGCTATAAAAACTTCCTGCAGCTCTATTAACAAGTTTCCCATGATGTAATTAGAAAGAAGGTGCAGTGTTTTCATTGGCATCTCTGGGTAAAATGCTGCACATACTTATAGTGCTATAAACCCAGGGCAACTCAGTTCATTTTAATGAAGTTATTTTGGACTTAGTTCATGTGGCATTTGGCTATACCTTTATCTATAGCTGGATATCTTCCCCGAAGGGCTAATACAACAAAGGTTGTATATTTTCTTTAGATTCTGTACAGGAAGACACTATTCTGAATACCAAGGAGGTTAGTACTATTCTGACCAAGGTAAATGCTGTAAGATCTTTCAGGTCCAGGTTTGGGTAGGTTTTCAGGTGTGTCCATAACTTGCTTGAATAAGCTGGAGCATGTGCGAGTACTCAAGTCAGGGCCTTCAAGACTCTCATTTATGCCTCTTTGCTAATCTGTTATGTAATGTTAATGGTCAAGAATGATTTTGGAGTCTGATGGTACATTTCTATCCCAAAACATTTATCTCCTCCTCATGTGAGCCACCTAAAGTCTCTGGTGCTAGTCGGTGCTAGCAAGGTTGGTGCTAGCGCCAGTTTCTCTGTACCACTGCTGTAGGTAGATGACTTCGGTCTGCAACACCAAATACAGGCACATTCATTAGTGTTTCTCACAAAACACAAAAACTGCTTTGGACTTGGAATGTGCAAATTATTTCTTATCCAGAGAATCCTGTACAATAAGGCATTGTTGTGTTCTTTCTTTTTTCTACATGAATAACAAACAAAAAGAAAGGGAACTAGAAGGGGAAAAAATTAAGTTTTAATTGAAACACATTTCATCTTTTGCTTTCTGCTTGCCATAAAACATTAACATAGTAAACACATTGATCTTTGCTCTTAAATTCTTTAATAACATACAGTATTTTGAGTTTTGTCATGGCTAAGGTATTGTTAAACCACATTGTGTTGCTGGTCGCATTCAAACTTGTCACAGTTCTTTAACATCAAACTATATTTTTAAAAATAAAAATGTGTGTAACCCACTTTTGTTCATAGACACCTTCGTTAAAAGGTCGCCCTTTGTGGGGGAGGGAGGGCTATATTTCAGTATCTTAGTGGTAATGCTGTTTTCTGAAAAAAACTGCTTTTTCTTGGGACAGAGTTCAAAGTCCATGCATTTCTGTGGTCATCCCCTGCTTTGTGCCATACAGTACCTTTCCTGAATGCTGCACCCCAACATGAGCAAAACTTTTATGGGATGCTCTGAAATATATTCTAGGCAGCTAATCCAGGACTGTTACCATGATGTTACAGTAGCTGACAGAGCTATTTGAAATAGGGATATGTAAAAAAAAAAAAAAGAAAGAAAGAAAGAAAGTGTCCCTTTGGTCCACTTTTCAGAGTGGTTGGTGTTATAATATATAACCTTTTTTTTCTTTTTTAACACAGTGTAGTTCACAATAATTTAAAATACTCTATAGACATTTAAACGATATACAATAATATAACTTAATTGGATTCCTCAATTGTACTTAACAAATACTATTCTAATATATTTACAGTATCTAGTACCATAAGACTGTGCATTACTGTGCTTGGGAGCTTTATTTGCTTCCTGTCAAGAATGTAGTGAAAATACAGTATATCACTATTATTCAACAACAATAGCCATGAATCAAAGGGACTTTAAATTGTATAGAGTGACTCTAGCATTTTTGGGGGCCCCTCTTGACTTCACTCATTCACACCAATGTGGTATTTAGAAACCAACAGCAACAACAAAAAAAATCAGCTCTTCAGTTTTGGATTGCTCCATGGGAGACTCACAAAAGGGGTCTGATTTTCAGAGGGTAAGTGTCAGAAAGACAGGTCCTCGTGAGTGTTTGAACCATGGTCCCCACCCAAGTGATGAGTTACTTTAGATAATACAGGTCTATAAATTAAGGAGGTAAGCCTGGCTCATTCACGTATCCAGCATGGGAACTGGTGGAGCAGTAGCTTTACCAGCTCCTTACCCCAAGAGCACTACATGGTGTGGGAAGTGCTCCCATGCCAGGTGGGGAGGGCTCCTGGCTGTGTGGCCCGTCAATAGCAATAATAAAATTAAAAACAAGCTAGAAATGCAGATATTCAGGTATTAGGTAATTTTTAATCCACATTTTCAGAAAATCAGGTAGGCATCCTTGCTGCAAGCAAACATTTATGTGATTAAACGTGCTGCGTTGTAAGTGGGCATATCTGACTCTTGGGGTTAAAACCATTAGATTTTACAGTAGTAAAATAGCTGAGGATTTTTTTTTTTAAAATCTCTCATAGGGAAAAAGTGTATGAATTATAACTGAGTGCTGGTGTAAAAAGTCAGCTTCTTTCTTAATGTTTGTGTATTTACCAGGGGGTATGTTACTGCCAACCTTAGAACAACGATGACACAGACTAACCCAAAGTTTAGCTTTCTTATGCTTGTGAAACCACCACAGCTCACAGATTGCAGCATCCTAGAGCTCAGCTACCATATTTTTATTAACTTCTCAGTTCATACTGAGTGCAAGTTATTTAAAACCATTGGTAATATTAAATCTCAATCATTAAAGGCAAAATGCAATGCTTGGAAGATCCTGCCAGTGCATTCAACAGTAAAGCAAAACCTTTGATATTTACTGAAGCATCTTTGTGTACTAAAACTCCCTAACAAGGAGCTGAGAGCAGGTGCTCCACGCCTTGAGCCTGAGTCTTACAAGAGTCATTCTTATTCAGGAGGCAAGCAAGAAAAGTCTTTATCAAGCATTTGTAACCACAGTTTCGTGTGATCTTTTTGCTCAGTTCTGGTAATTGTTTAAGACCTACAGTAATTGAACTCTCTAATAGTGGAGTGACAACAGATCAGTAGCATTGAAGAACTTAGGGAGAACCAAATACAAAAATCATAAAGTCAGAGTTCCAATATTTTACATTTAGTACAGAATTAAGACATAACTACCCGTTAGTGCTTAGAATTTTTTGATACTATTAAAAACATAAATAACTTCTTTTAATGTTCATTCAAAGAGTTCCAGTGTTACTGGCAGCGGATGTAATTTTCTGAACTTTATTTTTTCCAAACTGGTAGTGGAGTATTTCCACCACAGAATTTTTTCTCCCTACCAGTTGTTCTCTCTCTACCTGCTTTCTTAGAAATTTAGGTTTTTGCAGTGAGCCTGCTGTGTTCTAGTCAGTGAAGATTCCATTTCCTCAAAATGAAAAAAAAAAGTCTTTATTTGCAAAGGACTTGGTGTTTTTCTGGTTGTAAAAAAGGAGAAAGTGTCTTTTAAATTTCATGGGAGCTGCAATGCAATCAGCTTCTCTGATATGTATAACTTAAAACACTTACTAGGAGAATCTACAACACCCAGATTGTAGTTTAAAAAAAAACCCAAAAGCGAGAGAAAGTATCACGTGTTTGTCAACATCACCTTAATCCTGTTGCCCTTGTTTCCAAAGCAGTTACAACAGCCAGCCAGCCAAAATGCACCATCCTTAGAAGTATAAGTAGTGGGGAGGGATTGGTTGTCGTGTTGGTTGGTGGGTTGTTTGGTTGGGATTTTTTTCCCAAAGAAAATTAGATGTGCAAAATGATGCTGTCGTCGTTTGTTGTACTCCACTTTCTTCACTTGTGGTGATTTGTTCTGTTCATTTGCATATGATGCCGTTATTTGCAGGTGAACACCTCTGTCCGCTCGCTACACGTGTTGCACTTCACAAAGCAGCACCAGTGGAATTTGCAATTACATTGCCACACCTTGGTGTACTGGTGTGTGTTGTACCCTCTTCCACAGCACATCATGTCACACCCATCCGCGTTGGGAGAGGTACGGTTGCAGAGTCGTCCCTGGGTACCGACGCTCCCCGTGGAAGCATCTTCCTCACAGTAGTTGGGTGACTTTTCAATATACACTAAATCCGTTTCCATGGGTTTCTGGTAACTCTTAATCTGCTTGATCTTCAAGAAGGTTGGCTGTCTTAGTCTACTGGCTCGTACCACCTCCACTTGCACTGCAGCATTGTATTTCTCTTTCAAAATATATCCAATCTCTCTGAATTTAGGAAGTGTGGTCCAGCAGGTCTTAGTTGTACAGGAACCTGAAACTCCATGACACTTGCACTCCAATTTCATTCTCTCTTCAAGAACCTATGTGTACAGACATTTGCATATCGTTACTGCAGGGAAATGGTATTGCAAGCTTGCCTACATCTCATCTCTGTTTAGTTCATATGAATATGCATTACTGCTGGTTTTTCAAGTGCATGCTTATAAGTCTTCCCTTTTCCCAGCAGAATGCTAATAACAAATTTTGTTTTACATGGCACCTGGTCAGAAATACAGTGTCTTGTCATTTTATTAGAAAACAATTGCATTCTATTTCCAAAAATTGGAGAATATTTAAATTTCAGAAGACATCTCTTTAGAGCTAAAGTAATTCATGGGACTGCAGCGACTGTAAAAAAATATATTTCAAACCATTTTTATTTTGAAAACATAAAAAATAAATTAGATGTTGCAAGAGTTAGAATAGTTAATCTTAATTGCTTTAGATAATGCTCAAAGAATGCCTAAAGAATTTTGACTAGCTTTAATATCACAGAATATATATACTCTGAGGCTGAATAGGCATTCATGTTCACTGCACAATTAAAAATTTGCCTATACCAGCAGGGCTAATATCAGCATACTTATTAACTATCCAACCCACAGAGGACATCATCCCCTTGAAAAGAAGCACTGTTTACAGTATCTATCCCAACTACTGAGCAAATATTCAGCCACAAATACATTTTTTGCACCTGGGAAAAGACAGGGGTGCTTATTTCCAATAAGAGGAAATATAATCCACTTAAGACTTCTACTCAGCTGTGAGCCAAAAAGAAGTGTGAGTGTTTATTACTGCTAGGAGAGGTTAACCTGATGGAGGTTAATCCAGTATCAGATGGTCCCTATACGGGACCCAAATGCTGCCGGATGCTCAGACTCACACTCTGCTCCCAGCCTCCCCTCTCCGCTGCAGCGAAACCATGCCACAGCTGGCAAACTCCTCCTTCCCTGGGAAGGGGCATACGCCTGGGGAAGACAAGCAGATGCCCTCCTGCTCCCTGCGTGTGGCAGAGAGGAAAACGGCCTCACGGAAGCGCCTCTCTGTTTTTCTGCCCTCGCGCTACCACTTAAGCCTGACCACAATTACTCCCACAGTCATCATTAGCTTATGAAAATCAAGGCCTAAGAACAAAGCAAAATGGTCTTTCTCCTTCTCAACGGGATGCTAACAAAGAAATATGAGCTACCGAGCTTGTCTTAAAGCATTACTGATGCTGCAGACCATCTCCTGTAGTGGTTTCACTGCAGATCCCAGAACACGACTGAAATGGGCAAAGGATAAAAGGGCCGAAATCTGAGTACAATGGCATAATGAAGTAGAAGGGAAGTAAAAAATGCTTACTGCTTAAGAAACTGTCCTTAAAATAAAAGCTGTACAGATCTGATTATCCCTGCAAATAGAGGGCACCCTCCTGAGTCGTTCGAGTTTCACTTAAATTGTATGTTTTGTTTTTTCCCAAATTTCTGGGGTTTCAATATTAAAGAGAATATTTGGTTTTGATTCTCCCTAGCCAACATACAGTAGCAAGTACAAGACAGCTGAGCATCCTATTCAAAAATACCTTAGACCTTCTGGGGCCACAGGCTTTCCCCAGGTCAAGGTCAAACCAGCCTATCAGAGGCAGAAAAGGTGATTTTCCAAAAGGTTTACTGGGTTAGGGAAGAAGCTACTATAGCTGCAACTACTCTAAAAATAAAATCAGCAAGGCTGTGATGAGTTGCTGACTGGAACAGTCACTGACAAACTGTATCACCTTCCTGTTTTCCCTACAGAAAGAACAGAAGCCAGAAAACTTGCCACCACCTTCTGCAGCAGCTGCATTTTAGTAGCAGTGAGTAGGGGGGGTGTCATATTAAATACTCCAGGGTCTTAAGGGTTCCCCTGCTCTACCTCATGCCTGTGCAGAAGGAAATTATTTTTCAAAGACCCCCAAACAAGATTCCAATCCTGTTACATAAATCTGGGTTAAAATAATCCATTGGTATTTAGATGTGCATGTAGATATGTGTAAAAGTCCCTAAAAGTTTTCACTGATAATGCAGAAATACCTTTAAAACAAAAAAATGGCTGTTTCTACAGCTCTATCAACCACAGGTCAACAAGCAATTGCATCCACAAGCACTGCAGCACAATCCATAGTATAAGGTGGTTGGAAGCAACTTTCTCTACGCCTTCACAAAAAAGAGCACAACAGGATCTAGGAACTGCCAGGAAACCATTGTCAATGGGATGGATCTGCCATACGTGATTCGTGCTCATCTTCTCCGTAAGCATTCAGTCTTGGTGAGGTGTAGATTTATGTTTTAGTACACATTTTGTTATATCCTGCATGTGTTTGTGAGGACTGGTTTTTGGTTGAAAAAGCCAAGTCATTATCTTGCTCAGAGTTGGGAGAGTGTGTGTGTGTGTATTTCCCTCTGTGTGTGTATTTGGTTGAGATGGTGCCATTTACATACAGCACTGCCTGGCAACCTCAGTTGTACAACCTCAAAAAACTTTATTCAAAGTCTTGATTTTTTTTTCCTGTTGTCTTTCTGAAGGTCTAATTTTATAAGTAGTTTTGTTGTTCAGAAATCTGATTTCACTGTTGTATTTTTTTCAAAGGTTCCCACTGTTTATGGTGGTGGAAGAACTTGCAAATGCTGTCCATACAGGCTCAAAAAAAGCAGAAGTTTCATGAAGTATTAATTCATGGTCCTGAAGACAATCTCACAGGGTTTTTTTTTATTTTTTGGAGGCTTCTCTCATGAATGTGGAATGCTTGGGGTTACAACACTGAGAGCAAGCCCAATCATCAGGTAGTTAAATTCCTGAATGCTATAATTTGTGTGCCCACAGTCAGCTGTGGGTACAAAATTGTGTGCAAAAACTTGGAGGTCAGGGAATACAAGGCCCAAACTAAGCAGATTCTAAGCAAGATATTTTTTTTTTATAACACACTCTGGCTTTCCCAGATCTATGTCTCTCTGTGTGGTAACTCAAGTGGCTTCCCACTTGCCAGCAAGGTGCCACCAGACCTGGCAAAGTTGGCAGGATTTGGCCCTGTTCAGTCAATGCTGTGAATGAAGAGCAACTAATGTTTTGCTTCCTAAATGCTTCCTCTAGCTCAGTTTTCCTCAGCAAAATTCCCATCAAAGCTTTGACCCTGAGCCTTAAAGGTACTTATTTACTCAAATCTAATACACTACGCCAAGCTGGGTCCCTGATTAAAGATTGAAAATCATTAGCTCGTACAAACCACTTTCTCAGCAGTTTCATTTGTCATATGTCAATGCCTTGTATCTAATCTTTTTTACAGCAAGATCTACCTCCCAGAGCAAATTCCCATCACTGGACTGCGCTGCCTCAGACTAATCGTAGGAACATTCCTTAGGTCCCTTTTCCACATACAGGCCCACTCCCACCCCAGTATGATCTTGCCAAGTAAAATTTTCTAACTACTGCTACTTTGTTAAATGAATTGTGAAATATAATGTTAAAGCTTTCTTATCCCACATATTTTTATACCTATATAAATCATACACTGAAAATGCAATTTGAGGGTTGTCCGGTGCCATTTAAGTAGAAAAAGACTTGCAAAGACCGAAATAAAACAAAATGATTCACATGAAAAGAAATTAATCGTTTCAAGTTCTGTATCTAGACCAAACTGCATAACATCAGATACAGTTTCTGTGCATATTAAAAATCCTATCTGGATAAAATATGTAAAAACAATAGTAACATTTTGTGTGTGTGTTTGTTTTGGCTTCCTTTTCTGGTTTGTGTTTTCCTTAGTGGAAATGCACATTTTTGGACCAGATGTTGAATGTAACAAAATCCATATTACTTTTTGACTTTCAGTATCAAAAAGAAATAGAAGACTTTAGGAGTTTCCTCCCTTCAAATATGCAAGTGATCAACTTTTGTTTTGGGTAATACCAGTACCAAAAGTGGTGGATTCTAGTCCTGAAATGTCACCACCCCTCTGATAACTTGAGCAGCTGTGGCCACAAGAACTGATGGCTTGCCAATGACATGTGGACACTACCTGACCTAAGTCTCAGTGCCGCCTGGGATCCACCACTGCTGTCAAAATGCTGATCTCATGGACCCATCTGGGAAACAAAGCTGGGCTTTTTGGGGTTTGGCTTTTTAACTTGGATAGCCAAGGCTGTAACTAACGTTATTAGGATGCAATGCTGTTCCTCTAATACAAATGTTCTGATGATTATTAGCAGATCATAGAGCCTAAAATTGAGCAGTCTGTGTCATGTCTTCTTGGGTTGTGCCCAGCTCTGTGAAGAGAAGACATGGATTCAGCCAGAGAGGAATGTGTGTGCTTCAGCTGCATATTTTTCTCTCTGCTCCTCTATGAGGTTGCTCCATCCAGCAGCAAAACAGTATTTATACTCTGTGGGATAGCAGATGAGGAACTGAATTACTGTGTTTACTCCCTCTTGTCACATCATTGTTTTTCTTGTTGTTTAGTTTGATGGGAGCAGGGAGCCTCAGCATCAGGTAGTATCCAGTCACAGTGTGAGATGGCTTTTCCCTGGCACTGGACAGAGCTCAGCAGGACCAGGTACCTGATGTACCAAGAGGCATCAGTTCACCTCCTCCTACCCTTCACCTGCCTTCCTAGGTAAGGCACCCACTCCCATAGTATCCCCACTGAGTGCGTTATAACAACTGAAAAAGGCACACTGGTCTCTTTACCTGCCAGGAAAATAATCCTGAGATTTAGAGACCTGCTATTCATCAGATGAAAGTCCCTACTATTACCATGTGGTTGGGCTTCAGAGGCTTAACCATCTATGCCTCTTCCCTGATTTCCAGAAGAAAGGAGAATAGCTTATAAATTTTAACAATAAACTGCTGAAATTGGTTAAAACTTCACGAAATTTATTTTTTATGGTGAAATGTTGGGAAAAGAAAAAAATCTTACTGGCTTTCTTTCTATCATCCCCAAACAAAGTGCAATTTCAGTATTTTGCTCTTTTCTATGGATGTTGCTGTCAAGCTTGAAGGTCAAATTTTGAATATCATCTTAAAGGGATGAAAACATTCCATTACCTTTTTTATTCTGTCAAACAATGTAGAGATGTCAGTTTTGGCCGGGGTGTGATAATATTTTACTACGGGTAATAATATTTAGACGGGTGATATCTGTCCTGTGTACATCGCATGGTATGCATGGGCATGCACATTTCTAGAATAAACCCATTTAGCAAGTCCTAAAATATTTGGCTATTTCCCCCCTCTAATTTTAAAGCAAAATGTTCAAAAAGTAGGATAGTACCAGATGTAGCTTCTGGCAGTCAGTGTTAAGGGTGTGTTTCTGGAAGAAAAAAATAGGCTAGTAAATCCAGCCCAACTGGAAGCAGGAGAACTATCCTCATGAGATTTTGAGCCAAAGCTTGCATATTCGGGACATATGGATAAGCATTAGTTATCCATCCAACCCACCCAAGCTGCAGCACCAAACTTTTTTGAAATTGGATTTATATCTGCAAATCAATTTAAAGGGGAAAGCAGAAAGTATGCCATCGAGCACAACTATCAAAAGCTTTTTTTTCATGAGTGTTCTCTCAAGAGATGTGCAATGAATATTTTGTCTCTTTCAGAGAAAGAAACTTTCAGCAAACGATGGACTCGGGGCTGTAAAACCTGGGAAGTCACATTCTTCAAATTGCTGAAATGACTTAGGAAACAAAGTCACATTTTGAAAACATATTTTAGGCTTATAGAAGCATAAAATTAGTTGGCTTTTCACTTTTGAAAGTGGGATTCAGCCTCCACTGTGACTTTGGAGCATTTAATCCAGAGTCTTTTTCTGGGGATTGCTTCTAATCTTTATGTCCTGTTAGGTGACAGTGAGGGCAGTTTACACCATATTAGGGCATGCTGCGCATCTTGCAGAAGTGAGCTTATTAATTGAAATATTTATGTGAAGTGAGTTAACACTTTCCTACATATTTTATGCTCAGGCAACACTTAAATACATATAGATATACATAATTATGTCCACACAGACCCTTTAGATATATTTGTGTGTGTGTGTTGCTGTATAATGTGAATGGTGACCAACCAATCACCTCATTAGCTGTTCTACTGCCAAAGCATGTCAGCAAAAAATCCTTCCCAGTACCACAGTCCTGTGGCGCCAGGAACTGTGAGAATGAGCCATGGCTTAGATGGAAATGTTGTCCCAAGTAATTGAATAATCTCTTCTGAAGAGAGTCTGATTTTTTAATTTTTTTTTTTTTTTTGTCCCCACGGCCTTATTGTTTCAAATGTAAAATAAGATGTTGTCATCTTCCAGGCATTCCAAAAAAACAAGAAGAAAAACCCATCAACATTACAAAGGAATAAATATTGGGATGGTACCAGGCTGAGTTGCTGGCAGTCAGTGTGTTGGGTGTGTTTCTGGAAGGGAAATAAATAGGCCAGCTTTTTCTCCACATAGCCACAGTCATTGTCTACCATAAAAGCCTAAATGATTGATAAACTGTTAAAAATATTTTTCTTCTTTTTGGTAAAGTTTGTGATCTCCTACCAATTTGTCAGCTTGTTCTTTTAGCTGCCCCCCTCAAAACCAAACAAACAGAAAAACCCATTTTTATAATTGAGATTCCCCATGAGAGGCGGTCATTGTTTTGAAGCTTTCAACAAGAAGTTAAGATTAATGACACACATTCCCAGATGTTACTCTTTCTAAGTTCATTTACCCCAGAATAAAGATGCTTGTTTCTAAAAATACATGGTACAAATCTGTCTCATAAAACAGCTTCAAAGCTTACTTGGTTTTGTTGGTATTTAATTTTTCATTATTCTATCAAAGTTTTGCCCACAGATTGCTCTGTAATCACTCAGATTTACAGCAAACCATTCTTTCATTCACATCTAAATTAAACTTACACTAGTGTTCCTTTGGGGGCTTGCTTTTATTTACCACACTTGTACTTTCCATCCTGAATTGCAGTGGCCACTTCAAACATGATGGCGACGTTAGCTACTTTGCTTTTTTACTGTTGTGCCACAAAGCATAAATCTGCCATCAGTAGCATCTCATGTCACCAGGAAATTGGTAAGTATTTATTTCTACTGATTGGCACCAATGGTGAGTTTATTATTTTGTCACTGGTGCTATCCATTACAAATTTACTAGAAACTTTACAAATATGCCATTAGTTGAAATAAATCTTGGAAATGCAATGCAGGGCAATTAGAGACTATTCTTTCTAGACACCAGAAATTCCCCCAAAATCCTAAATATCATCTGTTTTCAAGGAGGTTCTTTATCCATACTTTGTGTAGAGCATCTCAGCCCCAGACTCAAATTAAAGAACCCCCAGAACTATTTTTCCCCATCTGTTTGCAAAGTGTGTGCAACTATTTACACAGTGTGCTATTTTTCCCTCAAAGAGAAATTCCTCAGGACTCTATTTTTAACAACAGTGAAATACCAGCAGGCTTTTGAGGACATCCCTGTGAGACCATAACATCATAGTCACTGCTAGAGTCACAAATGCCTCTGGCTCCCAAGTGCACCTGGGACAAGTGCTGGAAGAGATTGAGGATGAGCAACATTCCTGCCCCGGGACATGAGAAGTTCCATGCGACAGTATAAAAGAGCATCTGAATAATTGCTCTGGGGGCAAAACTACTGGTCAGAGTCCTGGATAATGACCACAGCAACAGGCACCTGGTAGAGGTCTAATGAGGTCATCAGGGACCTTCCACTGACTCCAGGGCGAGTTGGAAATGTTTGGATCTTTGCATCCTTTTTTCCTCACGTTTCTGTTTTAGGAGGCTCTGGGATTTAAAGAGAAGACTAAAATGAAGATAGTAGACTTAGTAGATTTACTGGCTAAATGTTGCCGTTACCTAACTCAAAAAGCCAATTCAGTGGGAATTAAGCCAGGACTGAATAAGAGCGGTGAGCTCTGATTCATAGCTCCTCTAGATTCTTGGAGGGGCAAGATAGTGTGTTAAATAATGAAAGTGCTATAAATATCTTAGGAAATGGACCCAACGTTCATATAATCAAGTTGTTGGATTTTTTCCCCTGTACCAATTTTGATAGGATTGAACTGTAACTAAGAAACATTTGAATCTCTGGCAGAATCTCTGTAGAAAGCTACAAAAGTGTATTTTTCCCTCACTGTCTTGGCATTCCCATCCTGAGGTTGAAAAGATGATATGAGAACTTCTGAAGTAACCGAGAGGTAAAAAACATATCTGAGTAGCCTGTGGTCACCTTTGTACCTTTGATTCCTATTCAGTACAATATAAAAATATCCTTAATTTGCTCCTTAATAATAGTACTCATGAACCAGAATCTTGGCTCCACATTGCTTCCAAATTTTTAAGATAAGTCACATTTAGAGCAGCAGGTGCTGGCAGAGTCCTACTGGGAGAGGTACAAGCTTTTTCCAGTTGCATTGTGAGAGTTTGGAAGGGGAAAGGGAGATTCTGTGATTCTGTGAAGATGGAGGATCAGTGTTGTGCTTCAGCAAGTGCCCAGACATAAAGGCAGTATTTCTGACTTGAGTGTGAATAAGGACCATGTGGAGTATGTCTGAATGACATCCACACGTAAGCAAATTTTCCTGGTTTCAGATTTTTTTGTCAGGCTCACAATACAATCCAGGGTTTACCCAGGACCCCCAAAACTGCCAAATTTCAGGTGGATGTAGGTCAGATTTCAAATTTCCCTGGATTCTCAGAAGGAACTTGTGATTTCACATCAAAATTGCACAAAACTCTGTGGCTGCTTTCATAAAGGTCCAACCCAGAAAACACAGAAAACATCCTATTTTCCAGAGTTTTGTTCTAAGCTTAAGTTTCTGTCACTGTCAAATTCAGAATGTCTAATTCATACAAATAGCAGATAAGCTCAGATGAGCCCAAATCACTGACTATTATACACTGTACAACTTTGCATATTCATTTCATGGGAATGTATGTCATAACACCAACATTATTTCTAGACACAGCCCCCAAAACCATCTTTTATATGAGAGCATTCCTCAGGATTTGATGGATTGCACTTAAAAACAAAAAGCTGCACCAAATTCTTTCAGGCATCCTTAGCTTTCGAAAGTGATACGATGCATTAATAATTATAATGAAAATATATGGGTACTACTGAAAACTGCCAACAACAAAAAAGAGTGGGCATTCCAAAATGCTATTAATGAAAAAGTGTACTTGGGGAAAAAAACCCTATGTTGACAGTATTTACAAGCCTTTTTGCTCCTACCTCAAAAACACAAAAGTGGGCGGTATTTGGTTTTGCAAGAACCTTTGCAGAAAAGTAAGATTTTAGAAATGCATTTGCTTGAATGTTCCTACCAGAAATACCTGTAAAAACACACACTTCTTTGGTTTGCTTATGCCCCACTGCTTATGAAATTCTGATGAAGAGTAAAAATTTAATTTGCTTAATAAGAATCAGCACTGCAGTCTAGTGCTTACTGCACTACATTTAGAACTGGGGAACCTCGGATCAGTGCCTGCCCCAGGTGCTGAACCACCTTCTGTCCTTGGGCAAGGGACTTCACTATTCTCCATCTATGCGTTCACTTGATTCTCTTTCACATCTGGACTGTGACATGTCCAAAGCAGGACATGTGTCAGCACCTCCATGGGAGTGGCACAGCACCCACCACAGTGTTGCAGGTCCAAGCAGGGATCACAGAGCATCTAGCAGCAAGAAATGCTCCCTTGCAAGTTTAACGTGTGGCTCCCATCTTCTTTTGCAACGAAACGCAATGCATGATGCAAGGTGAAATTCCCAGGCCAAGAGAAGTGATCAGACCTGGAGCTGGTCTTTCAAGCTGCAACACAGCAGTGTGAGGTGTCCTTACCTCCCAACAGAGCAAAGTTTTGGGGAAAAAAAAAAAAGTTTGTGCCCCTCTTAAGGATGCTTTTCTGTCTGTCTCTTCAGTCAGCTATCTCTTTCACATCTGGAGACTTCAGTATCAAGCATCAATTGAGTAACAAGCCTCAATCAAACACTGAGTCTATCTCTACACTTGAGATTATGTCCCATAACTGGTTTCCCTCATGACTTTGAATTTATATAACACTTCCATCCCAATGGATAACTGCCCATACACACCACCTTCAGTTTTTGTGCACAACCAACTGCAATTTTTTTTTTTGCGTGGACTTGGTGTTAATAAGCATTCTCCAAAGTACAGGTAGTAAGATAATCATATTGCTTCTGTCACCACCATTTCAACTACCTGTGCTTGGTGTAGGACTGAAAGCACACACTGTTTCAGGGGAGAAAATTTCACTCACACTTTGGGGACTAGATGCAGAGGGGTGGGATACTGGAGCCTCCTACAGCACAGGAGGGTAGAAGCAACCTGGCCAGTAAGACTTTGTACAGTAAAACCCCTCAGGTATATACTATGCAGAAGGACTGATTATTTAGACCTTTTAAAGGGCAAGCTTTGAGAACTATGAGATTTGTTATTCAATGAACAGAAATCAGCATAGCTCCATGATGTTTATTTTTTCCACTGCAAGCAACTGAGTCATGGTTGTAGACATAAAACCACTTCATCTTCCAAAGTGACACTCATGCAGCTGTTTGCAGCCTGCCAGCACTAAATGAACAATTGTGCTTTTGCTATGAAGTTTGTATTTCATTAGAGCTGTGGTCAAATAAGTCTTTTGGTTTTGGATGGACTAAATAGCTGCTAGTGCTGTGGGAGTTCAGCAGTGCTGGTGCTCAGCCCTGTCCCATCACAAGCCCTGACATCTCTTTGTTAGATTTTTTGCAAAGGAGATGAAAAGCAAAGATTTATTGTTATGCCAAACAGCTCCAGCAAAGTCCTCTCTGTTATCAGTGGGATTGGGAAGAAGACTTAGGAAGCAGAAACTTTTAGGGGAGCATTTATAATACATGGCCAGCCCTGAATAAAAAGAAACGGCAACAAAACATAAACATCAAAAGCCATCAGGTAACTTGATGTGGGTGTGGGATAACAGCAGAGATAAGGGTAAGTTCTCAGGGAATGCCTCCTGTCATCAAGCCAGCCTCCCCCCCAGCCTCCAGCACATACATTTCCCCATCCCTCATCCTTTCTGGAATACCTTTCTTCCAGCCTCATTGTTGTGCAAGTTCATCAGCCTCCGTGCATTCTTTTTGATTTCTCGGGCATCAACAAACCTCCGGGAGAACTCAATGCCGTATCTGATATCCGCAGAGCAGCCTCCCCACTTCCAGCCCTCCTCCTGGTTGTAGTAGCCCTGTTTCTCTCGGTCACAGCCACAATTGCTGAGGTTGCCCTGGCTGCAGGCAGCTGTGACAGCGTGTGCAACCCCGGCAGCAGTAATGGCATAGGTGAACGCAGCTTCCCTGCTTCCTGTGGAGAGAAGCCAAAAGCTGATGGGTTGGCAGAAAGGCAGCACTTACTAAAGAAAGCACACACATTATCTACAGCAATTGTGTCAGGCAAGAATGCAAGGAAGGCATTACTTCTGGTGGGTATTTCTCATTCTTACAGAATTACATACATATGTAAAATGCTTGGCTCAACTGGGACATATTACCCCAGCTGAGCACCAGCCATATGACAGTCCCACCTAACCCCCTTCACCAGAGGGGAATTTGGCAATTAGTCTGAGCAGTGGCAAAGTGAGGCAACAGGATTTGTTTTCACGCTGTCTAGTCAGGTCTGTACCAGAAGAATAACAAGTGAGTCAGTGGTGGCAACGCTCACTGCACAACAATAGTTACCTCTAACCATTGGCACTGTATGGAGAAAGAAAAATGTTCAAACAATATAAGCAATACCAGACCCTTTCCAGTGCACAAGAGGGCTAGGACACCAGTTGGAAAGATTATTAATACACCCTTACAAGTGCTCCAGCGGCAGCCATTAGTGATGCTGTGTGTAAAGTACTGCAAGAGAAGCCTGTGCAGACAAGAGCTAGGTAGGTTTTGTTTTCTTTAAAGGTAGAGACTACCCCTTTCCCTTGCTGACCTCTTGCATATTGGTTTTGCTGTCACTACCCTTTTCTTGTCTCACTCGGACTCACTCACCCTGCATTACCTTACCTATTGACCATACAAGGGGCATGGGAGTGCTGCAGCAGCATTATTTCCTCTCCAAAATAAATGAGATACCCTCATGGAAGCACAAGTCTTGTTAGACAAAAAAGGCTTTTTAGGGAAAAAAGTCCCTTTTGGTTTTCTGTGATGCGGCTGGTTGCCACGCTTCCTCATTCCCAATTCCATGTTATAGCTGTTGATAGTGAGTATACAGGGCAAATAAACCTCTTTTCTTTGCTTAGACACTGTTTGGATGAGTTGTCTGTGGGATGCACATAAGCAATAAGCAGAGGCAGAACGATTGAAAGGGATGCTACAGCCCATTCATGCTCTCACATGAGACTGCACTGTCACTGACAGGGTTGGATCATGGCCCTCAGTGCTTTGCTGTTCTTATTTATAACATTTCCCTGCAAGTCCCCTTCTCAGCACTATCCTCATTGTCTTCTCTGTGTTTATCTGGTGACAAACAGACAATCTTGTAATACTGCAGCCAAAGAATAACTGTAAAGAATTTGTAGAAAGTTGCTGAAATGCTTTTGTGACCACACACAGAGTTTTAATATCATTAATAGATTTGGGAAGGGAAAAAAGTACAGCTTTTCCAGAGGGAGGAAAAAAACCCCAAAATAAAACCAACAACTTAGAGGCTATTTTTATTTTTTTATTTTAGGATTCACAGATATCATAACCCTTCTGGAATGACCAGTTCACAGTGTGGAGGGTTTTATGCTTTATATTTCTTATTTTCATAGATAGCTTCCTGAAAAGTTGCAGTGCTGCTGGATTTCAGAAAGCTCCTACAAGAGAAAAATCATAAACTGTTTTTTGGTACCATTTGCTTGTTTCTCCAAAGCAATGAAAAAGAAACTTCAGGTAAGAGAAAAAATAAAAGGGTGCTGTGTTCTTCAGGTACCAAGAAGGTTCAACTGAGTTGTGTATTATTCGAATACATTGTGCAATAGAAGGACTAACTTTGCTTTCAGACACAGAAGTGTTTTGTTGAGGTGTACTATGTGTGTAGTCTGGTTCAGTGGTTCCCAAACCGTGGTCCGCAGAACACTGGTGGTCCAGGAGGCCATAGTAAAGGGTTCACAGCTAATCCACAGAGCTATATTAAACACTGTTTTTAATAGTGTTTTCAATTAAAAGTTTGATGATAATGATGCCTGGTGGTCCACAAGAAATTCTGAGGGTTGATAGCAGTCCAAAAAAGTTTGGGAACCTCTGTTGTAGTTCCTAGTGTGTTCTCTGAAAACACCTATCAGTATTCACTCCCCTTGTCTTCACCCACCAGCTGAAGTAAAAGCCAAGACCTGTGTTTTAAAATGTATCCTGTTGACTTGCAGGATTTCTTTTTTAATCTCTTAAAAAAACCCTTTTCTTATACTATAAATTGAAATATTGGAAATATGGATATAATAGTGAATACATATATAGATACATTTTTCTTTCTCTTCAAGATGAGAGTAAACAAGAGTACAAAATCAGACCCAGGAAAGTTTTTGAGTTCAGACACGTTTGAAACACATGTAGAAATGCTTGTAAACAGAGAGCAGAAACATGTTCCTGTCAGGAAACATAGCAGCTGTGAGCTGCAGTTCAGTAGACTTACTCAGAAATTAACCAGAGAGAGGTTGCTTAGATTTTATGTTTAAGATCAATGTACACCACATGTATCCCAAGTAGAAGATAAGCCATTTTATCATGGCCACTGTGTCTATGACCTGTCCTCGAGTCTTCACACAGCACTTCCCTTGATCAGTTTTGTAAAACTGAAGAATATCCTGTCTTTGTCTGCTTTTCACTTCACCTCGTTCCCATTAGACCCATGATTACCTTCAGGAACAGAGGAAAATATCTTTCTTTCACCCATCTAAGAGCTATAGCAGTGACGGAATTATCTCAAGGCATGGGATAAGAGCAAATGGAAACCATACTGAGACTGAAGTGATTACTATTCTGTTTTAATGCAGCTCTAAAATATGAAGGGCTCAGGAATAAGTTCTGGCTTGAAAATCTGATTCCTTTTGCAAGTTAAGTTGTCCTGCTAAGAATTAAGTTTTCTAGGGGGTTAGGTTTTTTGAGCCTGAGACGTTCCAAAAGATCCCTCGAACTTTAATGCAAGCATTACCTCAGCAGTTCTTTAAAGTCCTAGGATCAGTAGAGTCTATCAGAAAATGCTAATGGGGGGTGGGAGAGGGGAACTTCTGTACTTAAATAAGGTATATGCTGTACACAAAGCTTTCCATTAGCATGTCATCACTTGGAATCAGTTCTAAGCAAGTCTTTATTAGGCAGCTAAAAATACTTAAGTGATGATTGCCATGATACCTGAATGGAGAACAATAATCTCATTTTATGGATTTTTCTGAGATTTCAAAAATGTTCTTGTTCTGCCATGTAACAGAGACAAGTCTTTCCAGAAATGCTCATGAAATGGAGAAAGATTATGAATAGCAGAAGATTTGGGATTTCACCCAACTTTAGAGCTAGATCTTTCTTTTTTCCAATGAATATCATGGTCACCTAATTATTTGGCACCATATATGCTCACTGTCTGTGTCTCAGAAGAAACCTTCTTCTTAATGTTTTTTGTCACATAGACGAGAATAATTCTATTGAAATTTTACTTTGGTAGAAAAGACACCTTTTTGTCCAACCTTTTGATCCATCCATTTCCCTCTTAGGAAAGCCCATTTTGATGTCGAAGAAGAGAGTTCTGATTTAGTTCCCAAACCATAGGATGAATGGTTTCATGAGTAATGTGAAAGTTACTCTGTCTAATCTAATAAATGATGCTCCAGTCTAATATGATATCTGATCTAGTACAATAGGAGATCATGACTAGTACTAATTGAAATAAAACTTACTGTCTTTGGTGAAAGTGCTGAACATCACTTCTTTCCATCTGCCAGGCCATGAGAGAAACCTTGCCTGTGGTCTGCTGGTCAGAGTTACTGCCATTTGCTTGAGTCTATTTGCATTTTAACTGAGGGCTGTATTTTAAAAGTGCTTTGATACCCAGCAATGCAGGCAGTTGATATTGGAACACTGCTTCCTCAAATGTGTGATTTCTGGCAGGTATGGTGAGAGGAGCCTATTTATCCATTGTCAGAGTTGAGGAGCAGCTTATACATTACCTCTAATTTAGATGTCACCTCTAAGTTTTAGACTGCTAACTGAGCACTAAACTTCATAAGGTCTGATGTGAAAATGATTATAAATTCCATAATTGCTGTCATTTACTACATTCAGCAGCATATTTTCAGCATGTAACCACAATCAGCTGTGAATCATATATGTTAAATATATCTTTTGATCATTCAGTTGTGATTGCAGGGTTAAAGTTTTTAACTGCTTCGTAGTTATTAGCAAGGCATCTATTTTCCTGAGTAACTGGATGAGAATATTATTATTCCACACATCATTCAGAAATCTCTTATGTCAGCAGCTAGATGAATAAGAGTGCCACTGAATGTCAACCATTAGAACCGTAATTTAACTTGAGGTATTAAGCTGTAGAATATTCAATGTTTAGCTGGTAATTTGCTACATCCTGGGTCAACAGTGATAGAAAAAATACTACAAGCTGCTGTTAAACAAAACAAAATTCGCATGTACTTACACAACCTGTAGACACCAGATTGATTATGTGACACGGTACAATAGAAGTCAGTGGAAAGAAGAAACGAAACACGGCAGAAGTTTGATTATTTCCTCTCCCCCCTCCCCAAACCTATCTTTTTCAACAGGTCTTCTTTTGTAAATTAAAGCTGAGGACATATTGAGACATTTTTTTATGTGCAAAAAACAATAGATACATCTAGGTGAGTAAACAAATTCAGACAACAGCACCCCAAGTAGGGTTGGATAAAGACTTTTACAGCCGAGTTTAGGTCCTTTGTAAATTGGTACTTTATTCAATGTGCTCATTAGCAATTCTTAAGGAAAATAGTATAGGCTCTTTGGGTTTGATCCAAGGGCAACACAAGTCAGTGAGAGATTTCTCACTGTCTGGAGCAGATCCTTTCTCTATTTGCAGAGGGGGTTTTTGCATTAATTTTGGGCTTCTTGTTTTAGAAACTAAAAGCAGAGATTGGTTTAATTTCTCTATCTCTCTAATTTTATATACCCAGTGCTTTCATGTCAGAACTATGGACCACGGAAATCACAGAATCATAGAATGGTTTGGGTTGGAGGAGACTTTAGAGATCATCTTGTTCCAACCCTCTGCCATGGGCAGGGACACCTTCACTAGACCAGGCTGCCCAAAGCCCCATCCAACCTTGCTTTAAACACTTCCAGGGATGGGGCTTCCACAACCTCTCTGGGCAACCTGTTCCAGTGCCTCACCACCCTCATAGTAAAGAATTTGTTCCTAATGTCTAATCTTAACATACTAAATCACTTTGTACAAGCAGAAAAGACACTGTAGAAAAGCAAGGCTGATGGGGACCTCAGTAGGGTCTCTAGTCCATCCCTCAACCGTAACATAGGCTAACAACAGAGGTGTATTTCCCAACCACTTTCAGGTGGAGATTCCACAGTCAACTGCAGTGTCTCAGAACCTTACTGGTACACATTTGACTAAATATTAATCTAAAACCTGAATGCAAATGTGCTGCTACATTCTCTACAGATGCTAAGAACTACCAGAGCTCTGATTCTTCTCCCTCCTTTCTCCAGGCTCTCCCAAAGGGGCTGCCCTGTGCCTTGCAGTGGGTACAAGGAGCTCCAGCTGAGGCTTTGGCTGCTCAGAGGTAGAGCAGAAGGAGCACTTCATATGTCTTGCATACTACACTCCTGTTTACTCATGCCAGCATGGTGTTTTCACAGCAGCAGGACATTTTTGACTCTTACTCAGTTTGCAGACCTCTTCTGTGCAGCTGCTATCACACCAGATGTTTCCCATCGTGCTTTTGTACAGCTGATTATTCCCATGTATAGATCCCCATGCATTTCTCTTTCTGATTTGCCTCCTCTTTCTTTTATTTTTTTCCTCTTTTTTCTTCTTTTCTAGACCGTTTCTCCATGATTATTTTCAATTTTGACACAAACTTTATTCAACTTCCTTACAGGCCATCCCAGCCTGAGATCATTTTTAAATTCAATCTACACAGCTTATTCACTTGATCAAATCAGGAGCATAATACTGACTGGTACCAGATCCAGCGCAGATCACAAAACAAACCCAGTTAGTACATCTTTCCATTTTGATAACTACCTTCCAAGTATGATTTGCAGGTATTATGCACCCTTTTGTTTAGCTTTTCCTTAGTTTCTTATGAGAATGTCATATAAAACAGTGTCATTAAACTTCAATTAAGTCCAAGATATATGGTATAAACTGCTGCTTCTCTGCCTCTGAGGCCCTGGGTGGCAAAAGAAGGAAATTAGATTGGTTTAACATGATTTGTTCTTGACAGATCCTTGTTGACTGTTATTCATCTCCTTGTTCTCAGTTATGAGCTTACAAATGGGGTTTTGTTCCCATATTTTTTTCATTTACTGAAGTTAAGCTGATTGGTCCTATAATTCCTCTCTTTTTTCTCCTTTGGACAAAGGCAATACATTTGTCTTTTCATTTCTTCTTAAATAGAGTTCTCCATAACCTTTCAGTGCTAATGGCTGTCAGGACTAATGGCTCTAAAATGGCTGTGGTGAGGGAGAGCTAACTGGAAAGCATTCAACCTGGACAAATCCCTCTATTTAATGCTGAGATGGTATTCCTCCATTGATTTAAGTTAGTTCTATAACCATCTGCTCAGCATTGTCCATTTTAGTGAAGGCTGATGCAAGAAGGGCTTGGCCTTCTTGATGTTATCCTTGGTTTACATTCCCATGGGGAGTCCACCCCACTGAGTAGTGGATCAGCTCTTTTCTTCATCTTCCACTCAGTACCAACTGAATGACTACTGTGTAGCCTGCTGTCAGAAAACCAGATACAGTCATTCGTGGTCATGACGTTCCTCTTGTAGCACCTGTGCTCAGGAGTGCTCCTGAATTATGAACCTGGTGCCAATCAAATATTTGTTATTCTTACAAGACTTTCTGGTTAAATCTGATGGAGTCTTCTGATGGTTGAGTTGGGTAATGTTCTCTTTGCAATACATATTTGTTTCCTATATCCTCGTAATTTTTTTTTCCGTACCACAGTCTAATTGAAATAGTCTTACTTAATTTTGTTTCATCCAGATAGAGCTAGAGCAGGAGGTGTACATGATTTCAGAAGCTTCTTCCTAGACTGTTTATGATGTCTATTTCCAATTACAAGTGGTTGGGACACAGAACACTGCAGATTTCAAAGCTGAGAATGTGTAATGCTATGACATAATGGTTTATTTACAGATTCTTTTCTTATAGAGCATTTTTCATCTCTAGACTCCCACTAAGTTTTTATGGTTGGAGGTGCCAGAATTTTGACTATCAGTCTAGAATCAGTCTGTCAGCTGGATTGTTTTCTGTTGCTCATGTGGGTTTGTCAAATTTTCTTTTAGAATGGGCTGTACATGAGCCAGATGTATTTCACACTTCTTTTTGCAGCTCCTTGCTGTCACTATTTATATATTTTTGGAAGCATGTCTATTAAAAAGAGCTATTTACTATGCCTCTGCTTTTCACATTTTTTCAAGCATTTTTCCACTTTCATGGTTATTTTCAAACGACTTGGTGGTATTTTCCACAGCGGTTTCTGTAATAAGGCTTCCAACAATTTACAGGGTTTTTTACTTAATTTGTCCCCTAAACATACTCACTTAACTCCTGGCAACCATCAACAATGGTCAGCATTTCTCTTCCAAAGTGAACATAATTTTGTTGTGTCTTTGACTGTCTTTTGGCAGCATGTCCCTTGGTGGAGCTTTCTGGGACAGCTCCTGTAAGGTTAGGAAGTTAGCTGTGATCTTCAGGGGGATGTTTAGAAATGCCCAGAGAAATCTGAAATTTTTGGTCTCTTCTCTGTTGTAGCAAATATTCCTTACTGACAGCCTTAACAATCTGTATCCCATTCCTACAGAAAATGGGGAAATTCAGTTTTGATCTCAAAGCACCACTGCTTGGTTTTGTGCTAAGCACTCATGTAAAGAATTCATTTAAAGGATCCTGGCTTGAGAAACACGCAGTGCACAAAGCATGAGGGATAGTTCCCAGATACACTGTGCCATTGAGAAAAGCTTGTGCAGTGTCACAGCTGGCTGTGTTTTCACAATGCTAGTGCTAATACTGTCAAAGTAGTATGTGGGAAGCAATAGCTGGAGCAGAGAGACCGTCTCCTGCCTGTGTTCTCTTCTGGACCTACTGTTGTGGGACTTAATGATTCCCTGCTGAATTTTTTGGTGCATTTTCTTTTCAGTGATGACTAGTGGTTCGATAAATTGTAATAGGTGAAAACTCAGCCGGAGACATCTTGCAGCCTACTGGGATTTTAAAAAGTTCTTTGCACCCCTTGATGGAAAGCATCGAGTCTTGAAGCCATCTCAGAGAAACTGGGTCCTAAAGCAGGCTAACTTCCTTAAATTGAATGGGCCTATGAGAATCAACTATATGTTGATTTCTTTTCTGTTCTTTTCTGTTCTGTGCTATGCTATGTTACACTATGCTACACTATGCTATTCTGTTCTATTCTAGTAGTTCAACTGTCTCAATGTATTCACAATAATGATTCTTAAGTGTAGGATTTGCCAATGCAATACGATCTCTTTCTTTAAGAGCATTTCAGAGGGAGAAATAAAAAAAAACCCAAAAGTTTAAGAAAAAGGGAAGAACTACAGCATGTGGGCACATATTTTTCCTTTTTTTAGGTTTGTTCTTGGTAGTGCTCTGCACTACAATAGGCCCTGTTAAATGTTTCTGAGATGCCTGTGTGGTGCTCAGCAAGGGAAATGTCCTCTCCAATTTAAGAAATAGAAAATATGCTTGCCACATCACTTAAAAAAAAAGCCCAACAAAACACCACAACCCAAACAAGGAAAAAAAAAAATAACCAGCAGAAAACAAAACTCCACCCTGAACCTGACAGGGAAATGGTGGATAGTACTGCCACATTTTTAAAGTTAATTTGTTTTCAAGTCAACTTCATGCTCAATTTAGTAGGATAAAAAAGCAGAGTAGGTTGCTACCAAACCATTTTAGTTACTGAGATTTTCATGTGTGCAGATTGTATAGGCTTGAGCCTTTAGTGAGTGAATCCATTCAGAATGGACAGTCTCCTCTGCTGTCGATAGAGGAGCCTTCCAACCTAAATTATTCTATGATTATATTTGACTTTCCTATGGACCCAATTTCACAAATAATCTGTCATCCCTAGTACCATGCTCATGAATATTAAGAAGTCGTCACCTTGCAGAATCAAGTGAACTCTCTTCTGGATCGATATTTTAATTAACTTATTTCAATCATTTCAGCTGCCTGACATAAATATATTGTGTTGAGAACATCTCTCTAAAAATAAATCTGCACTGCCATTTGCATGAAGTCATCTTCTCCTGCATTATCTTATGTCACTTATAACCTAGATAACAAGCCCCCAGGGGCACTGGTCATGTCTGTATTCTTTTGTAAATCACTGCGCACACCTGGGCTTTGCTGTAGAAACATGTTAAATAATAACACCTTTTAAAGGGTTCACTGAATTATGAGCAGTTTTAAGCACTAAGCTCCTATACCTGGGCATGCCAGAGTGTCTGAGAGTGGGCGTCTGTGGGTGTGAATGTCTGTGTACATTGCAGATGAAATTTCAGCTCTTGCCTCAGAATTTCTTGAGGCGGTTTAGTTAAATCACGAATGTTACCTCAAAATGCATTGTGCTAAGCCTATTAGTGGGCCAGTACCACATTGTCATAATTCTTGAATTACAGATATACCTAGCAAAATCAGTGTTAGGCACAAATCTGTTAATGCAAGAGGCAGTTCTTGCCTTAAAATCCTGCATCTTTAGCTGCAGAAAGCAACACAAGAGAGATACTATTACCTCTCTTTCACTGGAACACAAGGAGGTGAAGTCATTTATCCACATGGCAGAAGGACCTGTAAGAGAACAAGCTGTTCTTTTGTTGGATTGTCTTAATGGAGAGGAGTTTAGCTGTAGACTTCTCAACTGATAACCGAAACACAAATTCAACCCTGCTTTCAGTGAGGATGTCCACACAGCTGCATGGTGGGACAGAAGAAAGTAGCAGCAGCTCCTAGGACTGGGACTTGTCTGCTCTTCCACGTACTGTTTGAGCATAGTATTGAACTGGTCATACAATCATATCATAGAATCACAGAACCATTTAGGTAGGAAGGGACCTTAGAGATCACCTTGTTCCATCCCTTCCCCTGCCATGGGCAAGGACATGTCCCACTAAACCAGGTTGCCCAAAGCCCTATCCAACCTGGCCTTGAACACTGCCAGGGAGGGGACAGGCACAGCTTCTCTGGGCAACCTGTGCCAGTGCCTCACCACCCCCAAAGTAAAAAATTTCTTCCTTATATCTAGTCTAAATCTACACCCTTCCAGCTTAAAGCCATCACTCCTCGCCCTATTGCTACATGCCCTTGTAAAAGGTCCCTCCCTAGCTTTCCAATAGGCCCCTTCAGGTACTGGAAGGTTGCTGTAAGATCCCCCCAGAGCCTTCTCTTCTCCAGGCCTAACAAGCCCAACTCTCATCTTCATGGCCCTCCTCTGGACCTGCTCCAACAGCTCAATGCCCTTTCTGATATTAAGGGCCCCACAACTGGACACAGTACTCAAGGTTGGGTCTCACAAGAGCAGAGTAAAGGGGCAGAATCACCTCCCTCGACCTGCTGGCATGCCATCTGCTGCCAGAACCATAAGGAGATTTGGACGCAGCAATGCTCAGCATCACCATACCTGCCAGAGAAGTGCATGGAACTTAAGGCCCACTCTTAACACTCTGCTCTCACACCTTCTCACATACCATGCCTGCATAGCATTAGATCCACATCCTTACTTTACTTTTAATTTTATAAAATAGCTAATTTAAGCATCTTGTCAGAATTTTTACTGGGGTTACATTTACTTCTGTTTCAGAGAGATGCTAAATGTTTTCATGTCCCCATTTGGAGTTGATGACATTTCTGGAGTGCTAGTAGAGACATGTGTAACTTCAATCAGGATCTTAAAAGCTTGCTTCTTCTATTTGTCAGCATAGGCTTTTTTCTTCTACTCACTTCTTATGTTTGCCAAGACAATTGTTTGAGAGAGAGAGATGTATTAATCTAGAAACCCCCTTCTGGAAGCAAGTAATAAAAAGTAAGACCCGTAGCAAGCAAGCCTAGTCCAAGACATTTTGATGGGATGAGGTACTGTTTTCAGATTAGATTACAGTGTTTACAGTATACAAAATTAATTACATCTATAGGGCAAGAGCTAGATGCCTAGAGCTAAATCTCAAAGGGATGTTGGCTCTAAAGCCTATCTTTTAGATGTTCCCCCACCTAGTATTTTCCATGTGGCCAGGATAGGAATCCAGCCTTACCAAGCACTGAGAGAGCTGGACAACAAAAGGGCAAGACTTCCAGAAGCTATCAAGCTGCACGGGAAAGCCCCAGAACTGGGAGTGGAAAATGCAGAGAAAGGGACAGAGTCTAACTCGTTAGAGAGTTAAGCCAAATTTCCCTGCACAGTGAGCCTTTCCAACTATGCTAGCAGCAGTCATCCAAGTGTAATTGCTGAGGATGTATAGGGGGTTTAGTAAAGGGGATCCCACCCTTAAAATATTCTGCTATCAGTCCACAGTCCTGTTTTATATTCTGATTGGGGAAAAAAGATTTCATTACATTAAAAGCCAGAAGATGTCTTTGTTTCACTGATACTCTGCTTAATACAATATAAGTCCTGCTGGTGTATTTTTATACTACTTTTCAGAGTATCATTTTAATTTTATTCTATCAAGTACAGAATTAGAAATATTTTGTATAAAATAAAGTACTAATGCTACCAAGTCATGACATTTGTAAAATAAGGCTTATGAAGAGCAGCAGTAACTGAACTGCATACACGAGGCACCTTACTTGGTCTAGACAGAATCTCATAAATAAATATTTGTTCAAAGTATTTGTCACTTTTCCAATCTAAATCCAGAAAAATATCATAAAATGGCATAACCATCTGTCACGTTGTAGCTTTCACTACAAAAGGATTATTATGTCAAATAACTATGAAATAATGACATCTAGAAATATCTCTATCAACACACCCTTTTGTGGTAAAAGCAACAAACATAGAGGAAGCACTGCCCAACCTCAGGAACGGTGACAGACAGCCTGGGAGCTCTGAAAAGACTTCTAGACTGCTGATCATGGAGAAACAGCTCCTGTGTGCCTGGGATTCCATTCTCCAGGCACAGAAATTGTTATGCTTTCATCTTCTCCGATGACTCTGCTCTTCAAGGTAGCCTGAAGATATTCTTCAAGACTGTATAGCCATAGAGAAAAGACTATTTCCTAGGCTTGACTAAAAAAGGAAAAATTATATGTATCAAATAGTGTACTTGCCCTTTTCTGTTAAATTCTGCACAGGGACGTAGCATAGAGGTTCTCATTGCATTTTCAATGAGATTGGATTGTCTCCTGGAGGGTAATTTTGTCCATTGTTCGTTAAGATTGTCCTACAAATCTATTGCTCATATAAATTTCTGGCATGGTTTCTGATGCCTGGCAAAACACCTTAGAGGGCCGACTCAATATGTCAAATTTCACAAGCAAATCTATGTGATCCCTGTTGTTGGTGACTCACCACTCATCCTTTAGGTGTGAGGGCTTTAACGTTTTTCTCTGGTGCATTCTTGGCAAGGTAGCATGTGCTGGTTTTGGCTGAGATGCACCTGGGCTGGCAAATGGCCAGGGCATCACTGCTGTTTCTGTTCTGCTGTAGTAGACAGGCTGGAACTCCAGTATGAACTCAAGTTGAAGGGACTGTGACCTATGGATGAGTCCACATGGGAGCAGGACACCCTGAAGTGTCTGTGGCTGAAAATAAGTCCACACCAGAGCAGGTACATCTCAAAGTGTCTGTGGCATGGTTATGCCTGTGCCACAGCAGGTATACGTCTGAATGGATTGTGTCACAAGGCTAAGTCCATGCTGGAGAAGGCACACCCTGAAGCACCACTTCCTGTGCCTGTGGTCATGCTGCAGCACCTCAAAGCATGTGGTCATGGACAAGTCCATGACAGAGCAGGCTTATTTCTGAAGGGATCATGGATGAGGGTAAGACCTTGCTGGAGCAGGCATCTTGTCTCTGAAGGTATTATGGGAAATGGATAAGGCTGTGCTGGAACAGGTGCACCTCAAAGTGACTGTGGCTGTGGATAAGTCTGTCACAGCAGGTATACCCCTGAATTGACTGACTCACTGATAAAGGTCCACGTGGAGCAGGTATGCCCCTAAGGGACTGTAATCTATGGATAAGTCCAAGCCAGAGTAGGGACAAGGAGAAGAGTTCATTGCAATATTCAAGCCAATGGTCTGGTCCAAAAACCGCAGGGCTGGAGATAGACTGATTTAAACTGTTGTAGTCTGGGATTTGAGTTGCATATTATAGGAATCAGTATAGCAGGAGCCACCTGAACTGATGGCTTTACAAGAAGAAATGCAAGTGTAGTAGTGGCCCTACCTGAGTTGGCATTGGGGCCCAGTACCTCCACACAATGCACTACCTATCCTGTCCTGAGTGACCACCAAAATAGATGGAGCCCAAAGTCATGGGCTAAGTGAACTCAGTGGACATTTTGTGGACATTTTATAGATATTTTACAGGAGTGGTCCATAGACTACAGGAATTATATGTGTGTATTACATCAAAGGATGGGAAGGGCAGGGGGGTGGAGGGTTAATGAAGTTGTATTGGATTGTGTTGTTCCTGAGCATGACATAAATGGCATGGAATAAGGGGTGATGGATGTGCTCATTTTAGTTTATTTCCTTTATAGTAGCTAACCAGACACAGGTTTTGCTTTACTGTCTTTACCTCAACCCATGAGTTTTCTCTTTTACTCTTCTGTTTCTCTTCCCCATCCCACCATGGGGGGAGTGAGCAACTGATTATGTGGGGTTTAGTTGCCAGTCAACCACAGCATGGGGTTTGAGAGGTGAAACACTGTGAGTCTTGACGTGGTAGATGAGGTACTTAGGGATATGATTTAGTTCAGGATGAGAATGGTTGGACTTGATGATCTTAAATGTCTTTTCCAACCTTGTGTGTGTGATTCTGTGACTGTTTAGGACATTACCACTCCCTTGATATCTCCCACGGTAGCAGAAGGACCATACTTTAGCTTGCAGTTCAGCTCAAAGCAGCCTTTCCTTGGCAGCAGCAGTGCTGCAGATCATCAATATGAGCCTGAGTTCTGCTTTGCCAGTTCTGTTGCAGAAATCACATCTTCCAGGCATAAGACAAACAGTTGGGCAGTAACCCCATAAGTCACTGGCATCCTCTGCCAGAGCTCATACTTTGTGGAAACAAATGAGAAAGTTCTGGTGAAAGGGCTAGGTTGAAAGTTGCTTTTGAATTCGCTTAAACGTTTTTCAAATCCTCTAGCACTGCTTGTGTAGCTGCATTGACATTTCTGATACATTTTGACTTACAATCTTTCTGGGAGAAGAGCTAAGTTCAAGTAATGGTGTCTGCCCTTCTTGGTGTTTAAAGAGTCTTTCCCTGGTAGTCAAGTTTGTAACCCCAGTGAAAAAGACTCAGCCCAAATCACACATATGAAAGACATTTAAAAGAGTAAAGAGCTCAGAGGGTTTTGGATAAATACACAAAGTTTAGATTCTGGTCCAAACCTCTCTGGTTTGCAAAATGAGTCTGGAAGCATCACAAGAGCAAAGTCTTGGTTTTTTTCAGCTCTGGAGTTTCTGGTCCTGTTAGGAGTTGGGAAGTGACAAGATTCACATAAACAAGGAAGAATTATACGAATCTTCTGAGGACTCATGAAAGATACTGAATCACTGTTTATTCTGAACCTGTCTAGCTAACCCTACCAGTCAGCTTATCTTACCTAGTAGACTAGTGGTTGTTATTTATTTTTGTGCTGTGCTAAGCTTGTGTTTTGCCAGGTACTGAGCAAGCTCACCCTAAGATGCTGATCCACACCTGTGAGAAAAACGGGTGGATGCCAGGCCTGTGAGTTAGCTGCCCTTTCAGCTGTAAAAACTAAATGTTAGGAGGATAAAACGATCAAATTTCTAGCCACAAAGAGCTTCCATTGTTTTTAACTATGACACCCTAGAGCTGAAGGATGAGTTTTAAACAAAGATCAGAAGGGAAATCTGTAGGATTTTAAGGTGCTCCGGCTTCAGAGTATGATCCAGGCTTTGTGACCAGGAAAGGAGGGACAAGTTTCTTTCCATGGTATAAACACAAGGGTATTTAAATTGATTGATACCAACACTTTGAGAACCTGCTTACTGAAAAGTACACTTAAAAAATGCTAGCTACCAAGTGTCTCTACTGCAAATCCACCATTAAAATGAGATGTGGGCCTCATCAAATAATCTTTGCAGCCCCCCACTTTGCAGCAGCCCATTTCCAGATCTGAACTTTGAAGCTGACCCCTGTCTTTGTGATGGGCCAAACCAAAAGCCAGATCTGAACACCACTGAACTCTGGGAAAGTTCAAATCTATCGTTTGTGGTTCAGGTTGAGCTCTAATTAAAACAGACCAGTTAGAAAGGCGAATGTCTTAAAACCAAAACAAAACAAATGTTTCACGTGAAAAGTCTTGGATTGGGCTATATAGTACCAAGTAGTGCTTTTGCCTATCACGTGATGTCACGTTCCTCTGGCTAACACAATCTGACAGCACGCACATGCTGCTTTATGAGATATTCCATGGAGACACTTTGAATTTAACTTTGACCAGGGCACTGTATTCACAAAAATACTTCACGCTGTGCAATACCCCATCAGCAATCTTACTGCCACTCAGATCTGAGGGTAGTCTGACGCATTTCAAAATTTCCATGCCCAGCCCTAGCAGCACAGTATTCCAGAGTCTTTTGAAACTCAGTGCCTTGCCTTCTTTGAGCGAAGCTTATGCCTCATTATGTCAGCAGTATGTGGAATATTGCCACTAATCCCTGAAAACAAACAAGAAAGTGGTGCTGCAGAAACTTTGGTTATGTAAGAGGGCAGGGAAATCCCAGCTATCTCTCCTGCTAAGAGCTTCTGTTTATACTGTACTTAATACCAGTGTCTGTAATAAAGAAACATGGATGATCAGTGCACAAGGAAAAAGCAAACAAAAGGGAAGGGAACTTGGTTTCAGCATTACTCATCTGCTGAAGTAAAAGAAAACAGAAGATGTAAAGGAGGAAAAGAAAAGGAAGGAGGGAAAAAGTTTTCAAGCTCCATTGCTGGTGTCAGGGTGCCACTGTGCACCAGTAGCTAGAAAAAGGCAGCTTTGGACAGGAAGGTTTACACAAAGAATCACAGCACACATACAGCAAGCATACAGTAAGCAACCAGCAGTTGCTCTCCCTGAGGGCTTTATTCTCTCTTATGATACAAGTAAATACTTAACACACAAGTATTTTCTCATTGCAAAATTTGAGTTTAGGCTGTTTCTAGACAGCTACCTAAAGTTTCCAAAGTTCCTGCTTATGCAAACTCAGCTTATAATATTACCAGGCCTATTCTATTGAGATTTTCCAGTATGGTCTTTTTTCAGGCCTGATATTGCTTTTTAGAACAAATCCCTCCACATTTCTATCATTTTCCTTCCTGTTTGGATAACAAGACCTTGATATTTTTTTGAGGATCTGTGTACCTCACAAATGTTTAAGTGGAGGTTAGTCCACCTTAATCAATCCTTTCAATTCTCCACTAAAAATAGTCATCTTTAGTTTCCAGACAGCAAGATATGAAGTCATTTGCCCAAGGTCACAAGAAAAGCATATGGCACAGCTGGGAGCAGAATCCAAGTTCATTATCTCCTGGTCCATGCTTTGACCAGAAAATGATAGTTCTCCTGTTGAACTAGGAGCCACAGGACATGTGAAAAAATGATAGGAAGGGAACTGTGTTGGGTTTCTAGAGGTGACACCTTCTTCTAAGCTTGGACAAGGAGAACAAGACAATATTTTATCCATTCAGAATGAGTACATCTCAAGTTAAAGAATATGCAAATGTTTTCACTCTTTGCTCAGAGGAAATTTTCAGTTCAGGCATTTCTTTACTGTAGAGTTGTAATTAAAACAACCTTTCTAATCAATCATTCTCTAGAAATACATTAAATTCTATTGATGACATCCTTTAAAATGCACCAGAAGAATAGAAAGCAGTGAAAGACACATCTATGCAAATGAATGAGAGACTCACAATATTCTTCACTAATTTTGCATTGTTCATGAAAGAGGCTTGCCAGGAACCTACATATTACTTTAGAACTTTCTTTAAAGCAAGACGTAGAGTGGAATGGGAAAAGAGACCTACTAGTGTCCTACACATGACACTGTATTGATTATAGTAAATCCAGCTGAAATAATCACATGGTCTTGTGACATTTTGAGAACTATGGCAGAAAATACCTGCTTATCAACTTGTGCCAATCTTTCTCTGTCTACAGAGTACCACAAGCACTTAGGAATGAGAGAATAAAAACCACTTTAGTGTTTAGGAAAGTTCACCACCTTTGCTATGCAGTTAATCAAATATCCCATGTGTTTTCACCTGGGATACTGGCATCGGCAGTTCCCCAAAATACTGACTGACACATCAAGACTATCCTTCAGAAATGCCCTGACCTGAACCTCCTTCCAACTCCTTACCATTAATAGCCAGAATTAGCCCAACTTAATGAAAGAGCAACGCACAAATGGTCTGCGCCAACCACTTCTGGTTTTGGAACCTGCTCTTTGCCATTCACCATTACTGATTCTTCTTGCTCCTGACCCATCTCTTTTTCTTTCCTTCTCCCTTCATATGCATTCATAGATCTGCTATGCTCTTTCCCACTTCCTCATGTGCCTCGCCAGGCAATTGAAAGGCTTCCATCGCAAAGATTGAAAACATACTCCATATTATATGTAATAGAATAGTATGACCAGCGGGCCCATGTTTCAAACACATTCAATTTATATCACAGCTGAGAATAAACAGTAGGGGAAGCAACTTGATGGGTTTCTGGAGACTGTGGCTACCCTTTCTTGTGGAAAATGTGTCTGTCACTTGCTAAATAGGTGCACCATCTGGTGGTAATTTTGGACTCCCACTTGTTCTTAAATTTCCAAATAGCAGTGGTGGAGTTATGCCTGTGGTTGTGGCATATTATTTTATTTTATTTTTTTCCCAGTATCTGTCTGAAAGTCATCAGATAAGACAACTTTTGCAGGTACTACTGGTGAATAAGTACCAGGAATAGCTAGGACTCTAAATGAAGATCATGTTTCCATGTTTGATACGTGGAGCAAGCAGGTTTGTTAGAGAACTACGTGCTCCCCTGAGAAATGTACATAGAAAGGAAAAATTTCACAAGCAAATCAAAATTAGACATTAACAAGCTTGATACCTAATGAGGGAGCCTAAGCTTCCACAATAGTCAAAAGGGACCTCCAGACAGTCATGCAGTCAAATTAAGATCCAAATCGCCCTCTGGAAGTGCTTCTCTCTTCTTTGACCATACAAGGAATACATGCTAACTAGGTTGCTATCTTAGACATCTCAAGCAAATGCCTGGAGCTATGTGACATGAAACTAGGCCAAAGGAAAGAAATGAGGAAGGGGCTCCCCATTTCACTGCCTTTGTTGTCCAAAGCCCTTTAGTTCAGCAACATAGAAGCCACTGCTGCCTCTTGTGTTACTCCTCTCAGAAACTGGAAGGTTGCACTGACCATGTCAGGTGGGACATTGAATGTAGACCTCTTCTGAACAGGATGGGTGGAGGCTGAACCAGACAAAAAGCAAGTATTGATGTTGTCATGAAGAAATAAGTGAACAGGTATAAATAAATCATGATCTATGAGTAAATTTTCTCTTATTTTAGCAACTTGAATAGAGCTTTCCAGTCACCAGCAATTCAGCCCATGTCTGTTGAGCTTCTATCTAGAGATGGAAATGCCTTCTCCCAGTGTACCAGTGAACTTTCTGGAGTGAGAGCACTCTACTTAGGCCCTCAGTCATATAAGCCCACTTTTTACACCGATGCTGTTGTTTTCTGGTTTACACATTGGTTTACACCAATGCTCATCTTTCTTTCACAGTCCTAGAAATTGAAGGTTGAATCTCTGCAGTGGAGAGAGTATTATAGAATGAAACAGATTACAACAGATTACACTTGTGTCTAGATGTTGTCACCTGGATCCACTGAAATTCTAAGGATGAATCTGATCACAGTTGGACAGATGTGACACTTTTTACTAGCTGAAGGACCCAACGTCATCTCATGCTGGCTTTCACTAGTACTTCTGTATTCTGCAAACGACTTGGGCATGCATTTAAAGCAAAACACTTTCAAACCCTCCTTTACTCTAATAGGACTTTAAAACAGAGGGTTTAAAGTTAAGCATATATTGAGTAAACAGAGTATGACTAAAGTTGTTGGCCAATTTGAATATTGACAGGACAAGTACCTTGGCACTACCATGCTATATTCATTTTTCCAAGCATACAAATATAGATGGCATAGTCTGCTTGCTTGCTTGCATTTTACTTTGACTCTTGTGTCGGTAACAGTAATATTACACTTCACAGTTTCACAGTTACAGACATACGATACGTCAGTGAGAAATAAACTACAGTCATGGGTAATTTAATCCAATGCTAAAAAGTCACGCACGATGCTCAAGAAGGAAATTTTATCAATTAGAAAATAAGATATTTGTCAGAGGCAATATTTTGCAATCTGCCAGCCACTTCATTAGAAAAAGAAATTGCTCGTGACTAGAGGCAAGATAGGAAACTGCATGGATTGGCAATCTAAGCCTGAACGCTAAAACATTTGTTTGCAAACCAAAATGTACAGATCAAAGAAACACTGTGTTTTTTGCAATGTTTGTAAATGCCTCTCTGCACATTTCAAGCTTTTCAATTTAGAAACAGATGGTTTACCAAATAGAACGTATCCCAGAGAACAGAGGAAGAAAGGGAGGGACGCTGCTACACATGTAACTCGGAAGTCTAATGTTATGTTTAGTCTGTCCTGCTTGATGTAGAGGGTGAACAAGATGACCAAACCTATCATCTGTAATTCTAGGGAAGAGATTTTGACAACATAGCTAACCGCAGTAGTAGAGCTCAAGGAATCTCCAAAGTCATTAGAACCCCAAGTTATTACAGGATCACATACTGCAGGTTAGCTGCTCTCCTGTGCTACCTGTCATCTTACGTAAAGAACTTTACTTGCCGTGGCAAGATCTGGCAGTACCTGCCTGCTTGCAAAGTTGCTCTGCACTTTAAAAATCAGCTGGTTTATAGTTTATTTCCATCCAGCTAATTAGGTTTTAGTTGAGTCCATGCTATGAATTTTATCTGCAATTTGAACTTCTGATTGTACCCAAAAAGTCAGGAGGCTTTTCAGTGACTGTAAACTCCTGGCTCTGGGGAAAGCCACGGCAAGATTTCTACTGACAGCAATGGGACCAGAATTTGGCCCTTGTCATTTTGGATTAAGCCCAGCACCACTTTATTTAACTTTAGATGTTATTTGCTTTTCTGCTTTAAGCATGCATTACGTTTTAAGTCATTGACCAATAGGACTGGTACACTGGAAGTAACTACTTGAGTCAGCAAGCTATGGATCATTTGTAGCCAGCAATTTTATTACAAAATGACATGAAAAAAATTACATTAAAAGCACATTAACATTCCAAGTGAGGCACTTGGAAGTAAGGAAATGTCGAAGTTAATGTTACTACACAAAGTTATCCCTCTTGTGTCCAAATTATGGTACAATATTCAATTAAATAATAGCCTAGAATTTGCATACTATCTTTTCCACAGGACCTCTGACTCAGTCATCCCAAGGCAAATCAGTAAAGCAACATGGAAAATTTTATCCTGAGTGACTAAAGACAAAGTTAAAAGCAATAGAAAATGAGAATTTTTGTTCTGGCCAATGCTGAGCAGGAGATGATCAGAGTTACAGGTCATTACAGACACTGCCTGTAAAGCCACGTTATATATAATGGTATCATTTTCCACCACAGCTAATTACATATTTATTAGGATGATTGCAGAATGCCAAAAACCATAAGTACCCTCCCCTTTAAAAAATTAAATTCTTTTCCATACCAGGACTTAAATGGAGCTATTCCATTTAATAAAAAACAAGTCCATTTCATTTTGACCTAGTAAAATAAAGTATTAAACCGCATCCCCATATCAGTCTACTGTTTTTTTGAGAGCATAATGATCTTTTTCTAACCTGTGGTTTAAGGTCATGGTAAGGCAGTGTGTTGTGCTACTTGATGTCTCCTATCAAGCTGTGCAATGTGTTATGGAGCCCTGTAGGTTCGAATACAGACAGATGCATGCAAGAGTAGAGCTTATGAGATAGAGAGACTTGATTCTCTCCCCAGTTACAGTTCCCTGCACCAATTTACATCAGTGCATTTAACTAATTTAAAATTCAGTGCACTAACAAACCAAAATGGAGTTGTTCAGAGTCATGTATATCACCGTATTTTAATTCGAAAGTGTCTACATAAAAAAAATCTGTTCCAAGAAAATCTTCATATATATATATATATATATATATAAAATGAAACAGGAGTTTTTAAAGTTAGCACTTCCCTCAGGATGGAAATTCCAGATTTCATTCAGCATCTACCATTTCTCATCTAGCTACAAGCCACAGAAAGTTCATGAAGTAATTGTATGAACGCATTAGTATTATGTATAGATTAAGGACATCTGCCTTTTAAAGCAAGCATGCTGCCAAAGAGGTAAATATTTAGATGGCAACAATTATATTTTAATTTAAGAAAATGATACTTTTTTTCAAACTCCTGACCCGTGAGGAGAAAAAAAGAACATAATTGACCTACATTTGAACTAGACAGTAGTACCTTACAAAAAGACTAGAGAGTAGAGGATATAAATGAGGGAATATCAAAGTTTGTCTATTCATGGTTGGAAAATATTATAATATATACTACAGATCACATATGCTACATATTTCTTTTGTAGAGAGACAAAGAAAAAGAGAATCAAATAATGTAGCAAAGCAGTCAAGCAAAATGTATTACTAGCAACTCAAAATTTGCAAATTGTGCTGCCCATTCACATCTACCTTTTCATCTGTGATATGCAGTGTCTTTGGAAAACATTAATTAAGCCTCACCAGATCATTATGAGGCTCTGGCATCTAAAGAAATTTTTAAAGCGCAGAGAAATTATAGCCCACAAAATTTCAAATTGATTGACAAAGCTGGAAATCCTCCATCCTCTCAGAATACCACATTTCTTTATTTTTCTAAAAACCTCTCAGTGACAAAAACAGACCAAAATGAAGAAGAGTCTGAACATACCACTCTCACAATAGGCTGTCTCCTCAGTTAAAATAATATAAATTCTTTGCACAGTAGTTTCATAACGATTTTACCAATACCTCCAAACTTCAGCTGGTGCCAGCTGGGAGGTTCATTTTCTTATTCTGGTTTGGGTTACTGTCTTGCTTTGCTACTTTTAATAGCAAAAAGCTTATTCATCCTTCCACAGCTAGAAAGTATGGACTGCTTGAATCAGTTCTTCAATTTCCTCAAAAGATGATAACGCAAACTAAAATAGCCCTCTCACTTACGTTACCTTGTAACAACTAGATTATCACAGGGCTTTTTTCCTGCTATTCAACTTTGCATCAAAATGAATTGCAAGGGGAAGACAGTCCTTGTAAGGCAGCTCGCATACCTTATAGTAGTTACTTTACCTGTGGGGTAATGAATAGCAGTGTGTGGGTATCTAGGTGGAATAACCCAGGTTTGCTCCAGCATGGCCCTTGTAAGGCAAGTTGTGGAATAGTCACTGACACAACTGAAATCCTTCTGCAATAATATATATCTAATAAGCTAGAACAAATATACTAGATATCCATAAGGTTAAGGATATTTTTGTTTCTCCTTCCAGCAACAACATGTCAGTTGTGGAAAGAAATGCACTGAGACCTTTTAAGAGAAGGCTTTGCAGTGGGTGCTTGCAGTTTGATAAATCTTTCCTGCAAAACGAGCACATGGAAGACATCCTCAGATTTGGGGGTTTGGGTTTTTTTTTCTTTACCAGCTACCTCTGCCTGCCTGTCAGTTACCCAACTGGTATAGGTGGTAGCTCACTATGTTGTAGGTCTTTATTAATTCAGCTTAATAATGAGAAAATTCTTTGTCTAAATATCCAGGAATTATACATCTTGTTAGATAGCACTGTGCTTCTATTAAAAACTATCCTTGCATAAGCCACAGCTCATTCAACTTGCCATGGTATTTATAGCATCTATACATTTTACTAAGTCACACTTGCAAATGCAATGGCTCCACATGACATTCTGCGAAGTGGACATCAGCGGTCACTCCAAGCTAGCCAACTGAGTAACAAAGACATGGTTTGTATTGGTCCTACACCTTCTTCTGGAAGTTCTTCACGCAGTCCTAGCACAGATTTCAGCTGATTGAATGCATCCTGCATACCTCTCCCCTGGCATCCCAGGCAGGCTGCTGCACGAGGAGTTGAAAGCTGATGCCATCCCCTGAGAAACCACCTCTCACACTGGAATGTTTTTTACCATATCCTAGCACCAACACAGACATACAGTTCAAATTACTGAAAACAAGTTTCTTTCTGATCAGTGGCTTGAACGCTCAAAGGGCATTGTTTTCTGGGACCGTGCTATATGACAACAACTAAAACCCAGAAATTTTTCCGCATTAGGTCCAAAAGCCACTGTGCAATTGAGGTTCACAGTAACTGACAAATGCCTAAACCAATCATAGCACCTACTGCTATGACAAAGATAATTACTGCCTTTCCACCAGTGAAGTGTGTACCCTGCTCTGTATCATATTTAAAATAATCTAATTCTAGCTCATTTTCCCCCTCCAAATTGTTTCCAGCTGTACGATTCCTTTCTTTCCCCCATATTGTTTTTATTGGATATAACACAAGTCTGTAAAGATAGATTTTCCCATAATAAATACACAGATGTTAGAATAATAAACATACAGTCAACCTGATATATGAATATTACCAAGCATTAATAAATATATAAGTAACAACATAAATCGATTTAAAAAATTGGAAAATGAGAACGAAAAGTAACAGAGAAAGAAATGGCAGGAGGAAAGGCAGGCAAAAAGCAAGATAGAAATGTACTTACTTTAGGCAAACTCTCTGGATTCATTTATAGTTCCCTTTATTGATTTGCTGATAGCATTAAAGCACCAGTATGGTTGTAAAGCATTCCTAAGAATGCCGCCTGTCTTCATGTATTGGAAGTTTTCTGCTTGTACTGAAAGTCAAGCTTTCCAAATTGGCCAACTCATACCATACTAGACACTACTGTGCTAGATTAATGTATCTGCTTGGGTACAAATTTCCATTTTTGGAGAATAATGAGCCTCTCTACTCCTCCCATTTTTGGTAGGAGGTTTCTATGAACATTTGGCATCTCAGTTAAACCACCATCGTAGCCCAGAATAAAAATGACTGGATTCATATGAGTCTGAATCTAAATTTAATTAAGCCTATATATGGCCTGAACCAAGAATAATTTACTGACTGACACCCCCTCAGCATGATAAGGTGCCACCATTTCTCCATGACTTCATCACTAACACATCTTTCATGCCCGATTCCCATGTTCTTTCAGGCCTGCAGCAAAACACTGGGATCTAATGTGGGCTTAGTTACCTGTTTCCCATACAAATATAGAAATAATAACTTTTTTTATTAGCATCTTTCCTTCAGAAGATGTTCCACTCCCTTTCTTCATCTTGTGTTTGAAACTATGCTGTCTTCTTAGCAGTTTATGTGTTCAAGTCTGTACTCATATATGATCTTGACATCCAACCTTATTTTTTTACTGTGCTGCCCAAAATATCATGTACAGTCTTCTTTACCTGTGAGTTAATAAAATCCAAGCACAGATTTATTCTAGTCTTTATAACTATAGCTTTCTCTCCTATCCCTCCCCCTTTCTGCCTGGAGAATAGGCCAAAAGCTGAGCAAATGCACAGTGACAGGAAGCTCCTTAAGATGTCGCTCTCCTAAACCTCCTACAATAAACAGGCCTTTAATCTCACTTCAGATGCACCCTTTCAACATGCCATAAATCTACAGATCAATATAAAAGGTCAGAGAATTTCTAAGAGAAATTCAAACTCCCTTCTTTTTTGCCAATTTGTTGATTCCTCCCTGACAGGTGTCCCATTCAATGATTTGCCAAATCAATGTATCAATAATACAGCCAAATGAAAGCTACTAAATTACAATAATTTCTCACAGCATGAGTCTGACAAAGGAGACATCTACAGATTAGCATTGATGTCTTGGCAGCTATATTCTTCAAGACATGTTTTTGCCCTGGATTAAGCACTGGTAAGAGCAGTCTGTTAATAAGCACTGTAATTGTGAGAATTCCAGCAGAAATGGTCAATGCACAAACAGCCAGAATAATCTGCTTTCAAAGAAAATGGTAGGTTTCACTTCTGTTATTGATTGTGACCCCAGAGGCTGCACTGCTTGCTTTTGTGCTTGGAATTATTTGCTTCCAACTGTTACTACTGATCTGTAACTCTTAGAGGTACCTACAGGATAGATTGTGTCAGCCATCATTTGGGGAAAGAGAACAATCCTTGGTGCTGGAGCTGTTTTGCATTGAGAATGTGATAAGAATATGAACTTCCAGATCAAGGTCCATGCCTCCAACAAGTTAGAAGGACAATTATCTTTCAGCAATGGTTATTGAGTATATACCAACTGATATATTGTTAACCAATTAATTTGTGAACCCATTTGTTAAAGAGGTATTCTCTAAAGAAATAAATCATTAAAAGGGTGGTTCGCTAAAGAGGCTTATAGCAAGAAGAACAAGTGGAGAGTGCAAAAAAGAACTATGTGAGAAAACGGCATGAAACCTGGGGATGAATGCAGAAGGTAACAAATAAATGTATAGGAACAGGATGAGCCAAGTGAGTGTAGTAGTGACTTCTCTTTGGGGATGGCATGACTATGGAACACTACCCAGCTATAAATATACCAAAAAAAGTAATACACAACGCTTGGCTAATTCATCCCATGCTACATCCTTTGTTCATGCTACTAATTTGGATAACTCTGTTACTTGTTATCTCTGGGTGCTATAAATCTTTCACACCAACACAAATGCCCCACATCCAACATAATACAGTTGGTATTTTGTCCTTTGAACAAAGAACCATTTTTTTTTTTGCAATGCAGACTCCCATGTATTCTGTAGGTGGTTCAGCCCTCATCCACTGAAGTACCTCTCTGGAAAAATACCTCAGCACCAACCTAGCTTAGCTAACTTACTGGGGATTCCCCTGGCACAGTATGATTACTGGATGTCGAAAGGGTGGACAATTGCTCCTGCGTCATGCCTCCTGGCTGCTGCTTGGTTGTGGCTAAGATATGCATAGTTGGAGTGCAACAGCATAGTTGAAGTGCAACGGCACCCAAGAGATGCTGTTGGCAACAAATACAGAGTTGGAGAAAACTTGTGTTGGGTGTGTCTGAGGGGTTGCTTGGAATTTCACTGGGGGAGTGTTGCATTGGTATATGAATTAGAATAACCCTAAATCTATACTTGTCAGTACTTGTGGGGCCTTGGCCCAGTGGTTGAAGAGTAGGTCCTCTCTTTCTTACATGGATAGAGAGCGATTAACATCATACTATCATAACTTGCTTGCCCTCTCCTTTCTATGACCAGAATAATTTGCAGTGATTGTTCATCTTTCCAAGTGGTTCTGGGAGGAAGCTAGATAAGCTTTCCTTTGGGGTGAAATTAAAAAGATATATGTCTTTTTTAGTCTTAATCCTTCCTTCAGCCTGCTGAGTCAGAAGCAAATGTCTGGTTTAGTGTTTCTGTATGTGTCAGACATGGACATGTTTTGTTACATATGTGACTATTTATACTTACAAGTATTCTGTACTTTTAAAATATATTTTTCTAAGCTTTGTCTTTTTTTTTTTTTAAACTTTTTTTACCCTGACTAGTATAATACCACACTTCCTAAGCCCTGTCCTTCTAGATAGTGACCACATTGTCTCTGGGTGCTACTCCACTAATAAAACAAATAAAGACATGTGGATTATGGGATCCTTTATAGACCTGCATGGAACTCATCTGGCTCAGCTGGCACGGGTCATGTAAACCTTCTCCATCCGTTACAGTTTGTGTGGTTTCACACCCAACAAATGTCAAAGCAGAATTCAGTTATGATTGCCAAGTTTAGTCTGTGTTTGAGTTAAGCCATAAAAGAACCCACCAAATTCCACATCAGTCATTTCAGAGTTGCAAGAAACCACCCAGGTTCAGTGAAGAGGTCAAGAATATGGTGAACTTTTTGGCAAACATGACCTGAACAGTGGCTCAAGAAAACCCTGGATTTTTCAAGCTTTGTGTAGTCTGACCAACCTGATAGCTGGTCCATCCTGATGCCAAACACTTTGTGTTCCCTGTAGGTCTTACTTTGCATAGGATTTTCAGAATGAGAGCACAGGCATGATTTGGAGTCCTGTTTAGGCATTTGGACTGCACTCACTTGCAAGGTTTCTCAGGATGAAAGAAGTCTGTGGTGAAGAGGATTAGTACTCATGACTACAAGAACAAGGTGGCACAAGATTCTCAGCTTGAAGAGAAAAGCAGAAGCAGTGAAAGACTTTCACCAGGAAGCTGTGATGACACCGACTCTTGTACAACCCTATAGAGTGTGTCTCTTCAAGGACATAAATGATCTCACAGAAGTTAAGAGGCAATGCCTATCTAAGGATCAGAGAATGCCTGCAAGTACAACAACATGGCACGAAAAAGTAGTAATGGTAGAGTGCTTGACAGCTGTATACTTTCTGGCAGCAACATCATTTTGGACATCAGTTTAAAATAAGCAAGTGTAAGACCAACCAAGAAGGATCAGATCTGTGCTTCTACTAGTCAAGACAAAAGTGAGCTGATGTTTTTCTGGTATATTTAAAATTGAAGGTAAAAGTCAAACTTTATGTTATTTCCTATATATGGTGCCTTGAGAATGTTTAATGTCTTCCACTCTTTTTAAGAAAAGAAAGTTAGACAAGAAGTATTCTCTAAACAGAATTAAAAATATCTTAGGAGAAAATTGGGAAGAAACACTGATGAATAAATTCCTCACCACCAACTTATCATCAAAACCATTTTTTTGTGAAGTTCAAAAAGTTAGGCTTTTTTTTCCATTAATTTGGTTTATTGGGTCTTTTTAATATTAGTTTTAGCCTTTTCTGCTTCTGTGATTTGATGTGGAGTAATGCTCACAGAGTATGACAGATTCTTCACAAATGTAAGTCAATTCCTCTGATGCCAATGGATTTTTTAAATTACAATTTACAGCAGGGCTACTATGCCCTTCAAAAGCTCAGACCTCAGTCAGACTGTCAAACTTGGATATCCTTTTAAAAAATACTCAGTTCTATCATTGACTTAAGCATACCTCAGATTTTGGCATCCATTGCAGACGGGTGTTGGGAAAAAAGCCCCCAAACTTTGATCAGTAACAGCCAAAGCCCCATGTAAGTCATTTCCTCTTTGCACATGTGAGAGGAAATGTTAAGTCTTTTCTTCAGACAGTTTTAAAGAGTTATGTCTGATTCCATTCAGTTTTCTTGGAGCACAAGATTCACCAAATCATCAGGTTTAAGGAAAAGGTGTCACCCAAAGAATTGGACACAAGAACAGGCTACAAGCCCACTGAGAAGCTAAACAGCCTTTGTGAGAGCCACATACCACAAAATACTGTCTCAACACTGAGCAGCAGACAGCATGGAGGATGGTAAGCAGGCAGCCCTTGGACAAGAAAGGGAAGGTCAGGAATAGCCTAAGTATACTCAGCTGGGTGAAGAGGAAAATAATTACCTCAGTGCTGGAAAAAATTTGCATAATCTCCCCTCTGAAATAATATCAGACATAGGGTAAATGGAAAGTGATCGATTTAACTTCTGCCAGCTAACATTTTGTCGGGCCAAGGTCCTGTATTATTTTCTTTGAATAGCTTTCCCGACCCAAATCGCTTGCAGTATTTTCTTTACAATATGATAGCAACACTAAAATGGATATGTATCACTGCCATGTATTGGAAGGCCAGTGTTGTATGCACTGTACACCCTTCAGTTTTGGGATTCTCCTGCTAGTTAAGTTTTTGGGAAGACAGCAGAGGTTTTTTTGGAACTGATTTTAGTTCCCTTCTGATTGGTCACAATATGCACCACGGTTATCATGGCAACTTCTAACAAGATAACAACTGGAAATATTTTTTTCAGAGGGTCATTGCTCGGTATGAAGTTGCACAGATATGAATAACTTCATCTAGAGATCACTAGACTTCCCCTGTCTCTCACCAGTGACTTTTCAATGACTGTAAACATACAGACCACAGTTTTGGGAGCATCATTGTTCAACTCCAGAAGGCAAATACCAGAGGGATATAAACCTTTGCAGGACCACAGTGAGAAAGCTAAAAGAAAATCAACACCAATGTATCGCTTCAGCATTGCATTAGAGACACCCTTACCTACTCGAAGCTCTTGTCCAAAGACTGTTTTCTCTCCCAGCGCGGAGCAGTTCCACCTCCCATACCGAAACTGGTACTGGCACTCATTGATTCCCATTTGTGCCCCTTCCCCAATCACAATGATAGCATCAGGGCGGCTCTGGCAGATCGCTCGCTGCCGAGGGGCCAGGCCTGGTATTTTGTTGCAGATGATATTAGCTCCTAAAGCCACCACAGATGACAAAGCTCTGAAGAAAAAAAAGAAGCAGAAAGACATGTTATAACCAAAACAGGGACATTAATTACTTTTGCCATCTGCTGGCGTGTGGCAGGCAAGGTGCTGGGCAAAAAGGGAAGGGTTGGAAGTTGGGTTCCTGTAATTATGCAGGCTTATCCCAACTTCTCTCATCTGGCAAATAAAGTCAGAGATCTTGAGGTAATTCCTGATCTGGTTTGTGCCAGGAACAACAAACAAATAGAATTTTGGCACTTTTGCTTCCAATCCTACATGCAGTCATCAACTGATGAGACGTGGAAAGCAAGACATATTTAAAAGCAAAGAATTGTGATAATAGATTGTCCATGAATCTTTGGAGCGTATGCCTGCTTTGAATGGCCTGTGTAGATTCAGGCTCAGCATTTTAGTTACTACAGCCAGTTCATCCATTCTTCGTTTGAAACTGTTGGGCTCAATTTAGAGAATGACTTCATGCTACCAGCCCACTTGCCTGTTATTACACTTAGGGTATTGAGCAATTAATGAAAGTTCACCAGCATAACCATACTTTTTAGATCTGGCAAATATCAGGGAGATCTTTAATACCTGCCATCCAGACTAGAAACACTCTCAGTTCTCATTCTTCAAGTATAAGGTCTTTAATACGTGCCATCCAGACTAGAAACATTCTCAGTTCTCATTCTTCAAGCATATTTTCAGAATTCATTATAAAGTTTGCATACAACTTGCGCCTGCCATATGTTTTCACTTTAGTGCATATATTTATCCTTTTTCAGGTCACTTTTCAACATCTTTACAGCCTACATTTTAAGTGGTATTGTTTTGAAAAATAAGACAACATGGGTACATATTCAGTGATGCCTCAGGTCACATCTACCACATACTAGGCAGGCCCACGGCAGGATAGTTCAGCTGGCTCTGGACAAGTCAGCAGGAGCAAGGAGAGTGCTATATCTGTATCAACAAAACAAGCCTTACTCAGCATGGTATGGTGGACTCTAAGACAGCTACACAAGCATGGAAAAGCCCCTGCCACACTGCCCAGCTTCAAGCTGCTTGGCTGGTATAACCAGGGTGTCAAGAGCAAGATAATATGTCCACAAATACTCTCCCCTGTTTAGCTTGTCCCAGTCTGGAATTGGATTATAAAGGTAATTTCATTTTCCCTTCAAATGATGTTGTTAACTACCTCTGTAATGTGAAGATCCTTGCCCAGATCATGCTGCAGCACCTTGGTTTTAAGTGCAGTCTCACAGTAACTCAAGTGACCATATATAAATAGTTTAGTATGATGATACAGACTAACTTCTCCATTACCTTTCTCTACATCTTGAGCACTGACTGTAATACGCCTCTCTGCTTAGTGCTAAAAATTTCCCACTTGAAATGATCCATTAGTAAAATGCTGGCTAAACAAAGTTGAAGAATCACTTCATCATAAAGGTAACTGAAAAATTGCACATTTCTTGTGGCATCTCACAAAATCAGTGTTTCATTTTGCCATTTCATTAAACTACAGTAAAGACAAAAAAGGGTGACATTTAAGAACTCTTCCCTGATCAAATTGAAATACCGCTTTTATTGTGCTACCTATTAAAAAAACCCCAAGAACAAAATGTAATTGCAACTCTGACCACTCACATTGTTCAGAGCCAGAGCACCTAGACCTCGAGCAACAATTAGAACTAGCGAGTCCCCAAGATTCATGCAGATTTTGAGATAAGGTTTTATTTCTGGCCCACTTCTTAAACATCCCCAGCTCTGATGAGGTCACACAAAAAAAGAGCCTGCTAGATTACATGGTGCAATTGCTGGCGTGGTCCAAAATGAAAGCCATGGGATAGGTAAGTTGGGAGATGACTCTTGAAAGACCTTATCACCACCCTTGGACTCTTTTCCAACCTTGTGATTCTGTGATTCTATAAACAACTGAATAAAATATTTGAATTATGATGTCTTTAAATCAGGGCATTCCACGAGATATGATACACTTTAAAAAAATAATTGTGAGTTTGATGTAGAGGTAATGAGGTTCTCTACCCTTTAAAATGGCACTTCATGTATTAATTTATGGCTTAAATAGTTAAGGAAAAATACAAGTGAAAGTATCTATATTAAAAAAAAATCAGGCACCTCTCAATACTAAAAAGTGTTTTCTTTCATAGCTCATGGAGTTTTAATCTCTCTGACTTCAGTGACTTTCATAGCAAGTCAGATGTACATTCTGAAAATGTTGCAGTAAAACACAAAGTAATTTTTTAATAGCTGATGTGTTGTATTCAGAAGCATATATTCTTTAATGATTTAAATGCTAGGACCCTTTCCCAAATAATGTTAGGATCTAGGTCTGTCCCTTACATGTTTTTAAAGTTATGACAAGGGAGAGATATCTTGTATGGAGTAAGCAACCTGAAGGTGCCAGGGGGATAGGGGACTCTGACATTACAGTCTAGTCCATGAGTCTTCTCCCCAAGGGCTTCTGAAGGGAATCCAAATTGTCTATTTGCTCTCTGCTGCGATGCACAGGCAGCAGGTCAGCTGAGGAAAGGATGAATTTCTACAGCCATTCTTCAGAGCAGAGCTACAGCAAGGGCTCTCTGACATCAATCTCCCTGGCTCGGGATATGCAACGATCCTCCAGGTGCCTCTCAGGCTGTGCCCCATCCTTACCCCATCTCCTCTACCTGGCTTTGTGACACAGTAGGTGCCCAAGCATCCTGAAAGACCTCCCCATCCAGTAACCCACTTCCCTTACAGCAGGAGCTGCTTCAGAGACTGACCCTTCTAGGAAAACCTAACCCTGAAGGAACCTTGGGTTGGGTCCTGAGAAAGAGGCATGCACAAGCATTCAAAATGTAAGCTGCTGCTTGACACACATGCACCTGGCTGCCCAAAGTTCATTGACTTACTGAGGCCAAGCAACTAACTTACTGATAAAAATTAGATATCAAAATATTTGTATATTATATAAATAAATTTTAATTTAAAAATAAAAATACTTGTAAAAGACATGAAATAACTTTATGACATTATTTTTTTAAAATGCTGAGCCCCCACAGTCTCCACATTTATCTCAAGCTGAGCAGCAAAAACTTACGTTTAAAACAAAGAAAAGCAAGAAAGAGTTGGCTACAGTATCTAACCCCACGTATAATTTTCAGTTTAGTTGCTTCCTCCATACACATTGCCACTGTCTCATAATTAGGTTAAAGAGCATATTCTATGGTCTCCCATTGTTTTTGGAGCTTGCCTTGGTCGAAGTATTTTAATACAGTGGGTCAGTTTATTCATCCAGAAAATAAGCATGATCATATCTGCCTCAGAAGGTATTGTGAGGATATTGCAATTATTATGTTTGTGAGGTGCTTTAAGACATTCCTCATTAAAATAATTAATCTGCAATTATTGGGGGTGGAGGGGCTCTTAGTTTTTCTGTTATTGCTTCCAGGGACTTCCTCCTCTCTGGCCTGAACTTAGCAGCATATTTCCTCAGAGCTGTTTAGCCTACTTTTAAATTGTTACTATAATTTCAGTGCCAAAAGAAGTGCTGAATCATGAAACTGAGGTTTTGGAAAACTTTATTTATATTAAAGAAATGCACCCAACAGCATTTCAAGCTTCCTCTCCACTATTTCTTGCGGCGTCCCTCAGTTTGTGCATCCATCACACATTCAGGAGGGTTGTGCCATGGCCCTGCCCCTTGGCAGGTTGAAGGCTGTATTTCTTTTTTTACTAGACAGGGAATGTTTCGCTCTATGACTGTCAAAAGGCAGATCCCTCCATACCACATTTTGACATCTTCTCCCATCTAATCTTCCCCTGTGGTGCAAACTCACTTGAGTCTTATCACAAGGAAATCCTTAGTGTGGCGTTAAGATTTCACAGTAATTGTGACCGTCCTGCACTGTGACAGCACGCACGCTTCAGAGTTGGGTCATCCACATGGGTTATTCATTTAAATATCCTCCATGTGGGCTATGTATCTAAACAGTTTTAATGGAATAATGCCACATTTCCTAATGTGGACATTTCATATGGAGCCAGCCACTACCATTTCCCTATCGGCAGGAATGTCTTCACCTTTCTTCATCGCTTAGTCATTAATCCAAGGGAAACACCAGCACTGAAATGGAGCAACATTTATATGCTGAGTCATATCCCAAGGGGGAAAAAAAAGCAAAAAAAAAAAAGCTGATCTAAATCTGTGTTTGGGTAGGACCTTGCAGTTCAAACTTCCAACAAACCACACCTAAGGAGTGATGTTTTGGAAGGCCTGGTTTTTGCATCAGAACCCTGAAATGTCACGTTTTTCATTGTTTGAAAAAGTAACTGTGTCTGCAGTTGCAGCAAGCAAAAGTTCATGGCAGTGAGAGACAAGTTTCAGCGTATTTTCTGCACCAATGCTTGTTTAATAATGCAATGATAGGTGACTACTGCTGCAAAAAATGGAAATTCTCCCTCAGAATGTATTTCCTAGTATGGATGTGTCTTCTTGTCAGGACCTAAATTGCTGCAACCTTCCTTTTCACAAAAAATACGTGGAAAATTTGAAAGAACACAAGCATGAAAACTATTATATATTCCAAGCAGTTCATAAGAGTGAAAAATCTTTAAAAACACTTCAGAAATTAAACCTGAGGCCTGAAAGCATGAGTTTTAAGAGCATAAAATTTAATGAGGTGCTGCTTGTCAGAAGAGAAATGTACCCCTCATTCATCATCTTCTTTCCTGAGTATCAATTTTGTATTTACAAGGGTAGGCACTTGCTTAACTTGAGCATTTAAGTTATTTTGTTGATTTGAAATATTATCATGTTCCTGCAACTTCAGATGAATCTCACATATAGTAAGATCATCAGTCTAACTGCATTTTGCACAGGTACTTAAACACTTTGCGCAGGTGGAAAATATGCAAGTATAAAATGAATCCTTATAAAGGATGGTTGTACAACAACATAGACCACATGAGGAAAATTCTGATTTTTACTGTTGTTAGAGGAATCTGAATTTTTACAAAATGATGAAATAGAACTGTCTACTTCTGGATAAACAACAGTAACTAACCAGTCTTCAGAGTTGTCCCTAAGCTCCTGGCAGGTGTGTACTGAGCTTTCTCCAAAGAAATTAAAACTTATTTCTGGTGAATATATAACAAAAGAAGATGCACAATAGAAAGATTAAACCAACACATTTCACACAGATGAAGTACTTAACCAAGACAATTTTAACCTTTTGATTTAAAAAATAAAAATACCATAGAAGTTCTTCTCTATCATTTAATTGCAGGCCAGGAGTGGCTTTGGGAGCTATAACTTCTCCTCCAACACCCTCACTCATTTGTATTCCTGGCTGCACAGCAGCGCAGTGCACATTTCCCCCCGAGCCGCCGAGCCAGCATTACTGCAAGCCCTTTGAATAGGTGACTGTAGGGTCACTGTGATCTCACCCCTAATCCTGCCACTCAATATTCACCTGAAGCTGCCGTTGGGCAGGGGGTTCGTTTTCAGCAAGGAATGAAGGGATTGAGCTGCATGAATCCCATTAACAGCAGAGGAGCTGCACAGCTTAAACCTCAGAGTACTGTACCGAAATCTTACCCCACCGCCTCTGATAAAAAAATCTCCATAATGGATTCTTTGTCAGAAGGAACCACTGACATATTTTGTGGTGACACTGCGACACATCTGAAACAGTACACCACTACCGAATGGTTCACTTAATTAAGAATTTCTAAGTAAATATTTTGAGCTTGCATCAGTTGCAGGAATTGGCAGGAGCGTCCTGGGTTCTGAATGCCATCTGCATATGTTTAGGCTTTCAATTTTGTTTTCCACCACCGGCTTTGGGAAATCATTGTTCAGCACATGTGTTATTGAAATGGAAATCCAATAGGGCTGCGCGGTACTGTCCTGCGGTGCACTCCTCTCTGCTGGAGCTCCAAGACAAGCCTTTGGACCTGGAGGCTGAGGACAGCAATGTGTTCGCTCCCATCAAAAGAAAAGGCAGATATTTCTCTGATGAGGTCACACAAAAAAGAGCCTGCTAGATTACATGGCACGACTGCTAGCATGGTCCAAAATGAAAGTGGTGGGATAGGTAAGTTGAGAGATGACTCTTGAAAGGGCAGAGCATGCCTCGGGTAAAATCCTGCTTTAGAGAGTAGCAGGAACAAGGACACCATGCCTGTACACAGTAGAGATGAGGGGAATAACAGCAAAGCCTTGGATTTGTGCCCTCCCCTAACCTGCCAGCTGGGAGACGCAGGAAGACTGCTGTGAAGCTGGTGCAAAGAAGGAGGGGAGGCATTGCCTAGCAGAGAGATGTCCCCTGGTCACAGCTCTGGTGTGGCTGTGGTTTGCATGCTGCCCTGAGGACACGTGCTCACCAACTGCACCCCAGAAGCAAGCATGGGCTCCCACTGGGAGTGTCCTCAGAGCCCACACTTTTTCAGCTCCCTGAAGATGACATTTTTATTCAATCCCTGATGATGTGGCATTTATCTCACCAGTTTTCAAGCATCACCAAAGAAAATCTTACTCCAAGTACCAGTATCTGCAGCACAAGTGTGAACATCATGAGACAAAATGAAGATGGCAAAAGCTCCATTACTCAACAGAGCACCTTCCACTACTAGAAGGGTTTGTGTCTTTAGCTGCTGTGCAAAACCATAGGAATACCACCGGTCCTGAGCCTGAAACGGAGGATAGCTGGTGCTTCCTAAAAAAGACAGCCAAAGCTCCAACCAAAGGCTCAGAAGCTATTCCTCATCTAAATACCAGTATGCCAAGGTAGGAGGGCTGGGAGTGATTAGAGGCAAAATTTGACTTGCCTACTCACCAGATGTCGCAGATCCCATCAGTGGTTGGCACCTGCCTTTTCCTCATTCTTACAGTTCATGCCAGAGCAAGAGACAGAGAAAACATCCATGGCTCAGAGGTATTTCTGGCATGATGTCTCCTGAGAGTTATCCCCAAAAATTACATACTAATCTGATTGCAAATTGAGACATAGCTTATTTAGTGTATGGCTGGTCCACTGCTATAACTTTAATTTGTCAGTCAGTAAGGCCATACTTGATACCTGTTACATCTCCAGTTGACCTGTATTCAATTTTGTTACACCAAGGAAAGACTCATGGAAAGCAGAAATGCCTCACAAGTCCTGTTGTATAGATCGCACTGGCAAATTGGGCATTTACATTGGACATTAACTCTCCTACTGCTGTCATTCTGAATTTGCATGTCAAACTACAATATAACAAGCTTTTTCTTTCTTGCCTCTGCTCAATGTTATTCTAAGGGGACGTTGTATTATGCTGGAAAGCATTCACATCTTGTGTACATAAAAATCAATAAAAGTAAAATAGGATGTTAAAATATCTGAAGTGTGGGAAACATCAATCCCAAAGCAATTTGGGTTTCAAGAAGCGTTTGGTTTGCTAAACCAAAGTAAACTGATAGGCTTTAGCAAGCTGTGGCCTGTGTTGGAAGCAACAAGAAGGCAACAGCTCTCCTGGCATGCGCAAGGCAATTTGTGAAAGGCTGGAATACTCCTGATTTGGCCTTGCCAGTGTTGAGGGTGGTGGCACATGTGGCATAACTAAACTTATCTGTGGAAGTTTAGTAAAAAGTGGTGTTGCTGTAAAACTGATTCCTTGAAAAACTGTGGACCTTATCAGATGCAGAAATCAAACTGAAGTGCTTCTGTTTCATAAAGGGGTTTTTTTCCCTTATGGCTAGATAAGCACAGTTAAAAGGACCTACCATTTCAGTTCTGCACACCTGCAAAGCCCTGAGCAGCTTCCACCACCAGTAACACTAACGTCCACTCTTGCATGCCAAGATGCCTGCTGAGCACTTGCAGTTGGTATTGATGTCTAGCATTATTATTTGCCTTCCACTGCATTCCTGTTTTCCTTTAGCACTAGAGTCATGCTGATATCTAACAGAAAGTTACAGGGCTGTTTGCTGAACAGTGATCCACCACAGTGGAAAGCAAAATTACCTTGTAGAATAACTGTGGTGGGGTATTGCAGTTCCCTTGTGGGGGAACACAACTTTGAAATACCAAAACAGCTGGACAAGATAAGCCACAGATTTTCTGTCTCTACATAAAACCAATTCAATATTATGGAGAAATAAAAACTTCATACTTTGAGATGTAAAAATCCATCCTTTTGTTATGTTTTCCACATAGCAAGTAAGAATGAATAAACTCTCTCCTTCGCACATGACATATGTGTAGATGTGGGCATTTTCCATACACCAAGACTTAATTAAGCATAACTGGAGTGCATATTTTGGCTTTCTCCCAAGTTTAGGAGTCTGCTCTCTCCTTTGAAAGGGTTAAAAGGGGAAGAGAAAGATTAAGTCTTTCAGGCAAAGTCCAAGATTTGGCAAGACCATACCCTGCTTAATTTGTGAGATCTGGTGAACGTGTGTCACAGTCATGGTGCGGCTCTGAAACTGTGGTAGAACAGTTGGTTCTCAGACACAGAAGTCTATATTGCTTGGTTAGCTTACTCAAAAGTGTCTTTCAGTTAATAACAGCCATGTATCACGGGACTAAAGTCTTAGAGATGGACTGCTGGTGGAACCCGTCTTAAGATATACGCTTTGTTATAGTTTCCCTTTAAGTATATATCATATCTTAAGTTTTTGGCTTTGCATGCACAGGGATCCATTGATATGATACAAAATTGAAAGAGGAAAGCATGTAATAGTGGGTCTATGGGAAAGGAAGGCATCTGCTTTCCAGAAAGGAGATAATCTGGTTCTGCTTCCAGATGGTGGTTCAGGTAAGGACTCACTTTTGTTAGCCAAGATCTGATCAGCCAATGAGAATATATCTTCAATCACTATTAATGAGCCATTATGTTGGAAAATGTAGTCTTTTGTGTTAATTTCAAGACTATGCAGTGGACGTTAACCATGAGGATGAAAGCATGGATGTGGCCTTAAGCCGCACCTATAAAGCCATACAAAGTAGACTCAGAGGTCCTTTTAAGGGAGGAAGGCAGAAAGGCCATATTGGCCACACACACACAATGTGCAATTTGGAGTAAATGACCACTGGAGGTTGCTATTTGTGCACAGATATATGACCACAAACCAAACTGTCTGATTGGTCTTAATTCAGCATCAGAAAAGAAAAAAATTAAATTAATTTTGTAAAACTTAATTTTTTTTGTACACTGAATACATCGATACACTCTGAGTCACGATTTATTTACTCTTTCCTCACCACTAGATTGATGGTGGTAAACCTTTGCTAAGGCCATGATATATCAAAATACCAAAATTAAAATCAAAAGCATGTAGGCTTGATGCTGTCAGTCAGAATAACTTACTGGCCTGTTTCTACAGGTGGAATGGGTGCATCGCTCAAAACAGTGGCAGCATTTACTGGTCCTATCTGCTCTAATTGTACTACTTAAGGCAAGGTCGTTGTCTGCCAACACAGGGGATGAAGATCATACAGTCTCTTCTTGATTTTTCTCTACAATTGTTGAAGTTTTGTGATGATGCACCACCAGTGGAGGTCAGCCTCTCCTGTGTAGGTGTGATGGAGGTAAGGAAACAAGTGTGAGGATTAGGTGCATCCTTGGCAGCACCCAAGTTTACCAGGCAGGTCATCAACTCCTTGTAATATTCCAAATTTGGAACGGACATATTCCTAGTTCCCTATATTCCCAATTTGTTTGCAAAGTCTTGAGCACTGGAATTTTTCCTCCTTAACAGCCCACTTTAACCTTTCCCTCAGGTTATACTAGTTGGTATACACTCATTTATAGTGAGCACACTGGCATTGTTTCCAAGATAGGGGGAGGGAGAAGCAGAAAATAAACACGAAGACCCAGAAGCAGAAAGCACTGACCTCTCCAAGTCCAGCATAAAGGTATTCTTTGTCCCTTTACAGAGCAACTGATTACATCACAGTTTCTCCCCAGCTTTTGGAATCAAGATATTTTGTCTCTTCTTATGTTTTTCTATTGATTTAGAGACCCTACACCCATCCTGTGGTTAGTACTGTCATGTTACTATGAGTAAGCAAAATGCCATATCACATTACTCAGTGGCAGGTTGGCACAACCACAAAGAGAGTCCACAAAAAATTACACAGGCACAAGCTAATGGAAGCAGCAGAGCAGCATCTCTTCAATTTTAGGTGACATGGTAGACACAGCCTCCCTCCTCCTGTCCTTGGTCTTGGAGATGAAGAGTAGTTCCACAGCCAACCCATGTCTCAGATCAGGATGTTTCTGCACCATTACCTAACCATGAGCTCAGCCTCACATAGACATACCCAGACAAACTTTAGGTAACCAGTCAGAAGTTGCAGTGTAACCATCAAAGGCTTGAGATCTGACAGGCTGATTGCCTGGGTGCTTGTCCTGTTCCTGAGACAGATTTGGCAATCAGGTGGTTGGGCTATGGCTCAACCAGTAGTGCCAAAAGATCTCACTAGGCTGACTGTGACATGAGCATACTTCTCAAACAGAGGTGCCCTGATGTGGCAGTTCAGCCCCAGACAGTGGCTGAGCACCACATACCACTCACTCACTCCCACAGGAGAGACAGACAGAGCCTCCATGGGCTGGGATAAGGACAGGTTACTGACAAAAATCACTGTGAATGTAGAATAATGGCCAGTTACACTCACACCCAGTGCTAATACAGCATACCTTATTGACCAAACAATTACAGAGTGCTGCCCAACAGCAAGGACGGATGGATGGATGGATGGATGGATGGATGGATGGACGGACGGACAGACCAAGCCACACTCAGACTGTCCTGGAGATAACAAGCCCATGCCTTTCCCCATCCAGCTCCTTTTATGGGAAAGTGGTGTCAGGTGGTGTGGAAAACAGCCCAGGTAAACTCAGCTCATCTGTGTTTGCTACTTGGGGAGGTTAACTCTGGCCTGGCCAGAACCAGAACCCCTGAAAGTCCCCTTCACTTTGCACAACTCAGATAAGATCTCACAAATCCTTGATTTAAAGAACAAACATTGTGTTTGGAGCAGCGTATTAAATACAAGAAATCCATCACAAATTACAACATCCTAGACATGTAGTTGACACCTTCCATTCTTTCCTGGTCATGTAGTCCTATTTGCTCCAGCCAGAAATTTGCTATTAAGCTGCAAGTCAGCCTAAGGAAATGCATCAGAATACATCGTTGCATAAAGACTTCATAGTAAACACCAAGTCCCAAAATGCATCAAAGAGTTAGAAGCTTTGCACCAAGGCAGACACCTAAGGAATACAGAGTGCAGAAACACTGCATTCAGTAGTTTTTTCTATACTTCTAATAATAAATATTTGTCTAAAAACAAAAGAAACAGTTTTTCAACAAATACCAAACTGAATTGCCCTTGTAAACATTTTTTTTCAATAGCCTACTAGTGCATCTTACCTTTTCTCTTCAGAGTCCATTTCGATGACCTTTGTTTCCCAGGGAAAAAAATTATTTGCAGCCTTTCTACACCATCATGACTAACTGTAAGCAAAACTACTGGCCATTTTCATGGAGCAGGCCTGCATCCCTTGCACCCAGCGAAACTCCCGCTGGCTCTTGACAATCATGCAAAGAGAAATTCTGATCCATTGGACAGATCATTTATGCTTAACTTCCTTACATGACTTATCCCATTGAACTTGTGTGACAGTTTGTGTACATGAGGTTATTCACGTTATTAAGAGAATGAAGGAGTGTTTGCTTGCGAGTACGCTACGAGACTCATCAGGCCTTCAGATCTGTTCCCAGAAGTTGGACATTCCTATGAAATAGCTGCAGTGTGAGAAAGCCTTGAGGGTAAATAAAAAGGGGGGGAACCCCCTAGAAAGCGTCGAATATAAAAGAATGTATTTCCTATGCAGATTTCCAAACACTCAAAATGTTATTGCACACAGCATGTGGGCTTTCTGCAAACAGAAACACTGTGTTTTATAATCTGAACTGTCAACGCTGGCGCAAAACAATGTAACACCCAAAAGGGCTATCCATGAATTTCTAAGGTTTCTTTCAGCTCCTTATTTCAAAATTTTAATTTCGAGTGATGTAAGAGCCATGGTAAACCGCACAGTAACTTTTCTAGTTCCCTGGCTTGTTGAGCTTATTCCAGGTGTTCAGAAGGATTAGCAAAAGCCATTTTGAGCTGTTTTTCCAGAGGGAGTTTCTAAGTTTGGTAGGCAGCCATAAAAATCGTGCATCTGTGTTATTATCCCAGTTGCCCATGTTGGGTGTGTCCATGGCTTTTTTGCAAATTGCTGTAAGCTTGTGAAAGCAGCTGGGTGAAATACTTCTCATTCTAAAATCTTCTCGCAAAGGATCACACACTGACAACCATATGCATGCAACCATTTACCTGCATTTTTGTTATGGTATATATTGACCCCAGATAAGCTTCTTCCTGCCTACAGAATCAAGGTATCGTTGGCTGTGGGCATCTTGCATACCTTCTTCCTCCAGTTCCCTTTCTAAATCTAGTAATTCAAAGCAGTCACATTATGGTATTGCAATATAAAGACTGAACACATTTAAAGGAGTAAGTGATAATAAACATTTGGGATCCACAGCTGAGCCAGCAGAGGCTCCCAAATTTCATTAAGGAACTGTGAACCCCAAATTTCATACGTATAAATGAAATGTATGAAATCTATAGGGTATATAAGAAGATGGCGTGGCAGACACCATGTCAGACAGTGAGCACCCAGAGCAGGTTAAGGATGGCTTAACAGCTACATCTGAGTCACACTACAGCCTTCATCTTCTGCCAGTCTTGCACGCTTAGATAAAATCTTCCTTCACTGCTAACAAATACTGTTTTTTCCCCAATTCTGTCATTCTTTTGCCACTGATTTTTTTAACCTTTTTACCCTTAAGTGCACAAGAAAGGGATAAAGAAGTGCAATCTTCCCATCTGGGCTACATTTAACCATTCTGAAGAAGAAAATCTTATACTCTATTATAGACTCTAATTGATCCTTGAAACTACTAAATTTTCCTAAAATCCTACAAATTAAATATCACTAAGTTCCACAGCACTCACCCAACACTCAGAAGGTGAGGTTAGTTTAAAAAGGTTGCCATTATAGCCAAGGATAGTCACAGACATGCTCTAAGATGTGAAACTGCAACCTGCAGCCTTAGTTCCTCCCAGTGGGTATCCAGATGACGTGACATCCTTTTGTGTGTGGTGTTAAGCCAACCCTGGCAAAACAAAGCACACACTTATCTTCAAGCGTACCAGCAGAACACATGCATCAAAGGATCTATAAGCACATGCCAAAGCACTCTGTTGGGCTGGCATATGCATGCACAGCAGTGTGCAGAGCTGGCCACTGGATGCTTACATCGAAAGGCTCCCGTTAGGATATTCCATGACCGCAGACGCTGGAGACTGAATGAGCTGCATTCCCTGGGGAGAGTCTTGTGAGAAAGCAATGTGGTAATTGCTTCTGTCTGAATGGTGATGGGATGGCACGGTATTAACAACAGAAGGGACTAAGACAGACAGAAAGTGACCTCAAGGAGACAGTAGTCCACCCACCTTCCCTGAGGCAGGATCAGCTACACACTGATAGAAAGGGGTAGCATGTCATACCCTGACAGATATTCAGTACTATTTATAGAAACATTCTTACTTTTCCCTAAATTTCAACAGTTAAAAGCTCAGTGCTGCTTCTCTGGTGCCCCATGGAAAAAGGAATCTGTTGGCCCCAGAGATCTTGCACCATCTTTTAAGTGTTTTATAAATATTCTGCAGAGCAAAACAGTCCTCATTCAACTTTTCCTCTCAGGCATGACACCTCTGATCATTTCTATCACTCCCTGCAATGTTCCCTCCCACTGGTCCGTGATTTTTCTGCACAAAAAGCTGCTAAAATGAATATGATTGGCACTGAAGGAAATACACTCTCCTCCTCACAGGGACACAGTAAGAAAATAACTGGATTTGCTACTCCATACATTTAGTGCTGTTCTGGATGCTGCCTGCTACCCTGGGTTTAGCCTTAATTCCGTGATAACCCAGTGGAGCTGTGACCAGTAGGTATCTTCTATATCATGATTTTACCCTTCTTTGCTCTCATACATCACACCCCAAACCAACCTCCAAAGTGCCTTTCATTCATACCACAGCCTGAAAAGTCACGTAGAGGAAAAGGTAGGAGTGCTGCTTCTCTCCCGTGTGGTCCAGCAGAGACCTGCCCTGTACAAAGGGGGATGTCTGACTCCCCTGACTTAAATAAGGACCAGAGAACTCATCTGCAGTACCTGCTAAGTTAACCACCACATTCCAGGACAGCTGCAGGTGAGAGGGAACGAGCTGATTTGAGAAATCATTGGTATTGCATTGAGAGTGAATCTTAATGTATCAAAACCGATACTGGCTCAACACTGAGATGTTCCATTGGATCTTTCATAGCAGCATAGGAGGAAAATGAAGCAAAATGCTGCCATACCTGAAAGTAGGTACACATGGAAGAAGGAAACAACATTGAGACCTGAAGTGAAGATTTAGGGTGCATGTTTCAGTGAGCTTCTGACTTCTTCAGTTCCTGCACGCACCCACTGTTAAGGCTATGTTGCAGCTGTGTCAAATGGGCCCTGCAAAAAATATTTTGACTTCTTGAACTTGTATCTCACCCCCTCATTAGTGGAACAGTAGCAGTTGTGCAATCCTTTGATTTGCAAATAATGGGAGTTGCAGCATCTGACTTTGAAAACGTGGGGCAGATAGAGGGGAAGTAGGGTTAAAAAGTGTGGAAACACAGTTAGCATAGATTAGGCTTGATATTTACGTGAAAACTTTTAGTTTCTGAGAGAGGGTAAACTCTTCAAGTAAAAGTATTCTCACTAAACTCTTAAAATATATAAAGGTCATGTTTTAAAACAGCTGTCTTAAGAGTCTTAGAAATATTGCATATGTTGGCTCCCACCAACACACAATTTGAATAAACCTAAACCAAGTTTTGGTGTAGTATTGAGTAGAGCTTTATTAGAGGAAAGTATTTTCCCAGTAAGTGGTAACCAAAGCAGGCTTGATGCATTTTGGTTTCATTGCACTTCTGAGAATCAGGACAGTTTTGCATGATGGTTTCTCTAACTGGAGATCTGTGAACAGGTTAAGAGAAATGAAATTACATCACTTCCAGCCTTTCTGGGTCATTCTTTTATGTCTGAAAACAAACTTAAAGAAGTTTTTGTTGTAAGGGATGACATGTGTTGGTGGAAAAGTCTTTCAGTTACAGGCTGAAACTCTCTCTTTGTTTAATTTCCAGGACAGTCTGTATGCTCAAGGGGGGCTAGGAGTTAAAAGTCAAAGTCACTAGATATTCCTGAATTTGTTATAATTCAGGGATTTTCTATAGAATGTGGTATAAAACTTTCTATCCAATTCCACTTTAAGTATATAAATATATCCTGGCTCTATAACTAAGCCAGCATTTACAATTTTTATTCAACTTCTGAGTATTTCATACTAGTTAAAATCAAAGCACCTTATTTTATTGGATTACCATTGCATTATTCCATCAAAGAAAATCTTTAAAGTCTGGTTTCTCTAGCTCACACACAAAAGACTTGTACCATATCCTTAAGCTTTCCTATCTTAGCCTATAAGATACAGGATGAAAGTTTACTGTCACACCAAACCAAAGAGGTAACGGAGGAGAGACATCACTGCAATACAAAATTCCGTGGAAGCTGAAAGTCCAAAGTAACTTTGAGAGCTGCATTTTGGTTTCTTTGGATCTTTAATCCCCAGAATGGCTCAATTTTTTTGTCCAAATTGTTCACCCAGGTCTAATGACCATTGAACAGTCTAGCAGGCACTACACATGAGATAGGATTAGGAGGTCATGGGTTCAGTCCGTAAGTAGGACCACTCACCCCTGTCACAAATCTTCTCAGTTGACAGACAATTCTTTGTGATGAGTTGGCCACCCATTTGGAGGGTCAACAGAAATCTTGCTTATTTTGAAAATTTGACCATGAGACACAAACTGCCTTTCTGTGTGGGGAAGCCCACCCCACAGATGTGCAGGGGTAAAAAAAGAAAAACAGAAAGAAAAAAAATCATAGTTCATGCTGTTGAAAATCCATCCTCCAAAGGCTCTTCCTGTGGTGACTAGTGATTTCCAAGCCAAGTACTTCTGGTGTGTTCTAAAGAGTACTTGCAGAAAGCTGTAATAATCTTTATTTTAATGGAAAAACTCATGGCAGTGAGTGAACACCATACATATTTTTTCAGTAACTTTAATAAAGAGAATGTTTTGGATCCTTTCACAGAAAAAAGGTATTATAAAATAATACCTTAATGCCATGTCTTAAAGTATACTTTAGACCTCTCTTAAGCATCTTGTTTGTTATGCTTCAAAACTTCCCATCACCCAGAAAGAAATAAAAACAACAACCACTGCATTCTTTCTGTCTTACAGAAGTACAAGAGTAAGAAAATCACCCCTTTGGGTTTTTTGTTTAGTGTTGGGAAAACTATAACTTCATGAAGGATCTGATAACTAACCCATATGGTGCGTGATCCTGATAATACAATCCAAACATCACAAACCAGCTCCCAAAAGCTAACAAGAATCAGCAGCTTTGTTGCAGAACAAAACAATGCAATCTCATGCTAACCCAAAATCCAGTTCCTCTGGAGTTACCAAATGCCTAATGCACAGTGAAAATAGATGGTGATAGATGATGACGCATGTCCTACAGTTTCATGTTGCCTCCCAGAGATGAAACAAAGGGCTTGATCTCTTGTGGTGTTAAAAATCCTCTGGCATTTTTTGGAGGCAGAGAACTGATGGAAAATCAGATAATTGCCTGTGTAAAATTCCTGGAAGTATTAACTATATATTGTACTCTCCTCTTTCTGTTTAAACTGTCTTTCTACTTCTGGTCTGCACAATGACCATCCAAGTTTTTTCTGGTAAAGCTGGAGGAAAGAAACCTGCTGATTACTTGAGTAAATGTGATACCATCTCCTGCTGAATGGTGGGTGTCTTCCAGTTCTGAACTGAATGACTCTACCCGGGAATTAAGGTATGGTTTAGTATTTAACTCTATGGCCCAGTGGAACAACCCTGTGAATGTAGAACTGAGTACACGTGTCAGAGGTCTGCAACTGTTTTGGGTCTCCTTTGGAAGGGGTAGAAATAGTGTACATTCATATCTCAGTCATATACAATGAAGTGTAGATCTCTAACTCAGAAAAAAAGGCTGTATGATTTTATGTCTCTGTTAGGATAATCTCTGACTGGAGAAGTGAAGTGATGCCAGGATGGATTTTGGCCAAAACCTACCACAGAGGAATTGTAGGTGGCAAAAAAAGCTGGCTTACAATATGGCCAGGCTTACAAATTTGGATTACTACATTTGAACTTAAATCGTGTGCACTGATGCTCTTAGGGCTCTCTAGAAAAGCCATGAATTAATCTGTACTGCACAGAAGAGTCTGATCACCCTTCTTGTTTTGCTAGTAGAGGAAAACAGATCATTTTTTGAACCATAAACGTGATTATCAGTCCTCTAACCAGTTTGGTTATTTATCTCAAAACCACACTTGTGCTATTTAAGTGAAATACACAAACATCAACAGTCAGTTTCTTGTGAAGGGATTAAAGGATTATTCTCAGATCTGTTAAATGTTCAGCACAGTGCATCCTCCATCCCTACACACTATCACTGCATAAAACTCTAACACAGAGGGAAGTCCACCAAGAGCATAGAGAATAAGGTTTCCCATGAACAAAAAAATTTTTAAAAAACCAAAACCAAAAGCCAGTCAGAAAGAAATTGTAAACCCAAAAGAGAAATAAAATAGTTTGTGGTAGAAGGTCCTAACACGCTGCAGCCCACGAAAGTATTTTTTGCTGACTGACATTTACAGCAAGACCTGGCAGAAATGCTAATAACTTCCAGGAATGAGAAAGGAAAGACCAGAGAAAAATAGGATTCATGGAAGAAAGACACCTCATAGACCAAACTTGCTGCCCTCCATTGTTAAGAGAGTCATTTATGTCCATAATGTGATCACAGCTGTGACAGCAGCAAGCGAAGATCTATGCAAGAGCTCAAGCAATGTAAAGAAGGCAGAAGGGAACTCAGTCTGGTCTGAAGAACCAATGCTTGCTATGACTGCTAGTCCATGCCAAGCACCACACTGTGCTGCTAAAGGTGCCTGAGCTAAGCAGGGCCTGGTAACACCAAGAGCTTCAACACGCAAACACAGCAACAGTGATACCAGAAAAGATGTGGTCTATGGCAGAGATGATTGAACTGCTTGACCTCAGATGGGTCAGCATGACAAATACATGCACTAGAAAGGAAAACAAATTGCTACACAACCAAGGTTTAAAAAGTGGTAATAGAAGAAATTCTCCTCCAGCTCTTCCAAGAAATACTTTATGTATTTCTTAATCGAGAATGAGAGGATGAAAGAAAGTTCTGGTGCATTTCTTTTGGTAAGTTTCTAGAAACTGATGTTCTCCTTCATTTTCCTCTCCACACCTAGTGACTGCAATACTCAGTGCTGAACTGGAAAAATCTTCTCCGAGGGTGAAAAGGCAGCTCCTTTCATACAACCATTCAGTCCTTGAATTCTGCATAAAAACTGCCGATGAGGCATCAGATAATGGCAGCTGCGTTGTTCTGGGCTGCTGGAAATTATTCCAAGGCTGATCAAACTCACATCATTCAAAACCTCTAGTTTCATCACAGTGTGAATCAGGGGTGTGAAGAAAAAAAAAGGTGTGTTATACTTGCCTACAGCAATATATCTCTTTGGTCACTGATTCTTTGCAATGCCCTTATGTCTTTGTGGATTTAAAATTCTGCACCAGATCCTGCAGTTGCCACCAATATCACCCTCACCTCACTTGATTCAGTGAACTCACACAGAACTAAGCTAATATTTTCAAACTGTTGTTAATTCAAGCTAGAGGGGATGGAATTAAATATCCCTTACTCTGAAGCATGGTAAACTGTTGGGTGGCTTTTCTTTCTGTCTTATTGACAGACCGTCTTCCTAGCGGCTGAGATCCTTGGGGTTGATTGCAAGTTGTTGACTTGCAAGCTTACAGCTGTCCTGGCCTCTGTTAAGTCATAAGTAAAGTTGCGTAGAAAGCAGCCAAATTGTAACCTGACACTTGTAGAGATGTCTAAAAAGAAAACACGAAGAAGTAGGTCCCTGTGAAGATATTGGGAGGTACTGCAACCCAGAATTGAAGCTGGGCTTCTGAGATTTCTGTACTGAGATTTTATTAAGGAATTAAGCGCTGCTGCAGCAACTCTACACTTATCCTTGATAAAATGTGTTAGTTTTCATTAGTTTTTCTTAATTGGCATCAGCTGTCAGTGGGAACCAACATGTTCTGAACCCTCCTCTGAGCATAGTGAGACACTGTACAGGGCGACCAAATCATTTTCAAACCAGTCCTGCATGAAATAAAGAAAAGCCATGGGTCTTACAAAAATCAGGGATTTAAAACTCCTAGCAATGGAGTTCTAGGTGAGAATTGGTACAGTTAGAAGTGTGAATATTGAGGCATAGAATTATTCAAAAAAACCTGGCTTTTTAAATTTGAATGCGGCAGTTGATTCCAAAGCACCTTCTGCTTCTCAAAGCTTTTAACAAACTTCAATGGAAAAGCTGGAGAAGAGTATCTTGAATGGCTTTGTACCATCTTAACTTAGTGATTTTTCCTACATGCAGTAACTTTGCCTGCCAAGCAAACTCTTACTCAACTCCTCAGCGCTTACTGAAACTTGCAGGATTACCTGTTCCCTTTTGGGTTGAGTGATTCCAATCATTGCAGCACAATGTACAAGGAAGGGATCAAAACCCCACACAGGAGCTTGTAGAAAATCATTACCTATCGTTTCCAATTGATGTACACCTTTAGATAGGATTAAAACAAAACAGTTGCTGGACACTAGATTATGTTTCCCTGCTTTTACTTGTCTACCTCAATATCCTCCACATTTGAGAGGCTTACAGCTTCTAAATGGCATGGGAAGCCTCCCTGGCATATACTTAGTGCAGTATTTTGCCACACTTACCTTCCTGTTGTCTTTCTGAATGACAGACCTTAGCACTGTAAAGATAAATCAGTAAGAAAAATAGGCCAAAACATCCCAAACCTTTAGGATTTAAAGTGAAAATCTGACAGATTGTCTTCTGGAGTCATAGACATACAGAAAATCAGACCTGCCTCTGGTCTCAAGCTGCTCTGTTCACATCTCACTTCCCAAGCGCAGGCTGTGTGAGGGATGCACCAGCTAAGTGTAGGGTATAGAGAGTTTTCTGATCCTAAAGACCAGCCTACACTTGCTCTCCTTGCTTACCTGTTCTTCCAGGAGGTCCACAGATGAGAGGTGGAAAGCCACTTCTCCAGCATCTGGGGTACTGAATCAAAATAAGATCTGGTCCTAGTCTTGGCTCAGGTTTGCCGTGTATCTTTGGCAAGCCACTTCATTGCCTTGTGATTCTTTCCTGCTTCCTTGCATTCATCTGTTTTACCTTCCTAAACAGTATGTGGGCCAGGACGGGTGACTTACCCATTCTTGTAATCTCTTTCACAGTACGGACTCGGTGCTAGCCATTAATTTAGTTGAAAAATTAATTAGAAGGCACATACCAACCGACTCCTACATAGGTACCACCAGTAACAAACAAGCTGACAGCAAAGGGGGCCACTAAAAAACTAAAGGCTACCATTGTTTTTAGTGCTTCCCTTTGCCATACAAACTATAGATTACAAACTTTTAAAAATTATGTTATTCATTTTCTTGGAAGAAAGATGTTGGGTCGTTTTGTTTTGTCGTTCTATCTGCCCATGGGTTTCTTTCCTAGCTGTCCTGAAGCTGTTGCCAAAGTAGTAATTCTAAAACAAACCATCCTCTGCACTTTTTCCAAACATATGTTGCTGTTTTCCAGCTCCAGAGAAGGTACATGAGTGTAGGTATAGCAAATCTTAAATGACTCCTGCAAGTGGCAGCATGGACCATTTCCAAATTCAACTATGTTAAACTGACCAACATTATCTAACATGTTAGTTGCATGCCTAATATGTTCATGTTAGTTTGCATATAAATTATTTTCTATTAAAGACAAGGAGGACATCTTGAATACATCTCAAATTCTTATCATAAATGCTGACTATGTTGACTCCCCATTTGGAAATAACACACCTCTTCTCAGCTTCATTGTCCTTTCCTTCCTTGCTTGCTGTATATCTTGGTCTGGAGAAGCTGGGCTCCTACCAACAAACTAGCTACTGTGTTGTCCTTTGACTAGTGAAACTATGGGATGCCCATACCTGCATTACCCCTCATTTCCCTACCTTGGAGGAACCAAGTAGCTGCAGATTGCCATCTAAAACTTTGTAACATCATTCTTTTCACCTCTAAAGAGGTCACCAATTACTCATTTGAGAAAGCCAGAACTAAAGCATGTGCCAGAAAGGATCCAGACTTTATGTGAGCGCTGCCCAAGGTGAATAGCCCCTCCTTAGCAGTTTGCTCTAGCGACTCCTGCTCTAACATTTACTGTCCTAAAAATGTGAATGATTCTGTTTTCATCTTCCAGTCATTGAATCAGACACTAACATTTGTCACAGAAGAGTAGAGGACAGTCAAAAAGAAAACTGAAACCTATGCAGCACAAAACTTATTTCTGTCCTATGATGGTGACAGTAGCACCCTAAGATACAGTTGCTTTCTCTTTCTTCACTAGCCAAACTGATTGCTTTTCCTCATATTGTTAAATGGTGACACAGTAAATTTAACTCATTGCTTACCATGGCTTAGCTTCTCCCCAGCTGCCCCACTCTCACTGGGTGTTCACAGGCCAGGAGGTACTACAGTGCTCACTCCACAGTTTAGCCACCACCTAGGTGCCTTTCAGAGGGAGAACTCCCACCTGTCCAGGACTTCCTCTTGGCCTTGGAGCTACCACCAGAAATAACAGTGTTAATTACTGCTAGCTACTGAAGTGGCTTGCTGGGACCCATGGGGAGCTGCTGACAAGCCACAATATCCATTTTCCCCTCAACCACCCAGCAGCTGCGGTGTGATAATGTCTTCCAACTAATGCTGCTCTAGGCAGAATTTGGGCTGATTGCTGTGAAGCTGGGAGACCTATGTTCCACAAGCTTCAGTAGGCCACCACTCTTTTTTCACATGAATTCCACAATAACCTGCTTCTGCTACCACCCGTCTTCATTTACCCTGGCCTAATGCAGTCAAGCTGGTTTGCAGGCTGCATCTTTTAAAAGTTTTTCTTTTCTTAAAAAAAAAAAAAAACCAAGCCAACAAAGCAAAACCAGAAAATGTTGATTTTTTTATTTCAAATAATGGTGAACTCCACCTTTGTTACATATACCTGCACGCACACGCACACATGCACACGTACCTATGCTCACACACCCAACTGTTCACCTTGCTTCCCTTCTCTTGCAAACTGTAATCAGCCATAGAAATTACAGTGTGTTCTAACATCTTTATCTAAAAATACCCCCTGTTTTAATTAAAACCTACAGTTTAAGAGTTAGGACAGATTTAACCAAGACCTTATAAGCTGAGTGCAGTTTTCAGCAAACTGCCATGTGAAATTATCACTTAGCAGTTTTCCATCAGCTATGTGGCAAAGTTTTAATTTGCCCTGTGAATGCTTCTGTTTCTTTGGCAAGACACAAAGTAGTTCTTTTTTTTTTTTGGCCTGCAAAGGCATCCAAATATGGCTCTTCATTTACTTAGTTGTTGGCACAAAGGAGTCCAGTGTAAGAGGCCAAGTTGATGTATCTCTTCATTGTGAGTAAGGCTAGCAGGATTAACCTTCCAAAATGAAAGGGGTGCAATAAGCCAAATACCAAAGTCATTAAAGCAATATGAGGGATGAATTTGGGCAATGCCTCTAAAATCCCAAACTGTTAAATTCTAGGATTTAACAGCCTTCAATTAACTTGTTAATTTAAAAGTGAAAGAGCCAACATGTTATGTCATCAAGGAAGTCTCAGAAAATCAAATATAGAAAGAACTGTTAACTGAAATGAAAGAAAGAAAAAATAAAGAGCCAATTTACATCAGGGTTTCATGTCCTAGTTCATTCTAGCAGCCTTACAATTTACACCACTGCAAGCATGCTTAATATTAACTGATATAAAGAAATTCTACACTAACATTCTACAGTCAAGAGATCAAGCACTTACAAGTTAGGAAATGCCAGAATGAGGACTGATGGTGGAACTTTGTGTTCTGTGTAAGCACAGTGATCCAGCCTGCAGTTCAACACCACCACCACGACCACCTTTTTTTCCACAGGACCCTCTCATCCACTTAGGGTGGTTGTACTCCCTTGATGAGGCCTTATTAGTGCTTCAAACTCCATTTTACTGATGAATTCTGAGCTTGACCTTAGCCTTGCATAGTGCTGATCAGTGCAACGTGTGAGAGAATCACAGAAACATCACTTCATAATGCCCCTGTCAGGCAAGGAGACATGATTCCTCCCACCTTAGAAAATAAGCAAGATTTAGCTATAAAGTATTTGCTGATCCAAGGAGTTCAGTTTGACAACTCTTAGGACACCAACCTTCAAAATAATAATTTTTGTCTGAAACACTGATCCTTCTGACTTCTGCTGCAGCTGGGGTAGCTCCCTACTTCAGCACGTCACATCCTAGGAACCCAAGACAATCAAATCTGGGGAATGGCTACTACTAAGTTTAAAAATAAAAAAATTCAACTCAGCTAGCAATATACAGGCAGTTAGGCCAGGGGAAGGAACAGGACATAGTTCCTCATGGCAACACTCAAACGCTTGACCCACAGGTCCCTCCCACTCCCCCAGGGAGAGCCTGTGCTCAACCACAGCCCCTGCAGGAAAGCCTACCAACCCAAAGCCACCCTAAGGAAACACCCCAGAATGTTCACTCCTAAGGAAGGGATCCTGTAGAAAAATGGGACTGCGAATGACAGATGACATACTAGTGCACACTTAGGCAGGAGCCACGCTCAGGATCCACCCTACAGTTCTTGGAGCTTTCAAATGTCAAATTGGGCACAACACTGGTACCAACTCCAAATTCCCATTCAAAAGCACTCTAGAGATTATGAGAGAAACAGCCCTTTTCTGTAGCCTCTTTCCAAGAGCCTTCTAAACTGTCTTGTCTGAAATTACCCAGGCAGTCACAGAACAAGAAAATTCTTATAACCAAATTTAATGTGTAACAAACCCTCCTATCATTTCAGATAAAAATCCTCCCTCCCTACCTTGGTTTGTATGCATAGTCCTAGCCTGTATCAGCTGTGGCCCAGTTTCTCACCCTTATATCCATTCTGAATAGTGCTCTACTTAACCTGTACATGGAACCACCTGAGAATTGACAGCATTGACAGCATTGACAATTATATTTGAAATTCAATGCAACCTGTCCTCCAGAAAAAGAAAAAAAAATCATTTTCACAAGTTGGGAATGCCCAAAGTTTATGCTTTATGTTTTAATATTCTAAACAGTCAGAAAAAAAATCTGTACTTTCCCAAATGCTGTACTGCTGCCTTACCTGCAAAATGCATTTTTTTCACAATGTCTTTTTGTTATGAAAATCAAAAGGCTATGTAAGAAGACTGTTATAATGTTTTACATTTCCTTCACCCTTCAGTGCATTTTCTGAAGACAGTTTCTGAGGAAAAACGCATCACTGACAGGGTATCGCACCTCGCAAGGCAGGCCCTTCTGCGAGATAACACTGTGAAGTAAAACTAGTAAACAGTGATGTCTGCATTAACAGAGCTCCCCAAAAGCCACTTCCAGAGCTAAAGATACTTCCACATAGATCCGAACCCTCGCATTTCAGCACCATCTGAAAGCCAAAGCGAGCAAGACACAGACAACTGAAATGAAGCAGCGCTATTGATTTTTTGCGCTACACGTATGGGCTTACGGAAAGAAAAGCCACTAGAGTAAGGAGGAGTTTCCTTGTATATGCATTTGAGCACCCTTTTAATAAGAGATTACTGGGAAAAACAACACAGCATCTTTCTGGAAAAACTAACAATCTGATCTTGTAGTCTGTGCCACATAATTGCTTCTACTGCATAATCCATTATCCCATACCCTACATACCCCTTCCCTTGCGTTCACAGTCCTGTTATCTCCTTTTCCCACACTCACGTCTTCTTCTCTGGTCCTTCTAACCACAGGAAGCAGTTCTCATTTACTACTTTCTGAGAGTCTGTGGTTGCTAAAACCTCTTTGGTATTTATGATAAATATTAGTATCTATAGGATTCAATTGACTCACGCAGCAGCCCTCTGCTCTTTTGCGGTATTTGCCTTCCACCCACACTCTCTACCTTCCCAGATTGGAACTTGCTTCTCTTTTTCTCTCTCTGTGTCCCTCCCTGTGACTCACTCTCGCTGCCTGGAAGTCCAAAGCACACTTTGGCAGCTCTAGAGATTGTGTTACCTCTCCCAGAACTGCTGCTGAACCCCTTACCTAAATTAGAAAACAGGTTTTCTCTGCTTCCTCCTCATTGATCATGATGCTGATAACCTGTAACAAAGGCTGAGAAGTTGTTTTTCTTCAGGAACAGCAGTGTGTTGGTGTAAGTGGGTCTTGGCTATCCCACCTTCAAAGAAATGCAGCTATCTGTCAATGCTACCACACTTCTCAGTCCAACAGCCTACAGAAGAATGCCACTGCTGCAGTGCCTCTGGACTACTTTAATTTATGAGAGGCTTTTACAGCTCCCGTTCATCAATATGAAAATCCATACAGCACAGAGACTGACAGTGCTGCATTTGTTTTCTTACACTGCTTGTGACCCATGCATACTGTGGCATCACAGGCCCAGAGCAGTGCTTGGTCCTCTGCCTCTTTAGCATCCATCCCATTTGCTCCCTTCTAACTCTCTTGCACCTCAGCACTCAGGCAGCGAGGCTAAGTTTAATTAATTTTAGTTGGAATTAAACAAAGATATTTGATAGTCTTCTCCACCTAGCCCCTGTGAAGTCTCATCTTCACTGTGCCCTTCACGGTGCTGCCAGAGGTGTCAGAGTTAGGCAACCAGGCACTCCAGGTTCCCTCCACCATCAAGGAAAGAGCCAGCCACCTCCCAGGATGATTCAGAACGGAGGTGGATTGAATTGCCCCATGGACCTGCCTGTTTCTCCATTAAATATAGGAGGCACCCAGGGAGACCAGACTCCTAACTGGTCTCTCCCTGAGAGCCTCTCCTCATTGCCTAAATTTGGTTGTATGAATCCACCTCTGCAAATTGCTGCAGATAAACATTCAAATGGATTGCAACATGCCGCTGCCTTTCACGGCTCCATTTATTCTTCTCTTTGTTTACCTCTTATCATGGAGCAATTGTGGTTTCCGCATATTGAATTTTTCAAAGGAAAATTCCTACACACAAATATGTATAGCAGTTGACTTTGAAAACAACCCTGGATGTTATAACACCGAGGCCAATTTTCTGCCACTCTGCAGCAAGTCATCTCCAAGGAGGCACGCTGGTATGCCTCGGCTTTAACAGGAGCTGCCAAATATGAGCAGAAACCCGCGTTATCTGCCATCCTTCTGGGTCACATGTTAATGCTCAGTGTGCATTATCAGCCACTCCTGGGCCTGACCCAAAGCCTATCGAAAACAGCAGGAGTCTTTCCACTAGATTAATTGGGCTGGGAAGTCAGTTCTCATATCAAAAAGGGTACTTGGCATGTTCGTCCATACATGACAGAGGGGTGGGTTTCGGATGTTTCATGAAAAAGGGGTCCGAGCTATGATTGGATTGAGGTGTCAGTTCTCCAAAAATCAGGGGCTGTTTGGGACCTCTGTCACCATTTCTTGCATCCATACTCTTTAACACTGCTGGTGGTGCGCTAATCTTCAGTTGTTCGGCTGAGGATGACTTGTCATAACACATGAGTGGTTTAACAAGGGAGATAAGAGCCTTTTCTAACACTAAGCTCTTCTCTAGCTATACAGCATTCTGCTGTTGAATAACAGGGTTGTCCAGTAATCTGAGCCTTGCACTACCATTTATGTTTTAGCTTTTGATTTCTATGCAATTAGCAGAAGTGGCAGCATTTATTTGCTTCCAAAGGAAACTGTTCCCTCTTTCACCCTCCCACTGCAACCTCCACACCCTCCCTTTCAATCAGCTGCATCTCAAACTGGGAGGGAACCGGAGTAATTTGACTCACCTCATTAAGGCAAAAGATTGTCTCAAACAAAGGTGGCCTAAACCAAAGTCCGTTTAAGTCTACAAGAGTCCCTGGGGACTCCAAAGAAATTACTGTCCTCATTGGCAATATGTATGTAGGAAACCATCAGTGCCCATTATCAGCGCCTTAGCTTTCCTATCCTGCCCAGGACCCTGCCTGTGCACATGTTTTTCCCTTTCCTTCCCTGCTGGACCAGGGGATGGGTGGTAGATGAGGAAGTCCACTGGTGCTGATGATTGGCACTGCTAGAAGCTGCTCCGTATGGGCAGCTGTAGGGCAAAGCTCCAACTTAACACTAAATAAATGGCAAACATTAGAATGGCAATGAACAGGAAAGGACATGGCTGGGGGAGGAGTGACTGTCCCTAGAGCAGAGCAGTAGAAGTCTGAAAATAGAGGGTCATGCCACATCTCTGCATATGGGGTGGTGAGGCAGCTGTGGGTGCAGCACTGTGAAAAGAGGCACTGGGAAGGGAACCAGTGTAATATGCATAGATGGGGCATGCATGCATCTTCCAATGGATGTATGGATCACAGCACACACGTGTGAGTGAATGGATGTTCTCCAGCCTTTCAGGGGAGGTGATTACATTCAGCAGGCTTTTAACAGTACACAGAGATGTAACATGACAGCAGAGGCAAATAATTAAAAGGAATCTGTCCAGCACCCAGATTGTTCAAAGACTTGAAATCCAGATTTCCAGCAGAAGAGCAGTCTGAATTCCTAAAGAGCTCTATCTCCTCGAGACATCTACGTGACGTTACACACTCAGCATGTTCCATATGCAGATTTGTCCCTTTCGATTTTGATGATTGCAGGCAGATTTCCCGAAGAGGTCTGAGCTCCTTCACTAAAGGCAGCTCTTAAAAAGCAACGCAAACTGCCCTAGCAAAAGGTCTCAGTGCAAAAGGACAAACTAAACAACCTTGGTCAGGAAAAAACGTAACAGAAAACAGTCTGGTGAAGCAACAGCCCACCCAAGGGAGCATTCTGTGACCAAAGCACACGCGTCACCAGTGGCTGCTGATGACACTCAGCCTTTCAGTGTTCAACCCGTGAAGCACAGGGGGCACGGGCTTTAGACATGCTCCTAGGAACGTGTGGAAAGTTTTAAACATGCTTATGTTCCCACTGAGTTCGAACCAGAGCCAGTGGGATACTCCCAGGCTTAAGTACTTTGGTGAAACTAGGCCACAAAATGTCAGCCTCTTGCTGAACTGAGCTAGGCAGGAACCTGATACGACAGATTGCTTTGTTCAGCACATACATTGATATCACTTACATTGTGGTGATATCAGCTGGTAAGCAGCGGAAATGCCTCCTACGTTACTTATCCTGCACCTCTCATGCTCTCAGTCCACTAACCCAGGCTTGCTGGAGCCACTTCTGAAGCTCCAAACCTAAGCAGCAGTTATAAAACCACTAGCACATAAATAAACATATTTCACCCCAGAATCGGTATTTCCTATGTCAGAGACACATCAGTTAATCTTGGATGATTGACAGGCTTCATGTGTAATATCCTATAAGTCATTACTGCTGGAAAGGGACATGCTGTACCACCAAGGAGCTAGGAATCATCTTCAGTCCATTTCTAGGCCTTACATGATCATACTTATTGACCCTGGGGCAACCCACATTGTTACATAGATAGTGGCCTCAGGTTGCCTAAAAAGCGCTCCTGTTATGACAGGTTCCTATTCGCCCTGTGGCCTGTAAAACTTCCTTACACTTGCAAAAATACAATTGCATTTTCTCCCAGTTGCAAATAACTTACACTACATAACAAAAATATCCCACCAAGCATGAGGACCAAAGCGAGGGGACATGATGCTGAACTTTAGTTTCCAGATCTATGCCAAGTGCCAAGTCATTAGGGCAGCATCAGTTGAAGGGATTTTGCAACTCCATGGCCCCGGTGCTGTATAGAATAGAATACTATCATAAAATAGAAGTGTCTTGGTTGGACGGGACCTTTCAGATCATCAAGTCCAACCATCAACTACCTGAAGGGAGGTTGTAGGGAGGTGGGGGCTGACCTCCCTAGTGACAAGTGATAGCATAAGAGGAAATGGCCCCAAGGTGCACTAGGGTGCACCTAGGGTTTAGATCAAATTTTAGGAAAAATTTCTTCACAGAGAGAGTTGTTAGGCATTGGAACAGGCTGCTGAACTCTTAGTATTAAATACACCTGGCTTTGGAGGAAGATGGACATGACCAGTAATAAAAATAACATGAACATAGAAGACAGGCACTGGCCCAGGGAACTCTCTGGCTGCAGTCACATCCCAGCAGAGAGGAGCACCCAACAGGGTCTGCTAGTGCCACGTGTGGGGCTCCAGGAAAGCTATCCCTGAGATACGTGATGACAGAGGCAACAAGGCTTTGCTGGTAGAAGCCTACACCCAGAGCAACACTTTGCACACACACTGGCAGGCTCCCATGCAGACTGTTGTTGGGGCCAACTACATTAACAAGTCCTCGCTCACAGTTTTGGAAGCTGCAGCATCATTCTGATCCTGAGTATTTTCTTAAGTAGTTCATTAGCCCTTCAACACAGAAACTACTGCAACCTTGCTGTTCCCCCCAGTCTGCAAGAAACCATAGCTTTGAGAGACACGTGAGCTGCACAGTTCATGCTACAAGTCTGCTTTTGCTGAAATCTGCCCAAAATGGCAGCTAGTGTGCTTAACCTTTTCGCTCCTAATGATATAACCAAAAGCTTTTAGGCAATGTGCTCGTGAGTCACTTTTGGTTGAAGGAGCAGCTAAAAGGGATGCAGCATGGAGAAGGTCCCCCAGAGCCATTGTTGGCTGTGGGACCTAAGGAAGGAATTCAAGCTCTGCACCTTTATGTAACAGCCCTGCTCTACCTCCTGTCTAGAAGATATCCCAAAGGTTCAAGCCACCAAAAAATCTTCCTGTGGAAGCTTCCCAAGCTCCAGAAGTGCTAACTCCCAGATCCTTGTCTCCAAATCTCTGTTTCTCCTCTGACAATCTCTTGCATCAAGGAGGCATGGAGAAAGGATTATATTGCATAATTAAAATCTGGAGCAACACGAAATGCTATGTATTTTGTAACAGAATATATAAATGCTCAAAATAAGTCTTTCTAAAAGCACAGGAGTTCATGCCCAGCCAGATGTCTTCACATGACTTCAGAGGTGTAATTTAACTGCAATGTTACTGTGACACATTTTGTTGGTGCAGTACAGGCCAGATGATGACACCTCCATTTATTTTCTCCTTCATAAAATTCAAACTTGTTTTCAAAGTCACAGATCTAGTGAGATTGGAGATTTTGATGAAGAACAGTGGTCGAGCTAGTCCTTGGAGCTAGTCCAGCACCAGAGGTGATGCAATACAGAGGAGGAGAGCAAGCAGATGTAAGAATACTAATGGGAATGCATGTAGGATCTTAAAGGAAGAGGCATAGTTGAGTATCACTCTGATATTAGTTTTCCTCCTGTGCTCTGCAGGATGGTTAGCAGCAAAGTCCAGCATCTTTGTATCTGGTCTGAAATGTGCCAGCATACTGCCAGGCAATTTTTGAGAATTCCCTGCTCCTCAGTAGTTAAATTTTGCCCTTTGCAATTTTCAGATTTCTGACAGAACTGCTAGTGACAGTTGTAATAATATTCTGTAAAATGTTGTGGTGGTGATTCTTTGAATGCCTTTGTGGTTTGCTGTCCAGAGTTATAATAACCTATGTTTGCCCAGATATGTGTTCTCAACTTGGAAGCACTGGAGCTAGCATTTACTCTTCTGCCTGGGTGAATGGCACATGTGTGCCAGTGTGTGTTGCTGAACATGTGAGCGAGTCTCTCTCCAGGTAATTGCCAGGTGCTTCCTGGTCCCTGGGAAGCATATTTTTGGGTTCACATCTCAGGAACAGTGGGTGCCTCAAAGTTTATTCCAAAGAGTAGAATCCACTGATGGGGATCATAGGTGCTTTGTGAGCCTCCTTTCAGTTTCATATGTTTCTCTATCAGCTATCTCCTTCCTTAACTGTTTTATTTTAGAAACAATAATGGAAGGAATAGAGGAGATGGTGAAAAAGAAAAACACAGCTCTGTGATTGCATGACAAGACTGAAACCAGCATGGCTACACTAAGATTAGTTTTGATAAAGCAGTTTACTTCAGATTACAATCTTGCTCTGTTCATCTCAAGGAGGTTCATCTCCTCAGAAGGATGAGATACAGTAGCCAGCTTTCATTAATACTTGCCTGGTCTTAGGTCTAACACATATTATGTCCTTGGTGAAAAGTGCCTAGTGAAACTTTGAGAATCAGGCCTGTGAGACATATCTTGAAATCATACATGTGGGTATGAATCACCAATTTAAAGTAAAACTGGGTGCAACTTTGGAAAGAGAGCTCTAAACAAAACTAAAAGAAGATCCCAAACACATTCATAGTCAGTCATGAAGGACCTTCTCTGGAGTCTTTCTCTATCTTATAATCCTTTTATATTTATTGGTGTCCATGAAGAAAACAGAAGAGACAGTTGTGAAATATGCATGATACTGGACTTTCTTTTATATAAACAAAGATACATCCCAAAAATGCTTTACAAAGTAATAAACTAGACCCTGGCAGTGCATGCATGCTATAAAAGCCAAGGTCTCTATTCTGTGACAAGCAATAGCTTGTACATATATATATATATATATTTAAAAACTGGATCCCGGTCAGCTGAAATATTCAATAGAGTTAGTTCTAAAGGTGGAAAGAAAAGAGCTGAATTCAATTTGAGAAGAAAATCCTACATGGTTTGGCTGCACACAGACAATGCTACACCCCCCCGAAAGCTTGGCTTTTGAAATAAATTCATGCTCTAAAAGAAGGAAAAAATGAGCATCTCCTCAGCAGTGACTGTCCCAGTTCAGCCTTGCACACTGGTATTGCATAGCATTTGCTGTGATCGAAGAATTGTAGTAATACACATAATATACATGCCGTTGTGGGCTCTCAGGCCAATGAATACATTTATCCCAATACTCATAAATGAAATCCTGTAAAGAGAGCCTTTAATCCATGTCCTTTTTAACCATCACTATCACAGCATTTCTGAATCTCTAAACATCAAGGTGCACCCACAGAAGGGTTTAGGTTTCATGGATGGTAGCATATTGGGATGCTAAACAGTAAATTTGTCCTTAGGAGTTCAAAAGCCTCATCAGAGACCCCAAAATCCTGCAACTGTAGAGCTAAGCACAATTTATGTGGAGCAGCCATGCAGAAAATCTTCTTCCAAAGCCAATTCTCTTATTGATGTAAACTGTGCTTTGTCTCTTACCTCTTTCACATTCCCTCTCCTCCACCTCTCCCCCTGCCCCCTCCTCAAAAGGGGGATCATCCTCTGCTAGCTGAAATTAGCCAGCTATAAACTGTGTTCTCTCCTTTGTCATCTCTCTTCCTGACCAGAGATGGTCAGTTGCATCCTTTCTGGGGACAAATGGGCCTCAGCAGCACAGCGGGTGTCTCTGGGCTGAGGCTGGTTTCCTGAGCTGCTCTGTCCGTGCTTTCGGATCATACTTCCTAACTCTGTGCTTGACTCCTGGTTCCAGGCTACAGTCCTCTCCAGGCTGTGGTCCTCATACTGAGTTGCAAACAAATAAAAAAGCTGCTCTGAGGTGATGACATTTCTAACCAGCCGATGGGGCCATGACTTGGGTCAACAAGACATGTTGAATGATCATTCGGCTAAACGCTGAATCTCCCAAGAACAACCATCCTACCAGCTGTTTCTCTCTCCAGCTCCATCTTTTCTGTTTTACATGCTTCCCTGGCTTCTCCCTTTCTTCCTTTCAGCTGTTGGGCTCTTTCCCTTTTTTCTCTCCCTGGTTTGCTCATTCTCCTTCCCTTCAGGTTTTTCCACCCCACATTTCTCTCCGCTCCCTTCTCGCCGGGGAACACACAAGCCATCCCTTGCTGCCCAGCACTCCCCATCATGTTTCAACTCAAAACTCCTGAGACATTATTTTGGTCCTTGCACACAGCCAAGGGGTTGGAAAGGAAAAACCTGACTTGTAAACTCCTGTGTCCCGAGCTGAGATTCCACCAACGCTCTGACACTGCACGTTTTCAGCTCACTTTTCACAGGTTTGCTAGCAGAAAAGTAAACCTGAGAGCTACCACCCAAACTTAGAACTTGGCTTATGAAAGAGTTAAGCATGTGTTGCAATCCCTTTGTACTCAGAGAACATACAAGGGTGCTAGGCACTGTGTATGTCCAGTGTTTTCTACATTTGGGATGTGGTCTGCTTGTGTGTAACTACAAGCTCTCTTAAGACAGTGTGCTTATATTTCTCTATGATGTGTTTTCTTGAATTTAAGCCCTGGCTGCTATTAAAAGGGAAGATTCTATTCTGAAAAGAGAAACTCTATATAAAAGAGCTCCAAATAAGCACAGAAACTTTTAAAAAAGAGCCTTGTAGTGATGCATTTATTTTTTAAAAATTAAAGAATTATGATTTTTGTACACATCTATATGACTGCATACCATCTCTCAAGCAAGTTTTCCCCTACTTTTCCCATCTTTTTCTATTTCTCTTAACAGAAACAGATTTTCACAATGTAAGGATACATTGAATAAATAACTTTTTGGTTTTGGGTTTTTTTAATTAAATCTAAAATATATTTTTCTCAGTCTAATACCAATAAACCTCTGTGAGATATCTACTGGTAAGATGCTCATGACACTTATCTCATGTGATAGAAAGCAGGTTCTACCACAGCCTCACAATACCATCACCTCAATACCATCATTTTTTCCTCTATCTGTTGCTTCTGAACATTCTTAGCTGTAATGGATCTCTCAGAATTTTCTCTCATCTTAATAGTCCCTCCTTTAATATCACAGCCTGCTTCACTTCCACAGGTAATAAAGTAGGAGGTAGGTGACTCACTGTTCTGAGGAACTAATGCAAGCAAAGTAGCACCTTCATGCTAACGTAAATGCAAATTACCCACAGGAAAGAAAAGCCCAGTCACCTCCTAGGACTTGCTTCAGCTCAAGGGAGAGCTGGCACCAATATTGCACAGCTTTGCGTTATCCAAGAAAGGCCAGAAAGATGTTCCTTCAGCATGCTGACAATGTGCTCCTCAGCCCAGGCCTTCTCTGAGACTGGTCTCGGCTGGGCAAGAGAGGCAGCCATGGGAAGCAGCATTATTCATTGCCAACTCAACTCAGAATTTCAGCTGGCCCCAGCTCCACTCTCAGGGGTGCTGAAGAGAAGGACTACTAATGGTTTGGGAGCTCGACTGAGATCAGGAGAACTACACTCCTGTTCCCGGCCCTCACTGGGCTGTATGATTTGAGCCAAATGATCTAGTGTCTGCCTCCTGCAGCATCTTATTCTTAAGAATAAGGTGACTTATCTCAAAACATCCTGACAACGTGGGGTGCTAGTGGGTGTAGACAAAAGTTTGTCATGGGTTCAGCAGGGACCATTGTCGATATAATTATATGCTGGAAGAGCAGCTACCAGCAAAGCTGGCTGATGCTCTGACACAGATAGCTAGGTATCTCTGAAAGAACAGGAGCAAAGGAAGCGATGTGGTCTTCTTCAATGTAATTGCAGTCTCCCTGCTCAGGGACTCTGATAAGTTTGAAGAGGTAAGGTCAGTTTTAGGTCCATATATAATGCCAACTCAGGTGCCAGTGTGTGTAACCACTATCTCTGAGACCTTTCTTTTGGATCACACCATATGGGTCTGCCACCTGACCTTTTTCAAAATTTTTCCCAGCATCTGACCTCTCTACAATGAAGTAATGAAAATTACACACCTTAGAGAGCCAATATGCACACTAAAAATCATCAGATCAAAGTAGAATCCAGGACAATAAATAATGTTCTCCTTCTTTAAAAAAATATTCCGGGAAACCGTATGGCTCAGGGGATTGCTATTGGGATATGGAGCCTTTCATCGCTGATCCAAACATGACCCAAGTCAGTAGTGACCAAAAAAATGGTTACCGTTTGGCAGATGCTTTGTGGCCTAGAGTATTTGAAATGAGTTGATGGTCTTAATCCAGTTCCCAGTGGACGACTATCCACATCACAGAAACCACCACCACAATTGGCACCCTTACTGGCAGCCTTAGCAGGTTGGCCAAGGATTAAATAAGTACAGAGACTGAGCCACCCGCTTATGCCTAGCTAGAGGTTGCCCCTCTAGGTCATGGATGAGACACAAGGATGGGGTGGAGTGGGGACGCTCACACACCCTCTGCTTGTGCTGTACTGGTTTTGTGGGTAAGGAGAGGAATTCATTTTCCAGGGCTGTGATTCAGGCACCCTTCATAAGCAGTATATTCATGTACATGTGTTTAAACATGAACTTAAAAAGGGGCCAGAAACAGAGAGAATTTCAGGATTTGCCCTCAAAAAAATAAGGTGCCAGATTCACTCCTGAGAAATTCACTGATGTCTGGGTAGTTATACCAGGGTTACATTTAACAAAATGCATACAAGCAACCTGTAAAGCGGCTCTACTTTGAGAAGCATTCCTTTTGCTGTGCTATGTTGTCAGTCATCGTTTTAATTATCTCACAAGATGTCTTAGGGTGAACATAGTCCGTGCCAGCTATTGTCAGAAAGCTAAAGCTGATTTCTAAGTAGGTATACAAAGGCAACTATCATGTAAGCAAAGATCTGATACATCTCACCTCGAAAACATATCTGTGCCATATGAAGAAAAGCAGAACTTTTGTTAGTACCAGCAGTGTTTTTCATTTTCGGAGGGGTAAAGTACAGCAGTTCCTCTGAGTTATCTTTACCCAATGTAGGAGATCTTCCTCAGAGACTTGATGGATTTTACCATTTCTTCCCATAAAACAGCACTGTCCTAACAAAACACTCTGAGACAAATCCTGCAGTTAATTCAGACAATGTTTCAGTGGAGCCCATAGTTAAACCACGCAGCACCTGGGCTCACTGAGTGAGGGGCAGATAGCACGAGCTCTGTGCTTGCTTTCCTGCACAAAGAAAGGCACAGAGATCTTCCCCTGACTGCAGCCCAAGCAGGCAATGTCAGAAGAGAAACCACAGCACATGGGCAGGAAAGGCTTCTCCAAAGTCACACCAAGACCTCGGCAGCCCTTGAAGCCACTTCTGCACCGTTTCATTTTATACCTCTCAAAGTATGGCAGCGGACATGACAAGCAATGACAGCTCTGCCCAAGTAAAGACAGGGAGAACAGATCCTGCAAGCGGCTGGAGGTCCTCCTCTCCTATTCCCTTCTCTGACAGTCACAGTACCTGTTGGACCTTATTACGTTGAGTCTTTAATAGGACCCCTGTGAGTATCTGACTGGTATTTTTCACTACCAGGTTGATTTAACACCTAACTCCCATACCTACAGCAAGACTGAAATGCAAGCCCGCCTGTGAGAGCACGGAATTTTCTACCTACAAGAAGGAGCTGCCATTTGATCCTTCCTGTATAGTACAGCCCTCAGATGCTTTAGTTTTTAAAGCACCTCTGGCAAAATGGAAATCCCAGGAAGCAAAAAGCAGCAAACATCTTCAACGGTTTGAATAGGAAATGGAGTGTCTCACCCCAGGGAGCCGTTTCCATTCGGTTTTACTTGCACCTGAATTAATGCTTAGGTTAGTGGGTCTTCGTGAAAGGAACTTCTTTCTACGTTCAGAAATAAGCAGAGAGTGAAGCAGCGAGAGGTAGGATCTCTGCCCTGCTGCTTGCAAGAACACCACTCAGCACAGGACATTGCCTGACCCTGGACATCCCCACACTCCTGCAATGCCAACACATGTTAGATGTGAAGAGCACCCTAACAGAAGTACTTGACCTAAACTGAACAAATTTCCTAATTGCAGTAAGACAACACTTGAGGGTGTGGTTACCACAGAAAATCACACCCATGGACAGATTAGGAGCACCTGGCTGCACCTCATGCCTCCTAATGTCCCAGGGGCATGATTATCTCATCGGGTGCCACCTGCCAAGTCTTGTTGCTGAGGAGCTGGCTTTGGCACTCTGTGTAGTCCGGGTGGGGAGAGGAGAGGAGCACAAAGGGGCAGGCACACATGCTTGTCCCAAGTGCATTCCTTAAAATTGAGTATTTACACTGAGATGATGCCTGGGTTCTGCTCAGAAGCACAGAAGCATTTGGGGGTTACAAAGGAGCAAGCTGTTGTTTCTAAATCCTGTCCTGCACCCCTCACATTCCCAGCACAGCTTGCATCGTGTGTTACAAGTTAACAGACATCCCTGAACTTGCCGCTCTACAGCCATGGCTTTTCCAGCTTCTCAGTCCAGCCTACCAGAGACCCCGGCAGATGAACGGGCCTGAAAAATCACCCTGCTGTCAGTTTTCAAAATGTTTTCACCCTTTTCTCCCAAAAGAGGACAAAGCCAAAGTGAGCCACAGGCTCTGTGACTTCCAAAGTGTTCTGACCATGCAAACAGCATGATGCCTTCAAAGAAGGCAGCACATGTCCAGGTGAGGTTACACTGTGCATACTGCCTCTGCGCCAAGTCCTCCCTTCTCATCTCTCATATTTTCTTTGAACCCCAGTTAAAGGTGTGAAGCCCGACCTACACACAGCAATTATGGGATCATGACCCAACAAGAGAAAACAGTCCAAACCTCTGCTTCTGCCAGGGGTGTCGAGCTCCTCTGGAACAACAAAGATCATAAAACACAAGACAAAGCTTTGAGCCCAGAGGTAAGTTACTCTCGGTCGAAAGGATCTGTCTGGGGAACAAACTTTGAGAGATTAGACTAATCCAGAGTCTGATGACCCTTAGGTCACAGTGCAAGAACTTCCTCTTTGATATACCTTTTACAACATAACCAGAGTGACATTAACAACAATAACCTGACCCCATCCCTCTCTTCAGAAGCACCTACCCTGGGCAGAGCTTCGCAGAGACAGAGAAGGGAGAAGAACAAAAGACTCCAGGAAGTCTACTAGGGATGTGCCAATCTAATTGTTATGGGCGGTGCTCAAATACTGTGGTGAGAGTTGCCAATAAAAGAAAACAACCAAAAACTGTAAAGCTAGATGGATGTACCCTTTAGGCCATGGGAGTGGAGAAAAAGGAATTTACTATGAATCAGATGAAGCTGTATTTATTTGCACTTCCACCCTTGGCCTTTCTGATAGTCTCAAAGTCCACTGGATTTGAAGGTACTCTGACAGACTTAGCTGTAGCTTGCAGTGGTAAGGAACAGATTTAAGTCCCATCCTTTGCTTCTTGATCACCACACTGTACAGCAGGTCTGTTCTCCATCCAGCAAAAGCCTCCCCTCCTTTAAGGCTCAGCACAACAGGTCTGATTTAGAAATGTTCCCCTTCCTCTTCATTCCCCTTGAATTCTCACCCTGAGTCATCGGACTACAACACAACTTTAATGTGGAAAGTTTTGTGGGTACGTTTTGTTTTCTTTTAAGTTCAGAAAATAAAAGGTACAACCAGAGGGGGGAAAGAAAGTATCTCATGGTTGAGAGGACTCTTTTAACCAAGGAGTCACATGGCTCCCTGGCAAGCAGCCAAAGGAGTCATGAGAGATGCTGCCATTCCCCTCAGCACTCCCTTAACTATGTCCTGCCTGCTACCCAGCCTGCCACCAGCCATCTGGCACCCAGAGGCCAGCAGCTCTCCTCAAGCCAAGCCTTGCTCTGCTGTGCTTGTGGCTGGCTGGCTCCCACGGAGGGTGGAGGGAGGAGGGACGGTCAGAAATAATGCTTGTGACTCTGGCAAGTGGTGCTTTCCTACTGCCCCCTCCCCAAAGCTGCACTGGGCATGGCAATTAAGCCAGTGATAGTGATGCGATGTTTCAGATGAGATGCAATCTCCACTGCTTGTGGTCAGAAAAGAGTCACTGAAAGTAATGACATGGCACTTATGCCGTGTTTTCTGTTTTCAAAGTGCTGTGGCAGCTTTTGCTGTCCTGCCCCTCCCCTACCTCCAAGCCCTGCCAGCCTTGTTACTGCCCAATTAAAGCTGTGGGAAACAGAGGCAGGCACAAGTCAGGATACTGCTGCTCAGCATCTTGGGCATCAGCCCAGACCCAAAACTCACCTGTCTTCAATGCAGAGCAAATCCCACCATGGAAAAGCTTACTCTTCCGAGGGGCTAACCCACTGCCCTGGCCAGGGCCCAGATCAATTAGAGATGCACTTGGGCTTTTTCAGAGGCTTTCTTGCCTTGCTGCTGGGGATGTTAGGACTGGTGCTGGTCCTGCATGCCCATACAGCTCTGCTGAGCCCTACATAGCAGCTGCTGCATTCCGCCCCAGCAGTGAGTGAAATGATCCTTGCCCAGCTCACTTGAATACTGGGAGGATTCATTCACTTACAATCCTTGACTGAAAGAAACTATTATTAAATAGCAGTCACATTTCATAATTATGTCTCACTTCAGCCAGCTTAGGAGGGTGGATATGGTATCCTGTCTGAGCACTGCAGCGTTTAAACAATCTTAAATTGAATACCCCTCAAATTGTTTTCCAGGCCCTACTTGCAGGCAGACAGTGGTTTATATCTTTATGGCTTATGCTTACTTCCAGCTCTCAGAGCTGGGCTGCCCCACAATGCCTTGCACATAACTAGCAAATGCCACAGTGCTTTTGAAGTGCTTCTCCCCTCAAAAAATAAATGTTTTGTTTTCATGTCAGCTCTTACTGGCACCAGAGGCCATAATGACTCTTTCAATAGCCCATAGAACTGATTTTGGGTTTTGTCTGACATGGTCTCCTATTAATATTGCTTTTGCTGTAGGTTCTTGGGAAATATGGCCACATTCCCTTTAAATTGCAAAATATGGCAGCCTGTGCCAGGGCTGTACTTGATTGGATACCGGAAGAACAAGGCTTGTGCTGACTTCACGTTTGGGTCTCCTCTCACTTGCCCCAGAGTCACTCCGTTGACTGTGGCAGAGTGTATCCTGCACTATTAACTTACTGAGCTGTGGATGTAGGGGAAGAGAAGCCTCGAGCCCTTAGGGTTAAAAAGATGAGATTTAAGAGCTTCCCAAAATGCTGCACTGACCTATAGCTGTGGCCATGCAGAAAAAAGTATTTTTGAGTGCCTTTGTTGTGCATTCCAGGTATGTGCTGGTGGAAGATACAACTTCTCAGTGTTATCTTTGCACCATAAATCTGCCAGTAAGGTCCCTGGAGTTCAAGCAGTTTTGAAAGCAGTGCCGCTGATTAGCAACAGGATGGCTTTACCTCAAATTAAAAATCTGGGACACGAACCATGGTGACCAGTAGACTTGGTATCACTTCACAAGGGGAAAGTCCTTCTGCAACATGTTAAACGTCTGAGGCTAGCTTTTGCCCTCATTTGCACACACGCTATACCACTGGATGTCCTTTTTTTTCTTATTTCTTAGGAACTCAGGGTGAAATTCGACCTTGGACAAAGAGCTGGAACAAAGACTATGTCACCATGATGATTAAGTGGGATTTTTGCATAAACGTGAATTTTATCCTTTGTGGGTTCCTGCCACGAGGGAAATCTGATCCACAAGCATAGGCTGAAAAGAAAATAAATGTTCAAAACTGTAACTACGACGCGGGTACAAAGCGTATGCACTATTAAAATTATTTCCAGAAAAAGATACAACAACTCTCTAATTTAGCCTGTCTTCACATTTTCTAAAGAATGTATGATTTGCTGTAAAATAATTAATAGGTGCTAATCATCTTGCTGTCAGTGGAAGGAAGGTTTTTTATGATGAGAGCAACTACTTGGCCTGAACTGTTGTAATTTCAGAAAAGCTGCCTATGCTCCATTAGAACTGAATGAGGCAGCTAACTTTTGGCTCCATTGCACTATCAAGAAAACTGCCTTTTTGCAAAGAAAACCCAAGAGGAATGTGTGGAAAAGACAATTCAGTGCTTTATCTAAAGGTTCATCCTAACAACTCTTAGGCAGTAACAGAAGGGAGAATAGAAATACATTGCATATGGTCAGAGAAACCTACTGAGGAAATACTTTAGGTCTCCCCATCTAGAATTTCTTCACATTTGCTCTAGCTGAAGTCCTGCAATGCTCCTTATGCATGCACTGCAGCAAAAGCACATACATAGGAGTTGTCTTGACAAGAAGCAGCCAGCAAACCCTATGCAGTTTTCCATAATGGAGGGAAAATGTCTCTACCTTTGAGAGAGGATTGAAAGGAGAGTAAAAGAGAAGGAGGAGAGGGCGCTAATAAACCTTAGAGGTCTGAAAGAAATTCTCCAGGAACCTGCTTCCCTTGGCTTTTCTTCCAGAGCTCTCCTGTACCTGAGCTCCTGACCTTTCTTAGCCTCCCAAGGCCTTCTGAATCTTTCAGTGAGGAGTTTGTTCAGCTCATCACCAGCATACTCACACGTGTGCATCGCAATCTCCTGACCTACAAGTCACAGAGGTTTTGCACTCACGTGAAGCTGGCTCCCATGGCTAGAGGCCTGGCTGGTTCCCATACAGCTCTGCCACGGGGAGCACTACTGTAGCGCGCTGTAAGTTATGCACGTGGGGCAGGTTGCCACAACGCTGTACAGGAGGGCAGTGAAGCACCAAGGAGGAGGCAGCAAAAAATAATGAGAAGAATCAGGCAGGCAGGTAAAGCCTGAAGTTGCAGAAAGCCACCTGGCAGGTTAGTTAGCAGCTAGAGGTGGTTTGCTAGCCAGCATGCAAAACACCAGTGAGAGTCCACCTAGGGCAAAATGACATGCAAAGGCAATGGGACGAAGAAAACGGGCTTGCAGCGTTAGCCAGTTCTGTAACGCGTGGTGTCAGCATGTCTGCAGAGCATCTTTGATCCATAGCTGGCCCCAGCTTTCTGTTGCTTGTGGTAACTTGGGAGGACTAGAGGGCTGAGCCGTATATTGGGGGTTAGGAATCCCTCTGATAGCATTTCAGTCCAAATGAAATTACGCAGCCCCATGCACTGAGAAAACACTTGGCACTGTTCTACCTTCAGCATGCCTTATTGCTGGGTACACATGGTACATTTTTTCCATTGTATGAAATGCATTTGTCAGTCTAACTGTATAATTGCAGCTCATTTTCTTTAGCTCTTCAACACCTCCTTTGAAAAAAATGTCTTCTGAGGGATTAGTCTTGTTCTTTGTTTAATATGCAAACATATCAGCACTTAATCTTACCTACTCATCTGAATATTTCATATTGCTTTAGACCCCCTTGTTATGTTAGTAACACAACACATGTAATAATTCCATGCTGTCATCCTACTAATTCTGGATGCTGCCACCTTTCCTTATAATTACTTAATTCATTACTTTTTTTCAGCATTAAGGCATGCTAGACACCTGATTACCAGAACCTGCTGACCACAAAGGATTGAGCGAGGTGCCTACATCCAAATGCATTTGGATTCAAGGACATCCAGGACTTGAGTGCTTGACCTAGACCATGACAGGGAGAGGGGTGGCCAGTCACAGATTTATCAAAGCTCTGTGGTTTTAGACAGGCAACTTTAGGCCAGGTGTCTCAGAGAAATGATGGGTTTTGCCTGCTAGATCTACCAAGAGGTCTTATCACAATCACTCTCCCATCTTTGTGTGAGAGCTTCAGTGCAAAGAAATAGCCTGTGTTGGGCAGATAAGCCAAATACATGGTAATTATGGCATCCTGGCATGGGAATATTCTTTACCTTTCTTGTTCCTGGTGAGCTAAAGCATTAGCTTCAGGTGATCCTAAAAACAGGCAGTACCCTTTGGAGGTTCACCTGTTCCGTCTCCAAGACAAGACATCTCAGGGGGACAGTAAAGTCCTATTCCAAATCCTCTTATAGATGACAATTATTACAGCACCATGTAAAAGGAATCTCTAAGGATATCAACAGAGCTTCCTCAGGCACAGCACACTGCACAACTAGAGCTCCAGAGAGCAAGCTTGCCTTAAAGAGTGTCCAGTCTCGGTTGTAAGATGAACAAGGTGCAAAAGCAGGGAAATGACAGATTTACATGGCAGTCCAGTGACTGAGCCAGGGACAGTCCTGTTCCCCTAACAGCTGGTTTTCTCACAGAGGTCAATACAGCCCTGATCTAACCAGGATGGGACAAGTGGGACAGACAGTGTAACCCTGACTGTATCAGCTACTGTGGGAGCATCAAACACACTGGTTGATACTAATGGTGAAACCATGCCCGCCATCCCCTTGAAGGCCCTACACCACAGAGCAGGCTGGCTGTCCACTGCTTACATAGATCCTTCCTGCACTGCACAGGTTAAGAGACGAGCTTCAGAGACTGTCTCCAGAAGTCCCCATCTTTAGAGATTAGGCATGAATACTTTCCTGTAGGCATATGAAAAAATACGTGGTCCTCCTAACCCACTTCCCAGGAGCTCAGAGAAGCCCTGTTGTAAAGGATGTGGAGTTGTAAGGACATGGGAGGATACACTGAGGATTTTTCTCCCTCTACATTTGCTAAACAGTAAGTAATATCCACTCCCTAATATCAATCATTTGCTGTATTTTGATGCTAGAATACATAGACATTTTTGAGATTTATGTCGCTATTACTACATACACACGCTCTCTCTTAGGAGTTATTCCAAATCGCTTCATAGCAAATAACTGAATTAACTCTGTCTATGTACCAGCAGATAATCCCCTAAATAAGCTTCTTAAGAACCAACTCTCATGTTGCTGGTGAATGCATCCAAGCCTAAAGGAGATGAACGGTGAAAGGAGTACACAAATGGGAACTTACACTAGCATCATCTTCTTTAGAAGCAGCTAAATAAGTGTGTACAGACACACGCACACTCTAGCATGTGCTGCAAGAAATGGTGCCAGACAGTATTACATATAATCCTGGTTTTTAGACATTTATACTAATTATTTCGATATTATTAAATGTCAGTTTTATACTCTAAATATGTAATTGGATTACCAAAATATGTCCAGAGCATTAAAATGCATCAATCATCCTAATACCAGCTATTCTAGCTACAGTCAGTCTTCTTTTTTGGGAAGTCAGACACTAATTGTTTCTGGTTGTAAAAATGTTTACAGTGTCTCAGCAGGCCAAAGGTTAGTAGGGAAGCACACCGAAGAAAATTACTTTATCAGGTGGCATATAGAAATCAGTTTTATAGAGGAGTTGGTTCTTCAAACTACTTTTGGCTGCAGTCTACCACAACTTAACTTTCTTCCCAGCTACTACATACAAAACACTGAGGCCTCAGTGCATTTTTCATTCTGAAAAAGAAGTTTCGCTTCATAGTTGCCTTTCTCAACCTGAAAATCCCATTTCCTCACGATGGAGAGATGGAGAGCACAGACACCCTACGCTCAGTTTGCTCACCCACTACATACTGCCCTTGGTAGGTTCGCCTTTATCCCTGAAGGACCAGCAACTCCGAGGCCGAGAAGTTGTTTCCGTAGCCAAAAGATGATAAAGATCTCGGGCAAAATTAACATAACCATTGACAGTCCGTGAGGGTTCACTAAACAGTGGCTTGGGAAGCATCCTCCCCTCCAGAGAGAGAGGACAGCAGAAACAGACACCAGAAGATAATGCTCGAACAGGCTCTACTATGCTTTAATCTTCAAAAGCTACCATTAGTAAGCCAGAGAAGTATATTTACCCACAAGATAAACACCACAAGTTCGCTAGGCTACTATCCATTAAGCACTGAAATAACTCCTCTTTCTTTTAACTTGCAGACGGGAGCGAGGCGAAGCATCGCGGCGCGCCCGGCTCCCCCCGCCGCCGCTCCCCGCTTACTGGGGGCGACGGGGGCACGACGCAGGGACGGGCACACGAACACAGCTGAGATGCAGCGAGCCCGGCTGGGGGCGGCACGGAGGGAGGGCAGGGAGGTGGCTGGGGAGAGGGAAGCGGCGGGGAGGGGGATGGCCGGGCAGCCTCTCCCCGCCGACCCCGGGCGCAGAGCTGTCTCCCCGGGGAGGCAGCAGCTCCGTCCCTCTGGAGTGATGGATGGAAGGAGGTGCGCGTTGGTTTGGGGCTCCGCTTTGTTGGATTTCACCTCCTGATCCCTTTCCCTTCTGCTCTGCTGGATTGCAATAGCCACCTCGGCTCCGGCTCCGCGGGTCCAGCTCCGAATGACCTGCCGCTGGGGCGATGAACTGGGGATGGCACAGGGAAAGGCGAGGGAGCATTATTTATCCGCAACAACTTCTCATTGTCGCGGGGCAGCGCTCAAAAGATCCCAAAGAAGCTCGCTCTAAATAAAGCAGGCATTGCTTCCCTTGTATTTCCCCTCAGCAGTCGCCTTAGTATTATTATTATACTTCTATAGCTTTTGCTTTCGGACCTTATAATTATGTCACACAGCAAGGGAAACCGCTAGCATCCCAGCATCTGGTGTGCGGTTTAAAACTTTTGTTTCAAGATTTGCACTATTTATAGAAGGAAAACTTTGTAGGATAGTAATTTCCTACGGTTTTGAGAAAAATATGGCTACGCTCATATTAAAAGGCTGTATTTATTTATTTATTACGACTCCTTGCTCCGGTTTAAAAAACACAAAAATAGCACCGCGATTAATTTTTTTTACAAGCTATTGGTCACCTACCAGCAGCCATATCCCGCCTGAGAACATAAACAGCAGGAACAGGCAGTTCTGGCTATTTGATGTAATCAATAGCATCCAACCGGATTAAACCTAACGTCCTTCCATAAATCAAGCGCCTTTGAAAATCGGTAGCCAAGGCATGTGCGTTTCATTAAGAATTAAGAATGTAGGAATAGGCGTTTAGTTTCTTTTTTATGAGTGGGTTTATTCCTGCTTTTCTTCCAAAGCGGCGGGTTATATTTCTCCGTAGCCTACAGAAAAAATCACACAGGCGGGGGAACACCCGCACACGTGCAGCTCTGTGTGCGTGTGCTCCCGAGCAAACGTACGGGGGGAAAAAGCTAAGACGCATAGATATATAAGTCCACATACAGTTCAAAGGTAGGAACGCAAATTTTGCACCCCTGACCTCGCCACGGAGGTTCGGAGAGAAGGGAAATCCAGCCGGACCCGACAGCCGAGGGGGATGCGAGGCCAGTGATACGGAGGCGGGTTTCCCCCATCACCGCCCAGAGCTCGCCCGAGCCGAGGTGAGCCCCTCTGCCGCGGCCCCCGGGCAGCCTGGATCGGGTCCGGACCTCCCGCTGCCCTCCCCAGAGCTTCCCCGGGCCCCATCCCCCGAGTCTCGGGACGGAGGGGCACGCCGTTGTCCCGGGGCTGGGGGGATGACTTTAAACCGGCTCCACCGGCGGGGGAACCTGTCGCCCCCCGCGCCCTCCTCTCCCCACGGCTGCCCCAAAGCGCGCTGAGGTCTCGCCCGGAGTGCGGGAGAGCAGAAGCCCCTGACAACACCCCGGCAGACCCTCGGGGCTCCGGTGTGCAACCCCGGCCGGACCCGGTTCCTATCGACACCGCATCTGACCGGCCCGGGGACTGTGTCCCGCCACCCCCGACCCTCTAACGCGGTTCCCGGCGGGGACAGAGACCTGCCGGGGGACCTCGCAGGAGCACGACGGCGGACACTCTCTCCCGCATCCCTCACGGACTAGCCCAGCCGCTACTTAGCCACCGCAACGTTAGATACAGATATAGATATTAAAAAAAAGAGACCGAAACTCCTTGCAGTCCCACCCACCGACTCTCATTTCCCCCACCCCTACCTCCACCCCCTTCCTCACAAGGAAAAGGTCCTGGAGCCAGCTCTAACTGCGGGACTGGAGATCCCTCCGGAGCAAAAGCAGCCGGCTAGCAAGCGCCTCGGCGCCCGGGGACTCTCCCCGGGCTGCGGAGCTGAGCGCTCGCCGCCGGCTGCAGCATCCCCCTCTCCACGGGATCTCCGCGCAGAAACACGCTTCGCACGACGAGCGCGAAGCGATGCCCATCTCCGGTTTGGCAGGAGGAGGAGTCGGGGTCGGAGTCCCCAGGGGAGACGCCGGCCGCTCCGTTGCCCCGTTGCCCCGCCGCCCTCCAAGGTGCGCCGCCCCCGCTGCGGGCACGCCGGGCCCCGGCCCCGCCGGCGGGGCAGCCCCGGGAGTTACCTGGCGGTGTGCACCTTCCCTCGGCAGGGTCCGAGCAGCAGCGCCAGCACCGCCACCAGCACAGCACCTCCGCCGCCGCCACCACCGCCACCACCATCACCATCCTCACCACCACGCACTGCACGGAGCTGCCGCCCGTGCTGGCTTCTCCCGGCTCCCTCTGCTTGCTTTGCGCATTGCCCCTAGGTAGCTGCTAGCGGGGCCGTTTCAAACAGGATTTGGAAAAAAAAAAAAAAAAAAGAAAAAAAAAAAAAAAAATCTGGATCACTTACAGGTAACTCCCACTGGTAAGGATGAGGAAAATCTGAGGGTAATACACTGAGAGTAACACACTGCGAGATGAAAAAAGGATCATGGCTGAATCCCGTTTACACTCTTGGAGTTCGCTTCCTTGGTTATTCCTTTCTGGCCCCCCCTGGTCGTAATTCCCCACCCTTTTTGGTGTCAGCTGTGGCTTGAATCTGAGTTGGAATCCAGTCCCTTGGGCTTGGGGGGGCTTTGTCTGTTTGTTTGTTTGTTTGTTTGTATTGTTGTGTCTAGTATTCCCCTGGTGCTAATGCTGCTCCCTGTGCAGAGTATGTGCTGCTGCTGCTGCTCTCGCTGCTGCTGCTGCCTCTGGGCTCCTGCCTGTCATGTCTCAGTGGTTGGAAGTTGTTACAGTGGGTTCTCGTGTTGGAATGAGGATGGTTTAAGGGATTTGGATGGCAGAAAGTGCCTCTCTCTCTCTCTCTCTCCCTCTCTCTGTAACTCTCCTGAGACTCGGGGCTGCCATTGGGCAGTCAGTCACTGCAATCCGCCTACTTTTTTTCTCTCTCTCCCTCTCTCTCTCTTCCTTTTTTTTTTTTTTTTTTTTTTTTAAGGGGGAGGATGACAATGGAGAGACACTGATCTAGCCCGGGCTGCAATGAATCCGCGCTCCCTGTCTGAGCCCTCTCCGTATTCTTCTCTCCGCAAGAGCTCCTCACCCGCTTCATGGGGCATTTCTAAAGCTCTCTCTCGGCTGGCTCCCTGCGTCTGCCGTGGCACCCTTTCAGCTCGCCCTGTGAGAGATCCTGAGGGAGGGAGGTGGCAGCTCCCAGCTCTGCTCTCGGCTAATTGCTTTATTATGGGAGGCTCTCCCAGTTCCCTCGAAGGGCTCCACCATCCCTCCAGCCTCGGCAGAGGTTTGGCTCTCGTCGTCCCCGGTGTTGAAAATTAAGCTCCGGTTTCAGGGGGTTCTTTCCAAAAAAAAAAAAGTATATGTTGTCGTAGCCCGCCTAAATAAGAAATAAAGACTTGCACACTGGTAGCTTCCTGACCAGATTGGATTTCGCGTGAGAAAAAGGGAGGGAAAGGGCTGGTGTGAAGCAGCCGGTGCAGGGGAGCGAGGTGAGGGGAGACGCAGCGCCTCGCCGGGGCGACAGCGTGTGCCGGCGGCTCCCGGGTCTCCGCACCTCTGGCCGCTCCCGCAGGAAGATTTGGTCGTCTCCTCTCTTCCCTCTCCCTCTCTCCTTCCTGAGAAGATGCCAGTCCAAAGCGACGTTTACCCGGCAGGTTAGTTGCCTTTCCCCTGCCTTTCCCCCGAGCCGGGCGGCTCCTGCCCTCTCAGCACCACCGCTCCCCGGGGCGAGGGGATGCTCGGCTGCAGCGGGCGGGAGCCCTTCGCCTCGTATAGCCCCAGCCGTGCAGGAGACAGGTAACTCTTCCTCCTTGCCTCGTTGGGCATGTTGGGCATTCCCCATCCCCCCCCCCCCCCCCTTTTTTTTTTTCGGAGGGAACTAAAGAAAAAGGACGTTTTAATGGTGGAAGAGGTGGTGGAAAGACGTGTGCTGCCGGTGCCAGGGTTAGGGTTTGAAAACGAACCCCGAGAGAGAAACGTGTACTGCAGGTAATTTAGACAAATGCAGCCGAAATGAGCAAGAACTGGGCTCCGAAGTCTCCTCGGTACGTAGAGTTTGTAAATGTTCGTGTGAGGTTAATTGCCCGGTGACCGAAGGAGTTTTCTTGGCCAAGTCCTCTTCCAAACACCCTGGGAACACCTCCTCCATTTAACTGGTCCCGGCACACGGGTGCAGCAGCTGTCTCCGTGACACAACGAAATATTCCTTCCGATGGAAGGGGAATTGCAGAATCGGTGTAACAACGTTGTCTGCCGCCCAATCCGCGATAAAAATCAGCTCGGGGTTCGGTTTCATTCAACCACTTTCATCTGCAAGTGGAGTGCAGATGCCGGGACAGTCAACGTCCTTTCGAGTACCGCTAATCTCGATTAACAACAGGCAGAAGATTAAGCCCTTGAACGATTACTGATATCCCAGAACCGTCTTATTTACAATTCTTCAAGATTCTAAAAATCGTCGTGTTTGTAGTCCTGTAAGCGTGTGTGCGCGTATGTATGCAGACGGACAGACATATAGATGTGTATCTCCTCAGTGCCCGTTCTCCCTCTCAGCCATGCGGGCTGCGGTTGGGACAGCTGTGCTGAACGTGAACTAGGAGAACGGGTAGAGACTTTTGATGGTTTATTTCTAGCATTTGTTTGGCTTCTGGTATACTTTTAAATGTGCATCTGCTTTTAAAGATGTGCCCGGGGAAAAGAAGAAGAATAAAGGGGGTGGAGGGTTGGGGGGTGTTGAATTGTAAAAATGAAAAGTAAATGCTGGTACTGAAAATCTTCGAATTGGTGCCAGCAGAGTTCGACCCAGTCCAGCTGAAACGAAGACGGTTTACCAGTCTCCACAATTTTCGGATTGAAGCTGGCTTTATCCATAGTTTAGCTTTGTAGTGGGAGGAAACTTGTTGAAAAGAAAACAAATCGTACCGTTTCTTTTCGGGAAGTTAAATTTTATTCTAAAATCACGGGGCGGTTATTACGTCGGAAAATGTATAGCAATGCTGCTGCTGCTGATAACAATAACCTGCTAAATTCCATCCAAATGATTTCTATACGTATGTCAGCCCGGGGCAGAGAGAAGTGCACTTGGTTTGTTGATTGAAGCCGAATATATTCCCTTCAATAAAATGATGTGGCACTGCAGAAGACGGTATTGTCGGTAATACCTAATATGGATGTTTCAGCATCTGTCGTTCCTTCTTCCACAAACACGTGTATTTTGGACAAAATAGGGGCAGAACGGCACTGAAATGGTTTCCGACGCCATAGTCGGTCAGATGAAGCAGAGGGAGTAAGAATAAAGGTGGGGTGGGTTTTTTTTAATTTTCTTTCCCCCCTTTTGTCTGTCTTTTCCCAGCTGAGGTCTCTTTCTTATCCCAATGTGAGGAGTGTCCGGTACAAGAGCACGTCGGAAGTGGGTAAGAGCTTTGAAGGTCCGCCCGGTAAGGCAACACACCGCACTCCTTTCTGACCGGAACTGGGTACTTCTTGTAGCTCACTGAGATGCAAGTCTAGTGCCAAGGAAAAGAAGGGGGGAATGATGAGTGTCTGTCTGACGATGCCTACTTGGCGGGGAGGGCAAGGAATATCGTCGGTCCCCGTGGAGGGACCGTGGAGGGTGTCGTCCTGCCTTGGGGACGGTGCCAGGCAACCCCAATACGGCAGCCGCACCGTTCCCAACTCCGAGTCTAAATCCCGCGGGTTTCCTCCCGGAGACTTCGCCGAGGCTCCCGATGCTGCCACGTGGTTCCCACCGTCGAGGCTGCGCCACAACCGCTGCCGACGGCGGAACCGGAGGAGCCGGGCTGGGCCGGGCCGGGCGCCCGGGGTCTCCGTCGTCGGACAGCCCCGGGGATGAGAGAGCGGAGCTGGATTTCGTTGGCGTTTGCTTCAAAGTCGAGGTGAGCTTCGCCGTCGGGGGTGGAGAGGGGTCGGCTGGCCAGTTCCATGCAGCATCTCCGAGAGTCCCGAGAGGGAGCGGTGTGCTCCGGCCTCCCCAGGAAGCGCCCGCTCCGCAGCCCTGGGCGCCCCCAGCTCCGCTCGCCTTTGCCGCACGGGGACGGAGGGAGCATTCCCACCGCCCCTCGCCAGGGGATATCGGCACCTTTCGTTGTCCCTCGGGCAGCCCCAGCTCCCATCCTCTGCGTCCCTCGAACAGCACCCTGACCTCCCCGCGGGGGATGGGGCTCCTCTCTGCTCCCCTTGTCGCTGCCCAGCTGCCCCCTTTCTTTTCCTCCAGAGAAAAAAATGAAGATGACAAGGGTGGGTTTTGCCCCCAGAGCCCCGATTCGGGCAATGCCCGCCGCTCCGTCTTTCCCAAGGTCACATCACTCATCCCCAGGGCGTCCTCTCTGATTTGCATCCCTGGTACAGATGGGATTTTCAATTTCCGATGCATTTATTAATTAATTAAACCGGAGCCGAGCGCTCTGCGATCTTCGCCGGAGATATTCCTGGTTCAGTCCTGCCGCCCAGGTCAGTATTTGATGTGATCCATTTTCGCGAGGGGACAACGCGGAGTCAGCAGGGCTGCAGCCGCTTTACGCTTCGCTGCCTGGGTGGAAACGTCATCGATAGAAATACCAAGGGATGCTTCACCTCACGCGCCTCTCAGCCCAGCAAACTCGGGGATAGGAAGTAGAAATGGGAACAAGGTGAATTCTCTGGCAGGGCCGGGGGGAAGCGGGGGAGGGCACTACCTGAGCAAGATTTTGCTCTCCCTTTCTAACTGGACGTAGCGTTTTCTTTATGGTACTTTGCCATGTCACCCCCTGCCCCGTCCAACAGCTGGGTGAATACTTATGTAGCGCGTTATTTTCTCTCCCCTCGGTCTCATGTTTGACGCTGAAGCGGAGCTTTTAGCACGTTTTATTAAGACAGGAACACGTGCTCCGCAGGAAAAAAAAAAAAAAAAGAAAAAATAAATAATAAGAAAAAAGACCCCAACACTGCCAAGTCCAACCTCTTTGCTATCGCTGACACAATGGCTCTCTCCTTCACGCTGCAAAATAAACCTAATGCACTGGAAGACAAACTACGTTTTATCTCACTTCATCTTCTCTCCCCGTTTTCTATGCAAAGAGCTCACTAGAAAAGGTATCATTACACTGAAAGGATATGGTTTCAACAAAATGGTAGTTCCAGTAGCTGATGAAAGAGGCAATAATTGCATCCCACATGCCTAGCCTAGAAGTAGCCCTGGATCTCAGAGCAAATTTCTCTCCTATTGTTCAGAGAAAGTGAAGTATCCTCATCGCCTTACAGGCGTGGTGATGGATCTGATGGGGTATCTGTAAGGGCTTTTACCGTTCCTGCTGTCCACTCGGTTTTACTTCCAGGCTCAGTTCAACAGCATTCTTGCGATTTTTGCTCTGAATTCCCTTCTAAAACAGCCACAACCAATTTCGAAAAGATATCTGCTTTCTAGACTGTAACATGTGCCCAAACTTCTGTTCCCTTTAAAAATAAAACCGCAGTGAAAGCGAATAGCAGTATCATTATCCTATTTTGCAAAGCGCTTTCTTTGAGCTCGCCTGCTTCTCTGCGAGGGATATGCTGCACGAAGCCCTCGAGCAACTGAAGTAGATGGGATGCCCCCGTCATCGCTTCACTGATGGATACGCAACCTCACCAAATTCGCTTTTCAACTAACCCCCGTCAATCTAAGTCTGGAGAACGACGAAGCCCACCTCTGCCGACCCCAGCTACGACAAAGGGCGGCGCAGGTATGTAGCCCTGCAGAGGTTAGAGCACGAAAACACACACCCCACCCCACCCCACCCACCCCCGGCAGCCGGCAGGATTTGGGGTTTCCCCCGGGCATGTGCGTCGGCAAGGGCAGGGGATGGATGCGGGTTCCTCACCGGGGCAGGGGGCAGCGCGGAGGGTGTTTCTCACGCCCCTTCCGCGTCCACGCATCCCCCGCGGGCCGTCCGCGGGGCAGCGCCTGTTTCGCCGGCCCCTGCGGCGGCACCTGCGGCTGTGGGGGCGGGTCCGAAAGCCGTGCCAAAAATAAATAAATAAGCAAACACAGAGGGGTGCGTTCCGGCTGGCGCCCGCCGAGCAACCTGCTGGGGACCCTCGGAAGGCAGCCCGCGGCTTTCGCCAGCGCCCTGCAGACGAGGCAGCCCTGATCTCGGTGCCCGCAGCTGGGGAGAGGGAGCGGGCAGGGGGAGCTCCCGGTGCGGGACACCGACCCTGCTTGGGCAACGCCGCTTCCTTTCTCATCCCCCGGGAGCCTGGTTTAATTCTCACACACCAACAACCCCCCAACCTCCTCCCAACCCCACGGGATGAAACCTTAATTGTCGGCTCTGGCGTGCTCCCTCCCTTCCCCCGCCAGCCCCCTCCTCCCCGGGCACGATGCACGGCGGGGACAGCCCCGTCCCTGCTGTCAGCAGCCCGGGCAGGGCCCGCAGCGGGGCGGGAGGGCTGCGCGGCCCCAGCAGGTCCCGGCCGCCGGACGGATCGGACCGGGCAGCCCCCCGCATGTCGCTGCGCCGCTGCCCTCCCGTTCTGGGACAGGACAGGGTGCTGCGTCGCGCTGCCGGCCGGCCTGCCCGTCCCTCCGGGGAATTGTCCCCGGTCTTCCACCTTTGGGGGCTGCCCTTTGCTTCCTCCCCTCCTTTCCCCGTAATGATTATTGATTTCAAGGTGGGAAGCGAGAGTTTTTGGATTGCAACTCACCTTATGCATTCTTGATCATTTAGAAAAAAAAAATCCCTCAGCTATGCAAAGACAGGATCTTTAAAGAGTTTGTAGCTCGACAGGTAAGGACTCGGCTGGGGCTCAGGAATGTGGAAATTCAACTCAAGTCAGCCTACTGCGACGAGCAATATTAATAAGGGCATACAGGTACGGGGGGAGAGGCAGAGGGAGAAACTTGGCAACTGAAATAACAGAGTGATCTCGATCGCGGAGATCAAATACCGAGGAGCAAACAACGGGCTTCCCGGGAGCCCTCGCTGCCAGCCGGCCTGCGGGCCCCCGAGCCGGTCCGGTCCCTTCGGCGGAGCCCGCTCGGTTTCCCGGGCTCTTCAGCGCGGGGGTAGCCGGACCAGTTGTCAAGTTAATTTCAACACGTCCGTGTGATGGATAGAAACGCAAATTGTGTCTAGGCCTGCATAAAACAAATCCCTGGGTGCAGGTTCAGAGCAGGGATTCCCCTCCTCCCGCCCCTTTCGCCTTTTTAATACTTAAGCTCAGCTCTATTGTCCCAGCAGCAGCGGCTGAGTTAACTCTGTCAGGCTGCTGCTTTTTTTTTTTTTTCCTTTCCTTTTTTTTTTTTCCCCCCCTTTCTTCCTTAGGGTACTGAACGCCAGAGATAATATTTAAGTTCGCTTAAGCACTACAGAATTAAAGGATCCGTCATCACCCAGCTCCCTCCAGGCTCGGCGCTGCGGGAGCGCTCCGGAGCTGGGCATCGCCCCGCCGCGCTGCCCCAGACCCGGGAGAAACACGGGCGTCTGCTGGGGGCTGCCATCGCTGGGACACCTCGGGGAGCGGGGCAGGGAGGCAAATAACCTGGTTTGGTTTTTTTTTTTCCTTTTTTTTTTTTTCTTTTTTTCCTTCTTTTTTCCCTGTGCAACATTTTGTTCGCAACTCTTATTAACGTGACCCAAAAGCCAAGGAGATTTGTCGTGCACAAGGACTTACCCTAATTTGACATAGATGACTCCAAAGCATAGAAACACGTAGAAAATCCACTTCCGAAAGTTTCTGTGCATGATCTAGAGAATGGACTGAGCCATAAAAATGTCACAAAAAGTCGAACTGATCTTGCCGATTAAATCCCAGTCAAGAGCATTGCTGAAGCTACCCAGGAGCAGAGCCGGCCGAACTGTAAAAAATCAACACCGTGCAGATAAGCAGCTCTTCCCAGAGCCATGGTGACCCGAAACCGGCTCCGATATTAAAGCTAAAGAGGGAGGGAAAAAAAACCAAAACAAAACAGAAAGAGCTGCTCAAAACGGTAAAACAAAAACCCAAGACAGACAGTCTGAGGGCGAAAATGAGCAAGCACTGATCTTGATCAACTGCCTCATAGAGCCCTGAAGTTCAATGTGTTTTTACTTGTTCTGACTTCCCCAGGTAACACTACGTATCTTGCAATCTATGGCTCCAGGTAGGAGGATCTCTCTCTCTCTCTCTCTCTCCCTCTCTCTCTCTCTCCTGCTCTTCCCCCCCACCCCGCAAGTGTCAGGATCTAATACTACATATCTTATCTGTCTGTGTGCGTGTGCGAGTTCTGCGTGTGTTTGTGTTTCAGAAGGCATGTCCTTAAACCGGAGCGGTGGGGAAAACACATGAAACGTATCCAACGAGGGAAATAAAGGACTCGAGTCCTCTGAAACCGAAGCATTTTTTCATTTCCTCTAGTATGGTAACGCGGCTGGATTTGCAATGTATGGGCTTCGAAAAAGAGACTGTTAAAGCTCCCCCACACCCCCTTCCTCCTAATCCAAAAGAGGCAGGCGTTAACCCCCGTCTGCTTACAGCTCCAGATCCTAAACCGCCCTGTGTGTCCGTGTGTGTGCAGGCTATTTATTTCTCTTTGGTCACGGACCCTGTTGCACACTTACAAACGCCTGTCACTAAACTTGATTTAATTTTCCACCGTGAGAAAGCCTTCTTCCTCCTTCAAGAAACGGATATATTTGGCTTTTAACATAAGTTTAGGATAGTTAGTTTGCTACTCCTAGGGAGACAAAAACTTATTCTGTGTTCAGACACTAACCGTCAAGCAAGGCTTTTAATCTTTCTTTCTTTCTTTCGCTCTTTCTCTCTTTCGCTCTTTCTCTCTTTCTTTCTTCCTTCCTCTTTTCCTCTCTCTTTCTCTCTTTCTCCGTCTCTCTCTCTCTCACACACACCGATTTCTGAGCTGCTCAGTTTATTCCTGCATTCTGCAGAATTATCTATTCCAGTCTACTACACAATGTGTGCCTGTCTGGAGGCATATATCTGCATGCATATGCAGGCTTAAATAGCACTGAAATACAAGTTTGTGGCCTGTGGTGAGTTATACAGATATGGATAAACCCGTGCATCTATGCCCGCTTACACACATACATTTATATACATGTAGTAGCAGTAAACATAGATAGCTCTAGGCATCTCTCGAGGAGAATCGGCTAAACGCGCACCAGTAAAGGCTGAAAGGAAAACAGGCAGTGACAAGCAAGCAAAAGAGGCTGAACACAGAACTCTGTCGTAAAGTATCTATCCTGACGGAGAAAACAAAGGATTTGGGTTTTTTTAAAGCCCAGACAGGCTGCCGTGGTTGAAAGGATGCAGTATGAAATCGCAGGACAGTTTTAGATGACTCCCACAGTCAACGCTGCCTGCACCTTGCCATCACCCACCCAGCTCACGAAAACACAGGGGCTCCTCAGGGCATCGCGCAGAGATCCCAAGCCGGTCCCTGGGAACGAGAAGCAGAAGCAGGACAGGGCAAAGCCCTGCTGCGGAGCAGTGCGGAACCCCCCTCCGGACGGACGGAGACAGCCGAGCCTGCCCACCCCACCGCCGCCCTCCACTGTCTCTCCCTGCTGATGGGTTTCGCGCTGCCTTCCCCCCTGCCCGTCTTGTACCTCAAGTTTTACTCTTTAATAATCAACCGTCCAGCTCCTGCAGGCAGCCGGCCCTCCTCCAGACCGCTTCTGCTGCTTTTCTTCCTAACGCCTAACCATGAACAAGTTGTCCTTTTAAAATGCCGAGCTTTCCCTTCGCCCTGTCCCTTCTATTTAAATGCCCTTTATTCTTTTTATTCTTTTTTTGCCCGACATGATACCACTTCCCCCCCCCGCCTTCTTTGCATCCCCACTACTTTTTAGAGGGTTTTTTTTTTAGGTAAGACGAGGCCATGTTTCTCTTTCGCAAAACCATTTTTCCAAGGGCCTCGTAACTCTACCCAGAGCTGCCATCCAAACTCTTCGACCAACACCCAGAGACAATTTAAGATGCACTCCTCCCCCTCGCACCCTTCCCCCCCCTGCCCCCCACCTTTCTTTTTTGCGGTTTTTGAAGCCTTTTGCAGACGAGGTCTGCTTTCCGCCCCCAAAATCCCCGGCCGGAGGAGCCAAGCCCCCGGGCGCCTGCGGGGCGCGGAGCGGGCGCTGCCCGCGCCCGGGGCGGCGGTGGGAGGCGCGGGGGATGCAAAGGCCTTGCCTCTGGCCCGGGCGGGATGAGGCGCGGTGGCCGGACCGTGGCCGTGGGCGGCGGTAAGGCCGGGGCGGCGGCAGCGGGCAGTCGCGGGTGGGGGATCTTTCCTCTCGGCCCCGCAAACGTCGCCGCGGCGCCTTACCCCTGAGTGCGGGGCCGGGGCGGCCCAGGAGTCGGGCGCAGCCGCGTCCCGCGGGGTAACACCGCCACCCAGGGGCGGCAGGGGGCAGTGCCGCCGGGCCGGGCCGGGCCGGGGCAAGGAGGACACGGACTGGGCGAGGGGCGGCTGCTGAGACTCGTGGGGGTCAGAGGGCGCGGGGGTGGGTGGGGGAGGAGGGCATATCCTCGTTTCCACCGGGCAGAGATGGGGTCACAAGCGGCTCCCCTGCCGCGGCCACCACTTTACACCCTGTCTCCCTCCGCGGGCTCTAAGGGAACAAACTCCGGGTGCTGGCCGAAGGCTGCCTCCCTTCCCCTGCACAGTCCCCCTCCCCGCCAGCACAAACCCGGGCGTGGGTCTGAAACACGCTTCCTCTCTCTGTGAAGCTGTGCTGCTCTATATAACCAGCCTTCAGCTGGGCCAGGGTGACGGAGAGAGAGCGAGGAGCTCGGCGGCGCGGTGTAACCGCTGTGTTACTTCCGTTACTTCTCTGAAGGTCGCGTATGCAGGCTCGTTTGCTTTTATTTTTTCTTCACAGAACCCGCGGAAGTAGGATTGCAGCTCAGAGGAGCTTCGTCTCCTCAATGACTGTGTGTTTGCCATCGGGCTAGTGGGTCCCACTTGCTGCTTTGAACTAGGAAGACTCTTGAATAAAGTTTCCACTCAAACCCATGAAGTTTCCTCTATACATTGGGTGCGCCTAAACTAGCTTGGAGATGATAGTTTTTTCAGGGCAAAATCTTCATATTTTTGAGACTTACTCTCTTCAGCTAGCTGATTTGAAGATGCTGTACTGGGGATAAATGAAAAGTTTTATTTCTTTCAAACAGTGTTTCAGTTACTGCTGAAAGCTTAGGCTAAGAAAATTTCAGTAAGTTTTAGTGCTTTAAAAAAACTCCGAGCCTGTAGAATACCAAAATAGGTAACTCTCACATTAGTATTCAGAAATTCATATAGTTACTTCAACTTTATAGGGAAAATATGCAAAGCTTGTTAAACTACTTGAAACAAAGTAATCACCTTAGTAATGCTCAACGACTTCCAGAAAGTAAGGTAATATTCATAAATGCAAAAGCATTTGTAGGTGTGGGTTGAAACTGTTTTCGTAATGTTCTTCTAGGGCACAATCATTATTTATTTCTCAGCCAAAATAACTGGCATGGCAGGTGCTGGAGTCTATTGAAAATTCAGTAATTAATTTTTCTACCCATTGACCTTCTGCTGCCAAAGCTTAACATCCACTCCTCTAAACCCGCAGAAGGAAAGGCCATCTATACCTGCTGCACCTATATTGCTGCATGGTCCCCATACCTCCCCATAGCCTTTTGATAAAACTACTCCTGCCAGAAAGAATTTCAAAGCTTTCACAGCCTCTCACAAAGGCATTTACCTCCACTCCTTCAACTGGAGAGGCTTTTCCTGCACCTAGGGAGAAGCCAAGTGACCTTCAGCAGTCACTCGTCAGGCTGTGACTTTGTCTGGCAGCTTAGTCAAAAGGAGGTAACTGCTCAAGGGTAACTTGGATGTTCAGGCTCTTAAAAAAAAAAAAAGAAAGAAAGAAAAAAAGAAAGAGATGACAGGGATGAGATTCACTGGCTGAGGCTTGGGTCCCATTTTATTCCAGACTGCACAAACTACAAGTGACACAGCGCTGTTAGTCTGACCCGGGCTCCTGCGGCTTGCAGGGCCTTATGGACAGGGGCAATTCTCATAGCACTGAGAGAAAAGCCTTCTGCAAGGTCCTGAATGTTAAACTATGAGCAGTGCTGAAGGGGAAACTGTCAGCCACAGCTCACATCATCTTCCTTAGAGCTTGTTTCCAAGGAGAGTGTTCAAAATCAGAACAAATCCTGTGAAATTCCCGAGCAATGCAGACAACAGGGATAATTCCTCTGTGACAGGCTTCTTTCCTCGCCTTTCTCTTCTCTCTGTACTGCTGGGATCAATCACAGGTGACTAGAATGCTGTCACAGGTCTCAAAGGCTAACTGCAGGGAGAATTCAGCTGCATTTATCCCAGCCAGCCACTGTCTGGCACTGTTGCTCCACCCAATTGTAGATTAAGGCCCTCATCTAACGCTAAAAAAATAAATGCACAAACATATTGCCCAGGGAAAATACACAAAGTATAACACAGTCGAAAAGAGAGGAAAAGAACTAAAAGAAGAAAAATAAAAATAAGAAGCCTACAGGGGGAGGTATCTTATAGCTGGCCAGGATCTTACAATTTACATGTATGTATTTGTATATATTTACTAATAGTCTTTTAATACTTATGTTACCAGGAGTTTGCACATGAAGTCTTTTCTTCGACGATGCTGTTATTTACCCAACTGCTTCCTAGGTCTAAGATGCCCATTCTTTCAGAGAGTACCAAACCCACTCTGTGCCACTAGAGCTTTTCTTAAGACTCGAGATGTCCATTGGTGGCTTTCTGATACTGAGGCCTGTTCTCAGTCACCTGGTTTTTAAGTGTTGATGCAGCAGAAGAGCATGCAACTCATTTGGTGGGAGCTGGCGGGTTACACGCTGTTGAGGCATCCGTTAAGATGTCCAGCACAGTGCCCATTAATGGCAACAGAAAGTTTGCACTGAGGTCACAGTTTAAGTCTGGTCTTAGATAATAACTAAACTTTCCATTGCTACTCTTAGTTGTTCTCTCACTTGGTATTATACAAAACAGCATTTGCCCACACCTTTGGTTGCCACTGGCTTTCATTCGTCTTCCTTCTCTATTTCCCATTCCCTATTTCTCTCCCTCTTCTTCTTTCCTCTCTTTTATATCAATTACTTTGGATACATTCTACTTCTCAGGGTATCTGTCTTCCTGTAATTCCTACGCCTGCTAACATTTTGTCACCTCAACAAACCCCAAATTAGATTAACAAGTAACACAGGCATCCAAACTCGGTTGCTTCATGTATTTTCAGGTTAACCCCACTCTGAAAACTTTTGTTGCCTTTTTGTTTCATTGAAGCTGAGAGGCATTGTTCAAACCACAGAAATGTATGGTTAGATACACTGCACATCTAGGCTACCAACATGAGATGGCATTAACAGACTTTCTCACTTACTCCTTCCTTGCTAAGTGGATATTGGCTTTGGTGCATTGCACTTAATACAATTCTAGATCTTTTTTCCTTCTGTTCTTCATGGACTGGCTTCTTACTCCATTGACTACGTTAGTTTGAAAGATTCTCTGCAGAAGGTTCATCAGAAGATATTGCAGAAGGTCTAACAATATCACATAGCTGCAAAAACAAACATACATGCTGCATGCAAACTAACATTTTTACTCTTTGCAGTGGTACGAAGCCTAGACTGATGGATGAACTGTGTCTTCTGGGTGGCATACTTCAAGGAGCTAGATCAACTGGAGGTGACCCAGAGGTGAAGAATAGGAAGATGTGTTGAAGATGTGATCCACAATGAAAAGTTGAATCAGCTGTGTTTGTTTATTTTACAGAAATATGGACCAAGCAGAGATGATAATAGTCTTTAAATGTGAAAAAACATGTTGCAGAGATGTCAAGGCAATAAACTTCTGTCTGCAGACACAGGGGTCAAGCGGATTTGAGCAGCACTTAGACAAAATTAGTTTAAGAATTAAGAAAAATTTTCCCCGAGATTTAAGATCAGGTTGAGTAAACATCTACAGAGATTGTTTAGTGGTACAGACTCCTACCACAGGCTACAAGCATCAAGGTCCCTTTTAGCCACAGTGCCTGTGATCCAGTGATTGTATTTTCAGTCACTGTGCTGTTCTCCTTCATAAATCATGGTGAGATGTAAAATAAAACTCCCTGGCTTACTCTGAGTTTTGGAAAGCATCTAGCTTGACCAAAGGAGATGTACTTTGTATTCAGGAATTCAGAGGAATGCCCAAAGCAGTTGTCTCTAGTGAGTATTTCATGAAGTGAACTATTTCATACTGATCCTGCAGTAACAAGTGCTCTTAGCGGTCCTCACAATAAACAAGCATACAAACAAAGAAATCAAAAGCTCTAATAAGAGGAGTCTTTGCACATTTCTAATTAGGTCAGCAATTCAGACTCAAGGTTTCAAACTTCAGGCTTTGCAACTGTGAACAACTGTCATTCCATACTTCAGGTGATGTATTAGAATGACACAACCTCCCTGAACCCAAGCTGGCTGTTTGCCTATGGTAGCCCTACTAAGGCAGCCCAAATGAATGCAAACCAAACTAGGTTCAACAAGGTTTATAGTGGAATTGTGACAAAATAAAATCAGTCCTGTGTTTTAATCTGTAATCAGCACAATCTTCTGCTGTCAAATTAACTAAAAATATGCTAAAGAGGAATCCCTTTTTTCCCTTTTTCTAGGAGTAATCTCTAGGACAACAACTACCTATGATGCCACAAAGGACAATCAGGGCTCAGAAGTAATTTTGTAGTGATTTACATGCTTCATCCCTGTTTCCTAATCATATTCCCAGCCACGTCTAGCTGGGCAAACATCTTTTTAGTTATCTGTGTTTTCAAATGTTGAGTACAAAATATACTATGGTGGGTTTAGATTATACTCATCCCTTAAAATTTTCTCTTCAAAAGGTAGGTGACTGAATAGCTTTATGTAATAAATTAATTTTTTTTGCCTGCCTATTGTGTGCTGGAATTTTTTTAATATTAAAAGGAGAGCTACACATTGTTAAGCAGTCTATAGGAGTCTTTTTTGCTAAATGATATCCTCTATTGTAATCTTATACCATCTGATGCAAAATTATTGTGAGCTGCAAACCAATTAGCATTGCTAATCAGTCTGTGAAGACCAAAGCCATGGCTACTCTGTGTACTTGGCCTGATGTGAAATTGCATGATTGCAGATTTCAAATACCAGTTGGAAATTACTGTTTGCCTCACAGGAACTAACCCTGGAATCTTGCTAAGGCGAATAGCGCCTTTGTCTTGGTTCAGAATCAATGAGCCACACAGTCTTTGCCACTAGGGCAGCACCCCAGTGTAGGTAAGTCCAGAGGGGGCACAGTGCCAAATTAAGAGATTGTAGATACTGAGCATGACACACTTCTACCGAGAGAAGTGTTCTTACCCCTTAATTACCAAACAGAAAACTCCACCAGGCCCTACTATGGGCCACTGCAGCTGTACCCTCATTTGATTTTAGCTTCATCTCTACTCTGTGTAGCTAGATTTTGAGTCTAGAGCTGCAGTTCCTTTTGATTCCTTCTTCAGGTAACCCCCTGCAGAGGTTCCTTTCACTATAGGAAGCTGAGGCACCTTGGTAAGAATGGTTAAAGGTATTTGGTGGGAATACTCATTGAAAAAGAAGTGGGAGAAATAGGGGGTGGGTTGGGGCACGGCATTAGTGATACATAAAATGGTCCAGCAGTGCTCTTCTCTGAGTCAGACATCCACACTGGGAGCTCTCTATAGGTCTAGTGAGATTTCCACTTACCCTGTCTCATCTCCACCCATCCGTGCCCCTGCCTCATTGCTAAATGGTGAGAGAGGATTTACTCATTTCTAATTGGAGCAGTGTGGAGATTACTCACTTCCCGTTGGCTTGATCACCACATGGATAAGTTTACCTCTTTTTTTTTTTTTTTTCATTTATCAATATGTGACTGGTGACACAGCTTAATCATGTGAATATTCTTTAGCAGTTCATCTTACTGCTTTCAGAGGTACTGAATCTCATAATCTCTCAGTTAAACCATTAAATACGTTTCTGTCATCAGAAAAGACACATGCCTCTGTGGGACAGACCAATCCCCACTGCATATATGCATATAAAACTCCTGTCATTTCACTGATTCCAAATAAAACCCCGACTTTCTTTTTTCCTTTCTGATTTCTAAACTACATTTCCCAGAAATCTTAGGGCTAGAGCCAAAGTGCACATCCGTCTCCTGCTGTAAGTGTTCCAGCTATCTGATGCAGTCTCCTGTTAGGGAAATATCCTGAAAGGCAAACAGTAAGTGCAGAAAACCATATCATAACATCTTTTTTTTTTTTTCCTCTCACATTAAGAAAATATTCAGCAGATTTCAGCAACCAGTAAGGAACTTTATAACAGCAACCATATGTTTAGGTCATGTTCTGCATCTTTTAATTGAGCTTTTAAACATTCATTATTTCTTAAGAATATACCATTCAAGGACTCAATAACCACCTCCACATAAAAATACAGGCCTTTAGTCATATTGAAATGATTAATTTCTTTCATTGTACACTGCTTACTATTTTGAGATAAATCTGTATGAATGCATGCCTCCTGTTAGGAATGCAAGTATCATCTCTGAATTTTGTATATTTGCTTTTAAAAATTACTTTGATGATATATATATATATTTATATACACTTGACAGTACATGATTTCCAGATTTCAAAAACTAATTGCATGCTTTCCAATGCTTGATGTTTTTAAATAACAGATGAGATGAGAACCTCTGGATTTTTTTTTTCATACATGTGAGATGCCAAGAAAAACTCCTAAATGTGATCACCTCCCCCCACCCACCCAGAATGATGTCCTTCTAAGAAAAGAAAACACATCTCAAATTGCTATTTTTAAAGTTATCCTGATTTTTTAAGTAAATCTAATAATGGGTGGGGTAGGGTGAGCGGGTGAGACTCCAGTCACTAGCTTTGAAAGCACAGGATTGATGATACTGATGTTGCCAACCTAAACATGAGGACATCGGCTTGTTTAGCTTCCTGTCTCTTCCATCCAGCCATCATCAAGGACCATATACTGCTTTTACCTAGGAGGGACTGCATTTCATTTAAAGCTACAGTAATGACTGCACTGAGATATATGTCCTTTCATGCTACCTGAAAGGAGGTTGTGGTGAGCTGGGGGTCAGCCTCCTCTTGCAGATAACTAGCGACAGGTCAAGAGGGAATGGCTGCAAGTTGTGCCAGGGGAGGTTCAGGTTAGAAATTAGGAGAAATTTCTTCTCAGAAAGAGTGGTGAGGCATTGGAACAGGCTGCCCAGGGAGGTGGTACAGTCACTGTCCCTTGGGGTGTTTAAGGAAAGGTTGGATGAGGTACTTAGGGACATGGCTTAGTACGTAATATAGGTGGTAGGGGGAGGGTTGGACTAGATGATCTTGGAGATCTTTTCCAACCTTAATGATTCTGTGTGATTCATTAGCCTACTTTTAAGACTTCAATCTGTTGCTAGTGTCTTAAATAAAAAAACCCAAACAACAACAAACAAACTGCCCCATTAAAGACGTTTTCAGGTGAAGATGAGGTCCAGTGAGTGGCCCTGGTAAGGCCCCACCTGGAGTATTGTGTCCAGTTCTGGGCTCCCTGGTATAAAAAAGACAGGGACCTCCTGAAGAGAGTCCAGAGAAGGGCTACGAAGATGATTAAGGGCCTGGAGCATCTCCCCTATAAGGAAAGGCTGAGTGAGCTGGGGCTGTTCAGCCTTGAGAAAAGAAGACTGAGAGGAGATCTGGTTAATGTTTATAAATATCTCAAGTGTGGGACACAGGGGGAAATGGCCAGCCTCTTTTCAGTAGTCTGTGGAGACAGAACAAGGGGCAATGGCCTCAAGTTGGAGCACATGGAGTTCCACACCAACATGGGGAAGAACTTTTTCACAGTGAGGGTGACAGAGCACTGGGACAGGCTGCCCAGGGAGGTGGTGGAGTCTCCTTCACTGGATATATTCAAGACTCGTCTGGACGCCTATCTGTGCGATATGAGCTAGGGAGCCTGCTCTGGCAGGGGGGTTGGACTCGATGATCTCTCGAGGTCCCTTCCAACCCCTAAGATTCTGTGATTTTATGGTTTACAAAACTGTGCCCAGCTAAGTTCACTCTCTTCACCATTGTGTCTGTTCTGCAATACATCTGTCCCTTTTACTCTGGTATTTTAATCTTTGCTTCTGTGCATCAGGTTTTGACTAACCCAGCTGCGTTGTCGCACTGCTGTTCCATGATATATTTGTACTGCATATATTTACTTACACAGAAATGGCCAGGCTTTGGAAACAACCTAGAAAGGTTTGCCACACTTCACTTTACAGTTTTCAACGACTCATCAAATAATGTTGTTTGTGTCATGTCGTCCCCCAGGTCACTGAATTATAATGATCACTTATCTACAAATTTTTCCTACATTTTCTTTCGATTACAATAAGCTTCTCTTTCATCAGGATTATCAGCAAAAGCTGCAGGATATTTTATCTGGCTGCAATTCAGGTTCATGTTGGGGCGCTCACATGTACCCTGCGGTATTTTGTGCAGTTATAAGCAATTTATGAGATGTTTAAAAGTGCATACATTACTTTTCAGATTTAACTCTTTGTTTGAATCCAGTGTCTGATTTATCTCAGTACAAGATTTCTGTAGGGACTAGGGTCTAAATCTTAAGTGCTGTTGACTGCCTCTACTCTTTCATCACCTTTGCTGGAGCTGAATGTTCTCAGCATTTTTTTGGATACAGCCTTAACATACCTCACATGCATTATAAAAGATGTTAAAAAAATTCTTGCCAAACCGAGCAGAGGCTTACTGAGCAAGCGCCCAAAACAGCCCAAAAGCTTTCCCATTATGTCTTCCTGCCATGATGCCTGCACTCCTGCATTGGGGGTTGGACTAGGTGACCTTTAAAAGACCCTTGCAATCCAAACCATTCTAGGCTTCTATGATTATCTGAAAGCATCGTGTGGTGACCACAGCCCCCACCTCTCCCTCCTGAAATCTGAATTCTCCCTGAAATCTGAAAGCATGGTTACACAATGAAGCATGCAGAACAATTCCTGTAAGACACTGGGCTTGCAAATGCTGGGCTCCTGTGACATCATCCATGATGGCAAAACTTGTAAAGTATGGAGCAGAAATCAATTATTTAATGTCTTCAGCAAACAAAGTCTCCATGACTGCCTCAGTAATAAGTCTTTGACTCTCAGTGGCTTCTAGAATCAATTGATCTTTCTCCTTTTTGAAAAGGAGAGAAATAACTATGACTGCCACTGTGCTTGTACCTGTGCACCCACACCTGTGCCTCCAGAAAAGTGAAGTATTGGGGGATCTTTGGAGAAAGTATAAATAGTTCCTGTCAGATGGACAGGTTTCACACCAGGGTATAACTGAAATTCTTTCAGTCCTCTGTGGGTGAAGACAATGACTTTGTTTTTCTACGCATTCCTACAAGGGTTATCAAACTGGAGACTAAGTTCGTGACTTTTACATGATACTGTTATAAAAACATTAATAATTCCTACTGCTTGTGCTGGTAGGAAATGGTGGGACAATATAATCTGTCAGTGGATAATTTTTATCTATAAAAGAGTAGCTGTAAAGTAGCTGTGTTCACTCATAGGTTCCTAAAGAAAGAAAATGCATCAATATAAATGTAATGTAATTCACACCAGGAAATGTTTTGAAACGGTCTCTGTGTACATGACAATGCATGTAAGTCAACGATAACTCTTCCTTTTCTTAAGTGGTTGTCTATTGTCTGTTCTAGCCAGAAAGCAAATGCAGTTAAGAGTCTAGGGGTCCTGACTGCTAGATTGTCTCATTTCCTCCGTTAACCTATCAGAAATCCTCTTCTGCCTCCCCAAGCTCGCACCGCAACACAGAATTGCTGATTGCCAACCTTAAATGGTTCGTCCCCAGCATCCTTCCAAAGCCGGAGCAGAGCCCTGAAATCTAGTACCACTCTGTGGGATGTTCCTCACCGCATCTTGGCAGCAGGGTCTCTGGATGCAGGAGAGTTTTATGCTGAGTAAATGATTCCCTCTAAAGTGAGAGAAAATTTTATTCACCTACTCATTATGGGCTTGTTTTTGTGCTTGCCAGAGCTAATAGTCTTTTCCTTCTGCTCTGTGGGATCTTTCAAACTACAGCTGATTGTTACCCTATCATCTACCGGGTCTCCATCTGCCATAAACTGAGAACATATTTATTGCTTTTACCAAACACAGTCTCTTGGCTAAATTTTTCTTTACTGTATCTTTTCCCTCCCTTTTTTCTTCTTTTAGAAAGCCATAACTTGGTTTGAGTCTAAAAGCAGCATTCCATTTTGTTCACAAACAATATCTCTTAAAATCCATGGAATATAAAGGTAAGGAGGGAAAACCCTTCTTTTGGCTGACAGCTGCAAGTGTCCACTTACTTTTGGCAACTAAAAAAAATTTCTGGAAATTTCTTTCCAACTTTCCTGTTGTTGTATGGGTACCTTTCCTTTGAAACATGGAAACCAAATTTTGATTGTGTGTCATTCCTTGGAACTGCATTGTGCTGGCTCTTGTAGAGACTGGCCTATTAATAAATGCTACTTTTTGGTGTCATAATAGAAAGCAATCTGTTTTTTCTATGTAGCATAAATAAACGCTTTGGAAGAATTTGACACAGAAGGATAAGTATTCAGAAGCCTTAAAGGGTATTATACCTACTTACACATTGACAGAAAAAGTCTAAGAGAGAACAGAAAGTGTAAGGTAGTAATTTCCAGAGAAATTGGGAAAGAACATCGACATAAGAGAAAAATGGTGTGCAGAACAGAGTCAGATGACAATGAAAAAGATGTCTTAATCAGAATAGGAGTGAAGGAAAGAAAGATTTTGGAACCGAACTTTAGTAGAATGAACCGCTGTATTAAAAGACACAGGAGAAACAGCACTTCTTTCATATTTCTAAGAATCTGTTGTAACTCAACAACTATTATTTGAAAACAAAAATGAAGGCTGGGTTCAAGAGTGTAATCCTACAGCATATGTAGTATTTCTGGAATCCACAAGACCCTATTTCTGCTAATAATTTCCATGGTATAGCTCTCTCTGAAATTATAATGTTACCTCTCCTTCAGACTAGTGTAGCTTTTCTTATGGTCTTCCTTGTAGATGCTGACAGATCAACTCAGTTCTGGTTGTTTCCAGTGTATTACCTTGTTTGTCTGTCAAAGCATCCTGCTGATAATGTAGTGAAATAATGCAGAGCTTGCCCATAGAAATCTAACAGTTGGCAAGTGGGCACCTTCTGGCTTTTAATTCTTTGTCACAGGTTACTTCAGCCAGTCATTGCTCATGTAGTTTGTCATAATGTTAAGGAAATTGAAGTATATTGAATTCGACACATCTGATGCTGGTCTTCACTTAATCACTGGCCTACAGAATGATTTTTTTGGTAAGTCATTTCCGTCAGCGTACCTCCTGCCTCAGCAAGGAGACAGGAACTGAAATGAGATTGATGGGACTGAAAGCTGGAGAGGGACAGTTTACAAGGGCATGTGGCGATAGGACAAGGGGTGATGGTTTTAAACTGAAGGAGAGTGGATTTAGATTAGATAGGAGGAAGAAATTCTTCAATATGAGAGTGGTGAGGCCCTGGAATAGGTTTCCCAGAAAAGCTGTGGCTGCCCCCTCCCGGCAGTGTTCAAGGCTGGGTTGGATTTGGTTTTGGGCAACCTGGTCTAGTGGATGGTGTCCCTTCCCATGGCAGAGAGTTGGCTCCAGGTGTTTTTTGAGGTCCCTTCCAACCCAAACCTGTCTATTACGATTCTATGATTCTATGAACATTCATGCTTGTTCCCTCTCTATGTGATTTGCTAACTACTCAGAGTGCTATGAAAGACAGCTGTGGTATTATTAGTGATGCAAAAGCTAAACAGATTGCAGTATACTTGGCTGATACAAAAGGAGCAATAACAAAGCCAAAGGATATAAATATATCATCTTCTTTAGATGTTTGAGTCAGTTTTGCTGAATGGGAAATGCCAAAACTGTGAGCTAGACCTTTGTCTTCAAGGGTTGCAAAATGTAACAGGGATGATTTGATGATGTTACCGACAAGATTCTTAACAGTTTCTTTCATAAAGAACAGGGTATTGGCCACTCTTGTACAATGTTTAATGAAGGCACTTCTGAAGAAGTCATCTGTGGACCCTAATGATCAAATCAATTGTTACTCCTTACAGGGAATATTGTTGATATTCTCACCTAAAAGGCCTTACTTTCTTTATCTGTTTGACTACTGATATGGGTGAAACAGGAGAAAATTACCATTTCCTCCCAGGGACAGAAACAAATAAGGAGATTAGGCTTATCTCATTGAAGAGACCATATGTATCTTGTGAGATGTACTGATATTTCCCAAATTACTCTTGGCTTGTTCAGGGAATTCTGTGGAAGTACAAGGCCTCTGCCTTCAGTGGCCACTTCTACTCCCTTCGCAAACACTGGATACCAAAATTATGATTGACCTATCTCTCCCAAGAGCACTGAAGTTTCCAGAGATACTGGAACAGGCTTCCTACAGAGCTGGTCGATGCTCCAAGCCTGTCTGTGTTTAAGAGGCATTTAGACAATGCCTTTCATAACATGCTGGAACTTTTGGTCAGCCAATTGGACTAGATTGCCATTGTAGGTCTCTTCCAACTGAAATAGTCTATTCTCCCCTTCCCTTCCCTTCCCTTCCCTTCCTTTCCCTTCCCTTCCCTTCCCTTCCCTTCCCTTCCCTTCCCTTCCCTTCCCTTCCCTTCCCTTCCCTTCCCTTCCCTTCCCTTCCCCTTTTTCTATTATTTCTATTTCTCAGTATAAAACAGTCTGTATGAAAAAATACTTTCTTTTTCCTGTTACTTAGAGAAAATGAGTCAGTCAGATTCATTTCAACCTAGATTACCGTGATACTGGTATGTAGATATATCTAAAAGGAAATAATTTGGGATGAAAAGGGGCATGACACTGATGCACAATTTTCACACATTGTGTTTCTTGCACTAAGCACAAAATATTTAAAAAAATATACCAAAGAAGTTTCGTTGCTCCATAAGATATTATCTGTATTTTATGCAGAGCTCAACTCCAAATCACTGCTTAAAAAGTAAACCACTACTCAGATATAAAAGCATGTGAATGGGTAAGAGTGTCAAAACACTCCAGTTTATTCAACATTCTGGGTTTTGGTGCTGGGTTTTTTTGTTGTTGTTGTTTGGTTTGATTTGGGTTGGGTTTTTTGTGGGTTTTGGGTTGGTTTTCTTTTTTTTTTAATTAGCATGATTCATTGACTTCACACACACAGAGAATTCTTATGGCGTAAGGCAAATCTCTAGCTATGTAAGCCTCAAGCACTCATTTAAAGGAGCTCACTTGTATTTCTTTTGATACGTCTGCAACTTGTCACTTCCCTTTCTCCAGTTGGTGCTGTTTTACTGCTGTCTATGCTCTGCATCTGGATTTACAAGATGCTACTGACCACACAAACCAAATTTAATATCCTCTATTTGGATTCACACCAAACCACAAGACCATATATCCTATTATTTTTTTGCTAATTTTTTTCTGTCTCTGTTTTTTCTCTTATATAATTCTCAATCTCATAAGAACTAGCCCAGCTCTTTTTGTGGTGATGCACTAACGTAACTAAAACTCTGATTTTCCACTCAGGAATTGAAACTCAGTTTCTTCTATTGATATCAATAACACTTTTTCCATTGACTTCCTCATCCTCCCACTATTTTGTATTTAACAGAAGAAGATTTTTCAACCAATCCAATACAGCCCCAAAGTGGATTAGCCAGCAGGCACTGGTAGACTGCCCATCCACCAGTTGACAGCTAGAAAATCACTGGGTAATTAAATCCAGAGAGAGCTCCAGCAAGGGAAGAAGGAATTAATGCATCCTACTTCTCCATATGTTGCTGTCCACTCCATACAATTGAAGATCAGCTCTTTGGCCTTTCTTCCCGCAGCCACCCAAAACTGGAAGTGGCTTCCACCCCTGGGGCTGGAGAAACAATACGTTTTATTCCCAGGCAGGAAGTTTTCTTAGAAGTCACACCAGTAGTGCATTATCTACAAAAGGAGTTGCACCATGATGGCTATGTTGGTGTAACTACAGCACAGTGTGCAACCCTATGGCTTGCAAGTCCTGAGCGTGGGCACTCTCTAAAATCATCTGTAAATTGTCACAAAAGCAGGACAATATATGATTCTTTACTGTTACAGTGAAGGAAACAGAACATCATCATTCCATTACTAATTGCTGATGATTTTCTCCTTTGTGTGCATTTTTATGATGAAGGGTTTTTTTCTTCTTCACATTTCATCATGTTTTCATAAAATAAGGGGTGAATCAGATCTTTGACAAGCTTAATTTCTCTCTTTCTCTCCACTCCTTTCCTATCTCAAGTAAATGTCACCAGAAAATGTGTGCCAGCTCTCTAGTTATAATTTCTTTTAATCATGTCCCTTTTCTAAGCAATTTTTCTTAGATTGCAGAAGTTCTCCTCAAAACAAAGAATGAACCTAGACTTGTATGTTCTTATTGGTAACAGGAGGTGTTCAAGCTGGCTGGCTGAAAAATACCATGCTAATACTCATTAGTATGAGCACTACTATTTCTATTTTTTAAGGCGGCTATTTACTATTTGTAAATAGCACATTTATATTTACTGTATTTTCTGTATAATTAATTGCATGATGATGTTCATCTAACTAAATGTGACTGGTTATAAAATGCCTAGACTTTTTCTTTGCAGTATCAGTATCCCACGTGTTGTCTTCTCCTTCTAATGTTGTCAGAACTGCTGCACTGTAAATGCTGCTTAATCACCAGTCTCACCAGCGAGTTAAACCCCAAAAACTTCAATGGAAGTAAGAGGTCCATTTCTCCTTTTGGATGTCTGCCAGCAGATTAGTTGGTGGGGGAAAGGTGGTTAGGATTTGGGTTTTCCTTTTTGTGCTTTAAGGAGTGGCTGTTGAGGGAGGCTTGAGGAAAAGACTTTGGGAGGAAGAAGCTAAAAGCTTTTGTTAGCTACTCCATGTGCATGAGACAGATGCTGTGGTGCATTTTTGTCAATCTGAAATAAAATAGCTCTTTTAAGGGTGTGGACCACTCCCTGCTGCCCAGAGGGTGCCTCGAACAACTGGAGTGGAGTGAGAATTCAGGGAGGTGGGGAAGATGAAAGGGCCATGAGGCCTCCAAAGGTTACAGACTGCCAAACACAGACCTCTAGCTCTTACCCTAGCAGTTTAAAATAGTCCTCTAGCATTTAAAATAAACATAATTTTCTTCTCCTTGGACTACAAATAAATTAACACTACTCCTTACCTCTTCAGATTCAGTTCTTTTGAGAGAGGCATACGACATCTCTCTTTCTCCAATACCAACAAGTAATTTTGTAGGGTATGGCTTTATTTCTTTAGCTGATTGAAGTGACTCATGATTAAGCAGTACCCAAAGCAGGCGATCCAGGCATGTTGACTCTGTAAACTGTCATACCTTAAAGCCAGAAGCACCAAAGCGACCCACAACTCATGAGAGGCCTTACACAGGATGGTGCCACAGATGGCCTGTGACAGGATGGTGATGTGCTGCCTGCCCTAAACCTTGCTGTTTTCAGAGACTTACATTCAGGTCTGTGTTCAAGCACATTAATCCAAAGTGTCAGAAGAAGGGCTTTCGTAACTAATAATGGTCCTACTGGAGAAAGTCATATGAAAAACAAAATGAAACTTCTGTACTGGGAAGCTATACCTTAAATAAATGATTGCTAATTGAATTATCTAAGTGCAATTACAGCTGCAAACATTTAAGTTGTAACACTTGGTGCTATTTTGCAGTATTTCTGGCAGCATTGTTTGTTAAATGACACGGGTCAGTGCTTATGTACAGAAGTCGAGCTTCCCCGTGTTATGGCCTGCCATTCCTAGGTTTGTGTGCTTTGGCACCAATGTCGTGCCAGCATCCAAGTGCTTGCAAAGTACATGGGAAGGGGGCAGCTAACTAAAGCACCATTGCACTGTGTAACGAGTGCAGCACCCTCCTGGAGGAGGCAGACCCCTGAAGGCACTGGCAGGCAGACCCGACAGAGGCCAGCTCAGCTTTAGAAATGGTGGAATTAAGTGTCTCCCTCCTGCTTCTTGCCCCAAGCTCACCCTTCCCAATCCAGAACGGCCTCTGACCTCTTGACTTCTTCACAGCACACGCTGCAGTACAGATTTCTGTACACACCGCTGCAAAAGGAAGGGGGCAATGAGCACTCCATCCTGACAAAGGACAGCCTTACCTCTTGCAGGACAGCAAGTTTGTGCCACCTGACCATAGCAGTACTGCCATGGATTGCACTCTTTGGTTTACATAAGGTACACATTCATCTGCGCCCCTCCTTTCACTTCTAATCCCAAACCATTAGAATACCTTAAACTAGCATTTCAGCGCACTGACAGCGTCAGCAATCCTGTACACAAATAGTATCAGCTCGTCTTTGCTTTTTAGAAGTAAATTTAGAATAAAACCTTGATTACCTGCGTAATTAATCCCCGTTCACAGGAATTTGCATGCCTGAATAATTAAAGAATTAGGGCCTAAGAATGAAAAGTGAGCAAAGCCTGCATTTTTGTACTTGAAAAGCTTCAGCAGCAATCAGGATAGTTCGCAGCACATAAATAATTCAAACTGAGCCTCCTTGCTTTTTTTTTTTTCCCCCTCCCTCGCAGAAATCCTCTTAGCGCTTCCTAATTAAATGAAAATATTTTATAAGCCGTCATTTTGTGACATCACAAGAATATTTGAAACTCCGGATTAGACAAGCTGGATTTACATTTTCAGGATTTGCAATCTGATCTTTGGAGCCATTTAATGAACTATAAAGCAGCGCGAAGTAGTGACAAACGGCCACGTACTCTTGCAATTAACGGGGGAAAAAAAAATCAACGTGGGGATCTTCAGCTGAAGATAAACTCATCTTTTAATTGTACTCGGCAAGTCAGCACTTTTTTGCCTTGAAAAGTATGTGACCAAATCCTGATAGGAATTGTACCAACAGCAGGTGGTGGCAATGAGAACATGTACCGTAGGATAGAACATGACTGGAGGGGTTTTGTTCCCCCACGAAATTACTATATTTTCCATTTTTAAGGGCAACCGCTTCCCTCAGCATGCCCGGCGCCCCCGAGGACCGGTCCCAGGACTCCCGGGACGGGGCTGAGGGGGGGTCTCACACCGGGAGGCGACCCCGGCGGCGGGGCCGGGCGGTGTGCTCCCAGGGCGTCAGCAGAGGGCGCCCTCCGCTCGCCGCAAGCTGTGCCGGCCTGTCAGTCAGCGCGCGCGGAGAACGTTCTGGAAGGGGCTGTTCACGTCTTCCGCCCGTTACCCTCCGTGAGGAGAAAGGTGGGGCGGGAAAGAGTCACGGCGGGCGGATGCCTGCGGACCGGGTGCACCCAGACCGTCGGCACGGCCTGGGAGCGTCACCCCCGTTCCCAGCGGGTTCTGAGGGAACACCGGCGCCCACCCGTGTCCGCCAATTACCGCCACAGCCCCGCGGGCACTGCCTCCGCTGCGTGTCAAGACGCGGACTGGCAGCGGCCGTGACGGCAGCGGCGCGGTACGACACGGCTGTGCCTAGTTGCAGGTTCCCGGTTAAGCGTACGCGAGCGGCTGGCAAAGGAAGGAGGGGGCTTGTTCGCTCCCCGCTTGGCACGAAGCTCGGGTCGCTCTGCTGCCAGCCCGGCCCCCGGTCCGCCTTTGGAGGCGGAAAAGAAACGCGGCACCTCTTCTTTCGCCTGGGTGCAGCTGCGGAGCGCTGGCGCAGCCGCCTCGGCTCGGCCCTGCCCCGGTGGCAGCCTGCCCGAATCCTGCCTTCCCCTCGCCTTCCTCCATTTTCTCTCTCCGCCCTTTGCCGCACTGAGTTTTCTTCACTGTCCCCGGCTCCCCCCCCCACATCCCCCCGCCCCGCACTGTGCGTGCCGGGGAGCGCAGGCGCCGGGAGGCAGATGTCCTCGTCGCCCCCCACCCCTCCCCCGGCCGCACGCACGCCCTGACAGGACGCGGCCGCCCCGAGCCCGCCCTTTCCCTCCAGGCCGGCTAGGAGAGTGCGCGGGATGTCACGGCCCGGGGGTGCCGCGGGAGGGCGACAGGGCCCCGCCAGGTGCCGGCCAGCGGGGCCCCGGGCTTGCGAGGCGGAGGGTAGCCCCCCCGCTCCGTCTCCCCTCCTACAGCGGGGGGAGGACCCAACGGCAGCACGCAGACATTTTTATTTTCGGTCTTCCCCCCCCCCGCCCCTTCCCACCCGCCGGACTGGGTGACAGGCCTGCTTTTCCCGAGGGCCCTACTTAGAAATAAAAACTGGAAAGGGGGCCGATTATTTCTTTTTACTTTTTGGCCGTCTGAAGCTGCAGTGCTCTCGCTGAACGGGCGCGGGGCGGCGGGGCGCGGGGCTGGGATTCTGTGGGAGCCCAGCGCCAGCGTCGCCATCGGAAGAACGGTCATAGCCCGCTTCTTTCCCATCCCTGAGCCTTTGAGGTTACCCCGCAGGCGAGACTGGTGTCCCCCCGGCACCCCCGGGGCAGGGCTCGGCCGCGCTCCGCAGCCGGGCGGGGGGAGGCTGAGGAGACAGGGCCGAGAAACCATCTCGCCCTCTGAGCAGTTACTCGGCTTTTTGCAGTCCCCAAATTAAAGGTTTTATTGTAATCCTACCTTCTACTGTCTTTTAAAAATCATTATCTTTTTAAAATATTTTTTTTAGCGCAAGAACTGGGGCCTATTTAAAATGGCGAGGATGTCTGCATATTGCTTGCGTGGAATGATTGTCTGTCCCTGCTTCCAGTCTCCTTTAGTTTTGTACTGCCTTAATTCTGAGAAAATACCGAAATGCGAACGTCTGGGGTGCCCGTCTGCCCTTTGCCTCCCAAGTAGTTGAACACTTAATAATACTCAGAGCCTACGAAGTGTGTTTTAAAGGCAAGCTTGTTGAAATAGCATTTCTTTAAAGATAATAGCACCGATTATTAAAAAAAAAAAAAAATGTATTGCTCCCTTGTCACAATTTTTAATGATAGTTTATCGCTACACCTCCTGAACTCGGCAGTGTTTTACTGTTTGTGATGTTGGGATTTAAAACTTCCCCCGATTAGATTGTGCGTTTTAATTCTCACAGCCGAACCCGCGGTCGTTAGTCATGAGGAGAGGTAATAACCGGGGAACATACCATTATAGAATAATCCGGGGGTATCATGTAAAGAATGGTACGGTCATATTTTATCACCGTGGTTTATCATACTGCCTAGATTCACCGAGGGATCGTTCTGTTTAATCCATTTTACTAAGCGTTGTATAAACCAGACATAAAGACAATGCCTGGCTAGGAAAACTGCTTCTGTTCCTGACATTGCATTACCTCGGGTCTAATTTATTCCCGATATATTGAAAAATGGGTTGTTTTGGGTTGCTTTTTTTTTATAAAATAAATGCCAATCAGAATGTCTCGGCTGTGGGCGTACCCCTTATTTAAACATCGATCTAGGTTAGGATGTTGTACAAGGCCTAGCGTAGAAAGATGGGATTGCTGCCTTGTGCAGGAAAGATAAGAGACGTTATGGGGGAGAGAAAATAATAATTTTTAAAAGAGGTTCTCCGTAACGGAGCGTTGTGGAGGAAAATCTGAGCAAAAGTGGGCAGTGCTGTGTTGCTGACCGCCCGTCCTAAGCTTTCAGGTTGGGCTTTTTCCCTTTTTTAACGTTTGTGTGCCTTCTTTGCTTTGCTGGGATCTCAGCAATGTTTCGGTGTTAAGTCTACGGTAATTCTTTTAACTATTTCTGTTGCTAATTTAACGATCAGGGAGGGGAGCGTGCTGGCCCGATCCTGCCGCCCTGCCTACTTCCCCCTCCCATCCCCCGGCAAGCACGAAAAGACCAGCTGCTGCCCGTGTCACCCTGATCGTGCCGTGGTTTCCTCTGTTCCCTCGTGGGTTTCATCTGTTCCACTGCATCTGAAGTCTGCAAGCTAGGCGCAGAGCTGGGTTTCAGACACACAGCACGGTTAAATTTTAGGGGACAGAGGATTTGGGGGGTTTTTTTATACCCTCGCCTCGGACCAAAAAGCGATGTGTTGCAGAGGCCGGATCCGGACGAAAACAAATCGTCGGCGTCGGGCAGCATCGCTCGGTTCTCGTCCCCCGGCAGTTTTGCCACCGGGCTGTCACTTGGTGGTCCTTGTTCCGTAAATATCCCCTCCGCCGGTGCTACGGGGATTCACAGAGGAGTGTAGCACCGCCGATAGTCACATTAGGACCGCGGTAGGGATGGGCTGGCTGCGTTTCCAGAGGCAATGAGAGACTTTGCAGGTCGCTGCCACTGTGCTAATATCCCCTGAAATATTTTTTCATTTATGACAGTTCTTTTGGTTTTGGGGGGGTTATGGATTTGGGCTTTTTTGTTTTTCCGCTTTAACTTTCTCACACTGTTTTTACAGTGCTCACAGCTGTTTATGTCATCAATGGAACGTGGTACAGTGAATTAGGGATTGAAACGAAATCGTAGAGCTTCTGGTTTGTTAATGTAGGTGCTTAAAGTTAAGCTATTTAAATCCATGGTTAGGCCTTTATTGAAATATGGCCTGTTTTCTCCTAAGGCTTCGGTACTCAGTAGCTTCCAGTGAGATCAACAGGAATAGTGAGTGCTCAGCAACTGCGAAAATGCTTTTATTTGTATCAAAAATTGAACTAGGTGCCTAAACGTAGTGTTCGCCTTGCAATGTGTGACAAACGCTGTGGTTTTCCTTTTTGAGAGCCCTCTCCCTTCCTTCTAATAGTGCATATTATATACCCACGATAAATGGAAAGTGACTGGAAATTGCAGTGAAGTTTCAAATAAATAATAACTTTCATGGAGCATTGCTGATTAAATAACATGGGTCATTAAAACAGTTAATGGGTCGTTAATAAAATAATTTATTTGAAACGTGAATGAAAGCAGAATATTGCGGGGTACTTGGTAATTCAGTTTAAGCCACTTTCACTCCGCCACGGCAGGAATATTTACAAAGCCCCTGGCTTGTTTCTGTTGCGTGGGAATATCGGCTAACTAAGAAACTTGGGAGCACGTCGGCTGGGTGCCCGCTAACACCTCTGTCCGCCTGACTTACTGTCCGTCGGTCCTGCTCCAGCTCCCTGCAAATTTACAGCGGCAACTGCTGACGGCGGGCGGCTGCCACGCGTGTCCCCTTCCCTCTCCCCACGGCCGCGCAAGGCAGGGATGCTGGCGGGGAAGGTGGGGAAAGGTGCAGGAGAGCTTTCGGAGCGGATCTCTGCCTTTCGGGCAGGGGGAAACGAGCCTAAACGAGTTAAATCCTCCCCGATTTTAATAACCCTTCCCTGGGAAGGTACAGAAGGCTCCCAAGCCCTACCACTAATGCATCCGCGTGGGAGAATCGGATCGCCCGTATTCGGCATCCATCTCTTCCCGCAAGGCTGAAGGGAGGAAGGAGAAGCAACCTGGCTACTGCACAGGGGACACCCAGTAGTAGTTCTCGTTGGGCCTCATTCTGTTCCCACGTAAATCACTAGAAGTTTTATCTTTCACTTCATTAAAGAAGTCAGGCCCTCTTCATCGCCGCCACTGCTGCTTCCCCCCCCCCCCCCCCCCCCCCCCCCGCCTTCTGGAAATTCTTATAATGGTAACAAACACGGACACAGTGGGCGCCGAAGGGGAGGGAGGAGGGGGAAAAAAAAAAAAAAGAAAACCACAACACAAAAACCAGTAAAAGCACGAGTTTAAAAAAAAATCAACTGACAAGTAAAAAGACCGAAAACTTGTTTTGTGAAGCCTCTGTTGTAAAAAGTGTTCATTGAAAATAAACTATTTCTAAATGAGGAAAATGAGTAACTATCGTAGTCTCGTCACCTGAAACGCTTACTTCTTCACACTGTGAAGGTCATACTGAGGTTCCGTACGTCTGTAATATCGTGTTACTAACCGGTCTTTAACATCTACGGTTTCAGCCAATATTTTAACTACAAAAATAATAATTAGGTGATCGGGACTTTTAAAACGTATCGTGTGTTGCTGTCTAAGCACAGGGACACGGGTTTTTCCCCCCGCCCTAATTTTTGCCATCGACTATCAATTCTCCAGCATCAACAGGCTTCCCTGGAAGGTACTGACAGTTTTCGGGAATGGTCTGTTACTTTCCAGTCATTTCCAGATAAACTCCGATGTGGTCTCGTAATTAGTTCCTGTATTTATATGTTTATAGTTTAAAACTAATTGTGACGAAGGAGCCCTTGACAGTTGAACGTTTGTAATCTATAATGTTGATAATCTCCCAACAGGGAACTGTCGTCTGTATTCTGGTTTGGGGTTTTTTATCCCCCCTCCCCATTTTACTACTGTTTCTAAAGAATCCTGTGTCCGCTCAGCAGAAAAGCCCGGGGAGCTTCTTCTTAAGCGTTCTTTACCGTGAAATAACGACGCGTTTGAGCGTCCACAGAGTACTGATTTCCAGTGTCTGTCCTTAATCTATTGCCCCAAAGAACATCCCACGTTGTCTTCAGGGCAGGCGTTTGCTCTCCCGTCTCTTCCTGTGTCCTATTAATAGGACAAATCCGCCTGCACATGACCCTTCCTACAAATATTCGGTGACAGTTTGCTTTGACTTATCGCTAGCTGCAAAATGTTAATTAAAAAAACCTCTCTCTTTTCCTTTTTAAAGCGTTTCGATGGGGAACTTGGGGTGAAAGAGTCGCACGCGTGTGTGGTGTATGTCTACAAAGTAGTTTAGGTGCGGAGATTCGCCCGCAGCTTGACAATAAAATTCTGCTGGCTTTTATTAAATGAGTTGTGTTTCGTTTTCTCTTTTTTTTTGTTTGGTTTTTTTTTTTTTTGTTCCCCAAGGAAATGTGTTTTGGTTGGTATGCAAAATGCGGAGCGGCCGTCAGGGACTTGCCGCTTATTTCCCCAAACTTTCTCAAGCGTTGTCAGCGTGGGAGGTGGGACCACTTATTTAATATATTTGTGTGTGTGTGTGTGTGTGTGTGTGTATAAAAAACCTACTTAAGAAAAAAACCCCAACAAACCAAACAAACCAAACAACCACCTTTTTTTTCTTTTTTTTTCTTTTTTTTTTTTAAGGTAAATTTATCCTTAGCTGAGGAGAAAATCCAGCGCCTGCTGCTTACCGTGGAAAGGATGTCGAGAGGAATACATACAGGCAAAGGCGAGCTAAAACCCTCGTCAGTATCATCACTTTAACGAGGTACGAACGAGGATCATCGCCCACCCCGGCGGGGCATCTCTGCGGGGCGTGGACCTGTGGCCGGGCACCCCCCACCGTAGCTAAACTGAGTTTAGCTAAACTAAAACTGCGGCGGTAGCAGTGGTGGTGGGGTCTGGCTGCATGTTCACCCCCCCAACACACACTAAAAAGCAGTACCTGCTTTTGTGTCAGGTCTCTTGAAGAGATGGAGGACGCGTTTGCTGGAACATGGGCCATTTGGGGAGGTATTAGGAATGACAGAGAAACGGCTGGTAAAGATGAGCCGGGAAGATGCTTCCTACCCCTGCAATCACCCCACTTTCCTTTTGGTTTAGGGGTTAAAACCAGAGTGTATTTCTCCAGTAAGTACCTAAAGGAATAACCCCGCGGTTTGCTCTCCCGATTTGAGCTGTCAGCCCCTTTTCATTCTTAGGTAGGCTGGTGCGTGCGGGCTTAGGCGTTTTGTTCCTCAAAAGCAGCTACAAATTACTTGTTGTCTTCTATTATAAAGATGTTAGAAAATCTGAATTCGCTGCTCGATAGCTGAAAGGACTCCTCACTGTTCTGGCAATTAAAATAAGGGTTTCGACTGCAGTATTTTAAGGGAGAGGAGCTTAAAAACAAGAAGGCGCTTTTTTTTTTTTTTTCCCTTTTTTCCCCTTTTTCCGAGGCTCTTCTCGCTTAGTATTAAAGTCATGTAGGAAGAAGGCATTTCTTCTCCGTGCTCGTTTAGGCTAGCCCTCCCTTGGAAACTCCAGAGCGGAGGGCAACAGGCGCGCATGGTTTACTGGGTGTTTTGGTGTGGTCTTTTTTGTTTGTTTGTTTGTTTGTTTGTTTTATGGGGTTTTGTTTGGTTGTTGGGGTTTTTTTGGGGGTTGGTTTTTGGGTCTTTTTTTTTTTTTAAGACGTTTGTCACGCTGCAACGATTATTCTGAGGAGCCTGCGATGTTTTCATTCACCGCCCGGTTTTCCAGGCTCCTTTCTTCGTATCGCAACCCGGTTCAACTTAAGACTCCGGAGGAGAAATGGGATGTGTGTGTGTAAAAAAAAAAGTAAAAAAGAAAGCAATCTTCCCCCTCCCCTCCCCATCACCTAAGCTGCCCCCACCACCAAGGTTCTCCTTGTCCCGCTTCGTCGCTCGGGAAAATTACCCCTCGTCATGTCTGCACGTTGGAGTCATTTTAATCTGTCTGAACTTTGAAACAAAGCTGGTTTCCAAAGGAAATTTCCACTACTGCTGCTGCCTCGCACCAGAGGGCGCCGGGAACCTTCCCAGGCTGCTGCCTGCTTTCAAGTGCTGCTGGAAATTAACTCTTTGGGTTCTTTCGTCAACCTTTTCCTTTAAAAATTTACAGCCTTATTAATTTTTTTTCCCCCTTCTGTAAAAATGCAGGTTGGCTTTTTTGTCTTATTTTGGGTTTGTGAGTGGGTGGGTTTGTTTGTTTGTTTGTTTGTTTGCTTGCCGCCCTTGTATTGCCCTTTCCCAGCGCCCCAAGAGCTTCACCCGCTCGCAACAGCCCCCCGAGGAGTCTCAGGAGATTTACAGCTTCCCTCCGTCTCTGCTAACTTGGTTCTCATTAAGTTACTGGATCACGTTTGCGTGACATTACCGTGTTTTCCCTCATAATTGTCTGGGATAAAAGTTTGTCTGGCTGTGTTTAAGCTTAAAGGGTCACTTAGGGCTCTTTCAAACAGAACAACACTGAAGCACTACACCAGAGCAAAAGGAGCGAGTAAAACGCCCAAAACGATTTCACTTTTAACACCTGCAGCGTTTAGTTTTGTGCCTAAGGGCTGCGAAGACACACACACATACACCCCCCCCCCCCCCCCAAGTATTAATGCTCCACGGTCAAAGGGGTTTTTTTCACACTGAGACCTGAGGAAAGACAAAGTTAGGTTTCCCATGGCAACTGTCACAGGGGTACGTTTCGAGCACGTCGTGTTTGTAGCTGATGGGTTTCTTTCTGTGCCTTAATGACTACGTGGGGTGCTATGTTGTTACATCCTTGCTTTTCGGACCTATAGGCTGGCATATGCACAACTGCACTCGTACAAGATCGCATTGCCATTTGTGCTGGGCACCTGCTTGCTTTAAAACCGGTGGGAGGGAAGTGTTACGCTGGAGGAGTTTGCTGCGGCTCCAAGGGTAGAGCAAGAATAACCTAACCTCAGTCTAAACAGCAAATACTTCAGGAATGTCAGAATTCTCCCTTTACTTGACCAGTATTGGGGGATTATAAACCGTAAACTTCAGCAAGAGCATTTCTTTATCTGCATATGTATATATTGTTGCTCACCCACTGAGACACAGTTTTCATGGCAATGTATGTTGATTATTCACTGAAGAAATCCAGGCAACCTGGAAGCTTTTTTCAGTGTAACTTCTTTTATTCATACATCTGTGTGTATATATACATGTGTACATATATATATATATATACACACACACATAAAGGACTGAACAGGAATTGTAACAAAAGCAGGTGGGCAAACCTTTATTGTTATTTTAGTTATTTATTATAGCGGTCTGATTCCTAACATACTCTGTATTCTGATGAGCAGTTAATTCTGTGAGTATTCCTTCTCACTTGAATATTTAGGAAGCAATTCAGCTGTTTATCCTCTATACTTCCCCCTTACTTGCTGAAATATGCTCAGCTGGAAACTGCAATGCAAGTATTTCAGAAACTACTTGCTACTTACATATTAAAAAGAAAAGAATACACAGCAGGCCTGAATGTTGATATTAAGTGACTCCTGTTCTAATATGATGCATACAATCACATTAAAAAATGCTGAGACTTTTAAAATATAACTTTTAGGAAGCATATAAATGTGTTTTCTGCATGAACAATATATTTGTGCTACATTTAGCAAAACCAAACCCATCAACGTGGGGTCTGGACACACGCACAGTAGCTAGTTTCAACAGAGCTTATAATTCCAAATAAAGGGTCAGAGCAAAAAGGAAGAGAAATAAATTATTATTATTATTATTATTATTATTATTATTATTATTATTATTCCTCCCATAAGAGATCTGGGGGAAAATGAGTTTCATACAAGCTAATGCTTAAGTTTCTACAAAAATCTTTAATCAAACCAGCAACTAAAACAAAAAAAATCACTGTTGTCCCAGCTCAGTGGCTTCATTGCAAGTTTAGTTTCCCTTTAGTTTTCTTTGCAGGCATGAAACTATACAACTATCAGAAAAGCCATTATTTTTTATTCCTGTAGGTTTTTTCTGTAATCTCAGCTTTTAGATGTGCCAATTGGAAACCAGTTGTTTGAGACAAATGTCTGTGATCAGATAAATCCAGTGGACACAGTTAAAAAGATGGGCCTCCATTCAGTTTTCCTGGGTTATCATTGTTCACTTTGTGAGGACCTGATGCAGTAGTTGAAATTTTAAGGGATGTCCACAAGCTCTTTGAAAAATACACCATTAAGAAAGGCAGTGGATGATACTTTAGAGAAAACCTTCTGCTTTTACATTAATATTTATGGGAACTGTAGCAGAGGAGTATCTCAAAGACAGGAGAAGGGAAACAACCCAAACCAATCCAGAATAAAAAAAACCCAAACAAAAAACCAAACAAGGTTGGTTAGAACAAAATAGTTAAGAAGAAGGAAAAATAAATCAAATATTAGGACATGTAATTTCTGTGTTTCCTGTAACCTTTATCAAGAAGCTAAATATACTTTTGCTATTCACATATTGCTTAAGGCTCAACAGAAATGCAAAATGCATCTTCTAAAAAATTATTGAACCAAGCAAACATAAAAAATAATAAAGAAAAGCATTTTAATAGTGGAGGCTGGTAGAAAAACTCAGTTGATGAGAAATGGTGTTTCTCCTTGTGTTATTTTAAATTAAAACATGGATTTTAAAAATTTATGGGACTATTCCCTCATCTCATTTAATTTGGCACCTGCCAATCATAAAAAAAGGAAAATGGATCAAAGGCTGCTGAAGAAGATCAAAGTTTACTCAAGCCCAAATCCCTTTAAAGGATCAGATTTTATCACTTACTAGTTCATGTTGAGTTTTATCTTTGAAGTGTGTGCATAAGATGAGAAATTTTGTCTCAGAGCAAATATGACAGTGTGTTGGATGTTGAGAAAGATACTAAAAGGCAGTAGAAGCTTTCCAATAATAAACTTAGAAATGCACTGTGTTTCTCTGTGCCCAGTGTGTTGTGGTGTTGTGTGTGGTGGAACTCTGATATTCAGAGTCCACTTAGTATTACCTGCGCAGAGGTCTCAAGGGGCGTTAATGTCTGCCCATGACACTGACGCTTAATAACTTGCTTGGAGGGGGTGCTTTGGAGAAACTCAACTCTTAGAACAAAACAGTTAAGAGAAAAAAAATCATGTTAAAATGCCTCTTGGCCCTTATGCCATTTCCATTGAAGCTGATGGTAAAAATCCTCTTCGACTTTACTGGGAACAGGCCTGAGCCATTTTAAATGCTATGTTGTAATATAAATCTTTTAAGTCTTAAATATTTCCATACAGTAGAGCAAAGAAGTCTCAAACGTCACAGAAAGACTGCTTCTTGTTAGGCTGTTACAATGTGCTATTTCTGTTCAAATAACACTTACTAATATGAGAGACAAATAGATTTATACAATTTGGAAGTCAGACACTACAGTTGGGTGTTCACAGCTTTTATACATTATGGTATTTATGAAAATAATTTTAACTCTTCGGTTGCATAAAACAAAGCACAGATGTTTCCCAGCAGCATTTCCTCATCAGGCCTTTTAGCTGTATTGTAGAGTAGAATTTGATTACAGTTAAGCTCAAATAAAAATATTCCAGGAGCATAGAGACACTATGTGGCAATGCAGGGGTAACAGGAGGGAGAAGGAGCATGGAAAGAGGAAACAGTCTTCTCCAGCTGTCCCATCTTCCACACGTGGGACCTCAGAAAAATCTAAGTTCTTGTCTTTGGATCTTTTCTCCCTGGCCGTGGCTTTAAAAAGGTTTAAGTGAGAGAACAGTAGCAGCAAAAGCCCTCAAAATGTCATACTTGTTAAGGTCAGGGAGTTTTCCTTCTGCAGATACAAAGGAGCTCCAGAGTTCAAAACAGAATGTCTCTGAGTCACCAGCACACTGCCTTCTCACTCAGGGAAGCACAGTTTCAAGTGAATTAGCTGTTTGCTTGTTTTCCTCTGGAGTTAATTTGGCTGGGTAAGCATGACTGAAAAGTATTCACATAGTCATTCATGTCTTACCAGTGGTGTTCTAACCAGGGGAGTGTTGTCCAAGTGACAATTCACCTGATCTCTTTACCAAATACCATTACAGGTGTCTCTTTGGTGTGCATGTGCTGTGGATAGCTATGGTCTCTTTTCAGACACTCTGATAGTAAGGCCTTAAGGAGATGAACTGTCTTTATAGTTGGTGTCGTTATAGCATCTTGTGTAGTGGCCCAGGATTACAAATATTGGTGATGAGCTGCCCTCATCTGAAGATAGGCCAGTCTTTCCAAATCTATAGTTCCAAGTAGATTATTATTAAAAAGAGATGAAAAAAAACCCCAGCAAAAATGCCCTTGAAAACCACAAAGAGGAAAAATGGGAGGGGACAGCATACATCTTGGTGAGGAAGGAGACTTTCCTTGTCTTTGCACTTCCATTGTCTCAGAAAATATTTGTGGCTCCTTGTAAGAAGTGTATGTCCTAAAAATGTTTAAAGGCATACCGCAAGGGAAATCCAAGCCAAAAATGTACAGCTATGAAACTGTATGAAGACATTCTTCCCCACAAGGGCAGTGAGGCCCTGGCACGGGCTGCCCAGAGAAGCTGTGGCTGCCCCCTCCCTGGCAGTGTTCAAGGCCAGGTTGGATGGGGCTTTGGGCAGCCTGGTCTAGTGGAGGCTGTCCCTGAGCGTGGAAGGGGCTTGGAGCTTGATGGTCTTTGGGGTCCCTTCCAACCCAAACCATTCTATGATTCTATGAAGGATATCTTTCTGTGAGAAGGTTTAAACTGTGGCCTTTTCAGGAAAAAAAAAAGCTAGTGACAAAACCATGATGAAACAAAAAGAAACAGAAAATATTTCTATATATTTGTATTTGTACATTTAACAGCAATTGAGTAACCTTTCCTTGTTCTTTGTGCCTGATCTTGAAGAACAGATATCTCTTCGGACCCTAGTGGTATCGTGTAATCATTGCTTCATGGGCTGTGGGTCAAAAGTCATCCCAACTGTTAAACTATCAGCAGAAGCTTACAGAACTGTCAATGGCAGTTTCACAGAATCACAGAATCACAGAATTATCAAGGTTGGAAAAGACCTAGAAGATCATCCAGTCCAACCATTCACCTATTACTACTAGCTCCCACTAAACCATATCCCTCAATACAACATCCAGTCTTTCCTTGAACACCCCCAGGGTTGGTGACTCCACCACCTCCCTGGGCAGTGCATTCCAGTGCCTGACTACCCTTTCTGAGAAGTAGTGCTTCCTAATGTCGAGCCTGAATCTCCCCTGGCGCAGCTTGCTACCATTCCCTCTAGTTCTGTCACTGCCTACACGGGAGAAGAGGCCGACCCCCAGCTCACTACAACCTCCCTTCAGGAAGTTATAGAGAGCTATAAGGTCTCCCCTAAGCCTCCTCTTCTCCAGGCTGAACAATCCCAGCTTCCTCAGACGCTCCTCGTAAGGCCTGTGTTCCAGACCCCTCACCAGCTTAGTAGCCCTCCTCTGAACGCGTTCCAGAGCCTCAATGTCTTTCCTGTAGTGAGTTTGCTCCCTCTGGTAAGAGGATTGAAAATGCTCTATCATTGCATCCCAAAAGCATTTACTGATACCTAACTTTAATCACTGAGAGTGGCTCAGTCTCTCTTTGGGAGAGGAGTGAGTTTAAGCATTTGCAGCTAGTGACTACAGCCTGTTGTGTCTTCCATATCTTCAGGACCTGATCTGCTGCTGAGTCAGAGACTTACATGAAAAACTGAGCTTCACATCCAAAGACTCTGAGAGCACAGATATGGATCTGATGAACACCAAAATAGCTCAGAGGATTATAGATCTGCACATAAATGCAAGCATAAAAATTACCAGATTTTTACCAGCAGAGCTCTTTGGGCATACCCCAAGTGCATTAGGGAGAAATATTGCATTTATTGTTTAAATTACTGAGACATAGTCCATTTTTACTCTTTGTTTTTCCCTTAAAAAACCAGGGGGGATTCTCTCTGTGGATATTAGATTGCATGGGATCGAAGTAGAAATCTCATTGAGATTTTCAAGGACGGAAACAATCCAAGACTGGGCTTGTACACAGGCACTGGCATCAGCAGAGTCTCTGTGACTCTTATTGTTGCTTTTGTTTAGTACCTTATCTAACCATGTTCATATCTGTAACAGGAACACTGAAGCGCTGTCAAGCAGCACAAGTGCAATGGGAGAATCAATGCAAAAAAATTCCACATACTACTTGTTTGTCACCTAATATACAACTGAAGCTAAAGCTGCTAAAATATTCCTCTTCTCATTACTTTACTGTGGCAAATTCCACTCCTTTACCTTAGCTTCAGCCTTATATTGCATTTTATTGTTGGTTTACAACAACTTTATTTAGATTGAATTTATGAGCACAAATAGCACCATTTAACAATGCTCCTCTGTCCACATTTGTGATATTTTCCAGTGCACTCCAGTGGAGCAAAAGGAAAAAAATATGGTAAAACAGCCTCCTGTTTTGATGAAAAATTGCTAGCAGTTATAACATAATTAATTTAACGAACAAGGCAATGAAAATCAAGTGCCTTGTTCATGAGTGATGCATATCCCATATTAAGACTAAATTTCCTAGAAGTTACACACTGAAATATTTTCCAACAGGCCTTTACTGTATAACATCCATACAATTTTATATTCAACAACATTGTCTCCTAGAGTCTTTTGGAATGCAACAAAAGGACTGTAACCTAGAGAAAAGCAATGATATACATGAGCAAAAAGTTGTGTTTCATCAGTGGGAAAACTTAGGAAAAGTGTTAAGAGTTATACATTATATTTTTCTCTGACCAGACTTTACTTGAATCATCAAACCATAAGGTCATTACCTTTTGTATTACTGAGGAAGTCATATTTTTTTGCTGTTCTTAAGCTTTGCTATGGTAATAACTACCTATCCAGTTAATACAAATTTTAAAATCTCTTTTAATCTCTTGAGAAAGTATGTTTACAAGAAAAAAATCCTATTTGGTTAGAAATTATTTAGGTTGGAAGGGACTTTGGAGTTCATGTGGTCCAATCTCCCACTCAAAGCAGACCTAACCTACTAAGGTGGGTTTGTCATTGTTTCGTTTTGGACTGTGGAGGGGGTTTTCGATTGTTTTGGATTTTTTGTTTGTTTTATGGTGGCTTGTGGTTTTTTCAATAGCAGTATTTTATGGCAATAGCTCTTACTATTGCTTGTTCCAAGCAAACTTCCATTTACTAAATTTCCCTTTTTATCTTTGCTGTGAATCTGCCTTTGGAATCCACAATCCAAGTTCACAATTTATCCTGTTCTTGCCTCTGGAATTGAAAACGGAAAAGGACGGAGACTAACCTGAAGACACAGGGTAAAATACAGTTTGTAAAATCTTCTTTTCTCTGGTGTCAGAGGGTTTATAATATTCTGAAGTACAACCATAGCTTCAAATCAAGATTACTGCTTTCAAGCTAAAGGTAATGAAACCATTCTTCCATCTTTAAGCCCAGAAGAAAATGACTTAGTTTTCCGTGTACTTCCAGAGACGATGAGCTATGATTTATGACCATGATTTATGATTCTACTCAAGTTATAGGAGAGCTGAACAAAATATAAAACTAAAGGCCTAGCTTTGCTCTCAGCTGTTCTGGCACAATTCCAGCTCAGCTCCTCTGGTGTTGATGAATTTATTCCAGTTTTACACTGCTGTGACCAAACCAGGATTTATTTTATAGTCTGCATCAAAGAATTGGACCATTTCCTTCGATTTTCAGAAGATGAGCTTTCCCTTGGTCTGTAGCCTCTCTCTCCCATGCTTTTCCTATTTGAGATATATTTTTAAAAGTGAATATTTAAAAGAACAAAAACAGACTCTCTACCTGAAAAAATGTGTTGCGCACAGTCTTGCAAACTCTTGCTTTTTAAAGAGAAGTCCCCTGTAGACCACGAAAATGTGCTATGTAAATAAGAGGAATGCTTCTCTTAAGCAGTCCTGGACTCCCTTTGTTTAGCTATTTAGTTATTTTGTTTTAAACTTGATTTAGTGACTGTTTATATCAGCTGCACAGATACATAGAGGCAAAATAGCGAGACTTGCTTTGAAATCCTCAGAACCAGCTTTTGCAGAAGAGCCCTTTAAAACTGGGATAGATCCTTTGGAGGATTTGGTCATGTTTAGAAACCATCCAAAGTAGCTATGACAACTTAATGTTCCAGGGCCAAGATCTTGTGCACATACCAAATCTCTGACACTATCCAAGATCCTTATCCAATGTGAAAAGGAAACTGTAAAATTAGAATTGCCTAAAACAACCCCTAGAGACTATAACTGATTCTTGAGAAGAATTTTTTGTATCTTAAAGACAGCTCTTTCTTAAAAGGTTTAAAGAAGGAAATTTGTAAAAGAAAAGAAAATAGTGAAATAAGTGAGGTGTCCACAAACCCCAGAAAAAACTGGGTCCCAGCTAGGTCCCTGCTTTGTTACTTGTGGTGATTTCTTTATTCTTCTTCAGATGGTTAAATGGACTTGGACTGTTTTAGAAGTCTCTAAAATAAACTAATATAATTTTATTTAATTTAATTTCATTTATATTTTAAATGGGAGCGATATCTAATCTGGGTTTCAGCTCTCCCTAATCTGGATCATCTGGGATTAATTCTAGATGCGGCCGAGGAAGGAATGCTCGGGGAGGCTGATCTCAGCAAAGGCGGGTGGTCAGAGTCTGATCGATCACCACGTACCTGGCCTGGGCAGGTCAGCTGCTGACTGCAGTTTTGGTTGGTTGGTTTTGTTTGTTTTATGCATGGAAATGAAGCATTTGAACTGATAAAAACCTGCTTTTCTATGCACTGCATATGTTGGCTACAGCTACATGTGCTCCGTGGTAAAAGCTGGGCTCTGTGTTAATTCTCTTAGTTATTGATTGTTAATATTGTTTCTGCTTCCTGTCCCTGCATGTGCACAGCAATGAGATTTTCACATCCTGGCTGCATTTATTTGCTTTCTGTTTCTCTGGATATGGCAGGGTGCTGCAAGGCAGGCTTTCCTAAAGGAAGAGAGACCTGGAGAACACCAGGTAGTGATTTAAAAAAAAAAAAAACAAACAGCAGAATAAATAATAAAGTTGCTCATTAAAAAAAAAAAAAAAGTGAATAAATGATGTTTCCGTGTCAGCAGCCATGCTGAGGTTTTAAACATTGGTTCAAGTGGAACCAAACCCAAACCCAAACATTTTAATAATGGTGTATTAACATAGATGTCTGATACAAAGTATTTCTGGCCACTTTTAATGAAAGTGAGTGATATCTTTAGATAAATAGGAGCAGATGGTAATATTCATTATTCCTCCTTTCCACTCCTTTTACTGGTAGCCCAGTGAGTAGTTACCTGGAGAAGTAAAAGACAAAATGGTCAAATCTCCTCTTTAATGATTTCGGAGCAGAAACTGCAAAATGGATATCTCAGCTGAGAGAAATGCCTTAACCTTTGCCCTGTGGGGATCATGCTCTTGAGCATTCTTCATCTACTGAATTAATAAAGCCAAAGGATTTTCGTCACTGAAAAAAAATGTTTAGATGTATTTGCCAGACTTGACATTAGTTAAGTATTGCTTTGACTTGTGAAAACTGCATTTTCAGTGAATAATCTATTATCCAGGAAAAACTGTCCACCATGATAATGGTTATCTGGAAGTCAGTGTTATCTTGGCAACCTTGATGTTTGGCAGCAGATTTTAACTTTACATAATGCTGACTTATTATTAATATACCATATTGCAGATTTTATGAAAGTACCAAGTTTTTTGCATTCTTTTTTAAGCCAGGAAATGCAAAAGATGGGCTATTTACAGGGGTGTGACTTACCTATGCTCTATATATCCTGTACATTTAATGATTTTTCATTTAAAATAGCAATCATGAGGTTAATGCGCGTATTTAGTAATTGAAGACATGTACTTTCTGTCTGAATACAAAAAGTCTCATTTTATGGTTCAAGATATTTTTCATTTTCCTAATGTAGCAGCATTAATGTTGCATTGGCACTGTTTTTCTGTGCTTATTTGACTTGTTGACTGAAGAATGTCTGGCTGGTCCTCATTCAAGGTATCTCTCACACAAGTTAGAGAAATTCTCTCAGTGAAGATTGCTTTGTTTTTAAATCAAGTAAATCAGGAAAAAAATATCTCCAAAGGCTACAAAGCACTTAAGGATAGGGGAGGATGCATTTGGTGACAGCAGTTCAAAACGGAGGTGGGTGACCCTGACATGTATATGGGGATGATGCAATATTTGCTTATTCTTTTTGTCTATTTTTGTTGACTAATCTTTCTATCTGACTCACTGGAGTGAGGTAGGCTGGATATACTGTGGCTTCTCAAAATGAAATGCTGAAGTAACCCATGTGTAACCATAAGGAGAACAAACTGTCATTTCTGACATGAGGCACATGTCCCATCACTTTGTTTCTTACTCAAAGCTGTTTATCACACAATGTAGTATTTCCAGCTTCATACAAAGAGGTTTCTGTGGGGTTTTTTCCTGGCAAGGTTGAATGTAGTCCTATAGCAAAAAGACACTAAATATCAACAAGTAAACAGATAATCTGGCATTAATGTTCAATGTGTTGATTAATTTCTAAATGCATGTTAATTTTGTGTAACTTTCCTATCCCTGTACCAGAATTGAAAGTAGGACATCTGTAAGCCTAGCAATTAAACAAATGAACTAAATGCCTTTTTAAAAAAAAAACTTTGCATGGCAATGGTCCTACAGGTTCTTAAAAAAAAGGGTGTTTTTCCTCTGCTTTCCAAAGCAGAAGCTAATTCACTAATTCTGCTCTGATGTGCATGCATCATGGTCCTGTGTCTCTTGCTTACTAGCAGTAAGAAGATTCACCGCTTCCCTGTTAGTGCAGCAATCAAATGCTGCTACCACAGAAAAACTAGTGAAGCCATGTCACCAGTCTTCCCATTTTCTTTTTTTGAAGGACACAGATCCTCTCTCACTCTCTTTTTTTGTTGTTGTTTTGGTGGTGAGGGGCAGACAAGCTTACTGATATATGCAGAGGTAACTAAGCTTTTTAGATCAGTGTTGGGTATGTTCCTTTTAGGACCAGGCCTACCTACATTAGAAAGTTTTGCTCACACAATGATGTTAGCCTGGGTCTGAAAAACACAGAAAGCCCACATGCCCAGTGGAACTCAGCCAGCAAAGTTCCTAGTGTGGACACAACTGTGCTGCCAGGAGAAAGCTGCTGCCAGATTAACCTTTTGGGTTCAGAGCCTATCATAACTGCAATGGCACAAAATCTCCTTCAGCCGGCAAGATTTGTGCCTGCAACGTTCTGTTGTCATAACTGGGCTGGTGTAACACTCATGGTGACTGTAACTGTAGACAGATCCTAGTCTGAGGCTTACTTGGGCCAGTAGTTGAGATCTACCTTGTGTGAGAAAAAGTAAGAGATAGAGCTGCTGAGAATGGGATGCTGAGGACACAGCAAGAGTTGTTGGCAGGGCTGGTAGTAGGTGTCTCTTTGGACTGCAAGAGGCCCTTTGAAAACTTCCTGCTCCATAAATCAGTTTCCCTCCCTGCCCCAAAGTTAAATTTCTTGTGCGTGCCAGTTTCAACCGGCTGCAGGAACATCTGCTGATGTGACCAGGTTTTCTTTGCTCAGAAATGTGGAGCATTTATGCCCTTGCACTGGCAGCTTTCTTATGCTAAAGTCTGTCACAGGAGGATTGCTCTGTGTAGGAGAAAGGAGCTAGGTCTTCAGCCAGATCCCAGTGGGTCAGTAAATGGCCCTGGTGCTTAGCAGATACAACAGTGAGTAAGAACTCTCTTAGACTGCTTCACAGTCATAGCAAAACTACTGCACAAAACCATAACCCAGCAGTATATCAAGTTCAAAGTGTTTCTTCTGTCATCACGTGCATCTGCCTTGGGTTATCACAAACCCACAGAGAATTACACCAGTGAGGAAATATTCCAAGGTCAGCCCAGGATCAGTCTGGGAGACAGGTGATGACTGTGTTTTTACTAAGCTTTCTGTCTCAAATACCTGTTGATCTAGGAATGGTTTTGTTCCTAGGAGCCAGCAGCTCTGGGACCCTTTAATGTAAGTGGACTAGTTTGGTTACTCTTTCTTCCTGAGGTGAATGTGAGAAGGCTTGCATGGGTTGCAGCAGAGAAACACGGTTGTGATGCTCTTCGACCACAATCAGTTGTCCAAAGCACTTCAGCATGGAAAAGAGGTTACTTGAATGATGATAGGAGTGGGGTGAAGAAGCTGAAGAAAGCATCAAATAGAATTTAAATTATTTAATACATAGGAAATATCTCTGGTTTCTGAGTGCAGAAAATCGGAGGCTAGATGAATATTCAGGGCAAGTATTAGGGCACTGACCTTTACCCTAGGCCTTTGTAAAGCAGCTGTTACTACTGTTTTTATCTCATTAGGAAATAAAAACTGAATGCCCTCCTGCTCTGTCCCATGATGAGGCTGAGAGAGAGCTCCTGTGAAAACAAGGAGGTGAGACTTCCAATAGGGAGGGTATCAAGAATGAGAAAAGAGGAGGAATGATGTCAGGAATTCAGTAAAAAGTTCTGGAGGAACCTGAAGAGTGGTTGCAGCCTAGCACATGCAGTGTTCACATGCACCCAACTTTCTGTTGTATTGGGAAGCTATGTGGGTCTGTGAATGTGCCCATGTCTACTGCTCTACAAAGAAGTCTTCAACTTATGTCCCCTGTGAACCCTGTTGCTTATAGCTTGGAGTACAAGCTGGCCAACCGGGGCTTCTCACCAGTTGGGTGATGGTAAGAGGAGCAGCCTCTTGTGATGGTAAGAAGGGCAGCTGCCCTGTGGCCTAGTTGCTGGGAAAGGGAGTAAGAGGAATATGAGCTGGTACAACTGTCTTGGGGGCATGGTGTGGAGGTACACTGGGGGGGTATCACAGATGCTTACAATAGTGATAGGTGGGAAGTGGACAGGAGGCTCATAAGCAGAGGATCTTCAGGGTCTGTGCTGGGTTACTCTCATACAGGAATCACCTGAGGCAGAAGACTGGGATTCAAAGCATCCCTCACCTTTTAGAGTAAGCTGTGGAACAGTCACTGCTCATGAAGTGGTCTCCCATGGCAAAGTTCCTTCTGATGCTATGTGGGGGCTTCTTTGGTTGCCCCTGCAAAGACCACGAATAGAGCTAAACAGTTGTTTCAATTTAAGGTAGGAACTAGTTATTGATCACATTGTTGTACAGATTTGATAACGTAGGTATTTAGCATCAATATGTTGTAGTGTAATCACAGAATCACAGAATTGTAGGGGTTGGAAGGGACCTCCAGAGATCATGAAGTCCAACCCCCGTGCCAAAGCAGGGTCCCTAAGACAGATCAGACAGATAGGCGTCCAGACGGGTCTGGAGAAGGAGACTCCACACCTCCCTGGGCAGCCTGTCCCAGGGCTCTGTCACCCTCACTGTGTAAAAGTTCATCTGCATGTTGGTGTGGAACTTCCTGTGCTCCAACTTGAGGCCATTGCCCCTTGTCCTGTCCCCACAGACCACTGAAAAGGGGCTGGCCATTTCACCCTGTTTTGACATTATTGAAATTAAATTATTAGTGAGTCAAACACAGTCATTCTGACAAACTGTATGCTTTGGAAAGTTTTCAGTTTCTTCTTCCATTTGAAGGTTTAATAATCCAAGTCTAAGAATTTCTAAATGAATTTCTGATAAAAAAAGGTTGCTTCAAAACAAAATGGAAGATGTAGGATACAGCAATCAAACAGAGTCTATCAGTGGCTCTCTCCCTGGGAACTACCTGTTTGCTTGCCAGAGATTGACAGGTCAGCAAACGTGACTGCAGTCAGACCAGCTTTTGTAAATGGACAGAGAACATGGTGTAGGGTCTGCTGCTTTCTCACCATGGAGGAAACATCTAGCACCAGCCTAGAGACAATGGTAACACTCTTAGAAGCTCAGAGATGGAAGAAAGAACCGCAAGAGAACATGAAACATTTTTTTTCCAAACTAGAAAAGCCTTTGCCCCTGAGTATTTTTAACTCACATATTTCAGAACATGTCAGACAATTGATTAGCAATCTGTTGCTGAAGTGATGTATTTATCTGATGCGTGGTTTCACTTAGCAGCTACAACACGTACAGCAAAGAGTTGAAAAAAATGAACTGGAACTCTATGCAACATCTTTTATTCAAAACAGATGTATTATTTGGTATATGTTTAACATTCTCCACGTAATCCCATCTTGATCCTTAACCATCATGCATTAGAGTGTTGCTTTTAAAGAAGATGAAAATGGGCTGCTAAAATGCTGCCCATATAATCTGAATTATTTTCAGCCCTGTTGTTAAAGCTTAGAGATAAATTCTCTTTTGAACTAAGGTTGAAGGCATTGTGTTTGATATATTGGTATAATTCCTGCAATATAAATACTCATAAATTAAGTTAGCTGTACAGTATGATTTCCTGTAATCTGTTTCCAGAATCAATATTTTATTGAATGAACTTCTTATTTTAACTTCTCACTTACTGACCCAGTGGCACAGCTGTAATGTGTGCTTGATCACTCACTCTCCTTTATTTTTTTTCTAAAATCAGACTTGACTATGCAGCAGTGTAGACAGGTCATGTTTTTGGAAGCAGTGCACGTAATATTGTGTGGAGAGAGACTGAAAGTACCACTATCGTGCCCTAATGTAGAGACTCCCGTCTAAACATCCTGTAGTAATTCAGAAAATGGCTATGTAACATTACCCCCATTTTATGGGCAGGAAAACTGAAGTCATGATTATTTCCTTCTTAAAGGATGCTTAACTTTAAGCACCTAGTATTACATTGACTTTTCTAAATGTGGATTTTATTTCTAAAAATCATTTATACACAGCAATTATAATTTAGTTCATTACTCAAAATTTGTTGCAAGCTTCTGCCAGCGAGTGTACAACCACGTGCATGCCGACAGATTGTTTATTCTGGGCAGGTAAAATTCTCTCACCTATTGCACCCTGCTGGGAATGTGTTAACAACTAAAAGCAGCGGGAGATGAAGATGCTCTGCACTAGATTTGGTGGCTGGGGTGGTCCACTGACATCTGATAGTTCAGCCTTCTCCTGTTTTTTGCCCTTGTGACTGCGTGAACAAACCAAGCTTCAAGCAGTATGATTACCACATGCTGCTCTGGTTTTAGCCTCTTTTGGTTTGTGTTACAGTAGCATAAACTATTTAGTAATAGTAGCAGTAGTAGTGGGATTAAACCTTTTGCTGCATATTCTCCGCAGCAGGCAATATTTGATCTATTTCTAATGAAGTGACAAGGACAGACATTTGGAATTTTTCCCTTGGTTAACATTTGACAGAATTACAACTGCAGAGATACATATTTGTGTGCTTTCTTCCTCTGATGTTACCTGTACATAATTATACAATTCCTGCACAACTCTCTACAAGTCATCTGTTCCCTGTATTTAGAAGTAACCTAGTGCAAGCAGTCTTCTAGACCAGAGGGGCAATCCCCCTACTCAGTAAAATCCAACAAGAGCGAGACCAGTTGTTTGATTAAGAAAGGCAGAAACAATGACATGCCTTTGGGGAACACTTTAGAGGATAGACATCACAGGTGGCTAAAATAAAATTTAAAAAAAAATGAGAGCTCTACAATGAACACTTGAAAAAAAGCAACCAAAAATACTCATGGTGATGTTGGTCCTGATGGTCTTACACGTAATGGTTTTTTGCATCTCCTGTGAAAGAAACCTTCTAAAAGCAGAATTGCAGCTTTCATCACTTAACCCTTCTTGATTATAAAGGAAATTTCAGTATACGAAATCTAAAATCTGAAAAAAGACAGCAAAGATCCCAAAACTCTCTTTTATTAAAAAAAATCTCAAAGCCACTTATATATTTTTTCCCTCTAGAAAAGCCTGTGATTTTTCTAAGTGCTTAGGACTGGAAATACTTAATATTTAATAATAATAAAAATGTTATGAATAGAATAAAATACTGGTTTAATTAATACTAATTTAGTGTATTTGTACCAAATCATGGTACCTTCTTCAACATCAGTTTTGTAGTAATGCACAGATCCTGTGCTGTATCCTTGTCAGGAACACAAAAATTGCTAGTAATCACCATCAGTCCAGGTGTACCTTCAGGTACTTCATGCTCCCTGGAGCTTTCGGTTGCTACAGCAAAACCTGTTACTTAATCTTTAAGCTGCAGAGCCAATGATTTCATCAGCTCCCTCTCTTCAAACTGCTCCTTGCTCCCTTTTTTCATTTCCCCTTGCTTGTTCTGTGTCTGTGCTATATATACTGCATCACCACAATTAAACATACAGTGATCCCACTGTGGCTTTTGGGGCTGGAGGGTGGAAATGCAGGGGAAGTACTAACAGAAAAATTGCTCTTTTGGTGGTGGCCAGAACAACTGCATTAGTTGAAACCACTTTTTTTTTTCTTCTAATATCTGAAAACTAGTTTCTGATGTGGTAAAAACTACTATATAGATGGAGTTCAAGAAGGTTGAGGATATGTGAAGACATATTTTTATAAAGGGAAAGCTGGATTGTTTTATAGTTAGGGGTTCTGTACTTCAAATGTCTCTCCAGATAAAATTCCCAATTTCTTTGTCCTCAGACATTTTATTCTAGATGGACAAACAGAGAATCAGCAAGAAGGTTTAAGTTGTCTTCATAGATGCGGTTTCAATAGTTTTACTTGGACATCTTCATCTATAGGTTTGTATGTGAATGATGCCATCATAAAATGCTGAGACATCACAGATATACTGCCAGTTCAGACCTGTTACTGAGAAATCACCTGAAGCTGGCAAATACTGACTTCATATGAGCATGATATGAACCTGGCTTCTAGCCTCATTTTCTGCTACAGAATTGCCCAGCACATTGCTCTTGATGTCTCTGAAGATTTTAAACTCCATGAAGGCTGGTGTCATTTACCAATGGAGTTTAAAATGCAGTTTGCAAGATCTGATGTTTCCAAGGACTGCTGTGTAGTGCTGTAGCATGAAGGAAACAGACCTCCAAAAGATGCCACCATAAGAAAAGAGCAAGGAAAAGACCATGGAAAAGACCATTCCTGGAATATGTGTTGGCACCACAAAAAGTGCAGTAGTCTGGAGAAATAATGAATTGGAGCAGAATAATATTATATCAGCTCTGTATGCTTTTAATAAGTAGTTGGAAAGTCTTTCACAAGGCATTTCTGTTCAGTTTTATCTCATTCAGGGATAGAAGTTCTTAATTTGGCCCCACAAAGAGCTGAACTTCGTGAGCAGGCACATGTTAAAAGTTTTGTTACACTGGCATGGGAAGCTATTTCTTTCGTAAAACATTGAAGATTTATGTTCTCACTTCAAACAGAATTAAAGGCATAGGGCCTGATCTAGAGCCCTTTGAAGTCACTGATATCTGCACACTGACTACTATGAGCTTTAGGGCACTCTCTTTTCTAGTACAGCAGGTCAGGATAGAAAGGGAAGGATACTACATCCAACAAAACCAACCCCTAACTTCCTTGCTACTTGATGACTAAGCATAAAGACCAGTTTTCCAGCTCTCCATTGACTGGGTGCAACTAACACTTATTGCCCAGGCTCATGCATCTCCTGGTAAACCACTGTTCATCTAGTCTCAAATCTACACAATAAAGGAACCGGATAATCAATGACACTCTCATCTGTCCATATTTAAACATTTATGGGATAGATGTTGACAGATGATCTCACCATCTAAACTCCCTTTGTAGTTGATGGAAGGATAAAGACTTGTCTCATATTTTCCTATACACATTTCCAAATAAGCCAATGTATATCCACATGTACGATTTGAAAAACTCATAAAGGTTGTTTTAGATGGTGTCATGACAAAACTTAAGGAATAGGATTAGATGCTCTTACCTAGGCTTGTTTTCTTGTCTACACTTTACTGATGTGAAGTGAAATCAGAGTGCTTTAGGCAACCAGAAGTATGAATCTATTGGGACTCCAGCATAAATATATACAGCAGATATAAATGCTAATAAAACTCAGAGTAGGTGACACCTCTTTGGAGTATTTATAACTGGTATTCTGTTTACAAGTAACCATTACATTAAGGGTGTGGGAATGTCTACAGAGAACTAGGTTGAAACTTTGTTTGGGCCATGGTAGTAATGTGTTCAGCATCCTATTCCTGTTTTGGGCCTTTGCATACAGGACCAAAAGCTGTACCATCATCGATGCAGAGAGTCTTTTCTGTCCTGTACCCAGATGATCAACTTTCCCCTTGTGATTCATCCTGCAGTCTCCCTCTGAAGGAGAGTTGCACTCTGGGAGTCACAGACCCCAGAGACTGCTTAGTTTCCTGAGAATAGATGCAACCGCTGCTATCTTTGTACAAAACCATTTATTTTAGTACAAAATTAGTATCTTGTCCAGCCCCAAAAGCTTTTATAATGAGGCTAAAACCAAGAGAAGTCCCAGTCCTCCCTCAACATGTGTGATTTTATCCAGCACAAATGTTGCAAAAACAGCTGTTCTGACACATCTGGAATCACAAGGGGACTGATGAAAAACCTGGAAGACAGATACTTCCCAGTCTGAGCTTTCTGTCATAGGAGCAGGCACCATAATGCAAACCTGACTGATTTGTTGCAAAAAAACATGGATGGAAAAGGTCTTTGTAGTCAGTTGCTGTTTCCTAGTTGTTCATGAAGTGATGGAGCCCTCTCATGTTTCACTAATGTAATCAGTGAGTCGCCATTGTAAGCCGGAGAGACAGGCGATAGATTTGGAGCTCTTGAACGCAGACAGAAGTGTTATGTACTTGGGAGATCTGTGTTTGACTGATAACAGCCTAGTTCAAGTTGTAAGCCTATGGCATAACTACACTAGAATGAAGTGCTGTACCGTTTTTTACTCTGATCCTGATTGCTTTGGTAGGGTGAGCCAGCAGAGAAAATTAATAACGAGAAGAAAACCAAGCACAATGAACCAGCCCGTTCCCATGGGATGCAATGCCTCTCTGGGCACAGCTGGGTCCTGCTGCTGCCCATGATGGTCCTCTCCTGGGCAAGGGTGGTGCAAGGCTCTCTGCACCCCATGACTTCATTGCACAGCTCCTGGTGGCACACTGAGTTGTGACTGAGACTTAGTAACTCTCTCTTCTTCCTCACGTCTTGATACAGAAAGGACTGCCAGTCCTTTTGAAAAAGTCTAATTGGTGTCATTAAAACCCACTCATTTAATACAAAAGTCTTGTATTACAGCAAACCAGCTGTTCTGTCCACAGAAAACTGACCATGTTTTCATTTAAGCCATATCCCGTTACTGATGTTTTCATATTTGTGATACATTTACATAAAGTTTATGGTCAAAATATGTCTTTCCTCTCGTGTGTTTATGTGTTTCATGGTTCAGTACATCTGTGGAACTGTTTAAAACTCTGACTCATTGTGGCTTTCTCTCACTGATTTCTCATTGGAGAGAAGTTCTTATCAGGAGAGGCTGAGGGAGCTCGGGCTCTTCAGCCTGGGGAAGAGGAGGCTGAGGGGAGACCTCGCTGTGCTCTACAGCTACCTGAAAGGAGGTTGTAGTGAGGTGTGGGTTTGCCGCTTCTCCCCGGTGACCAGCGGTAGGACAAGAGGAAATGGTCTCAAGTTGCAGCAGGGGAGGTTCAGATTGGATATTACAAAAAATTACTGAAGCATTGGAACAGGCTGCCCAGGGAGGCGGTGGTGTTGCTGTTCCAGGGGGTGTTTAAAAACAGGTAGATGTGGCACTTCAGGAGATGGTTTAGACGTTACAGTGGTGTAGGGCTAATGGCTGGACTTGATGATCCTGAAGGTCTTTTCCAGTCTTGATGATTCTGTGATTATTTCTAAAGTAGGTTTCACCTCCAAGCTGTTCCCTGCTCTCCTACCTCCTGGGGAGGAGCACTCATCTGCTGAAAATACTTGGGGTGTCTGCGTATGACTGTGTCCCGGTCAGCTGCAGGAACTGAATGCACCTAGAGGTGGGCAACCTGCTAAGACCTGAGTTAGACACATCCACTTGGAGCTTTATCTTATTGGGGACTCAGAGACCACCTTTATAGAGCTTGCAGGGCATCGTGTGGATATAATTCTCATTGATCCTTAATAAGACTTGGGTGTCTTTTGTGCCTCTGGAAAATCACCCTGATCTAACTAGACAGAGTCACTTCTCTCTACCTTAACAGCCAGTTCTCTTATCATATTACCTTACACTTTCTAGCACAGTGGGAACGTTGGTGAGGGTAGCATGTTCATGTATGAGGGAAGGATTTAACTCTCTGAATGGACCTGGGTGTCATCAGTTTAGCGACACTGTTCAGATAAGTGAAGAAATGCTACATGATAATTCATGCTTGTGGTATCATGAATTATCATGTAGCATACAGTATCACAGCAGCCACTGTACAAGCTTACTACGAAAATTATCTGTAGAATAGCTTTCACCTTCATAAATGCACAGAGGAAAAGGGGTTTGGTTGTATTAGCGTGAGTCTTCAAAAAAAAAAGAGGTTATCTATTACGCAACTCACTCTTAGTTTTTAAACTTTGCCAGGTGAAAGAGGCACACTTTGGTCAGGACAGAGTCACATCTGAATCAGTCAAATTGGGGAAAAAACCCTTCCAGTGGCACAGTGTATAATAGCCAATTAAACATGCTTGGGACTGTCCTTAGCTCTGGGGCCAGAGTGCCTGGAACTGCCCATATTTACATTAGCAAACTACTGTTTCTTAAAACAGGGCGTTTGCCCGTCAGTTACCTATTGGGAGCAGTCCCTGGGTTGTTTCAGCTGCCAAATTGTGGCTGGGAATTATTTGGAAGAGTTTTAGATGGCCTGGGCCAAGAAGTGCCACTGAATGTGCTAAGAGTGCAGCCAGCCCTGTCCCGCGGCCTGCGGACCGCCCAGGCGCTCGCTTTATTAGTCTGTACGCAGCTACCGATTTCCACGGTTCTAAAGCAAGCAGGGGCCGTGGCCTTATTTATAGGCTTTAGTCATTGCTTCACTGTTGGTGGCCCTCTATAGAGGCCTGAGGTGTATTTTACTTATAAAACATTGCATATTTAGAATTCTGTGATGATAAAAGTACAGCTTTGTGAGAAGGCATGAGGTTCTTGAGAGGAACCGTGATAAATTGCCTTTCTTTTCAAAAAGAGTAAAGAAAAGACAATACCAGGCAGGTAAATCATGCCTGAGTGGTCTCCTTGACTTCCATGATAAAATCACTGGATTTGCAGAGGAAGGGGGAGAACTGGATGTTACTTTAACGAGGCCTTTCAACATCATCAACAGGGTTCAGAGGAGGGCCATGAAGATGATTAGAGGGCTGGAGCACCTGCCCTACGATAAGAGGCTGAGGGAGCTGGGCTTGTTCAGTCTGGAGAAGAGAAGGCTGCGGGGGGACCTCATTGCAGCCTTCCAGTCCCTGAAGGGAGCTTATAAGCAGGAGGGGATTCAACTTTTTAAAAGGATAGACAATGACAGGACAAGGGGGAATGGATTAAAGCTAAAGGAAGGAAGGTTTAGATTAGATATTAGGGGGAAGTTTTTTACAGAAAGAGTGGTGAGGTGCTGGAACAGGCTGCCCAGAGAGGTGGTGGATGCCCTGTCCCTGGAAGTGTTCAAGGCCAGGTTGGATTGGGCCCTGGGCAACCTAGTGTAGATCCAGGCCTGAGGTTGGTGGCCCTGCCTGTGGCAAGGGGGTTGGAGCTCTGTGATCCTTGGGGTCCCTTCCAACTCATACCATTCTATGATTCTATGATGATTCTATGATCATCCTGCACAACACTGTAGTACCCAAGTTAGGACTTTATGGTCTGCATGGGTGGACAAATAGATAGATAAGAAGAGGGATGATCAAGCTCAGAGTGTAGTGATTAATGGGTCGTACTCAAGCAGGAGGTCAGTGACAAGGGGAACACCACAGAGGTTTCTCCTGGGACCAATCCTGCTCAGCAATGATGTGGAGGAGGTGATGGATTACATGTTTATGAAGTTTGCAGATGATGCCAAATTGGAGGGACCAGTCTTGAGGGCAGATCCAGAATGACCTGGACAGGCTGAAGGAGTGAGTCATCAGGAACCCTTCAAAATTCTACAGGAATAAATGCCAAGTCCAGCACTTGGAGGGAAGAATGCCCCTGCAGTGATACAGGTTGGGAGAGCAGCTCTGCAGGAATGGCCCTGGGGGTTTTGGCAGACAGCACGTTGACTGTGAGTCACATCTGTGCCTGGGCAGTACTGATGGTTAATGGCATCCTTGGCTGTACTAACCAGACCACAATCAATAGGTTGAGGGAAGCTACCATCATCCTTTACCCAGCATTTGATGGACTGCACTTTAAACATACTGTTTTACCCACCCCTCCCAATACAAAGAAAGACATCAATAAAAGGAAGTGAGTTCAGTGGAAGACCACCAGGATGGCCTGGGGCTAGAGCACTAGTCTGATGAGGAGAGGCTAAGGGAACTGTAAATGAGATGGTTTCAGGGGAGAACCGAGGGCCCTCTTCTACCCACACGGAAATTATGAAGATGGAGTCAAGCTGTTCACAGTGGTGCATGGTAGGAGGATGGCAGACAAAGGATGCAAGTAGAAAGAAGAAAGGTTCATGTAGCGTATAAAAACCCCTCACTTTTTCACCAAGAGGCCAGTCAAACAATGGAAGAGGCTGGACAGAGAGGTTGTGTGGCCTCCATGCTCAAAGGCTTTCAAGACCCATTGGATTGAAGCCCCTAACAAGCTGGTCTGACCTCAGAGTTGTCCCGGCATTGAGCTTAAGGTTGGATTGAGCCCCCTTCCAACCTGAATTATTCTATGAAATGAGGTCAGATCCTCTGTGATTCACTGAGGGTCCCCCTCAAAGGCAACTGCATGCTTGGCCCATGACAGTATCAGTGAAGTGATGGTTCTTTTACAGCTTCATCTCTACACAATGGCTGTAAACAGAAGAAATATGTGCAAGTTCAAAATGTTAAAACCACAAGTGTAATAAATATCTCAGTTTAATGTCAGCGAGTTAATGCTGAGAAAGTAAAACAGAGCTTCAGATTATCTTCTCCCCTCAAGACCAACTATCTTCACAGACAGAGGATGCCACAGAAGCAGTTTATGAATAACCTATTTCAACAACAGTATTTGTGGCTTACATATCAGTGTGGTACCACTACTGCAGCTGCTCTTTCAACAATTTGGCTTATGTACATGCACTTACCCAGCAATTAAAATACATACTTTGAGGAGTGTGGTAATTCCACATGCAAAATTTCCTGGGTGGGCTGCAAATCCCATATTATACATTTTGGCAAGTCATTGAAATTTCTTAACCTTTCCACATAATTGTTCTTACTCTCTTTTCCACCTTACAACGTCTCAACATAGATAATTTTTTAGAAAACTAAGGACCAGGTGGTGTTTCTGGGGAAAAAGAACAACTAAAAATATTTCTATACAGTATTCAGTCAGTGGCAGTGTCTTGTACCATATTACATGAGATAATTGATCTAATGTAACTTGACATTTTACAAGAACACGAAGCATCAGCCCAAAACTGTCATAAGATGAAAGCGCTTATGCCAGACCTAGAAAGCAGCGTAGAGCAGTGTAACATGCCAATTAGATGTGTCCATTTGTGTTACTTGCAGTCAGTGGAAGACAGCATTTTCTTCCTTCCTTCTAGAGAAACCATCCATACGAGTTATGAATGAGAGACTGAAGCTGTGCGTGGCTCAGCTTGTTTATCAAGAACAGCAAGGACCACATTCTTCCACTTGCCTGGCATGAAGCATTGCTTTTTAATTTAGCAGGACCTTCTGGGCTACTCAGTCCAATTAGGGCATTAGAATCAGGCTCGTGTCTTCTGAAAATATTTGCCACTGTTCCCATTTCAAGACTGCAGTAACGATGAGAGGCAGAAATGATCCTCTGGAGTGGCCACCTAGTTATTAAAAAGTAGCCTAAATGTAAAAGATAAACCCTGGTAACAAGTTTCAACCACTAACCCCACAGGCTGAATTTCAAAGCTGAGCCTAAAGTTACAATGTCGTCCATCTCATAGCCATCTGGCTGTCTTTTCTTTCCTACTCATTTAAACACAGTTTTATACAGGCCATTCGTTTGGGTTGTGGGTTTTCCCATTCAATATGTACAGGCTTGCCTCCTTTTCCCAGCACTTAACCCTCCAGTGTCCTGGAGGGCTGTGGTCTGATCCAGCTGTGCCGGATCCCTGGAGGTGATGGGGCTGAGGGGGGTGAACTCTGCAGCCTTTGATCACAGGTCTCCTCTCCTACAAAATTCATCTGTGACAGGTTGCTGAGAACTCTCGCTACCATGCTTCTCTGGTTTAGGTGTGGCCATATGTTCAAGCATAAATTGATGGGCCACTTAGGCCTAATCTATCATTTGATTTTCCTGGTTTTTGGGGGTACTGGGAAATTTAAATCTACTTACTTAAGTCAAACTATGGAAGGATGCAATATAGAGTGAAGCAGACTAATGTGATAGCTGGCTGGCCGCATCTTGTTAGTAAAGAAAAAAAGTATTAATATTTGATGTATCTCTTGTGGCCCTTCCACCTTGTTTCTATTAGACATTGTATTTCTTCTAGCTTACCTCCAGGAAAAAAAAAAAGAAAAAAGGAAAAGATTTATCTTCATTGGTATCAATCTAACAATCATAGATTGTTAGAGTGCTAAATTAGGCATACCCTTGGGATTTCTGTATCAAAAAACCCAGAAATACTCATAATTTTTCTCCACCTCACATAGGGTTCCCTGTCAAAAGCAGATGTAACTGATATAGCCATCTGATCCTTGTTTCCTTTCAAAATGCTTATCTGTGTAATTATACCACATTACACAGCTTTAATTCTCCCCTAACTGAAGTCAGTAGAAAAATTTCCATTGCTTTTAATAGAGAAGGAAAAGCTAGAACCCATGCTAGTTAAACTATGTACAAATTTTTCAACTGGTTTTAGTGGAAGTTGGACTAGGCCCCCGTTCTCCACCTGAAATTCTGACCCATTTAGTTTAATCTTTTACCAAATCTCCATTGCTGATTACACCGAGTAACCTTGCCTGCCATGAGCAGGCAAAGGAAATATTGGTGTCTGGCTTTTCAGTCCTTTCTCTCACTACTAAATTAAAGAGCTTTCTAATAAAAGAAAGCCTGACCCAAAGGCTGCTGAAATCAGTGGAAAGGCATCCACTGAAAAGGGTTTTAAATAAGGCTTACCATTTTGAAGGCACTTAACTCACATACAGCCATTCCTTCATGATGAACATTTGTAGCTGGGGCTAATAATAGTTTTTAATGTTCATTCTGATTAAGCTCTTGTAATATGTTTAATGATGTGTCCAATGTTAGCTTACATTTCAAGCATTATACATGTTTATCTCTACTGGCAGTTATCAACTTATCCATATATAAAAATGCTGTGATTATTTAACTCTTATAAACTAAGCTCCTTCTATAGGATCAAAACTGGAGAGAATTACTTCCTTTTTTAGCCTCCTTTATTAGAAACAGTTTTATATTGGTCTTTCAGAATGGTCTCTTGTCAGGTTCTCTGATAGATACTGTCATTCTGGTTCTTTAAAATTGTTCCTAATGTTTTTCCCCACCTCTATATATTGTATTATCTGCAAAAAATGCATATCAGTGGAGAGGAGTTTTGTACACATGCTAGTCATCAACATATTAAGCAATGATAATTTTGCTTTCAAGTGAATTTCTGAATAACGTTAATCTTTTTTCCAGGGTGACTTCCTATCTGCCTCTTTTCTATTTGTTTCTGACACAAGCAAAATCCCACTGACAACTGAGGGACAGGCCTGTACACCCGCACCAATGCCTTGCTCGGTACTCTCCATAGGCAGAGGAGGTAGACATGTCACTAGAATCTCTTCCTCCTCTTCCTCTCTCTAACCTGTCACGTTTTGCAGAACTGGTGTCAGCTGCACAATCAGAATTGGTTCTCTGTCCAAAACTCTCTGAAGTTTTGAACTGGAGGAGGGGTTTAATCTGGGCCTTGCCCCAAGCAGAAACACATTTTGAAAGCTGAACTTAAATTCTCGTTCTGAAAGCTGCATTAGTATTAGCAAACACTCTTTACTGTCGCTGTGGGATACAGCACTTTAAATCAGCTATTTCATGATGGAATTTTCCTCCCCTTCCTCAGAGGCTGTGAACTGTTCAATCTAAGTCAAGCAGAGCACTGGCAATATTTGCAGCCCCCTTTGGCAAGCGAACAGCAAATGACTCTCAGCTGGGATTCTGTCCCAAAACAACTATCCCTATTGGAAACCTTAGCTAAAACAAGGAGCACCACATCTGTAATCTATACATTTCTCCTGCAGGCCTCCTAAAATAAGGATAGATAAATATAGAAACCTGTCGGGGCCAGCATGTGGGGATGAAACTTTTATTTGAAGGGGGAAGAACAGACAGTCATGTCTGAGCCCTGCTCCCAACCTGCGGTGCAAACCTTGGTGGGATTCGCACCTAGCTGGCTTTTCAAAGTTACCCTGGGAGGGTTGCCAGCATGGAGGAGGCATGACACTGGAGCTGGGGTGAGGAAAGACATGTCTGTGTCAGAAGATGCTGTCTATTTCGGTGCATCCTTCTCTTGAGGAGCTTGCAACTCTAAGTCTAGAGGTTTAGGCACCAGAGTTTAGTTTTCTAGAGACTGCTTCTGCCACATCCCTTGTTTGTGCTTCTAGAAAAGTTGCTTCCTCTTTTGGTGCCTGTTTCTCTCTCCTCCTTTCACTGGCTAGTTCAGCAGTGCAGGGTTACACACACAACATGCTGCAAGAAGTCTTCACCTCAGCAGTCCATAAGCCCTCTAACATTAATTTGCAGAAAATGATCTGTTTGGGCAAGTCTGGGCAGTATGTGCTACTCCCAATGATACATGTGCGCAGGCAGTGCTGTTGGATGCAACTTGATTAATGACAGAGAATGAAGTAGAGGAAAGCAGACAAGAAGACTTGCTTGAACAGCAAAGCAGCCCAGCTCCTACTCAGGCACAGATGCATTGCTGTTACAGAGCTAACAGGAGGTAAGAGCCCTATCTGTCTTTTCACTGCTGTCCTGAACTGCGGCATCAACCCCCACACACCTTGACCACAATAACAGTGTTAGTATCAGAAAGTAGCAGGAAACCCAGACAGCCCCTTTGCTCTGTGGTATGTGAAGTTTGGGATATTGTCCTAACCTGGACTGTGGTTTTTGCAGTAGGAAAATCCCTCTAAGGGGCTCCCAAAGAGCCCAGTGATACTGAATTGTGCACAAGTTGTCCACTTCACCTAGACAAGTCATAGAAAAGCCAGCAATAATCTCATCTTCAGAGTAAATACTTGTGAAGTGGGGATAAGTAATGCCTTTTGCAGGGTGACTGCTGATGTATTTGTTGGGATCCCTTTGAAACTCCAGAGGGAAGGCACTGCAAAAGTACAATGCATTACCATCTCCAAAACTGGGAGCTGAACAGATAACATATCTGAGACAACAGAACTTCTCTGTATGAAGTGCTGCACTGGAATCTATGAGAGTGAGAGTTGGCACTTGCAGAGATAATCACTGGAGCTGAGGCAGGGTTAAATGTTGCATTAATACACATGACAGGTCACCGTCCTTTAGTTGTGCCTTCTGGGAGGAAGTAAATAAATGTGTCAGCTTAATCTAGCACGTTAACCTTCCTCTTAATCCTACAATTTACTTACTAGGGGATTTGTATAATCTACCCAATAAATAAGGACAGTAATTATTCCTACTACAGAGGGCTGTGAGAAATATTTGCAATGAAGCTTGAAGCTGGATTTAAAAGCTGTTTTGGTTTTGTTAGAAACACAAAAGTCTGGCCAGGTTTCTGGAAAATTCCACGGGGCCCGGTGCAGGTGGAAGCTCATTTTCTGTAAGTGTATGTGTTTGCTTAGCCAAAGTGTAGATCCAGGGTTGTACATGGTCCTGAAGAGGAGGTAGCTCTAGGATTATATATGCAGGAGCACACTGTGGGCAGCCTTGTGCTTCCTGTAGGTCCAGCCACTGCATGATCCCACCAAGAAGTCTCACAGTGGAGAAAAGCAATTTAGCCCTATCCATCCCCAGTCAGCAATATTGCCTTCTCCGTACATCCGTGGATGCCCATCTGTTGCATCAAATCTGTTTCTTTAACTTCCCTTTCAGGAGAGGACTTCAAATGTGACTTGAACAATCAGAAATCTCATAAGGACAATTAGCAGGACTACAAGTGAAAGTCCTACAGGACTCAGCAGAGCAGAAAGGCCTTTTCCTCCCATAGCAATGGGTGAACCCATTCCTTCCCTGAAGATAAAAATGGTTTTCAGAGTTTCCCAGGACACACAGAAAATAGCATGGTGCTGTTTGAGGGGTCAGTCTGTAAAGAGCAGCCTTTGCATTCTCCTGAACTCCTCTTTTCCTAGATTATGTATGAAGGGCAAAATCTTCACACTGCGAAACACTGGACAGTACAGGTGTTGACCAGGACCTGTCCCATTGCAAACACAGTCAAGATCAGCAACTGAAAAAAGCCCTATCTACTGGAGAAAGGGTTTATTTTGTGGCTATTTCTCATTGCTACGGTTGTGTTTCCAGCTACAAGAAAGATGGAGACATCGGGGTTTATACTTGTGATCACTGTAGTTATTTTTTGTTGATCTGATTTTGTCAATATAGATTCCCTCAACACACACTTGCACACACAGCTTGATTTAGGAGGCTTGGGGTGAAGGGACATTTGGACATCTCCCATTATTAATGTTGCTGCAAGTGTCTACCCTGAATACATGTACATGGAGGACTCATGGCTGCTCACATTCATCGCCATCTGTTCAGATGGCAGGGTGCCCACAAAGACACTAACTGGACTTTTATCCCAGGATACAGGTATTCTGAAATAGGAGGGTCACTTAGGCCACACTTTAAACAATATTAACACTGTCTCTTCAGCAGGACAGCTTTCCTCGTGGGTAATTAATTGAGCTTCCAGCAGTGTCTGTCAGCTGTTTGCAACAAGCTTGTTTGCTTGACTAAGCAGCCATGATGACACTCAGTGCTCTGCTTCCTATCAGGACTTAAGCATGGGGGACTTGGCTGTGTGAATCAGGCTTTTGAGTGCTCAGTTCCTGTACCTGTGCATGCAGCAGACTATAAGGGAAGTCAGCTTTGAGCTGGGCCTTACAGAGACTGGAAACCAAGCCTAGGGCAGCTGGTTAGAATTAAATGGAAGAAATCTGAGTAGATAAGGGAATTAGAAAGGTTTAAGGCTATGCAGTCATTCACAGTATGGAAATTGTTGCACCTGCTTTCAAAACTCTGTGCAGAAGAGAAATCTTCTTAGGGACTGTTTTGGTATACAGGGGGCTTGTCCTGTGTTATCCTGTACTGGGGCAACAGGGCGTCTCAGAGGTGGGATCTTCTTACACTCCTCAGCTCATGCTTTCAACTACTTCTGTAGGTAATGTGGTAGACTCCCATATACAATCTTTTAAATCTAGAAATAGAGGCATCAACGCTTAATAATAAGTTCTTAAAATATATGCTACTTTTACCATTATTTAAAGACTTCAGTAGCCTCTTCAGCATTTACAGCACCTTCCAGACACTGTAATTACCCTTTCATACCACACAAAAATATAACAAAAACCCCAAAAATACAAACAACAGAAACCAAAAAACCAAACCCTGGTGTGCTTTGTGAAACATAGAAGAGAGATAGCTGTCTCCAGATGTGTGGGAAGCTGCCTGTGATCCTGCTATAACACACCCATTACTCATCTCTTTTGAAGCAAAACCAAACTTGATAGTTACATCAGCTAATCCATTTAGAAGCCCTTTTATGACTGTTAGCAGCAGTTATTTTCACCTTTAAGTGGGCCAAGTAGAGCGCTGAGACCTAGATCTGAAGGAATGAGTAACTCTTAACAGCCCTAAGCAGCCACACTTGGAGCCTCCACCTGTGCAAACTCCATCTAACACTCCAATAGCCCCATTTAAGCTCAGCTTGGGTGTTTTTGTCTTCTCCTAAACTACTTTATAGGTGTGCATGTGTCCTGTTCTGCATCCTGCTGCCCCAGTTCTTTTACTGGCCTTCCTGGATGGACCCAAAAGATGTGTTGCAGGTAGCTTTGTGTCTCGTCCTGTCTCTGGTATTTTTTCCTGGCTGAAAAATTTGTTATAGGTAGCCCTTCTTCCAGGTTCATTTTGTGCTCTTCAAGACTGTACTCTCTGGATGGAGCCTAGGCTAGTCATCATCTCACCTGGCCTGAGGCTGTTGGTGGACATGGGCGCTGCCACTGTCCCTGCCCTGTTCGTGCCCTGAGGAGTGAGGGAATTGCATGGCCTGCAGTGGAGTCTCCCTCAGCTGTTGGTTTGTTCCCCTGGGAGTCCTGCTGCTGCTGGATGTTTAGAGTAGGACCTAGGATTTTTCGTGGGTTGTGCTCCTAAGGAGAGCAGGCCCTGGTTCGGAGGTGTTCTGTGTTTTGGGGAGGGGGCTTTTTTTGTTTCTTGCCGGGAAGAGAGAAGAGTGTTTCTTGTTAATTGTGTCAATAGACAATCCCAGCTGGTGGAAATGCACAACAAAAAAAGGCATTGTTTGGCATCTTCTCTGATTTATAGATTGCTTCTGAATGAACTCTTTAACAATAGTATTGGTTCCCATAATACCCGTTAAGTGCAAATGGCTGATTTATTTCCCTGACGTTCGTTCCCATCAGGATGCTGTTCCAAACTGTGCGTGGCAGGGGGATTACCGTGCTTGCTGGGTGGTTGAAGTCACTTGCACTTTAGCCTCTTGCTGCCACCTGAGGCATATGATAATCACCCAACAATGCACTGCCTGTCATCTTGTATTGCTTAGCTCTGTGTCCTACTTAAATGCAGCCTTGTCAAAAGTCGCTTTGAATTATTAGCAGAAAGGCCACCCAGGAGATAACGATCCTGCAAGCAAGGAGTACAGAGCAAGGTATTAATTGGGCATGACAGTGCTATCAATGTGCTGAACAGTTCCTGGGCAATGTATGTGATAGTGTAGTAGGTGAAAGCTTGTAAGGATTGTGCATAATGTTAGCTCTAGCCAAGTAAAGGGATGGGTCGGTGAAAGGAGTTATTTTGCCTTTCCCTGACCAGACTCTGTAAAACCTGAGCTGCCAATTCATCAGTCCCTGCTGTTAGAAAAGGCAAAAATGACTGGGTTTAATCATCTTCAACTCATTTCTTAGTTACAGTTCAGGTGGGAGGATCATCAGCAATTGCTCCCTTGAACTTTTAAGTGGGTAAGGACAGAAGGACCAGACATCACTTAAGTATTGGTGCAGAGTTATGGTGGGGGAAAGGGGCAAATGAGTCTCTTGTCAGAAGTGCCCTGTGCAGTGTGTGATTGCCTCATCAGGGCTATGTCTGCCTAGACAGCTGAGCTGCAGAAAAGTTGCTATGGCTGTGTGAAGGCATCTATAAAGGATCATGGAGGTACCTGTTTTGGTAAGAATATTCTTGTAGGTTGTCTCTATTGATGTGGTGGTATCAAGTTTGAACAGTAGGGGTTGAGATGCAATGAGATGTGATGCAGGGGAGGCACTTTCACAGGTGAAGTAACTGCAAAATAATGGAACTACGAAACCAGATACAAAGACTACCAAACCCCAACCCAACGTAAAGGAGAACTGTCAGCCATTATTGCAATTCCCTGAGGCTCTTGACATAAAGGAAGTGCAAGAGACAAGATGCATAATATTCTGGGCCAGGGAGACTGCAGCCAAATTGTAATTAATACTTAGTAATGGACAGTTAGTGTGGACAGCCTCTTGAGATACTGCAAATGCAGATCTCTGAACCTTTCCATGCATGTTAGAAAGACAGTGACGACTGCAGCTCATCAATTTGGTGGCAGATGAGCAAGGTAAAATCAGTTGTGAAATGTTAGTTTGATGATAGAAACCAGAGGTCTCACTTTCAGGAGAACAGTTGCTTTGGACTTTGTCACTACTGATGAAAAGTTTAGCAAGTATATTTTGCTCTCACCGCAGTGATTACAGACAGGCCTCTTTTAACCTGGAGCTTTTGGTGGACTCTTTAGGTGAGTAGCCACAATGCAGAAACACTAATCCTGCACAGTGTTTTGTTAAAGCTTAGGTGACACCAGTGTGCTGTGAATGATTTGCTAGAACAGGCTGCCCAGATAGGTAGTGGATGCCCCGTCCCTGGAAGTGTTCAAGGCCAGGTTGGATGGGGCCCTGGGCAACCTAGTGTAGATCCAGGCCTGAGGTTGGTGGCCCTGCCTGTGGCAGGGGGGTTGGAGCTCTATGGTCCTTGGGGTCCCTTCCAACTCATACCATTCTATGATTCTATGATCATGAACAAGGTATCTTGGTTCCCTTTGTGCAGAGCACCAAGGCAGCGCTGTTGATGGCTGCTGTGTTAATGAGGGTGAGACTGTGGCTTGTCCATGAATGAATGTGAAGGACGGAGAGTGGTGTTGTTTGGATTTGGGATGGGAAATCACTCTCTTTGCACTTTCCTCAGTCCACATTAACTCCTCTTTCTGATACATCTTGTACCACTTCCAAAAAAAGGAACAGGAAATTTGGGTAGATGTAATCAGAATGAAATGGTTGTGATACTTGAGTGCATTTGCTTCTATAAGTGGAGCTTTGCTTACTGATTGTTCTTTTTTCTGGTGCTGAATTTCTTTGGTGGACATCATTACCAGACTCCTGAGAGGTTTAACTTGATACTTAGAGGAAAGGGAGTAGAGATAATCTTGTTTTCACATATATGTCTCTATTGGGACCAAGTGAGACACTGAATCAGTAGGTGGTTTGGGCATCATCAGGTAACAATTCTTTGGTTATAATTATGTGAAAATACAGACTCTGAGTAGTAGGGACATACTAGAGTAGCTCCTTTGCTCAAGAACTCCTGTTTCTGTCAACATTATACCTATTTTGAGTCCATATGGAAATTAGCAGGCTGAGTGGACTATGTCCTTCTATTATTTTTACTTTGCTGCCTTCTGTATACTACCAAACTTGTAGGTTGTGATTTGTGGCTGAAGGGGGCAGAACTACATGTCTGATACTCAAAAAAAGTGACTCCTTAATATCCAGCTACTAAAGTGTTTCAGGTAGTTGTATCATGTTAGAATCCAAGGTGGAATCCTTATTTGAGGACTTCGGGTACTACTGTACTGGGAGGTGGAAGACTTACTGGGTTTGATATATATAGACCACTAAAAAGCCAGTATAGAGGGATTTACTTGGATGTTTTAGATGTTTTGAATTGAAGGATACAAAAAAGAGTATGAATGAATTTTATGAGTATGTGATCAAAAACCCTAAAGATTTTACTTGAATGACATGACAGTGTGTTTAAGACATTTTTAAACCATGCACTTAAATGTGGTTTTTTTGTGTTCATCTTGAAAGCAAGCTAGACTGTTTAGAAAGGGAACAAACAGCATCTGTTATTATTATTATTTTTAATATATTCTTTAGGATATTTCTTTCAGATTTTCACTCTCTCAACTTGCTCAATGTGACCTATGAAAAATTAACCAACCTGGAATCTGGTAACAGTACAACATAGCTGGCTTCCTAAACTCTGTCAATTTGATAACATTTAGTAACATCATAGTTAATTGACAAGAAATTGCTCTGGCCTAGGGAAGACCTTGCTAATACTTTTTCTGTAACAAGTATAGGCCCATAGCGTACAGTTCTGCTGTGACTTGTCTATCAGTTGAGATGCCAAACTTGCCTGAGGCAACTACCTTTTTAAAAATTTGCATTAAACAAAGAAGCTTTTGAGGCACACTTCTGAGTCTGAGACCTCCCTTGCCTGACCGAGTAAACAATGTCATATGTGCGCTTTGCCCCCCTGACAAAGGAGGGGAATAGCCCATTGCTGAGCTACAACCTATTTAGCTCCTTCCTGTGGGATGTAAGTCTACACAGCTTTTCCTCTTCTGAAGCTCTTGTACCATGCACTGGAGGCAGACTCTTTCCCACTTTCCCCATATGGTAACCTTAGCTATCTCTTCGTGATACATCTCCAGCACCTACATGTTTGACTCCCATGCCTTCAAATTTGCTGTGAGTTTAATTTATTTCACCAAAACCAAAACTTTTGGACTATCTTCTCAAGTTGCATGCTGTAAAAAAGCCTTTTACAAGACTGCCTTTTGTTCTGGTTTTGCACAGGACGTTGCAGAATGGCATCCTAGTTCAGGATATTGTTGCTATTTTATTTCAATATAAATACCTAAGCCCCTCAGGGGAGGAAGGGGGCAAAGGCAAGATAACTGTGCTTACAGTACTTTGAGACACGTGACTTAGTTAGTTTAGATCCCATACCCCGAAACTAGAGATTTCTATGCAGAGGCATGGCTAAATAGCAGTATGAAAAATGTGTAACAGTAGACCTTTATGTGGAAAGGCAGCATTTCAGCTTAAACTGAGGAAAAACCCTTCCACTGGGGTTAGATTTCCAGGTGTATATATTCTACTTCTTCCCTTTACCTTCAATGCACTGCCTGAATATTTTTTTTTTCAGTTATGTGTGGTTTAGATAAGAATGTGGGCTTACCTGTGCAGTTCCTCCCCATGCAGTCTCTTCCTGATCACACAAAATTAACAAAAAATAAATACTTGCCATCTATAAAAATAAAAAACCCAATACTCCTAGGTTAGAGCTGGAATTGGTTAAAAAGGTGATTAGAAGTCATCCAAACAACTATGGCTCACTGTAAATGAAACTCTGGCTCACTGTCAAAAATATTTTCTAAGAGATTCAGAAATAACATCATTGAATTTCTCATATAATAAACCCCATGACACCCTTCTTATGAAGCTTGCTTGAAATAGTCTTTCGTTTAGGGCTATATGTTTAGTGTCTGTATTTTCTTGCCTTATTAGTCTCCTTACTCTCACTGCTAGTACGTAGCTATCGACACTTCTGAATCCACATACATCCTGGAGCTTGGTTAAAGCTTTCATACATGAAAAGTGACATACTGAAGTATGACAGCTGTCTTTGTAAAGAAGTTGCAAAGTGCCTCATCACAGCAGAATGTATTCCACCTGAAAAGCCTCCCGCAGTGTGGTTACTCACATAACAACTGCTGAAACTCTCTGTGGTTGCAGCTACTTCACTTTGTGATATCTGACATACAAAGGGAGATGGGGTTGCTGTAGGAAGGCAGCTACTACTTCATCTGTCTTTAGGATCTGTTTCAGTACTTAGGTGGTGGATTTTATTTATTGATTGCACCCATAGAGAAATAAAAGCATTTCGGGATTTGGGAGGCCCATGTCAACTATGATGGCCAGTGCAATGTAATAGAGAACTCGTAGCATAGAAGGAGACATGGATCTCCATTCCCCAACAAGCTTTAACAAATAGATGTGCAAGAAATTGCCCACAAAATATATTCCAGAACAAAAGTGTCATGGTAAAATAAGACTAGAAGTAATGGTCTGGCTCTTTGGTTTGATTTTTTGTTTGGCTTTTTCTTCCCACCTCCTCCTCCCACCCCAAGATATAGGCTAACAGGTTAGCATACAGGCTTTTTTTCCTTGCCTTGGGAATGGTACAGCAGCTAGAACATGGTACTACAGGATTTTACCTCTGAAGCAAAGGAGTAACGCTGGGAAGGCTCATCTTTTCAGTTTCTGTGGGCAGCACCTGCAGTTAGACTGGTTTAGGCTTGGTGTAAATCCATAAAATTTTATGTTTAAGTGGTATTAGATGTCCAGCATCTCTGAACTGCCTTACTGTATATGGGAAGGAAAACTAAGGTCAGTCTTTGAGGTTATCCAGTAGCATGGTTCATTTGGCAACACAGCATCAAACTGTGAAGCATCACAGAACAAAGGCTTGCTGGATGCACTCTAGTTCAGCTGGAGGATTTTTTTGCTCAGGACAAACAATTGGGTAGTTACCATGTGATCTGACTGTAATGGTCCCTTATGACTTGTATTTCCTTAGCTTTGCCTGACAGTGAGCCACAGTATAAAATGAATCTGAATCAGATGTGAGCACCTGATCACATTTATATCACATTCCTTGGGGGGCAGAATGTGGACGTTATGCTGCCTTTTGCTTTAGAGACAGCTTCATGCTAGCTGCAGGAGGACAGAAGATACTTGACCCAGAGTAACGTTAATGTGGCATGGAAAGGTAACTGGTTTGGCAACTACTGCTATGCTGATATGCCAACATGTTGGGTACAAATTTGAACTGGCAAAGCATGTGGAGCAGAAAAATACTATGTCTTGCAGGTTGTGGCATTTCTCTTTTTATTATTTGGCAAAAGGAACCTTAAAGCCAGAATTGCTTTATTGTCAGATCCTGGTCAGAGGGCTGTGGCTAGATAGATAGACCATGTCTTGAATGTCCAGTAACCAAAGGAAAACTCCTGTGAATTCTCATTTACCATACTTGTCCTGGTCACCACTGTTCACGTGCCAGCACAAATTCATTGTGTAGAAAGCCAACTTATTCTTGAGTTGCTTGTGTTTCAAGAAACACAAGTTCTACTGTACTTGAGTTTTGGTGATTCCCAACTGGGCTTCACATTAAACTGGGTACAGATATCTGAACATCTCCCAGAGTATGCACATACCCATACATCTGCCTCTTCTGGCAGATTCTGCTGGCAAGACCAGAAGTGGAAAACCACCTTTCCTTTTTGAAGGGAATTTAGACTCAGATTGTGTGTTCTCTAGGATCTTTTTTGTTTTACTAGTGAAGATCCTCATAGACTATATCAGGTAGTAATTCCCTTCTCAACATTTGATCAGAAGATATTGTATGATATCCCTATGTAAGACCTAACAGTGTAACTTTTTGCATTGTTCATTTTCAGGAGGGAGGTTGCTTTCCAATTGACAAAGTACGAACTAGTAAGTTTGCAAATCAAAATTCATCCTGTGTTGGGCTACTGTATAAGTCTCTTCCTGTAATTCCAAGCCCTGTATTGGATTCTGTTATCAACTATGTAAACTGCAGACCAAAGACCCAAACAGCAAAATGAAGCAGAAATCCCTCACCTTCCTCTCCAGTATGATAGTAGAAGCGTCGTTTGGTAGAAATGACAGAAACATCTTATTCATTCTGGTGTTGAAAAGTGTTTTAATAGAAAATAAAGATGAAGAAAATAATCTCCCCTGCTACATATTAGGTTTCAAGAACTGTATGTGCAGCCCACATAAGCAGTCCTCAAGGGAACAGGAAGTATTTTTAGGGACAAGAATTCAGATTTGCAAAGATATGCTCAGTCCTTGTACATGCCAGATTCTGGGGTTGGGTTTTTTTAACAGCTCTTGAAACTTTTTTTTTCCAGATTTTTTTTATAAAATGAGTGCTCAGTTTTCTGATATGAAACTTTCTAAATCTGAGTCCCATCAGCTCGAGAGTGTACAGATTTTGATGATAACCCTTTCTCCTCTAAGTATTCTAAAATAAAAAGAAAAAACCCATAACAAACATTTTCTTTTGTTCAGAAGAGTAATGATTGAGCTTTAAAAAATCAAAGACAGGAGTTGGCACTAACAATTCATAATATTTTGTGATTATTCCCTAAATATATTTATATTCTAATAAATTTATTTATTTTTTCTTTCAAGCTTTGTCCTCTTTTTTTGCTTATTGTTGGAGAAAAGCCACCAGAAGTTAAAGGAGCATGCCAAGTAGTTAAACCAGCTCTGAACAGAACCTCTATGACTTCTTTTGTGCCAAGAAGTCCATTACAGGTCTGGAGCTGATGGTGAAATAACTATTTATGTTGCACTATTCTCATGCAGCTACTAAAATTCTTGTTCATTTTAAGAGCTTAACACCTGCTCCACGTTCTGTGAGCTTCCAAGGTGGTTTGCCAGACGCGTGTTCAAGTGTAGGCAAGGATATATTGAACTGACTGGAGAGCCATACCTTGGCTCCACAGCAGTAGCAGTCAGACCAATGTGAAGTTTGAAGTCCTCATGAAGTATCTCCTTTTCTGTCTTTTTCCTCTGTATAAATTGCTTGTCAAGCAACTTGAGTTTTTTGGCAACTTCTGCACAGCTGGTTAGATCACTACATGAAAGAGGGAGTTTCTTTCTTGGAGGTGGAAAGGACTTAAGGAGATTAAAAGATAATTAAATTCAATATTTTTGAACATAGATATCTAAATTTTGGCTACCATGTTTTACATCAGATTTGGTGAATACCTGATGAATTTATCAAAAGGTGCCATTATTCAGTATATTTTGAAAAAAAAAAAAAAACAATCCCAAAACACTATCCTTTTGTTCTGATATTGTGCTATTAAACCTTGCTCTATATGCTAGGCCTGTTCTATGAGGCCTATGAGAACAGGCCTATGAGGTGTCAGCATTGAAAATATAGACTCTAGGTGCTTGATTGTTCTAGGATTGAAAGAAGCTCTAAGTCTCCTCACAAATAGCACTAAGTTAACGCTTTTTTGAGAATGGGAATACATACAGACATCTTGGGTAAGACAGCTCTAGGAATTAACCTAAGGAACAATGTTGCTGAACTTCTGCAAGCATCCTAATGTCCCTGCCCTGACCCGTGGCTGGGATGTCACTTACATAGAAAGACAATTTTCCATGTGTCAGGTGCACTGCTTATGTCTGTGGCAAGCACCCTCCTCCTACTTCCTTTACTGTGTTGGAAAATCCAAGGTGGAGAGCAATCACAGCCTTGCCTTCTGCTGGATATCGTAATGGCTCCTCTGCAAACTCTCCCCTCCGGGGCAGAGAAGAGGTGGGCAACATGAGCAGGAGCCATGTATCCTGCCTTTGCTCGTTACCCTGCCACCACCACCAGGAACCACAGCTTGATGTTGGTTCCATGATTTGAACAATGTGATGTTGGAGGATAATCTCTCCTGTAGTGCTAAGGAAGAGATATTCCTTATCTCTTTTAGAGGAAGCTGCTGATGCTGAAGAGGACTTGTCCATCCAACGAGCTGGGCAAGACCCACTCCTGGATTGACAGGAAGCTCCTTGCCTGAGCAAAAGGCCTCGCTTCAGATGAGGATGCAGAGAACATCTTGGCAGGTGTAGACCCATACAGATACACCCATGAAGGTATTAAGGAGGGTCAAAGGCTTAATAGACAGAAGGAATGAATATGAAGTATGGATTACAATGGGAAATCAGATTATGGACACATTGCAAAGATGAGATAGGTAGAAAACTTGGCAGTAGAAACTAACAGTTTCCTGTTTGATCTCATATACATCAGAGGTGAACAATTGTGAGGGGGTGTCTTGACAAATGTCAATAGTAGACTATTGCTGTCACTGTTTGCATTCAATCTCCTGTCCAGGAGAATATGAAACAATATGGCAGTGGAACTATTTGCAGCTGAGAACAGGATCTAGACAGGGAGGTGACATGTCACGGACGCAGCTCTGACAGCTGATGTGGATAGCTTGGGGTATACGGCACTGACATTTGATGCTAGCATGGATTCACATTTTGCCTGACAACTGTCAACCAGCTTCATGAGTTGTCTTGACATTGACTTTTTTGAAGGAAAGGTAAAAAAAAAAAAGGAAACACGGCAGAGTGTAAGGTAGAGGAACTTAACTGGCTAAAATACAGAATAAGCTAATGAGTCATAACCAGTGAATTAAACGATATGCCAGCACTCCTGGAAAAAACACAGGCAGCCTGAAATAGTCATTGGAAAAGCTGAGGTCAAAAAATATCCAGCAGTATAAACAGGCTGCCCCTATGAATTTGAAGACCTGCAACCTTTCAAACCTGATAGCTCAAGGTGGATAATGAGCTCAGTCTTGGATTAATTGATTTAAGAATAAGAATCACTCGTAAATGTAAGTGGAAAAGAAGTTGTTATTAAAAGAAAAAAATCTTATTATTATTTTTAAGCAGACGTTGGTTGAAGGGCATGCACAAAAATGTTCTGTTAACACTCATCAGAAGAAACAGTTTCTTGAAATAAAATGTAGATGACAATCAGGTAATGCAATTTAAGGGCTGGTGGCCTAACAACTTGTTTGGGATATTGTGAAGTGTCAGTGCATTGAGCTTAAAGACTAGGATCTCCAGTAGGGTAATAGAATAAAATAATCCATTGCTGTACAATGCCACTGCATTCAGAGTCCTCTGAAGAAATCTTAAACTAATAGGTGCTCACATTTTTTCAGACATGATCTCACTTTGCTCAGAGGAGAAAACTTATCTGTGGCTGCTGAGGATGAAAATGGACACCCCAAATGATGCACATGAACTACTTCATGGTGAAGTATTTCTTACAATGGGATGAAATAGAAATGATCCTCCATTCCCATTTTGTAAGGTGAATGGTGTCCTGTCCAGGTGAGAGAAGATTCTTGTGGTTACACTATCATGGAGCATGGTATGAACAGAGAACTGTAGAGAATTCGCTGGGTGTTTGAATAGTTATGGAAATGATCTAGTAGAATTATGGAGTCTTTTTAATTTTTTTATATATTTTCCAAACAGGGTATTTCTATGCTGACACTCATTTCAGAACAGTCTCATCTTAAAGATTCTTGGTGAAATGGGCAGTTAAAATCTTTTATCCATGCTACAGAATTAATAATTGCTGTACTTCACCATGTGTGCTGTAATTCTTTTAATAGCTTCATTCCATTATCAACTATTTATTAAAAAGATTTCACCACAGATACAGGCTTTATGGAGATTACTGTGCACTATACTTAATTACCAGATGTTCAGTATGTTTACAGTATATCTGGTGTTCAAGTAAACTTCTCTGTGTGAAAACCATCTAAAATGAACAATTAAAATACCACAGTAAAGCTCTGTATTATAATAACTTAAAATGGAAATTCCAGCTGGGCAGTGTTATGAAACTAAAACTATAAAGAATTTCAGCCTTACTCCAAAACAACATTATTAAACTCCAGTGAAAATGTTTTTCCTGTCTGAATTTACCTTGTACATCCAGTCCATCAGATAAACAATCACCCATGTGCTTTTCATATTCTTTTAGTTGGTTTACTGCTGTCTCCCATCAAAACTATAAAAACTCAACTGTATGCCTAAATTTATAACCAAACTTCAGGGTTTTACCATAAGTGGGTTAAAACTGAGAGTTATCAAGGGCAAGTGTATGACACTTTCAGTTCTGTTATGTAGCTTCCCTAAAATTGCATGTTTTTCATGCAATATTTTATTGCTTATTGACTTGGATCTCTTTATATTTACCTCTTTTAGGAACATGTTACTAGCAAAAATGTCCAAGCCTAAGGCCAGGCTGTTGTAAGCTCACCTCACCACTTTGAAAGTAGGGATGTCTTCATGTCTCAAGAAGTTGGCTCATACAGAATCTTTCTTTCTTTTTCTAACTTTGAGTCTAGCTTTATTCCTATTTTATATCACTTTGTACTGGGCTGACATTGCTTTTCATTTAAATGATCCTTCTCTTTCTCTATTATTGATCTTGAGCAATTGTAGTCTTGTAGACTCCCTGTTGACTCTTACTTAATCCTAGGCTAAGCAAGTCAAGCTGCTTTCCAGTCTACTTTCTATTCCTCTGCTGACATGTTTTTCTGGTTTTTAATCTTCATGTAACCAGAATAGAACAGATATTCTGCATGATGTCTCATGAGTGTCATAATAAATTTAATAATTCTTTTTCAGGGAAACATTAATGAATCCAAATGTATCTTTCCATAGCCACCTCATATCAGCAATTCATAGGCAACTTGTGGTCAATTAAAATAGCCAGATGACTCTGTTCTCATTTCTACCTTAAGACCCCTTAGTTTCAATCCAAAATACTTGTTCCTACACTCTCTACAGATGGTATAGCACTCTCTCTTTTACCAACTTTTTCTGATACCACCAAACACAGTTCAGTGTATTCAGATTTCTCCCTTCCCAAATGTTCAGGTGTTTGTTAAACTGTCATTAACACTGGATTTATTTTTCTACAGCTATTTTTCTATCGTATTTTCTCTGTTTACCAAAGCCAACTATGATTTTTCAGTGGTTCCCTATCAAATACATCTGTTCACATGCTGGAATAACTGAATCCTACCTGCAGTACTGGAATTTTCCTAGTTTTATCTGCTCCAAAAAGGGCCTGGTTGACCCAGTTCTTAGTAAAACCTATATTCAGACCCAGGTTTCTGCCTGTGCTTGCTGCTGGCAACAGCAGGTCCATCCCATTCCACATCATCCCAATGGTTTGGGTTGGAAAGGACCTCAAAGATCATCTATAGCCAAACCCCCTACCATGGGCAGGGACACCCCTCACTAGACCAGGTTGCCTGAAGTCCAATCCAACCTGGCCTTGAACACTTCCTCTAGGGATAGGGCATCTGCGACTTCTCTGGGAAGTTTCAGTGAAACTTCTTTGAAACTCAATTGGTTGAGATGTGCAAGACTTGAATGTTTTTAATGTTGCCCCTTTTCACAAACCCAACACATTTTAGAGTGATATGTAACCTGTTTATACTTTCATTTCTGTTTTCTGTGAAGTCAGTGGGCATGGATCTGCTCTCCATCACACCCAGGTAAGTTTTACTGTTGACTTTAATGAACTGAACCAGGACCCAGGTTAGCAGTGCTCCATGGCTAATGGCCATACAGCAATTCCTTCAGCCCCAGGTGTGATTATTCTTTCACGAGCTCCATAATAAGGACATGAGGGTGAAAGTTGGGGCAATGCAGACTTCTCATTCACATAATAAGTTTCTTCCCTTGTCACGACTTTATTAAAAAGGGTTTCACCACAGATACAGCATCTAAAGGGATTATCACACAGTAAATGTAATTACATATTTCTCAGCATGTTGCCAGTATTTGGCAGTGAAACATAATGGACTTGATCCTTGTTGGGAGTATCTTGCGGTGTGACTGCTACAAGTCTCAAAAGTATCAAATTACCTGGAATAAAAAATGATAAAGAAATCAATGTATAGAGGCACAGCTAAACTCTTACTGTCTTGTGTTTTAGACATTCTAGCTTAAGGCTTTATATGTATTTTGCAATGGATGTAGAAGCAGTGTAAACACACTCTGGAGAAATTACTTGTTTATACTCCAGTAGGATAATGTTTGGTTGCATCTGATTTGTGTAAGAATAATTATTTTATTAGTGTATCAATAAAGATGACAAAAAACCCTATGCATCTCCATCTAAGCTACTCTCCCCAATCCTTGCTTCTAATTAGTTCTTGAGAAAGCTCACTACTCTTGGTCTTTTGAGGCGGCATAATCCAAAATGTTGACTACTCTTTGTTATCATGAAAATAGCTGAAGTCACCGAGTTGTTCTTCTGAGCTCTGAGATAGAATTTAAAGCACACTGCAAGAAATCAAAGCTAAATGGCAGTGTTGGGGCTGTTAGCATTTTTACTAACAGTGTTGGCAGGACTCAGGTGCTATCCCAACAGAACAAAAAGGCAATTTTTACTCCTGAAAGCTTAGAGAGCTGTAACACTTTAAGTTATTTTTTCATATTAGTATTATTAATGCCAATTATGACACCAAAAAGTTAATTACATTTAAAATAAAAAGTAAAACCATTCTAATATTTACGTATTTTGGAAGAGGTTGGGAAAGACAAAGGCTCAAAAAAGAAAAGTTATTTTACAGTGGTTTTTTGTTTGTTTTCTGGAAAATCTCTGTAGTTCAGGCTACCATGATCATCGCTTAATGTCTAGGATTGGCAAGACTATGCTGTTTCTAACAGGATGCAGGTGAGCTGCTGTTGAGAAATGAGGTAGCATGCTACTTGTGACAGGGGGGCCAGGCAAGGTGGTGCAGACGTGGAGTTATTAGAATACTGGCAGGAGAAGTAAGGAGAAGTAGGGTTTTGAGCCAGCATGTTGTAAGAAATTTGGAAATGCAATTGGAGAGGAGGGGTGTATACTCACGTACATGCTGGAGGATGTGAAGAGGAGGAAGCAGGCTGAAGAACGTGACGAGGCATAAAAGGAAAATGTGAAGTGTAGGAAACTGAAGGGAGGAAAATGATGAGGGGGTGCTGTCAGGGGCTGAACGATTCTGGGGAGAGCACAAGAGAGAAGTCAACTGGGCAGCTACCCATCTAGATTAGCTGGGGCTGGGGCAGGGGACAGCAAACACGTCAATAACTAACTCTGCCCTGCAAGGGTGAAGTGCAGCAGATCTATGTTCACCCAATTTACTGCACCCCAGCTGTGTGAAGTGATACGTATCACAGAAGCGATCACCTTGGAGCTCAGCTTCTAAAGCCTCTCTTTGTAGTGCTCCGAGTTTAGTACGTACGTGTTTTGCACGAGGTGGGAGAATGTAAGCTTTCCAAAGCAAGAATGGCTGTAATTAGTTCGTTTGCAAAAAAGACCCCTCTGGGAGGCCACTTCCTCCCTGCCTCCCTGAGAAATAGCGTGAGATTGGCTCATTTCCGCATAGGCTGGGAGCGATGCGGTGACTCATGCTGTACATGACACCCAACGCCAGGCTGCATGTGGCATAAATGACAGCAGAACAGGCCCCGTAGTGTTTTAGGCTTCATGAGCTGGGAGAGCCTGACAGCTCTCTCGAAGGCAAATCCAGCCGTTTCCTTCCCGACTGTCAAGTATACATTTGAATCTACAGCTCTTCATTTCTAAGGCTTACGATGGGGTATTTTAGGTGTCTGTAGGAGGTGGTGTGGATTATAAATTCTTTTGCATCAGCGATTCCTTGTGGCTAGCTTTTCTCCCTACCTTGCTCTCTTCTTTTGTCTCTAGTGTGCTCTAGTCACCATTTTTAAAGACCTGAGACTTCAGCTGTAGTAATGCAGCCTCTAATGGGAATCATGAAGCTTTGATTTAGATATGTCAGCATGCATTTAAATTGGATGTACTAAATGTGGTCATCTTCACATTTCATAGTTCATTGTCCTTAGGCCCTCACTCGAAACTAGAGTGTCTTGAAACAAGGTTACCCACTTCTGCACTGCCATTTCACCAGTCTCTTTTTTGGGTGTGGAAGCAGGACGAACCAGCCTCAGAGGGGTTTATCTCTCTCTGTTTGCCATTTACCCCCTACTCTACTTGGACGTTAGAAAAAAATTTTTTACTGAAAGAGTTGTGAGGGCCTGGAACAGGCTGCCCAGGGAGGTGGTTGAGTCACCTTCCCTGGATGTGTTCAAAAAAAGGGTAGATGAAGTACTTAGGGATATGGTTTAGTTTAGGATGCGAAAGGTTGGACTTGATGATCTTAAAGGTCTTTTCCAACCTTGTGATTCTGTGATTCCTAAGAGCAAAGGAGGAAAGAGAACAGAAGGCAGTCAGCACTGCTGTAGATGAAAAGGCAAGATACCAGTTTTCTCCTAGCCTTTTCCCATTTGCTTTCCACAAAGGAAACATTATTTTTCCCATAGATTTTTTTCACTTCTCCAGAAACATCAAGCAAATGGGCCACAGGTTTTTATTGACTGATGGTTTGGTGATGGTTGTGTGATGTTCCAGATTTTTTTAAAGTTTTGTAGGCTTGCTGTGTTTCAAAGCACTCGCTCTCCAGGATAGTGTAATTAGGAATCTTGTATGCAAACCTTTACTCTTTGATGCAACTTCTACTTGCCTGTTAGGGTGACAAAAGCACTTCTGTCCTGTGTTTTGTGTAACGGGGTCTCAACTGAGTAGAGCCTTTGCAAGGTTAGCAAATTGGATGTTTTGTCCAGAGTTGCCCTGGAAATGTCTACAGTTGAAGCTCTGCCTTATACCTGCACGCTACAGAGAAACATTGAAATAGCACCGTCTTGCTGCCATTTGTCTGCTTCCTGTCAAGCACCTCCCATAGTAACTTTTAAAAAAAGGCAACTCAAGCACTTACAAGCATGCCTAGAAATGATAGGCATGAAACCCTGATTTCATTGAAATCAATGCAGAAACTCCCTTTGACTTCTACAATTGGGATCTTGCATCAAAATTGTGGTTACAGAAAAACTGCATCCTCTTTGCCACCTTACAGTTCTTCCTAACATTATATCTCCAAGCAATGTTTAAAGCAATTGAATCTCATGCTAACCTGAATTAAACTATTTTATTGAGTTGTATTCAACTTTAAAAAGCCTTCCAGATCAGATTCTTGTCCTGCATTTAGACACTAAACTATTTACTCTTTCCCGCCCTCCCCCCCTCTCTGTAGCCTGGAAAGAAGAAAGCTTTCAATTATCTTGATATGCTTGCATATTGAATAGCTCAATTATTTACATAAAGAAGTTTATCCAAAATTGCATGAGCTCTGGAGCTACTTTTCCACTCAGTGTTACAATAAATCTTCCAACTGTTCAGGAACTTTAAGGTGTCATTCCTATGGGAATATAAATTACATGTAGTCTAAGAAAGTGTAGCAAAATAAATCTGATTAATCCAGTGACACTATTTATTGAATTATTTTCCATTTTCCATTTTGCTTTATAGGCCAAGATGAAAGAAAATTATGCTACTAGGTGCTTCCTAAACAGACTTGTTCATGAACATAGTTTAAATGCCTCAAATCCACACACACATTTAACACATCAGTCAAATGTCAAAACAGCTTAATTGCTTTTTTCACAGCTTTGATCATACTTGTGTTTTATTGGACTATTCACATTTTCTGTTATAATCACTTGTTATCTTTCCATACAGTTCTAACAAGTACCATCCTCATCAAGATTATTGTCATTCAACTTCCTATTTCATTTTTAATCTGCTAAATGAGCATTTCCTTCCTTTAGAAAAACAAATAAATCAAAAGGGTCAACTTGCTTTTGTGGCCTGAAACAAAGCTCTTTTTGTTTTATTCCTGCCCTGCCATTTATTATCCACAGCATGTTTGATATTTGTGATAAAGGTTTTTACAGGGAATAAATGACATGCGCATCCCAATGAATAAAGCCCCTGTTATTGTGCAGTTGTTAACGCCAGTTGCAAACTTTGCTAATGTCTTACAAATATTTTCAGTAATAACACATCATGCTTTATTTATATTTCCTAGGGGGCTAGAGAGAAAGCTGTCCTTTAACAGCTCAGCAGTTTATAAAGGGGCATGATTGGTGTTATCCGAAGAGATTTTAATCTTAAATCCTCCTGCTCTCAATTAAAAGGTATGACATAATTCTTTGTTCAGCTTGCCCCCTATTTACAGTATTTACATGAAGCATAGCACATTGTTTAAAGGAAACACTATAATTATGCATGCTTCATCAAGTCACAGCACAATAATGTATGTGCAGTGCTCAAGACACAATTTGTTCTTTGGATGCATTATAACCTATTTGGCATGACTTTTTTTCCCAGTGTATATGTTAATGGCCAATAATGGCCCTGATCCAGGAAAGCTTTTATGCATGCACCTAACTTCAAGCAGGTGATCCAATCCCTAAAACTTGCTGTTCTTTGCTGGTTTGTGCTTTTCGCTGTTTGCTGCCCCAAATGTTCCCTTTCCTGACCTGCTCTTCCTAGTTTATGTAAAGGTCAGGTCCAGTAGAATGCTTCTCTGTCTCGGGATCTGTGGTTGATGCACTCCAGAAACCTCCCAAATTGCTTGTGTCCTGCCATGCTGCCTTCCAGTAGCTACTGGGGAGGTTCAGGCCTCTCACAGAACCAGGGCACGTGAACGTGAGGCTCCTCCTTCCAGTAGTCTGCAGATGGCTTCTTCTTGACCAAGCAGACAATAGCAAACCACCACATCTATTCATCTGCCCTCTAACTCCCCTTCATCATCTTTCCAGCCTGGACTTCCGAAAGACCCTGCAACCAACCATCGCTGCGCTTCTGTTTGAGATACCCCACCACATCTTTGTGACCCCAGTGAGACTGTCACCTACAATCCCTCCTGTTCATTCCCCAATGCTGCATGTGTTAGTGCACAAGCAGTAGCCATAGACTATCAACAGACTATCATGCTCATGCTGAGCATGGCTGCAGATACATATACATGTAAATAGATGTATTTATACATGTCAACAGACCCATGGGTTGATTTATCAGGCAAAGGGATTTTTCTGTTAGGTTTCTGCATCAGCTATCTTTTTGCTCATTGAAAATGGCAATCGATAGGGTCTAGAGCCTAAACGAGAAATTTAAACTAGATTAGAGTTTCATTCAAGAATAACCAGTTAATGACAGGGTTCCATGGTAGGAGGTATATCACTTAATAAAATGAATCCAAGATACAATAACTCAGTTAAGGCAATGTCACAATTGCTTACATTTGTACTGCTTTCTTCTTACATTCTAATTAAGCAAAGAAAACTGTCAATTAAAAAAAGAGTCCCCAGCAAGTCCTCATGTCGTGTTCTTATTTTGTTCTTATTCATATGAATACACTCTGATTTCTGTCTCTTATAAACACTAGGTATCCAAATCGTGTTAGATAGGAGGTTTGTAAGCTTGGTGTGATCTCAGGCTCAGTCCACTGTCAGTAAACTGAGTTACAAAAGATAGAAATCTTCCATGCTTTTAAATTGGGGCCCATGATAAATAGTTTTAAACATGACACTTTAATATGATCAAATGCAACAGTTGGTTGTTTATAGCAGCACTGAAGACAATTTTCTAATTTTTACTAAAACTAAGTGCCCATTTCAACATCCAGATGTGGGATATAAACATGCATGTAAGGCCTCATGTTTGAAAACCATCCACATGATGAGTGAGGGCAGTCCATTGTTCACTGTGTGGGGTTTTTTCTTTTTTTTTTCCTCTGAGTTCCCAGCAGAAAGTTAAATTTATGGATTATTTATGGATTATTTTTCTTATATTTTCTTGTTCCCATAATGGCAGGATGCCTTGATATCCCTCTCCCCCAAATATTAGAAATCTACAACTTTCATTCCTTCAGCTCCCGGGTTTATAGGAAATAGGAAGTGTATTCTCTTTCAGATTCTCTTTATTAGTATTCTGCCTCTGGAAGTCGTGCACGTGTTTACACAGTACTAACCTAGGGTACTTGAAGTCTAAAATCTGAATTACTGCAAATACAACTTCTACCCTGAAAAACAACTCTATAAACTAAATGTTCCTTAGGCCAATGGCTCATTTTTACAGCACTGTACAATCTGAAGGGTTAGGGAAATAGAAGAGTGAAGAACAGCTAGAGAGCATTTACTTGAAATGAGGTACTTGGCATTTCACAAACAGGGACCTACACTTTATTTTAGGCTTTCTTGCCACACTGTGAAATAAACAGCCCAGCTAAAACAAATGTGGTTTTGTTTTGGGTTTTTTGTTTTGGTTTGGTTTGGTTTTTTTGATTGAAGTGTATGTATAGTGGTATCCTCCTCAGGGTGATATAGATGATATTATAAGGATGTGACTGAGGCAAGCTTTATGAATTAAATAGTCTCTTTATTAAATCCCAATTAATGTGGTTGGAACACACCACCCCCTCACCCCACCCCACCCCCTTATACATTTTTCCAGGTCTGAGGATGTATGAGAGCCCATGTGCCTGAAGTGCACAAAATCTGTTATGTTGGAAAAGAAGCTACTGTGCCGGTTCAAAAAAAGAAAAGTATTCATGGGGTCAGTTCTCTGTGTAACTGTACTCCAGCTGTTCTAGAAGTTCAAGTATTTGTGTGCAATCAGCTTATGTCGTGTCCTACTGCAGTCTCTGTCACTTGGACACATAGAGCAGGGATCCTACGCGAGGACAACCTGCTCTTCTGCTCAGTAGGGTGAGTTAAGGGGTAAGATGCAGATTCTTAGGGACCTGGAAATAGAGGCCACTAGATAAGGAATAATTTTTAAAATGTGTACTTGACATTTCTGTAGCGGTAGGGTGGATTTTTTGAAAGACTATACTGCAAAATGTCTTTGGCCTAATGGCTTGGGAATGGAGGCCTGTGCATCCAGTCTCTACAGGTAAAGCAGTCCTAGCGCTGCTACCATTGCGGTATTGGTTTTTTCCCCACACAATATGGCCAAGTATCTGCTGTAACTCATCCTGCAAGTTCATACAACCTCTTTACAGCTGAAGCCAAGCCCCCATTTTGAAAAAAATACCCCAACATTTTTTTTCCTGCTTAGGCAGCCACATGGAGGCAGCAGGGGAAATTCCATCTGGCAGATGTAAACACTGGGCCATAAGAGCAGGTGTTCGGAGCGGCGCGCCTTTAGGTCCATGCAGCCTCCCCTACAGTCCTGGCAGCTCCTCTGAAGCGGCAGCAGTAGCAGCAGAACTATTCAGTGTCTGAGATGATGTCGTCAGTGGAACTAATCTATTTTAATCTATTTAATTCTTATTTTTAGCTGTCATACAGCAAAATCTTCCAGTATCAAAACCATAAAGGCAGGCCAACAACTAATTAAACTTTACCTGCTTTTAAATATTTTCTTTAAATAAGTAACAGTGTGTTTGTTTTTAGAATCAGCAGTTAAAGTAAGTTGATACGCAGAGCGTATATAATATCAGGATGCTGAAGCAAGAAGTCAGAGCCCAAAGTAAATCTGGGCTCACAACAGCCTTTGTTCCAAGTACTGAACAGACATGCTGCAAAAAAGCCCAAACAAAACAGCCAACTATTTCTTGACAATATCTGCAATACCTAAGCACAAAGGGAAAGAGCTAGTAATAGGCTTGTAGTTTTAAGTTTGCCTTCCATAGTTTTTGCCTGTTGCAGACATATAATTAATAATAGTATAAGTTTAGATTTTTAAAAATTTAGACATAGTTAAAAACTACTAGAAGTGATTGATAACATCGGTCCAGAAGATTTGTTGGTTGTTTTTTGTTTATCCACCTGTTTTCTGACTCCTTGAATAATTTCTCTTTCTTTTATTTAAAAATAAAAAAAGGGCAAAAAAAAAAAGCCTGCTGTTACTGAAACAAATAGGTACTGTAGAGCACTTGAGTCCCAGTCTTTGTTTTGCTGCCTGCATTAGGTGGGTTTAGGGGCCAGATGCACTGAACTTTGCAACAGACAGTCCTGGGACCATCTGTGCGGAGTTGGGGGGTGTCAAAGAAAGGCTGTTTGTGTAAGTCGTGGGAAACGTAGTGGCCTGCCTGCCAGTGTGCTACATGAATTGAACTAATTGAAGATTATACTCTAGAGCTTGCCGTAGCTGAGTGAGAGGATAATCCTTCATCAGCTGCAGTCACAGCCAGTAATTGGAGCTTATTACAGGGAGGAGTTCCCCTGCAGTGCTGCAGAAACTGAGAGGCTTTAGTGTTTAATTACTATCTTTCAACAGAGATGGGAGGAAGGGGAGGGAAGGGAAAAAAAAAAGGCCCAGGGTAAGAAAGTCCGGGAATAAGGGGAGGGGCAGCAAGTGTAATGCAATTTCTGATAGCCTAGGCTAGACATTTAACAAGTGAGAGCGCCTTTTGTGCTCGAGAACAACATTCTGGAATGTATAATGAACCTCTGTTGTTTGTAATTAACCCCCACATCACCACAAAGTCTTTGTTTGGGATATTGTCTTAAACGGATTGTTTTCCACAGCCCTGGTGTGATTCAAAGGACTATAAAGGTCTGGTGACTTGTCACATTCATGACAACCTCACTTTTGAAAAGGTGTTTTGGGCTTTTTTGGGGTTGTTTGTGTTTGGTTGGTTTTGGTTTTGGGGTTTTTTTTTTTGTTAGGTTTGTGGCGTTTTCTTAGTTCATTGAAGCCCTGACTGGAGGTGACACTCCCATTTGTACCCAGATCCATATTCATATTGGAAAAACTGATGAAGAATGTAAGGCCATGCACATATACATCTATGTAAAGTCAGCTGAATAATCCTGGACTTTGTGAAGTGAAAGTGTTGTTTATATAGCTAAATAGAGACACTGCTAAGATTTTATCATCAGGTTTTGGACTTTCTCGGATATAAAATTCTTTGTTAGGTTAAAATTGGTGTGATGTGATACACCTGAAGTCCTCACATGTGCAGTTTCCTTCTTTCCAGATACAGGTTTCCCTTACTCCTTCAAATATTGGTGTTAAATAAATTAGTCTTATTCAGGGAACTAAAATTAGTCTCTCTGTTCCATAATCATCTGGATTATGGTTCGCACAGTGGTTTCCAAATGAAAAATGACTTAAAGATGCAACTTAAGCAAGGCAATCTAAACCTATTTCAGCAGTTTGAGGGTTTGGACTCCTGATGGGCAGATCAGTCCATCTCACAGGCTTGTGTGTGTTGCTGCACTCTGAGAAAACAGTTTTGCTGGATAATATAAATAAAACCGGCTGACATCATTCCTGAAATACTCTAGCTCCAGGAATGAAACTGTTTCTGGCTCTATTTACAAAGCAGATTGTATAAGCACTGTTATATGAATTAACTGGTTGGTCATGCTATGCCATAGCACTTATGGAGGAGAACGAATAAATAATGTACAACAGACACCTATCAGGGATTTACAGTGCAGCTGATCTTCTAATTAACACAGATTCTTAATGGCCACTGTTTATAGGATATTTCTGAGATCCTACCCCTCTCTTCTTCCTCCAGCTACACCAACACTTGAGTCCATGCCCACAATGCTGCTGGTCTTCCAGGTGCTGCTGGAGAGCCCACACTGCACCACAGATGGATCACAAACTCCTTGTGGTCATGGCCCAGAAAGGTAAATCCTCCCCAAAGTAGGGCTACTTTGGTCCTTCAAGGTCAGCCTCTACTAAGCCTGGGTGATACCTGCCTAAACAGATAGCATATAGAGACACATGCTAGTGGCTTCAGGCAACTTGCCCTCTAAGGAGAGGAAGTGGGAGTCAGGCAGGCATGTAGGAGCACTGACCTTTGGTAGTCATGTGAGCCTTGGCAGCAGCACAGCGGGAAGTGGGACTTGCAAGGAAGTCATTGCCCAGGAGAAACAAGGGCCAACTTACTTGTTGAACTGGTTCTCATGTAGTTACAGACTTGATTACTTCGTGTCTGAAACCTTCCTGATGGTTGCCCCTCAGCCACAAGCCACACAAGAGGCAGACCAAGAACAGGTTGGCTATGATAACAGAGAAGTGGCTCAGAGTCCAGACAGCACTGCATATAAAGATAGGTCAGTTGACATACCATATATTCACTGCCATATTGTCTGCATATTGAACACCTGAAGGCAGGTCCCTTGGCTGGCTGGTGACAGAAAGCGAAGGGGGGCACATCCCAGTGGACACAGTGGCATACTGAACCGTACTGCGATGATTTATTTGCTACAGCTTCCTTGGAATAGGGGAAATACTGCTTAGTTATTTTAACACCAACACAAAATTGTAGAATTGGCTCCACTTCCCTTTTGCTTGTGCAAAATGGGTAAATGAAAGTTTGTTTCTTCACCCGAAGTCTGCTAGCAGAAGAACCCCAGTAGGGTAGCATTGCTGCCATGCTGCAGAAGCTAGAAGGCATGCCTGCTGGTAGGAGAGTACTGTAAGCCTCATTATATATGTTTTTCTGTCAACAGATTACTCCCTTTCCACACATACACAGAATGGGGTAGAGAAGGCAGCATGCTGCTGGTTCTCTGTCACAGGCAGACAAATTCAGAGTTATATACAACTATTAAGTAAAGATGCTATCCCTCAAAAAATATACACGTATTTCCAGAGATTACTTCTGGAAACATGTACTGTGAATACACTTAAGTTTTAAGCTTGCATTCTTTTTATTACTGTGAATTTTCTTTTACTTAGACACACAGCCAAGTACTCAACTGTGTGCCTAAGACCTATGGACTTCATTAGAATGTAAGCATGCATTCAAATTCATTAGATCTCTAGACTATTCATTAATTATTTTCCTTGTGGTGTTGGATAACTAGCAAATAGCTGGGAAAAGTCACCATGCCATGAAAAAAACTCCCACCTTTATTTTATAAATAGCTGTGGGGAGGTATGAAAGCTGTCAAGATAATGAAACAGATCAACAATTCGCAGCACCAATTTTTGTATCGTTAGTAGAAAAACAACCAGTGACCTTTTTGAAAGGAAAGAAGCTCTTTATTTGTCTCTTGTTACCAAACACAGGCAACAGTAATGGCCTAAATGAGACCTACTGAGTGCAAACAGAAAACAAATGCATAGTGGGCTTCTAGCAACAGCCCCTCTCAGATGTTTAATTGGAAACTGTTAAATGCAGAGAGTTATCAATTTATTTTAAAAAAATAGCATTTGCAGACTCTTACTAGTTTCAACCTTGGCACCAGTTGAGTAGACCTTACTGTGCAACAACTAATTTGGCATCCACACTGAATAAATATCAGGCCACAACCTTTTTTATTAACTACAAATATCCAAACACATCAGTGTTTGGTATGCAAATACGGCATCTGACATATCTGGGAGATGGTGTTCCTTTGGTACAACGAGGTGGAAGGAAAGGAAAAGATTCCAGTCTGCCAGGGTCTGTTCATCTCCAGTATCTTTTTCCCTAAGGCCATGGGACAAACACTGTAATAGCTGCAGTTGCTAACTGCCCAAAAGACTGGTAGCCCCAGGCTCTGTAGTTGTAATCAGCATATAGAAAGAAAGGAAATCAGAGATGTGACTTAAAATTGATTCCATAAGGAACACATACACACCCCACCCCCTCTCTCCCAAAAAAATGTATTTCCTCAGTGGCCTGGATTAATGCAGCCTTGGAAAAGCAAGCATGCAGCTGACTCATAATCTGGCAAAATTGGCTAGAAAGATTTACCTAAAAGGAATCTGAGCCATGCTCAAACCAAACAGGTTGGGATAAAGTTAAGTGGAAACCTTCCTGGGCTTGCTGGGAGGGATGGCCGAGTAGCTACCAGCTCAGATCGTTTCTCAACACAGACAATCGTTTTGCCAGTCCATCCTCCATCCTTTTCCTCATGCCAGCCAAAAGAATCTTGAAATATATATAGATACATGTCTCTGTGTGCACATACATGTGATATTTACATTTATAATATAGCTTCACTGACTTCAGTTTTGGAAACAATTTAATCTGATGATAGCAGTAATAAAGGATAGAAAAATTAGTCTATTCTTATACCTAATAAGCATAAGTGGTCCTCCAAAAGTATCTACAGACAGAAAAGATAAGCACCTTTACAAGCTGTTTAGAGAATTAGCCTTTATGCAAGTAACCTTTTTTTCCAGTATATTTATGCTGCTTAAGATAGTATTTTCTTTGCAATTTTTAGATATCTAAATGAACTACCCAGGAGAGTAGGTCTTCTATAGCTTACAATGTTTTCTTAGGTTTGAATAGCTTTTAGGAACTGTAGGTTGCTAGATGAAAAGGGGAATTTTTCTAGTTATGAATGATAAGTATTGTAAAGAGGAGTAATGATTCTTGTCTTGCCTCAGGTAGGCCCGAGACTTGTCTTGCTCGAGCACAGTGATTTGTTAGATATATGGCAATTTCACTATTAAGCTGAGTTATGCTCAGCAAACATTAAACAAAAGGCATAATACAGTTTGTTCCAATAAAACTGACTGATAAAGGATGAAGCTAGGCAGATGAGCTCATAGGCATGGAAGTTGTGTATTTGTCCCAGCCCTTAAACTGATGTGATAGAAGACAGAAATGTCACCTCTGTAAACAATATATTTTTAGTTATGATTTCTAGTTTCTATGGTTGTGGGGAAAAAAGTTCAACCAAATTTTTGCTTGTTTCTGAACATACAGATAGGAATCAAAAAAGCATATAAGATATTTATTTTTATAAATCTAATTTTATGTCTCTATGTCTAATTTTTATGTCTTCATATTTTGAAGACTGACTGGCACTTTAGAGTACTTACAGCTGGTACCACCAGAAAAATCTGAGGCCATGTAGAGCCACTTCAGTAAGTCTAAAACGTTGTGTACTATGGTCGAGTCTCATACAGGATGTTAAATGCTTATTTCCTGGCATCCTTGGCTTCTTCCATCATTGGAAGCCTGCGCAGTGGCTCCAGATCCAGATTCCTTTCATGGGACCTTCTTGTTCATTTGTCCATGTACCTCACAACTCTCTAGCTGAGAATGGCCTTAAGCAGGGCTAATATTATGAGGATTTGTTTCATCCTTTTTTTTTTTTTAATATATATATTGTAAGGCCTTAAAATTGTCTACTCCAACTTCTTGCAGTGCCACAAAACCTGTGGTACCTGCTGTTTCTTTCTTCCATTGTTTGCTTGTTCCCCTGCACTATGTCACACCAAATGTCTGAACCTGGCTTTACAACATCTATGAGCTGCTGCTGCTTAAGATGATTCTATAGCAAACAAGAGTAAACAAAAAGCCCCTCAAACCTGTTCCTAAAAAGTATAACTGCTATCCAGTAATGCCCCCTGAATTGTTTCAAAGCTGAAAAAATGCAGTTTAACCTTTCCCTGGCAGTCATTCTTCTATCCTACAAATTTAGGTCCTTGGTATATGGAGCCCTTCTACATCAAGGAGCCAATAGGACTCCAACCCATGAGTAGTGCCCAAAATTTGCTACCTATTCATAAGGATCTCTTATTGGTCAGAAACAACTTTTCTGTGAGAAGTCAGAAAACATATGAACACAGCACTCCACTAATGAAATGTTGATATGGGGGGGGAGGATCTTTTGCCCTCTGTAAGATTTAAAAGCAGTGGTGTACAGCATCAGTATGCCTACCTTTATTAAGTGGCTTTAAGAGCTCCTCCTGAAATAATAATTAAAATTGCAAGAAAATCACTGCTCTAATAAATATGCATGTTTGTCTCATCTATATCAATATGACACACTATTTTAAATTTATCTGACTACTTTAATTCTATAAATTTTCCTGCAACATTCCCTTAATCCTCACATTCCTCTTTGGTTTACTGACTGTATAGTCAGAGGTTTCTGTTTATAATGACTGCCCTGTTAAATCATGTTATATTTAGTTTTTAGAAGGGTCACTGTATTACTTTTGCCAGCATCACCTAACACTGGGAGGGTGGGGAATCAGACAACCATTATAAAAATTAATAATTTGGCTACATCTAAAAAATCTTAGCATGTTAGTGGGCTGGAGATAGACACAGGTAGTTTGATTACAAATGCATGGTTTCCATGGTCATCGCAGCCCTCCACTACGTAGGGCTCAACTCTCCACTATGTAGGGACTTTATCTGAGCCTTTCGATACACTGCTCACTAATGTACCTGGAGTGGTCATTCTGAAAGCAAATCACTAACTGCTTGCTGCATTTTATGCGGGTTTTTTTAGGAAGTACTATAATTTTGTGTGTTTTCACATCAAGGTAATTCAATTTTATTTGTAAACAGATTTCAACCGTGCAGCTGATACATCTTTTTAATCTTCCTGGTAGACCTCCTGGGTCAAAGGACATGTCAGTAGTTTGGCACTGGCTTGAGAACTAGGACACTGGCAGGCAGCTCAGTGCTAGGTTGTGAGTTTTTTGCTTGACCCTACATAAATATATCTAGTGAGAACCACAGAAGACTTATGGCTGGACTTGGGTAACGTTTCAAGTAACCAATATTTAGGGCTGAGCTCTTAGTTCAAATCCACCCAAATGGCAAAGAGATATTAATTCAGAGCAGTTGGAGCTCACTGACCGCCAAAGATTTGGTTAAGCATGGAAGCATGCTTTGGTTGCAGGCTTTGGCTCAGGGGTACAAAGGAAAATTATTCTGAACTTCAGAGGCTCAGAGTTTTGACCCCATTTATTGTTTTGACTGGATAAATGAATCAAGCATTTTGGATTATAGCACTTAACTCTTTTAAGATTTGTTAAGAATTTATGGCTTATTAACCAATTAAAATTTCTTTAAGCTCTTACAGTGTCCTAGCATGGCTGGGCTACTCTAAACTCCTAAGGAGACTTAAGCATTTGAAGTGTTTTAGCATAGTTAAGATTTCTTCCCTCATTAAAAAGACTTAACTGTGCTAAGGTTCCTTAGATGTTTCACAAAGCTTATATGTGCTGTAGTTCCTGATTCCCTTCTTAATGTCGAAACAAGCAAAATCAACATAAAGAATTGTGCAACATGAATTTGAGAGATCAAGCTCTTACTTGAGAAATTCAAGAAGTCAAGTTAGCCTCATAGTTAGCTCAGACATAATGACTCCACATAACATTTTCTTTGTGGAACCAAAATTTTCATCAAATGGTTCAGGGTATGCCACAAGAGGTAACACTTCTGTGTTGATAAATCACTGCTGTGTTGAATGGCTTAAGGTTTTGGAAATTCCTACTATAGAGCTCCTCATTTTTTAACTTAGAGTTCCACTGTTTTCCTTTTCTTGAGTTTATACATGTATCTAAACTACTAAATTATTAATTAGTTTATAAAAACATTAATCCTATAGATTTAGGCATATGCTGACAATTATACAGGTCAATAAGGGCTTTAGATGAAACAGAACTAAGTTAGACCAGACTGCTCTGTGACACTGAGTCCTTTCTCCTCTAGTTCATGGCATTTAAAAAAATTAATAACAAAATCTTATCTCAAATTGTCCATATGCAGAAACAAAGAATATGTGATACTTAAAGCATGTAGATCCTTTGTGCAATTAGGAGAGGAGAGAAACAAGAAAAGAAGAAATTAGGACAGTACTCACCTCTAAGAGAGCAGGATTTGTAATTTCTTCACCACTCTCTGATTTGACTTCTCTTCAGAAGTTTCACAGAAATGTTCACTTGTTCATTTTGAGCTAGCTGAGCAAGGAAGAAAACCACTTTAAAATACTGTTGCTTAGTTTATGCTTGAATTTTCCTTAAAGCATCAAACTTGACATGACTGAGAATTGTATTTGTTCAATTAAAACATTCTGATTTTATTCCTAATGGATAAAACAGAAGCGCAGTTACCAGCATGAGTCACTGGCAGTTCTTACAGATGAAAGGATCTGTCTATCCCATACTGCAAAGTAACATTAGGATGATTTTCAAAGATGCTTAGTATATACAAACAGTATTACAGTTGCCACAAACTAAAAAGCCTGTCCTGTTTCCTCTTTATGCAAGGTAGCCTTTGCAGGAAGGGAGGACAAATTATTATTTCTGAAGATGCATTGTGTTGGAAGATGTAGTAAAATGGCTTTCCTCCTTTCTTTGATTTATTATTTTGGGGTTTTTCTTGTGATATATGGCATTGCTTTGACAAGATAATATGTAATGTATTTTCACCTCCATGGTCCAAAAGTTTCATATAAATACAAACACATATACCCATATACCACTGAGTAACAATATGGGACTTGTCATAGGTAACGAAGGGTATCCCTCCTTTACAACAGTGTCACCCTCTCGTGGTCCTTCTTAAACTGCTTGGTCTGCCAATCAGCTTTCTTGTCTTTCATAGCACTTACATGAGGCTAGAAGCATTCACAAGTGTCAGACACTGAATTAAATGTTTCTGAGCCTCAGGAGTTCATAGCTTTATTATTGCACTTTATATGCCTAAGCTGCAATTCGCAATTACTTTAGCTCCAGCTGTGACAGCTCTGCATTTCCTCAGATCATGTTCTTGAATCTCCAGACAGAAAAGAAGCACCATATCATTAGGTTTCTAGCTGTGGAAAAGATAATTATTTTATTTCCAACATACAGGACATCTACAGCAGAGGCAGATGTAGTTCTTGATTCTCTAATTTCCGTCACTTGTACAGCACTTCTCTACAGCAAGTAAACTCTATGATTCTGCCCTGAACTTGAAGCCTACAAACTACCCCTCTCCATTCACAACTGTCTGTTACCACAATGTACCAGGCATCTTCAGTTTCTGAATACTTGTGGGTGATGCTAAAGCATGCAGGGATATGTCCCAGCTGTCCTAGTGCCATCCAAAGTTGAATGTGAATAAGCACTGATATGTGGTACGCTGTCTGTCTTTAATGGCTCAGTGGGATGCTCATTTTTATCTATTTGTGGCAGAATGAAACAGCTGTGAATCTACCAGAGGAGCATTTTGTCCTTACACCACAAGTGTTCATGATGGGCAGTCTGTCAGAGCAGCGCTGTGAAGCTTTGAATCGGGAGCAAACACAAGCATGTGGCTGACGGGATTCATGCTGTAGTCGTATTTCTCCTTAAATGCATGTGACATTTCTGTAGGACGCATAGGAAGAGACAGCACATTGGGTTTATATAATCTTTCAGTCTGACCAGCAATGATTCCAGAAGTTCCACATGCAAAAACAAGTTTTCATGAACTTGTGCAGAAACTCACCCCAAACCTCTTGAACCACACAATTTATTATAATATCAGAGCTGGTACAGAAATAAGCCATGATTGCTACTTAGAAGTTTGTTCTCACAGTCTTCAGCGGATCTGCAAGTAGTTCATTTGCCGCTTTGCAAGTCAAAGGTTGGGCTGATGGCAGCTAGATATTTATGGTACTCTGACAACACAAGCTTTTCATTTGCATCAGGTGCCTTTGTAAAATAACAGAGTAATGCTCTGGGCTAAGCTGGAGCAATTGTGGTGGTAAGTTGCCCCTGTGAAGAAACCAGAGGGTGTTTACCACAAAAGGTACAGAAAGGCATAATGACTGCACCCAGGGCTTCACGGAACACAGGGACAAAATCAGCTGAAAATACCAAAATAGCAAGCAATTTCAAGGTAAAGAATTCAAAAAAACAAGTTTAGATCAGCTGGAATTTTGTTCATTCTTTTTGCCCAACCCTTGTAAGAACTTCTGTGTTCATCGAGATTCTGGTGATCTCGCTCGTCATTTTTTGTTGTGGCTTACGAAGCTGACTCTCCCAGGGGATTCACAGTCCTAGCAAACTGCTATTTTGTGGTTGCAGAAAAGTGATGGCTTATACATTTGAAAGACTGGTGTCAGGACAGCCTTGTATCTTGAAATCATTTGGATATCAAAGTTGAAATGCCATGTGCGTGCCGTATGTGAGTTGAGCACCGCAGTCTTCCCTTGCCCCTACAGACTCAACCAGTCTCACTCCAATCCAGGTTTCCCTTCCCAGTTGACTCCCTTTCGCTGTTGGAATTGCAGCAGCAGCTGCAGGGCTAAGTCTTGTTCTTCTGATTTCTGGATGAATCAGCTTCTTCCTTTGTGTCAGGAGCAGTGGGTCACTAAAAGTCCTGGAGAGCCAGATACCACAGTCCTATCAACTGTGAGAAGTTCTGGAGAGCCAGGTAACACATTTTCCAATCACAAATACGCCCTGGAAATGCCCAGACCAGAGAGGAAAATCTTGTCAGTGTGGATGTAATTGCCAGTGATGATTGCTGCTGAAACTGAAGTCCAGACTTGGGGTCAAGAGGAATATTTCCCTCCACATAAAATTGCTAAAGGACCGTTGCCCTCCCCTGTAGCCTGCACTTTTCCCAGTAGTCTGGTCCTTACGTCACCTTGGAATTTTATTCCATGACTGTAATTAGCAATTCCTTCCCACCTCTTTCTCAAGCTTCTGCTGCTTTCTTCCCAAACCAAACTGGTATAGTGGCATTAATCTCATGCTTCGTGTTTTCAGTGTGTTGTAACAGAGCATTGTAATGGAGCGTTTGGGGCCAAGGGCTTTCAGGAGCACAAGCCAAGATTGTCTGAGGAGCTCTTGGCCCTGGACATGCACGGTACATTCATTACAAATGCATGGGACTGAATTCAGGCCATTAGGCAGTTCTTTCCAACCCCATCCTGTAAGGAATTTGCATAGACCACAATTTTTCAAAGGATTCTTAGTAACTCATACTATGTTGATTTTAATGGAGAAAGTCAAAAAAATGTAATTCCTAATAAAATTACGTCCCTGCCAATTTCAGGGCAGTGCATGTGAGAGAGTGAATCTTGGAGAGAAAATGTCTCTGATTTTTTTTCTCTCTCTTTTTTTTTTTCTTTTTTCCACAAGTGAAATAATATTTTTCCCCTACCCTCATCCTTGGAAATAGGTTTGGGTTTTGTATTTTTTTTTTTAGCTGAAATTTTCCAACACATCTCAGCTTGAGGCATAGACATTGCATGGAAAATTTCAACCCGAGCATTTAATGTTTGGCAAAGTGACAAGCAACTGGGACTCAAAATGGGAAGAGCCTGGCAATCTAGGATGTGCTAACAGCCTTCTTTCTAATGAATACGCTTGCACAAAGGCTATTAATATACTCAGAAACTAGTCTGAAAGTCAAAATAGACCGAAAACAATGTTGGTGTCCTGTCTGAACTTTCTAGTCTTTATGGAAAAGTACTTTGAAAAACCATTGGCAAGCAAAGTTGTATGATTAAACCAGATATAAATCTAACTACAATTTTCTGGTAGGCTTAATAGTTGAAATATTGTCTTCGGCTTCAGTGGTGATATTACCAAAATGCAGTGTAGCGCTAGGAAAGCTGCAGAAAAGGAAATTGAGAATGATCCCCAGAGATAAAGGAATGTGTAAGATGGAGTAAAGTAATTTGCATAAAAATTGCTAGATTGATATTTAATTGAATTATATTGGATCTTACACTTTATAGATAATGTCAGTTTGAGTTACTATTGTAGGTTATTATAGACTAGTGTATTATTAAAAACAAATATATTATTGAAACAATATTTTTGACAATGTGCTTACCTGGTAAAGTCATCTTTTTAAAGCACTCGTGCTTTCTAGTGCAGTGAAATATGGTAGCACTAAATAAAACCTGTTAAATTTGTGGTTTCCATCATTCTCATTATAGATCTGTCCCACAGGTGCCTAGAATATGTTTCAAGCTGATTCACTCTTGTGCAGCAGGCCAAGTCACGTTACAATCTGGAGGATATTGTTGATTGATGCTATATAATTATAGTACAGTCAGTCCTTTCCTTCCTCCTCCCCCCACCTTGCTGTTCAGCCACAAAGCTAATACTGCCAGGTTAAAAATACCATGTTTTTAAAGCTTCTTGCATGTGTGCTAGTTAAACAGCATTTCGGTTTTTAATTTAGCTGCAGTTTTTGACATTTCATTCTCTAAGTAGTAATTTTATAATTTTCCTACTCATTTGTGATATCCTGAAGAGCTGAAAGTTGTACCTGAACCGGGCCTGTAAGGTAATGAAATTAACACAGAAATGTCAACATTTATGTGCATTGTATGTTTATTAACCAGTGGTCACTATATGATAGTCCTCTTGCATTAAAAATAAACCAGCAATGTCCGTGCCTACATTTTTAATCATAACACATGCTTGGTTTTAATCTTCTGGCTCCCTGTGATACCATGTCAGCACTGATGAAAAACACACAGGTCTTTACTAATACAGTTAGAAAACCTGATGCTTTTGGCATGTTATTAATATCAGCAGCCCCAGTGACCTTCCAATGGGCCACGATATTCTAGCCCCTCTATGCAACCCTTTGAGGCCGAATGAAAGCAGTGCTGGAGAAGTCTAGTCAGGCTGAACTGTGCAGTCAGATACACTCAGGTGGACCCCCATAGCCTGCCAAAGCCCCTCAACATCGGTGGTTTTTCACAGAGGTGCAGAAATCCATCTGCTTGGCTCAGCTTGACAATGGCCCTAAGAGAGCAGCAAATGTACACATACAGACCCAAACTGAAATGAAAGTTAGGAAACAGTATAAACAGACCGTTCTGTTCTGCTTCATCATTTTGGGGATTAAGAATTGATCCTTTCCAAAAATGCACAGATAAAGATTCTCTTAGTCCTCCTGAAACAGACAGCAAATCAAGGGGGGTAAAAAAACCAAACCAAAACAAAAAGCAGAAACCAAGAGTTTTCTGGGTCATTTTGCATAGTGTCAGGTGACATCAGGTCAAGCACAAAACAAATGCAGAACTTGCCCTCTTTGCTGCTTCAGAAATTACCAGCATTTCACTTGCTTAGTCTCCTTGGAAACACTGGCAGGTACATGGAGGATTAGGGGGTCCCTGGACCAGAGGTGGAAAAACCAAGACTAACAATGACCTCGAAACATGGTGTTTAAGTCACTGAGGGGGGAGGTCTGTGTTCCGATTGGTGGTCAGACAGCAGCTTCTGTTTTATTTTAGAAGAACCTATGGTAAAATACTCTGCTATTTGCTGGATTGGGTTAAAAGGTAAAAGCCTTTTTTAAACTTTTTTTTTTTAAGGTATGATCTACTACACTTTTTTAAAGAAAACATCAAGGCTCATATGCAGGAAACAGTTTGGGACATTTCTGTGGCAAGTGTCTTAAGCCTTCAGTATATACACCTTTGCAGTCAGTATTTCTAATTTTAGCTGCTTTAGTTCCTATTCTGCCTGAGCCTGATTATTGGTCCTATTCCAGGTTGGCCTGAATTATGTACAGTGCTTAATTGCTCAAGAACAGTCAGAAGCTCTCGTGCAGCCAGGTGAGAAAGAAGTGAGTGGTGTGTAATCCAGAGCCGCAATGCATTATCCTTTTGTTGCCGGCCACTACTTCCAGCACGTGGTGCTGAAGTCTGTTTTCACACATTTACTTTCCATCACTGAAAACTACATCTATGTGATGAGCAGTTGATCCTAGGTGGTGCAGGGTGTCAGATCTCATTGACATTACCGATTTTAGCTGTAGAGCTGGTTTTGGTTTTGCAATTTATTACTATTATTTTAATTTGAAAGAAAAAGAATTAAAGAATGGTGATAACCTAATACATTCCTATGTAATTCTCCTGCCTAAACTATTGCTTTTCAATAGCAAGTTTTCTTTAAGTATGGCAACGGGGTTTTGGCATGACACAATGCATAATTCTTACATTTCTCCTTGTAAAATTCCACTGTGTTCATCATTTCCAGCTGATTGTCCAAAGAAATTTTGCTCTTGGCTCCTATCTTCGTAAGTACAATGAAGCCAGTGCCAATAGCTTGTGATCATCTAGCTTGGTACGATAGTTATTGTCTGATTTTCCAACTCTGGCAAATAACTGAAACAATATTGATTTGCTTAAAGGCACCATAGTCAAGATTCTAGTAGCTTTATAAGTTTTGGACTTTGTGTTTTGGGGTTTTTTTTCCAGTTTTTTTGCCATGTAGGTAACTACTAAATGCAAGAGAAAGGATGGTATACTGTTTTCAGATCCTTTTTACATGTGATTTCAGGATGGAAATTCTGGAGCTGTTAGTATCATGAACAATTTCAAATTATCTTTTAAGAAAAATTGGTGTTAACTTCTGTTTCCTGAGGCGGTGGCTTGACCATTTACCTGGTGTACCTGGCTATTTCCACAGTTAGTTAAAAGCAGCACTTTTTCTCTATCCATTAATTTAATTCTATACAGTAGAGTCTCTTGACTAGGCTTGATCTGGAAGTGGCCTGTGGCAAGTGAAGAAAAGTGGGGGTGGAAGTTATCAAAGGAAGTTTTTGAGAGAACTGCCTGCTGCATCTGTGTGGCGTAACTCCTACGTGTCTTTGCTCTGGCTTCTGATAAGGAGGAGGGTTGATGATACAGAATGGCAGTATGGCTCTAAGGCAGCCTCAACAGCTCTTCAGACTTGAGTATCGTTCAACTCAATACTGAACCTATGCTTCCATTTGAGAAAAATCCCAGACTCCAAAAGAAATCCTATATGGGCAATAAATACAGGAAAGGTTAAGGCCTAAAGAAAGATTAGAAAGTAGTGAGCAAAAGATAAATATGACTGAAATGTGATTTTAACAAATATAATCCTCTCTTTGCTGTAATACATGGATAAACATATAGAACAAGTAATAAAAAAGTAGCAAGTAGGGTGATGTGTGTGCTCATAGCTTAATATATTACTATGAAATTCCAACTACAGACTTTGTGTATAAATAAATAATGATTCAGCTAAACCAAGATTAAAGGCTCTACACAATTCTTGCTAAAAGAGATCGTATTTCAGTCTTTGAATGCTGTTAGCAGAATTTTGTTGTTTACCATATTAATTTCTTCAAACAAATGATTAATGTCACATTTCTGCAATCATGAAAAGACTTCCAGAGACTCTATGTACATACTACTTTCAACAGGCAAAAAGAAAGGGAGAGACGAACTTTGAATAAATGAAGATAACTTCTACAAATGATGATGACCATGATTTTTAAAATATTAGGCCTTTCTGCACCACGTGGCACAGCAAAACACTGTTGATACCTAGGTTAAAAAAAGGCAGCGTGGAAAACATACTGATTTGACATCTCTAACACTTTCAAGTTTCTTATTTGGTAGAATAAAAGAGTCCTAGAATGTAGCAATGAGTGTCTTAGGTTTTCAGATTGATGTACAAGTGGTGACTAATTCCTATCTTTTATCTATATATATATAACACACATGAAAGCATTTAATCAGCAAAAAGTAACACACATGAAAGCATTTAATCAGCAAAAAGTAAATACTAGTACCTCTAATATAAGGATGTGACAATTTATTTATAAAGTCATAAGATTTCAGTTCTACTTAAAATGTTTCAGTGTATCAGGATGTCCCAATCAGAGGTGAAAGCTTCCTTCATACAGTTCTTTCCATGTGTAGACACCTAAATCCACTTGTACAATTTTGCTTTCTGGATTGTGAATTAACTTTTCTCTGAACAATAAAAAGTTTTCCTTCTAGCATTTGATCACTCCAAATTTGATATAGAGAAGTTGCAGATATTATATATTTAATAAATAATAGAAAATAAAATAATCTGATTGAAAACAAGAGACTGAAGCTTGATTAGAGGAAGCAAGAACTACATTTCATGCAGACCATCATAGTTTGGGTGACTTCAGGGTATTTTCAGGATGCCAAATAAGCAAGCTACAACTGTGCCCGAATTTATGAACCATAATATCCATAGTCTTTTAATTTTTTTTCTTCATTTTATGTTAACTGGTTTCAGATAAGTTCTCTTAAAAGTTTAGTATATATTAAAAATCACTGAGAAAAAAAAAACAAACCTTAATACTGCTTTGTCTTTATCTCTTGTATTCTTTGATTATGAAATATTTTTTTTCTGAAAAATTCTTCATCATTGCTATATGCGTTTCATTCTAAGTACAAAGACCCTGACCTAAGATTTTGCAGATTTACTGGGAAACTATTGACATCTGCATTGGGTTGAAAATGAAAGGACCTCTTTGGGACTGGATGAATAAAATACAGAGGAAAACACCATTGCTCGACACCTTTACATAGCTTTGATGAAAGAAATTTGATTAATCCTTTAATATAATGCATTCAAAATTAAGGTATCAATTTTGTTTTGTTTTGTTTTTCTTCCCTTTAATTCTGTCTTTTCAAGTCAGACCAGGGCAAGGGATCCATTTTACTTCTGCCTAAAAGCTCTCTTGCTAACACCAGACTGCACCTGCCAGTGGCATTTTTCCTAGGTGCATAGGCTTCCTGACCAAAAAGCTTCCAAAAAGCTCCCATTCCGTTACTGCAGGGCACGCTTGTCCCGCTTCTTCATCCTGAAGTGGTTGTATTTTAGAGCAGATGTGCGAAATCGTGAGCAATCCCGGACCCTATAAATAAATAGCTGCAGGCCGAGTTACTCCGCAGGCCAAAGTCAGGGCCGCGTCTTGTCAGTTGCTCTAGGAATAAAGGTGATGCATAAACGTAAGATTATTGTTTCCCTGATGAGTTTTGTTTCTTTAATAGGAAACACATTAAAGTGCCTTCAAGAGCCTTTTCGGTGCGTAGCAAAATAAGAACACTTCCCCCCCCCGCCCCAAACTGTTCTTCAAGCGTGCGTGTGAAATCACGGTAACGAGCGTGCAGCTGCGGTGTCTGGCGGTGTGAAGGCCCCTCCAGCCACCCAGTTGAACCCCCGCCGCTCCTGCCGCACGGCTGCCTTCCTGCCCGCTCGCAGGCGGTTGTGGGCGCCGTGAGAGGAAACCCGCGCCCCACGGGGTACTGCGGCTTCTGCGAGCGGGGAGTCGTGCCCGCCGGCACGCCAAGTTTCTTGTAACGACGCTGGGGATTACGCTGTATTAACCTCCCACAGATTTAATTTCGGTTTCCCCAGCTCGCTTCCCCTCCCTCTCTCCCGCCGCCGCGCCGGCCGTTGCCCTCACGCTGCCGCCGCGCCAGCCCAACGGCCGCCCTCCCGCCCGCAGCAGGTGCACGGCGGCGCAGCTCGTTGCCGCCCTGCCTGGGGCTGGTACGACGGGCAGAAGCGTCCTCCTTTCCTCGCCCGGGCGGCTACCGCGACTGACGGCGAGCCAAAGGTGAGTGAGGCGCGGGCAGGGTCAGCCCCTGGGCTGCTGAAGGGGGAGTAGCCGCCCTCGATGCTGCTACGGAGGTAAGAGCGCTCGACCCGCCCGACCCCGCTGGGAGCTTGTGGGGGACGGGACGCGGTGATCCGCGGTGGCGAGCTCCGCCAAAAGCTTCGCCGTTCCGAAGTGTGGGAAGGAGGGCGCTGAGGCTGGATCTGCAAGTAATTAGTAACGAGTATGAGGAAAACCTTTCTTTTTGGGGGGGGGGGGGGGGGGGGGGGGCTGGGGCGGTGTGGAACGGGACGCGAGTGGGGCTGCGAGTGCTCGCTCGGAGCGCCGACCGACCGGCGGGGGCTCAGGGGACTGGGTGTCCGGGATGGTGGCACTTCTCTGCCCGCAGTGGCAGGTGAGGAAGGAGGCTGGGGCAGGGGGTGGGTGGCAGCAGCTCCTCACCCGTCCCGGTGGTGGCCGGGAGGGTGGCCGCGGACGGTGGGGTGGGTGGGGGATTAAGGGGCTCGGCTGAGGCGTTGGAAGGTCCGCCGTGTCCTGCTGGAGCAGCCTGTGGAAGTGGCCGTTAGTGAGCACCGGGTTAGGACCTTAGAGAGCCCTCCCCAAACCCAGCAACCCAAACAGAAACCTACACACACCCCCAGCCTCAAGCAATCCCCTAAAATAGTAACCGTGTAAGAGGAAAGTGCCTTTTTCCTGGGGAGGGGGAGTGGGGCTGAAGCTCAGCCAGGGATGTGTGGAATGCTCGTTGGAGGGAAGGGGCAGGTGGGAGCTAGCAGGGGGTCAGGGAGCAGTAAGCAGACTGTGGCATAGTCCTCATGGCCTGGGAGGTGGACTGTGTCCTCAGGTGTCCCCTCTGCCTGCCTGGGTGGGTGGCAATAAAGTGCCTGGGAAGAAGTGTGGGGAAGGCTTGAGGCAGGGTCTTTGCTGGTGGAAGAGAAAAGAATTACAAGAGGGCTGTGTGATGGCATGAAGGAGCTGCTGTGGTAGGGGGTGTGTGTAGGCTGATCAAGCCAGGTCATTAAACAGTTGTGCGTGGCATCCTTTGCTTGGGAAATTAAGGAGTGACATGGTCAATAGTCAGTAGTCATTTTTCTCTTCTGGATGGTTTCCTTACCTGCTTTGGATAACTTAAGGTTGTCATATACCAGTTGATTAGAAGTAGGACTTTCCACCCTATCTGACCACGTTAAAGCTCAGAGAGGGCAAAAGGAGAGGAAGTAATCATCAGTGACATTTAACTTTCACTTTTTTCTTCATATCTCTTTCTTTCTTCAGGCAGGGCTTTGAACTAATAGATCTGGACACATTTGTAACTCCAAGTAGCTGCCAGCAGTGTAGGAGTAATTCTTTTTTGATTCATTCTTTCTTTCTAGTTGTTTGTTTGTTTGTTTTAAAATGAGATTCCACTTTGCATTTTGAAGGCTGGTTTTGATCTAGTTTTCCTTCTCACAGAATAGCTTCAATAATGAAAAAAACTAATTCACTTCAGTAGGGCTCAGTAATGTTTCTCCCAAGTTATTGGTAGTACCTGTCGCTGACCTAGCTTCAACGTGGATGGTGTATGGTTTATATCCCTCCCTGATCAGTCTTTATTTAGTTGTACGTAAGGAAGAAATGAATGTAATGACGCTTACCACTTTGTAAAACTTTCTATGTATATCTTGATATTTGATCCCTTACATGGTGTAGAATGATGGTGAACCTACCTATGTTTGTATGCATTACAATAATAGCAGTGATGTATATGTTATGTATGTTTTACAACTATAAAATGTTTTTGCATTAGTGCTAAATTTTTAATGGCCTTGAATGTGACTCAGAAGTAATCTCAAGCTCCTTTGCAGATGTTTTCTGTATCTCCTGATAAAGCATCCCTAGTTCAGTGAACTAGAATTTTAATTTGCATGTTGTTTCTGACTTGATCTCAGATAAACATGTTATTGTCTATAATGCCTCTGTGACCTCTTACGTTACAGCTGCTTCAACAAACTACACATTAGTGATGCTTGTACAAAACACTGGACACCAGACAGCTTTAAGGCTTGCTCTACCTGCTGGGTGGTAATTTAATCAAACCTTGCCCCCATGTAGGATTTTATAACATAAAAAATATATAATGACTGGTGAGAACCAAAACTGCATGTCAGTGAAGGTAAAAGGTGGTGCTTGGGGCTTGGGTGGTTAAGGGGTGTAGCCATGGAATGCCTCCCTGTCCCATGACAGCTGCTTGTGAGAAATGCGGGGTTACAGCCTCCACTACATCAACGTCTGCTCTGCAGTAGGTTTGTTTATGCCGTTACCCACTGGAAAGTACAATAATTGTGTGCTATGCTATAATGTAAAAACGATAACAAAGAGAATATTTTAATTGTGAAATGAACTAGTTTAAAAATAAGTTAGGAGAGAGAGCTTAGATTGTGAGACTTTTTTTTACTGAGGTTTTATTTCTGGCACAGATGTACATTCTTAGCTGAATATAAGTACATATAACTGGAAGATGTGGTGTTGCATGTGCTTTTAAAATCTATAGGTTTTCCAAAAGCAATAGGTGAAGTTGTAAAACTAAATGACCTGAAATTAATGAATGGTCTTGAAAAATAAAATGACCCTGCTGTTACTCTTTTGACTTGACTTTCAGAATTTTCATACTGAGACTGTACATGGGTGATGCTTTATTTTAAAAGCTCTGTTTTACAGTACATAAATAATGCAAAATTAAGAGAACTAGAAAATATCAGACTTCATAAAAAATAAAACTTGTCTAAAACCTATATGCCTCTGCGCATGTGATTAAGAGATTCCCTGAAAAATATCTCTTTTTTTTCTTTTTTTTTTAATTTCCAATTAAATGAATGCATGAAAAGGATGAGATTGGGAGAAAATGGCTTAAAGAACAGTTGGGGAGAAAAAAGAAGTTCTGATTTGATGTTCTAAAGGTAATGATGATGAATATATACCTATTGTGAAGGGGATTTTTCCCATCTTGCAGATTGTGTAATGCATTTGAGGCTTATCAGAGGGTATAATTAAAATCACACTCCGCATCAGAAATATATTTTTATTTTTTTAAATAAATGTCAGTCTTAAAGAAGATAGAAAACTTCATGACAAGTGTTCTGGTGGGCAGGGAGGAGGAAGAATCTGCATTTACATAGAATGATACCTTGATAAACTCATGGCATAAAAATAGGATATACAGCATTGCCACAGTGTAAAGCTGCCCATTCCCCCAAAAGTGGCCTGCTTCTGCATATACTTTTATTATACTAAGATAAGGACATTATCATTTACAAATGGGAAGGATTACCCCTTACATAACTGCACCATCTGAAAATTTACCACTTGACATGGTAAAGCAGGCAGCAGACAGCACAGAATGTTTTTCCATTTCAGTAAGCTAAGCCAAATTTTAGTGTGGATGGAGAGCACACTTTCAGAAGCTTAACAGTATTTCTAATCGTGTGGCCTGTGTGCCTGCATGGAAATCTTCCAGGAATACCCCACATACTGACTGTGAGGCTATATTACACCACTTTTGTGATTTGTGTGATTTCTTGGAAACAGTGATGGCTTGAGGAGGGAGAAATACTGTTTTTACTAGATCAGATGCTCAGGTAGAACCAAGTAAAGCAGTATGAAATCAAAGTCTTTTGTAATTAGTGCTGAAATATATATGTGATTTCTGGCACTGTATGCCTTTGTTGTATCTAGATAGAAAAGTTTTTCATAAACCTTGAAAAATAGCATGGGCCTACCTTCAGGCATATTGAATTGTATTAGTCAACAGAGAGTTTCTTCACTGGTGAAGCAGGGAGTGGGGTAGGTGAGTGTTTCCCAAACTTGAAAATGCAAACACAGTGTTCATCTGCTTTTATGCAACCCTCAGAGAAAAAAATTACTACTGGACTACTTTAATTGCTGGCAGCAGCTCAGTTCCTCATAGTGTTGGAAGGGGGGAAAAAAAAGCTTGAAAATCAGCTGTAATTACCAGCTGCAGGTGTAAATACTCTTTATATTGCCTGGGAGGAACTGAGCTGCTGCCGGAAGTTTAAGGGATCTGGTAGTGTCACAGCCAGCGTAGTGTCCCAGCTAGTGTAAATAAGTGCAGCTGGTAATTATAGCTGCTTCTGACTCCCCTGGAGGAAATGAGCTGCTTTCCACTGTAAATGAGAGTAATTTGGTTTTATAGTTTTTCTCGTTATTTTTTTAATAGCTTAATTTTCTAATTAAGTTTTCCCCTTTCTATTTCTGACTCCCACTCTTTGGATCTTCTTGTTACTTCACTGAGAGTTGCACTTCAGGTATGAGAAACACTGGTCTAGGTCATTGCTTCTGTTAAAAAATAAAAAGTAGTTTGTGGTCAGATGACAGCGTCAGGAGAACCCCCAAGGTGGCTTGTTACATCATTCCACCAAATAATAGCTTGTCTTACATAAAACAATTGATTCACAAGTCCAGAGTACACTCTTTTAGTACTTTTGCCTAGTATTAAAAGAGTGTACGTGGACAAGTGCATGACTAATAACATTAGTTATTGTTAGGGAGAAGATCAGTACAGCTGAACAAGGTCATAGGATGTATGATTCCTATTGTAAATAATTCTTAATGTCTGTTAATACTTCTCGATATTTTTATCCAGGGTGTTTTAAAGTGATGAGGGAATAAGGAATAGTAAAAGTTATAACTTCTAAATTAAATTTTAAAATGCAAAAAGACAAGCTTGCTCTTATGGCTGTTTCTCTTGTTATTTCTTAATATTGTTTGCTGGTATATTAACATAGCATGCAGCAGCTTAGGAGAAAAAAATCCAATACTGAATATTGGTTGGCTTGTAAATATAAAGGATTCACCTTGATATCATGTATTCATGATCCCAGCAAACCAGCAGTCTAACTGCTCCTAATGCCCCCTTTGCTGGCAGCTCCCCATCATGGTGCCTATGATAAAAACATGGGTTCTGAGTAGATTAATGCAATAGAATATGCATTTAAGGTCTGGCTACTGCTTTGCTGGTCTCTTTCATTAGTCATATGCATCCTTTAGTTCCTAAAGAAAATGTCTGTATTTGCAGTCAGGGTGGAACTGAGAATTTTCTAATAATGGAGGAAAAATCAGATAAGCAAGTGTTGATTTTCCTTCTGGGTTTTGTCACTGTCTTCCTTCAGAATGTAGCCAATTGGCACTTTCTGTAGTGGGACAGATGTAAAGGGGGACAGAAGCTCCATTTGCTGGACAGCTTTTAAAATCTAAGGAGTTTCCACTAAACACTTTCAGCAGTGGAGGAAAGGGTGTCCTAATATCATGTTCTCAGGGATGTAAGGTATGGTCAAGCATGCTCTTGGCTACAGCTGTTTGGAGTTAAATGATGACCAGCTTAACTCACTGTTGCTGAGTTGCCTTGCTTTGTTCCATTTTGGTTTGGTTTTAATTTTGCCAAAGGCAAACTACCCTTTAGTTCTGCTAGCATCATTGTGTGTAGCTGCTCCAGCCTGGTAGAGTCAAAATGGTCTTGGCTAGCTTAAAGGTTTGTAGTAAGAGTTTTTAAAAAAAGATACCTGTAGTTAGTTTGCTGAGTCTTGCTGTTATCACAACTCAAGCAGTGTCCTTTTGCAATACTTTCATCATGAATGATATTTTAATGCATGTACTTAAGCCCAAATCCTGTCAGTTTTGAGACCAGGATGTGTTTATTGCTGCTTTGCTTGTGTAACAACAAAATTATCCTCAAAGATGATTTTAAATATGGATTAGTGACATTTTTTGTGAGATGGTTCAGCAGACTTTGGCTGCACATGTTGGTTACTTGAAGCCTGTATGTAAAAATGGTGCCACATTATTATTAGCAAAGCCACTGTGTGTGTAGAAACAAGCAACAAATTCTGCGTGATTTTCACACACTACACTAGAAAAGGTTGTTCTTGCAGTCCAGCATTATGTTATGAAAACTTATTTTAAACTTTTCAGAATTGTCATCCTGATGAGCTTAAAATAGTCGCTTTCATTGTATATCATGTCTCAGTTAACCAGTCATTGCCCCATCCTACTTGGTGGAGGTCAGTGTTGATAATGTCAGTGTTTTGACTCCTCCTTTTCTCTGTGTACCCTTAAAATAAACTAAAGCAATCTTTTCAGTAGGAATGTCATGCCTAGTGATGAATGATTGCTTAACAATATATACTGACAAAGTTTTGCTGTAATCCAGCACTCAGTTGTCTTATTTATATAGCATTTCTTACTTTCAGGATGTGTGACAGCTAGTGGAGGTTATAAAAACACTGGATTTGAATAATGTGTCAAGAGTGAAGGCTGTTCTCTGCTTGGGCAGAAACTGAGTTATCTGTACCCTACTAGTGATACTGGGAAGAAGCATACAGAGAGAGGGTGGGTATGTGTCCTCCATTCATAGGCGCCTTTCTCGCTTTGCAACAACAAAAGTGTTGAAGTGTTGAAATGGTTTAGAGAAGCTGAGGGTGTGTTGGCTTCTCAGGAATAAATTGTGTATACAGGAATAAAGCTTCTATATTTTTGCTGTCATTCTCTAACCTTACAGAAGTGTTAAATCTCTTTAAGATGCTGAAATAGCACATAGCACTGTTACTTTGCTGGTGTGTAAGCGGAGTTATAACTGTTATTTCCTTTAACTGATCCATACCCACAAGTCCTTAGAATAAATAATGATATTGATATGAAAAAAATATTCCTGGGGTGGTTCAGAATAGCACGCCGGGGCACCAAATGCTGCAGCAAAACTTGTACTGCAGCTGTATGGTGTAGTGTCTTTGTGGAAACTTGTTTGTACACCTCCTTTGGATAAGGAAGCCTGAAATAGAAAAGCATCAAAATGGGTGGCATCTAATAAATATGGCATGTACTTCAATCATGAGCTCTATAGAATGCAATTCTATCAGTGTCCTATACGTTTTGTAAATGTTTTCTATGATATGTTTTTTCAGTGTTTGGGACAATGAAAGAGAAGGTTATTTCTCTCTTTAGCCAAAATCATATACTGTCATTCCAGACACAGGATTCTTGTAAGCTGGATTTAATGGCTTTGCCTTTTGGGCTGTGTGTATTGGTCGTCACTCTGCATCCACCCCTTTCACTAGGAAATCTTTGTATGTTAGTCCTATTTTTTTGCTTCTGTAGGAGTGATGTTTGCATTGTATTGTACATGTCTTAAAATAAATGAACAGAAAATAATATAGCTGTTCTTCCAATTTGAATGGCATCACCTGTTATAAAACTGTATGTGTCATTCTTTGACCTATGCATTGTTCAAGTTTAAATTCATCTTGTTCGCCTAAAATCAGTGTTTTTTCATAAAATGTTGGAAGTTGAGAAGCCAGAAAAAGGAATAAAGTGGGGGTTTTTTACATAAGGGAAAATAACAGCCTTTTAGGGTTTTTTGCTAGAACATTTGATGGTTTTATGAGATTATGAACTATGACATTAAGTTACTTAGTTACAGTTGCTCTCTGGTCTTCTAATTCTTCAGTTTCTGCCCAGTTCTAGTTGCATGTATGTTGTATGACCTAGAAGTGATGTTTTAAGGAATCCTGCAGTATGCAGGATGGTACTCAACTGTATGGTAGGTACATAGTTAAGATGATGCTTAATTCTTTTTCCTCCACTGGGAAGAAATATTTAAATCCCATGGCTAAGTAAGTATGATGAAAAGCAAAAATGTGGATGTGCATGAGGAAAAAAAGGCTGAAGCAGTTAACTATGAAAAGAATTGTATGAATTAGTGTTAAGAGAGAGCTGAGAGTGAGGCAACCAGACTGTCATACACCTGAAGAACTGAATTCTGTAGTTCTCTGTGCCTGCAGTAGTTGTTTGTGCTGTCCAAGAAAGGTGGTGTGGAGTTGTAGAGCCTTGGCTTGTATGTTATAAAGTGTAATCCCTATTCCCGCTGCAGTCAGGGATTTACTATAATGTTTTTGGCATTCTATTTTCAGTTTGGGCAAACCTCTTTGTTTCACCTTTCTCTGTAGTTTTTATTTACATTGTGACCTATTCTGATGCCTTTTAAAAATTTTTGTGTTACTGCTTTTACTTATGCCACAATAATCCTTTTCTCCTTATGGTTTGTCCAAAATGTGTGTGTAAGCACAATAAGGAAAAGGGTGCAGTAAAGAAAGGCCTCAAGGAGAGGAAGAACACTAGAAGCAAGGTGAAAATATGGGATACCTAGTAGGGTGTAGAATTTGAAGGAAGAGGATGGTTTGTAGACACACAGAAGCTGTGTATTTCTGAAGAAGAAAAGATGGCTACATGAGTGGAATGAAAGTCCAGAGATAATAGACAAATTAACATTATTGGGTGGAGAGGACTAGAATAGATACATCCCATTATACAGGTGGTTTAGAAAGCATAGACTATTGTGAGTTGGAACCAGCTATTCTTAAAGTCTTTGGGTTGTGATGCCATCGCTTTCTTGTTATGTCTCGTTGCTTGTGAACGCCTTTTAGGGAATCAGCCGCAAGTTGTGAACCCGCAGATCTGCTTGCTGTGATGTAAAAGGCAGCTTTAAAAGTTTTATGGCTATTGAGCCATCGTGGTTATCTATTTTTAATTGTATACAATGCATGCTAAACTGAGTAGGTAGTACTCCTTGGAGCTCTAGGTGCTAACTTCTGTAGCGCAGCCAAGCAAATCTGATGGCATAAGGAGTCCTTCGGAAATTAATCGTGACTGTCTCATAGAACAAGACTACAGTCTTGAAAAAAAAAAATGCAAGTGAGGCATTGCAACTGCATAAAATAGCACAAAAACTGACTGAATGTGGAAAACATCTTAAAAGTGCACATAGCTCTAGCTAACTAGCCGAATTAATGCTCTCATCTGAATTTCATAGTAGGCCTGTTGCTCTTTTGCAGTTGTTACTGTGGAACAACTTGCTGTTTTGTAAGTTTGGGGAAGGGAGAAGGAAAAAAATATTTATACTCTGTGTATTAATTTTTCATATAAAAAGAAATTGTGTAAAACAGATACAAAGTGCTTATGACGAATGTATTTCTTAACTTAATTTTAGGAATCTGTTGATCACTGTCTCAAAAGAATTCTCCAAGGGAGAAAATGAATCTAAATATCTCTGAAATTAATTAAATCCAGAATGTCTAACATATAGGGGCTGCTTATTTCATTAAAAATGTAGAAAAATAGAAAATCATTACTTTAAGAAGTCACTTGTTAAATTTAAAGTGGCCAGCTTCTTATTTAGCTCTGAATCTTGCTGTATTTTTGTAAAAAGCTTAAAAGAAAATTTATTTATTAGATGCAGATTTTCTAGGCACTGATTTACCTGAAGTCTAAAGCAATGTCGTGGTTTTGCCCCAGCCGGGGGCCGCACCCCACACAGTCGCTTGTACTTTTAAAAGGAAGGAGGAAGGAAAGTTGGGGGAAGGGGAAAAGGGAAGGAAGAAAGGAGGAAAATAAACCACGACCTAGAAACCAGAACCACGCAGGTTGGGATAAGGATAGTTTACTAAACAATAACAGAAAACTAGATATAACAATAACAGAAGTTTAAAGCACAAAATAGATGAAACTGGTGATACACAATGCAATTTCTCACCAAACCACACAACTCAGGCCGCACAGCTTAGAGCCCGTCCCGGACAACCCGACCGCCCCAGAAAACTGCACGTCCTGGCGTTGTCTCCCCCTCTTCCCCCCAGTCCCCCCTTATACTGAGCATGACGTAACTGGCATGGAATATCCTCTTTGGCCAGTTCGAGTCACCTGTCCTGGCTTCGTCCCCTCCTTTCTCACTAGTAAGGAAGTATGCAGAGCTGAGAAAGGTACTTGATTGCCCGGCAACAAATCGGAGACATCAGGGTGCTATCAGCACTATTCTCATGCTAACACCCAAACCTGGCATTCCATTCACTGCTAAAAAAAAGTTTAACTCCATCATAGCTGAAACCAGGACATTATCCACCCCTTATTCCATACCATTTACGTCATGACCAGATCCAACAATTTTCTTTGGGTACAACCAGTTTCGTGTTTCACACACCCATATATGTATGTACACATGTATGCACACATACGTGCATACAGATCTTATTCCCTCAGTCTGTGAATCATCCCTCTGAAGTTGTTGAGTTCATTTAGTCCATGATTTTCAGGCTCCATTTGTCGTAACAGTTTCTCAGGATAGTTGTATGTTCCATTGGCTCGTTGCATGCTGCATCTCAGGCTCTTGACTGATACACCTGGCATGGTCCATGCTCATAGTCTGTGGGTCAGAGTTTATTTTCAAAGGGAGAAAAAAGTTCTTGAGGGGCCAGGCTTTAGTTCCATCATCATGGCACTCATTCTTCATTAACTTGTATGACTCCGGCTATAATGTTATGGTACAACATACAGCAATCATAACAATAATGAATATACAGTAATGGGTTATTTGGCAATTATTATAATTTCTACTTTATTAATTATATTGGCTATTCTCACCCAAAATCAAATCCCCTTGAGGTACACATCGAACTTCTCCATCCCTCTGCATTACCCACCAAGTACAGCCAGGTCCTTGAGCAAAAACAATTCCAGACATGGGTTTACCTTTGCCTGAAGCAGGAATGACCCAAACTCTCTTTCCCAATAGACTCTTCATATGCACTACTGGGACTCTGTCTCCCTCTACAGTACGTGGAAATTTTGACTGGGCAGGGCCAGGCCGATTGGTAGATCCCCTAGAGTTAACTAACCACGTGGCTTTGGCCAAGTGTGTATCCCAATGCTTGAATGTCCCACCACACATTGCTTTCAGTGTAGTTTTTAAAAGTCCATTACATCGTTCAATTTTCCCAGAGGCCGGTGCATGATAAAGAATGTGGTACACCCATTCAATGCCATGCTCTTTGGCCCAGGTGTCTATAAGAGTGTTTCGGAAATGAGTCCCATTGTCTGACTCGATTCTTTCTGGAGTACCATGTCGCCAGAGGACTTGCCTTTCAAGGCCCAGAATTGTATTTCGAGCAGTGGCATGGGGTACGGGATATGTTTCTAGCCAGCCGGTAGTTGCCTCCACCATTGTAAGCACATAACGTTTGCCATGGCGGGTTTGTGGGAGGGTGATGTAATCAATCTGCTAAGCCTCCCCATATTTATATTTCATCCACCGTCCTCCATACCAAAGGGGCTTTAACCGCTTAGCTTGCTTGATTGCAGCACATGTCTCACATTCGTGGACAACTTGTGCGATGGCGTCCATGGTCAAGTCCACCCCTCGATCCCGAGCCCATCTATATGTTGCATCTCTCCCTTGATGACCCGAGGTATCATGAGCCCATCGAGCCATGAATAATTCACCTTTACGTTGCCAGTCTAGATCTACCTGAGCCACTTTAATCCTAGCAGCCTTATCTACCTGATGGTTGTTTTCATGTTCCTCCATGGCCCGACTCTTAGGTACATGGGCGTCGACATGACGTACCTTTACAACAAGTTTCTCTAACCGAGCAGAGATATCTTGCCATAAGTCATCAGCCCATATAGGTTTGCCTCTACGCTGCCAGTTGTTCTTTTTCCACTGCTGCAACCATCCCCACAGGGCATTCGCCACCATCCATGAATCAGTATAAAGGTAGAGCCTTGGCCACTTTTCTCTCTCAGCAATGTCCAGGGCTAACTGGATGGCCTTCACCTCAGCGAACTGGCTTGATTCACCTTTTCCTTCAGTGGCTTCTGCTACTCTTCTTATAGGATTCCATACAGCAGCTTTCCATCTCCGATGCTTACCCACAATGCGACAAGACCCATCAGTGAACAGGGCATATCGCTTCTCATTCTCTGGCAGTTCGTTGTAGGGTGGGGCTTCTTCAGCGCGTGTTACCTCCTCATCCTCTGGTGACATCCCAAAATCTTTGCCTTCTGGCCAGTCTGTGATCACCTCCACGATTCCTGGGCGATTGGGGTTTCCTATTCGAGCCCGCTGTGTAATTAGTGCAACCCACTTGCTCCACGTAGCATCAGTGGCATGGTGTGTAGAAGGAACCTTCCCTTTGAACATCCAGCCCAGCACCGGCAGTCGGGGTGCCAGGAGGAGCTGGGCTTCAGTTCCAATCACTTCTGAGGCGGCTCGAACCCCTTCATAGGCGGCCAGTATTTCCTTTTCTGTTGGAGTATAATTGGCCTCAGATCCTTTGTAGGCCCGACTCCAAAACCCCAGCGGTCGACCTCGAGTCTCCCCTTGTGCTTTCTGCCAGAGACTCCAGGTCGGGCCGTTCTCCCCAGCTGCAGTGTAGAGCACATTTTTAATATCTGTCCCTGTCCGGACAGGCCCAAGGGCCACTGCATGGACTATCTCGCGTTTGATCTGCTCAAAGGCTTGCTGTTGCTCAGGGCCCCATTGGAAATCATTCTTCTTTCGAGTTACATGGTAGAGTGGGCTCACAATGAGACTGTAGTTTGGGACATGCATTTGCCAAAAACCTATAACACCTAAGAAAGCTTGTGTTTCCTTTTTGTTGCTTGGTGGAGACATAGCTGCTATTTTATTAATAATGTCCATTGGGATGTGACGACGCCCATCCTGCCATTTTATTCCTAAAAACTGGATTTCTCGCGTAGGCCCCTTGACTTTACTTCGTTTTATAGCAAAACCGGCTTCTAAAAGGATTTTAATTACCCTGTTTCCTTTTTCAAAAACTTCCTCTGCTGTGTTGCCCCATACAATGATGTCATCGATATACTGCAGGTGCTCTGGTGCTTCACCCTTTTCCAGTGTATTCTGGATTAGTCCATGGCAGATGGTGGGGCTATGTTTCCACCCCTGGGGCAGACGATTCCACGTGTATTGGATGCCTCTCCAAGTGAAAGCAAACTGTGGCCTGCACTCTGGCGCCAGTGGGATCGAGAAGAAAGCGTTCGCAATGTCGATTGTGGCGTACCACTTGGCTGCCTTCGATTCCAATTCATACTGGAGCTCTAACATGTCTGGCACAGCAGCACTCATACCTGGAGTGACTTCATTTAGGCCACGATAATCTACTGTCAGCCTCCACTCTCCATTGGACTTCCTCACTGGCCATATGGGACTATTAAAGGGTGAGTGGGTTCGGCTGATCACTCCCTGATCCTCCAGTTGACGAATCAGCTTATGGATGGGAATCAGGGAATCTCGGTTAGTACGGTATTGTCGTCTGTGCACCGTCGTCGTAGCAACTGGCACTTGCTGTTCTTCACCCTTCAACAACCCCACAACAGCAGAATCCTCCGAGAGTCCAGGCAAGGCACACAATTGTTCAATTTCTTCTGTTTCCAAAGCAGCTATTCCAAAAGCCCATCGGTACCCTTTTGGGTCTTTAAAATACCCTCTACGTAGATAATCTATACCTAAAATGCACGGAGCTTCTGGACCAGTCACAATGGGGTGTTTTTCCCAGTCCTTCCCAGTTAGGCTCACCTCAGCCTCTAGCACAGTTAGTTGTTGGGATCCCCCTGTCACTCCAGAAATACAAACGGGTTCTACCCCTTCATGATTCGATGGCATTAGAGTACACTGGGCACCAGTATCCACCAGAGCTTTGTACTCTTGTGGGTCTGATGTGCCAGGCCATCGGATCCACACAGTCCAATAAACCCGATTATCCCTCTCCTCCACCTGGCTGGAGGCAGGGCCCCTCTATTGCTGCTGATCATATTTGTTTTCCACTGGTTGCATAAAGGACTTAGAGGTCCCTTCAAAAGGATCAGGCACATCAGACATATAGGTAGGCCTTCCAGTTGGTCTAGGGAACTGCCCAGTAGAAACTGGTGCAGCCTTCTTCCTGGCAGAATCTCGTTGTGCGAATGTTTTACCCCGCAGCTCATTTACTCGTGCTTGAAGGGCTGAGGTGGGCTGCATATCCCATTTCCTCATGTTTTCTCCATGATCAAGCAGGTAAAACCACAATGTACGTCGTGGTGTGTATTCTCCCTCTTGGAACGATGGACGCTTTCTCCCAGTAGCTGCAACGTTGCTCCATACGGGTTGGGAGTTGGACACATTGTTGTCAAGTCGTTGAACCAGTTTCTCTACTGCTGCAATGACGGAGAGGGAAACATTGTCTTGGTATTTCCGGAGTTGGCAGGCCACCTCATTTACGGTTGGCGGATTCGTATCATTCCAGTCAATTGCTGCCAGTGAATTGGTATACCCTGCTGGTGCACTTCGTACAACCTTACGCCACATATCTGGAGTGCATAGGACTTCATCGGGATCAGAGGGAAGCCGTGAATTGTCCAGATCATAATAAATTATCTCCCGTACAGCTAATTCTCTCAGGTGCTGGACAGCTGTCTCTATGCTATTACACTTGGGTGTCTGGCATGTAATATATTCCTTTATGGGATATCTTTCCTGCACACTTGACAGTAGTCGCCTCCAGAGGCTGAGGATTTCCGGCCTCCTCCCAATTGCTTTGTCAATTCCTCCTTCTCTAGCTAGGGATCCCAACTGCTTGGCCTCTCTGCCTTCTAATTCCAAACTACTGGCCCCGTGATCCCAGCATCGGAGCAACCAAGTGATAATGTGCTCACTTGGGTGGCGAGTGAAATCTTTTCGAACCTCACGCAGCTCACTCAGAGTCAGGGATCGGGTAACAATCTCTGGTTCTGCCTCATCCTGATATCCTCGGGATGATCCTGGTTGATCATCATCCTTATCCGTCACTATGCGAACTGATTTCTTTGTGCCTTTCCTCTTTTGTACGGGAGCAACAGACACTGGTGTGGATTGGTTTTTCGGATCATCTGCAGTGTCTGCTGTAGAGATTACAGTAGCTGCAGTGTTGGTCACAGGGGTTGCAGTAGCTGCAGTGTCAGCCCCAGTGGTTGCAGCAGCTATAGTATCTGCCAGTCTGTTTCCTTTCCCTTCTCCCTGACAGTGCTGACAGTGCTGCCTGCTATCAAGCAGTGTTTGATAAATAGTGGCCAGAGCCCAGCACAGTGCAGTAAGGTGTCCATCTCTGGGAAACCTACAGCAATTTTTCCTTAGGTATGCAGTCACTTGATCGGGGTCTTGTAACTGTTCAGGAGTGAAGTTCCAAACCATCGGGCGTGAGAAAGTACCTAGGTACTTGCCCATACTTTGCCACATGCCCTGCCACTCGTGATTATTCTGTCTCAGAGAAAGCTCTTCAGTGGTATTCATAAACCTATGCTTGATATATAACAAAAACTGAACCATCTGCACCAAACCTACCAATAGCAAAATGCTAGTTTGAATATCCCAGAGATATTGAAGATTTTCAAAAACTGCCCTAAGAGCTGTTGTATTTAGCCGAAAAGAAAAGAAAGCAGTGCCCCCACCATACTGGCTGCTGTTATTAACCCCTCCCTGTCCAAAGAATGGACAGGACAGCAAAACCTCATACAAGTACCAGCTTAAGCTCATGATCATCGATATTATTGTATCATAGACCGATATCATAAAATACACTATAATGAAGTATGGGAACAAATACGGGAGCCGCAGACCTGAGAGAGTAAAGAATCCTGCCAGGATTGTATACAGCATGCGGTGGTTTTGCTGCCACAGCCTTGTAAATAAATACCACAGCATCGTGACCAGAGATTGCTTAAACAACAGTGCTTATCTTAATTGCGATAGTTAGGGTCAGATCTACCGTTATCCCAACCGTTCGTGCCCCACGTTGGGCGCCAAAATAACTGTGATGGTTTTGCCCCAGCCGGGGTCCGAACCCCACACAGTCGCTTGTACTTTTAAAAGGAAGGAGGAAGGAAAGTTGGGGGAAGGGGAAAAAGGGAAGGAAGAAAGGAGGAAAAGAAACCACAACCTAGAAACCAGAACCACGCAGGTTGGGATAAGGATAGTTTACTAAACAATAACAGAAAACTAGATATAACAATAACAGAAGTTTAAAGCACAAAATAGATGAAACTGGTGATACACAATGCAATTTCTCACCAAACCACACAACTCAGGCCGCACAGCTTAGAGCCCGTCCCGGACAACCCGACCGCCCCAGAAAACTGCACGTCCTGGCGTTGTCTCCCCCTCTTCCCCCCAGTCCCCCCTTATACTGAGCATGACGTAACTGGCATGGAATATCCTCTTTGGCCAGTTCGAGTCACCTGTCCTGGCTTCGTCCCCTCCTTTCTCACTAGTAAGGAAGTATGCAGAGCTGAGAAAGGTACTTGATTGCCCGGCAACAAATCGGAGACATCAGGGTGCTATCAGCACTATTCTCATGCTAACACCCAAACCTGGCATTCCATTCACTGCTAAAAAAAAGTTTAACTCCATCATAGCTGAAACCAGGACAAGCAATTTGCCTGGTTCTAAGTTATTCTATTCCTTTTGCTATGAAGCAGTATGTGGCAGCACTTCAGTTATCAGACAATTCTTTTCAGGGATTTATCACTTTTTCCATAAGCATGTAGCTCTGGTTGTAGATTGGTACTGTGGTTTCTGTTGAGGAGCACTTGTTTTCCTGCTGAAGTACTGAAAAGTAGGCTTTGAAAAATAACACAGAAAAGCTTTGCAGGTTGAAAGACAATTTAAGATTTTCTTGATTTTAAAAGTGGAGAGATTAATCACTACTAAAATTATTCTTCATTTTAAATATCTATTTTTAATTGGTAAGGAGTTAAACCTTACTGAGGTTCTGGTAAGCTTCTTTTAAACGTCTGAATGTGAAATCATTGTCCAATTTCCATTACAGTCAGTTGGAGAAAGTTGTTGTAGAATTATGGAAAGTACGGTTGAGGAATTGCCCAAACTGTTACTTAAGTGTTACTGGGAGCAGGATCAGCTTCAGCAGTAAGTTTGTCTTGAAACATCTAGTGGTAAAAATCCAAGGCCTTCCTGGCAATCAATCCTGCCATTTAATTGTCTTTACAGTTAAAAATATTAAACTAGTATATCAATGGAGGCTCTTTTTCTTCAGGTTTCTGTTGGTTTACAGAAGGCCTATGCAGTGAGATTAAACCAGTTGTAAGGGGAAGATAGGGTGGTCCTGTATTCACAAACCATGGTGTTCTGAGCTCTCATGGAACTCCCTTTGAGTACAAAGGCCAATGATTGATGTGTCAAGTTCATAAGTGCTAAGTATACTTAGCCCTAGTCAAGGCTAGAAGACCAAGATATCATGTGATCAGTATTTTTCTGCAAATTCTACTTAATGGCACACTGAAACTGGAAAAAAAGGATGTCTTACACCTGTAAAACCTAAACTGAAATGCTAAATGTGCCAATATTATGGAATTCCGAAAGGATTCCATGTGTGGAAATGCCCCAAAATGAGGGGCAGAGGGTCAGAGCATGTGACTTGGTGCATCGTCCTGACGCTTCTTGAACTCAGCCAAGCTTGGTACTGTGACCACTTTCCTGGGGAGGTCTCCCCTTAACCTCCTCTTCTCTAGGCTGAACAAACCAAGGGACTTCAGCCTCTCCATGTAACACTTCCCAACCAGACTCTTCACCATCCTCATTGCCCTCCTCTGGACACTTGCCAGTAGCTTACAACTTTAAATTTAAAAAAAAATGAAAAATTCAGGTTTTAGTTAAAAAGTTCTAAGTTTCCTTGCTCTTGGGTTATGCTTTCCTAGCTGGATTATATCTCAGGAAAGCATCCGAAAGCAGATACTTTTCACAAAAAGAGATTTTTTTTTTTAATTTAAAATGTGTGTCACTTCTGAGAAACAGCTTCCATGGAAAAATTTTGATTAGGTCTATCTCAAACATAAGAAAATAGAAACTTACTGATGTTTATTCCTGAGGCATCAAGAGTTGGGCATTTGATCTTTCTGAAATGATCAAGACCAGTTGGTATAATCGATTTCCTGTACAGAATCCAATCTCTGTATGTTAATCTTGGATCTGTTGGGTAACACAAAGAGTGTTTAATAATAAAGCCTGCCAACTCTCTTCCCCCTCTGCTCTTCCCCTCTCGGCACGTTACCAGGTCAGTGTTTGATTTCTTGGATCTTTTTGTTAAATTTTTTACTAAAGAATTTGCTCTGAACTCACTGGAAAGAAGAAAATAACCTGAAGAATGAGTTTCATGCTCCTCTTTGTTATTAACGGTCGTGGTATTCTCTGCTGTTGGCAGTAACCACTGCACACTGTTGCATTACTCAAAGTGAACACCGGCTATTCCACAGAGGGATGTGATATTCCAGAGATGGTCCTGGTATGGATGATATGGGACAATCAGGCTGTAGCAGGTTCCAGCAGCAGCAGTGCCTTTTCCTAGCTGCTTTTCTCAGTTAATTCCAAGTGTGGTGATCATAATTCTGTCTGAAGCAAATATGTTCTGTGCCTTTTTTGGTGAAAGGGGAGGCATCTCAGTGAGACATGGTGCAACAAATTATGGCAGAAGTGTCAGAGGCAGATCAAGCAGTGTGCTTACCATTCAGTTTCTAAGCTTCTTTTAGGCTTCCAAATGTAAATGAATTTTTACATATAATTAAAATTTTTTTTTTGTTCAAAAACGTTTGCTAAGAACACCTTGCAGTAGACCTGCTGACCAGACTGGAAAAAGCAAGTGAGATTTCAGACGCACCTTTTTTTTTTTCAGGTTGGGTATAGAAGTGGTTGTGTGCCTGAAATATTATTTCCCTTTCCCTTTATGTCTTTCTGCCTAATAAGAGTTGTTATTGATCTGGGCAAATTTGCCTGTGTCTTTGGAGCACAGTGGGTACACTGCACACATTGCAGCAGTAGTGATAACTATGTAACTCCTGCATTGAAATTCTCCAGGAGATTCCTCCCCTCTACCCCTTCTTTCCCTCATTGAATAGAAACCTTTTCTTGTAAACTTAACAACAACAACAAAAAAACAGACAAAAGAAAGCTTTGGAGACCTCAGCAGGCCTGTACACTTTGCAGTTCCAGGAGGGGCACTGCCAGCTGTGAGCTTCTCCTTTGTGTTGCCTTTAAAGCAGGAGGGTACACACATTCTACTTTACAAGACTTCAGGTTGGGAAGCAAAAGGGTGATTTGTGTCACTGCCTGCCTTTCCAGTGCCCAAACTAGAGCTTGCCTGTCTGTCTTTGCTATTATAAATAGGAATGGATGAACATGTTTTGCCTAATTTCAAATCCACTTAAAGTTCATGGCTTTGAAATTAAAAACAGAACTCAGATCTTACGAGGCTTATGTTCTGTTAAGAGCTGGCCTTTTGCCAGTACATGTCTATTCATTTAACTTTTGTCCCTGGAATCAAATACATATCGGTTTGCTATACTAGGTCATTTGTATTTCTTTATATTCTCTTCTTTACCTTTTTTTTACATCCCTTTCATTGCCATGAATTTATGGTTGTTAGAAAGTGGTTAGCATAGATGTTTGATCTCTCATGAGCATAAGACTTTTCTTTGCATCTTAATTTGTTTTTTGCTGTTTCTGTGTTCACAATGCATGCCTTCTGGCCTATTCCTCCATATATCCAAGTTAGCAAAAAAAAGGATGAAATCTGCTTGCTGTCTGTGACAGCAGTATTTTAGATGCTATATGCTTTGAATGTAGAATGAAATAAAATATTGACAACCCATGCCCTGCAGTGGTTTGTTTTATCTGTATGGTAGCTGTTCCAGGCTGAGAGGTGAAGCAATCCCAGAAGCTGTATGTAGCACTGAGGAAACCTGATCTTTTTTAGTGCAAACATGTGATTCCTTATTTATTTTTTCCTCCTTAAGCCTTTCTTGCCTATAGGGCAGTTCTCATTCCTGCTGGCTTGCATTATGCAGGTGCATGGAACCCCAGGCAAACCTGATGCAGAAGATAACAATCCAACAAATTGACCCCAAATGATCTGCAGAATTGTATTTTATACATTCTGTTTAGGTTCACTTGCTGATTTTTTTTTTTCTTTTATTCCTTTCAATGTTTGCACCCATTAAAAAAAGAAATTGGGGGGTGTGTCTGTGTGTGTATATACAAATGACAATATATATTGTTGTTATTGGCATGTTGTAGTTATGTGTCAGCAAGCATTTTTTAAAGGTATTGATTTAATAAATTATATCCATGCCTTCCTTTGGTGAGCAGAAAAGTGTTTATTTTTCTGTAGTTCATGCTGTAAAATGATTACAGGAGTCTGCTGTGATTGTAGAAGTTCACTTAGAAGTTTCTTTGATCAAGATTATCTAAGAATCAGATGCAATTTTCTTAAGTTCGTTTTTTACAGACATCTGATGAAAAGCCTATACATAGCTCTTGGTCTGTCACTTCTCATATTATGTGAAAAAGATACCGTTTGAGTTGCAGTATGAATTTCATATATGTTCTCTGAGTCTGAGTGCAGGAGATAGAACTTTTAACATCAGTGGCTGTGCCGATAAACTTTGAATGTTTTTGGTGTATGTTCTGTAATATTTATTTAGCTGTTGCTGTTTGAATAAAGAAACTTGCTGTAACTCACCAGGTTTTCTCAGAAAACATTGCCCAGCACATACATGTGAGTACACTTCTTAAATTGGCTTGTTAATTATAAATTTATTTTAATGATGTTTTTCTAGATTAAAACAAGCTGTAATGCCATTAACATTTTATGCTATGTCTGCACATTGGGCAAGGAGTTTATTGTTGATACCACTCTCTCTATTTTTAAAAATGGATCGTAATATGCTATTTTATATCAACCCGAAAAGCTAATGAAAGGCATCTTCATTTTTCTTTTAAAAAATATTACAAAGATTGCTATTATTTGCAGGGCTGACAATTTCAGCATTGTTTCATTTGGTGAATTTAAAAAATAGATTTAAGCAAAAACACTGTCAATTCTGTATACAGTCACATAAGAGATGTTTACTTCCACAGGCAGCTGCCTCACAGTATGTGAAGAACTGAAGTTTTAAACAACAGAATTGGTCGATATTCAGTTGTTTATTACAATTTCAACTGGCATTTTCAGTGGCTGCATTATAGATTAAAAAATAAATGATTTGAGATAATCTTACCGCCTCATCATGATTTTTCTCTAATTTCAGTACTTTAAGAGAAAAAAATGGTGGTAGGAGAGGCAACGTAAAAATAAATTTCATTAACACTTTATTTTGGGATTGAAATTTTTCTGTTTAAACTGTGACTGTTAGCAACATCCCATTCTCTTCTGTTTTCCTTCCTACTGGGTCATGTATTGCATGAGGTCTGTAGTCACAAATTCCACCTTAAATTTTAGAGAAGGGTTAAATTGAGCATTAAGAGTTTCAGACATCTGTACCGGTATAGGAAGATTTACCCCCATACCCTCTCAAAATGTTTTAGAATTTCACCATGTTTCCTCTAAGGCCTTTGGATCAAAATTTGTATGTAGTTACTGAGATTAAATGGCAGATCTCTACTAAGACCTATTCTTTGCTACCCTGCCAGCTGTTCTGTACTACAGTCTGTGCAACCGATTGTAGTCCGTAGATGTTATAAATCATGTTATTTGTCCTTTGCCAAGTTTGCCCCCTTCTCAAGAAAGAAGCTGCCAGTCTGAATCTTAAAAGACCTTCTGTGGAGAGCAGAGAACCTATGGTAGCCTGAAAAAGGGCTGCTTTTTCTTTTTTAGGGGTGAGCGAGGGGACCAGCAAATGAATCTATAAAGATAGGGAGAGTGCAGAGCTACTGTTGAAGTTGGAGGCTTTTAACAGCTGCTGTTTATTTTGAAGATGGCTCTTGGTTCAATGTGCAAGTATGAGAATGATGGATATGGAACTGGGATGAAGTTCATCTCTTTTAAAATTACAATTAAACAAGCAATTTCAATCACAAATTATGTGTCACCCTGGCTATAATCTACCCATTCACTTTACAAAATAAAGGAGGCAGCTGATTAAATTTAGCCAGCATGTTTTTTTGCCTGCTGTCTAGACAATTGGCTCGGTTCCCATTCCTCCAGTCTTAGCTTGCTTTCTTGGTTGTAGGCCCACTGGGCCACTTAACCATTCTGCTGTCATTTGAACAGTGCGTTCATGAGGTTGATAAAGAGTATGCAGGGATGGGCTTTTTTTTCCTTTTAGGTCTTTAACAGAGAATGCAGCGTTAGTAACTAAGCACATAGAGGGTTTCTGCTAACGCCGAATGTGTCCTGTTAGAGTGAAAATTTATCAGTTCTAGAATCAGCTCTTTCTGCTTTGGCGTGCCTAGAACTTTTGATGAGCCCTTTCACCTTATATTTCTGCAGAAGTGGTGTATGTATTCTTATATTGTCTCTTCCCAACTGTGGTTTCTATGTACATTAGAAGTCATCGAAACAAAGGGGGGAAAAACCCTGGAAACAAATGTCAAATAGAGTCCTCTCTTTGAGCACCTGTCTCCAGGCTCTTTGAATGTGATTGTCCTTTGGATTTACAGATCCTATGGATATAGACGTATCTTGTTAGAGTGTATTGCATCAGTGTTCTCCCACTCTAAAATAGTATATATTCTGCAGTCTTATTACTGTACTGGATTATAGTATCCTGAAGATTCAAGCTGTTTCTGTTGCACTGACTATTGTTATTTCTTGTGTATGATTTCCAGGTTAGAGCTGAGGAGTAGCGTATTTAGCCATGGGGTAAATTGAAGTTTAATTTTGAATAATGTTTGGGATGTAAGCTGACAATTTAACAAAAAAAGTGCTTGAAAATTTTAAATGTTGCTACGTGCAGCCTTTTGTAAAAGGGGTTAGCCTTATGGTTTGCAAAAGGTTTGAGATTTGCCTCAAAACACTACATGTTTGGCAGTACAACCCCAAGCCTGAGCTGTGGCCAGGCTTTACTTGTACCCGGCCAACCTGGAGAGTGGGCTGAACAGGTGTGGGTTTCCTTGCAAGAGGTTGTTGATACACACATAACAACATCTCCCAACTCGGGTGCCCACAGCAGAGTCAGTGATTCTGCTGCTTGGTGCGTTTTATAATATACCACTAGAACCGAGCTACACAGTTCATTAAGGGAAGTAGCAGTCCAGCCAGGAAGCAGGACTTCCTTTGTACAATGGATACATGAGGGACTTGAAATTTAATTTTCGTGAGATACCATGATGATTCAGATGAAGCAGAGCTTTGTGTCCAGCCCATCCATATTCAGATGCCTAATTTTTCCTCTGGAAAGCTAGGCATCCTAGTGGATATCTTTTTATTTGTTATATAGTTGGCTTCTATTGTGATGGGGCTTTTGTTTGTTTGTTTGTTTTCCTTTTTTTTTTCTTTTAGAGGTCCACGTTAGTCCAAAATGCGATATGATCTTTGCCCTTGTAACGTAAAGTGGGTTTTGATGTTGATGCCAGCAAGATACATCTCTCATGCAAATAGTCATGTACTGAGCATATGAATAGCAGTCTGATATTCATCTTTTTAAAACTGCAGGGATTTGTTAAATAATCTGTGGCAGCCACTAGTTTCATTCTTCCTGAGTCAACTTTCCTGATTGTCTAGTCTGTGAAGGTTTCTGTTTTGTTTTCATTGGCAGACTTTTTAATTTTTTGCCTTATTTTATTCATGTGATCAGCACAAGGCTGGGCAGATGCTATCTGCTTTATATTTAAATTTACTGTACCTGCTACACTTTCTTTTCTGAATGCACCAATGCAAAATGTCACTGTCATAAAAATTTTATCAGATTTTTTTTTCCTTTCACTTGTTGTTTTTACTAGGCTCCTTCTAATCCCGCTTGATTATCTGTGTTTTCACTAGCTCACGCTAGTGTGCCTCTTCCCCCACCTGTTGCAAAGAGAGTTCATACCGTGGTTCCTCTGAAAACCACGTGTTTGAATTCGCAGTGACTTTTCTTTTCTGTGTTTTTCCTTACAGTTAGACAGATTTCTAATGTACTAGAAATACTTTATACCCTCCTGAAAAGTCTACCTTTTTGCTTTGGTTTAATTGTTTTAAATGCAAGTGTCATAGTTATTTCTTATTTTCTTTCTTCAGAAAGCACAGTGCACTTCTTACATAAAGGAGATAGCAAAAAATGGCAAAATAGGGTCTGAGTTAGCTGCTTCTCCAGAGGTAGTTCTTTGACTCTTGACGATAAATAAAAAGCGTTGTGTGGCTTCTGGCTATTTTCTGCAAATCATATAGGTTCAATTTTACACAATGGAAAGGAAACACTGAATAGTTAGCTTCTAATTCCAAATAAGGATTAATGCAGTAAGGAAGACAATATCCTCTTTAAAATCTATTTTTGTCTTTCCCTCCACTTTTGCTATACAGCTTCCAGACCTTCCCCCAGACCCATCCTGCCTGGCTTCCTGTTGCAAATGTGAGGAAACATTTGCACATATCCTTGCAGAGAAGCCTTACGTATTTGTTGGTCTTTGCACATAATTTTCATGGCATTATTTGAAGGTTAGACCCTTTTAAAAAGAATAGTTTTTAAAAAAATTGGTTTTGTTGTAGCAAAATGAGAGTTTTATATTAAATGGGAATTTTTTTGGCTTAGAGGCTAGCACAGCCCTACTGCCAGTGAGAATGTTTAAAACTGTGGATCATGAGGGAGGAGGAAAAAAGGCTACTCTTGAACCAAATTTCATATTGTGTTGTGTGAGAGATTCCACATGTTGTTACTTCATGTTTTCTCCCAAGCAGCAGAACAAAGTCTAATATTCAAAAGAACATAACAATAAAACATATGGATTTAAAAAACCCCAACTGTCAGCTTAAATGAGCAATATTATTCTTTAGCTCGCCTCCAGTGGGTCTGAGATGTTCGTAGGCTGTTTTAAAATATGAGGAGTTCATTCTAGGACAAAGAGAGTTTTCTGTTTTGTACATTTTCCTGTGTAAATCATTGAGGAGGGGGGAGAGAAAAAAGGGTGGAATTATGCTCTGGACGCTGATGCTTTTGCATTTTTGGCATTATGCCTTTTTACTGTTTTATTGTCTATTTTGGCTGAACTTGAAGTTCCAGCCATGCTCCCTGCCAAAAAGAAAAAAAAAAGAAAAGTTAGGTCCTTTAAGGATACTGAAAAATGAAGCCAGTTTGTGAATCCGCCACGTCCTGTAAGCAAATAAAAATGAATCTCTATGGAGCTCAGACGTTACTTCCTGTTCTCCTTTGGATTCCAAGCAGGAATGGAGCAATTTTTCTCTGCATCCAAAAAAAAAAAAGAGGAGCGGGGAATAGAGGGCTTCAAAGCAACACAGGAGAAATCTTCTAGAGGCTTCTATGTAGCTAATTTTTAAAATGTGGAAAATGTTTTACACCTTAAATAATAGATGTCTGTACTTGGAAAAATGTGCAGCTCCACCCCCCACCCCAACCCCAACTTGTATTTTGTGAGACAGTGGCCGTATTAAAAATACATATGATTTCTGATGTATATTTCCCTTTACTTACTAAGCTTGTAAATGTTTTGGTATTGATAGCATATACTAATCTTAAGGCATATGAAAGTGATTGAGAAGATCCTACTTGAGGTTTCCTGAGGAGACCAAAATGAGAGGAGAGAAGCAAGCAGGGAGAAGGAGAAAGATGCTCTTTCCAGATAAGCTAAATAAGATTTTGGTGTGGTAATCTGTATATTGTGATAACTGGTTCCGTGGGTGAAGTAAAGATTTCAGTTTTTAGGTGCTGCTACTTTCCTGACTTTTGAATGAATGAATAAAATATTCTGACATAAAAGATAAACTGCTAACAGAAAGTAGGCTTCTGGATTTTTGCCACTGTAAAATTAGGAGTAACTGTAACCCAAGCAGACCAGCCAAGCTTGAAATTCGCTGTGGACAAATGTTCTTTGTGCATAATTCTAGAGGAAACTATTTTTGGTAGTGAATGAATATATGTAATCATTAACACATGACGGGGCCGCTGTAAAGGCATAAGGCTGAAGCATGAATGCTTCCAGCGCCCAAGAGGTGCTTTTGCATCTTATTTAATAAACTGTCTGGAATGTGCTAATACTTTTACTTTTTTGTTTTCTTATTTCTTAAGTTTGCATTAAAAGTTACTTTAAAGTTGCTTTTTTAGGAGAAAAGACTTGATTTCTTTTCCTTTGAAGAGGCAAAATGGTGTATCTCAAAAAAATAGTCGGTTATTCTGTTGCAAAGAAATAGAGGAACACAAAGAGAAATCTGCTGAGATCCCTGAAAAGCATCTGTTTTATATGCAGCTTTCAGTGTGTATATTTAATTTTACTTCTCTGGGAAAGGTAAATCACCTGAGAAGCACACTGGAATTCTGGATGATAACAAAAGTTGTTGTTACTGTTTTTGCAGAGAGTCAAGTCTTAAAGATCCCATCATGCTTCTTGCCAACATTTAAAGGCTTCGTTTAATGTCTTATCCCTCTTATGTACAAAGGGACATAGAAGACCTGCCAGCATCACAGACCTGATTACAGTAGCTTCTGCAAGTAGCTTTTAGCACTATGTCTGCTACCTCACTGAGTTTCTCGCCTGAGTTTCCAGAAAGGTTTAGAAGTGATAGGAAAAAACAAGAATAATTGAATTGATGCCCAAAAGATTGCTAGATGGCATGGCAGGCTACCTACTGTATTGTACACAACTGAAGGCTAGCCCCACTTTTTGGCCAATGAAAGAATGCTGTAGGTGACCCAAGAGTTCTCCTTTTTCTTTTATGTGGGCAATTGGGTAAAAGCTTTGTTCTGTCCCTTAATGTGTCTCCTGGGCTCTTTACTATATTCACAATAGAATGGTAGGTGATGGGCAGTGGCAAGGATTAAACATGTAAGCTTGGTTATTTCTGTGGAGCAGTGGAAAGATTTAGGAGACTGTCACTCTTTACCCTATGCTCCCCTTCTCAGCTGGTCCTGAGTCAGATTGTGAGTAACCTGGGTGAGATCCCAAGTTCCATGGAAGTCAGCAGGAATTTTATCTTGCTAAAATGAATGATCTGCATACCTTGATTGATGTGCTAGGCCTGTGTCCCTTTTATCTCTGACAGGGAATAAGGAAGTTAATAGCTTTCTAATGGATATGGATATGGACTTTGTTTTTTACTTTTTTTTTTTAAGGCTGAACTCAGAAGGGTTATACAAACAGTAACTAGTGGGAATAAGATTTACTTCTAGGTGGAGTATTAAATATGAGCTTTACATCTGGAAACATTTACTAGATCAGACCCTATCTGGGATTGTGAGTTGAACAAGGAGCACAATGGGAATCAAAGAAAATTATACTAGTAACTTGGAATACTTTTTTTTTTTTTAGTAAATTAGTAGTTCTGAATTTCATTCAGAAATGAAATTGATAGGTTGATACTTTTGATTCTGTGTTAAATGCATGCTTTTCCACATTAGGGTTCGTATAACATTTTCACCTGTAATGTTCATTTTAGCCATGGCCCTATTAATAACCTCTGAACCTATTGCCAGTTTTAACTGAGATGTGGCTATTTTGATACTGCGTTTTTACACCGGGCCTGCTCAGCGTACTCTCAGGCCTTGTGCAGCCCGGAATCATGGGAAATGCAAACAGCTCCATTTGGTCTGACGTTGCGAACAGGTACAACTGTCAGTCAGTCTGCACGCACAGCCTTACCAGCTGCACAGTGTTGCAGCTACAGTGCCGGCCAGTGCTTGCCCAACAGCCAGGCAGGGCAAAACTAATGGGCGGTGGAAGGCACAGCGATTATTGGGAGGGTTTGGGGAATGTTGTGCTTGGGTGAAGAGAAGCATGGTTTATTACTGATAAACTGAAATTGTTAGAGAGCTCTCCATACACTTCAGTTCAGCAAGGTTTTAATCAATGTTTGGAGAAAGGAAGTGTTGGAATGAAGGAAGGAACAGTGTTAGCCTTACCATGGGTGAGCTCAGCCCTTATCAGACACCAACAAAGTCTCGTAGATGCATTGTCTCTCCTGGAGATTCTTTGGTATCTGTAAAGGGCTCTGTTCATGCTGCAGACTTACTGTGCGTCAGTCAAAAAAGTCTACCTGCAAACATAGGTAGAACTTGAGTGTTTTCCACTCAGGTGCTAATAGAGGTTTGTTTGTTTGTTTGTTTGTCTGTTTTATAGATCTGTAGCCTACACATAACTAAGCTAAATTTTCTGAGTGTATCTCTCAAAGATAAAATGATCCTAGCTGAAATACAGTTGTGCCAAGTTCCATTCCTGATCACATGCTTATGGCCAGGTTCCATAACTTGTGGTGTTAAGGGGGTAAATTCTACTGGAATTTCTAAAACTTCCTACCACCTACTAGTTACAAATTTTTAAGGGTATTCTTCAGTAATGTTAAATGAAAGGAAAAAAAAAGGCAAATTTTGCTTTCTTGAAAATATGGGATAGTCTTAACATTAACTAAAATGATTTTCGTTTTTATATGTTGCCGCACATAATCAGTCTGATTTTCTAATTCTTTCTCTTGGACAAACTAACAATCAATAGCAATAAAAAAGTAGTTTTAATGAAGGCTTACTGACTTGTTTGCCCTGACTCAATTTGTAGTTAAAACCCTCCTAAGGACTGTAGAAGGTCTCTCAATGAACAGGGTACACCTGGCTTCTCGAAAGGCCTGTACCGGGCCTAACCAATTGTTTTCCTAGAGGTGGTACAGGCCTCCTCTGGAGTGGTTTTACATTGTCCACTGAGGTGATTAAATGCCATTTTGTGGAGCGAGAGGTCGTGTAACAGTAGTGTTGCTGTGGGGTGCTGAGTCTGGAGAGAAAAAAAAAAATCAGTGAACTAAAGGGAAAAGAGAAAATGATACAGGATCCAGGGACAGCCCTAAATCACTACAGCAGATCCTGTGGAAAAAGATACTTTAGAAGTATCCGTTGGAAGAACTGTGTGCTTTGGCCCTACTGGGGATGGATGTTTCATGGCAAGCTGAGGGAAAGCAAAGCATGCTTTTGAATTCAGCATTCAGAAAGACTAATGATTTATGGCTTCAGCTATGTCCTACACCTTTCAACAAAAAGATCGTGTTTCATTATTGGTGTCACCACTACAAACTCCCTGCTTTCAATTAAAGAGGTGTATTACTTAACCAAACCAGTACAGCAGCAGCCAAACACCCTGCTCATTTGTACTGCTCACTCTGATCTGCAAAGATAAAATCTGTACTTAAAATCATCTAAATCTTTCGTGAAGTGAATGTTTGATGCAATCCAAGAAACAAGTATTGCGTAAGATCATTGGGCTTTGCTTAGATCTGACAGAGCGAGTGATTGGAATTCCAGTCCTCACAGTTGCAGACATCTAAATACGCAGCTATTTCTGTTTTCATCTCTTGGGTGTAAAGGGACTATAGTAGCATTGAAACAGCATTGGTAAATGGAGAGCCTATGCAGTGAAGTTAGCAAGCATTTTTTTCCCTGTGTTTTAGGTATGAATAGAGACATTGTGTTTCATATTCTTTTTTTATGCTGGACTTGCTGATTCTAAACAAACTAAAATTATTTTTTCTATAATGTCTCACATTTCAGATTTTATTTAAAGCTTGCCTGATAGAACCTTTCTTCTGCTGCATACCTACCAAAATCAAAGGCAGTGGTTCACTGGCATTTTTATTGTGATTAGACAGCAGATTCACCTTGATAGCTGTTCTACTGAGGCAGAAATCGAAGGAAGGAAATGTTACTTATTTACTTAGAGGACAATCTGTGGCAGAAGCTTCTGTGGAGGAGTGTTTAAAAATATAGGATAAAGGGAAGCAATAGAAGATACAACAGTTTGTGATAGTTACAGGAAATTGTACCAATTGCTCTGAAGGAATTTAAATTTACGTTCCTGCTCCAGCACCAATACATATGAGTTGGCTGCCACTGAAACAATGAAAGTTTGATTCTGTCCTGATGTCTGGAGTGTTCTTGATTTTGCAGAATTATAACAACATTGGTAAGGGAATTAATGCAATCTTTTAATAAAGGGTGATCCTCGTTACATTCAATTCTAATATTTCTTATTACCTAGATGGTGACAAACTGAAACAAGGAATCGATTTGTATGGGAGAGCTGTAGCTCTAATACTAGAAGTATTTTGTTTAAACAGTAAGTGGATATGTTCATGTGTGAAGGCTTTTTAATGGCTGGGATTTTGGGTTATTACAGTTTAAGATCTTCAATGAAATATTTGATGGTGCCTTTGGGAAGGGTGTCAGCTGTGATATTTAGTATTTTGTTTCTCTTGTACCCAAGTGGGAATATGATACTCCTATAAATCAGGTTAACTACATCAAGAGGTTTGGTATTAACTATGATGTCATAATGTCTAAAAAGTGCTAAACTGGAACAAATCATGCACAAATCCTTATCACAAATCCTACTTAATCCTTTTTATATTGCTTGTTATAAACAGACATGTATCACCATATACACAGATTATACATAATATATTATTATATATATTCCCCTATAGAGAAAACTTAGTCAGCAGGGGATTTGGTGTGGCCTTTGCCACAGATATTTCTAATTACTAGTTGGTGAATATGACATGAAGGATTGGTCAACATTTGCCTAAGTAAAAACTGAGAGTTTTCTTTGATGTTCATGACCATTTATATTAGTTTTCTGAATATAGCTATAAAATCAATATTGTGATAGTGAAAACATTGATGAACTAGAATAACGTCACTCGTATTTGAGTTGGCCTTTGTTTTGTGCAAAGGTTTTTGTCTGCAGAGTTTGGGATCACCATGAAGTCTTTACTCCTGTGTGCAGTTGTTTTACTTTTTAATTTAGATTTTTCATGACATCAGAGAATAGAGAATATAGTGTCTGTGAGGTGACCAATCATCATAAACAGTATGTAGGTGCTATCAGGACTGATAGTTAACCAAACTTAAACCTCGGAAACCCAAGATGAAACAGGAGGAAAGAGCTGTCACCTTTCCGTTTTAGTAAACATGATCTGAAGTCATTTTGGATTGATGGAATAAAATTGCCAACATATTCTGTGGGGATAGATGAGTGGACAGTGAGGTGGGTTGAGAATTGGCTGTCGGACCGAACCCAGAGGGTTGTGATTCGTGGAGTAGAATCTGACTGGAGGCCTGTTACCAGCGGTGTTCCCCAGGGCTCAGTGTTGGGTCCAGTCCTGTTTAATATCTTCATTGACGATCTTGATGAGGGAATAACATCCACCCTCAGCAAGTACGCCGATGATACAAAGCTGGGAGGAGTGGCTGACACACAGGAGCACTGCGCTGCCATCCAGAGAGACCTGGACAGGCTGGAGAGCTGGGCAGTGAGAAACCAGATGAAGTTCAACAAAAGCAAGTGTAAAGTCTTGCACCTGGGAAGGAACAACTGTTTGTATCAGTACAGGCTGGGGGATGACCTGCTGGAGAAGAGCTCAGTGGAGAAGGACCTGGGGGTCCTGGTAGATGACAGGTTGGCCATGAGCCAGCAGTGTGCCTCGGTGGCCAAGAGAGCCAATGGGATCCTGGGATGCATCAGGAGGAGTGTAGCCAGCAGGTCAAAGGAGGTGATCCTCCCTCTCTACTCTGCCCTGGTCAGGCCCCACCTGGAGTATTGTGTCCAGTTCTGGGCTCCTTGGTATAAAAAGGACAGGGATCTCCTGGAAAGAGTCCAAAGAAGGGCTACGAAGATGATTAAGGGCCTAGAGCATCTCCCCTATGAGGAAAGGCTGAGTAAGCTGGGACTGTTCAGCCTTGAGAAGAGAAGACTAAGGGGGGACCTAATGAAAGTTTATAATTATCTGAAGCAGGGGATGCAGGGGGAATCAGCCAGCCCCTTTTCAGTGGTCTGTGGGGATAGGACAAGGGGCAATGGCTGCAAGTTGGAGCATAGGAAGTTCCTCACCAACATGCGGAAGAACTTTTTCACAGTGAGGGTGACTGAGCACTAGAATAGGCTGCCCAGGGGGGTGGTGGAGTCTCCTTCACTGGAGATATTCAAGACCCGCCTGGACGCCTATCTGAGCAATATGAGCTAGGGAGCCTGCTTTGGCAGGGGGGTTGGACCCGATGATCTCTCGAGGTCCCTTCCAACCCCTACAATTCTGTGATTCTGTGATTCTGTGATTTTAACTTCCATCTCAGTACAAACCTAGTTGCAATCTCTTGTCAGATCATTGCTCTGTTTATGGGATGTCTACTAGCAAGTGTCTAACTGACCTTTCTGAGATGAGTAGTGGAGAAGAGAGTTCCTCATCGCTACTTGCGTACTACCAATATCCCGGAACCTTTCAGTCCGTATTTCTTCACGAGACACTGGATAAAGTTTCTTAGGGGAAAAAAATTACAAAATGGTTATTGCAAAATAGCTCCTTACGGTTGTCTCTCTTATTTTATTTCTCTCAAAGATAATAGGTACTAACTTCTGGTGTGCAGTGTTTCTACAAAACAGGAGAAGGCAATATATATTTTGTCCATGCAACATGTATTTTGGGGGCTAGCTTATTTGCATCTTTTGTGTATTGGTTTGTTTTTTTTTTTTTCCAGACTGTGGAATGTACTATAATTTAAAACCAGGTATATTCCAGAAAATATTGGGTTTATTTTATGCAGCAACAGTTCTGGAATCTTTTAGAAATGACTGTTTATCCTGTAACATTTTTTTTAACTTTTAAAATTGTTAATTTCTACTTTTGCAAAATTGGCCAAAGTACTCAATACGAGGCTTATCATTTATGTTAATATTGGTCACGCATTTTTAACATTCCCAACACAAACACGTCTATGTGTTGCACCCAAACTAAATGACTACTGTAATCTCATTTACTCCTACATCTTTTGGTCCTGTCCTGTGCTTGGTAATATAATTGTATATGACAGGTGTCTAATTTTCAGCCGAACCGTGAAGAGGAAGGGTGCTAACAAGACCACTCAGAGACACTAACACTAACCCAAAGAACTTGCCCTACTGTTAGATCATCAATTTGATTTTCTTTGTCCCGCTTTATACACGCACGTTGCTAAGTTAGCAGTATTAACATTTGCTGCTAATTTTGAAATTGAGGTCAATTAAGAATTGATGAAACCAGTGATTTGTTTCATTCTTTACTTAAAAGCAGAGTTGTTCTCTGCAACCATGCCAGTTTAAGATCAGAGAGTAGTATTTTGACAGATGCTCTTTTGTGTTTTATATGTCAGTAGCAGGTTTTCATGCTCCTCTTGTCCAAGAAAGCAGAAAATCAGCATGGAATTCCAGTGGCTAAATTGCTTTTTGTAGTTGCAGCCAAATGGTTTATTTGCTTCACATTTTGTTCAGTTGCAGTCATGTCGATGTAAGTGCTGTCTTCTCCCATCCCCCAATACGTTGTTTTAATGATGTTGAAAATTCATCGTTTTGGAATGCATTTGTTTAAATGGTGTGGCGTGCCCTAGACTGAGAACCAGAAGCGCTCGAACATTTAATGTTACTCTGAAATAAAAAAAAAATCAGGTGAGAATTGTCACAGTTTTCCTAAAAATAATCTCTAAATCTTGCATATCAGGCAGGAAGCAGCATCAAGGCATATATAGCATCCTAAATAAAAATCTGACCCAGGACTTCAGCTTACCTGATATGATTGCCTGAATACCTTTCCTTCATCCTTTGCCATTTCTTTTCCCTGTGCGCGCTGTGAGATGCCTCTGACTCTTTGCTTTGCATGATCATTCTCCCTGTGCCTTTGATTACTTTTTGCTTTGCTATTTAATTGCTTGTTCCTTGTGCTGACTTTCCTCCTTAGAAGATTTCTAGCAACTACATCTAGTATGTTGTTTTCTCTCAGCCTCAGACTGTAAACATTCTCTGTACTTCTCAATCTGCTGTGCAATGAAGCAGTTTGTTTGTTTTCAAACTATATACTGTATACTGTTTGTTGGCATAATGGTAAAGAGCTGTAATACCTCATTGCTAGGGATCTGCTCAATTTGGCACCTTTCCTTTTTCATTTCTTGAAGGCAAAGTTCTTCTTCCAGAAGTATAAAGAGAGGCTCACTTCCTTTAAAAGAATCCTCATTTAAGTGTTGTAGGTAAAGGCAGATTTGTGCTTGTAGGCAAAGGCAACGTTTGTTTGAAATTTAAAAAATACCAGTCAAAACAAATGCATTTCATCACTTACTGCTGCAGTAAAGAAATCATAAAAGCAGCTATAAAGCATGGGACTCTTATCTCTACCCATATCTGTATCTGTATGGAATCCAAAGGACTTGTAGCAAAATGTACTTCCTCTTCACACCCTTGCCTTTTTTTTTCTTTAAGAAGTGAAGTTCCTAAACCTGATTGAAAGAGTTGGTAAATCACATATTGCACCCTGAATTTACCATGACTGGAGCAATAAGGGTAGTAAAGGGAGCCAGATAGGCAGGAAAATTAGAAAAACTGTTGAACTAGCTCACTGAGATGAGGAGTTTGTTTGAAACCTTGCTGAAGAGGAGAGGAGGCTTCTAATTTGCCCATTATGCATAAGTGTCCCATTATGCTTTTTGAAGTTAGAGCACTACTGCAAAAGTGTGAGGTAGGCTTCTATGGTGGAAAGTATTCTTACTAAGGGAAGTTAAAATCTTTGTTCACTGATGCCAGATTATACTGATGGGTACGCTGGCTGCTATATTTACATGGACACTCAGACCAAAGTTCTTGTACACTGTGTGCATCTCACTGACCATCTTTTTTTAAAAAACTGAACTACTTTGAGGTTCTTTAAAGCACGTTTGAGGTAATTATTGTCATACTATGATGGAGTAACAGAGATGGTGGACAAGGGAAGGATGGCAGAGATTATCTTCCTGGGTTTTGTGCACAGCATTTGACACTGTCCAGTGTGACATCCTTGTCTCTAAATTGGGGAGACATGGATTTGACAAATGGACCACTCAGTGGATGAGGAACTGACTGGATAATCGTACTTGAAGAGTTGTCATCAACAGCTCAGTGTCCATGTGGAGGTGATGAGAGGTGTTCTGTAGAGAGTTTTGTGGAATCATGGCTGGTGGCCAAAGGCCATGAGCTTGGTACAGTGAAATTGGTCAAGCAGTAAGGGCGTGAGAAACATGGTGGATGTAACAAAGACGTTATATCTTTAAGATAGTAAAGTATAGGAAAGAAGAACTAAGCACAGGGGAAGAAGCCACAGGCATTCGGAGTATGTGCCAATATGGGCAGGGATGTTCTTTTATCTTGGACCAATTATGAGCTCAATTTTTGCAATATGTATAAGCTAATTATTGTAACCATAAAAGTGCAATGTGTAACCGAATAAAGTTGAGGCTTGCTGGACATCATCGGATGTGGCTGTCTCCCCGTCGATTTTCCACAGTGTTCCTCAGTGGTCAGTACTGGGACCGGCACTGTTCACCATCTTTGTTAGTGACATGGACAGTGGGATCAGGTGCACCCTCAGCAAGTTTGCTGACAACACCAAGCTGTGTGGTGAGGTCAACATGCTGGAGGGAGGGGTTGCCATCCAGGGGGACCTGACAGGCTGGAGAGATGGGCCTGTGCAAACTGCAGGATGTTCAACAAGGCCAAGTGCAAGGTCCTGCATGTGGGTTGGTGCAATCCAAAGGACAACTACAGGTTGGGCAGCGGATGGATTGAGAACATCCCTGAAGAGAAGGATGTGGGGGTACAGATCACTGATAAGTTCAACGTGAGCTGGCAGTGTACAGTAGCAGCTCAGAAGGCCAACCATGTCCTGGGCTGCATCAAGAACAGCATGGCCAACAGGTCAAGGAAGGTGATTCTGCCCCTCTGCTCTTGTGAGACCCCACATGGAGTACTGTGTCCAGCTCTGGGGTCCCCAGTATAGGAAAGACACAGAACTGTTGGAGTGAGTCCAGAGGAGGGCCACAGAGATGATCAGGGGGTTGGAGCACCTCTTCTATGAAGACAGGCTGAGAGAGTTGGGCTTGTTCAGCCTGGAGAAGAAAAGGCTCCAGGGAGACCTAATTATGGACTAGCAATTCTTAAAAGGGTCCTACAGGAAAGTGGGAGAGGCACTGTTCACCAGGGAGTGTAGTGATAGGACAAGGGGCAACAGCTTTAAGCTGAAAGAGGGTAGGTTTAGATTAGACGTTGGGAAAATATTCTTTACTATGAGGGTGGTGAGGCCCTGGCACAGGTTGCCCAGAGAGGTTGTGGAAGCCCCATCCCTGGAAGGGTTTAAGGCCAGGTTGGATGAGGCTTTGGACAGCCTGGTCTAGTGAGGGTGTCCCTGCCCATGGCAGGGGGGGTTGGAACTAGCTTTGAGGTCCCTTACAGTCCAAAGCATTCTATGATTCTATGCTACATGTGTAACAGTGATTACTTTCACTGCCTGAATTGCATCTTGAAAAATAACAGGATTCTTTGGGTTTATGATGTTGTTAAATTATATTAAATTTGCTTCAGTCTGTGCAGTCCTCTCTCCTTTTCATAGCTAGCAGGTCTGCTGTTCTTCATGTTGCAGAGCAGAGAAGGTTCTGTGTTTGTAGTTGATGTCATCCCAATTCAGGGCGTTCTATAGGACTCCTGTATAGCCTGCAGTTGAACTTCTGAATTGTCCGTCCAAATCACTGAAGCTGTAGGAACCACAAAGCACCTCTTGGTTGCACTAGATGGGGCGAGTGCCTGAGCTCTGGGGAGCTCATGCTGTCAGTCACTTTGAGCCTGGGGGCCCCCTTGAGCATGAATTAAATGATGATACTGACTTACTATTGTGGCTGCACATATATAAGGCATGCATTGTTACACCTTTGGAATGGAACAGTACTGCCGTTCATTTTGTTAGAAGGTTGTGAGCTTATTGTCATCTATCAGTTACCTCTCAGTCTCTGAGCAGAGCTTGGGGGAACCGTATCTAAGATTTTGCAGCAAGTAGGTCTTCACCTTACTGCAACAGCATTAAAACAAAGTACTGATGATGGGGAGTTCAGCAGGCCTGGGTTTGTCAGAGGTTTGATGTTAAACTATGATCAAGTCATCGTTAGGGAATCCTTTTCTGCCACTGAGATTGTGACTAGGGATGATAACATTGAATCCCTATGGGTAAAGATCAGAGGAAGGGCTGACAAGGCAGACATCCTGGTGGGCGTCTGTTATAGACCGCCAAACCAGGATGAAGAGACAGATGAGGTGTTCTACAAGCAGCTGGCACGAGCTGCACGGTCATCAGCCCTTATGCTCATGGGGGACTTCAACTTCCCTGACATATGCTGGGAGTACAGCACAGCACAGAAGAAGCAGTCTAGGAGGTTTTTGGAGTGCACAGAGGATGCATTCCTGATGCAGCTGGTCAGAGAGCCCACAAGAGGAACTGCCCCGCTAGACCTGCTGTTCGTGAACAGGGAAGGTCTGGTAGGAGATGTGAAGGTTGGGGGCTGCCTTGGACAGAGTGACCATGAAATGATACATTTCTCAATTCATGGTGGAGCTTGGAGGGGGAATAGTAAAACTGCTACCTTGGACTTTCAGAGGGCAGACTTTGATTTGTTCAAGAGACTGGTAGGGGGAGTCCCTTGGCATTCAGTCTTAGCGAACAAAGGGGTACAAGAGAGCTGGTTGCTCTTCAAGAAGGAAGTCTTAAGGGCGCAGGAGCAGGCGGTCCCCCTGAGCCGCAAAATGAGCCGGCGGGGAAGAAGACCAGCGTGGATGAATAGGGAGTTACTCTTGAGGCTCCGTGAGAAAAAGAGAATCTACCGCCTGTGGAAGGAGGGACGGGTAACTGAGAATGAATTCAAGGAAGTTGTCAGGATGTGTAGAGGTGAAATCAGAAAGGCAAAAGCCCAGCTTGAATTTAACCTGGCCGCTGGGGTGAAAAAGAATAATAAACTCTTTTATAAGTACATTAACAGTAAGAGGAGGACAAAGGAGAATATCCACTCTTTACTGGATGAGGCTGGGAATGTGATCACTGAGGATAAGGAAAAGGCGGAGGTTCTGAATGCCTTCTTTACGTCTGTCTTTAAAGGTCAAACAGATCCTCAGGGTACCCCTCTCTCTGACCTGGTAGTCTCAGCTGGGGAGCATGCTAACTCCCCTGTGATTCTGGAAAAAACAGTCAGAGACTTCCTACTCCAACTGGACTGCCACAAGTCCATGGGGCCGGATGAGATCCACCCGAGAGTGCTGAGGGAACTGGCAGAGGTGGTAGCCGAGCCGCTTTCCATTATCTATCAGTCCTCCTTGCTGACTGGTGAGGTCCCAGAAGACTGGAGGCTTGCCAATGTGACTCCCATTTACAAGAAAGGTTGTAAGGAGGATCCGGGGAACTACAGGCCTGTTAGCCTGACCTCGGTTCCAGGGAAGGTTATGGAACAGATAGTCTTGAGGGAGATCATGCGGTATGTGCGGGATGGCCAGGGGATCAGGCCTAGCCAGCATGGGTTCATGAAGGGCAGGTCCTGTTTGACCAACCTGATCTCCTTCTATGATCTAGTGACCCATCTGCTGGATGAGGGAAAGGCTGTTGATGTGGTCTACCTAGACTTCAGCAAAGCCTTTGACACTGTCTCCCACAGTATTCTCCTGCAGAAGCTGGCAGCCCGTGGCTTGGATGGGTACACCCTCGGCTGGGTAAGGAGCTGGCTGGAGGGCCGGGCTCAGAGAGTGGTAGTAAATGGAGTTAAATCCAGCTGGCGACCGGTCACGAGTGGTGTTCCCCAGGGGTCGGTGCTGGGGCCTGTCCTCTTCAATATCTTTATTGATGACCTAGATGAGGGCATTGAGTGCACCCTCAGTAAGTTTGCAGATGACACTAAATTGGCTGGGAGTGTGGATCTGCCTGGGGGTAGCGAGGCCCTACAGAGGGATCTGGACAGGCTGGAGAGCTGGGCTGAAGCCAATGGCATGAGGTTCAACAAGAGCAAATGCCGAGTCCTGCACTTTGGCCACAACAACCCCAGGCAGCGCTATAGGCTTGGGGCGGAGTGGCTGGAGGACTGTGTGGAGGAAATGGACCTGGGGGTACTGATTGATGCACGGCTGAACATGAGCCGACAGTGTGCGCGGGTGGCCAAGAAGGCCAACGGCATCCTGGCTTGCATCAAAAATAGTGTTACTAGTAGGAGCAGGGAGGTAATTGTCCCCCTGTACTCAGCACTTGTGAGGCCGCATCTCGAGTACTGTGTTCAGTTTTGGGCCCCTCACTACAGGAAAGACATTGAGGCTCTGGAACGCGTTCAGAGGAGGGCTACTAAGCTGGTGAGGGGTCTGGAACACAGGCCTTACGAGGAGCGTCTGAGGAAGCTGGGATTGTTCAGCCTGGAGAAGAGGAGGCTTAGGGGAGACCTTATAGCTCTCTATAACTTCCTGAAGGGAGGTTGTAGTGAGCTGGGGGTCGGCCTCTTCTCCCGTGTAGGCAGTGACAGAACTAGAGGGAATGGTAGCAAGCTGCGCCAGGGGAGATTCAGGCTCGACATTAGGAAGCACTACTTCTCAGAAAGGGTAGTCAGGCACTGGAATGCACTGCCCAGGGAGGTGGTGGAGTCACCAACCCTGGGGGTGTTCAAGGAAAGACTGGATGTTGTATTGAGGGATATGGTTTAGTGGGAGCTAGTAGTAATAGGTGAATGGTTGGACTGGATGATCTTCTAGGTCTTTTCCAACCTTGATAATTCTGTGATTCTGTGATTTTGAACCTTTACATTTTCCACGGTTAAAAATGAAGCCAAAGATGTACTGGATGTTGAGAATTTATGTGTATATTGAAGGTAGTGGTGGTGTGCATGTGGTATATTTATTTTGTGATTATTTATAAGCCTCAATTAAAAAACACCCAAGTGTGAAGCTTACTTAGTATCTGGAGAATAGTGATTCTTATTTTTATTTTAATACACTAGCTTTTTTTAATAAAGGTATTTTCAAAGACCTTATTTGTTCTTTTGGGTCAGATTCATGTCTTAAGAGGGCAGGTGCAATGCCATTGAATTGGGCATGCCCCCTTTGAATAGGTCTCACCCATTTTGGAATGGCATTACTTTTTCCCCCTTTTACATGCATGGAAGAATGGTATTGAAACAGCACTTAACAAGCAATATTATGTAAATAGTAGTTGAAAAGCATATTGATTCTATATCATACTATTGCATAGGAAAGCCAGGAATGTTATTTTGATCCCAAAGTGATTATGTTTCCAGACATGCTGCCGGGAGGTAACAGTTTTTCCTAGACACACATAAACCATACATAGGCAAAGAGCATCTTCATAGCTAATTGAAGGCTACCTGAGCTCCTTTCTCCCTTGGTCTTTGCTTTCATGCTGGTGACTTTCCCACTTAATGTAAATGGCAGCATTTGCCATTCTCTTTGTTTCTTCTCGAAGGTTATTGCCCTCTGCTTGGTGATTATGTTCTGGCCATGTCTGCCTGGCCTTCTCCAATACGATTCTTCTATTATGTCTGTAAACTTAGAATTCCCCTGCCAAAGAGGGCTAATGAAACAATGTGCATGTATTTCAGGTGTTTTCTGATACGAGATAAATTCAGAGTAATAGTGGAAATCTGCAAATTGTCAGGAGAAATTGCTGCTGTAATTGATTACGTTATTTGGGCTTGTTTAGACCATCCATTGTATCTGCGTGGGCATTTCTTAGCAGTCTTTAAAGAGACTCAAAGAAAAGGTTAAATGAAAAGTCAAGGAAACAAGCACACACTGGTATCTGATGTCTGATTCTTTGCAATTAATACATATGGAAGAAAATACGCAGGATAAATTATTATTTTAGACACTATGTTGATTAAAGACATAACTGAATTTTCAGATTAAAATCTCAGAAGTAGAGACTAAATTTGAATATAGAGACTTGCAGCAAAGAACACTGAAGAAACTTAAGTTATTTAACTGCAACATCACTAATAGTGATGCTTTTGGTAGGTAAACATCTTATTGCTACATATATACATATTTCTGGGACAATTATTAGGGTGTGTTTGCATGATGTTCTGAAAGGCTGCCTATGGAAAGAGTTGTGTTGGTTGTTGGAATATGGGGGAAGAAGGGAAAGAGAGGATTTGGAACATCTTTAATACTTTAAAAACAGTAAAAAGGGCAGTTATTAATTTAGTTTTGTGCATGCTGAGAAACAATCCCGTTACATCTGCTAATTTTTGTGAAGTTCTTTTTCTTGTCTCTCCATAATAGGCCAGTTAAATATTTGGGATCTCTCTTGCTTCTGTCTACAGTAGGTCCTGGAATCAACTCTGTATTTCCAGCAATTACTGGGGAAAAGCTTTGCTTCTCATTGAGGTATTTGTTGGCTTGTTGCAGCTGGTCGCTGTGTGGGTTTGAGTTTTTTTGGCTTAGGTTTTTGGGGTTTTTTTCTTCCCCTCTCCATATTTTTGAGCAGTTTTACAGCGTGTCTGGCACCCAGATTTTGGATCCATACTTTCCTTTGTCCTCAACAGACAATATTTTTCCATGTGTGAAAGAACACTTCTGGTACTTATGATGCATGTATGTAATTTGCTGCAACCTTCTTGCACATACAACAAAGAGTCCTGATTTCAAAGTTTGTCATTAATCAAAGTCTGGTGCAGCAGAATTCCTTGTTTCTCAATCGTTATTAGGCATGTTATCATGTTCTTTCAGAGTCATTGTCAGAATCTTACCTGAAAGTACCCCGATGGCATTTTCCAAGCCTTCGTAAGAAATTATCGTAGTAACCCCAGAATCTGGAAGTGTGTATGTGTGTCTATCATGTTTATACTTCCCCTTAGTGCTATATGAAATGATGTTTGCCAGATGGCACTGTGAAAAACACTGATCTGCAGTATTGATAGAATCTCAGTCCTTGACTCTGTTGCTCTGTGTTGTTCCCACCCAGCCAAATTTACAATGCATTTATGTTCTTTTTCTGTCCTCTGAGCGAATAGCAAAACTTGCCACCTGCAATTTTAAACCCAGACCATCTATCATACAGTTCTGGAGTCACATGGTTGAGAAATATATGTCCATTTCAGAGCTCCTTTCACAATAACTTTATCAATGAAATGTACTGCAACTTCGGGAGATTTGGAGGGGAGGAGGACAGCATGAAAATAAAGCAATGTCAAGCCTTGACTTATTATTACATTTATGTTAATGAACTTGATTGAACTAGATTGACCTTGGGGGCACACATTTTATTGTGCCAGTTTGACAGAGTGCCTTTCCTGGTGGGCTTCGCATGAGTCTCAACAATGACTCACTCTTGGTGGAAGAGGAGTATCAGGTAAGGGAACACTTGAAAAAACTGAACATCTCCAAGCCCATGAGGCCTAAGACGTCACACCTATGCACACTGTGGAATCTGGCTGATGTCGTTGCTAGGCAACTTGATTATCTTTGCAAGGTTGTGATAACCAGGTTTGGCACTGTAATACTTTTGGTTAGAATTCTTGTCAACTTCTAATGCCCCTTGGTAATGGCACTGCTTTCCCAAGTATTTCTGACTGCGATACTGACCAATTCCAAACTGTGTGGAATTACAGCAAAGTAGAATCAAACGTGATCTTACCAGCGATGTAATCTGGTGTTATTTCAGTGATTTAGGAGGAGTAAATCTTGTTCTTAGCAAGTAGCCAAATAAATGAGTTGAAATCAAGAGACTTCTTTACGAACTTGACAAGGCATCTTTTTCTAAGGAAGATAGTGGCATCTTTGATGTGCAGAGAATACGTAAATTTTCCTATAGCAAAATAGATATCCTCAAAATATTGGGCTGATTTGTTTTCCTAGGTCAAGGCTGTAAAGGACACATTCAGTAACTTGCTTTTTGTTTTCTTGCACTTATGATAAGCTTAGCATAGTTCCAGTCCCAAAGTTGTGTGTCTTCTTAATTATAGGTGTGATTTTTTTTTTTTTCTAATTTAAAGACCATAGTAGTATCTTCAGGTTTGGTTAATGAACTGTGTATCAGTTTTGTTCTGTTAGCATCCCAGGACACTTTCATCTTAGAACTGTGCCAAGTAGGTTTAAGGAGAGATTAAACAGCAGTGGTAAATAAAGTTTATATTTGGGTCAAAATTCATCATTGCAGGTTATCTATCATTTCACTACGAGTGAAACCTTGTTACTGGAATCTGTTTGGAACACAAGCCTGTCTAACCTAAATAAACCTTTCTCTTAGCAGCGTTTTGTTAACAGCTGTAGCCCAGAGACTGCAAGTTGCAGATTGTGTATCAGAATTGAGTTGTTTCAGCTAAATTCAATAAATGTTAACAGCAATTAACTAATTGCATAAAAAATATACCCCCAAATTGTAAAGAAATAATGTTACCATTTATGTTTCTGCTTTTTTTTTGTCTTTTTCAACCTAGTGTGTCTTGGGGATGTTGGTATTGTGAAAGGGAAAGTCATGCGATTTGACTTCAATTTTAGTTATGCAAATCCAGAGTTCTTCTAAATCTTGCTGTAGATGGTTGCAAAAAGACAATGTGTGTATTTGAAAGCAGAAATGATTGCACAAAGGCAGTGCATGTATTTGAAAGCAGAATTTGTTGTCAAATAGACACATGTCGTGGTTTTGCCCCGGCCGAGGGCCGCACCCCACACAGTTGCTTGTACTTTTAAAAGGAAGGGGGAAGGAAAGTTGGGGGAGGGGGAAAGGGGAAGGAAGAAAAGAGGGAACGAAACCACAACCTAGAAACCAGAACCACGCAGGTTGGGATAAGGATAGTTTACTAAACAATAACAGAAAACTAGATATAACAATAACAGAAGTTTAAAGCACAAAATAGATGAAACTGGTGATACACAATGCAATTTCTCACCAAACCACACAACTCAGGCTGCACAGCTTAGAGCCCGTCCCGGACAACCCGACCGTCCCAAGAAACTGCACGTCCTGGCGTTGTCTCCTCCTCTTCCCCCCAGTCCCCTTTATACTGAGCATGACGTAACTGGCATGGAATATCCTCTTTGGCCAGTTCGGGTCACCTGTCCTGGCTGCGTCCCCTCCTTTCTCACTAGTAAGGAAGTATGCAGAGCTGAGAAAGGTCCTTGATTGCCCGGCAACAACTAGAAACATCAGGGTGCTATCAGCACTGTTCTCATCCTAACACCCAAACATGGCATTCCATCCACTGCTAAAAATAATTAACTCCATCATAGCCGAAACCAGGACAACACATTATTTTTTCCAAATAACTATTTTTAAAAAACTTTAATGTTTGAACAAACATTAAACAAACAAGTTGAAAAAGTTGAAAATTCATGTTAAAATTGCTCCAGGCTGATGTAAATTATATGTCCAGCACTTAAGTACTTACCCTGTTCTCATTGACCTTGACAGCAATTACAGAGGTCGTATTTCTCTATAGGGAACTGGAGTCTGAACAATTTATCCACTATACTAGAAGCAGAGACTTTACTTGTACATGCACACAACTAGGAGTCTTCCCTTTTAAAGGAAAAACTTTCTGTGACCATTGCAAATAAACCCAGTTTTCATTTATATTGAGTTCCTTCAAGGCTCATGAAGGAAAATGCTGAGACCAGGATGTATGGTGCTGTTTTGTTGGGTTTTTAACTCCATGAACATGAATCTTGTTGAAGGCTGCCAGTATTACTCTGATAGAGATTATTGATAATGCCCCCCACCCCCTTTTTTGTAAAGTTAGCTTGTAGGAAGAACAGTATTCTGTCATGTGCCCTGTGCACTGATCTTCAGGGTGAGGGGGGGAGAGAAACAGCTTCACAAGTATTCCTAGAGTATTCCTAGAGTAATAGCAACGCTGAGTATTTAATGGCTGCTTTCAGCCAAGTATGGCTGTAGTTCAGGAAATGCTGCTTTAATATGTGATTATTAATGGTTAGATGTGGAAAAGTGTGACCAAGCTGGATTTATATTTTTGTATTTTAACTGTATGTCCAATTTGTGTTTGTTTGAACATGCATTTTTATACATATTGTTTTAAAAAATAACAAACTGTGATCAATGCCTTAAACTCAGGAATTAAACGGGCCATGTAAATTGCCTTTTATTAGGCTTTAACTTACTCTATTCTGTCCTTTACATACCAAAAATGTAATGTGAAGAAATAGTGTCAAGTTTTACAGAGGCTTCTTCCAATTTATTTTTCTGGAAGTACAGTGATGGATTGTTTTGAGTGCCAAAGTTAGCTTTTTCATTAGATCAGGTGAAAACAAATAGAATTTAACTTTTCCTTCAACTGTTGTAATCAGAGCATCTCCATAGCCAGAGGGTAATAGCTACCCAGTACAGCTTCCATAAAGTAAGTTGAACCAGTAATGATTTTTTCACTGTAGTGTGTCTAATTGTAGAAGGTGGAACTCAAAATGCATGAAGAGGACCTCCCTTCCTTTCTATAGGACCCTTTGTATAGTTTCTTTTTTGACAATCTCTAGACTTTAACTTCCAAATGAGTTGAAGGCTGAGGGTACTTCTCTCACTGACTCTCAGGGCATTTATGAATGTTTTGTGGAAAGGATTTTAGCTAGTATCGAACATCTCTGCCCAGAGCAGGATTTGTTTTAGGGAATACAGCTTTCTTTTCAACAATTTCTCTGCACTTTATTCTCATTTCTCTTATTAATGATTTTATTAAAAAATAGTTTCTTTTGAGAGATTAAGTCTCTATATCACTTGCAGTTCAGATAAAGGAAACCCTAATGCATTCAGAAAATATTTATTTATTCTTTCAATTGAAGTTTTCCTCCTTCAAGATGGTAACTTGTAGGAAATACAGGCGATCAACAGAGGGTTCTCCCCTACATCTGCAGTTCAGATCCTATTTCTTTTTTTGAGTTTCTTCATGAAGATGCCAATTGCGGTGATTAATTTCAGAGATGTGTCTGATGGCAGCCAGGGTTCAGCTGCCAACTCCATGAAAGTTTTTCATTCAGTGTTGTACAGTTTTTGTAGCACTAGCAACTCAGAATGGATTTCTGCAGATAATCTGGAGACATGTGGATCCTGGTTCCATTAGCATTCTCATGGCTTATTCATGATACATATATGGCTTAGTTTGCCAAGGAATATCAAATGGATATTGGAAGGGTTCTTTTGCCATTGCAAAATAATTTTAGTTGCCAGGTTAAACTATAATAGCTAACAACTATTATAGCATTTAACTTCTGTTCTGTTGATCTGCTTAGGTAAATAAAATTTCTTTATTTCTTTATTTTCTTTAATTTTCTTTAGTTAAAGAGAACTAAAAGGTAATCTAGCACATCGTAATTAACTTAATGCTGGAGAATGACTGCTGGAGAGTGAGTGACAATAAGATTCTTGGGGATCTTTAGGACAGTAAAAATGTGTGCCACAACTCGTGTTCTGAATGGTGCAGCATCCAAAGGAGATCAGTTAGTCTGATGCATTTTAGTGGTTTATATTGAAAAGAACTCCTTATCCCTTAAATATTTCAGTAGTTTGTACAAAGTTAATATAGGGCATATATTTTTTATGACTTATTAATAGTATAAATGTTTACCGAGGGTTTCGTTCAGATGTAGTATCATTTTAGTATAAACTGTTAAGCTCTTATTATAGAAGATCAATGTTTAAGAATTGGATTTAGATATTTAATTTTATAAGATACACAGCTTTACCAAATATAAAAAATGTTCTATTGGTATATATTTTTCACCTCTAAATTGAGCACAAGTTCATTGTCCCTTGGAAAAAAAAAGTAGCTTTTTTATTTGGGTTCAAAATACTGTTCATAGCTTGCAACTAAGTTCTCTTTAACTCATGCGTGTCTTCTGTAACCAAAACGTGTTTAGAGCTTGAATTCAGTAAAATATCAAATCTTTAGGGAACATAGACACCTTAAGTATTTACCCTATCAACTGAATTTGAGTAGTCTTCCATTTTTTTAAAAGGTGGTGGAGTATTGTTTAAATTTCCAGAAGTATGAGGTCCAAGTTAAAAATAAACAGTTGCTAATACAATTCAATAGCAGAGGAAGGAAGCTGTCTATAGCAAATTGGTTCTGTCACTGTCAAAAGCAGGTTGCTCAGTCCCTAAATGTTGTCTTTTGTTGTACTCCATTGACTGTGAACTACTCTACCTTTGATTCTGAAGATTTATTGCCACAGATAAATTTTGTAGCAGTAGCCGTTTGATCTCCTGAATCAAGATTGAATTATAATGCATACCAGACTCTTTCAAGTTTTGAGTTTTCAGCTTTAGAGCTGTTTTTCTTTTTTTAAATAACTACTGTCAACATATCTTTATTTTAAAATACCTTAAACTTTGTATAATTTGCCCTAGTCATCAGGTGGACTTAAGAAATAATTTTTGTACAACCACCCACTCATCAAATATTTACTCTTAATTGATAATGCATAACAAGAAGTTATTTTCACGTTAGGCATTCATAAAACTTCGTGTTCATAGTTACAGAAAACCAAATTTATTGTAGCTTTGCAAACATATTTTCCTTGTGTTATTTGTATGGGTTTATTTTCACTTACATGACAGATGGGTATATTGGCTAGAAATTCTTTATCAAGTAGTATACAAAAATACGTGGCAATGTACGGTGCCAGGATGATAGAATGTGTTTGGCAAAATGCTTATGGCAGTATATTTCAATCATATACAGACTTAATGCTTCTCTTCATCTCGCTGTTGGATGGGATAAGCCTCAATGAGATCTGCATGTTTTTTGCCCTTTCTGTCATGGAACAGGCTAGTTGACAAAGATCACACAAGAGCAAAGCGTTTGAGAGCAGGACGTGGGAGGTGTCTTTCTTTTCAAACATTGCAAATGCGGATGCTGATGGAAGTTTTTCCTTTTGTTCCTATTTCTTAGGCCTTCCATTCGGACTGGTCAAGTGCCTGACTTGGATTGCTGTCTGGAACACAAGCCAGCTATGCCCAGAATTCACCATGATGTCAGGTATGAGACATGCCCTATATACACCTGTGAGAGCTTCCTCCTGGAACTCTATAGTTTTATTGGGTTTTTTCCAGAGTAGATGCAACATGCCATCACAATTTCTGCCATAAAAGGTAGTTTTCAGTACTAGCTCAATCTGGCAGTCTTAGAGCACTGCTTTTTGCTGAGCAGTTTTACCCAGAGGTTGTACTGAAGTTGGATGCAATGGCCTTTCCTACAGCTGCTGGCTTTACCTGGTTATATTCAGAACCTTTCTTGTTAAGACATTATACTTTGTCTTCAAAAAAGTATTTAGTTACTTAGAAATCTAGAAGAGAATCTAGATTTTTAAAAAAGTAATCTACTGCAACTGATACAGGAAATCAACTGATACAGGCAATAAAAAGCAGAGAAAGGTACCTCAAACGCTTATAGTCTGCACAAACTTGAGTAGAGGAAGTACTGATTTGAACTAGCTGAAGGAGTGTTCAAACATTCACACACGTGTTTGCAGATTTTTCTCATTGCATTATTTTCTTTTTTGGAAATTCATGGCTTGTTGTGCCTTTTCCCCTTACTATGCATCAGCTTTTGATGGATGGATTTTTTTTTTTTTCCGCTCTTTTATTAAGTTCCCCATTTAACATAAAAATTTATTTTGAAGCTTAATATAAAATTGAATGTAATATAGAAAATTCTATCTTTCTTCTGGTTTGGTTCATTTGTCATGTAAAGAAAATGTAAAACATCTCTTTCACAATCTAATTTTTCTCAGAACATCTTTAGTCATGTTCTTCCCCCTGTTGATTTTTTCCATGAATATCCCTTTCTAAAATTAGGTGCCTGAACAATAGACAAATTTGATTATAATCTTAAAATATGTGAAGAGGTTTTTTTCAGACCTTCATATACCTTTTTGTTCTACATTTGTATACTAGATGAAAAAGAAAATATTTTCATGGTAAGCCTGAATAAAACATATATAAATCAACTAATTAAACGTTACTCATCTTTGTTAGAAAAAGAAGTTGGTGTTTCATACTCTGAATATATGATAGAGGTCTGTAAAGAGCAATAAAATGTATTTTCCATATTTTTTAAATATGAGAATTTTCAAGAAAGGCTGGGTCTGGTGTTCAAAAGGTCAGATTTCAGAATCTAGGCACCTCCAGTACCTCAGATTGGAGGTAGATTTTGCTTTGTCTTTGCAGTCATCTAGAGAAATTAGTGATAAACTGTCAGTCATAGTAACAGAAAACCTCAGATTTCGTTTGCGTGGGTTTTGCCATGTGAAAGTTTGTTGCCTCCATGTGAAGTCAGAGAGAAATGGTGTCCTGTGCCATCCTCATGTAGGTGCCCTCAGTAGGTAGAATTAATTTGCTTTTGGAATGGCTGCCAACAGAGAAAGAGAGGGATTTACCTGGCTTGGAATAGATATCTCGCTAGAAAGGAGAGTTTATATGCCAAATGTTTTGACTGATCTAGGTAATGAGGTGAATCCCACTTTGATTATTTTTTAGGTTCAGCCTCTCAGTTATGCTTTCACTTTGTTGCTCTAATAAGATGTCTCAGTGAAATTGTATTTACATCATATAATCTGAAAACAATATTCTTTACTATTTTCCCCCTCTTTTTTATTCTCCTATTTTTCCTGGTTTAAACTTAGTCATTTTCCCCAGCTGAAAGTACAGCAGCAATACAAAATGCAGATTTACTTCTACTTGAAATCTACATATGTATGCTTATAAGATAAAGTAAATGTTTGGACATGTTTCACGCATCAAGAGTGCATAGTTTCCTTGGTGATGTAATTCATATTGGTTGTATATTCTGCTTAGTGGTATGTATTCAGCCTTGAAGTGTCAACATCTCTGTTGCATTCAAAACTGTACTGTGAGCCTTAAGTGATTTCAGAGTTCCATTCATACCATGATTGGTGTTGCATTTATCCTATCAACTGCTGACTGGTATGAAGGGTCTCTTGAAGTGGATAGATGCACGTATACAGATTCCATTGTCAAGCATACATTCTTCTTCTTGCCCCAAGAGAAGACAAAACCTTTTTACAGAAGTAGGATGAGTGCCATCTTGATGCTTAAGGGATACTATGGATAATAAAGCTGATAGTACGTGGTTCCTATTTGAACTGAGTAAATCAGGGAGCGTTGTGACCTCCTGAGTTCATGTTTTTTGTGCTGTTTGGGATTCTAGCTCAGTAACCAGGATATTGACAAGGGTTTAAAATACACCACACATCTGTTTGCAATTGCCTAATTTTGATGGTGGATTTCCTGAAGAGTTATGGTAATATAAAGAATTGTGAGAGGATTAAAAGATTGTTGAAATTTCCAGCTAGCCTTCTCTTACTGTGTTTTCTTTCGGATTCATGCAATCACTTGCATTAAGGTCAGCTGGTTTTGAAGTACTTACAGGAACAGATTTTTTGAATTACAAGAGTCTTTTGTGATGACTCGAAATGTCAATAACGCACTTGTTTAGCATTAAATGATCAACATATACAAAGATTCCCAGGCTAGCTATCTGGCTAGAACACAGAAATGGATTAGCTTTTGTGACTGCAGAACAAATAGTGTAACAACACACAATTAATTACACATTTCAGCACTATAAATTTGAAGAGATGTAGCTAATAGATTACAGGACTGCTTGTTGACTTAATGAACATATCAGGAGTAGTGACACCTAGGGACCAGTGAACTGATAAATTGGAGATTATCTGCTTTTTCTCAATCTCTTGTCACTTACTCAGCAGCCCACATATTACTGGCCTGCTGCTGCTTTTTAAGTTCTGTCTTTCTAGGACAGGTGGTAGTTTTTTGGGTTTTTTACAGGACATGAGAAAGACTGGGAAACACTTCTGGTGGCCTCCTTTTTCAGGCTGTGGATTAAATCTGATTGTAAGTGGCTGGGATAGTAGCTATGATGTTGATCCTGTCACTTGTTGAGGGATTCTCTCTTATATGTGCTATATGTCATAGTGGCAGGCTGAAAGAACTTGGAGGATTCTTTTACAGCCAGTGAGAAAGTATTATTAAAAAGTTAGTAGTAGAGGGAATAAAATGTAAGTAGGAAAGCTGTAAACATAGCCTAATTTTCCTTTGCTGTGCTTTTTGTATATCTTTTCCAGTGGCTTTTTTTGCCGGTGTGTTCCCTTGTTTCCTCCCCCTCCCCCTGTCCTCACTCTTGTATAACCTTCCCCTTCCTGAGGAGCTTTGTATTTTTTTTTTCAGCACATTCATAATCATTTCCTTGAGTCATTCCTGTCTCCTTGCTTACATTCTTTCTCTGCTCCTGAGACCTTTAAACTCATTTTCTTATCAAAATTAGCTCCCTAAGTTTTTCCCTGTTTCTAATGAACTCCGAGCCATTTTTTCTGTCCATCAGCGTAAAAACCACAGCCACCTACTCACTGATGGCCAGTGGTAGTAAGAGTTCGGGACCAGGGGGAAGGGTCAGTTTCTGGGCTAGTCAAAGTTCAAAATCTGCAGCTTCTTTGCTGGAGGAGAATAAATGTGAGAGGCGCCTCCTTCATTGTTCTTTGTTTGCTCAGGTGGTGTGGACTTCATATTTTGACATCTTTCTCTCTTGCCTGTGAAAAGGTATCGTGGGCTGTATTCTTGAGGGGCTAAGTAAACATATATAATTCAGCAAAAAACCAAAACTGCTGTATCCTGTCTCGAGATGTAAGTGAATATAATATGGGAATATTCATAGTTAAATTATAGACATCTCTGCATGCACTCTCAAAACATGTATCGTGTAGACTGCTGGAGATACTTGACTAGAAAAAGAGAGCCATGTGTGTGATAACATCTTTCCAGCTGTGGTGTTGCAAAGTGTATCAGAAAGTAAGCCTCATATCAATCCACCTCCAGCAAAAGCAGAGTTGATTTTAAGCTAAAAACGTAAGGGACTATTTTGTGTAACAGCAGATGATTTATTCAAATTTGTGATAGTGTAAATTTAATGGGACTGAAATGGCAGACTCAGATTAAATAATATAATGTGCTGCATATTCTTGTCATAAAAACTGTACTTGTGTTGTTATAATTGATGGCAAAACAATAGGTTGTGTTCATGACTCCAGCAATTACTATCTTGCCTTGTAATTGTTAAAACTTCCTAAAGGACCTCCTTCAACTTAAGTAGAAATGAGGTAACTGACATCTTTCCCAAAGCACACCAGGAAACACCACTGTCAGTTTCCTTTACTCTTTTGTACAATCTTTTGGAGGACCAGGATTTTTAAAATCAAGGATTCTTATTTATGAGTCTGAGAGTGTGACATCATAGTCATTGGTCACAGCCAACAAGGGTTCAGGAGAGGAAGGTCCTGTCTATGCAATCTGATTTCCTTTTATGACAGGGTCACCCAGCTGGTTGACCAAGGGAAATCAGTTGATGTTATGTTTATGGATTTCAGTAGGGCTTTGGATACTGTGTCTCACAGGACCTTGCGGGACAAAATGTCCAGCGTACAACTGGACAAAGCCATAGTGCCTTGGGTGGGCAACTAACTGGCTGATGGGTCAGGCCCAGAGGGTGATAGTAAATAGAGTTACATCTGGCTGGTGGCCAGTCACTAGTGGGGTTCCCCAGGGCTCCATTTCAGGTCCAGTTCTTTTTTAATATTTTCATAAATGACATGGACACAGGACTAGAGGGTGTTTTAAGTAAATTTGCAGATGACACCAAATTGGGAGGAGCTGTTGACTCTGTTGATGGTGGAGAAGCCTTGCAGAGGGACCTGGACAGATGAGAGAGCTGGGCAATCACCAACAGCATGAAGTTTAACAAGGGCAAGTGCCGGATTCTGCATCTGGCAAGGGGCAACCCTGGATGCACATCCAGACTGGGGGATCAGACACTGGAGGCCAGCCATGCTGAAAGGGATCTGGGGATCTTGGTTGACAGCAAGTTAAACATGAGCCTGCAGTGTGCCCAGGTAGCCGGGAGGGCCAACGGTATCCAGGGGTGCATCAAGCACAGCATTGCCAACCAGTCCAGGGAGGGGATTGTCCTGCTCTACAACGCACTGGTGCGGCCTCACCTCGAGGGCTGTGTGCAGTTTTGGGTGCCACAGTATAAGAGGGACACAAAACTATTGGAGAGTGTCCAGAGGGAGGGCAGTGAGGATGGTGAAGGGTCTGGAGAGGAAGTCTTATGAGGAGAGGCTGAAGTCCCTTGGTTTGTTCAGCCTGGAGAAAAGGAGGCTGAGGGGAGACCTCATCATGGTCTATGGCTTCCTGACGAGGGGGAGCGAAGGGGCAGGCACTGATCTCCTCTCTTTGGCAACCACTGGTAGAACCCAAGAAAATGGTATTAAGCTGCACAGGGGAGGTTTAGGTTGGATGTTAGAGAAAAAGCTCTTTCCTGAGAGGGTGGTCAGGCACTGGCACAGGCTCCCCGGGAAAGTGGTCACAGCACCGAGCTTGGCTGAGTTCAAGAAGCGTCAGGACGATGCACTCAGTCACATGATCTGACTTGGCTGGTCCTGTGCGGAGCCAGGAGTTGGACTTGATGATTTTACAGGTCCCTTCCAACTCAGGATATTCTATGGTTCTATGATTCTGTGATGATACACACTATTTTGAAAACCTTGTCCCTGGTGCTTAGGCAGTTCCAGATAATTGCTTTTTTGCCACCTGTATTTGGCTTTAACCTTTGATAAAATACTGTGTGTGATTGCCACCAGGTGGGGTGTGCCTTTCTAACAATGCTTCCTGTCAGTGGAAAGATCATGTCTTATTGTAGCCTATTTCTGATGTTTGATACCCAGTTTTTCCTGCTCTTTAACATCGTGCACTAACTGAATGACTTCCATTAGCATCTTTGAGAGGTTGGTTAAAGGTTTTGTTCAGTGTGGTCCATTCAGTATATATATATAATATATTGTTGCCCTCATGTAGCCCTTATCTGTTTGGAAGAAGTAAATTTACGTAAGGGGCTTCAGAAAGACACTTACAAGAGCTGCATTTTCATCAAACCGGGGAAATAATAAGAAGAGAAGTTCAGTAGGGCTTTGTACAAGGTTTCAGGTTCATGAGGACTGAAGAGGAAAAGTCTGATGACCATTTCAAAGGAGGCTTATCGCAGGGAGAGAAGAGTGACTGCTTCGTGTGCTTCATTTTCATTGTAACTTCCTCTCTAAAAGAAGAAATTACACCTAGACCCTCTGAACTGAATGACTTTTGTCCATTAGGGTGAATTTCACAATGAACAAAGAAATGAAACAGTCTTGGCATTTTCAAAATAAAAATATCAGGTTATGGGTACCTCCAAGTGAATACTGATAATATTGCTGGTCTCCAGCTAGAGTTGTAGAGAATGTTGCTTTGTGCATTAGCATTTGTAACTCTGCTGTTTCATGCTCTGCTGAGGTTTTTTTTTTTTTCTCTTCCATAAAATGTTCCCATCATGTGAAAGGAAGGTGGACTCTGGGAAAGTGGTGGGTAGGGACCACAGTGCTAATCTGCAACAAAGGTCTATTGTTGTTTTTTTTAAAGTAGGATTCCTCTGAGTGCTGGGCCCAGGTTGATGCCACCACAGCAGAAGCTGCAGCTTCTCTCCTGTGGCTAAGCATCTATGTTTCAGGTGTGGATTGAGCAAATACTTAAGGGTACACAGTGTTGCAGTTGCATGATATCTAGGGTTAATTGCAGAGAATAGCTTGCTGACAGCCATCTTCATGTGTCTCGTTCTCAGTGGGGAAGATGTGACTATTTCATACCCCAAAGAGGAATTTCAGTTTTCTTAGTTGATCCGGTCTGCTATACCATGTCTCTGACTGACTTGAGTTTTCACCATTCTGCTTTTTGGGAATTTGTGCTTTATGGTGTATTATGCCTGAAGACGGCACTTTTAACACAAAGTATCTTGTAGTAAGGCAGCAGCAGTAGAAGGAGGGAATAGCATGGACTTTGTGTAAATAATATTACTTGCTAATAACTTTTTTTCCTTTAGTAAATAAGGCAGTTTTGGAACATGAGACTTGTTTTGTTAGTGTTCGTCTTCATTTATACATTCTTCAGTATTTACATGCTTTGCCTGTTCAGGTCAGAGCTGCTTTTATAGGTTGGTTGGAAAAGAAACAAAACTACCTCTTTTACCATTGGCTTTTAACTCTTAAAGAAGTTGCACATATTTTGCCATGCTTTTCTTTCCTGCCTGCTTTTTCAGACATACTGTGACCAATGTAAATCACTATAGCTGTAGAGAAAACATTCTAATGACCAAGTTTTAATGCATGGTAATCCTAAATAACTACAGAGCAGCTCCAAATCTGCCACATGCCCCAAAGAAAAGTTTAGGATGGAGCCTGCAACGTCTGCCATCCTGTCTGCATCTCTGGTAACAATTTCCTGTCTGCGCTCGCCCAGTTGCTGTCTACCACCAGCTGTCATATCTGAGAGTCAGTCTCACGGGTTTGTACGTTGGGTTTTATGTTCATCTCAGCCACCAGAGAGCCAGAATGGGAAATGAGAAGAACTTGGAGCTTGTTCACAATCGTGAATCTTCTTGTCTGTCTCTGGAATTAGAGTAAGAATGGTAAATCTCTGTTTTGGTGGTTTGTTTCTCTAATAGAAGAGCTATAGAAAGCTCGGATCAGAAGGCTACTACTGAATTGCTTTTTCCATCCTGCCCTGCTACCCTCCACGTGGGACAATCCAGACTGGCAAAATTACACTTGTTTTCATATTTAGCTGTAATTATCTTAAATTAACATTTTGCTTAGTTAAAGCCCAAGAATAATCACAGAATCACAGAATTGTAGGGGTTGGAAGGGACCTCAAGAGATCATCGGGTCCAACCCCCCTGCCAAAGCAGGTTCCCTAGGATATATCACACAGGTAGGTGTCCAGACAGGTCTTGAATATCTCCAGAGAAGGAGACTCCACAACCCCTCTGGGCAGCCTGTCCCAGTGCTCTGTCACCCTCACTGTGAAAAAGTTCTTCCCCATATTGGTGTGGAACTTCCTGTGCTCCAACTTGAAGCCATTGCCCCTTGTCCTGCCCCACAGACAATTGAAAAGAGGCTGGCCATTTCCCCCTGTGTCCCACACTTGAGATATTTATAAACATTAATCAGATCCCCTCTCAGTCTTCTTTTCTCAAGGCTGAACAGCCCCAGTTCTTTCAGCCTTTCCTTGTAGGGGAGATGCCTCAGTTCTTTTATCATCTTCGTAGCCCTTCTCTGGACTCTCTCCAGGAGCTCCCTGTCCTTTTTATACCAGGGAGCCCAGAACTGAGCACAATACCCTAGGTGGGGCCTGACCAGGGCAGAGTAGAGGGGGAGAATCACCTCCTTTGACCTACTGGCCATGCTCCTTTTGATGCATCCCAGGATCCCATTGGCCCTCTTAGCCACCAGGGCACACTGTTGGCTCATAGCCAACCTGTCATCGATTGCTCTCAGAAATGTCTCTGAAACACTAAGAGGAGGTCTTGGGTGGTTACCCATAAGCATCTGACAACTGTTTTTTGTGGTCTTGGGTATGTGAGTCACCTGCAGAGGGCTGGCAGATATGAAGCACACTTACAGGAGGTCTGGCAGGGCATACTTTGAAACAGGGCTAAAAGGCCCCTTTTAGCCCACGGTGTGCTTGGGTTGGTTCTCTGTATCTGTACCACCCGCAGCCTAAGGCAGACCTTGTGTGAGCGTGCTAGCCAGATGTCCCGGTCAAGCCTTCCGCACACTTGCTGTCCTGTTTCCGTAGCACTGCTACTGTCTCTTACTGTTATCTGTGGCCACTTCCTATAAAAAATGGACAGCAACTGTAGTGGGAGCTGGATTTAAGCTGGGGATCCCAGCCTTCTGCACTGATTTAGCAGGTCTTGTATACTAATGTAGATGGCAAATGGGCATCTGTGTCTCAGGGCTGGCCCACCGGCAAGCCCTCTGTCCTGCTGTTGTACAGTTAAGCCTTCATCATTCCCCTGGAGCAACACCTAGGGACTGGCTGCCATTTTGCTTTGAGGAAGCATAGAGGAAAATTTGTGTAAGCCAGAGTTTTGAAGTGTATCTTCCTACATCTTTCTTTTAAAAGGTGCTTACAGAAAAGTCAGATCAGTTTACAAACTGTACCTCAAGTATTTGGAGACAAACTCCCACAGTAAAGGTTTTTTGTGATACATAAATTCAAAAAAATCCCAAACCTCTGAGGTCTCCTGGCTGAGACTGGATAAAAATAAATGGTTGGAAAACACATCTCCACTTGCTTAGTGTGTCACTGAAGGACAAATCTGCTTCAGTCTTGTTCTCCATCCAGCAACTTTCAACAGCTTTTTGCATTGCAGTGATTTTGACACTGACCATGTTGGGTCCTTGGAGAAGTCAGATTTTTGAGTCTGAGGCCCGTTTCACCTGCGCTCTGGAACCTTTGAGCAATTTAACAGTCTGTGCAGCTCTCAGAAAAGGAGACATTCCTCCACCTTTCCCTAGAGGTATCCCTGTCACCCAAATTGCAGTACCTGGTGCAAAGCAAAGAGGTATTTTTATATCTGCCAGCTGCCCTACTCCACCAAAATCTAACATTCAACAATGAACGATATAGTGGGAATAAATGAAGCAGATACCTCTACCGTAATCAGCTGATTTTAGGAGCAAAAGTGTTTTATACTTTTAGTTTATAGTAAGTAAGTAACACCTGACATCACAGGCAATGTGTTTTAATTCCTACCAGAAGTCAAAGGCTTACTGAGTGTAAGACATCTTTGCTATTTGCAGAAAAACCATGAGCAAAAAAATTATCCCCCATACAGTGGTCCCAAAAAAGCAATACTCTGAGGCCTCTGCGGTCATTTGATATCTGCTGAAGACTCTATGAAGATTCTGTCTTGGCCCTTCTTGAATTAAGTTTAGGCGGTTACACACAAAAACTTAATGACAGAAAAACAAATGCTGGAGAAAGTTCTCCAACTCTAATGGTCAAAAAATGTCCCTATTGCTTCCTCTGCACTGAGGACTGCAGTAGAAGTGTTTCCCCAAAATATTGTTAACAAAGATGGGCGCTGACAGCCTGTTTGCTGTTCTCCTGCATAAAGTATATTTAGGCTGGATTCTGGAGATTCTGTGGGAGGGAGAAGTGCTCTTTGACAGACATACATGGCCTTTTCAGTGCTAAAGAAAATAAGGATAGTCAGAAAACTAATTTAACATCAGACTTTGTAGTTATTACATCTCTTACACAATTTGTGATGCTATAAATCATGTAACAGAGAGAAAAAATATGACAATTCTATGAGAGATTACACAGACTTAGTCTGGCCTTTGTTTTATTCTTTGGAGATCATTCTCTGCCATATCATGGTTGTTCCTGTTAAAGATTTTTTTTTTTTTTTGTCAATGTCAGTGCTGTCATTAAATAATCTACCAGTAAATCAAGACACTCTATATTTGAGTGCTCTGCTGTCTTAAAGCCAGGAAGATTTCTCTGTGTATGTCACTTAACTTGCTCTTACAAAGAGCATCGCTGATATTACTGGAGCAGCTCCTGTGAAAGGTAGTAGCGCTGTCTTCGTACAGCCTGAGTTTGGTCAGGACTGTTGCCTGTTCAAAAAATAGAGACCCAACCATGCTGAGCTTTGCTGACTTGCAGGTGATGGGAGAAAGGGCACACCAAGCAGATGATTAGCACATCTGGATTTTGTACCTGCTAGAAACCAATACAGATACCTGTAATAAAGCTGGCTGGTGCACGTAACAGCACATGGAGCTGCTTTTTTCTTGTTCTAGGCTCAGTTATAGCAGGTATGCAAGCAAATGAATGTGCTGTGGCAGTACTGGATTCAGGTGTTCAGCCAGGAGTTTTAAGGCAAGAAGGTTAAGGTGATTGTTTCCCTATGAAAGAGGATTGTATATATGTACACACATGAGAGTGAGGGTGTATGTGCAGTAACTATGTGCTTTGATAAGACCTCTTCTAATAGGAAGAATAAAGTATGCTCCAGTTCCACTTGTCACATTTGCCTTACTTATTTCCCTAGTATTGAAGGGGAACATTTATTTTTCTCTGTAGTATGAGATTTTACTCTGATAGCATAAATGGTCCAGTAAATAACATTGGAGATATTGTCTGTGTTGTGATGTTCTTGAAGACATGTATAGGTTATGGGTTGCTGAGATGACAACTGTAGGAGTGGACATAGGTAACTCCAGATAAAAATATTGCTGGCTTTGAGGTCACCTGAAAGGTCTTGGTAACTAGGCTAATCCTGTAACATCTCCTAAAGCCCAGTCCAAGAACTGGCTTTGTTGGCACTGCGGTGGGTAGCTATTAATCTATTTGTAAGGCTGAACTAGTAGGTATGTCACAGAGGGAAGAACTAGATAAATTATGGACAGTTGGTTCAGCATCCTCATGCTGCAGGATTCCAAAAAGGTAGGGTGGCAGTGGGTCTTCTGGGGAGAAGTAAAGCAAATTTCCCCAGTATAACAGTAGCTTTATGTCTTGCCTTAGAGGAGAATCTCTTTTACTAGGGCTTACAAACAATAGCCATTGATCTTAACTTTTACCTAATAGAGTTTTTAAAAGCTAAACATCTGCCCTATAAATCTGGAAGACTTAATATAAAGACTTCAATTTTTTCTTCCTTTTAAGTTATCCCTATAACATTGTGCTTGCCTATCCAAAGGTGCATGTTAAAAATAGTATTATAGTATGATAAGAGGAACTTATAATGGCTTTTCTCTATGAAAGTATTGGGTTGGTGTTGGTTTTTTTTTTTTTTTCTTACCACCATTATTTTAATTGATCAGACTGGGATTGTGAATTTCAAATGAAGATACTGACCTTTAACTTGGCTGTTGAAATTGATTGACCAACAACTGGTCAATCAAAATTTAAACTAAATTTAGAAATCTTTATTCATTATCAATAGATATTATTAAATACTTATATTCACTATTAAATTCAATATTAGCTTTTATTTGATGCTAAACCCGAGCATCTAATTTTTTTGCATATTTCAATGACTAATTTATCTATGGTTAATGGAATGCAGTATGGTTCTGCATCCATACGTCCACAGAGGTAAGATCTTGAAATACAGTGGTGGCAGTAAGAGGTCTTCTGAACTGTGAAGTTATCTTGCAGAAGAGAAAATGGTGACGGCTCTGGCAAGTACATAGCACCAAGGAGAAATGTAAACTGAAGCCAGTTCTTTTCCTGTCACATCACCTGATATAGCAGAATTACAGTTAATACTTAGGTCACAATAGACACAGAAGTAATTTACTCTAATATTAATTTTGTTACACTGAACAATGAAATTTTGTAGAAGCTATGCAAGATGGGAAACATTTGCTATCCACTTTTTTTATTTTTGAAGGGACATAAATGCAGATCTGATGCAATTTGTGAGCTCTACAAATAAAAGAATAAACTTCAACCATCTAATGTTTTGGTTTGGAAAGTTTGAAATATTAATGTTTTTATGTTCATTTAAAGCACTTATTTTTTAACTCCTGGCCATGTTGCCAGTATTTGCTTTGGGAGCTGTTTTCCGGATGTATCTAACTCATTTAATACTAAGTTGCACCTGAGTTGTAACAGAGTTTCTTAGCTGTATGAACGCATTGTGTGAAACCTGACACAGTTAACATTTTTTTTTTTTTTAACTTCAGATAAAGACACAATATATAAAGGTTAAATAAGCATTAAAACAAGAAGTAAAATAAATGTAGAGATTTAATTGAGCTAGAGTGGAGCATCATGAACTAGAATTTGAGAATGAAAGGAGAAATTGTAACGTATGTTGTGTGTGTCATTAATATATCTAAGGCCATGCAACTAAACTAACTAAAGTAGGGTACTTAATATCCTGTCTTGGCATAATTCCGATGCCTGTTATGTATTCTGGTGCAAATTGTTCATGTATATTCTTTTTAAGTCTCTTCCCCACTCTTTTGGAATATTCTCCTTCTCTTCTTCCATTTAACTGAAGTTACATGCAAACACTAAACATGTACCTCAGCAAGACAGCTGTAGTGATATTCCTAGAGATATCATAGATAGTAAAGCTATCAAACACTGAGGCCCAAGGCTAGAATTTGCAACTAAATCTGCTAATTAGGTTAAGAGCTAAAATACCAGGAGGTGCCTATTGGTGTCTTTAGACACCTAAGTACCTTTAAAATATACCTCCTTAGTCTCTTTTTCATTTGTAGAATGGCAATTATAATAATTCCTCACTTTGCAATTATACTAGAAACACAAAGATTGTGAGGTGCCTAAATACCACTATAAAAAGGGGCCAGCAAACAATAGGATCCTCCCTAAGTCTCAGTCTCTTTTATTCTTGGTTAAGCCAGCCTGTCTTGCTGACACTGGTGTTCGTACTAACAACTCCATTACTGGTGAAGGACTGCTTTATCTTTTTCAAAGCATAATCCATACAACAAGAAGTAGTCTTGCCATTCAGAGAAAGCTTATGGAAGGAACACTCTGTGTTTTGCCTTTCACATTTTTAAATTGTCAGTAGTGCTTACTTAGAAGCCATCCTTTTTACATGAGTTGAGGTAGAAAAGTTGTGATTCTAAAAATTGCTCTTAAACCAGCTGTTGATAGAAGTGGCTTTGTACTGTGCTGGTTGTCTAAGCACGATTTTGATTTTCGTTGGGATTTCATTGTTGGCTTACTAATTCCATGACACCCACTGTGGTTTTCTTATATATGACATTACTTTTTCACTGTCGGGGGAGACAGGTTACGTGTGCTTAATGACTGTTTGCATGGGGGAAGCTGTAAGGAGTATCAGCATTACATCTGAATCTCCTTCTGGGATGACAGGATCTCCTGAGCTTGTATGAAAGAAATATGGTTTAAAACTGAAATAAAAGAATAACTTCACATAAGTGCAGTAGTACAAAAAAAAGGGAAAGTAATCTAAAAAGATGTCCTGAAGGATTTATAAATGTTTCCTGGTCTGTGGCTCACATAGGAGGATTGCCTTTTATAAAAGAAATAGATTTAGACTGCAAATTTTTATAATGACTCTATGAAATTAATGGATTATTTTAAGGAGAAATTAAATCAAATTCTTCTTGTTACACTGTTACAGATATAGAATGATAAATCTAGAAGTACTGTTTTGAAGATAGTATTTCCCTCGGAGTAATTCCAGCATAATTAATCTGTATCTAGAAACAGAATGTGGACAGTTGTTTTCAGTATACAAAATACTTTTTCCCTCTCTAGCCATGGGCCTTTTCTCAAAGAAAGAGGTTTGATAAGGCTATGCTATGTTTCCTACATTTAATTAAACAATTTGAAGATGTTCATTAGGTCACTGGCCATTTTATATACAGAAGGAGCCAGTGCAGATTCAGATTTTATGGAGGAACTAGTCGTTATTTTAATTACAACAGCTACATTATAAGTTACACGTTGTTTAGTATTGCAAAGTCCAAATGAAACTCTTAAATAGAAAAAGAATGCAATGTGAAAAAGTCACTGAGACTGCTATTGTCTCACAGTACACCCAGATAGAAAACTGTTTCCAAAAGGTTTGCAGGTTTGAAAACTATTTGCCTTTGACATCTTCAGCTTACATGGTGAACGTGAAAAGGAGGATGAATTCCTGCATGACAGGCTCTACCTTTGAAATGTGAAGCAACAAATCATTTCATTAAACCAATTAGTTGGTACAGCCTGGGAAATAAATTGAAAAGGGCATGTAAAGAAAAATGCTGTCTCAAAGTTATCCAAGTATGTTCCTAGCTGGAGAGCCTTGATAGAGGGGCAGGTAGGCTAAATAGAACTTGAAGGAAAGCTATGAGATCATTCCCAAATGCTGAAACAGGAGGCAGCAGTAGTGAGTTGAGACTGCAGTAGAAATAAGAAAAGTAACAATTTTTTTTTTAGAAAAAGATTTTGAAGAAACATTCTAATGTTTTTTTCTGTACGCAATTTGATTTATCAAGTATGTGATACTTTGTTGTTGTAGTTACTTTATCAGAAGAGTTACCTTGAAATAGAAAATAAACATTCATTTTGCAAACATAAAAATTAATTAGAAGCGCAGAGAAGCTCCTAAGTGAAGATCTATAGGAATGAAAAAAATTAGTGATATGAGGGAGGAGATAAATCAGGATAGACAGAAGAAATATAGAAATTAATTAGTAGCTTGCAGAAGGTTCACCTTCTGGGAGGTTTATTCCCCTGTCTTCACTACAAGAATTTAACAGCATTCACAACACAATAAAATGGTGCAACAAAATACTATGTTTTTTTTTCCTTTTAAGCATAATCTGCAGTTAAACTGAATATATTTTTAATATAGTTACGCAGAGAGTATTGTTGAAACACTGAATGAAGTTAGGAGAATGTTGATGGCTGGCGGTCCACTGGCGTGCAACGCCTTGCCTCTGTTCTCTTCTGCTAAGTCTCATATACTTAAGAAAACAAAGGAAACTGCATGGGATATATGTGGTGTAAAAGCTCTCAACTGCAGGTCTAAATCACATTTAACATCTCAAAGACAAAATTTTACTGATGGTGATAGATTGTACCCTGTTTGGCTGTTGCCTTTTGCTCTAAATCATGGGGTGACCGGCGCTGGAGATGGCGTTGTAAGCATAGGGCAGTGGTACCCTTCTTTGGCACAGCGCTGAGGCCTGTGCGGGTTTCCTACTCTGGACCACTGGCCAGATCAGAGGGGGAATCTGGCGGCATAAGGCGCCTCAGCAGCTTGCCATGCCCCATGGATAATGGAGAGCAGTGGCTCACATCTGCCTCTCGGTTTGCAGCCCCGTCTGTACCTTGCAGAAAGAGCAGCTGCAGCTGAACGGAAGCCAGTTCCTACGGGGCGGGGTGGGCCTTTTGAATACATTTGTCTAATCATGCAGTCCATTTACTTGGGCTGTGAGCTTCTTCCCAGGGTAGGATTCTGAGAGAAGTTTTGCCCTTTTGTTTTCACGTTCACTGTTTCTCAGCCAATTCGGCTTTGGCTACTTCAAGGCCTCTAAAAAAAAAAAATCACTGGAGTCTAACAAAGGCCCTGGCAGAAACCTCTCACAGTCCACTTTTTTCCTTCTGGTTTATGCAGTGTAAGGCTGACCTATTACACCCCGGCTCTAAGTCTGTATTTGAGTGTTTTTTCTCACTGAACAGATAGGGAAACAGGGCTTAACAAAAATTTCAAAAAAGATATGTCTGAATCAAGATCAGAGTCAGCCCTCATGTAAATGACTACAGCTCCATCAGTTTGAGCAATTAAGTGCCTCTCCCGGGTTGATCCCCTCTTTGCTATGATATTAGGCATATTTGCTATAATGTCTCTCTTTCTTCCCAGAGAAGATTTTCCCATGCCTATACATGTGTGTGTGCACATAAATAAAATCAGGATTGATGTCTTAAACATCAAGTGACAGTGTATATCCACCCAATTCAAGATGTAACTACTTAGACCAGTGATTAAAGTTCTGTGTTTATAAAGAGCGTTGCCTGACTGTAACAGAATATTTTTGGGAGAGTTACAGGATAATGTCTGGTGGGTGACAGATTGGTGCAGGCTTGATACACTGTTTGGAAATTGTGTGTTTGTGTATCCTTAAAGAGGATAAAGGAATTTACTTTGCAGGTACAAGGAAGAAGAAAAATAAGAGGGGAGAGAAAAATAAAATTGTAGCTTCCAGAGAATTCAGAGTAGGCAGAATTTTAAATTTTTCAGCTGTGGTCATGTTTGGAGATTTAACAAGCAATCCACAGAGTAACATCCACTGAGCTAGAGAACACCAATATCTGGAAAAGAACGTCCAGCTTGAACCTTTAGAGCTTTCACTGCCCTGCTTTTCTTTTCAAAGCATGATTCCTAACACTATGGCAAAACTTTAGAGTATAATTTTAAAAGTATTTTTCCATTCTCCGTTTGCAGAGTATAGCATCATAGAAAGTAGGATGGAAAGAGACCCCCAGATGTTATGTTGGCCACTCCTTTGCCCGGAGAGAGGATAAACTGTACTTACTTCATTCCCAGCAGATGTCTAACCTGTTCGTAAAAACTTCTAATGACTGAGAGCCCACAATCTCCCTGGAAAATCCATGGCAATGCTTCATGCTATTTGTCCTTATTTTTTTTATCTCCCTCCCTACCCCCCACCTCTCCCCCACGGAGTACTGTAAATCTCCCTACATCATTCATTTTATGTGATGATCTGGAATGCAGTGCTATTCGCTTTTAGAAAACTGTATGAGCAACTTGGCTGCTAGATAATTGTTCAGTTACTTTGGCAGTCTCATGCTTCAATCCTGCAATAGGAAATTCTTGCCAGTTCTTTGTGATTTTCATGTCTGTCTCATGATACTTGGTGTTTTTCCTGAAGCTACAGTTACTGAGTCACAGATCTTCACTTTTATTTCAGAAGGAAAAAATCATTCTTCTCCCCCCTCCCCAAATGCTTGCAGAAGCTTTAAAAAAATAAAAGACAAAGGAATTGACAACCAGTTTTAAATTTTTTTTTCTCAAGTGTGCTTTATAAATTTTTAGGCTTTTCAAATGCTTGGGCTGCTCATTATTAGAAGTTTTGATCCCACACTTATGCGAAGGTTTGCTAACTTGCCTGGGTTCAGTGCAAGCATGGAAATCACCCCAGAGAAGTGAATCCTAAACCTTGGTAATTTATAACTGCAAAAATATATTTCTGCTGCTTGCAGAACCAGCATTGAGTTGAATACTAACTACACTGTCTGGTAGAGCCCAAGATTAGCAGTTAATAAGCTGTACTTTATGAAACCACAGGAAATGCTGTTTACAATCATAGCATCATAACAATATAAAATCATGATAAAGAGTGTCATGTTTACTTTAAAATAATTGAAGGTTGAAGTGATTCAGAAAGTTTGGTAAATAGGGAACTGTACTCCTCCACAATGGAAGATACTGAGATAAAGTGTTCAGATGTGGCAGATCGTTCAAATCTTTCAAACGCATTTTCAGGAGGGCTATAAGGGGCATTTTCCTGCTTTGTCACATTTACACACTTACTTTTAAATATGGGCATTGTTTCAGACATTTTTCATGTAAATGCTACTTTTAATGAGAAATAAAATAACTTTACATACGCGTACAAAATACGAAGATGTAAGGATCTATGACTTAGAAGTAATGTTTAGGGTTTTACAGATCTGCATAAAATTAGAACGGCTTGTTTCAGAAGAGTTTTGCAAAGATCTTCAGAAAATAATATATTAAAGAAGGGGTTGAGGAGAGAGAAATTCTGACTGTCCCTCAGTTTGTATATTATTAACAAATACCAGATGTCTCTTTTATAGGACAGATTGAGTGGCGACCGAATGAAATTTAGTACAAAACTGGATCTCTTCAAGTTAGTGAAATATTAAACACTCTATGTATTTTGCATGTGTATCGCTTGTACATTGTTACAATACTCAAAATGGGTTTGTTTGGTTGTTATTTCCTCCCCCTGCCCCAAACTGAAATACATCTGGTGTTTGTTGGCTTTCTGCAAATGATGGCTGGACTTAGTGGCTTTGCCCCTGTTTCATTGTGATTAAGCTTGTTTAAGATATTCTGGTTTTAGTATCTGTTTTACAACATATTCATTACTGCGTATTTTATTAAGGTTCAAGTGGTTTGTATTTTTATGGTTGCATCTGGTCTGTATAAACCCAGCTCCAGTTTAAAAAGCTACTTGTCTCAGTACTGGACAGGAGGAAATTTTCAAGAACAGTGGGATGTGTATGTGTCAATTGTGTGTTGATATCACGGACACTTTCTTCTGCACTAGCTCATAATATCCGTACTAACTGAAGTACGGAAAAGGGTGACAGTCCATGTTCATGCCTTTGTGCTTGTTCATGCTTGCATGTTTCATATTTCCTCCTTTAAATATTTTGTGATGTTTGTCTTGAAATCAGGAATAGTTATTCTTGAAAGGTGGTTCAGAATGCTATCAGGATAAATTATGTCATCTAAATATGCTATTGGATTAATATTCCTTTTTTTTAGTAAATGTTTAAGAGGAAATCCTATCTATGTTAAAGTCAAGGACTCTCAGAGTTTAGTTTCCCATGAAGAAAATACGATGTTTTTCTCTCAATCATAGAAGTTACTGATTTGCTTTGGCACTCAACTGGCTGTGTGTTGTATAAGCTTCGCTAGATAAACTGATGTATGTTTAAATGGCGGGGGGAAGAAAGAAAATGATGCTCTCTTATTTTAGTCACATTTCTAAAAATAGTAGGAAAATTACAAATGTAACTTAAAATAATAATGTATTAAATAACTACTCTCTGAGACTGTAAATGCATTGAAAAGAATGTTTGCCAAGTCTTTTGTGGCTTTATTGTGATATCTCTTTTCAAGGGTTTGTTCTAGAGCCCAGAGAACTTGATGGCAGTCCTTCCCTTAACCAAGACCTGACTTTCTTTAGAGGTACCTGTTCTGTAAAGTCTTTGCTTGAAGTACTGAAATACTTTTAACACACTCAAGATTTGGAGGTGGTCTGTAGCAGCAAAGCCTCTTCTCAGCCTACAACTTAGAAAAGGTCTTATGGCTTTTGAGGGCCCTTTTCTGAAGAGCCTCCTGACTACTTAGTGGAACACTGTTTCCAGTGTAGAGGCAGCAGCAGAAACGCTCCATGTGTTCAGGCTGGTATAGTTCAGCCTGGACAAGGGAATGGAAAGAACTGATGGAACGGCTGAGTCGGAAGAAGACACTGAGTGGCTGTTTTGCTTTGGATATAGGGCTGTACAGATCCTGCAGTTGTGTTAACACCTGCCCGCTTCTGGATTGCTTCAGTTCTTTTGTATGAGAAGTTTTAACTAGCCAGTTTTAGCTAGTAGTTATTGAAAAAAGTCTTGCTTCTCTGTGATCTACTTCTGCAGGCAAGGGGACAAAAGCAAAGGTTGCCCGTGTGCATCTTGAAGATATTTTTTCTGATTTCTTTTGTTTTGTGGCTGTCTCTTGAACTTACAGAAAACCATTCACGCTGCCCACTGTCACTAGAGAGCCACATGCCTGTGATCCAAGGGCTAGCCAGTGAAACATTTCAGTTTAACATCACTTAATTTTTCTTCTTAGAAACTGATGAGTTTTAATGAGTACCACTTCAAAGCCTACATAAAACCATTTTCCATTTTTTCATTACTTATGCCTTACCTGTTGTATAAGCGTAATATTTTAAAATTTTCTAGATTATAATGAAATACTTATTTCTTTCTAAAGTAGAATGCTAACTAAAAACTAGTGAGTATAAAAATACTGCATGTTGCACAACTTACGAAGCTGGCTTTTCTAAAAATTCTATTCTGTTGCGTTTTATTTATTATGCTCTTAGGTCATGGGATAGCGCTTTACTTCTCTCATGAATTTTATCAGAAAATGCACAAAAACCTCAAGAGGAAGTGGTTGTGTAGAAACCTCAAGATATAGTATCGTGCTTTGACAAGTTTTACTAGTGTTTGAAGATTGTTTTAGTCTCAATCTGGGAAAAAATGTAATTTTAAAAAAGATTAAATGTTGTGTTGTTATGCACAGCGTTTTAGAGTCAGTATTTTTTCAAGCTAAGAAAAATCATGTTGATCTCTAAATATGAGGCGTTGATGCTGAAAATTTTTGACTTGGAAGTGTAACGGTACCTAATTGGTTGGCCAAGAAACATGGAAAATTAGGTTCATATTGTAGCAGTGGTAAGTGATACAGCAGGAGACTCATCGAATGGAGAATAAATTTGCTGCCAGCAGATGGCAGCAAAATGGAAAAAAAAGACCTATAAATACGAGATCGTGGACAAAAGAACCCAAGATTTCTAACAGCTTAGTTTCACTAGCTGATTTTGACTGTGCAAGGTAAGTTAAGGTTTAACTGGAAAGGGAAAATGTTCAAGGCATGCTGACTTTCGATAATATAACCTTGGACTGCAACGAATTCTATTTGACTTCTGTAAACACTGATTTTGGTAGTTCTAAAGAAGAGGTTTTATCTGAATATATTTACACATCTATAAAACTTCTGAAATTTCACTAGTCATATAATGTGAAGAATTATTAATGCTGATGTCCTGTTGAAAAAAAGCATTATAGCTGAGTGAAGTGGAGAAATATTAATTTTAATTGGGGCTGTCAACTTATGTCCAGTTCAGAAACGAAATAAAGCCCTTAAGCTGTTTCTCTCTGCACATATCTTAGTTAACATTCGATCACTCGGTGTGAGAAATTGCAAATAACTTACATGTTGTGAGCACGTTCGGTATTTCTTTTTCTTTGGTGATGTGTGTGTGTGTGTGGTGTTCCCCAAAGAGGAACAAGGGGGAGTGAATGAGGTTTAACTTTCATCTTTATCTTTAAATCTGCTTCAGTACCATCTGCACTTTAGGGAGAATAAGCAGCACTGTCATTGTTCTGCATGCGTTATGGTGTTCCCTACTACAAACTTTTATTCTTATTAAAGAAGACACAGGATTCAAACCATAAGTATGTGCCTTTTCATGGTGTTTGTGTATACAGTTATTTACACTATATTTGTGGTTTATAGTATTACCAGGCATGCCATCCAAATTTGCTTTTAAAAGAATGGTTGGTAAACAGGATTTGAGGCATAGATAAAAAAATTACCAGGGACCTACAAAGATGAAGAAGGTAAGGGGGAATATTATTACTTCTCTTTTCGCTCTGAATTTTGTCCATTTTTGAATTTGAAATGTTTTTCTGTTTTGGAAATAAGCTGCATGCATTTAAAATTTTAAAATTAAAAGAATTCTGCCAAAGGTAAACTTAAGACCAAGGAATAGTTTTAAACCCCAAACTCTGCATTGTTTAGCATTCTAACAGTTAGCTGGTGATTTTTTCTGTATTGCTTGGTGCAAAGAAAACAGAGCAGGAAACTTTATGTATACCTATAGAACTGTGCAAGTTGTTTATGTGTACCTTATTTAGTATGACACAAGCTTATTTTTCTTACTGAGAATTCAGTTTTATGAAGTTTTAGAAGCTTGTCGTGATGTATTTGTGGAGTAAATAGCTTGAGACAGATACCAAACCTCCTCTGTTTGATTTAACACATGCTCATCTTTTGCATCTATTATATTAACACTTGCATGGATTGTGCTACTATTATTCTAGAGATTTTAAAATGCAGGATTTTCTTTTTTGACAGGTAAAATCACATAGAGCAAATTTTTTCAGAACTTCATTCAGTTCTAAAGGCATGCAATGTAGTTGCTTGATTTTAATTGACCCCAGAGTCATTTTAAACAAGTTATTATCCTGTGCTTCAGACAGATTCTATTGTGCAAAGCACTTTTAAAAGGGAATATAATTTGGTAATTAAAAACATTACTTGCAGTTGGGTGGCTGTGTCATTGATGTGGTGAAACAGTAAGGGCCTACCCTTCCCATACTGCAGTAAGCAAGGCACAGGGAGTAATCATGCTGCAGTTTACCAGCCACAGTGTAGAAGAGCAGCACAAATCTGTGTATCTTGCAGTTGAATGTTTTTGTAGTGTTAATTTGGAAAGTTGTCTATTAGTTTGTTATCCATATGGAACCGGCAGTCTCTAAATCTAGAAGCAAAGAAACAAGTAGTGGAAGTTGAGAAATTCCATTGACCCAGTTAAATATAATTACAAGTTTAGAACTGGAGCCAGGATATTTGAGTTCTGCATGTAACGTTTCACTGCTCAGCCCCTTTTGAATGGCATTACCTCATCTTGCATCCATTCAGGAAAAGAGTTGCAAATCCCACAAGAACAGATCTAAGTTATCCAAGGTCATTGTATGAACAGAATGTGGACAATTCTTTTCACGTTTTCAGTTACAAGGGGATGCTTAAAAACACATGTGATGCAGCATTTTATCTATTAATCTTAGTTTGGTTGGTGCAAAATGTATTTGTCAGATTTGATTCTTTCAAGTTGCCTTTCCCACATGTTTCATGTGTCAGGTGCAAGTGAATCTGATCAGAGTGTTAGGAGGAAGGAAAGCATAACTATGCTAAGGTGCTTTGTAAAATAATGGCTTTATGTGAGCAAATGACATCAATTGGAACAAATTACATACTGCTTCCAGTGATGTAATCCAGAAAGTTTGAATTGCTTTTAATGCTTTCAGTGTGAATAAATTCCTTTTCCTTTGAGTTCTTCCCAGTAATCAGCTTTTACATTGCAAGCAGCAGGCTGGATCTTTATTGCTTCATTTTGAAAACTTTGTGATAGAGAAGGCAGGTAGGAAAGAAAACCAGCCCACACTGTAAAGAATTATTAGTAGTTCAGAAGTATTGGAAGGCTTCCTTTTTTTTTTTAAACATTGGTGAGTGAGCTGAAGCAGTATTCTTTTTTAGTGTGCATGGCTTTATATTGCCTGTAAATAGTGACAGAGATAATAGGCTAAAGACACTTGAAAAAATCAAGTCACGAGGACTTTTTAAAAAAAATCCATAGTAATTTTTCTGTGTATAGACATAAATATCAATGTAAGGAAAGGCAGTGAAATAACGTGATGTAAAAATACAATTGAGTGTATGAATACAGATTTTTAGTATATGTAACAGGTGACAAAGTGATTAGAAATGCAAACCATGGAATTTTAGTGTTTCCTAAAAATTAAATGGACGTTTTGATCTTTCTTGGAGATTTTTTGTATCTTGAAATAATGCTTACTGTCATTCTGAAAATTTCATAGTTGTGAAATCAGCATTTAGAAGAATCTTTGTTTCATCCAAGACTTTACTGAACATTATATTTCATTCTGTTGTTTTATTTTATAAGTTTATCCCTGTAAAATACAACTACAGCCCAGGCATTGTATCAGTTTCTGGCACAACAGCTGGGTCTTTTGAACTGCATTAGTCCAGCAAGGGCTTTGAATGTAAGAGTCGTGATTAACATTTGTAATTTCTTGATATACACGATAGAGAAGTATTACTGAATTGTATGCAAGTATTTAGATTGAAATTAAAACTCAAATCTCATATAAAGACTGCGATTAACATTCCAAGGGCTTTTCTCCTTCTTCCAGAGGATCAGATAATTTACACATACCCATCATGAGTAGCATCTCACCTCAGAAGGCATGCCACTGACCCCACTAAAATATTGTGTTGAAGATATGTGGTTACATATGAGTGAAAGCAGCAGGATACAGTTGACAAAGTATTTACTACTTCAGAGATAGTATGTCCTTTTTTGAGTTTGAAAGGAGACACTGTCACTTTTCTTCTGTTATTAATGTTTTTTTAACATTTTAATCCTGTCATTTTTAAAGGCTCAATGAACTGTTTTATTATAGATAATTTTTTGTATGTAATAGACTCTGATAGCTTTTCTTAAAACTTGCTAATATTTTTACAAGTGTAACTGCTTGATGAAATTTTAAGTATTTGTTAAGTTTTACCTCTACTTCTCATATCACATATACATCTACTGAGTGTTCTCAGAATCACAGAATTGTAGGGGTTGGAAGGGACCTCGAGAGATCATCGGGTCCAACCCCCCTGCCAAAGCAGCTCCTTAGCACATATTGCACAGATAGGCATCCAGATGAGTCTTGAATATCTCCAGAGAAGGAGACTCCACACCCTCCCTGGGCAGCCTGTCCCAGGGCTCTGTCACCCTCACTGTGTAAAAGTTCTTCCACATGTTGGTGTGGAACTTCCTGTGCTCCAATTTGCAGCCATTGCCCCTTGTCCTATCCCCACAGACCACTGAAAAGGGGTTGGCCAATTCCCCCTGCATCCCATACTTAAGATATTTATAAACATTAATTAGGTCCCCCCTCAGTCTTCTTTTCTCCAGGCTGAACAGCCCCAGCTCACTCAGCCTTTCCTTATAGGGGAGATGTTCCAGGCCCTTAATCATCTTCTCCATAGCTTCATCTTCCCTTGAGTGAGCTTAAGTTACATTTTCATTATTTTTGTCAAGAGAAATTGAGAAATAAACTTGTTGATTTCTTTGTATTTATCTTGAAGGCAATAAATAACAAAAATACATGACCAACACAGAAATTGCCTATAATACTGAAGGTATTATAAAATTTCTGAAATTACCCAAGTGTATAATATATTTTGGAATACTTTCTATTGGTATGGCTTATGGAAAAAAGTTGGGGTTTTTTTTTTTTTTTACAGACTATAGAAAAGCCTTCACTTTTTTTTTTTGTTTTTGATATTTAGACAACTGGACTAAGGCAAAGAGACAAGACTGATAGATTATACATTGGCCATTTAGATTTCCAATCCAATACATTTTGTGGTACAAGAGAGAAAGTGATTTCCTAGAAGGCAAAATATAGGAAAACTGTTACGTTCTTATCAGAAAAAGAGTATCCCCACATACTCCTAAGGATTAAGTTGAGTTTGAAAAGAGAGAGCTTTATCTTTAAAAGAAAATCAGTCTAAGGGATGAGTCCTGAAATTGGATCCCTGCTGGCAGATCCTTTTTCCTGAGTAGATATTTTTGCAGGATCCGTATTTCTCAGTGTAATCATGGCACTCAGGTGCTTAAGCTGTAGCTGTCCCAAGAAGGGCAGGCACTGAAAGGGTCCTGCTTGATGTGCGGGCAGAGCTGGAGGTTTGCCGATTTGTCTGTCAGTGAATACACACACACACACACAAAGGTAAAATCAGCCTGATTAGAGATGTTTTTCGCCTTCTCGTTTTCTGTCACAGTTCTACACCCTAACATTTACTCTAAGAATTCAACTTTGTGAGTTTCAAACAGCTGCTACTACAAAAAGGGGTGAGGAGAAAGGGAAAAAACCAATACTAAAATGTTTTATCCTCCCTCAGTGAATATGGAATTTCCTGCGTTGTTCTCTGTGGATCCAGGGTCCAGGTTAGGTAAAACTTGCGTGTGGTTTGGTAAGACATTTTAGATTAACATTTGTGCCAGAGTTTTAAAACCTCTTTTTTTCTTCTTTTTTCCCCCCCCTTCCTCCTTCTGTCTCAGTGCTAGAAAGAAACAGGAGCTTTGTACCACTGAAAAAAAAATTGCTCAGTTCCTTTTGGTTTCAAATCCTGCTATATCGTATTTTTAAGTTATGAGTTTTTCAGCATAAAACACCACATTATGTGTCTCTTTATAACTTGCTTAACATGTTATTAATTTTAATGTTTCTTCCTCTCTGATCTGTGCTTGATCAAATCAATTGTCTGAATTGCTCTGCTGTTGTCAGCAGAAACCTTGGCATCTGGTATAATGCATGTGGCTTGACAGCCAAAATGGTCAATTCAAGTGAACTATAGGGCTTGTTGCCTTAAACGTTGTAAAAATGGTCGCACTTAAAAAATAACTTATGCCATTTTAACTGCTTGTATTTGGCCACTAGGTCTGTAAACCAATCCCTATCTGATTGGTAATAGAAGTGTTTGTGTGGAAACCAATTTTGCTGTGTCAGTAGTGTGCTCCTGTTGGTGTGCTTTTCCAGGTGGTAGGTGTTATAATTGCCATCTTACCTGCTGCACTCAAGTAGAAAGTCTACAAGGACTGGTTGTCTTCGTTGTTCCATGCTTTCTGTACTATTTCTGCTCTAGAGAGTTGTAGGAGAAACAATACATAAAGGAAACTGGTTATAGCTACTTGGTAGCTTCTTGCCGCCCAAATCTCAGCGACATAGAAAATTTTCATTATTGTTAAAAATAAAAAAAAATTAAAAAAAGCTTTTAAAACTGTACAGGCAAGACAATTCTGCTGAGAGAAGCTGAGAATCCTTGAACTGAATTTAGACTGTGTTGCTATTTTGAGCTTTATGTGCGTGGAGCAAAACAAGACCAGATAAAATAATTCTGAAGACTTTTCAGGCAGTTTCTGCCCCTCATTGCTCCCCAGTGTTTTCCTTTTTCCTCAAGTCGTATTCATCTCACATCTGCCTTTTCCTTCTACTTTGTTTCAGACTGGCTCAGATACTTTGACAGTATTTTCCAAAGCTCGTAGTCATTTATCATGTGCATGAATTTTGATTCACATGTAGTATTAGCTATCTAGTATTACCTAATTCTTAGGTAGGATTCTTCTCTCCATCTCCTAGGAGGTGCTGCAGAAGGATGCCTTATTCCTAAGTAATACACACATGCAAACGCAGCTGGCACTTTTATACAACCAAGAAACCCCTACTTCTATGAAATTACTGGGATGGGTCAGATCAGTTTGTTACATAAAGTGACCATGTCGCATTAGAGCAACGAACTCAAGGTTTTATCATGTGTAGGTTGTTGGTTGGTTTTACGTCCTTGCATGGAAAGAAATTCAGGCAAAATATTCATTGACTCTGGCAGATTTGTCCTCTTTCTAAACCTGCAGTTAGATGTTCTTATTAGTTAAGTTTGTTTATTTCTGATCCTTTCCAATTTCCACATCTGGCAGGCGATGAGGCCTGGTCAGCAAAGCAGATGACCTGGTTCTGTTCCTGGCATTGTTGCTGCCTTGCTGGGGAAACATCAAGTCACTTCTCTATGCTTCCTTTTCCCCTTCCTTGTAGTGGGGGTAATGATAATGACTTCCTATGCTAAATCTATGAATTAATTACCTGCATATAAAGATTTCTTTGTTAAAGAATTTGTCACCTTTGAAAATAAAATATTTCAAAACTCAAGGAGACAAACCACAGAAAAAACACCACTCTGTAAAACTTTGTTGTTTTATGGACATGCATCTGGTCACCTAGCAGCTTGCTTCTCTTGTCTACCAAAGAAGACTGCCTAGCAAATACAATTTTGGGTGACAGACCCCAGTTTCAGACATAGAATTTTTTTTTTGTCTGGAATATGTCAGTCTACAGATGTTTATACTGCACTTCTGCCTCAGTGTCTCTAGTCTGGATGTAATCAGTGATCTCATTCGCACTTGAAGTCTCCAGAGAAGGAATAAACTGTACATCGTGTCCTCATCCGTGTCCTCAATGATGTAATCAGATTATTGGTTGAGTGCAGTCTAGTTGCACTGGTTGACTTGCATGGCATCAATGTCAGCTCTAAATACACTTCATTGCCACCGCTGCATTGGCGTAGCCCGACGGAAATGTTTTGCAATGTGTTCTGCATTTTGTCAAGGGACCAGTGGATTGCACTTATGTCAGCTGTCAAGCTTATAGGCATAGCCTCTGTGTTTTCCTTCACTTTCTGGAGATTACGGTTCTGTTTCCTGAGCCACATAATCTCTCTGAATGTTACTGGCAATAGGGGTTTTGATGTCCTGGAGTGTAGCTCTTCATCGTCAGTGTCTTGGATAGCTGCTGACTTCATTAACTAGTGCCTTGAGTAACTAATAAAGGCAAAGTCTCTGACAGGCAAATCTGTTTCTCAAAAGCATTCTTCTCAGTGGCAGAATGATCAGCATTGATGTAAACAGTGCAATTTTTCATAACTGTTTGGTTGTACCATGTGGGAGAATGAAATGCTGTGGAAGGTCTGTAGGAATGCAACATAGTAGGATGTACCGTGTGTTCAGAGTTAATGAATGGGAGGTTATTCGAACACAAAATTGCCAAGAATGCACCTGTTTGCCCTATTTGGGGTTTACTTTAAGATCATAAGTATTTCAAGGTAAAGTATCTGATCTTCTTGCTAGATAGGTAATACGTAACAGTCATGCTGTCTTCTGTTCTCCCCTATTCAGACAATGATTTATGACCTGGAACTTAGTATTCTAGAAACCCTTTGAAACGTGGGAGCAGATGCGTTACATAGTTACTGCATGTTGCATAGCCAGGAAGAAAAGCATAGGATAAGTATGTGTCACTCTTCTCTTAACTTTCTTTGCTCACCTCCAGAAATGATCATTTCAGCCTGGTACAAAGTAAATGGAAAATACCAAAGCAGTTTGAGTATACTGGAAAATAATGCACTACAGTTATAGATAGTGAAACACATTATCTGGGGAGTGTTCTAGTGAAATGTCAACATAAACAGACACTGAAAGGAAGCATTAAGGAGATCAGTGTTCTGTTGCTCTTTGTATCTTGATAGAACTCAAAAAAGGGGACATGGGCCGTGGGCTGTCAGAATTTACAGGCAAAAGCCTGAATACTAATTTCACACTCACATTGCTTAAGTGGCTCCTGCCTGTGGACATGACTCCTAAACAACAGTCTGAACTCTCACCAAAATATGGGAGGTGTCTCCATGCAATATTCAGTCAGCCCTTTCATGCTTTAATAGCCAGATTGAGAAATCTACTCAGCTTTCTCATGGAATCATCAAAGTTGCAAAGATCAGCCAGGTGTGGGACACTACAAAATTGTGTTACCTTCAGTACTTTCATAAGGCAGGTAAAGTAAAATCATCAGCTATGTTAACTCTTTCAAGGTAGCAGTAGTTTAAAGACCTTTATCCTAGTGTCCTACCATACCATCAGGATCTTGTAGTCATATATAAGGAGACAATTTTAAGTTCTCTTGACCTGACCAATTGACGTGATCAATTCACGGTAGCATACAAGATCTACAGTGTTCTAATGAAAAAAGGAAGTAAAAAACTGGCAAGTTATCATCTCTGATCAAAAGAAACAAGTGATAGAGTTATTTTCTATGCAAATAATGCAATAAGTGAGCTATTTTACAGATGTATTAAGGGCAAGATATCAAGATTGATACCTCTCATCCCCTCTTTAGATATTTTTTTTTAAAGCGCCTACAGAGGAAAATAACTAATTTTAAAATACCTCTAAAATATTAAACAGTTGAGTTTTGTGTGTTTGGTTTGGGGGAGATAGATGTAGGTCTTTTCAGGGGGAAGTTGGTACAAGCTTGGCTTCACAGAGACAAAGATCACCACTGCCTTATAGAAGAAGAGCAGAAATTAGAATTGTATCAGACATTGAGTGAAACAACTTCTAGGGGCAAGAATAATAATTTTCCCATGGTAGAGTGTACCATCTGATTTATGGCATAGTCCTGGTGCAGAAAGATGTGATGATATGTCAAGATTTTATCAATACTGGTTTGAAATAACCTGTATGACTACCTATGATTTTATCACTTGTGGGTATTATGGAAAGCCTGTTCTCATGCCAGAAAAACTTGCATGGCACCACACAATGTCTTTTCTTCCTGCTGCCTCATTTCTAGAGAAGTAGTATTTAATGATGCACTGTGACTCAGCTGGATGGCCTGAGATGATGAGTCTGAAGATAATGCTCTTTTTTTCCTCCAAATATGGCAATTTCTGAAAATCTGATTAAGCCTAAAGTTCCTAACTTATCCCCAGGAAAACAGCTTCCTTAGAAAATATTTATTAGATTTTTTTTCTCCTTCTTTTCCTTATCTTCACAGAATCACAGAATCGTAGGGGTTGGAAAGGACCTCAAGATCATCAGGTCCAGCCCCCCAAATCTTCTACGTGTACAGGCACATAAGCACGTTAGAAGTGTAGTTGGGGAAAGGAAGGAATTGTTCTGTGGAGTATATATCTAACATGGACATCTTGGTTAGCGTGTTTTCAGATTCTAATGTAGATGAGACATGTTGTCATTTACATATGACTGGTTGGTGGAGATGAAATTGAGTTAGAAAGTTAGGTAGAAGGTAGGATACATCTTACCTAACTTGAGGCACTGAAGCTAGAACTCACTTGTACCATCAATGAAGAGGAGCAAGTACTACCAGGAGTTCATTCAGCTATAAGAAACAGGTGTCTCCTGACTGTAGGGAATTATAGGGAGCCCACTGGGAAGTATGCTTTTAGTTCAGAGGCTTTTCTTAGGTGGGATGATTCTAGGGTCTAAATTTGTTCTCTTTTCACACTTCTTACAAGTGGACTGTCTCCTTATGCTGGATTCTAATGCACTAGTTAATGTTATCAGAAAGCATCCTTTTCTAGTGTAGATGTGTTTAAAAATGCACCAGTGTATTTCTGCAGGTTCTCTCCCTCTCATTAAAATAGTAATCGAATACAGGAAAGAAACTAACAAAAGTTTGTAATATGTCCTCATGGAAACATGAATTATTTGTTTCTTTTAATTTTGTGCTGATCTGTAGACACAGTATATGATAGTTTAACAGAAAAAAAAAAGTAGCAATTTTTGGACTATTTTTGCTTTTAAATAAAGTGAGTTAATCCAATCCATGTCTGTGGCAGATAGTAAAATATACAGTTCTAGTAATAGGGATTAAATACAAACTAATGCCATTGAATTAATCAGAGTGAAGCAGAGGGGAAAATATAACTGTTTCATATTCCATTTTTTTCTCAGTCTTCTTGACTTGCATAAATTTTGGTATCTTCTGAACATCTAAATGTGTGACTGTCTACTCTGTACCACAAAGTACTGGTAGGATATATTTTATCAGTTGTAAGTTGGAAAATTTGTGACACAAGTTTTGGTCTGGTGATTTTTTTTCTAATATCTAGCAGCTTTATAGGATGTCTGAGATACACTCCTTCCTTGTGAAGACTTACAATCCAGGAAGCAAATAAATCTTTTCTAAAAGGCAAAGCTCAACTTAGCCAAGTTGAGCAAAAACGAAGTAGTTAACAGAAGAAGTATTGCTTCATTTTCTTCTTTAAACTCTACATTGGCTACAAACCATTGGCACTGGGATTCCAGCAGTACAATGTAGGACCCTGAGAATGCCCTTTCAAAAACTATCAAGTGCCTATGTGACTTTGTACAGTGTTCCTATGCCTATTTCCAACTCGTGGCAAGGATACTGTAAGGATATTGAACATGCAGTGTTAATAAATAATGACTTTTACAGTACCTTTTTGTCTTTGCTCGGAAGATTCTTAGAATACTTTAAAAACCTCTTGTCAGGGTCTTTAGAAAGCTATAGTATATCACTTGTACATACAATTAGATTGAAGTGTGCAATTCCTTTCACCTGCCACTGAAATACAATGAATCTACAGTGATGTGCAGCAGCTGTTTAAAATCACAGAGCCGATCTGTGCGGACGACACTCTCCGGGACAGAAAGCCAGGAGTGCGATATCCAACTCAAATTGCAGGGGGGGGATTTTACACTGGTACTTGGCCGCAGCAATTCATATACACACAGGATCAAAGACTATTGGAGCACTCCACATTATCCAGCATATGAGTTTTCTAGATAGAACAGCTATTGCCTAACACCACCTTTTGGGGCCTCTCCAAGAATGAAAACAGTTGATCCAGTGTTATATCCTTAATGGTCTGTAGCCATGACAGCTGCAGCACCTTGTGATTACCTGAGGCCAAACACTGTGTTTTAAGAAGTAACTTCCCCTGAAGTGATTTGTTTAACAGTTTTCTAATGTGCTGGCATATATTCCTGGCAAAATCTGCATTAAAAGAGAATTAAAGTTGGGAATAGATATCAATGACTCCAGGCCCCAAAACATGACGGAGCTATTTTAAGTACTCCAAAGATCAGGGTTTACAAAACAGGGGGATTTTAAAATTGCAGTGAAAGTCTTAAGAAATCTGAGCAAAACAAGAGAGAGATAAAAGTCTGTGAAATAACCTCCTCTATCTCATTTTGTTCTGTACATGTTCTTCTGAACACAGCACAAAAACTTCTCATGACATACTTCAGAGCCTTTATCCTCCCACTTTCCTTGACCTGTCTCTCAACGTTTTTTTCTCTGTAGCATGGATTATTGTTAAATGTGTTGACCGTATCATTCTCTTATTCTTCATCAGTACTAGGTGATCGTATGTCTGAAGAATTTGTTTTCTTGGTAACAAACCTGGAATCAGAGTTATTTTGTTTTGATGATTATCATTTTGGTTATTTTTTTCCCTTAACTGGAATTTTTTCAAGAAGCTTTTTGTCCACTGCGTTTTCTTCACAGGAATTGCCTCTTTCAGGAGGTTTTTCCTTGTCCTCCATGGCAACAGTGTTGGAGTTTGTCTTTGGTTAGGATGAAGTCCTTGAGATAATCAATCCCTGACACTTTTTTCATGCAAACATTGACTGGAAAATGTCGTCTGTGTAGGTCAAGTTTTTGTGAGGTGGAGAGGGACAAGTGATTGTGCGTGTTTATGGTCAGTTTGCAACGCATTTCTGTTGTGACAAAGTAACTTTGGTTTTAGAAAAATAATTTAATTGAAGATAATGTCCTGATATCTGAAGTCCATAGAAGTAACAGCCATTTCAATAGCTGACAGTTTTAAAGGAAAGTCTCTAAGGAAGAACAGTGCAGCTAAATGAGGAAAAAAAAAAAGGCGGTTATTTTTTAAAGAATAGTATCAAAACCCACAAAGCCTACACATACAATTCGAGTAAAGCTTGTGTATAAGATTTCAATGAGTTTTAACTTCACAATAAGTTTAATGAGCTTGCTTTGTTCTGCCAAGGGTCTTAGGAATAAAAGTGTTGGATTTCTTCAAGGACCAATTTTACATTTACTTTAGAGTGTAGACAAATGAATTTACTTCTGAGAGGGAAAAAATAAATGGCCTGGGGACATGTGTATTACTTTCCCATTCTAAGAGGGAAATTTAATTTAGCTGCAGTTGGTATTTTAAAATTCCTGAACTGTAAAAACAAACCAACTGAGGTGCACCAGGGAAAGAAAAAAAGAGAACCTTTAGAAGGAAGTAAAAAAACCCTTAAAAATATACCTGATCACCATAACGCCTCCTGCCTTCTGCTCTGACCGGCTGTTAAGTACCCAACACATACCTTTATTACTGAGAGATTCTTTTTTTCCTGGTTTGTGGGTTGGGTTTTTTTTTTAAATGTAGTAATGTGAATTCCACAGCCTTATTAGGTAACATAATTTCTTTATGCTTAACCTAACCAACCAACTATGCCCTTTCTGTAAATTAATCCCATTAACCACATGGGGTAGAATCCCACCATGTCCTGCCACGCGAACATTGCAAAATTGGACAACTGCCATCTTAATAACCTTCTTCAAATGTATATAAAGTTGTGATAATGTCTCCTCGATGTTTTCTTCTTAGAATAAAGATGCCCAGTTCACTGAACTTCACTTCGTAAGTCCTGTTTTATCAAGCCCTTTTCATTATTTTCATCTTCTGGGTTCTCTCATTTGTCTAAATCTGTCTGTCATTGTATGTGTTACCAGACACAGCATTTCAGCTGAACTTTGCCAGCTTGGTTGAAGGAACCATTCCACTTTGATAAGGACAAAGTCAACTCAAGTTAACTTTGTTCTTTAAGAAACAAAACAGCAGTGCTCAATATGGTTACTTAATTGCATCCACGTTCTATGTGATGAATAACATTTCCCATGTACAGAGAAAAATTAGTAGACAAATGCCCTTCTTCCTCCCAGTGTGGGGGCGGGGGAGAACGTATAAAGATGTTATATCTATAAAAACAGATGTGTTAGTTATTTAAATGGTGCAAGCTAAACAAGGAACAATTAAGGTTAACTTGCTGCCATTTGAGTTCTTAAAACCACATATGAGAACAATGTCTTTGACAGAAGGAACTGATTTGAGTTCAATTGTTACTTGCTAAATTTGCCTGACTTAATGGAAACTCATTTGGTTGGTTGTTCTTTAAGGTGGTAGGTTTAAATAGATACCATATCTTTTCTAAGCCATCTTGTTTCTGTTTCCAGTGCATTTATTTTAAAGTACAGATTCTTATCTGTATAAATACTGAAACATTCTACTAGATTTGTGAATGATCAAATCTAGGCATCACATATAACTACCTTTTGTAGAGGTATCTCATCGAGCTGTAAGTCTTAACCATGAGTTTTCTTCCTATTAAGTTGAGGGCTTTTAGTATCAAAGGTGAGTCTAGAAAGTGAACTTTTTGTGAATGTGATGTGCTTATAAATGTTAAAACTAGATTTTTCTGAAAATGTTCTGCTGTGGTGCAAAAATGACTGGCAAGTATGACAAGCAGTCTGTAAATTTATATTGATCTGTAAATCTTGTTCTTGAGGCATCCCCTCTGATTTTAAATAAGCTAATGACAGCTGGAGGTCTTGGTGGAAATGCTTTTTATATAAGTTATTGTCCATTAGAATTCATATGCCTCAGGTGAATTGATCAGAGTTGCATGAGAAGGAGATATAAATACTCCTCTAACTAACCTTACTGGGTTTTGGCACTTCATTCAGTGAAGAGTGGAAATTATTTTTGTTGCTACATTGTGCACAGCTCTTCTGGTGATGTGAATGGCTCTTTCCATTGCATAGCCCTGTCAGACTAAGCAGCAAGAGAGATGAGGATGTAGAAACTTGTTCGACACAGAAGAGTGTTTGTTGTGTTTATTATTGGCTTTGTTTTTTTCTTCTTAGAAATAATACAGTAATATGGAAAAAATGGAAACTATACATGGGGGGGAAATCCACCACCAGAGAACTTACTAAGTGTTCTGAACAATGTGGGAAATGTTTATTAAAAAAAAAAAGGCAATTAAAGTTGGAACTGTCAATGTATGTGTTCGTTTGGTAGTAATAATTAATACATTGTGACAGGCAGTTTTAGACATACAGAGTTCTGCAGAAGTGAAAAAGAAGACACAAGCTACTGGAAAAAAAAAAAAGTTCTATTTCTATATTTGACTCCTGGATTGCAATGACTCTTAGATATCTGAGTTTCCCATTAATTTCCCAGGAAAAATTCTTGCCTATTTTATGCTGACTTTATAATATGCAATAAAGGCCAAAATAACCATGGATAATATAGGTGTACGCTTGTGCAGCCAGTGTCTAGATTCATGTGTCAAATACGTAGTTCTCCATTTTCATTAGAAATACCTGTCTGTTATGTTTATTATTTTCTGTTTAAAAGAGGATCATAAAAACATAAGGTAAAAAGAATTTTAAAAATTGCAGTAGTACTTCCCCCATATCTGCTGACAGCTCTGAAACAGAAATTCTGAAAGTCATGAACTTAAAAATGCATCGAAACAGAGTTATAAACCATGAGCCATGTATTAAAAACACAGTGTCAGGCCATCTAGCCACACTCTGAGGAGCAAAGGAAACCAAAGATCTTTCTTCCTTTTCAAGGATGGGTAAAAAGCATGGAAAGAGGGAAATTTCTGACTTTGACCTTGAAGGGGTACAAGAGGGCATTGTATCTACTAGGTGGAAGGAGAAAGAAAAACATGTGTCCCTGTTGTTCCAGGTGGGCTTGTAGAGCTGCGGAAATTTGTTGCACCAGATGCACAATAAGCTGAAGATTTGAGACTCCTTAATCACTTGTGTCCTGTCTGGAGTTAGGTCCCTGAATGTGAGATTGCATGTGGCTTTGCTCTTCCACAGTGGGGGTACTGTGTGACGTTTCATACGGCACTAGACTACAGAGGTGACTTCTGTCCAAAATATGCTTCAAGTTTTGGCATTTGGGTTATCTGAATATCTCTGTGTAAGAAGGAATTTCTGAAAAAATTCTGCAGGAAAAAAAAGTATTAAGATCTATCCATAAAAAAAACTTGTTGGCCAGTGTATTCACTCAGTTATTTAGCCAGCTTTCATAGGAATTGGACAGAATGGAACTCTCACCTGGGTCTCCACCTTCCTAGGCAAGTGTCCAAATAATCGGACTGTGAAAATGTAGGCCAATGACCATGTGATTAAGTAATAGAAAAGAATATCAGGCAGAACATGGGACATTTTGAAGCCAAATGTCCTACAGTGTAGCTCAGTGCCCTGATGACTGAGCTGTTTTCTGCTCTTGGGGATTACTCTCTCTAGTTAGAAGTTTTACCTGGTAAATGAAAACCCTTTAGAGGGACCTGGTATTTTCAAATGAAGCAATGTCACTAGAAAATTCCCATTCTCATAGATTTCTGACTTACATGGATGCATGTACCTTAAAACCCTTCATACTAAAATAATCATATGCATTATAAGATACTATAATCTATTATTATACTAAGTCTAATTCTTAAAGTCTTTGTTTGTGCTGAGCTCTCTTTAAGTCACTTCAACATTACCTTAGAAATTACGAATCTTAATGAGAGTGCAGACTTCAAGGTGAGGCCTGTTACATAGTCTGAGTATACCTCTATATGAAATGCTTTGCACATACTAGGACTCATTTTCTACAATTTCACATCTTCTTGGGATTTAGACAGGGAAATGGTGATAAAAGAGCAAAACACTGAGTTCCTCATCAAGCCCAGTTTGTGCGCTGAGAGAAAGAGCAGGGAAAGTCTTATGTACTCTAGTGTGTACCATCACTTGCCTTTTGTGATCAGGAGTAGAGTACACCCTTTCTGTGCAGGAGATTCTGTCTACAGATTCTGTACTGAGTTTCGCAATGGGCTGTTAACCACTTTGAATAATGAATCACATTAAAATTTTTGAGGGAATTTCCCTGCATGCTTGTTTTCTTGTGTTCAGGAGTTGTGGGTTTCTGATTATGCAATAGTCACTTTCTCACTCCCTCGCACTTTCTTTTTCCTCTCCCCTCCTCTTCCAAAACTTTTCTGATTTTTCCCATCATGTAGTTTGAAGTAACTTCTGCTATAAAAGTTGGATGATTTTCATAGAATGACTAATTTTGCCTAATTTCCTCTTTGCTGGGATGTGTTGTCTTGGTCTTGGAGGAGGTGACCTTTGAGTACTAGCCAGCTGTCTTGGGCCCTTCTTCCCTGCAGGGTTTTGTCCCATTGTTCTCTACCCAGCAGTTCCCTGAAGAGGCCAGTCTGCTCTCCTGAACTCCAGGATAGGGAGCTTGCTGTGCACCCTCCTCACTGCCCTGAGGATCCAGAACTCCACCATTTTGTGGTCACTGCATCCAAGGCAGCTCTTGACTTTTATGCCCCCTACTAGCTCCTCCTTGTTGGTGAGAACAAGGTTCAGCATGGAACCTCTCCTTGTCAGCTCCTCTGTCACCTGGAGAAGGAAGTTATCATTAACACATTCCAGGAACCTCCTGGATTGCTTGTGCCCAGCTGTGTTGTCCCTCCAACAGACACCAGGTGATTGAAGTCCTCCATAAGGACGAAAGTGTGTGAATGTGAGGCTGCTCCTGTCTGTCTATAGAGGGCCTCACCTGCTCTGTCTCCCTGGTCGGTTTGTAACAGACTCAAGCTATGATGTCCCTGCAATCCTTCTGATCCTGACCCATAGGCTGTCTCATTTAATGTGCAAACTTTTACTGTTAGACAATAATAGTGCATGTTGTGCAAGACATCTTCTTTGAAGGGAGGAAGCATTTAGTAAAATCACTGATGAGATCTTTGATAAAGAAAATGCATTAGCAATGAAGTATTCAATAAGGTCACTTATCTCTTAATCCTAATTGTGTAGTTGAAGTCAGGGTTATGTTGTCAATGATGTCTTCCTGACTCTGATGAGTATGCATGAACCTTGAAAAACTGGTTAAAATTAAGTTGGGCTGGACTTCATTCAAAATGTAGAAAAAGGTGTTTCTCATCTATGCTTTCCTGTAGGTTGATGTAGGTGCTACATTGTGTCAGTGTGTGTTCTGGGAACTGAAAGGATTTTCTTCAGAAGCAATTTCTCAATATGAGGGAAAGGCAATTAATAATACTACTTTATGTGTAATTCATGTAAAATGACATCAGTCTTTCAGAGGCAGGGAAGATACTAGTCAAAAAACTTGATACGATAAAGATTGGACCACCAACTTTAGATTTATGGAGTGCTTTAGGAAGAGGTTTGAAATGAACATTGAGTCATTAGGTTAGCTTGCAGGTTAAACGAGCTTCAACTTGTTTAATCTTCTTCCTTCGTTTTCGTAGAGGGAATCGAAAATGTCAGTGACTCACATTTGTCAGACTAAGCAGGGGATTGGTGTATTTATTGTACAATATCACTGTAGTATCTGGAGGTCACAGTCACTTATTCAGCCTCCTACATATGTAATCATGTTGGTTATTGTGAACTATTACCAGAAATAATCTGAAATACACTCTATAAAGGATTAAGTAGAAGTAATCTAGCAAGTCCTTTGAATTGAATGACATTATTTTCTACTTCATATTCTAAATTTCTTCTGGGAAGAGTTTTGGTGTTTCTAAATGTATATATTGGAAAGAATTTGTATGTAAAGACTTTGTCATGCCAGTAGAATAAGGCAAAAGTTGTCTGGGGAATACAGGGAAGGGAATTGCAAAGTCACTGTCATTCAATTGTCAGACTACCAAAATGGCTTGACCTTTTTGGTGTTGTGAAAGTGAGAAACTTAATCAGTCTTTTTCTATTTATGGCAGTGGGTCTGCAAGGAACACTGTGGGTGTGAATGGACAGATTTCTTGGTTAGTTTGAGTGTACAGAATTTGTGTAAATTCAGACGATGTTTTGAACAGTTTTGTGTGGAGCCAGGCTTAAACATTTCATTTAATATGTATGAAGTCACCTAACCTCTTGGCTAACTGAACTGAGCTAGAACAGGAAGAAAAATATTGACTCGAAGTCAGACTTTGAACGGATCATTCCCATTAATGTTGGAGTACTGTAGCTGATGAGCTGAAATGAAAAAATGCGGGGCAAGCTATAAGAAACTGGTAGCAACCCAGAGGCAACTCTCCACAGGTCATGTGGTTTTCAGTAAAAAGAAATTGTGTGATTTGTGTTTTAAAACGGTTGGCTATGTACTCCCTGGATGCACATGTCCAATAGTGTTTATGATATCTCACAGAAAATAGAGGTAGAGTATCTCCCCATAGAAAGCTTTGTTTCTAATCAATGTGTTTCCCACTTCAGGATAGCAATAAAGGTAAGACCAGTGGACCAGGGTCAGGAGTCCAGACCTGAATGTTGTTAGATTTGCTAAATAATCATAGCCCTGGACTCAAACTGGAAATGTCTCAGATACCTAGGAACAAAACAAACAAAAGAAATCAAACAAAACCTAAACCCCACCAAAACCTTTTGGTTATAAGAAATGGACTAGGTAAAGAAAAGATAAAAGAATGTACATACATGCAATACCATATATTGTTAATAACAGCTACTACTAGAACTTCAGGTTGCAGAAAATCATGTAAAGTCTAAGAAAAGTGGTCGTTGTAACAACATTTAGTTTCATAGAAAGTTGATTCCTCAGTCAGATACTAATCTCTCTGTAACTAACATGTTTCCTTGTATGAACACATACTGCCACTCTCAGTGTTGAAATATAAAAGATGCTTTTAAAGGTGGATGTCAGTCAGACAGCATTACAATCACTGGTGATGCTGAAGCCTGTTATGCGAAAAGTGGAATGATTAGTGGAGTCATGGTAGCCAGAGAGTGGAAATAGTTTCTTGAATGGTCACATGTTCATGGATTCACTTGGTAAAACACATTCACTTTTTAAGGCAAACTTCTGCTTTTAATGGATAATATTTCTGGATTTCTGATTAACTTTTATTTTGTAACTGTAATCTTACTATTTATAGCAATATAAGACTAAAAATGGGATTTAGGCTGCTGGCAGACACAATGTGCCACGACTGTTTATCACAGATTCATTAGGTGCACGTTTCTTTTCCTTCTCCTTTGTATGCAACCAGAGTGTTACACCTGGGTATTAGGTGCCAGATGCGCTTCTCTGATGAAGTATATGCATTTTCTTTTTTTTCATCCAGTAGTTTGTGTTATCCCTTTAACCCTGCTTGTGAGCCAGAGAGAGGGGGATAGTACTTGCCTAGTCTTTCAGGGTAAGAGCCAAAGCAGAAATACCCCACCAATCAGTAAGTCAACTCAAACTGTCATCTTCCTTCCTGCTGCCCAAGAAGACAAGAGGGAAAAGAAAATGGAAATGAAAAATAGAAAAGTGGAAATAGCCTTCAGTAGTTTGCAATGACTGGTTTTATTCTTAGAACTGCATGTGAGTGAAGAACAGAGGCGATATTCTTTAACTGATACTGGCTTGGGCAGATGGGAATGGTCAAGGAGAAGATGGACAAAGTATTAGGAGAATTAAGACTGGAGAAGTGCATGATAGTAGTGTGTAAAATGGCCATTTGTGTAGCTTGCTACATTCGTATACTGAAAATCCTGGTGCACTTTCTCTTGGTAAGTAAGAAGCATTGTAAGTCTGAATGTGTATTATCTGATTAAACATTCATCAAAGGCTTTGTCAGAACTAATTCACTTATGTGCTCCCCCAAAAAATAACAGGTAATTCCAAGTTGTCTGTAATTGAAGTCCTTAAAAATACTCCACATGTAATTATTTTCATTATACAAAAAAACCCCAAAAAACCCAAATAAATACTTCACTAGAGTAATTTTATGTCAGCTTATCTCATGTGAAAACAAAAGCTGTTATTACTGTGAGGTCATTGTGAAAGAGAGGTTATGAGTGCAGTAAACTAGACATCGGCATCACATGGTATATCTAATGCTACTTGGTAGACAGAAGGCCTATTTATATGGCAAGCAAATGATGGGAGAAAATGAAGGCATTCAGTGATTCTGATGGCAAAATAGATCACCAGACCACTAAATAGCTAAACTGTCTAACTCCTGAACAATTACAGTAATTCAGAAAGTTTGTGAGTTTTTGGATTTGCTTTGTAAAAATGCAGAAGTCAGGAGAGGACAAATAGATTTGTTTGCCTGACTCAAGAGGAAGTTTCTGAGCATCTGCCCAAGAATTTTTTGTTCATGTTCCTGAAAACAGTTTAGGGGTTTTCTTTACTGCTAATTAAATCCAAAATTATCTGCTTACAGATCAATAAATAATAAGTAGACCAGCATAGGAGGATAAATAGCAATAGAGCTAGGTCTGCCTTAATCCGGTACCTATTATTTTAGATTTTATATTTGGGTTTAAAATTTCATTTTGGTGGACGTGTCCTTGTACTGTTATGGAAGAAATAAAGGACAGCAGGAAGCTGAACAATATTTGAATGGGTACCAACAGTCTAAGGAAAAATTTTCAAAGCATTTAGGCTCTTAAATCTTGATTTCTAACTTCATGTGACAGCTTTTCAGAGTATCGATCCTGGTTTTCAAGAGTGCAGAGTCAAGTCCTGGATCTTGATTAAATATGCATTTGTATGTAGAGGGATAGTAAAAACCACAAAAGAATAAAGTATTTCTGCCCAAAGATGATTTTTTTTTACTTTCTGAATATTGAACTTGAGAAGTTTCAAATCTATTGCACCTTGTATTTTCTTTGAGGCACTGCTGGAGTGAGATGGATGTTTAAAGATACTGTTTAGGTAGTCACATACTAAGTTTACTAGCCGACCAGCAGCATTTCTTTTGAGATGGCATTGTTCAATTTTACTATACTATACTCCATAAGAAGAAACTTTCCTTCCCAAAAACCAGAGAAGGTTATAAGGTACTTTCACCCATTTCCATTCTTCATGGGGAACTTGTGTGAGAGTCAAATCCCTTCTACTAGAAATCATAAAGTGTTTTGCTAGTATTAGCTATTAATTGTTATGGTCTTCATTTGCAAATAGCTTCTAAGAGGTCGAGTCGTAGCTTTATATACAGCTGTTTTTCAGCAACTGTTGCACAGATATAACTGAATTGATTTGGTCAAACTTCAGCCAGTGCTGGGTTGGGCACTGAACTTTCAGACTACCCCTTTTGGTTTGGTGTAAATATGATTCTAAGGTCTTATAGCCAGATCTGCAATACCAGGATTATTATATGACAGTACAAGTCAGGTAGTTTAATGCTCTTAGATTAATAGGGACTTTTTCTAGTACAGCGTAGTTCACATACTTTATATAATCTAAACATAATTTCAACTAAAACGAGACTATGTGGACAGATGTTTGCTGGAATTTTACTAACATTGTTCAAAATACACCTTAAGTAACTGGTAGAACTGGGAGCATGAGCAAGCCTGCTTGCTTTCATCCTAGTCCCAATGAATGGAAAGACAAATCACCGGCTGACTTGGACAGGAGCTGGATTGGGTTTTACAATGTATTTACTGGGAGTGAGCTGGCATCGCACCTTGGTTACGTTTCTGTTATTTAAATTTAACACTGAAGTATGTGGATTTAAAAAGCCATAACAGCTAATTGTTCCAAGCTCTCTGATCTTTTTGTATCCTAATACTGGTTTTCTCTGATTTACTAAATATGGATTGTAATATAACAGTGAAGAATATACATTGAAAAAGAAGCTATAGGTGTGTATTTACAACCTTGGGCAGCAATGAAGACTTTGTTTTGTATTAAAGAAATTAATCCATTCTTAGGAGAACCACCTGCATCTTCTGTTACTTTCCTTAACAAGGAAATCAAAGCTTGTGAAATTTGCAAAAGTGCTTACATCATATAATGTAGTTGGATAATTTTATGGCAACCCGTCATCAAATAGTTTCAGTATAGGTCAAATGATAGTCATCTGTGGTAAGCCACCAAAAAGACAAGAGAAGTGGGTAAGAAGAACTGTCAACATTCTTTTAAGTGTTTAGCTAAGTGAATAGGCAAACTGGAAAAGAGAAGGTTTAATTTTTATCATTACATTGGCCTGAAGCTGAGAAGATATGGACATTATATAAACCTATGTAAACAGCTTTGCAACATTAATCAATGAGTTTCATATGTGTGGATGTGTTGAGAGATGTTTCCCACAGGTCAGGTTTAATGTAAAGCAAAATAAATATTGGAATGGCAGATTGGGTATTACTCAACTCATCAGGATACTTTCAATAGACAAAATTTGTCTGTATTCAGAAGAGAGCAATAAACCCCTCTCTGGCTGTTGAAGATTGTAGTAACCTGTGATTACAGACACTGTCTGTTATATCTGAAGCTTCGTGGCTCTGATCCCTGGTTGGGGCAGATAAGTGCTACTACCAGCTGTAAACCTGCACAGTCTATTATTGATTTTGGGGTTTTGTTTGGTTTTTTCCTGGGCCAGGTTATTTCCTGTCACATTTGAATTGGCGTTTGAATTTCCCATTCTAACGTCAATATGGCTACGTAGCATTGTACTTTGAATGTAGTCTTATGGGCAACGTCTGTACCTCTCAGTAGACTTAGACATCTGAAGTAGGATTCAGAAATGCAGTGATTCAGTCGTCATTACAGCTCAGTCCCTGTAATACTTGACAATTTGTCTCAGTAATTATTTTTTCTTTCAGTAAAGCATCATCTCAACAGTTGAGACATACTTCTTTTTCTGTGAGACCCCAGTGGGGAGCTTCTGCAGAAAGGCAGTAACTACAAGGTTATTTCTCTACCATGCATGAGAGTACTAATTGTTTCCAAAGTGTGAATGACTAAACGTGGCATTCAGGGAATTTTGTGTTTAGTTCAGTCCTTTCCCTGTTGTCTGTCTTTGCCCAGTGACTTACAGATTCACTTTCTTACAGATCAGAGAAGGATTCAATCTGAAAACCACTCTGTGTGGTTTCAGTGCCACATTCAGTAACCGTAAGATTCCCCGGTTGGAATTTCACTGACTGCTTGTGGCGAATGCACAGAGCAGAGCTTCCACAGTCTTACTGTTGATACTGGGGTAACTAATGGAACTTCAGGATTATTTTTTTTTTTTAGCTATAAAACAAACAGCTGTGACAGAAATGCTTTAGGATGCTGGGTGCTGAAGACAAAAGATGGCCATTTTTATGTATTTAGTCATCACATCTAAACAGACAAAAGCAGATACTTTATAGGAGAATAGAAAGGAGGCTCTTCTTTATGGCTCAGCTACCCAGAGTGTCCATGAAGGTTTTCTTGGAGATTATGAAAGTCCTAAATTCTCATCCAGCAACTGTTCAAATAACCTTTTAAATGCAGGTAGGATGGCATAAGTTTACAATATTAGGTGGCATTGAGCTGTCTCAGTTTTTAGAAGGTTGTACAGTCTCCAGAGTTCTTCAAACTTCTCCAAAGTTCTGTTTTTGCTTCAATAACCTGCCTTACTTACTTTCCTTTCCTTCTTCATCACTCCAAAGAAAGATGGTATTCACTCTGTGCAAGGCACTTGTACATCCCCTATAAGTCTTTCATTTTCTGAATGAGAAAAACAAGCTCTGTTTTCACCTGACAAAACCTGTAGGCTACCATAGCATCTTGGGATATGCAACTTGACCAAGAACGGGGTAGCAGGCATATCCTGGAAGTCATTTTCTCTTGAAACCAAATTTAAAAGCACATAGCATCTGTTGAATTTCCTTGAAATTCCCTAAAGATATACTTTGCTTTTCTTTTTCTACTTCCCCCCTGAGACTTCATGGACCCTGTGACCTCCAGCAGACCTTAGTACAGACAACTGTATAAAACCAATTTTTGAGGTGGCTGTTAGTATTCTGCTGGTGCCGAGTTTGCACGCTGCTGGTTCTCCAACACCATCTTCTACTGCACTGAGGAGCCAGGCACCGGCGTTCAAATGCATCTGGGAAACAATGCTTACATCTATCCTAGCAAACTAAATGGGGCCAAGATGTGGGTGACTCAGACACTGAATATTCATCCCATGTTTTTACATTTTAAGTGTGCTCCCTGGCACAATTTTAGTCCATGCAATCTCTCTCCTAAACAATGCTTGAGAATATTTATCCTTCCAAAGTTCAATCTGTGGGCTTTAAAACCATCTGGTCTGTATGTAGGAGCTCACTCGAGCTCTTCTGCTCAGTGTTTTACAGAGTTCAGATCTGAAGGGCAACCTCATTTTCCTCATCCAGCTGCCCCTGTTGGCACAGTTCCGAGTCCACTTCTCTCTGAATTGTAAAGCCAGTGGAAGGTGGTGTTGGGAAGGGGCTGTTCCGCACACCACTGGTGTATCGTGCTAGTCTAATTGCTGTCTAATTTGCTAATTGCAAAGCTTATGTTTATGAAGAAAATTGGTACTGTTTAAGTATTTTGCATATAATACTACTTCTTATCTTTTGAGTAAGAAAAGAAGGGCAGAATTGCTGCCTATCTGCTCTTCAGTCACCTTTGCTTGCCAACTTTAACTGTGGTTTTGTTGTTGACTTTCTTTTGAGACATTGGAAAAAATTTGGGGTAAATTAAAATTTTCTGGTCTATGCTGCATTTGTCCTCAAAAACGAGGCCTCAAGAACCAGCTGTGTGCCACAGGGTTAGAAAAGATTAGAAAACTCTGTATCTTTGATACATGCTTGGCAAATCTTCCAGTTGAGAGAGTTCAATCAGCAAATGGCACTGACACCTACCTCAAGTAAGAACATGTTAGGTAACACATCTGCTACAAAAATTGAGGGACTCTGCTATACATTGCCTCTATAATTTTCTATTATAAAGTTTATAAGGAAGAAAATGAATGGTTTTGTTTTTCTTCCTGTGGGACTTGTTTTACTAAATTTGGTGGTTTTCTTCATTGTCTCTATCATCAAAGTATTTAGTTTTGCTCAGATCAGTTACAGTGCATTGACTTAGCCCCCAAAATAAGAATGGGAACAGTAAACCCTTGTACTTCCTTTCTTATAGCTCAGGCAACTCTAAAACTCTGGATGAATTGATTAAATTAGTGGTTTTTTACATTTTGTGCAGTTTTATTATTTCAGCTCATATCAGAACAGCGTGGCTGCGTGTATAGTTAGGTGATTTGGATAATGCTTTTGTAAGGAGGTCATAACGAGGAAAAAAAACCCATAAGTTGTCCAGCTAAGTCACTGAATCTTACACTGATTTTGTACTATGTTCAGGCAGGCTTCTGTTGGGTCAAAGTGATTCCTTAGGCATGATTTTAGTCTTAGGCCTTCGGGGAAAAAGAAGTAGTTTGCAGGAGTGTGTTAATCGTACCTGTATTTCTGGACCATCTGTTGTGCTAGTGGTGTTTGTCTCTTAAAAGTTAGAAATTTGTTCTTTATACAAGGCTTGTAAGTTTTCCTTTATGTTTTCCTTTAGTTTGCATTTAGTCTGTGTCACTTTATGAAAGTAAATAACTTTCTGTAATGGTAGAAACTCTGGAAGAAAAGGACCATTTTCATCGAGGCAGCACACAGTTTTTATACGACTGCCTTCACAACTTAGCAGCGCTAAAGCTCCAGTTTGTGCTTTGCAGCGCTACAACTGGGTTTAAAAAAGCTATTAATGCAAATGGCAGCACAACACATTGTAACAGGCACTTTCCAGACGTTTTAGTCTTTATCCTCCTCTTCCTTTTTCTTATATGCTACACTGGGAGTAGTAAAAACGAGCGTGGAAAGAATTGTCTGTAGGTTGGATTTGAGGGATCCCCTCGATGTTAAACATGTTAAAATCATGTTAAATCTGATAAAGGACATCAGGGGGCCAGTGAAGTTCAGCAGTATAAATGCAACTCAGACAAATAAAGCTCTTATAAGTCACACATCCTCATAAGTAGACGTGTGAAATACAGCTTCCTGCAGTGCTAGTTTCTCATCTCTGGGAACTGGTTTCAAACTCCTGTCCAAACTGGAATATATGCTATTAAAGGACCAAACCATAGTATTCCAGCCAATGTGTGGAACGGTTGTAAAAGCTTTGCCAGACACAAAGGTGAAATTAACATTCAGACGATTGTGGCTCAGATCTTAGTCAAGAAAAGTGCAAGAACCTATGACCAAGTGCTACAAATCAAGTAATTTAAGAAGAGAACCCGTATTGATATTTTAGAAGGGAAGGTGTTAATTTTTTAGTATTCACATATATATATGTATATATGCTATATATAGCATCTTTGTTTTAGATAGCACCAGATGGGTATATTGTGATTGGGCCAGTAATTGAATGCAGAAGTTCTGCATGTATCAGCCTGTCTTTCATTGTGCTGATGAGCATTTGACTGTTATTTTTAGCCATGTTAATCATACTGTATCACATAAGCATGGTGATGGGGCACCTTGTTTTATGGGGATCACCTTGATGTTTCCATAGTTTGATAGCAAGTGGATAAGCAAATCATAAAACCAAGACTTTTATTACTGCAGTGATTGTCTTCCTGCTTTTTTCTGTAGGTGGATTTTAGTGGTTTCTGTGACATAAACTGTCCAAAGATGAAGCAAAAGTTACATACCACTTTAGAAATCAACTATAGAAATTGTGAGTCCAGAGATCCCAAACTCCCACCTACTTAAAACACAACTGACGTTAAGAAAGAACATAGATACTCATGCAGCTGATGTGGCTGTATAAGCATATCTCACATACATGTGTACTACATTTAGAAAATTAGCATTTGTTTCTTTAGATCTCATTTAGAAGTTTTCTTTTGATCTTAGCTGGACATTTGTTGGTGTTTTTCAATAGTCAGTGCAGATACCCAAGCGAAACAGATTTGTGATGGGGAGTCCATGGTAAATGCTTCTTCAGTACTGTTAAAACTGTTTGTTCATATTTTCAAAACCAATCAAACCAGATGCAGAGTCCATCAAATTATCTGTTTGAGCTCTTCTATATACACATGAAGATGTCTAGAGGCAGAAGACCTCCATGACTGCTTTCCCAGAGAGGCTGTACAGGGGATTCTTTCTGTATCTATATACAAGATTTCTGAAGGTTTAAATTCTTGGCCAACACTGGTAATGACTTCAGTGCCAATTCAGACAGAGAAGATTGCTGGAAAAGTAGAAAAACAATGATACCCTGGGGTTGTAGAAAGATGAGATCACTCATGGATATGTTGAGTGCTAATATTATGTGACTGACGATGACCACACCTTCCCAGGGGCAGAATCACTCACTCAGCTTTCAGTGGCTAAAGGGAAAAGTTTCTGGATACAACCCCTGAATTTGCAAGAATAATTTGTCCAGGGACAGGTTCATTCTTGTTTGACAGATTTTTATCAATGCTCAGCTTGAAAAGCAAGAGAATCCAGGAGGTTCAGTATTTAGAAAAACAAAAGAATAAAAGTGCAGAAAAAGAATGAAAAAAGCCCAAACCCCAAACTACACAAATACAGAAGAATGAAACCAAAATGATATTTGAGGCCTGAGAAAAAGGTGCTCCTCTTACCCCTTCTTTTTGCATTACAAGATGCTTGCCTGTGCAGCACTTCTTTTCTTTTCCTCCAAATCCGTACTGCTGTGTGACCTAGAGGCTATTTGGGATTTGCTTCTCTTGAATAATTACAGGTGATGTTGTACAGAAGTGGAGACCTTGGAAATTCTGTGGAACACTTCCCCAGTGATCAGTGGTAAAACATCTAAGCAGAAGTTGTCAGCCTGTATGAGGGCTCCTAAAATATCTTTCCCATCATTTGCACGTATAATTTCTTCCTTGGGGACTTCACTGTGTGCAGAGCACAGCACAATTTTCAGGTTTAGTGTTCCTGGATTGTACTTTCCTCCTTTGTTTCCAGCACTGATCTTGTAACTAATAGCCAGGACGTTGAATGGCTTAAAAGACTAACAGAACTCTACAGTTTTCTTTTCTGGATGACTTAAGTAGTCTCTTTTTTCCTTTAGATACAATCCTATTGATTTGGTTAAAAATGATGGTAAAATGCTAATAGATTAGAATGGATGAGTATTTACTTGTCTGGGAAGAGACTATACAATATTTGCCTTCACTTATCTTTAAAAGTATATTCCTTTCTAGATAAGTGGTCTTGCAGAGACGCCAATAGCAATGTGTTTATTAGAGTTACAAAGTGAAAATGCAGGTAAGAAAATACCTTATATATGAATATAGTAACAGGAATATTTGTAGGAAAAAAGATACATAGGGTGGGTTTTTTTTCTGTTTTACATGGATATCATAATAAAACACATGCAGAAATTCCAAGGTAGTTTTAATAATTAGGACTTTGATTAAAGAGATGCCCTTTATTTTATCCTATAGTGAACTTACTCAGTGGCTTGACCTTAAGACTAAATTTGTGTTGGACTAGAAGATTGCATAGAAAGGACTGAAAGCAGAGTTGAGGCAGGGAAAGGAAAAAAAACCCTTTTCGCTGCTGTGTGCAAAGGGACTGCAATGCAGGAGATGAGAAACAATGCCATGATTTGCAAAAAAGTAACTTGATAAAAGACAGGCATGTCTTTTTAGCTTGTAAGACACAAATGTAAAACTGGAAATACATGGAAAAGCCTAGAAAAGAAGCTGAATTACTGAGATCCATTATATGCAGGGAAAGGCTGAAGCAGGAATCAAATATGGGACTGAATTCACAGTTTGGTGGCATCACTGGAAGCGAAGAATATTGATCCAGATAAACTGACCACATGGAGTCTTTTTTTTACCACGTGGAGCATCCAGGGTGCTACCACAGAAAGACATTAAGTAATGCAGAACTGAGTGAAGACTGTAGGGGGAAGGTTTGGAAAACTACATTTTGTGATGGGATGGATTGAAGATTAACAGAAATTACGGCAGTAGGTATGAATGCTGAGGTACAAAGGAGGGGGGAATGAAGAAGGAGGAATAACGCTAAAGGTGTTCAATGACACCATTACCAGAAGAACGAGTTTGATGCAGAAATACAGGGAGAATGATCTTTTCCAACACTCAAATGAAAAATCACTCAGATACCAAATAAGCAATTCTTAAATTTACAGGAACAGAGCTTTATGGGTTTTACTCTAGTTAAAACCAAAATGCAATAGCAGTTACATAAAAAAGTGCAGGATATTTTTAATATAGATACTTGTTCATCAAATTACCCTTACCTTTCAGCTAAAGTGCAGAGACTCTCTTTGTTCCAACTAGTTTAGTTTTTGAAGTAATTTCTGAGGCATAAGCCGTAAAAGTTTCTCCCAAATGAATACATTCCTGCTTTTTACTAGTCCTTTAATATTTATTTAAAGAACTATAGGCAGTACTTTTCTTGCATTAAATACAATTTATTGACTAGCTTGAAGAAAAAGTACAACTTGGTCCCATGAAAAGCATTATTTGCCAGTTTCTGTCTCATTAAATACTCTGGCTTATTTCATAGTAGTTTTAGCTGCTGAACTTTTGAAAGATAACCTGAAACATTACAAGAAGAAGGAGCTCGCCTTTTAAAATTTTTCTTTTCTCAGAAGTGGTGTTTAAGCTTCTGTTGCTCTAGTAAAGCGGTCTGCATGCAGCCTATGGGACTGGAGTAATTATCAGTTGAATACCATACTTAAAGACAAGACAAAAACGAGTTGTGATTTTGCAATACCTTATTCACTGGACTATGTTTTTAGAAACAAAATGTTTCATTTATTGCATGATTGTTTATTTTATTTTGACAGCACATATTACATTTAGCTCAGGAAATTGAAAGGTAATCTTGTAAAAATCTTGTTTGTAAAAAGAATTTTGGTGTTCATTCATATTCTGTACATTCTGCAATCCCCAAACTGTTTTCTATTTCACTTTTCTTTTCTCTGGTAAGGCCTTGAATGATAGAATTAAATGCCTATGTATGTGGAGGGGACTTAAGGTAAGCAATGAGAACAAGAACTGCTAGAAGAATTGGAGAGTTTCTTATTCACTGGGTAGCAGTCTCATGTTTTTGTAGCAATTTCTTTATGCTCTCCCTCATGAATCTCACATCTCTTTGCAAGTAGTAGGATGACTTCAACAACCTTGCTAATATCCTGGTTAAAGTTGCTCTACAGGTAGATACCATGTAGCCCAGTTCAAGCTGAGACCAGGACGTGCTTTCCCAATTTCTGTGCACATAGTGAGGTGCTACCCTATCATCTAAGGATGTGTGGCACCACGGATCTTGTTTGCTAGTGGTAAGAAGTGAGGCTGTTGTGTTACATGCAGAACTCAGTTTGTGCAGGGAACACTGGTACATGAATTGGCCACCTCATGGATTCCTGCTTTAAACATAAGAGCCAAGATCATCTCCTTAGCCAAAGTGATGGTGATTCTGGGAAGAATAAAAAAAAATCCAGAAATATAAATAACTAAATGAGCAGGAAAGATTATGTTTATAGTACAGTTAATATTCAGACGTAAGCCGTTTTTAAATTCTACACCTAGATTTGAACCTATTGAATAATTGAATGATGATTGAATAATACCAAAAAAGAACTTTACATCCTGAGTGCTCTTTGTGGAATCAATGTAGTTTATTCATAAGGATGTAAGGAAGACATCACACCAAAGGTATGGTAATAAAGGGGAAAATAAAAATTGTTCAGTTGTACTCACATGCTTGTAGTTATAAATGCTTCTATAATGCTTACAGAAGATGGGATTAATTTCAGAGACAGAAAATGGCAAATCCCTTCCAATACAGGACAGCCTTCAGAATACATACCATAACTGAGGTTTTAGATCTAATATTGATGGCTGGAGTTTCTTACATTGACTTTCTGACAATGTTTGAATAAGCGTAGCAGCATAGAATAAAAATGCTGATCTCTGAAAAGATAAAGGTAAAGCTCTTCTTTGCTTCTTACTCCTTGAACCGGTCCCTTGCACACAGAGTTCTGGTGTAGAGTTAAAAGCTGTTACTGTTAATTTCAGCTCAATGCAGACTTTCCTGCAATACATAGTCTCTTCCTTCTAGACAATTACAACCATAACTTTTGCAAATATGCAAGTTGCTACATGTGCACTGCCAAAATTTGCTAGTGAAAAGTTGCTGCAAAGGGCACTTAGGGGTTTCTCTGTTCACTTGGGACAAATCTCCTTGGTTAGAATTTCTAGTTCTAGGAGATGCAGAAGACCACTGGTGGGGGAAGACACATGTCTGAGTATCTCTGTATGCAGCATATATGGCGTGTTGGAAACCAGCAATGGAAATTTTAAGTTAAACTGAGCACTATGATATTTCCAACTATTCTGTACCTTAAAATGCCATGATTGTAAATAATAGAATGTTCTTCAGTTCCCTCTTCAGACTTATGGTGTATGTCATTAGCCAATACACGTTTACACGCAGAGCAGGCCTCAATTCTGATTAGTGAAAAGTTATTTGACCTGCAGTCAGTCTCTTGTCTGTACATGTACACATTTTTCTCCCAAATTCAAACTTTCACAGTTCCAGTTTTCAAAAATATCCAATCAATTCTCTGTGATGGTGTCCTGGGTTCAGCTAAGATACGGTTAATATTCACCAGAGGTTGGGATGGGACACAGCCAAGACAGGTGACCCAAGCTAGCCAGAGGGGGTATTCCATGCCCCCATACATCATGCCTAGTATGAAAGGGGGCTATTCAGGGAGGGGGGATGCATGGCTCCAGGAGGTGCTGCTCAGGGACAGTCCAGCTTCATGAAGGGTCTCAGCTGTACAGTCCGAGTTGTGTGGTTGTTGGTGAGAAACTGCATTGTGTATCTCCCATCTTGTATGTTCTGGTCTAAGTCCTGTTGCTGTTGTTTCACCCCTCCTTCCCTGCTGGGACAGCATGAAGCTGTCTCAAAAGGGGAGAGTATTTGTTAATAACCAGTTTATATCCATGTCAGCTTTGTTTCTAGAAGGCCTCTGGCAGTTCAAGATGAAGCTGCAGTATTGTATGACTCTGTCTGACTCTCCATGTCTCATTTGAATTCCCCATGGACTAAAAGGACTTTTGCCAGACCTGCACGCTCTTCAACATTTAAGTGTTTCTAGGTATAGGCAGGCAGTTATCAGGATTTTCAAATGACTTTACCTCCTGTTTGTTTAATCCTGTATGTAAATTTAATCTGGAACTTGTGTCCACATCTTTTGTGCTAAAGCACGTATTAGCACTTGAGGGGAAACGATGATAATCATTGTTATGTTAGAAAATAACCCACGTGAATTCACTTCTAGGATACTATATAATTGTGAGACTAGAAGACAGGCTATGAAGTGTTAGAATAAGGTTTTTAAGCAACAGTTGTAATTAATAAAGATATAAAGCAAATTATTGCTTGGAAAAACATGGAAGGGTGTAGCACCTGGAACTGTGAGAACATTGCCTACATTCAGTTGAAAAAAAACCCAACAAACCATGGCCTGGATGGTTCTCTTTCTACTGTAGATGACTAACAAGCATAGGCCTTCTAATGCAAAGTGACTATGAAGTTTACTTTGGGTTGTAAGTATTTTGTGGCTAAATATGGTATCTTCAGGCTATGTATAAACTGTGATTTGTCAACCTCATTAACTTCTTGTGTGAGACTAAAGGCAATTCCTAATCCAAAATCACTGCCAATCTGAAAATAGAATCCACTCTGAAAAAAATATGGCTTTTCTTGGGACAACCAGGGGCTTCTGCAGGGTCCCAGGAGTTAAATGGTATCTTGGCTTTCCCAGTGTGTGAAGGAGATTCCATGTCACCGTGAGTAAAAAGGTTTGAAAACTTGCCTAAGTGTCCTTCCTTCTCAATGGTCCTGTTAGGGATCTGGTCAGTAAGTACATACCATCACTGAAGTAGGGTTGGTGATGTTTCACAGGGAAAGAACGTAATAGAGTAGCTCCATTTAATGGAAGAATTGTTAAGATATTCTAAGATACTGCTGTGTGCCAGTATCTTAGAAACAAAGATCATTACATCAGAAGGAGAAATTCTGGACTGACAATGTATTTCTTAATCTTGCACTATGTAATCACATTTGCTTAAAGGATACAGGTTTGATGCTGGTGTAGCTACCTGTAGTATTGTTTCCAGTCTCCTTTCTGTTCTTCCCCCACACTGCTCTCCCGCGTTGCTCTTCTATTGCTCTTACTTCCTTCCAGCTCTTTGTGCTTCTGGAATGAAGTTTATATTGGGCCTTTCACTTACCTGTTTTGCGCACTTATCTCTTCTGACCAGATTACTTTTGACTTTAAAAAGGAGTAAAAATACCAGTTACTTCAAACCAATGCTACAAGTAGGAGGTGTGTCTGCAAACAGAGGTTTATTTTTAAAGAGATCTTTGACTTCAGAAAAGAAATATTTTATGCAATAAACTCTTGGTCATGCTACATGCTTTTAAAATCAAGAATTGTGTGATATGTAACTATAGTGTTTCTTAGATTGCTTTGGAAGATGTTTTTTTTTTTTTATGGTCCATTTTAGATCTTCTTCCTTATTCTCAGCAAAGTTTGAGAGATTTTACTGAAGGTTTCTGTGAGGTTTTCCTCAGAAAGGCTCTCCATGGAGATACTTCAGCAATTTAGGATCGGAGAATGATCCTCCACATTGGAATGGATGTCTTTTTCTGAGTATGTAGGAAACTAACAAAAAAATACTGGTTGTTGAAATCATATCATTTCATGACATGACATGAAAATAGAAAGGCTTCTTATAAATCAGAAGTTTTGGTCTTGTGTCGTTTAAACTGTACTTTATAAAACCTCCTAAATCTCACCACTCTTTATCAGTTGCTTTTATTTCCTGTTTTCCTTTCCCATTTTGAAGTTTCTCAAACATGAAAAAAATGTTTTAAAAGCTTATGAACTGAAATGCTTGATGTCATCTTTGAAATAAAACTTTTTACTGGAGTCTGTTAGCAATCAAACTTCTGAAAAGCATTCTTGCCAAATTGCAGTATGAAACGTTTCGCTTAAAGTTATAGACAGAAAATCCTACCTCAAGGAGGCTTTTTCCAGGTCTTCCTATCGCAAATTTCTGTGATGTTAATGTCAACATACCTACATTACCTTACAGAGTAGAGGAGGGATTCTGATAATACAATATGTTTAAATAATACATGTTTTTTTAAAAATATAACTTTGAAGTTATGTTCTGAGCAATACAAGTGGAATTTAATAACACATTTTGTTTTAAAATAAAAGCTTCTGGAAAAACTGAGCAAACAACAGTTTATACTGCTATATATCTTTCAGATTCCTGTTAACTCTTTCAATCACTTCATAAAGAACTCCTTTATGTTAGATATCAACAGGGGACTATTTTCTTTTGAGTGCAAAGGAAATCTTAAATTCGAATATTGTACCATAGACAATTAAGCAGGATGCAGTGTATTTTAAGTAGGGTAACACATAGTAGATAAGGTAGAAAGGTAGAATAAATTTCTTTTACAGTTTTTCAGTGTCAAAAGTAACTAATATTTATCTGTTTATCAATAATTGCATTTCTATGTAATTTAAAATAGAACTTAAGGCAATTCTGTCTCAGATACATTTTTCCTTCAAGTCAGTAGAACAGAAACCATGGTGAATGCCTCAAAAACTAGAGTATTCTTATTTCCCCAGTATTTAAGGGTGCCCAATTTTTACAATTACGATACAGCTGTGAGAATAAATTATTTTAATTCCTTGTTTATCAATAGGGTTTGGGTTGCCTTTTTTTTCAGTTTACATTTATAAAATCAATGTTGAATTGATAGTGTCAGACATTTGGAAAAGCTCTGTGTGTTTAGTAAGGTCAGCTTTCTCTCGCTTTATATTACATTTTTCATAGTATGCTCGGTTTATCACTTCTGGCAGCAATTTTTATCCCAGTCAGATGTGGTATAGGGTCCTGTAGGGTTTTAGGCTTCTGCCTAAGGTTTCCATTATGTTTATGTTGCTCCCAGATACTTTGCTGTACATCTACGGATGGTTTTCAATTTACCATCTTTATGCTGTGACATCCAGGCACTAAGAATTTATTTCTGTTCCTGTGAAAGAAGCAGTCTTGGAAAGTGCTTATCAGATGGTCTGTATTGCAAATGTATATAACACCTACCAGCAGAAACAAGAATGCAGTCTCAGGAGCATGCAGTTATGAGACCCGCTAAAAGAAGGTTGAATGTGTTATATTCATCTTGAGCAACATCCCTCTGTGGAACAGGGCCACAGAAATTCATTTGGATTAAATAAATGTATGCTTTTCTGCAAATTATTCTAAAAGCATATATATTCCATTTACCATGCTTTTTATTTTGAAGAGATTTAATTGATCACCTCTAATTTCTGTAGCAAGACCACCACATTTAACTGTTGGCTATTAACATCGTACTAAACGCCATGGGATGCTTTCATAGGAGTTGCAGTATTGTATTATATAGTCTACACATGTTAGACTCAGGTATTAATATTTACTATTTTGGAAGCAATAAAAAATGGTTTATGTATCTTAAATTTTTCAGTTAGATTTCACAGTGTAGTAGTATTTTTAAAAATACCTCAGTTAATCAAAATTGACTGGCGATATAAAAGGCCCATGAATGAATACTGAATTTTGACAACTGTTTTAGAAGGAAATGGAAGATGAGAACTGACTGGTTTATCTGTGTATATGTACATCTAAAAATAGATGCATACGTGCATATACATCTACATGTATGTGTACACGCTTTTCTTTGTGACTGAAGTTGAATGCTGGAGCAAATGCTGAGCGCCAAATCTCTATATGATGCGCAGGAGCAAGCTGCATTCCCAGGGAGTACAGGAGTGATAATACTTCTTGCAGTAACCTCTATGCTGCTAGTTTCGGTGGCAGAGCCTGTAGGCTGGTATCTTGTACCTACATATGGCCTATGGATGGCACTTGGGGGCACTGAGTAAATAATAAACATAAATACATCAGTTGGAGGGAGAGGAAGCTGACCAGAAGCAATCAGCATGGATTTACCCAGGTTGTACTGATTGCCTTCTATGATAAAACAGGTGGATGAAGCTGTGGATGTCTTAACCAGCAACACTTTTTGGACACTTCCTCCAAATATTATGGTGTCCAACTTGCAACGTTATGATCATGGTGGGAAGGCAAATAAATGTGTCAAAATTGGTTGGGCGATTAATTAGTGATTAATGAGTCATACTTTAGCAGGAGGTCAACGACAAGGGGAGCACCACAAGAGTTTCTTCTGGAACATGTCCTGTGTAACACTTTCATAAATGACCTGGAGGAGGTGATGGATTGCATGTTTATGAAGTTTGCAGATGATACCAAATTGGAGTGACCAGTCTTGAGGGCAGATCCAGAATGACCTGGACAGGCTGGAGAAGTGGGTCATCAGGAACCCTTCAAAATTCTACAGGAATAAATGCCAAGTCCTGAACTTGGGAGGGAAGAATCCCCCTGCAGTGATACAGGTTGGGGGAGCAGCTCTGTAGGAATGGCCCTGGGGGTCTTGTCAGACAGCATGCTGACCGTGAGTCAGCTCTGTCCCTGGGCAGTGATGACATTTAATGGCAGCAGGTTGAGGGAAGAGGTTATCCTCCTTACATAGTATTCCTTAGACCTCAACTAGAAAGCTCCATCCAGTTTAGGGCCTTTCAGCATGAGAAAGCCATTGATAAACTGTAGAGAGTTCATCAAAGGACCACCACAATGGTCAGGGATGCACGACTTTTATCCTAGAAAGGTGGGGGTATGGAAATTTGTTCTGTTAACCCTAGACAAGAAAGAGCTTTGGGAGACAGGGGGATCTAATAACAGCTTTCCAGTATGCACAAAGAGATTACTAAGATGATGGAGTGAATGATGAGAGGACACGGAGACAATGAACGTAAATTGAAACAAGAAGTTCACTCTGGATATAAGGAAGAACTTTTTTGCCATGAGGTCAGTCAAGCAATGGAAGAGGTTGCCCAGAGTAGTTGTGGAGTCTCCACATTTGGAAGATTTCAAGGCTCAGCTGGATGAAGCAATGACCAACCTCCTCTAGTCTAACATTTGTTGCTATATTCAGCAGGAGATGAGACTTGAGACCTCCTGAGGTCCCTTCCAAATTCAATTATTCTTTGATTCTGTAATAGCTGTTTGAAATACACACAGCTGTACACAGCTGGAGAGGAATTCAACTTCTTCATTCCATCTCTGTGCTGGAGAGATGTTGCTTCTGAAGCCTTCTGAATTGTTGCTTAACGAATGTGCTTACAAAGAATGCCTTAACAAAGAGGTTAAATATGGTAGAGTTAAAACCAAGGGTCTAGTTCTGCACCACACTGTGAGCTCAGTACAAATCCTCGCCTCGGGTACAAGCTTCATCAACTTTCTCACAAGGGAGAAGAATTGAGCCTATCTTACCATGAGGCCAAAGAGTATCCTTTCTTCCTGTAAAGCTGCAGGGCCTGTGACCCAGTGTTCTCAGTTATTCTATCTGTCCTCAGGACGCTGTAGAATACCTGACATTGAGCCAAAGAGAGGCTTTTTGAACTAGAATCCCAAATTCACATGTGTGAAGGGCAGCTGACACTGTAAGGTCTTCTAAGACTCTGGATATATGCTGCCATGTTGTGACACGATCTTATGGTGCTGGATCAGATTCCTAAAATTTAGTAATGCTTACAGAATTTGTTCTAGTTCAGATGTAGTTTCCTTAATTTTAGGTGTATTTTTTCTGTATCTGGTTAAAATGAAAGGCAAACAGCTCTTCCGAGGTCCAGCTTCCATCTTTGTATTTGTCAAGTGCACTGTCAGGTGACTTTCTGTAACCAAAAGTTGTCAGTGTGTTATTTAACTCACAGCTTATCTTTTTTTTTTTTTACAAGAAAAATACCACCTCATATGTTTTGGGTTTGATACGGCATTTTGGAAGGCCTCTGGTGCCTGATCCAAGGCTCACTTGAAACCTCTGGAATTTATTTTTTTTCCACTGACTTCAGTGAACACAAGCTCAGCAACACAGAATGAAGCACCTTCCATTTTTCTTCTGGGGGAAGAAACAAAGTCTTTTTTCTGACATAAATCAGGATTGTCTTCATTTTTTCCATGCTAGAAAATGAAAGTAGCAGAAAGCAACCTGGTCAGGTTACTCAGGCCAGGGGTGCTTAATCCTTAGCAGGCTTATGCTAGAGGACAGGAGCAAAGCTGTGTCCACATCCATCACAAGCTCTATAGATGTTGTCCAAGAAAGCATCTGATTGACTCTTCGGTAACATGAAGAGACTATTAAGCCCCATTCAGCATTTATCCATGTGTCTGCGATGCGGTTAGAAAAGCGGTGATCCCGCCACAGTATCTATGTCATCTTTTAATCTGAGTGAATCAACCATTTAGAAGAGAATGGAAAGTGTGTAGAAATTGGTGGCAGTAAAAAAATTTCTGTATTTTTTCCATATGTACAGAACTAGACTAGCTAAACATATGGGCATAGGGTGTCCTGAGAGAATATGAGATATATGCTTACTTCCTTGGATAAGAGATGTGGAGCTGTTAATATTATGATTTGACCGATGGAGTTTTTTTCATTGCTTTTACTGAATTTAGAGTAAAGCTTACATTATGCCAATTGCTTGTAGTTTGGTTTTGGTATAATTTCATTTGCTTAAGAGCTTTTCTGAGCAAGTCCATACAGTTACACATATGATGTTATAAAGAAGGAGCAATTTTCACCTTCTTACTGAATCTCTTTTTCTTTCTTGAACAGCCACGGTGATTTTCTATCATAGGATTGCTGGTACTGTGCACAGGATTGCTGTTCTAGGTGACAGTGTTTATGTAATTCAGAAGACAGTATTACATGTTTTTGCCTATTATCTAATTCTTTGAGCCAGAAATATTGAGTGTGAATTTCCAACATCTTAGCTAATTATTTTAATAGTTTGTGTTTTGCAGTGCAGAGAGTGGTATACTTAAAATTTCTTTTTATGCCATGTCTGTGAATTACAACAGCAGAAATGTAACAAATCTTACCTGAGGGTATATTTTGAAGGAGTTACACACCAGGGCTATATACAAAACAATAATGTAATATAATATATAAAGGCTAACACTGGTCTTTGGGAACGGATTTTAAGGCCATAAGAGGAAATAATTCCACTCCGATCTTTGTCACAGACCTCTCTGTGTGCATAACACTGATGAAATTACTTAGCTGTACATCGCTTTCATAATCTGTAAAACATACATGAAGCCCTTTGTAAAGCATGTGAGTATTCTTGTGCAGAATTAAAGCCCGTTCTGGAATCTGCTTGGGGAAAGTCCTGTTAGCTGGTCAGGAGTTCTGGAGCTTGGAGCACTCTCCATCAAAGCTCCCCAGTGTGGTCGGTCCCATGCATGCTTTCTCCTATTCAGAGTGGGGCCTACACCTACTACTTACTTTGGTAAATAATTCCTCCAAAGGAGCACTTTGCATCTTGGATTAGGAAGTGGCAGTCTGTTCTGGCTGCACGTGGTAAAGTAAAACCAGTTGTGGCACAAGATATTTGTGGCTGTCTTCTGAGTTGATTTCAGGTCAGTACCTAGTTCTAAAAAGAAAACCGTGTTTAAAAAGTGTCTGGATGGTATTTTGATTTGCAACCAGTAGATGATGTGTCCTTTCTAGTAATTTGAAGTAGAAATGAAAGTAGCATGATTATTTAACACATCAAACATTAAATAAAACCCCACAAACTGCATTCATGTTGGAAGTGTTTTCAGTACTTCAAGGCAGTGACAACAACAGGCATATCCATCCCTCTTGAAATGCATTGGGATGATGAGATTTCAACAGAGGAAAGTCAAAACACCAGTCTCAGCAGAGAGCGCTCAGGATGTCTAGGAAAGCAGATGAGAGAAAGAGTGAGGAAAAAGGAACTGGGCAGGAATTTTTCATTCTCACCTTCCTTTACTCTCCCAGCAGTCCAGCTCTGCAAGTCTGAGATGGGGGAAGGTTGAGGTCTGTGGAAGAACATCCAGTTCCCACAAGCACTCAACCAGCTTCTTACAACTTCACCTCTTTGTGTGGCCAGATCTCCCAAGGAAAGCCTGGCAGCACAACTTCCATGTGGAAGAGAAAACTGTTCTGGGTCCACATCAGTCCCTGAGAGAGAGACTTGTGCTTTAAATGTGGGATCACACTTATGCAAGGATTTAAAACCAAATGTTAACATCTTGAATTAACGTAAAGTAGCAGATTGCCAAGAAAGATTCTTAAAATGCCCAAGATATTTTTGACTGCCTGTGACTCCACTTATGAGCATTTCTATGCAGTAGATTGAACTGAGGAATCTCTAAAAATGGATGGGTTATCCTTGTGCAAAACTTCAAATACTTCAGGTGAGTAATTGCATTGCAAAGATTTAAGATTGTATTTCCACTATTCTGCAAGAAAACCAGGACAAAAGAATAAAATGCCAAAGATCCTGAATTTTGAAAATAAGAATGTACTAGTTCACCTTTGGAATATTGTTATTAGTTAAAACCAGACAGAAATCTCATTTGCAAGATCCACAACTCAACTTTACCTTCTGCTGGTAGGGCTAGCTGTGTAACTTTGAAAATCAGTCCAAGAGCCCCAATCTGTGTATCCTTATACAGCAATGCCCTGTAATTTGAGATCACAAATGCCAGGCACTGAGGCTGCTTCAGGGACTGATGTAGAAATGGGGTATCTCAGAAGCTTGTAAGGGTCACGCTGGAGTCAGCAGGAGCTCTGTACCTTTGGTCTTTTTTGCTTCAGTGAAAATGCTTTCTTTAGTTTTCTGAATTTTAGAATTCATGCTTTTAATTCTGCCCTCTTAGAGTTTGGGAGCAGGTTGAGTTGTAGTTGCAAAACTAAAGAGATGATGTCATGCAGCAGAATCTTTAGTAAAGTAGAGCTTATACAGTTTGGTTTGGTTTCTTACAAGAAAAATGTGCCTGTTGTGAGGCTTAGGCTAAGCTTAATACATGCGTTGCAGCACATATCTTTTGCAAAAAGCTGTTCAGCAGAAGGAGAGGGCCAGTGCACTCCTAAATGCTTCCTTTGGGAAGCAAAATGGGAAGAGAATCCTATGTAAACCTTTCCTTTAGACCTACTTACTGTAAAACATGGGTTTAGCTCAGATTTTAAGTTTTTTATAAAATTTGTCTATATTTTATCCTTTTTTAAGATTTTGTAATGATTTCTTTTGTGCTGCAGTTTGCATCTGCTTTCAGATGGCGAAGGAGAAACTTAACTCCACCATCTGGAGGTCCATTTCAAAATGGAATGTTCTTACCAGTCTAGTTACTGGTGTAGTATGGAAGAACTAAGTCAGCTTCCATTATTGCTTAGTCCCAATACTAAGAATGCCTTTGTCATCGAACAGCTGAAGAGTTCACAGTTACTCAAGCAGTAAGGGGACCACTGATGTTACAGTCCCCATACGTGTATCAGACCATGTTACTTCACATAAACTTTCAAGAGTTCCAGTATGAAACTTCTGTACAGGGTGAAATGGGAGCTCTAGGAAATTATATATATATATATTTTTTTTTTTTTCCCCCTACAGGGTTAGTTGGCTCTTTCAGTGCTTAGGTTGGGGCTGTTTGTTTGTAAAAGCTTCCCATTAGAAAAAGATTGTCTTTTTGACTGAAAATGTTCCTTTTAAGGTTAATTGAAGCCTGTATTTCACCTATTGTTACATAAAACATTGTTCCAATTTGTGTTTCGTCTGACTACTGTGCATCAGGTGTCTCTGATAGTAATTAAGCTATACTATGCTCTCATGTGGAACATTTTGAATACACAGAAAGGAATACAGTGAAGGCTATTAAATATGGTAAAGACTCTCCTATGTACACTCACATTATAGAAGACTTAGAAACACTTTATTTTTAGGGAGTCTAACCTTATGTAATTGTACTTTCTTAAAGAAAGACTTTAATCTTGCTCTCACCTGTTTTAAAAGCCCACCTTTTGTTGGTAATACATTTCATGGTAATTTTTGTCATGTCTGACTTAATCACTCCTAACATTAAAGATTTTCTTAGTGTCTTGAAGAAGGGAGTGGGGGTGTGGGGTTTTCTTTTTTTTCAAAGTAAAATACTTTTGGTAAAATAAGTACACCGTGGTCTGAAGAATTCTTTGCAAATATGGATATAAAATGTTGTTTCCTGTATTTTTCAAATCAGCGAGGGAAAAAATAATCTACTAAGCATCTGGAGTTTTTTCTTGTTCCAGTAGTAAGCTTACAGTTTCATTTTAGGGACTTAACATTCTTCAACTGTTTTACATCTCTGAGTTTTTTGAAGCTTTTCAAGATTTTAAGAGGTATTTTTACACCACTTTGCTTTCCAGAAAGTCATAATTTTCATCTTTAAACATTGGCAGCTCTGCCTGCCCCCTCCTTGTCACCCTCCTGACACACCTTTTAATACTCCAATATGTGATAAATTTGTCGGAGAGGAGACTAGGGGGCCTGTTTTGTGGAATTTGAAATGCTGACAAGTCTGTCGACACTGGATGTGTGATTGTCCCTCGGAGCTTACATCCAAGTTTGTTGTACTGAGCAGAGAATAGAATGTGGGAGAAGTTATTCTGAGTGTGTGTGCATGTGATTGCAGTTTCCAAGGAGACCACCTTCTTTGTCTGAACATGTCCAAAATGATTGCCTAATTGATCTCATCATGTGGGACACTCTGTCTGTCTTTCTGTCTGCTTCCCTTGTGCGTTCTTTCCTCCGCATTGTTAATCAAAAAGTAAAAAAATGAAAAGTTATGTTCTCCAAAAGAGCCAAACAAAGCCATTAGCCTGCCCGAACAACGAGTTTGGGCTGCCCTTTAGTCAAAACCAATTGCTAGTGTGTCACTGGCGTGGATGTGAAACATGTTGTTGCTAGTATTTCTTCTCAGTCTGCGCTATAACTCGTGCATGGATGATGCTAAGCGCTTGTTTGAAAGAGACAGCTGTTAATGCTACTACTGAATTTCCACTAATTATAAAATGAAAGGACCAGCTCTCTTTTCCTTCTCAAAGCTCAATAGTCGAGTTTCACTGATTAAAAAAACCACCAACAACAAAAATCCCCCAAAACACAAAAAGCTCAGGGAAGGAGAAGATGTCAGTTGGCGACAGTGCTGAAAAGCATGCTGATGTGCTTTTTTTTGTTGCCTGTGGTTTTGTTGGTACCGATGATTTGCTAATGAAAGCCAAAGTGCTTTCAAATTTAGTCCCTCGACACTGGAGCTGGAAATGAGGAGCTCAAGTTTAAAAACATTCTGGCTAAAGGGAGGAGAAGATTGCAGAAGGCAGTAAGGATAAGGTGCTCAGACAAAACTGGACGTCACATAATTACTGCTGTTGTTATCACTCAGGAGCACGGAGGACTTCAGGCCAGTCCTCCCTTTCTTGCTAAGGAAGAGCTCCTATTAACTTCAGGAGAAATTTCACCTGGATTATGGACACGAAATTTTACTGAGACAGAAAATGAAATTGCACACAATTCACTATATAAAAAAGCCTATTAAAAACGTGTTTTTGAAGGAATTTGGTAACTACTGAAAAATAATTTTTAAAAAATCATCTTTTTTTTTTTTTTTTAGTCCTTTTCCCTGTAAATGCAATCCTTAAAAAAGATGAACATCAGTTGCATAGCATGGTTTTGTTTGTTTATTTGTAATAAGTGTCTGTAATCTGTGTAAAACTGGGGATAGGGCATAGTCTGTGTCAGTTTATCTACAATGTGTCACGCTGGGGGTAAATACCAGCTGGTACATGAAAAAGGTCCAGGCAAATGTAAGCCAACAGAAGTAAGCATGGACAGCTTGAGGAGCAGAGTCTGAGAAAATAAGTGGAGTTTGCAGCAGCCACAGCTCTCAACTTTCCTGGTGGCATTTGTTGGACAGAATACGATTAATCTGTCTCTCCAAGAAAAGATCTCAATGGTTGTTAGAAGCCAGTCCTTCTCTGCCTGTACTATGAACTAGAAAGAAGAGAATAGAGTCATGGGCCTTTGATCTTGCCAACTCTTACTCCTGCCTCACTTTACTCATCTGAGCAGTCCTGTTGAGCTGCTGGGTACAATTAAACAAGCATAAGCATCATCAGAGTCGTTGCAATTATGAATGACCTTAGCATACGAGGATTTCAACGTAGTAATCTGCAAGGTTTACGAGCCTTTTTGACAGAGAATATTTTCTTCGTTTCTCATAAAGATGAAAATTTAGGCAATAAGCAGCTTGAGGAGAACCTAAGGTGTTAAGAAGTCCAGGGCAGAGTATATATAATTTTATAGGCTGAGACCATTACACGGGACAGAGCAGGATGCTGTAAATCTGGGGGAAGCAACAGTCGGGGTTAGCACCTGGCTTAATTTTGCGCAGCCTCTTCATAGAATGTCACATCAATAGGAAGATGCAACCCCGTGGCTGTGAGTCCTAAATGTCTGTCACAAACTCTCTGCTCTACAACTTTGGGGACAGTCCTGACCTGTATTTAATTAAAGCATAATAGATGATGCATTTGAAAAAAATAAGTCTCTTTCCCCCTTTCTGTCTCTCCTCTCAAGTTCTGGCCAAAACCTGAGGCTGCTGCATGTCTATTCTGTTCTGCAGGAGTGATGTGAGAAGAGCTAGTAGGATTTGTGGCCTTTTAATTCAAATGTTTTGTGTTTTAGCTTAGGGAGAAATAAAACTTGTAGCTACACTGGATTTTAATTTTTTTTTTAATTATTCCTGTATGAACCACCTTGAGTTGTGTGCAAACATGGATGTGTTGAAGATAGATCATCTTAGAAAGGCTGAGCTGTGAGGCAGCATTTGATATAGTTTTCCAGAGAGACCCGTTCCCTCTGGGAACCTGACAGCACGCAGCACAGTGGCACTACGGAGAGAGCACTTGCGGAGGAGCAGGAGTGCAGCTCCCACCCGAGAGGGAAGCTGGGAAGTAGCTCCCACATTCAGCGCACACACCTGCACCTACCCAATCTGAGGGAACAAGCTCCCCAAGTGACATGTGCCTGTGTTTGGGGTATCACGTGCTCGGAGTGCCACACAAACAGATCTGCTTTTATTTGACAATATAAGTAAACTTTCAAAATAGATTTTTCTGACTCTCTTGACACCTGCCTGAGGAAAAAGGTTGAGACCTGGCAATCGGCTTTGAAGAAATCTGGATTCTCCATTTAATCTGGGAGAGACTCAACTGGTTTTGAAACATGAAGATAATGTGGCTGTTAAACAGACCACTAAGAAGTCACAGGATTGCCTTGGCACATTTGCCCTGTCACTTGTGCACAGAAATACTGAGCTTGGCAAAGGCACCTGCCTGAATTCTGCTCTTAATGTTCAGTAGCTGCTACAAGAGATGGGCTTAAACTTTCCTTCTCTCCTGCAGCCTCGCTTTCCAGTTTTTATCCTCCCTTCGCTCCTCCTGCGGCAAACTACCAAACAAATGTTGACAAGGTCAAGCTCTCAAGGGGTACTTTTCACTCAGAAAATGTATTTATTCAACCGGAGTCCCAAATGACAAATCTTTTAGTTAATGCTTTCCATCTTTCAGACTCTTCAGTACAATGTTCTGCACCAAACCTAGGCGGGCCCAGTCTGGCAAAGCCTTTCTTGTGTGAGTGGTTATTAAATGGAAGTTAACGAGAATAGTTATGTAAGAAAGAGCTTTCAGCCTAAGGCAAATTATTTTTTATCACTGTTTTTCAAGTTAAGTATATTCTGTAGGAGTTTGACAAACAAAAATCCCTTTTACAGAACTATTTCATCTAAGGAGAAGATTACAAGAGCTCCTCTTTTCTTCAGCTTACACGTGCCTAATACACATATGTTGTATTTTGTGCATGCCTAATGTATTTGGAACATGATTTCTGTTGTGATGAGAATCAAAAAAGAGTCAACATATTTTTTCAGTATTTTGAATTCAATTAGGACAGGGTAACAGTTTACCACAGTATTGGGCAGGGTCAGGAAATCAAAGCAACGACTCTTTACATGGTCTGCTGTCTTCCAGAAGTAAAGCAGGCATATGAAAAGCACAAGACTTCCTCATACACTTGGAAATAAGAAAGTTTTTGAAGAGGTGGATTTAAATTAGTAACTCGTGCATTTTTTCCGGTGTTTTAACACTTGTTTTCTTCTTTCTATGGGGATAATTCTTTCTGTAACTGATTTCTAGGTCTTTTCCGGCATTTTTCTTCTTTCCATAACAGTGACGGCTATTCAGTTTAAATATATGGTCCTAAGAGTATGCAGAGCTGAGAGAACGTAGTAAATATGTTAGTCATTTTACTCAATTTGAGTACTTTGTCATCTTTTTCTCTCTTACCCATTATCTTGTGTAGACCATTGCTATTTTCTTACATTTGGATGTCAAAGGACTGCATTTTCTATCTCAGACAGTATCATGTGTGTGCATTCAGATTTTTTTGGCCCCTCTTAAATGTGTTTTCCACTGTCCTGAGAGTGTAAGTACTGGGGAGAGGCTGCCTTGATCAACCACACTACTCTAACACAGACAGGAATCAATATGTTAAGGCAGCTTTTTCTTACCCTCTCTTCTTCACATGTAAATGTTTCTAGTCTCAGAGTGGAGTAGAAGGGTGTAACTTTTGCATAATCAGAGCCGTGTAAACTTTTCATAACAGTAGAAGAATTTGTTTAGCCTCACAGAGTATTAGGAACCAGCGATATATTTTCTGAGACCCACTCAGAGTATTAGCACTGTATGAACTGCTCTGCTAACAAAACACTACCATCCCAGACAGCATTGTGATAATTGAATATCACCTATGGCATCACTTGTTAGATTGCCTTTGAAAGTCAGGGGTGAGACTAGTGCTACTCTGTAGACACTTAGGAAGTTAAATTGAAAATTTAATTCTCAAAGTTATTCCCTCTCCTCTTCCTCTACGCTTTTCTAGTTTAAACACCTCTAAAGAAACATGGGAAACAGAAGCATTCAGAATGTTATGTGCATTTTGGTTTTACTGCTCCCACAGTAATGCAGCCTAATGCTCAGAAGCAGAACTTTCCATCCCAGTCTGGTAGAGATTTTAGAGAGATTTCTGTATTTGTCCTACTCATAACTACTTGTTATTTTATTGTGCTAAGTAGTGTACAGATGCCAAGAAAAAAAAAAAAGATCACTGCTTTACAATTTCTACATCTTTTTTGCCTCTGGTACCTGCCCAAGTTTTGTGATTGGTATAATGCTGATGGCAAGTTCACACGGTATTCCCTGGTGATCGTGATTTTGACTGAATCTTCCTCTTAGGTGTAATTAGGTTTGTCTGACTAGCTCGCTCAGTCCTACATGGGAGTAGATGGTATGGCATGGAGACAGTAGAAATTAAGAAATCTAAGTTGAGGTGTTTGGCACCACTGCAACCGAGTCTGTTGCCAACTGCTGCCAACAGACCTTTGCAGGTGACCTATTTAAGGGCATGTGTCCATTGCTTTCTATCCCGGAGTCTTGGTTCCCAGATGTGCATCTTACAAGTTTACTGCTTGTCATGACCATAATGATGGCAGACCTTGCTTTCCTTCTGGTGAAAACCCTGGGCATAGAGCGGAGAGGGAGCTGCAGAGCACATCAGCAGCACTCCTCAGGCGTGCGTGATCGGCATGCTAAGGCTTTCCCTCTGTGTAGGCAGGGTGTATGAGACTGACCATCTAGGGATGTTGCCGATGTTGTTCAGTCTCAGCACTGCTGCTTTTTGGCAACTAAGGACGACAGCTCTTACACTGAGTGTTGTCAGGCTTGCTCTGTCCCAAAGCTAAGGCTTTCACAGTCAGGAGAAGGAAGCACTTACTTCCTGAGCCATAGTAAGGGGATAATCTATTTTTGTCAGTAGTTCTGTAATGGCAGTTCATTCTTATTTGTGGGCATGTAATGTCCTCATGTACACGCCTTTGGATGGTATCCATAAATAAACCATTATTCATCATGAACCTTTGACTGTGTAGCTGGTTCATCAATACGTGATCTCTGGAAGAGCTTTCAAAATCTCTTAGTAACTTAAAGCTACTCTTAACAAGACATGCATGTACACACAAACACACATATCTCTGCCAGGGAGATATTTCTCAACTCCCTCCCCTCCTCCCCTTTGCATATGTGGAATTTTTCCCCCAAATTATTTTGGCCTAATGCCCAGGAGTCCACAACTGTCAAAGGCTCAATGGCATGTTTAAAATCTGAATGAAACAAGTCTTTATGCTGTTGGGAAGGAGAAAGTCACAGTTTTGGGGACACATGGCACTTGTGATTAATTCTATCTAGAGATACGGTCTTAAAATCATGAGTTTTGAATATTAAGAAAAGCTATACTGGGTTATAGTTAGTGATTTATTTTAATGCATTATTTCTGTTTTCCCTTTCACCTCTGAGGCGTTTAGAGGCAGATGTGCCATACTGTAGGAAAACAGAAAAAATAACAACGCTCCTGGTATTTTCATCATCTGTGCAGAAGATATAATGATGTTGTGTGTGGTGTTCATGCTCTATCGGCATTCGTTTCTGATGATCTTCATTGCTCTTGGCTTTTCAGTTCAGGGGTCTTGTGGTTAGCAAGATAATAGAGAGAAAGAATTTCCATTCTGCGTAACTTCAGCAGTATGGCTACAGTGTGTGGATAGGCCTTACTGTATAAATTACATCTCTTCCATCTTTAAGCACAAAGAGCAATGAAAAAGATTTATTTATAAACTGGATTATAAATATGCACAACATTTTTCAAGAAGGCAGCTCTTTTACCCGCTTAATTGGAAGTAAAGGGATAAAAATTAATAATTGAAATATGGATGACAATCCAGTGCAGATGGTGATTGTTTTCCTAAATGCCTTAACTAAGAAGTCAATTGTATGTTGAATTTTATACTATGAAGGCTTTCCTTGCAAGTGTCTGCATCTTGTGGCAGCTCTTTGTGCTACACGAAGAATGTTGTTGGGATGTTGGCCCATGGAACCCTTCTTAGAAATGCACTGGGAGCTATCCCAAAGTATTAATGAACAGTAAAACACTCTGAAGTCCCTACCTTGAAATTACAAGCATGCTGCACAGAGGTGATCTGTATGAATGGAACTGCCACTAAAGAAGTAACAGCCTTGTCAGTTCATTATATTTATTGAAATCTGCCTGTAGTGAAATAATCCTGGTTTCAATCCTGTATTAAACTGGGAAGGAAGGCTATGAAACTAACTTTTCATTAAAGATACTGTGAAGCAATGTTTTCCCCCATCCTCAGTTGTCTCTGTTTTAAAACCGGGGAGGAAAACCCAAGAAGTCTAAGTGTAGTAAAGGGACACTCACAAAGTGGAGTGGCTGTTCAAATCAAGTATCAGAACGCAAATATTGTCGTATGTCTGCTATGCCGGATGCACTTGGATACCTTTTGTTTTGTATATGAATTATTTTACAAGAGGCAATTTCAGAGGAATAAATATGAACAGTTTGTCTTTTCTCCTAAGAGCACACATTCTTTTTCCGACACCACGAGTACTTGCATTATCTAAGTTTTTGTTTGCTTTCTTACTGTTGGCCTGAACAGATATTTCACATAAGTACTAAATAATCCATCCTGCTCCAAATGTTCCTGCCATTGATGGTATGCTTTATTTATGTATTTATTAAATTATAATTTATTTATTTATTTATTTACAAAATATTTTAAATACTAGAAGTGTTTCAGTTGTAAGATTTTCTTCTCTTAAGTCAAAATTAATTTCAGTAAGTTCCTGTGACAATCTCTTAAATACATTAATGCATGTTACTTAGATATAGTTGAGGTATTTGCTGTGGCTGCTTACAAAACCTGTAACAGAAGTCACAGATGAATACAGGTCCTTGAAATCTGCTTTATGACTTATGAAAAAAATATATTTTTTTTGTATAAGAGTAATAAATACAAAGAAATGTGTGGCTGAGAGGGCTGCTGTTACATTTATTACAGTATTCCCCATTGCATCAGGCAAGGCAGAAGTTGTCCTTAGAGGATTTTGCAAAACCTATAAATAATTTGTGCCACTACAATTATAGTTTGTCTAGCCTGTTCATTTGTGTCTTTCCATGTGATATATCTATGTTCTTCAAATAAATCTGGGATGTATGCTCATCTGATAGTAATGGCTATACTCTTGACACTTTAGCTCACTGAGGGCTCAGTTCCTCAGTTTTTTCCCGCTGGTGTGTTTAGTCCCACATGCCTGGCCCTCATCTGCATTACAGCCTTCAGAAATTTGATGGCATTTGTATTTGGAAGACAAAAAATACCTAGGGCTAAGTATCTACAGCACGCAAAACCTGGAGCTGGAGTAAGATTTACAAAGCAGGTCAACACCCAGAAGCTCGGAGCTTTTAAACGTTTGGTCACTCTGTTTCATGTGTGTGAGAGCTGGGTGCTCTGCAAAGCAGGCCTTGACTAAGAAAGATGATCTCCTTCAAAAAATGTGACCCTGAAGGGCTTGGCAATATCTATTCCACTTATAGCGTAGGGCTTCAAATTCTTGAGTTGTCTGTTCTTGTGTCGGGAAACAGCCACTCCTACCCAAGGGAGCGTGGCCTGACAAAAAGGGCATTGAGATAATAAAAATAAAGTGCATTCCATGATCCATAAAGGGGCAGATAGAAATATTTCTAGCATAAATTAATGTTGGGTTTTGCTGGAAGAAATTCTGCTGTGGAAGGATATTAGATATTTACCTTGCTTTGCGTTACTTTTTCTCATCTGTTTTAGACCAAAGAATGAAGTTCACAAGTAGGAAAACATATATGTGTATATATATGTGTGTATGTATATACACATGGAATACAAGGCTATTATAATGCCTTCAGATTGAACCTGTAATTGACGAATAGAATATAATGAAATCATATTTGCCGTGTGACACACTTGCTATAATCTTCTTATAGAAGGTAAAATAACCCATCCTTCTTTCTCTCGGATCAATACCGTGCACATTCCAACACAAAGGATACCGCCGTGCCTGAATGAAGGCAGAATCTTTTGGCAGTTTATTATAAACACTATCACAATGAACACAATGATTTTTTTTCTTTCTGTGGGCTTTCACTATTAAACTGTAGTTATCTGGGTATCTGATATGCAGTCTAGATAAGTGAGAGAGACAACATCTGAAAAGCTCTTACCGGCATGCACGGACCTGCGATCCGTATGCAGTGATTTCAGATATATAAACAGAGAGTCTGGGCCAAATCCCGTTCTGATCTTCCCGAAGCACGACTTTGAATTGTCTCATATATCCACGTGGTTTTTATGTTTGTTCTAGAAATGAAAACATGACAGAATATAAACGTGATAGTATGAAACCGACCCACAAAAACCAGAATGTGTGGTTAAAATAACCAGGCCTCAGAGAGTAGGAAATAATGTGTTGCTATTACGTTACACAAAAACTAAGTGAAGAAAGGATGAATGAAGTTTCTAGAGCAAAAGGTGTTGGAGAGGGTATGTTCACATCAATGGCGAATGACTTCTGAGGCTACTATAGTTTTTGAGAGTAGGGGAGTATCTAATGGAGAAAATCTCTGATCATTCCTGTAGTTCCCAGTTTAGCTAATGCCTTTTTCAAAATGGTCTTAGTGCAGTAAACAGAAATATTAATTTAAGAGGCAAGTAGAAGTCAGCAGTTAAAACTATCCAGAAGATTGTCTGCAGCAAGAGCAGGCCAAGTAAAGGAAATGTGTAGGTGGCCTCCTTTTTGGAATAAATAAAAGTATGAACGTCTGTAAGTCTGAATGTAAAACAATTGTCTGGATCATGAGCATATTAATTGTGAGATTGTCTGGAGCATGAGCATATTAATTGTGCTAGCTTTTCCCAGCAATGGCAATAACTAAAGAAATGAATTCTTGTGATAAGTAAGGGTGTAAGTACATGTATTTACTCAGATCTTCTTTTCTCCCAGTTCCATTGTTTCTAGTGTGGTCTGCCACATTCTCAGAGAAAGAAACTTCAATTTATTCTACATTATCATCTGTGAGTGAACAGCCTAAAGCTGAAAATGCTTCCTTAAATATGAGATGAATTTACAGTATTTTGGTAATGGCCATCTCTGTCAGGGAAATGAGGCATATCAAATGCGTGCTCCCTCCCCCCCTCACCCATCGCGACATCTACAGTACGCTGTGACAAACTGTAAGCTCACAAGGACGTGGAACAACCTGGGTGATTTACCGCAGCCTAAGGCAGGCGTGGGAAATGCCTCCCACTTCACAGGCATGCTACAAACTGCCTCAGTGCAGAACAATTGATGCAATTGTATCGCTCGGCTGTTCAATTCAGCGTTTGGAGACTTCCTAATGATCCATTCCAAATGTTTTGGCCAGGCAACCCTTTTGTACAAGTAGGTGTATAACCCTGCGTGGCTTCCCATGTCGTGGCGTTACAGATAGCATTCTTGTGAGGCTGGTTTTGACTGAGTATCTAAAAACAAGCGGGAGCAGTAGTTTACCTCAACCATGAACTCACTTATGGGAATATTGGAGAAAGTATCTGAGCACAAGAAAGCATCTTAGATTAACAGAATGAATAATCAGAAAGGCTCGTCTCCCTAGTCACACATATGTGAGTCTCATGCTAATTGTGCAAATCTCTTAACATTTACCCATAAGTTCCTAAAGCTCTGATCTATAATTCATGACAACAACCTGATTTACAGCCAAGACCAGAAATTAACAGGATGGATCCTACTTTCATCTAACGCAACAGCAAAACTTGAACTGCCTTCACTGTAGTAGGACAAGACATTATTCCTCAAGATCCATCCGTATCTTCAGCACAAACCATTTTTCCTGTATTCTCTCCCAACATCATCTGATTCTAGCAGTGAACTGTAGCAGTGGTGACATCAGTGTAATAATAATAGTAGTTAAATATCATTATTTTAATAGGCCTGGGGCCTGCAATCATCCTACGTCCAGCACTCACAACCCTCCACTACAGCACCATTCCCAAAATTGACCTTTGGGTTGATTAATAAAGGATGCTGACTTTAGATTTGGAGCAGCAAAAAGTATAGTCAGGAGGAAGATCCTTTAGATCTTTTGTGATCTGATTGAAGCAGCATAGGACGTCTGTGCAGCTATGTTGTATATAAGAAAACAAGCTATAGAATTGTTCTGGGGAGATGCAGCAATTTGTTTTTCTGAAGAATTGTATTGTCCCCTTTGCCTTATGAAATAAGGACAAACAGCCCAAGGGAAATACTGTGTATAATACTATGAAGACTAAAGATATCCTTAGAAAAATACTAGCAAATGTAACTTGGAAAAGTGTTTCCTGGAAATTATTACACTAAATTAAAAATTGACCACTTTAATTTTTCTTCTAAAAAGAAATACTGACTGTGACACAGCAAAAGCCAGAGAAGTTGCATCAAATGCAAAAAAAAAAAAAATGAAGAAAAGAAAGAAATCCAAACCAGACTTTTTACTAAAATGTGTTAGAACTATAAGAGATTTAAATTTTGATGGTCTGATCAGATCTGTTAACATTCATTTCCCCCTCTCCAGAGTTTTATTGTTTAAATTCTTGGGAAATTGTTGCTTTGAAGTCAGCTGCACCTGATAAGCACCTATTTATTTTATATATATTCATGTTTTTATGTCTATAACTATGTGTGTCTTGATCTGGGAGAACTTCACTGACACTACTGCTTGCTCCAGAATGCCTGCACATCCCAAATCCTGTAGCAGAAGCCTTCCATGGTACTCATCCTGATACCTTCTCTTGCTATCCTTTTAAAATTAATCAGTCATTTCTTAAACTTCTATCAGTTGTTTGTTTCTCCTATCCTGAATAACATAGTGTCAATATGAGCTGTCCCTTTTATGGAAAAGATTTACCAAATGAATACAATTTTATCTGGGGAGGTGACTGTCCTCTCCAGGATGAATTCCTACAAACAGCCTACAGTTTTTAGACTGGGAAATGAAAACAAACCAATCTAGTGCTAACAGTCCAATCAAAAGAATTCTCTCTAAGTTCTGGGGAAGTTCTGGGGCTGAGTTTGAATGAAATTCTTTCAACAGTCCTTGTCCGTTCTGTTCATTGCACCTTGTCTCAACAAGTCCATCTGCACAGATTTAGATGCAGAATTCAAATCTTGTTGTAAGCAGAAACAGCAGCATGTTGCTTTCTGATTTCAGACATGTATTATTTGAACTTTTTATCCTGGAACCAAATTACTAAGTTGAGAGCAAGGTTTGCTCTTTCTGTCCCAATGTGGGGTAACACTCCTCTGTTCGAATAATGAGTCCAACTGAAACTGGGTAGCACGTGAGAAAATTTGCCAGCTCACTGCAACATGAGAACAGGGATATTTTCTCCCATTAGCTAATCAGACATACTTAAATTGTCTAGCAGGGATAACTTCCTTTGTAAAGAAAGGATATTTCCGTACCCCCAGCCCAGAAAATTCTAAAGGGAACTATCAGTGCTTACCTACCATGTGTTACAGTATGTGTTAAGGTGTAATACGGGTACACCTTAATGGTGTAGGAAGGGCAAGATAGCAAAATATGAAAATGAGCAGATAAGTGGTTTGAAAGGAAGTTAGTGTATAACCTGTCCTGATTCCGATTATACTGAGGTACAAACCTCTAGTAATTAGAAAAAAAAATTAAAAGCCTGGCTATTTTATGGAAAATGCAGAGAAGCTTATTGCCAGGGATGTGGAATCTACCTTGACAGTAGGGATCGCAGAGCATTCTCCACCTTACTAATACGGATTGCAATTGCCTAAAAGAGATTATAGGTTATAGAGCCATAGAACAGGTTGGGTTGGAAGTGACCTTTAAAGACCATTTAGTCCAACCCCCGGACATGGGCAGGATCATTTTCCACTAGATCAGGCTGCTCAAAGCCCCATCCAACCTGGCCTTGAACACTCCAGGAATGGGGCAGCCACAGCTTCTCTGGGCAGCCTGTGCCAGGGCCTCACTGCCCCTCATAAAACTTCTCTTCCTTACGTCTAACCTAAATCAACCTGCTTTTAGTTTAAAATCATTACCCCTTGTCCTGTCACTACAGGCCCTAGTAAAAAGTCTCTCTCTGTATCTTTCATATAAGCCCCTTTTATATATTAAACACCCCAGTAAGGTCTTCCTGAAGCCTTATCTTCTCCAGGATGAATAAGGCCAACTCTCTCAGCCTGTCTTCACATGAGTGGTACTCCAGGCCTTTGACCATTTTTCTGTCCCTCCTCTGGACCCACTCAAACCAGCTCCATGTCTCTCCTGTGCTGGGGACCTCAAAGCTGGACACTTTACTCCAAAGAACAGGCACATCAGGTCTGGCAGCCCCTGAAGATGGCTAGCTGTGTGTGTGCTCCTCTTGCTTCAGAAAATCTGAAGTTCTCACACTTGGCAGTACAGTTTGTAGATCAACCCCTCCAGGTCTGTACTATGAGCCTCTGACAAATTGAGGTTTAACTCATGTATCTGGTTACAAGGGAATATAATTTCAGCCTGAACTGTGTAACAGCAGGGCCAGCTATAGTTGGGATCCATTTTGGGTGGTACGGCCACCTCTGTACTGAGAGACCATTGCAGGTTGGAATCAGTGCAGGGAACAGGTTTGGAGAATGTCAGCATCATCATCCCCATTTTAGATCTTAGGAACAGTTATCTCAGGTTGCAAGGCTCACGTACTGAATCAAGGCTAGGAACTGAATTAAGGTCTTAAGGCCCATTCAGCTGTCTTTAACAACAACAGCAAAAAGTAGTATTGTTGTAGCTGTGAAGCCAAGAAAGGGGTTTACATGCCAAAAAACTTGTGGTTTTGGTTTTTCACCCCTATTAACTGCTGGTATATTCGTGCCAATCAGTCTTGCCTTGCCAACAACAAACTTCTTCATTCTCCAGAAGTTATCTTTTTTCAAGACTCTGTCTTTTAGCATTTCTAATATGAAGTGCATTTCAGGAAAGCAGCAATTGATGCTCCTGTAATGATTCTGTGCCCTGTCTCAGCCTTGGGGATCACCATAGTAGGGAGCTGGCTGAAGCAAACCCCGTCTCATTTTCATATAGCTGTGGGTGTAAAATCTGTGCTGCTTTCACGATTAAAAAAAAAAAAGACAACAGCCCAGTAGAAATAGAAACCCAGTGGCCAAGAATTTTGGGGCAGCAGGTCTAAAAGGCAAGCTTTCCGAGTTTGTTCTGAAGCTTGCAGGTACATAAACTCGCCTGCTATGTGGGTGTCCTGCTGCAAGTGCTCTATTTTTGCTTTTGTCTCATCTGTGGCCTTCTTAAGTTGCTGAGGTTTTAACAGTATTCAAAGCATTCTGATTAATGCCTTTTTATATTATATCTAATATCCGCTCTTGATGATTTCCCCATCTGATATGAAGCAATTTATTTAAAGAACCCTTGGACTGAAAAGGCCATTTAGCCTGGATTCAAAGTTAAATTGACTGAAACACCTACGCAAGTATTCTTCTTGCAGAAGGGCAAATGGGATCACTGAAAAAACTCTGCTGTTTCCAAAACTGCAATGAAGCTCCTCCCCTCCCCACACACCTCTCTTGAGCTTCATGTAAGACATGACACATGTCATCTAAGTTACACGCCTCTGGCTGGGTGTTCATAGCATCCACTGTGGATGCTATCGCCATTCATGAAAGCCTAAATGGATATGTCATATCTTTCTTTGCCAGCAGTAAGACTTTTTCAGCGCTTCTTAAAAAGAACAAGGACAGGGAAAATAGAGTGAAGAGAATTGTGTTGTTTACAACTACCAGATTAGCAGTTTTAGTTGTAATGAGCTGGCTGGTGGAGCTGTTAAATGTAGCAGACCTTTTGGAAACTGTATTGTATGGTAGAGTTTATAGTAAACTGTAATATGAATAAACAGCTAGAGGTTATGTGAGCTTAAAACAAGTAGATTGGATGCTATATTATCTGAGCAGAACCCTGACTCAAGGAAGACTAAGACCAGGTTTTCTCTCTGATTTGATTGTTTTGCATAGACAGGGTCTGTGTATTCACAAGAGGCATTTACAAATGTGTCAGACATCCTACAGCCCTTTGTACTGGGGCAATGTCATATCTGGAGACCAGAGGTGGGGGGCTCAGCTTTCAGGTATGCACATGTTTTGCCCGCTTTAACATTTGCAGAGTTTAACAGGGTAAGATGTGAGTTTTAGAGAAGTTACATGCTTCTGAAACACACCTGACATTTTAAGTTCTTGAACTTTAGCAGGGGAAGATCTTTTTTTAAAAAAAAACCCTACACTGTTCTTTTTCACATTGAAACAAGTCAATAAAACTGAACTCTGCATTTTAATTCACACTTTAAATGTAAACTTCTTTTAATCCATAGGATAAATTAGCTGCACTACATTAAACTTCAGAGACACCTTTTGCACACCTTTATACTTCTGCAAAACTGTCTGCTAGTTGTTTCTAAACTAGAATATTGACGATTTGACTTCATTCTTCATCCTTAATTTCATCACAAGGCAGAATACTGCCAACCCTCTGCAATGCTAACACCTTTAGCAAGCATTGATTGAGAAAAGCCAAGGGAAGGTAGTGTCTTTCCTCACCTCATATTTGTCTTTTTGCATGCAATGATTATAAACCCTGCAAATCCAGACAAATTAGAAGCAATAGTAATGCCACTAGCAAAGTATTTAAAAATAAAAATATAGTTAGAAGGTCTGCAATGTATGCAGAAGTGCAATGAAGAGGCAAATATCAGTGAGTTTTAATGAAGTATCTGCATCTGTTTAACTATTTGTAGTTTCAGTATGGTGGTATTTAATTTATTTTTGGGATGCATTGTTGCTTTATAATCAAGGACAGAAAACTTCAGTCTCTAGATGTTAAGTATCTTGCCCATTGAGATTATTAAGAGTGTTAAGTATCTTGCCCATTGAGATTATTAAGAGTCCTCTTGCAATGACTGTAGAGGTAGAGAAGGCCGCCTGTCACCTCAGAAGACAACTCCTGTCATCTGGCCTTGTTCTGCTCGCTGTAGAGGCAGCCTGAAAGGCAAACCACACCTGGTACCTAATGTAGGCAGCTGAAGCTCGTGGGATAATGCCAGCCTTAATACCCTGTAGACTTCTACAGGCCCAAATCTCCCAAATGGCCAAGAGAGTTGAGAATACGTGTCTCCTTTCTTAAAGAATACAGCATAATGGCAGATCTTTGGTTCAGCACTGGGAATTCCTCACAGAGATGTTACTTTCTTTGGACATTTTTTGCATCTGTCACTACATATAAATCAGTTATTCTGAAGTGATTCCACATGTGACTAAACTCCATTCTAAGCCTCCTAGCCTACGCTTAGGTTCCGTTTGGTCCGGAATGGACGTCCTCCTTCCTGTTCAAAGTCAGTAGCCTCCTACAAGGGTTGTGCCTTACCTTTTGCTATTAGGTGACAGAAATACCAGCTTCTCTTTTTGTGCTCTTTTTCAAGCTATTCCAAGTGCTAGTCACTGCTGCGTGCGTGGGGTTTTTTATGAACACAGGGGGATGTTTATGAAGTGGTTGTGTATCAGATGTGCTTTAAGGGAAACTTGAGACAAATCTTCTCAACTTTTCTTAACACTGTTCTTAAAGGCCAGGTGTTGAAAAGGTTTGAAAAATGTATCTGCCATGCTCAGAATCTAAGAATTTACATACAATCCATTTTATACACGCAAGTAGTTTGCTGAATGCAGGAAGACTAATGGCAGCTGCTTTGTAGGACTAGTGCCCTGGCCTGGATTCTTTCTGCTTCAGGAAGATTAGATTTGGGAACTAAATTAAAGTACCAGATTACGAGTTTGCTCAGACTCGTCTTCTAGCACAGCCAGGCAGAGATGATGTGAATGCTCATCAGGAGGTGCCCCTTTTTCATCAGTGCTTACATGAACAGCTCAGAAAATTAGATGTCTGGATACCTAAATTTAGGTGGGATAAATTAGATACCTGAATTTATCTGATACTGTTATGATAAAAAAGATACAGCATCCCTAATGAATGTTCAAGCAGCGCAAGCATGGGATGAAGACAAGGGTCAGCCACAATCACTAATGACTCTACCTAACAAACAGCAGGAGCGCTGAGTTCTCCCCTGTGTTACTTTGCTCTTGTTCATCCCTTTCTGTCCGCAGGGGGAGTGAGGCTGCTTTAACTGGCCTTTGATGGAAGCAGACCAAGGGATGGCTACTTGGGGTGGTTGGATCACAGGCCTGTGCGGAGTCAAAGTAAAGGATGGCGAGAGCATGCAGATGCTCCAGAAAAGAGCAATCCACTTTACTATTTTACCTCCACCCAAAAAAGAAAATATTCCTTTCACTGAATAAATGCCCAATGGTGATTCCTGATTTCCTTTCTCTGCTGGAAAAGGATTTTGCTGAATTACTGTATGAGTTTGATCTTCCTCATCTGTAGCTATTTTGGGAGCCATATGGAAGTTGGAGATCAATGCCTTCAGATATCTTCCTTCCCTGAGTAAAAATGCTGAGAACAATGACCATTCAAAGAGAGGCGTAATCCAGGGATTTTTGTAGTCTACCAGACCTTTTACTCTGGACACACTCTTTCCCAAAGCGTAGTTCAGTTCAGTGCCTGTATGTAATTTGTAGCACACAACTGTTTTTTAGGCCTGATATTTACTGTAGGTTTGCTTTCAGGGCATGAAATTTGGTGGCTGGAGCCTGATCTGACTTAAAATGATGCAGTCCCTGATTTTTTTCAGTTGCTAATTCCCAGCCTGTTTTTAAAATTGCGCACTCTTCATATTATTAGTTAGATAATTTTACTCCCAATTGCTTTTTTATCTTGGCATTTTAGGTGAAGAAGTATGAAGAGAGATGGCTTTTTTTTTTTCTTTTCCTGGCGTGGTCTGCATTTTATGTCTCCGTCAAGTGCTTTTCTAAAGCTGTTTTTCCCAGACTGTGTGTTTTGCATGGGTGGGACAGTGGGTTATTGTTAGCCTGTTAGACACAACTCGGTTTGAATACCCTTCAGTAGTTTGTGAGGCAAGTCAGCTCTATTTGCATTTGTTCCAGTCACAAAGGTTTATAGGTCAGCAAAGGCTGGCTGGAAAAATTCAACATGCCAATGCACTATTCTTCTATGGTTGTCAGGAATTCAAACGTGCTGGTTTTTATATTTCTTCTTGGTCATGAATATATGATAGCACAGTCTGAAGTCGCTTTGTTTCTTTGGAGCTTGGTACCAGCTGGGACTAAGATGGAGGACGTGACTTGATGCCAGCTTTCCCCCCCCAACCCCCCTCCTTCATTTGCCCATACTAATCAGCAGCAAATCAAATGTCAGTACATCTGGAGGCAGTGAGAGGGCAGTGCTCACCAGTGCACTGTAGCGCTGCTATTTTTTTTCTCTTCTGTGAAAAAGAGTCCAGCTGAATAAAAGATGACATTTGTCCTTTCATTGAAAATATTGCATTAGCTTAAGCTCCCTCCTGGTTTGGGTTTTCTTTTTTTCCCCTGGTTTTATTTAGGTACATTTGGGTTGCATCCTGAAATGTTTCCTGCTTAGCTACATGCAAGGACTATGTGGAGATCTTCATTTGTGCTTGAACTGACAAAGAATAGGCATCTTTTAGGTTTCAGGACTTCAGGGGCCATTCGTGTAGCTGTAGTGGTCACATGTAAAGATAATAAATAAAAACAATTTGAGATATCCCTGGCAGCCTGGTCTTTTGACAACTTGCATGCAAAGCTTAAAATATATTTTTTTAAAAAGTAAAAAAAAAAAAAAAATCTTCCTCAAAGAAAAGCATTTCCTTAGCTTTGTTTTTCACCTACCAGTTTTACAAGAGCTTTGGCCTTTTGCAGTTCCTCAAATGAGAGATATAGATTTATCCAGTGTAATTTGATTCCTTCCAAACTGCATTTTGAATTTTAAATGGTGTGTCTGAATACATTGCGAGGACACTATCGCAGGTTTGTTAGAGGCTGACATCTCATTTCCAGGCGAGCTTGTTGCAGCCCCATTGCTCTGAAACCAGGGAGCCCTTCTTGAGTTTATTTAAAACTCAGTCCCTAAGATTGTTTGCCTTTATAGTGGTGTCTTGAGCTCTGAGATTTTTCTTAGAGAAGTAATAAAAATGTGCCAGATCTCCTGTTAATACGCTCACTGAAATGCAAGCAGTGACCTTGCTTGGTCTGTTTTACAGAGACTTTCTGCAAAATATGGACTGCTTTGAGTGAAAGGGCGGCATAGGCAAGGAAGGGTGCATCTGTGAACTAGAGAGGCAGCAGCTAAACCTCATATTGATGCCTCCATTTGAAGCAGCCAGGGAGACCCGTTTACTTTTGAATGCACGACTCGCTGCCAAGTTGGCACCATCTTTCATGTTTATAGATTTAAATTCAGCACATGGCTTTAACTCTTCAGCTGCACTAGCTGCAAACAATTACCCCAAAACAAATGCTTAGGTATAATCAGTTCATTGTCTTACCCATGCCAAGTTGCATCTGACCCTTTAGGAATACGGTTGAGAACGTTATTTTAAAATGCCATATTGGCTACCACGCAGGCAAAGAGCGAAAGCTTGTTTTAAATGGAAATGTTTACAAATACCAAACCTTGCTGCGAAAAAGCACCCCGTAAAATAAACATTTAAAGGATTGTGTGATGTATTAATGGGAAGATACGGTGTTTGACAGATGAATCGCTGTAACAGATTCCCCAGTTAGAATAATAGTAATAAGCACGACACTAATGTTGTTTATGAACCTCCCCTCCTAGCCTACACAACTACTAACCTGCTGCAAATGATGTAAGTGTCAGGAGTTGGAAATTCATCTGGGAAGAATGTTTCATAATTTGGGGTGGGGTTTTTTTTCTTACTTTTATTTTTAACTCTTAAAAAATCAGTTCAGTCACAAGATTGCTTTAGTAAATAAATACCTCAGTCGGTTTTGACTATTTTAGTTGGCAAAACATTTTACAACACATAGAAATTAATTTTTTCAAACACAACCACTATTGATTTATTTAGAATGTTTTCAGCAATTAGATACATAATGCCTTGTGGCTTTAATCATTAGTAAAGAGGCAGTAATAAGCTAGCTGCAAATGTAGTCATGCTCTGAAATCAAATTTGAACCTCAGCTTCAGAATGGACAAATAAACATTTAATACAGTGACGTGGGTGACTCCACAGCGAAAGCGCCGGCTGAATCTCATCAGCTCCGGTCACTGCTAAGGTTTGGCTATGGACAAAGGAACAAGTAAATGCAATTCTGAAGTTTTTATCTGCAGCCCTTTATCCTGATCAAACATTTCTCCTAACTTGCTCACATGCTTCCTACTACGAGTACTTTAATTATGGCTCTGTCGGTTACATGGGTAGTATGTTTGTTACTAGCTGTGTCAAATCATATTGTAATTATAACAGTGGCTGGGGTTTTTGTTGTTGTTGCTACACTTACCTTTTTTTTCCCCCAACAACTTGCAAGGCATAAAGCACTTTGGATGTGACAGAACAGTTATTTCATTCAGTAATTATTTCATTTAGCGTTAACTTCTGGATGCATGCAAGTAGTGACCTATCTGTGAAGCGTTCAGTGTAAGCAGAGGGTAATTTGATAAGGCAGAAAGCACGTCTGCACAGTCATATATCCTTTCTGTGGTTTTAAATATTTTCATAATCACGGATGCAACTGAGCACGTGGGAAGCCCAGGTAGCTAGCCCTGAAAACAGACGGAGATCAACGAAACATCCAGGCTGCATTACAAACATGTAAATAGATTCTGATTTTAGATTAAGAAGAATTTCTCTTGTATTTTCCTCTCAAATCTGCTAAGCTTACTGACAGTATAAACTTTGAGAGGAGCTTTCTTTTTTGGCAGTTATTTTACACTTAAAACTCAGCAGTTCTTTCACAGTGCATTAGATTTACCATATTAATCATTTCTTGGCATTATTGTTTTAATTCACGCGTGCGTGTGTGTGCGTGTGTGTACACTCACATATGTGCTCTTTGCTGTTCCTGGAATTTTAAGGAGGTGAGAAGCACACAGAAGGAACAGCTTTATATTCTGCAATGGTTTGCTCACTTAGAACAGAGATTTGTGTTTGTAAGAATACACGCTGCTTTCTGACCTAGTGTGAAAGGCACTTTATTTCTCCAAATTCGAATGTAGGAGAAGCTGGTGTTACGGTAGCTCAGGCTTTTTATTCAGGTGGGTGTTCCTGTCAGCTCCTAAACCCCTTGGATGACTCAGAAGTGAAAGGAAAAGTTGCAAGGAGTTTGGAGGCTGTTGAGTATCCTGGACTATCCCAGGCTGCTTGAGGGCTGCAGCCCCTACCAGGAGAAGGATTTGTTTGTTTGTTTGTCTGTTTATGGGTTTGGTTGTGAATAGGGGAGGGAAAAGACAGAAATTGCTTGTTGATGTTTGTGAGCCACAGAAAAGGAGCAAGAAGGCTACTGATGGATCACAGTAATTTTGGATGAAGGCAAATCCTTTAATTAAGTGTGTGCAGGATGAGGATACTGCAGAGATCCTGTGGTTAAAGCTCTTGCGAGCTTTCAGTTTCCCAGAGAGAAAAATTAAAAAGTCTTAATAAATCAACCTTTGAGAGTAGCTGTATTTTAAAGTGGGAAAAGTAGAGGAGATGGGATTGTCTTATCTGGTCCTTTGGTTTTCTTTTTTCTTTTTCTTTTTTTTAATCTTTAGGAATCTCTCACTTTGGGTGTTTGTTTTTTTCCTCTCCCCTTAGCTCAGCAATGGGATTGATGGCTGTGTTTGGACTCCAGAAATATGCACACCCTTGCCTTGAAGAGGTAGGATGCTTTTGATATTTTACCATTAGAACAAATGGCTATTTTCCTCATTGAGTTATTATGCAATTTATAGACGTGAAGAAAAGCCAGCAAATATGACAAGTGTTTACATGTCCTGATACTGCCAACAGCCCACTGAGCTTCATTTTCTCCAGACATGTTGCCCCTCTCTCAGGAGAGGCCCTCATCCCCACCGCAGCTTGTCCTTCTTCCTCAGCTTATGTATGCCACCCCTCCCCAGTTTCCCTACAGAGCTGTGACAGCCTGTCATTGTCTACCACTCCGAGTATTGCAGTGGCGGTTTGCTCACATGGATGTTGATTGATCCCAAGATCTCTTTTTTCCCCCTCTGTTCTCTGTGTTTTCTCCCCAACTCAAATCCAAACTGGAACAGAATGGGTCCCGACCAGGAACTAGACTCTGCAAAGGCTGGTCATTGCTAGAATTTGACTTTTTGGTGGTGGATGGTAGAGGAGCTAATGACAGATTTTAGCTGTCAATTCTAAAGACAGAAGAATTGTCAGTAAAATCTCATCTTCTCCATTCACCTCTTGCTATGACTAAGGCACAGTGGGAAACTTAAAGGACAAATTCGGTTGACAAACAGAACTTGGATCCCTGCAAAGGAGACATATTCTCCTCCTGTCAGATCTTTGAAAGATCAGAAAAAACTTCTTGCTCTGATTAATTTTAGTGTACCCTCTTAACATCCCCTGCTTCGGGACACACTGAAAGTAATCCTCTTCCCTCACACACAGAATATTATGTTGAACAAGCATCGAGCATGCCTGACGTTAATGAAGATTCTGGTTTTAGTGGTGAACATGTTTCATTATGAAAAGTTTTGGTTATGCTTTCTGTGCATGTGCGCCTCGGCACAAAAATGTACTGTACATGTTACCCCCTGCACTATTATTTAATCTTAGTAATTTTTCATTAATTCATTAAATTAGGAAATACTCTGGAACACTTTTGCTCTCACTGAATTCAAATGCTCAAGAAAGTAGACGCTGAATTTAGATTTTTGCAATTAAAGTTTTTAAGAACTTTATAAATTAAAAGAAACAAATAAGTTTAAAATGGAATTAATTTTAGAAAGCATTAATCTCAATTTTTGGCAGTCTAAAACCTAAACTTTTGTAGAATTTTTCATGGTATTTTACTGCTTGGTCCACATCTGCTTGGCCCACTTGCATAATGAAATGCAATCTCTAAGTAGATAGACTACACAACTCAACATTACTTTAAATATATTTAATTATATTAAAGCAATAATCATGGCACTGCTTGATCATCCTTTTTTATTTCAGCTACATGTAGTAAGCATATTACTTGTGCAGACAAGCAAGGGTTCTGTGAGGAATTGGTGTGGAGAAGAGTCAGTCTCCTTTTCATTGCCCATATGCGAGACTTCCGTTTGTTTGTCCATTTTGATGTTCAAGTTCAAAGCTTATACAAGAACGGTTAAATCTGAAAAGGGGCATCTTGATTTACCTGGCCACGACAGAGGTAGTGAAGGGAAGCACAGGAGCCCTGAGCCTGGCCCATATACAAAATGTCTCCCTTGCTAATGTTATCGCTGTGCAGTATTTCCCACCAAATTTCCTCCTGTAGGAGGGAAAAGTGTCTCATACCTAAATAGCAACACCACAGTTAAGTATAATAAGCTTTAATTGTGAAGATGGTCCTTCTGTCCCCGTGCACTGTTTTTGTAGCAGTCAGATCGGAATGGGGACAGGGTCGAGTGTGAGAGCTGGAAGCCACAGAGGAGGGGATGGGATGATGTACCAAGGCTCAGTCCATGGTGAGGCCTGAGAGAAGAACCCAGGTAGAAACGTGGTTAGGCAGAGGGGGAAAAGTGGTTGCTTTCCTTGTATCAGCCTGAACCCTCCTTGTCCTTCCTGTTGTCACCAGGTTAATACCAGCTTCACTGCTTTTAACTGGCCTGTGAGAATACGCAAACATGGGCTGAGAATGATTAAATAAGAACGTGGTGGTGAAGGAGGCTGAAAAGTCACTGAGGCCATTGTCAGCCTTATAAAATCCATTTCTTTTTCTTACAAAAAAGAGGGATTTGCACTTGTTGCATTTAGCAGGCTTGCACTTCCCAGACGTGAAACCGAGTTAGGTATTGTATATAGTACCTCTGGGATTTTGTTTGACATAACCAAAGGATTTTCACTTTACGGGGAATGTTGGCCTGGAATGTGGCCAGTTCTGACCGCTTTGTGTAAATTTTGGGTGTCTGCGAAAGGGAAGATGCAATGCTTGGTTGGGGCTCCTTCTGGCATGCCTCGCTTCCCTTGGTGGGGTCAGAGTGCTGTTGCTGGAGGGAAAGCTCTAGCTATCTGCTTCTTATGATTTGGAGAGGCTATTAAAAGAATAATTGCCATTAAAGATTAATACTGTGTTTTAATTACTTTAATGATGGTGAGTCTAATCCTGCAACCATTTTCTTTCTTTGTGTGTCTGCATGCATTGCTAGAAAATCTTAAATTGCACAAGAGATGTAGGTGAGCTGAACAGTTTGTTCTCAAAGGCATTTTGTAATGCTTTGCCTAAAAAAGTACACTTCTAAGCAAAGCAAAAATGAACACAGGAAGCCTATAACCAAATGTAGTTAGCTCTTTTCTGCTGAATGCAATTTTTTATGTATAAATGACATGCTATATGCATGCCATAGATCTATTCTGTACTATCCTGTCTAGCAGTATGGCGATATCAGCTGGATAAACTGCTTTTTGTGTATTTTTATCATTAATCCAGCTCCTTCATGACTTTCTCTAATGCAGAATTCTCTGTTACCTCGGAAAGGCAGAAATCTAACAGAAAAATCAAGAGCCACCACAAATACGTTTTATTACCTAAATAAAGAGATACCTAAATAAAGACCGGCAGTATTTAGTCTCAGATCAGTGGCACAGTTTTAGGGTCTGATAATTTGGCAGAATAGAAACAGGGAATTTTTTTTGTCAAGTGGCACTCACTTGAGTGCAAATTACGACTTCAAGCTATAAAAGTCTCGAGATAGCAGACTTTGGAAAATTACAGCATTCCATCGTGTAAGAAACATTTACAGTATTTTTAGGGAGTTTAACACCTACTAGCACTCTGATCGTGGGCCGGCAAAACTTTTGGTAACTAAAGTAACTGGTTTTAAAATGCAGAGGCTTACAAGTAGCACCCAGTAAAAACGATGAATGCCCTTAAACCAAGTTTCTTTCTGCATGTTAGGAAGATAGGGCTCAATGTTAGATTGTATCAGCATTTCTGAAATTGGCTATGCCACAAATCTCTTGTCATTAACTATGCCGTGGTTTTAAGCATCTGAAAGATTATTTCACAGGTATACCTCTTGCTGATAGTCAGTGAGGGCCAGTTGGCCGGAGCCCCCCAGTTATACACCTGAATTTCCCCTGCTTAATGTGCATTCCTGGTGTTGGTAGGGGAAAACTCTAAGGACTGTGTGATTCTGTTTCTGCAAGGAAGTTCCTTGCCTGCCTCTACAGCACAGCGCTTTAACCTGACGCAGTTCCTGATTGCAGGGAAATGCTGTATAATTGCACAGCATCGGCTGATGATAGATGCTATCATGCTTCACTCTGGCATGTCAGATGTCCAAACATTTGCCTGAGTAATATTGTTAAAGATTCTATTGTTATCATAGTTTATTCGTTACTTGAAAGGATTTTAAAACAGAAAGATGAACTCACTTGCTAACTGCTAACACATTCGCTGAATGCTTCTGAATAGCTGCTGGCTACTGTCTTTGCATCTAACAATATACTGGAGTTCAGGCCAAATCCCCACCGACTGGATTGGAAATGTTGGTACTACAAACCTTTGTGGGTTTATAAAGGTAATCTTTGTAGAAGTGAGCTGAACACTGTTGATGGGGAGCTCTGGACTTTGCAGCCTTCCAAAAGCAGAAGATGCTCCAGTGTCATTTGATAGATGATGCAAACATATTGACCCCCTGAATGAAAAGCTGTGTTTCTGGTGGTATGCTTTTAGCCTTCCAGCATGCCTTAAACCTCGTGTATCTTGGCAACCTTGTGTATCTTGGCTACCTTCTGCCTTCCAACCAGTAGTGGGCAGGGAGGACTTGGAGCCACTAAGCCTCTTCAGAGGCAATGTGTGATGGGTACTCCACCAGGCTGCTCTGCAAAAGCTCCACATGCAGGTTGCCATCCTTCAGCATGTTTGAGTTCTGCTTAGCAAAAGACAGGTGGAAAATGAGGAAAAAATGACTCAACTCAAGAGGCATCTAGGTATTAACCAGAGATGACTTAAGAACAAGTATGAGCTTGCATTCCAGAACCACATGCTCTGCTCTTCCACACCAGATGACTGAACTGAATGACATCTTGCGCCCCAACACTGTCTTTCTCCAGCAAGGTAACCAAACTACATCAAACCTGCCCTCACAGTGGTATTTGCCTCCAAGCCTGTCCGTGCACAGGCCAGGTCCCAGGCTGATGTAAAACAATCTTATCCTATTTGAGTTACAGGCTTGCACCAGCCAAAAAGGGGATCTCCCTTGAAGTCTGGGAAGAGAGGCACAGGGAAGCTGTTTGCTGTAGTTTGCTTCATAGGGGTTTTGCTTTGTCGGTTCAGTAGCCCTTCCCTTCGCAGCTGAACAAATGTTTCATTGTGCAAAATCCTGAGCCCTTTCAAGTCCTGAGGAGTAAGGCCATCAACCCGAGAGGGGAGTCGGGCCTGTGAGAGTTACATACTGACATGCATTTGCTTCATAATCCCGCTGGCAACCTTCAAGTATTCTTCTGAGCCTCAGCAGATAAAAATGGTCTGCGTGGTGTCCTCTAAGGGCAGCTACTTCTGGGTGAGTGTTTGGACTGTTTTGGCAGGAGGCCTCCTCACAGAGAGCTCTGTGCCAGCACCTCTCTCTCTTCCCTCTGCTAGGAAGCCTGAGCTTTCACACCCCCGCTCCCTGGCGCTGGCGTGGTGCAGCGGAGGGAAAGGAGCGATTTCTCAAGTGCTGCTTAAGCCATTTAGCTCGCTTCAGGTGAAAGAAAACATCTCCAACAACATCCATACACCACGCGGTAGCTAGTATTGAGGGGGGTGGGGGGAGAGAGGGAGAGGGAGAGAGAGAATCCCAGGGAGGCTTATGGTAGAAGAGGAAGCTACCCGAAACTCCCATGTGAGTCACGCACTCATCATTTACATCAGGGTTTTTCATGTGTTTTACTGGGGAGGGTGCTGGGGGGAATGGAAAATGCTTGAGAGCCCCTTTTTTTTTTAATTTTAGATTTCTTCATGCCTGTTTTTTTTCGCCATGTATAACTCTCCACCTTTTTGTAATAAAGCCTACATGAAGAGCAGATCAGATGAAAAAGTGATTACACCCTGTTGTAATGTTGAAAATATGCTTGTTCAGCTAAACATGTTTTGAAATACTGGCAAAAAAGCAGCCTGCTAAGTTCAGGCTGGAAGCAGTTTACATAGTTTCTGAGACTATTTCCTCTACTGTTCAATATATCAAGAACTCATAGTGCTGCGGCAACTAGTATTTTTCTGCCTCTACAGTCTGTCTTGAGGACAAAAGCCATTGTTTCACAGTAATATGAACTTGCTCCCCATCTCCAAGTCTAAAAAATAACCGAGCAATAATGGGATTATATTTTGTAAACAAACCTTGTGCGTGGATTTTTTTTTTGAATCTTAAGTTTTTCTATTTAAAAATTGATGAACTCAATATGGTGAGTGTACTAAACACAAATACCAAACTAAAGTATTTCCTTCTTGTCTTTTTTTTTTTTAATTTTTTGCAGTTACCAGCATAAGAAAACATATTTTTAAAGAATTTTATCTTTTAAATAATTTTATGGCAGAAAATCCCTATTGAGATTTCCCATTAAAAAAAAAATAATCTTGCACTAACTCAGAATTCAGGGGGAAATTTCAGGCTAACCTATTGAATGTATTTGAAAGAAAAAGTGTTTAATTTAGTAACGTGCTGATTCTAGAGTGTTTTTCTTTAACTAATACTTAATTGTTTGTAGCATCAGTTAACTAGTCTGAACTGCAGAGGAATACCCTTAAAATGTTATTTCTTCAACTAAAAATTGAAATAGTACATTAGGAACGTGGAATATTTTTATTTCTTTTGCAGAAAGGGCCCTTGGCCTAAAGGTTTGACAGGCAAAGTCTTTGTCTTTGCTCAGCACACAACCCAGTCAGGCCCACAGTTACTGTATGTACTGCAAGATAAAAGCTGAGTAATTCTGGTAACTTCAAGCTGCACAGTATAGGGCAGTTTCTTTTAAACCAGGAGGGAAAAAGGTTTCTTGTAGGTTTTAAGCAGGGAGTGGTGGTGTGCCTCAAATGAACAGAAAGTACTGGATATAAAAGCTTCCACTTTTTAAAATAATTACCCAGGTCTTTCCCAAATAATTGCAATTTTCTGTTCATTTTCTGCTAATTGCGTGTGCAGACAGATCCAGGCAAAACATCTGTGGTAGCTCTAAATAGGAGAATTTCCTACAAAGCAGTCAAGTTCCAGATGAGTTTTGTCCTATTTTAAGCTCCTTCTGCTCTGAGATTTGAATCCCTCTAAGCATCTTTCTACAGAAACAGCACACCATTTCTTAGGTTCTCCTCAGAGTAGAAATAATACGTGAGTACACAGAAGCTGGGCAACTTTCTGCTGTGAAGTACAAGATTAACACAAATCAGTGGGTGTCCTCAGATTTTTCAGCTTTAAATTTTGAAATTATAAAATGTAAAGGTGGGTATGACAGGGTATTTTTTGGTTATGCTGTGCTGTGGCTGGTGTGTTCCCTTGAACTGCACTGCGAAAGGTTTGTAATTCTCACTAATCTTCATTCAATGAGATTTCATCATAGAAAATTCTAAGTAGCTTTAGGTAGGATGGCAGTTTTTGGATTAAAGATAATACATCTTAAAATAACGAGGCGGAAATATAAAAGCAAATCTAGAAAAGCCAATAAGGCATGAATCATTCAATAAAATAAGATATAATGGGAGAAGTGTATTATGGTAGAGTTAAAGTAATCTTTGATGTTTGGGTTTGGTTTTTTTCATCACCTGTTAAGTTTTGTATATAATTTCAGTAAGTCTCAGCTCCTGGAAACAGATTTTGATTTGCTGGATGTAGATCTGCATGTGAGAGCTTTAGTCACAAGTATATTTAAGTTGGAGCAGACCAATACAGATTTATTTTACAACACAAAGACTGGGAGTCCCATACAAGCGTGTGCATGAATTCCTGACAGACGTATCTGTGTCTGAAAACAAGCAGGCAGAATGTGCTTGGCCACGTCTTCAAATGTCAGAATAACCTTAAACATGCAATTGAGTTAACATCGATTTCGCTACTCCACCCCATTTTTCATTATTTATTTCATTTTAAAATAATGCAAAAGTTAATCTGTTTAGACTAAAAAAACCATGGAAGGTATCTTTTAGTGTCAGCATGCATAGTTAGGTGGAAGAAACTAATGACATATGACAAAATGCATAAACATTACTTGTCAATTGGTCCTGTGCTAGAAGTAAATTCATAAACAAAAAGCCATGTTTCAATAACAATCATCTTGTGAGAAGAAGAAACAAAAGCTAGCAAATAAGTTAACACTTAACTAGACCAGTTTACGTTTCTGGTTGGCTTTTTTAACTGGTTGATTGACTTTTTTAATTCACTGAATAGGAAATGACTGGTTTTTGGAGGGTTTTTTCCCCACTTCTGCTATTTTTCTACTTGGATATCAGCCTTACTTCCCAGGAGCGTATGTCTTGTTCCAGAATATGTGAATGCTGTTCTTAGATGCTTAACTTAAAAGTAATAGAACTTTTATTCAGCGGATAAACTCCAGTGGAGTGTTTGGGAACCACATTAAGAAGGAAGCTCCAGTACTTTCTCATCACCTAGGCACTTTTCACTTGCCTTTTCTCCTTTTTACCTATGTAAATAGAGCAACTTTAACTCTTACTAGTTTTTCTTCATTAGATCACTTACCAGATTAAGTTTTCCCTAATTGTGAGAGTGCATGGAGGCGAGTTGTACCTTTTCCAAATAAACAGATCTTTTTAAAAATGAGCATTTTTACCATCAGTAACATAACACTCTGTGACAGAATGGAAGACCTGCTTCAGGTTGGTTAGGGTTTTTTTCATGAAAATCTTTCACATACTAGCTAACAGTCCCACTTGATGTGGGACCTTTCTTCCATGTAGGTCAGCTAGGATTCCGGAACGTTATCTTAGCATAGTTTATGAGTGCATTTCTTGGGAAGTTGTACAGGGGTCCTGAGAGAAGGCAAAAATGGAAAAAAACCCTCCACTTTTAGGGAAGAACTTGAATTTTCATTTCTCCAGATCAGAAGAGTGCCTTGAAAATTATACTTGAGTCCTTTACAAATTCTGTTTGGACTATTTGAACTGTTTCTCTCCTGGAATGAGCTTCTCAGCCTTGGTCAAGGTTGCCGTGAGCAAGTTTGGTTTTGGATTATAGGACTGTACTGAGAACATTTCACCCCAAACAGTCATCACTATTCAGTTGAGAAGATGCTGGGCCTTGTATTAGAAACCATGTCATCAACATTTTGCCCATTATCATCATAGTTTGAGAGTAGTTTGTGCCTAGCACATCTTCAGGCAATCTTTTTGCTGCTTCACTAAAGCATATGGAATCTCCTATTAGAAACTATCATCTGACCCCTCTGTAGTTGAAGATCTTTGCTCTTTGCATCATTATGCTGTAATGTAGAAGCTATTCTTCCAAAGACTCTGCCTGCCTTTTGGTGCTCAAGGTTTCCTGATGTAATGGAAAAAGGTAAACTAAATAGCAACGAACTCTGGTATCGATGGACTTTCTGGTAAGAGCGCTACGGCCTTCCCCATGCTGCCCTGATCAGAGGGGCACCTCCCACCTCTGCTGGCGTAAAAGACATGTGCATTCCCTGCGGTCTTACAGTCTTTCCTTTGTGAGAAATGACACGGGAAGCTGATGGTGCTTTAGCCTGGCAACTACTTCTGATGGTCACCTGGTGGTGCAAGCACTTGCCTTCGGTTCAGGACAGCTCAACCAGTCCACCTGGACCCACTGCGCAGGCACCAGGTACTGTGAGGCATAACCCAGGCATATTGTACTCCACTCAAACACAAAAAAGGGAAGGCTCAGCAATACATGACACCTCCCCCTAAGGCGTTACTGGTATTGCCAGCTCCTCAGTTCAAAATTTATGAGTCAAGCCTCCTCCAAATCTTAATATTTACTTAAAACAAAGATACTGAATGGCAGAAAATAGGTTTCAAAGCTGATTTTATTTTCTACTGTGTTCTGATGCTACAGTGCTAAAAGAAGGGGTTTTATTAAACTGGGACAGTGGGAAATGTAACGTAGCCCTCTAACGTGTGGGATTACTTGCTGTAAAACTTTGCCTTTGCCTGTGGAAGAGGTGTGTGTATTTGGCAGAAGTGCACTGGGTCAGATAGTTTACTTCTGATTTTAACACACTCGAATTATAAGTCTTTTAATTTTGGGTCCTCGTATTCTTATTTGGTTGTGAACTATGGCAAGCAGTTGCCACCGCTGGCGAAATGTAGGGGAAAGGTGCTTTCCGCGTACAATGCCAATACACACGGTACTTTACAAAGCCGAGGAACTTGAAAACCCAGGTTGTTTTTCCCTCCGTTTGGGCACCCAGAATGGATGGGTATTTGTGCCAAATTCTTACTCTTTAAAGGCAGCATTTCTCCTTCAGCTCCTGGGATTTATGTGGAGGTGAATTAATGGATCTGTGAGTAGCATTCGAGGCCCACAGCGGTAAGAAATGCCATGGGAAAACCTTGCAGTTCAGTGGGTAGTTTGAGAAGCTTCCAGTAAATAAGACAGGGGGCTGCACACTGTTCAGTGAGGGGAATACAAAATAGAGTAGCTGCTAATATTGGCATTGTTTGGTTCAATCCATTTAATGAAGCTGGGACCCCACTGAAAAGATGGACTTACAGGCCTGTGAGAACTGTGTCATACGAGGGCTGTGTACATCAAGTGTTGCCGCAGGGTAGATTTTATTCCTATTTTTTTCATTTGATTCTGCACCCTTTAATCCTGTTTGAACAAGATTAACCCTTGTTTTAATACAGTTTTAACACGTGCACACAAGTGTACGTGTGTGTGAATGCACATGCTGTGCATGTTGATTTTTGCACAAGGGGAAGGGGTTAAAAGCAACCTGCATAACCAGAGATTTTTATCTTGCAGCAGTGCACTACCATCCAAATGAGTCATCAGAAGGAGTGGAATATTTTCAGCCATCCCACAGTGCCCTGCTACTTGAGCCAACTGATGGCAATAAGATAAATCTCTATTTAAAGCACCTCCACGGAGGAACGATGCAGAGCTGTTGGTGATTCCCTCCTTTCTCTCGACAATGTCCGGCCTCCTGAGCACTGTCTCTTTTCTACCTGCTCCCATTTGCCTCTCCAGCCAAGAAGTCCAGTTACTTTTTGCAGATAGTTTTAGCTTCCTTCCTCGGACTGAGAACCTACTCCCACTGTTGGCACCCAACCCGCCTCCCTTCCTCAGCTGGGCTCTGTCAGTTTACAGATGTCCTCCTCCCTTCTTTTTCTTGACTCTTGTGGTTTGGTATCTTTAGTTCTTCTGTACTTGAAACCAAACAGCTTCCACTAGGCTGTCTAGATGTAAGCAGGGTAAATGCGTGTTTCGTGGCACCCAGATAGGTGCTTGTGTTTGAGCCTAGTTCATCTGTTACAGGGCTGAATTAACATGGTTCTGGTGTAGGACATGTGGAGGTTTGACATGCAATATCATCAACCTGAGCAGCTGTGAGGGGAAGCAGCATGTTTAGCCAAAGTGAGATCTTTGGGAATTTTTCCAGTTTTCCAGCTTTGGCGAGTCCCTCGCACGAAGCCTGTCTAGAACAAAGCAGCAAAAACCCCTTCCCTAACAGGCTACCTCCCGTTCTCATCTCCTCTCCAAACGTGGGGATATGGGAGCTTCTCAAAGAAAAGGTTTCTGTAATTTGGCAGCACAGACCAAATGATTGATGCTTCGATAGGCTCTTTTTTGGAAAGGTCTAAGCCATTTGGCTGCAGATCCTCAAGTAAGTTATCCCTGAGGCACACACCTGGTGAGGGAAATTTTCAGCCAAACATTTCAAGTTTGGCAAAGTTTTTAAGCAACTGAAAATGCAGTCTTGTATTAGGAGGTATCTGGCAATCATAACAGTTGGCAGTTGTGCTAGCCCCACCTATAATATTTTTGGATAATTTAACCATGTGGAGAAGATTTTTAAGGGAGTATTTTTTCCGTTAGAATTTAGTAAGTTACAACTGCACAGCTTCCTCATGCTGCACAGAGAGATCATTTTAGGCAAGCATGCCGAGTTTGGCATCGCCAGCCAGTTCCTGTGAGCTTCACAATACTGGGAGGTCTGTAACTGAACATGTATGTGATAAATGAGAAAAAAAATACATACTAAAATTGTTACTGACCTTCCCAGTTTTTACACCCTCAGTATACTTTAATTATTTTTAAGAACATAGAAACATGTGTTCTAAAAATTATTTCAGAAATAAGAAATTAAAGTCATACCGGTGTGTTTCATCTGTGTGTGTGTTTAACCTTGGTCAGTATTAGCTCTGACAATGTCGTGCTCTTTTAAACCAGAGAAAGGCAGTGAATGTACAAGAACATTGGTAGTACAGAACATCTTGGCATATGCAACTTGTTTTAACAAAATATTTGGTGCTTATTCTCATGACTATGCTTAGCAAATTTGGTAAGAGGGAACAGCAAGCTTTTTATTAATTTTAAACCAAACATTTATTAACATTTTTATAACTAAAAAGATTATATCCTCCAAAAAATCCTATAGCCTGTAAAAACAAGTACATATAGAAGTAGTTTAGGCCTGCCTTCATAAGCCGTTATGGGCTAGGATTTGTCAGCGTGCTATGTTTGTTTATAGCATGTTATAGTTTGTTTATATGTGTTTGTGAGATGCCAACTCACACGCAAAACACTGGGGTGTAACAAGTTGCTCTTCATATGGCAGAGCAGAATATACTTTATTCTGATCTGCGAAGGGGGCGAACAATTTTTTTTTGATGGTGGTAGTTGTGGAATGGTTTTGGTAAACTGCCCAGCGTGGCTTCAGGTATTACAAGGATAAACAGGTTACACCCGGTGAAAACTTTTTACAGGATGTTGGTAGCAGGAAGGAAAACACAAAAATTTGTCATCTCTGATCAGCCCACTGGTGTTTCAGCTCTCTCCCTAATCTCTGTTGTTAAGACAGTCACCAAATGCGTTAGAGGGAACCAAGGGCCTCTGGTAGATGTGTGTACATTAATATATATATAGGCAGGGGAAATGTCTTTCTAATATCAAACATCTAGTAGATGCTATTTGGGTCCTGTAATGAATTGGTTTCATTTTGCAGCCTTTCCTCTCTGTCCTTGCTCAGGACATTAATTAATACGCTGAATGATACCAGTGCGATTACCAGTTGTCAGGACAAACTGGGTACTGGGTTACAAACTGACTGTACCAGAGAGATAAAGCAGAACCAGCCTAGATCATACCTGGATAAACTCAGCTTGGTGGAGCCACCTGGCCAGTAATACCCAGAATTCATACTCTGGAAGAAAAAAAAAAAAAAAAAACAACAAAAAAAGAGAGAGAGAGAAAAAGGAAAAGACTTTTAATAAGCTAAAGTATTAGATGCTTGGTTTAACAAACAAAAAAACCCCAGACCTCAAAAAAGCTTGAGTTTAGTGACCAGTCCATCTCTTGCGCATCCCCCAGCCAAATAAAGTGCTCATCTGCAGAAAAACCTGTCAGTCATTGCTTCTGCTGCCTAACACTAAATGTTAAGCAGGGAAATTGCAGATTAAATGGAGATGGAGAAGATACAGATTCCAGGTGAAATTCTGGAACGACTGGCTTTAAACCCAGGCAGGGGCCGCAAAACCGAAAGGGTTAAATCCGCGAGTTTGGGGCGGGCAGGACAATGAATCGGGGCAGCGACAGCATCTCGGAGCGGAGGCAGAGCGGCGAGGAGATACATGTTTTTTCTCCCTCTTTCCCTCCGTTTTTCCATGATGACGGCAGCTGCTGAATCACGCCGGTCACGTGAGCCCGGGCCGGACCCCCGCCCTCGCCCTCCCGGCCACCCCGAGACGCTTCGCGCCCTCGAACCCAGCGCCGTCTCGGACACCCACACCCCTCCACACACCCCCGCACCCACCCCCGCCCCGGCCTCCCTACAGCTCAGGGCGCTGACGGGGCAGATGCTCAAAGCGAAGGAGCCGAATGCCCAAATGTCACCCTTGGGCCCAGAAGGAGCCCGTAACCCCCGTGTTGTTACTCACAGAGTGGGGGCTGGGTGCTCTGCCCTGGGTTTTCACAGCCTGGATTTCTCCAGAGCAAATCCTACTGAGTATCTCGGTGACTAAGCAGTGGTCAGAAACACAGCCTTTCCCTCAGGACAAAAAAAAAAAAAGAGATTAAAAAATAGTAATGAAAAATAAATTCCAGCATCTGTTACAGTTAGATCCGAAAACTAAGCACTCTGGAGAAACAATAATCTGAAGTTTAAGCTCTCTGATAAATAGTTAAATATTTTGATTACTGTATACAGTGTATTTATTACTTGTCTTCATTTATGTTGGAGGATCTGCGACGCTGCGTGCGAGTTAATCACAGCATTTCAATGTGAAATATTTTCATAGTTTGGAGCACTCAGATGACTTGAAATTACACATCTTACTGGGTTTTAATTGCAATATTTCTCTATATAAATAACTTTGTAAATATTCTTTTAACCCCGCTGCATGAAAATACATTAATTTACAATCACGCTAAAATTTATAAGCGTTTTTTTTTAATTTTTTTTTTCTTCCTTCCCCCAAATGAAAAGCTAATGATGAGTGGTGGATTGCAGCGAATTCTCTTCATTAGTTTGTGGCTATTCAGAGCCTCGCAAAAGAACTCACGTGGTTGCCTAACTACACAAAAATAGCAGAATTAATATTCACTCCGAGTTCCCAGGCACCAGCCGGGGGGGGGGAAGGGGAGGTGTGGGGGGAGAAGGCATCCTGCGAGCCCCAGGCGGACCCCGAAACGCGTGGGAAAGAAGGAGTTAAAGGCAGGCAGCCTTTCTGGGCGAGTCAGCTTGGACAGTCAGCGCAGGCCTTTCCTCTTTCGCCTTTTTTTTTTTTCTTTCTTTTTTTTTTTTTCCTCTTTCCCCTTCTTAATTAATCATACGCTGCTTCACAATTTAAATATGGAAATGGCGAGCCATTCGCAATTATTAATGAGCCTCCAGGCTGTCCTGTGGCGTTTCAAGACAAGCTGTGTCAGCCCGCGGAAAGCAGCATGGCATCTCCTTTCTGATGTGTGTGAAATTTATGTGCACAAAGGCTCCTCCTTATCTATGCGCAAGCTAAATAAATAAATAAAGGCTTTTGTTTGCCAGGCTACTGGCACATGACTGTTTTGACTAAACCACTCCACGTTATTTGTACTTTACAGTGCCTAGAGAAAAAGCGCGGAGGAGGAGGGAGTATTTGGGGGGGGGGGGGGGGGAGAGAGGGTGATATAGGATATAGGATGTCTGCGAGGGACGAAGTCCCCGAGCCTGAGCTACCTGCTCCCGTACCGGCGCTCCTCAGCCGCTGCCTCCCGCTGCACCGGGCTGCTCATGGGCCGGGCCGGGCCGGGCAGTGTCGCCTCTTGACAAGAAAATAAACAATAATAATAAAAAACCCGCCCGCCCCACGAGAGGGAAAGAACAGCGCCGAACAATAAACTTTGCCCTCGCCTGACACCCGCCTTGCGACAGGCGGCTTGGCACGCTGCCAGCTCCTTCACCCGATAAGCCGGGGGCAGGAGGCGGCGGGGACAACATGGCCGATGGTTGGTCTCCGTGCCGCGGCCCGTGGCGGGACGGAGCGGGGCGGCTCTCTCCTCTCTTCAGTGCCGGTACCCAGCCGGAGGGGATGACTCGGAGGATTCAAGCGGCAGCTTCCCTCTCTCTTTATTTATTTTTAAGCTCCCCCCCCCTCCCCCCGGGTTTTTTCCCCTTTTTCTCTCCCCCCTCCTCCTTCTGCCGGTATGTCAACTCTCCGTTCAATGCAGTGTATGGCTAGGTAAAAAAATACCCCAACAAACAGCCAACAACCAAAACAAAACGGCATCGGGCAACTGGTTTAATTAGCCCGGGGTTCTTGTTTATTTATTTAATTATTTTTAAAAGCGCCTTTATAGATGAGGAGCAGCCCAAGGTGGGAGGAGGAAGCGAGGAGCGGAAGGGACAGGGAATGGGAATGGATGGTGAGGGATAACAAAGAGTCAGGTGCAGCGCTGTGCCTGCGTCCTCGCTGCTGCTTAGGGATGAATCGACTTGCCTGGGGTTTAGGGTTGGGTTTTGGTTTGTTTTGGGGGGTTGTGGGGTATTTTTTTTCCTCCTTCCCCCTCCAAACGCTCCCGTAGCAATTAAATAAGACAGTGGAAAAAGCCGTGGAAGCAAAAGGCAGGTTTCTGGCGGCAGCCGCGGGCTTTGAGAGAAGCGTATGCATTGTATCGGGAAGAGCCCGCTCCCGTAGTGATGGAGAGGAACGTACCATCCAGTGCTGCGGGACAGCAGTACGTACAGATACGTCTGACTTTGGTTTTCCCGCTCCAAAATAGTCTGCTGCTTCACTGGGTGAAGGTAAAACCCCTCTAATGCGTTTTTCTGCGAGTTTGCCATGTTAGATAAGAGCGTAACTTTGATGTCTTGATGTAGTTGCAAAGCGAAACAAACCGGGGCAAAGGCAGGGGTTTCAGCTACAGCGGGGAGGACTGGGGGGGGGGGGGGGGGGGGAAGGCGAAGGGGGGGGAAAGATGAGGATATGATAAACACCACTGAAAAATAGCAGGAGAATAATGTTTACTTTTGAATATATGGCCTGCTGCCAGGCTGGCGCTGGTTTTTAGGTTAGCAGAGGTTGGAGGAAGGGCCAGACTGAGGCGTGGCTTGCTGCTGTCAAGGAAAGGGGAGAAAAAAAAAAGGGGGGGGAAGGCTGCAAATTGCTGTTCTCAGCTTTTTTTTTTCCTCACTCCTCCTCCCCCCCCCCCCCCCCCCCCCTCCCCGCCCTCCCCCGAAAAAAGGCAGTGCTTTCTCTTAAGGCTGTTAAAAATGATGCAGAATTTTAACCATCTGCTCTACCGGGTACTCTTCGCTGGTGCTGCAAAGCTGTGTTTTGATGAAGGGAGTACATTGCAAAGCTCTCCAAACAGAAAACTATTTTTAAAGCACCTAAATATTTCTGGGAAATAGTGTCTTTAAAGAAGGATCCTTTTTAATTGCCTGCAAATCAAGAAATAGGTGTTAACAGAGTTGAAACGTTTTTAGCAAGCTGTGATGGAGCTTCTCGCTAAAAGGGACACAGGTGTACTGCAGCAGCACAGCTTACCGCTGCCTTAGAAACGTTGTGTGAGCAATGAGAGACCCAAGAAACAGACAGTGATAGAAGCTGGTCATTTTTGTAGCCTTGCGATTATTTTTTCCCCCTTTTCCCCAAGTCTTGCTTGTGGAAGTGTGTGAGATGCAGCTGAATGCAGCTAAGTCATTTCTTGCACTTGACCAGCTGCATATGTACGTATGGGAGGGAAATTATTTAATGAGTAGCGTGGAGATTGGCAAAGGCATCGTGTCGCTGGTACGGCCACCTGAACTGTGGTAAAATACCCAGCACACAGGGGAAGAATAGTTGTAAATAACAGTAGGTAGGAAAAATGCTTTTGAAGTGATGAAGCTGAAGGGGGAAAAAAATAGCAGAACTCTTTAATGTGGTATTCTTATTTCTCGTAAATTAGATTAACTGTTTAAGTGCCACGAACAGCAAATTAAATATTTCAGATATAAATCAATATAATATTTGCCTGGAGTAAGAGCTAAGAAAATTGGAGGTTATTGTCTCATAACTCATCTGCGTATTTAAGATCAATTAGCAAGTTATTGGGAAAAGAGATTGGAGTTAAGTATTTGAGGCATACAGGTCCTTTGAAAATGCAGCTTGGGTTTTCTCTTTTAAGATCTGTCAGTACTAGGTTGTTACCTAAAGCCACCGGTTATTGTTTCTAACAGGGAGGGCTGTGTTTGGCTTTTGGTTTTGTTTTTTTAAATGAAACAGCTACAATCTACAAATGAATTGTAAGAAAGGGATTTATTTTCTGAAGCCAATGTCAAGGCCCAGTTGAACCTCACCATTAAATTTACTTGGGGGGAGTGAAATAGATAAAACCCAAACCCAAGTAAGTTACAGATGTCTTGAGGGCTAAGTAAATATTCTTACCCTTAAAGCTGGAGGTTGGGGGCTGCATTTTGTCACCTGTTGCCTACTACAGACAGAAGAGGGGGGAAAACCACTTACTGATCATGCAAGTTTTTGCAGGGAACTTGCTGTTTGTCATTTCAGTACCGTTCGGCAGAGAAAATAGCCCCTTTTTTCCCTCCGCTTTTAAGCACCACATAAAATTGTACGATATGCTAGCTTCAGATAATGCCAGGGAAGCATAATGAGGTGTTTAGTCACAGTTTGGATGTGGCATTGGTAGAAAACAGTGCAGGAACTGTAGGCTAGATTTTCAAGGGAATAGTCCTTGTAATCCAAGGCTGCCTAAATCCCAATCTGGTATCCAGGCAATACTGAGACACTGAATTTCTCTGTTTGCTTTTTGTCAGGCTGTTATCTGCTGAACGTTTTCCTTTTCTTGCAAAGCCTTCAGTATGGCTGGGGACTCTGGTGTGGTGGTTTGTTGCTTTGTTTTGGGGTGTTTTGGGGTTTTTTTATTCTGTTAACCCTTGAGGTTCTGTTTGCTCCCCTTCTCGCAGAGCACCTTTGTAAATATGAATGCAAAGAGTGCGGAGTAAGTGTGCTTTTCTGGCATGAAATTTGTGGATGGAAGGGCTTTGCAGGGTGACAGTTATAGACCAGTAAAATACTTGCTAATGTTTTCCCTTGTGATGTATGTGGATTTAGAAGTCAGTGTTGTGTAACAGAGCTCTCCAGTGTGGTGAAAGGTATGCGTTGTTCCCTAATATTCTGCACTTTAAAGAAAAAGGAAAAGATTTCTGCATGAATAAACATGTCTACAAATACTGCAGCCTTGGTATTATTCTGCAAGCTAATTGTATTTTACTATATGTGCAAAATACAGCACGTGTGCTTTATCTAGCCCTGCATTATGCAGACTTTGAGACTGCAAAATTGTGTATTGGAAACCTACTAGAATACAGGACTATGTGAAACTGTAAAAAAACCCTACTAATAGTAAATGTGTAGAATTTATTTATAAGAGCATTTTTCTGCGGGCATGGAATCACACATGAATAAATATGTAGTAGGTGCTGGGATTACAAAATTATTTTGAACGTGGCATTATTTAATGTACTGCCTGTAATATATGTTGTCATCCCCTGACATATATCAATATAACCTCAATGTTTTTATTTTAATATCAGTTTATACTTTCAGCAAACATAACAGCAGGAAGCTGTGGATTCAGCTTACGTATTTAGTTCTGATTTTAAAGAACCAAGCAACTTATTTTTAATATTAATTTCCCAGTCCTAATGATAGCCGAACAGTAATATCTTTCTGCTGCTGTTTGCAAAAAATCGAGCTTAAATTGCTGGACCCTAAATACTGTATTTTTGCTTTGTTGCTGAATGTTTGAGCTGGCTGTTTGAAAATAGGTGGGTGCCTTTTGATATACCAGAAAAAGTTGGCTTTATCGTTTTGTATTCATATTCAGTAGTCTCTGATTAAATAGAATATGAAATGTAGTATAATTACAGTGTCATTTAAATAATGAATTAAAGGCAGCAGATGATACAATATGCAAAACAGTTTATAGCAACAATCAGTTTCTATGCAGTTCTGTGTACTGCCAAATTATTGATAAACTGTATTATCTGAAATATAATCTGATATGTGAAATGAAATAAGGATTTGCCAGGCAACACTCGCTAGGTGGTATCATTATTATAAATGCATTAAAGATATAGTGATCCAAATCGTTTGATAGTCTGGATGGGGTTATGAGTGATACGTAAGCTGGGAAAGTTCTCAAATACTAGTCTCTTAAATTTTTTTTATTACTATTATTATTTCTAATGAAGTCAGAGTTAAACAGATCTGTCAGTGTTTCAAATCCATAGAACCCCATGGCCTGAAGACACAAGCTCTCAAACATCTTTCTAAGCTTGCCTTGTGTTGCCATCTATTACCGATACAAAACACAGGCTTGTTCGAAGGTACATTGAAAAGCCTTTGAATTGTGCATTTTTCCAGTGCCAATGGAAAACTTGTTATATTAAATTCTAAAAGGAGACAGATTTTTTTCTGCCAATGTAGAACACTTTCTAATGATGCTTCCTGCGATTGGAATAGTGAGGCAAATAAGGCCTACCAAATTTGTTTGAAATGAAAAAGAAAATACAAATATATGTGTGCAAATATATTTATTTGTTTCTAATCTGCCTAATTAAATCAGGAATTTAGTATCTGCTCTCTACTAAAATTGTTTTGGGCTTTTTGGTTGGGGTGTTTTTGTTTTTTTTTTTCCCAGGGCCTGGCTCAGAAAATATTTCATGGTCAGTGGAAAAAAATGAGGAAGAGGAGGGTGTGGCTGCTGTTTAGGGGATCTGGCTGTGCAAACGGGCCACCAGCTTTTGGAGATGCGGTCCTTCATTGTGACAAAATGAAGACATCCTTTAGGTAAACCAAAAATTTTTTTTTTTTTTTTTTTAATATCAGAAAGTAAGCATGTAATCCTGTTATTTCTTAATGCATGTTTCTGAAGGGTGATCAGTTGTCCTCACTTGTGTTTGGTGGCTTTATTTGCATCTTGCTTTACTCTAATAAGGAAAATGGTTTGATGTTTTGTTTAGTCTGAACATGCAACAAGGGACTGATTTTGTGGACCCTAAAATATCTCTGTACCCATTTCTTGATTTTAATTTCCATGCCATATGCTTCAGCATTAGCCCCTTAACTGGCACATATACACAGAGAAATTTTCATCTATAGCTCTTTATGGTGTGATGACAGTTATAGGACCATGAAAGTTTCAAATGAGACTTGGAGAATTTTCAGAAAACACTTTTCATGGGATGAGATTTTGACAGTATTTCCAGTAAAACTTCATATATCATTATTAAAATAATAACTTAGTCTGTGCTTATAACAAGGGCTGTTTGTAAATAATGCTGATTTGCAATCATAATTCTGTATAATTGATGTGAAAGTTTGGTTTTACTTTTCTTCTGCTGCGAATGCTGCTGCTGCAAATGTATTTTGAAAACACGTGAGTTTTTTCTGATGCTACTGAGCAAAGATGGAGCTGAAGAAACTTCTTCGGCAGTATAACCACTCACAGGTGTGGTTACCGAATCTGCACTCTCATCTTCTGTCTCATATACAAGCTTATCATCTCTTAATTATGTACCCTTGTTTCCCTTTGAAGAGCAGCAGCGTGTGGGTTGTGGTGAGGCATTATCACAGTTTGGGTGAATTTTTACCCACAAGACTGAAGGCTGAGTATAGTAAACCACCATACAAGTGGCAGTATCCCAGCATCTGACATGCATCTTGGAATCTCTTATAATTATTAAATGGTTTTTAGCAAGTAGTCATGTGTGGATTGGGAAAGAGGTGATAAAACAAGGAAATGCATCTGTGTAGTAAAAGTATCTTACAATTTAGGTTCTTGCTAAATATTTGTGGGGAGGGGAAAAGCAGGTGACAGAGCAAATATACGTGTTTTTAAGTATTTTTGTGAAGTTTGAGTGGTGCATTGATAGCATCCTACCCAGCACAGTAGGTAGTTTAAGGATGAATGATTTTGTTTTAGTTAAAATTAACTTGTATGATTTTTTGGGGGTTTTTTTTGGGTTTTTTTGGCCATAGGAAACATTTAAAAGTAGAAATTACTGCATTGGATCAGATCCACAGTCTAATTAATGCTAAGGCTACCCTTGCAGTTCTTACAAAAGGTTGATTGGTTAAGGGAACGGAGGGTGAAGACAACCAACACTCGATCCTTTTGGAATACCCTGTCCTTGTCAGAAAGTGGGCCAGCTGGATCCCTTGACCAATGCTTTCATCATGGTTTTTTGCAAGGCCTTTACGGTCCTTCCAGCAAATGGTCCCATTTAACACTATATTTCTGTGGGCTATGAATAGAACTGTATTCTTTCAGAGTCCTGCCATGTCCCTTAATGATGGACCGTGGCACTGATCTTCACATGTGCAGCCGGCACTTTGTTAAACGATGTGTTCTCATAGTTGGAATGCACTGCTTATTTAATTTAACTGAATAACCTCCCGTTCAAGACTGGGAGAAAGTCACAATTCCTAGCTTTTGCAGTGTGTATCTCTCTGTTCCCTGTTGCTCATGTGCTTGCTAACAGAAATAGTTTAGTTGCTTTACATCTTCATATATGGCAGCTGTTTTGTAAATCAAATAACTTTGGTCATGTGCCCTTGCACTCCCCGTGACTTGTGTAGTTTTAATGGGGTAAGGTAAAAGAACTGCAGATAGTGCTCTCTGTGCCATTATTGCCCTGGCAGGTATAGATTAGACAGGTAAGGCTTTCAGTACAGTATTCTGTGGGGGTATTTTTGCAGGTGTTGTAAAACTTCGCTTATTTGACATTGCTGCAGATACATAAAAGCTCCTGTTGACTTGTTGTGATGGCACCCAGGTCTTTTCCCTTTGCTGGGAATGTTGTAATATGATTTGCCTAGCAAGTATTAAAAAAACCCAACCAAACAGCGAAAACTTACCCTGTTTCATGTTCACTTGACTTTGTTAAACCCTTTGGTAACCCAGATACGTTCCCTTTCCTTGTCAGCTTTGTCGCTCTGTTTTACAGCTGATCTTTCCAGCCTGCTAGCTGAAGTTAAGAGCTGATGCCAGCATGGTGTCTGTGCACAACAATCTTTTTCTTCTTAAAATGTCTTTTTGTTCCTACATTTTATTTTTGGCTGCTTAGCTCCTTTTTAATTGCGGCTCCAGCGTTCAGTCATGATTACTATTTTCTTTATGGTCTTTCTGAGTCACATTATCAAAGCCTTTTTGAAAGGCCAGATAAATAATAACTTCTGCGGATTCACTCCAAATTAAAAAAGACATATTTTTTCATTATGTTAGCAATGTTGGCTTTCTCTCCATTATGTAATCTCTGCTTAGGAATTAAAGTTATAATCTTTTAAAGTAGCCTTCCAGACGGTTTACTAAATGCTAGAATTCATTGGCATGTAATCTGGATCATCATTTGTGGTTATTTTTAAAGGAGTGCTACCCTTTCATTCCTGATAGGAGGAAACCCTGCCTTCAACCTTGAGCTGCTTCAGAACTCCTCCTGCATGTGTATCTAGTCCTCAGAATGGCTTGCCTTTTAATTTATTCACTTAATTCAGCACGTTCTGGTTTGGTATCTGCTGCTCTTTCATCCTTTAGTTGCAAAATAATTACTTAGTGGGATTTGCTGTCTATGAGCAGAGGAGACAATTGATCACTTAGATTTTTCCACCTGTATTAACCCTGATAACTTCTGCTTAAGCTAAAAGGTACAAAGGCACCCTTGGGTCTGTCAGGATTTCTGGGCATCAGGAGTTAGAGACTTATCCAAGAATATGAAGTAGGGGCAATATTCCCAAGGGCAGGGGGAAAAAAAACCCAACAAAAAACTGTGCAAGAATTTTGTGTCACAAAGACCTATTTTCTGTTTTCCCCTTCAAGAGAAGGGGCATCTTATCCTATAGCTTTCTAGAGTGCGGTTTCTGCTTACTGTCTTGGAGAGACAGCTGGTGTGGAGGTGAAGGAGAAATGGAAAATGAAAGACTAGGAGATAGATTCTTGAGTTTCCGCTGGAAGAAGTAGCGGGTATGCAGCTTTTTATATATATATATATATATATATATTTTTACACACACAGAGAGATCAGGAACCCAGCTAACAAGAAATGCTAATATGGTCATACAGGGTGAGAAAGGGTGAGTTTACTCTTTTGCATGACTAAATATCTCAAGGTCATAATCAGCTGCTATCTTTTCTGCAGTGGTTTTTCCTCCTCTTTATTCACTCCCTTTGTTTCCCAGTACTATTTCAGACTTGCCAGACAATTGTGCAGTCTTCCTGCTTCTAATGTATGTCAATAAATTGTCCTTATGTCTTTGGTTTGGTCCTTATGCTCCTCATCTCCCATTTCTGAATAGTACTTGCTAAGTATATTCTTTGTTCTAGTTGTTTCAGCTCAGTGCTTTTGTTTTTCAGAGAATGAGCTACCTCTTTGCCTCAACCCATTGCAAAGCTCTTCTCAGAACTCAGGTTGCCCTTGTCCACCTACTTCTGTGTCTAGAGATCATATTCCCTTTATTTTACCCCCTTGATGGATAGGCTATAACTGTGTAATCTTTCCTGAATAAAAGCAGAATGTTCCCATTGCAGTCAGTGGGAAGATCTGAAACATACAACGTGACATGATGGTGTTTTATTTCCACGTAGCTTATTTTAAATACCTGCTGTACGCTTTTTTTGTTCTGTTTTCCCTAGGTGCTTGTTTTAACTCTGGACACAGGCTTTTCTAAACTTGTTTTCTGTCAAGGCTTTCTGGCTCTGCTGCTCTTTCTTTGACTCCTGGCATATAATCAAAAGCCTGCTACTTTTATATTGGATTTTGGGGACCGGCGGTTACTGGAAATGGTAATATTAGATTCAACGGTTCCAGGCACAAAAGTGGACAGGTGAGGAAATGCAGAAGAGTTACACTCAGTGCCAGACTCACCCACCTGCAGTGGAAATACTACCCATCGTGGTGCAAACACATGGTTTGGAAGTCTCTTCTTTACGCTTGGCCATGTTGGAATCTGTTGTGAGCCATCTGGGCTAAACCCTGTGCTCCCTGGTGGGATGTGTATGCTGAGAAGGCATTCTTCTTTTGGCTTCCCCGATGACAGTAAGTTTCCCTCTCTTCCTACTGGGGGGAGGAAAGAGCAGAAACCATAGGAGCAAGGAACAGAAGTGGTGGGTGAGGAAGGAAGTGATTCTTTTCATGAAGAGAACATAATAGGGCAAATGTAATGTTATTTTTATTGGATCCTTGATTTCATTTATCTGTCCAGATCCTTTTAAAAACATTTGAAATGAATGGGTTCCTGCTACAGAGAGGCCTGCAAACAGGGAAAATTACTTCTCAAGTGTCCTGAGGAAGAGAGCCAAGAATCTTCCTCATCCTGCCCAATGCTTGACGATCAGGGCTAGCAGGAGGCAGGAAGGCAGAGCGGGTACCATTATGCACGCAGGCTGGGTATAATGAGACTTTAGCTTGCCACGCTTTCTCTTGCAACATGAATTAGTGCAGCCTAGAAGGCAAGCTGTATGTATTGTTGTGGGTTAAAAAATAGTTATTTTGCACAAAGTATCTGAAAATTGAAGGGCACCCTCTCATCTCTCCCCACCACCCCCCCTGCCCCCAGCATACAGTCAATGGAGTTGACTCCTGTACCGTGCTGTTCCGGGACCTTGGGTTTTGGGCTCTGGTACTCCTGGTCCTCCTCTCAAAGTTGCTGGCCTGATGGCTGATTGAGTGCTGATTTCAACTGGTTTAGGCCCTGTGGGGTTTGTCTGTGGTGCTGATCTCCTTGTGCCAAAGACTGATCAGCTTGGACCCCCTGCCTGGCTTTATTCCTATTTAGTGTTTTCTGGAGCCTCTACCAATGTTCAGCTTTGTCAGAAGTGCTTCTGCCTGAGGGTAGAGAGGGGAAAATATCTTGTTTTAGACCACTCCCTTCCACATGCTCTTTCTCTCCCATCCTGGCCGAGGAACTTATGGTAACATCTGCATCCCAGCAAGCGATACCACCACAGATGAGGAAACCAAGACACAAAGCAAAAGTTGGGATCATCCAGCAGGCCAGTGGATTAGAGGCAAGAATGGAAAGGAGACAATCCAGCATGCTGTCTAATTGGCCTCATTGCCTCCCGTATGTTACCAGTGCAGCATTAATTTAGCTGCTTTGAAAGATGCTTTTGTTAGTATTTTTCATATTAATAGCTATGTTCTAAGATATTACAAAAAAAGCTTGATAGCAGAAAGCTTACTGGCCAAAGAAGTGCTGATTAAGCCTGATTAAGCCTAGCTGTCACCATATGTGAATTCTCATAGGCTACGTGTTTTCACTTTGTTTTCATTAGTTTCTTTTTTTTGCAAATGAACTGTCCTGGAGCTAGCAATAGTCAATGGCAACAGGCAACTTTTCTGCCTATCCATGGGATATTTTAAGATTCGCAGTTACGATGGCTAAAAAAGATTACCCTTTTTTTCATAATCATTGTAAGACCTAATCCATTTTACAAATCAACTCAGAACTTTTCAAAAGGAGATCTAAAAGGAAAAAAAAACCCCAAACAATATTGTGTTGAGGTCATAATTTTCACTTAAAATATTTTTATAACTTGAAGAGAACTGGCTAGCTGTGCAGAAGTTAACCTGATTTTGGCAGGAAGACTGCATGAAGTTCATTCGGACTTCTGCTCTGGGAAGAATGTGCCATTGAGCCTCGGCAGCTTAAGGTATCTCTGTTTTGAAGGGGTGTGTGTGGGGAGGTGGGGGAAGTGAAATGATTTAGTGACTGAAGAGAGTTGCCACTTGCGGGAGCTCCATCCCTAAGGATATGACCTTTTTAATCCTCTTTAGTTAATGTATTGGTGATCTTTACTTAGGCAGAGTAAACAGTGCTGTTCTGAACAAAGGGGAGGTCATGCTTCCTGCATTACACTCTGACCCCGGGGTCGCGGCCTTTGTTCACTTCTCAATGGGAATTGCTCTCGGAGGGCCACCACAAAATGGAGAACTAATTTAGGCACGTGCTGGCGGAGAATGGCAGAGTATCAGGTTTGCCTCACCCCAACCTCCGAGCGTGCAGCAGTCACGGCGAGAGGAAAAGTCAAACTGTTTCAAAGGGGACGTATTAGCTCTTTACTTACCGATGGCTGCGGCGCTTAATCCCTCGTTGAACTAAATATATTGCTTGGGTCTTTCCCGCCCCCCCATGCTGCCAGTAATTCCGTTTCTCTGCTTTCAGCCTCTAAACTTTCTCCTCCTCCCCCACCACTGGACTGTCCCAAACGAAGAAGCATTAGACTGGTGAAATTTAGAAAGCTTTTCTCTTAAAAGAAAGAGAATGCACGGTGATTGCATCGTTAGACTTGGGCCTCTGAGGTCTCAAAATGAGCGTTGTTCCTCAGCCTGCAAGGAAACGTGATGCTACTTCCCAGCAGATTGTATCCATCACCTTTTTGTAACACTTTCTTTGTGTCACACCAGATAAATAGACACACACACAGGGCCCTGTGAAACTGAGCACGTTAAGCCAAAGTGAACTTGGACTTCCTTGTATTTATCACCAATTTAATGAAAAAATGCAGGGTTGTTTTGGGGTTTTTTTTGCATCAAAAGTATCTGGTGGCAGAGTGTGATGCATCTCACTTGTAGTTGCTGTGAGTAAGGAGCATGCATAAACATGGAAGCTGAGACAAATTGGAAGACTCACGTATAGAAAGCCATCACCTCTCATTGAAAGATGCTTACTATTTTTCATCTTTATGCTGTTCTTTGCAGACCATAAAATAATTAAACTGTAAACATACATCTCCAGACAAAATACTGCTTTTCCACATTTCATCCTTCCTTTAAAAAAATAAATAAAAAGCCTTTAATTGTTGATGACAGCCAAGTTGTCTAAAACACAGCAGGGTTAAAACTGAGCGTAAGGGGTTTCTCTGTGTGTGTGTGTGTGAGCTTATAATGTTGCCATTGCAAAAATAAGTCATGCAACCATAGTAAGCTTCCAGGCTTTAGTGGCTGTTGACATGAACAGGATTAAGGTAAAAATGTGTGTGACGTTTTAGCTCTCAGACTTGGGTGTTTCTGGTTTTGCTTTTCCTTTTCACTGTAAATCCATGGCAGACCCTACCATATTGGCATAGTGGAGGGCAGGGTGGGTTCACCTGATGTTACTGTTGGTTTAGGGTCGACCCTGAAAACGCTAGCTCCGGCGCTGGCTGCGGTTGTGCTTCCCTTGACTCCTTTTAGCAGTAAGCCATCCAGCAAACGCTTCTCAGTTTGTGTTTTCTGTACAGTTGTGGGCACCTCTCATGTTCAGCCCACCCTTGTGGGAGGCCTCACCATGCTGGAGGTGGCCCAATCCTGCCGGGGGGCTGGGAGGACTGCTTAGGCAGGAGGTCCCCAGCACATCTAACTTGCCCAGAGCATCCCTCTCCCCAGGATTTTCCAGGGTGCAAGGAAGGGCTGGACAGAGGGCCTGGGATAGAGCCACTGCATTTGTGAGACAGATTTGCCTTCTGTACCAGACTCTTCTCTCTGAGAAGAGAGTAGTGACACTTCCTTAAGCCGTTGCAGTCTTCTGAGCCATTTTTTCCCCCCTCCCTCAGATTATGTGCTGTAATACGGATTTGCCTGATCTGCTGTACTGTAGCTCTCTTCTGTGTAAGACAGCAAAACTTTATCTTTTTTTTTTTTTTTTTAAATTCTTCCTCTCATTTTAGGTTGTTTTCTTTGTATTCAAGCCATTTAAAGTAAAATATTACTTTTCCCCCTTATTTTTCTCAAAGATGTATTATTTAAACAAACACTTTCAGTCACCTACTCTCTGGATTTAAAAGTGCATTCTGTAATACAGCAAAATAAGCTATTTGAACAAAAGAAGTGGCTGAGCAGCTCAAAACCTCATTCCCTTTTAATGAAAACCTGCATTCAAAGCTGAGCCAAGTGTGCACAGCGGAGAGTTAGTACATGAGCAGCAAGTGATGCTGACTACAGCAATACTGAAACTAACCCTTCTGTGTCCCGTATTCGTTACTTGGAATTCCCAGAGTCCACTAGCTTTGGATTTTCATGGAAGCCAGAAGGCAAAGGTATACTTACCATACTCGTTACCCAATGCAAATAATATTGTCAGGTTAGCATATGTATATTCCTCATTCATGTTAACTAGTTAGAATTAGTATGTTTACTAATGAAAATACAAGGTCACTTCCCTTTTGCCATGTGTTCTTCAGTAGTAGTATTGTGTTTCTGTCACCTGCACAGTGTCAAGGCAATGTCAGTTGTGTTTCTGTATGGGGTTGGTTTTTTTTTGCTGTTGTTTTTCCTTAAAACGTTGATAGAGTTGTGCTTTGTTTGGAGGTGATGAGCTGTAAGAGCATTTTAAAATATGGACCATTGCTTAGAGAAAAAAGAAAGAAAAAAAAGTGAAAAAATATTCAGCCAGTATTAAAATTTTAAAATACTTCTTTTTCCTCAAAAAGCTAGTGGAAAGTTACAGTAAATATAGCAAGTGTCTGCTTGAAAGGAAAACTAATTTTTCTGAGTGCATGTCAAGTATTTCAACATGCAGTATAGTTATCTAAGATGTGGCTGTAGAAGTGCTTCTTTAAAAGCTTCTTATTAAGTAGGGCTTTTTGAAAATTTTTTGCTTTGGATGTTCCTGATTCAAAACTCTCAGGACTTTTAAAATTTTTTGGGGGGGTATTTTTGTGTTGTTGTTTTACTGTTTTAAAAAAAGTGCTTTATGATCCTTTTCAAAGTTTGGATTAATAGAATGGGCAGAGAATAATCTGTTGTACTACATGAACTTGATTCCTCAGCATTACTCTTTCTGGCAGTGATTTCTCCAGCTAGTGTACCTGGTAGAGCTTAATGGTGGTTGAGACTTTTCTCATTTCATAGAGAAAACCACTACTGAAATTAGAAAGATGAAGTCCTGTATTTTTTTTCTATATTTGCTTTATCAATATTGTTTCCAAATGTGACCCCTGAGCTGAAAACTAAGTGAGAGCCATTCATATTTAACAGTCTCCTCCATGAAGCAGCTCTCACATTCCTGCCTGTCCGGCTTTTAGCATTAAGCCATTTCTAGTACTCCGTTAATTTCCTTGTCCCTTTGGACAGTGATTTGCAATATATCAATTTATCTGAGGAGAGAAGAAAATACAAAATTAAAACCTGGTCTTAAAAAACATGGGTTTGGTCAGGCTTCAGGTGCACTGTGAAAATTACTGAGTGTGTTTTACTTTTCAAAGACAAACATTTTTCTAAGCACTGGATCGACGGATACATATATATGTGTGTGTGTGTGTGTGTGTGTATATATGCAGGCCCTGTGTAACTCAGCAGAATTCATCAGAAGTAAATGCTTTATTTGCCTGACTTGTCTTCTGGTAAAAGTCCTTCTTCTGCCTCTTTCCATTGAACACTTGAATAAAAAGAATTTTGTGAAAGTTTCAAAATGCTAAATGGATAGAGATAGCTGTGTATCGTACACTTAACACATGAGTGTTTTTTAAATCAATAGCAGAATGAGCACAAACTATGAGACAGGCTGCAGTTGCACCTGTAAAAATAAAAATGCTGCTTCTCCGTGAAACTGCATCACTGCCTTTTTCTGCGATACAAGGATACCATCCTCATGTTTTCCACTGGCATTATCTGCTTGGGAAATAAAAATGCAGGGCAGCCTCAAAATGGTGTTCTCTGCTAGGGAAAGGCAAAGACGAAAGCTGGAATAACATCGTCATCGTTCCAGCCCAAAATGACCTTTTCCAATCGTTTTCCAGTACATTTCTTAGACTGGTTAAGGTTTTGGCCATTAGCTGGCCAGTAAAAGCTGAATAATAACACAGAAAGGTGATATCCATACAAAAAGCTTCCCCTGTATGTATGGGATGCCCATTTGCTATACAAGCATGTGTTTTAAGTACAGTATTAAAGGAAAATTGTTTTTTGCGAGTCCCCACAATGAATCTTAAGCATCTATTTTGCTCTGAAAACTCAGAGTGCTGCCAGCTGAGTGCTGGAGCAACATTTTGGTGTACGTGTGCAGTGCTTTATTAGACCAAATCCCTGATCTTTCTGTCAGTCTCCCTGATCGTTTCAGGTGTAGTGCAGGAACAAGCTCTTAGGTTTGGGTAGTCACAGAGCAGTTAGTTCCTTGTACGTGTTCTCTGAACGTAGCGATGAGTTGTTACAGTAATGCAGAAGGGATGAAATTGCTGCTGATGTAGTTCTGTTACGATCAACTTCTTTTGTGTAGTTCTTACTCTAACTCTGTTACTGTTTTTAAATTACGTGTTTATTTGGATAACTAGAAAAAAAATTAGTCCTGAACCTTGTCGTCTGTTTTTCCTGTTGCAATTCAGATGTAACCCTTCGTTAATAACCTTTAGGCTGCAGTATTAAAATATTGCAGTTTCTACTGAGCCATGTTAGATAAAGTGAATATTAGTTGCTCTCGTAGTTCGCATACCTACTGGGCTGCTGTAACACGAGGCCATAAATGCACGTACACGTAGGTACCCAGCTCATGTATAGGTCTACCATATTGCCCCTGGTGCACACGTGTTGGGGGGGGCCACACGCATGCAGAAGAGATGAAGCATGTGATTTTTGTTAAAGTGGTTGTTGGAGGGAATAGAGAATTATTTAGTTTTCTTACAAATAAATAATGGAAGTAACCCGGGCTTTTAGATGGCAACTTTGATTTCAGTATTCGATTAGGGCTTCAAAAGTCTTTGAAAAACAGATGTATTTCTAATTGAGTTGCAGAGAGTTCTCTTATTTCTAACCAAGTCTCACTGTCCTGTTGCCAAGAGGCAAAAAGTCTCCCTTGTCTTTTTTTGCTGCACAATTTTCATTCTAGATCACATGTTTGTACCAGGTGAACCACCATGCAGTTTTCCTGAAATTTTTGGTGGACTGAGAAAAATTAATTGCTTTATATTTCTGTTGATATCACTTTCTGGGATGATAGGTTTCAGAGTCAACCTCTTCAACATTCCAGTGTGTTTATTATCCATCTGAAATCTCTGGTAAAACGCACTTACGCCCTAGGAAAAAATGGTTAAAATTGAAACTTGAAATTTCCATGGATTAGTCACTGATATCCCCTGGGAATTTTCAGTATTCTGAAAAGGAAGTGTTTTTAAGCAACTGCAAAACCTAGTTCACTGAATAAGTCTGTAAGCAGCTTTTCACAATTTCCTTCCCTCCCCCCCCCTTTTATTTTTGGTGATGCCAGTGTTACCATTCATGTTGCGTTTCATTAGCGTATGCAGCATAGCAAAAACTCCATCCAACGTTTTTCTTGTAAGAGTGTTTGCATTGGTTTTGTCAGGTTGTAACAAACGTCACAAAAATAACCTTTATTAAATGATAGCATATGTTTAATCTGCATAGATGCCGATTCATCTCTTAAATTTACGATGGGAGAAATTTTACAATAAACTTGTGGTTTGCTGACAACACCGAAATGACCCTTTTTTTTTTATACAACCTATATTATGTGCCATGTAACATAAAGGCACTATAATGCAAAGGTGTCTCCGTACAAACAGAAACGGTTCCTTTTGGAGCGTGATGCTCTTGAGTTGAGGCCTTGCTGCTGCCACATCATCTTTTTGGGGTCCTGGAGCTGTCACTCCACCACTGCAGATGCTGGCAGTGGAATGCCTTTGAACTTCTGCTGAGGTGCTGTGTTCACAGTCTGGAAGCTACCTGGGAGCGGGGGCAGTTTTCTAACATCCTTTCTGTATATTCTGTTGTTTTCATGCAATCTGCACGTATGGATCATGGGATGCTTAACCACACGTCTCCGGGGAAATATGTCTTTCTGGACAAAAGAAATAGCAGAATCATGTGTGTGTGTGTGTGTGTGTGTGACACTTTGTTTACTAAAACTGAAAAGCAGCAGAATACTGTTCAAGCTGAATATGGAAATTTAGACACATCCCTTCAAAACGTAAGAAATCTAATAATACAAGTGTGACAACTTTGCTGAGCATAACGTGACAGGCAGGAAGAAAAAACCCAAACGGTTCCCGGGAAGATGCTTCATGGGACACAAATTCTATGAAGTATTGAACTGAAGATCGGATTTTTTCTTCACAGCTATCATTTAGACCTGCAACTGATACAAAGAATCCAGAAACCTGCCTTATCTGTCCAGATAAATACATGAAGGCATTCAATAGGATTATTATCCCTTCAACATTCTATTTTATCTTAATAACAATGTGTCAGTATTGTTCATGTTAAGAATTAGTGGGGTTTTTTTTCTCAAGGTGAGTGATTTAAATTTACTGGTGCCATTTTATATCCCCTTGCAGTTTGACGTTGCAGTGACATTTTAGAGACAGTCAAGAGAGCCTAATCTGAGATGGACCTTATGTACCATGTATTTTAGTTTTAATGGGCTAAAGAGAAATACTAACTTGACCTGTAAAACTGAAGCTGGCTACATAAAATAGGTAAGATGCTAATATTCAGCTCACAAACAGATTGCGTCCCTGTGAATTCTGTCTCTACAACCATTACGTGTCTCTGTGCGTTCTAAATAATTGTGACTATGCTATGAATGTGTTACTGTAATGGACATCTCTCTTTATTTTCCTGCAATTCAGGCAAATTTTTCATCTTTACTAACATTTTGCTACAAAAAAACCCCACTAATCAATTTCTATTACATGTTACTCTTGTTCCCACTACAGTCCACTTTGTTTGGGATCGTAGGGCACTGTTACTAAAGTTTTTCAGTTTTTTAATTGTATCACAGAACTTGGTCACTGGACAACTCTTGGCTAATTTAAAAGGCTTTAAGTAATTTACAATATAAAAGTATTTTAATCCCCTTTTAGACCTAAGACATTTTCAGTTTTCTTTACAGATTTCATGTACATGTATGTACTTTTTGCAGCTTATCATTGTCTAAAAAATTAACTTTCTTTTTTTTTCACAATGTGTTATTTTTTTTCTCAGTGGGTTTCTGGATTTTGGGTTCCTTTTTTACTTTTTTTTTTTTTAATTATCTCCCTTTTCCCCCTGCAGGAACTAGTTCTGCAGGGCATCCACATTTAAGCAGCCGTGCCCGTTTAAACAAACCCGAGGGCTGTGCTTTAAAAGCCAGTAGCTTGTTTTAACTCTTGGGCACCTTAGCGATACCAGGAGCCAAGTAGCGCCAGGCCAGAGCCTTTTACCACGGGGTCGCAGCTTGAAGGTACAGAGGAGGTACCGGGCGGTACCGATCTCTCGGTGATTCCAGCCCGAGGAGCTGGCAGGAGGGACGCGGCGTTTCCCGGGGTGAGTGAGTGCCGCCCCCTCGGGCTCAGGCTGAGGTGGAGGTGTTGCTGAGGAACCCGGCCGCAGCTTTGCTGGGGTCCTTAGGAAACAAGTTTTGACCCCCTTTTGAGCCGATGGCAGCAGAGGGGTGCTGCTGCCTGGGGAAGGGGAGGGGGGCTGAGGCCGGCGGGGCCGCCGCTCACCTGCAGCCGGTAGGAGCGGGGCCGGGGCCCGGGGCCGGGCCCCACCGGCGTCGGGGCCGGGCCGGGCCGGGCCGGGCGGGGGGAGCGTAGCCGAGCGGAGCGGGTAGCAGGAAAAAAACCCACCCCAAACCAAAACCAACAACCCAACAAACAAGAGACAGGGATGCAGAGCGTGGAGCTGTATTGTCCGCTCCCAGCGTGAAGAATAAATTACGGTCAGCCAGGGCAGGTATTAGCAGTGCCAGGGGTTTGGAACCGGCCGTAGCCTAAAGTTTAGCTACGTTCTCAGCAAAATGAAGCCGTGGTGCTTCACAGCTGAGGGGCTTCGTGCTTATCTGGCCGTAAAACTAGACTCCTGCCACTGCTTAAGTTTCCAGCTTGCACCTCCTCTGCAAACGGGGGATCTGCAGTTTCAGGGAGCATCTAGGAACTTTGTAGCGTGTTTGGGGTAAGTCAGGAGAAGCCAGTAAATAGAAGCTTGTCTTGGGCTTTGATTTGCAGCTGCTGATGTCACTTTCCATCAGTAAGCATGGTATATAAGCAAAATATTAATTCTGTCAGTGTCGTGTGTACAATTCTGTACAGTAAAAAACAAAATAAAAGGAAAATAGTTGCAAGATAAACAAAATCCTGTCGGCAACACCCTTAAAAAACTGCTAATGCAATGCACTGTTTAATGCCTCCTCACTTAAAAAAAAAAAAGAGAAAAAAACACCAAAAAAACTAAAGCAAAAAAACAAAACACTTGTCCTACTGCCAGAGTTTCGTTTCTGTTGATAGCAGTTTAATGCCAAGTTTGCTATAAAACATTACTGTTAAAATACAGTGTACTGAAGGAAGCGTTTCTGCAAAATGCTTCATTATGTTTTGAAGGGAAGATTGTGGAAATTATCCTTCTTCAGCTTGCCTTTACAGAATGGGATCACTTAAAAATTGTTTTTATTTGGTATTGTTTTTTCCCTATAATTTAATACAGCACAGATCCATTGGAATTAACGTTGCTCAATAGTAGAATAGAACTTTCCCAAGTCACCTGTGCAATGCGCAATTACTGTCCTTTCCATGAAGTGTACACTAGCTGTAATCCCACAGAGCACCTTCGGTCCCTTTAGGGAATGATGGACAAGGCTGCTTTGCTTTTATTATTTTTTAAATTATTTTTAATATTATTTTAAAAATCCCTAGAGAGTGTCTTTAAAAAGAAACACTCTCTAAATGTTAAGCTAGTCTTGGTGATACTTTTTATTACATATACTGGAATTATTTTCATGATATGGTAAAAAGAATTTTAAAAAGTAAATTCACACTTTTCTGGATAGCTAAATCCTAAAAAAGAAATATGTTTCTTTGGATTATTAGAAAAAAAAATCATGTACCTGGTAATTTTTTATTAAACATTTCTGGAGGGTTGTTAGATTAGAAACCACACCATATTGAAAATTAACTATATTATTTAGAAAAAAAAAATCGTGAGTCTGTTTAGATTGAGTGTTCGTGCCGTAATGACTGAAAACCGAAAGAACCGGAGATACCTCCCTGAGTTAAAATAGAAGCAAATGAATGTCAGGAGTATCTCTAATGTGTTTCCAATAGACAGAACTTGTGATAAGGGGAAAGAGAGAGGTTATAAAATGATATAACACTATAAACTGCGGTGTGAAAATATTGGCTTACTACTATTTACATAATTCAAATTTATCCAGGCATGATGAATCCGAAAATAATTCTTCTGCTTCCCTTTCTGGAATTCCATTTCTGTTAAGTGACACGAGTTGGACTTCACGTAATTGTTTTCCTCTTTCCTGACTCCTTATTCTTTTACTACTGCGGTAACCTAAAGTCAGATGGCTTTCAATCTTATTTTACAACTGTGGTGACAGATATAATGCGTGTATATATCTCCTTGAAGAAGCATAACTTTCAGTGAGTGAATGTGAGCCATAATTGTTCCAAAGGTGATGTACTTTTAACCCTCCAACTGCACCAGAATTACCCGTTATGGGGCAGGCAAAAGCAGTGATGAAACATGTCTGTTTCCACACTTATACAAAAAGTGAAAAAGGAAGAATAGGTATGGAGAGTAAAAGGAAGGATAACTCTGTTTTTATATACAGAGAATACAAAAATTATAAGGAAGGAGTGGGGAAAAAAAGTGAGAAAAAATGGGAAAGTCATTCAGAAAACCAATTAAATGCAAGTAAAACACTATCAGCTAAGGTATTGCTATACTTGAGTCTGAGCCTTCCCTGAAATTTTATATTACATTGGCATTACAAGTTGTGGAATGCAGTATCGCATATAATATCTTCTTTTTCTCTCTCTCTTTTTTTTTTTTCCCCCTGTGTAGGGTTAACATTCTCATCTGTGCATGTTCTGTTAAAATAAATATTATCACAAATATCATGCCATTATTTTGAAACAAAAATTATAAGAGTTTTGGCTAGATATTATGTATGTCTGCTGCTAACTCTGTTATCCAGAAATTTTGCTTGCTTTTACTTTTTAACCACCTGGAATTTATGCAGCCACGTCCTCTGCACCCACAGTCTGTGAGCAATAGATACCAAAGTTATTAGGGGAGGTCAGAATTACTGGGTGTCATTTTACCGAAATAAAAATTTGTGGGAAAATTGCTGTTTAAATATCTTGTCAGCTATGTCCTAATAATCACTAGCATCCTTTTACTGTAACTCCCAAAAAATATAAGCTAAAAACATTCTGTGGCTTCACACCATTTAAAAAAAAAAAAAAAGAAAAAAAGTTGGTAAGGGTAAACCATAAAACATATATTTGGCTTACAAAAGAAGTGTTTATTCTCCTGAGAATGCTTGGTGGTTGAGCATTTTCTTTAGATTGGAGGCTGGATAAAAACATGTAACAGAGGTTCCCTGAGTACACCACTGCAGTAGTCGTTCTGGCTGTGGCACAACCAGCCAGTTCGGGGAGACCCACTTGTGCCACCCCATACATTCTAGTCTTGGGTAATAATGCACAATGTGTTGGAGCAAATGCAATTGAAGTCAGGCCTGAAAACAATGAGATGGGTCTCCGTGTACTTGGTGATGCATAGGTGGAAAGTATGTCCCACCAAAGGGGGTATGTCCCATTGCTGGCAGCGCTGGCTGTGGCCAGCCTGACCAGCGAGGCAGAGCACCTACAGTCCTTTGGGGTGGCTGCCTTACCAGCTGTAACATATCGTAAGTGGCATTAAGTCTTTGCCACTGATGTTACCAGAGCTGATCGTTTAAACACCACGTTTTTAAAAAGCATGTGAGCTTATATAAGGAGGAAACGTATTTTGGGGGGGAAAAAAATACGTATTAAAAACATCTATGACTGAAGACCTCTGCTCCATTTTGCAGGATAGTGCGTTTTTAAGCAGGAGGCTGGAGAGCAGCCTCTTCGGATGGGATCTGAGAGTTGCAAGGGATAGAAACTCTCATCTGCCCATTTTCTTTTTCCGTTGCATTTTTTTCCCTGTCACCTCGTGATCACTATTTAGAGGAATAAAATGTCAACGGGCATCTTCTTTTTCCCGAGGAATAGCTCGCAAAGTTTTAGAAACACATGGGTTTGGCTTTCCCAACTAGTTGAAACTGTGGAGCTGTTTTAAAAGCACATCAGGAAAGCAGTGATAGCATAAGTAAAATAAATATCGAATGAGGGGACAACTCTGACTTTGCTTAAGTAACCATGTAATCCCTTCTTTTTTTTCTCCTGGTAACATATTTTCCACAAAGAAGACTCTTCAAGGTTGAATCCTGTACAGTTTCTTTTTTTTTTTTTTTTTTTTTTTTTTTATTCCTCCCCCCCTTTTCCCCCCTTCTCCTCCCCCCCCCCCCCCCCCCTTTTCAGTAAGGCAAATCAAATGCTCAACAACGTTTTTTGTTCGGAAGGCACATAAAATTTTTTTTTGAATATACCAATAACAGCAAAAGTATATATATTTTTCTTGCAACAAGGAGATTTCATTGGTTGAGTGAAATGGCGAGATGTGACGCAAAAGGACACTTGGACGGGTAGAAATGCTGATGTATGCCAAAGCAGGCGTACCAAGAAATGCTGTTGCTATGAGAGAAACAGAGGGAGCGAGAGGGAGAGTGAGATCGTGAGAGAGCAAGTTGTGGAGGCCTTCTTTTTTCCTTTTTGGCTTCTAGCAGAGAGACTGCAACATCTCCAGCGCCGAGCAGGGAGGGTTTAGAAGCTTTCGGTGGGTATTTTCATGAGCCTGAGCGTTTAGAGGAGGGGAGGAAGGCGAGAGAGAGACGCAGGTCACCTTAGAGTACAAAAGCAATTGGAAAGTAGGAGGCTGTATATACTAAGCCAATGATCTGTGCTATGATAGATATACAAATTAGTATGACAGATGAAGCAGCTTAGCTCATTATCCACCTGATGGTATTAAGACTTACAATTCAAAATTACAAAATTAAAATGCAGGCACACACAGACACAGACAGACATATATTTATAATGACCCCACCTTTTCAGCTTATGAATTATCCAGCTGGGATACGGACGTCTCTTGTGTAACATTCTTAAAGAGCTGCAATAAATTCACCTTGTGAGTCCATTAGCCAGGAAAGGGGGAAAATAATTTGCAGGGAATTATTTTTTTTGTGTGTGTGTGTGTCTCTCTCTCTCTCTTCTTCGGCAAGGGGGAAAAAAGTTTGTGCTATGAACTTAGCCTAGCAGCTTCTGGAACGTGAGCCAAAAGGGGCAGGAAGTTGTTTTACAATAGCGTTACAGTGATCCGCCACAAATGGAAAAAGCCAAATGTTGGACTCGGCAAAGAGAAAAAAAAATATCCTTCTCCCCCTCGCTTCCCTCCTTTTGCCCCTTCAGAGGGGAAAAGAGAAAGGAACCTTGAGCTAGAAGATCTTTTTCTTTTTTAATTACGTCTCGTAAGTAATGGAAAGATTATCTTACTGGCGTATTCCATGGCAAGCACGAGGGAAAGAAGTATCAAAGGGACGTTTAAAAAAAATGCGCTTGGTAACTAGCAACGGGACTTTTGGCACAATTCCTTGAGTTTGCTTGAGGTTATGGAGGGGGGGATGGGAAGAAGAACAGCAAGTCGACGCAGTACGTTTTCTTTAAAAAAGGGGAGGGGAAATGGAGGAGAAACTATATGAAACTTTTTTTTTTTAAAGGAGATGCGTGTTGATCCTCTGAAGCTGAATCCTCAGGCATTTGTGGCCCGTCTTTGCAGCCCGATATGTTTTTTTGTGAGTGTGTGTAAGCGCTCTCAATCAAACAGCAATCATGGCAGCTGTTTTTCTTCCAGCACAGCAGTTGAGCTGTCTCGCCCAAATGCTTATCAGCTTTTGACTCGATGCCAAGAGAGTTATAAGGGCCAAGCAGCCTGAGCTTGGCTGTGCAGCTGGCTTAGAAGTGAGGGCACGGAGAAAACAAAAATCACCGAGGGTTGGTGGGGGGTTTTTTTGGTCACACACAGTATTTACTTTTTCACATACCCATTTTCAGCTCCGTGGGGTTTGGGTTGTTGGGGTTGGTTGTTTTTTTTGGGGGGGTGGGGGGGTGATGTGTCTTTTATTTTTTTCGATGCTGCGGTTTCGTGGTCCTTGCGGACTGCTTGGCTGCAGAGAGACGCCGAGGTACGTGTAAATACAAAGAGGAGCCCTCCTCTCTCCGTTTTAAGCCCCGAAGATATTTCCGTAGGACACACCCCCCCCCCCCCCAATTAAAGGCTTCATTAGCCGCACCGCACTGTCAAGCATATTGCCGTAGCGTGGGCGCATTTACATTCCAGGGCAGCGCCTTTCCTCCCAGTAGCTCCTTTTCTCCCCCCCAGTCCTAACGCCGGGGCTGCCCGAGCGGGAGGGGGTGCCGGGGCGCTGGGTTCGGTGCGGTGTGCATGCGTGCGGGGTGCGTGGCTCTCTGTGTCTCTGCGTATGATGAAAACGAGCCTGCTCACGCAGGGCCGTGCCTCTCTTTCATCATCAGCTCTACCCCTCTGCGTTTCGCTAGCTCACGTCCTCCTCCTCTTCCTTAGCCAGATTGCTCCAGTCGCTCACAAGGGGGAGGCTGGACTCTGGAAGGGGCGGGGGGGGGGAAAAGGAGGGGGAAAAAAAAAAAAAAAAAAAAAAAGGCGGCTGCTGCTGCTCGCATTCCTGCTGCAAGGGCCTCCCCTTCAGACGGCCTTTGCCAGAGCAGAACTTTTAAAAATGCTGCAAATAGGATCTTCTTTTTCCTCTGCTTTATTTAACCCTCCTCTGACGGCGTTCGAGAACGGGGCTCGTTTCCCGTCTCTTCTGCGCTGGGCTCGGCTGTACTTTATATCGCAATGTGGAGGTTAAAGCTCCAAGTATTTTCCCCTCTGCTGATCCTTTTCTCTCTCCTCTCTCTCTCTCCTTTTCCTCCGTTAAAGAAATTGATTTCTTTGGCCGAGCAGTGAATCGGGCTTTGCTAGTTTGTATGCTGTGAGAATGAAGGCTTTTATTTGTGATTTTTCTCCCCCGAGTATCAGTGCACAGTGCTGCTTATGGAACAAGCTCCTCTCGCTCTCCCTGGCTTTCTCTTTCTCTTTAACAGAGGTATATTTTTCATGCCTTTAGGTATCCGCGCCATGTGAAATAGGGAAATAGGGTGGATGATATCCCTCCAAACCCCTTGTAATTTGACCATGGCTGAAATGGAAATATTGAGGGGGGGGTTGGGGGTGTGTGTGCGGTGGGAGGGAGGGGAGCAGGGGGCTGGGTAGCCTGGGCTGTTTCGTCCTTTGCAAACCTCTCCCCCCCCTCTTTCTCGGCTGAGGAGGGAAAAGGGGATGTGCAGTAAAATGCCGTCTCTGGGACAGGTGCCAGCTCCTAGACAAAAGAAGTAAAATAGGCGGTAAAGGGGGGGTGGGGTGGGGGGGGTGGATGAATTAATAGCCAACAAAAATAGGAATCGAAAATCTCCGAGAGGCAGCTCTGGCGTAAGTGATGGTGCCTAACTGGCCTTTTTGAAGAATATATTCTTAGCGATGGGTGGAAAGGAGAAAGTTGTGGCATACTTTTTATCCTCCTCTTCTCTGCAGACGTTTGAAAGCATGAAGGGAGGGTGGAGGGTGCCTCTTTTTCCTTTTTTTTTTTTTTTTTTTTTTTTTTTTCTTCTTTTCCCTCCTTTCTACTGAATTATTCATAGTGTCAGTGGTGAAGCCAGGACTATTAGCATGCATCAGACATGCTGTTTGTCTGTTTGCTAACATTCTTCATTCAAGACTTGTTAACTACCAGACAAGCTTAACACGCTTCTCTTTTTCCCCTCCCCTCTCCTCCTCTCTCTCTCCTCTCCCTCCCTCCCTTCCTTCCCTCCCTCCCCTCGCTTCTCCCTTCCCTTCCCTCCCTTTCATGCCACCCCTCGCAGCCGCCCATTGTTGCTGCCGGGCGCTGGCAGCCGGGGGCAGTTGTGGCAGGGGAGCGGGCGGAGGAGAAGCCGGCGCCGGTTGCTAGGTAAGGACCGCCTTCCCCTCCTCTCCCAGGCCTGCATGCACTTGCAAGGGCGAGAAATGCCACAGAGCTCGCTCAGTGCCTTCTGCCTGCTTTTCCAGGAGACTGCAGAGCTGCAAGGTGAACACCACCACCACCACCATCGGCGGCTCCCCGAGGCTGGCTTCCCACCCTGCGCAGGGTAAGCTGCTTTCCCACCGCTTCCCTGCTCCCCCTTGACGTGCACCAGCATTTCGTGTTTGTGTACCGCTACCATGGCGTGAGTGGCGAGTAATTACCAAGTAGGAAAATTAAGTTTCAGAAACTACGTGGGTATCTGCAAATTGGCTCCCGTCTGCCCATTAATTTATTATTAACCGCTAGTACGTTATCAGCCCGGCGAGGTTGAGGCTCATGCAGGATGATCGCTTGCTGGCTATTAAGGATGTGATATACTAATATTTGCTATTGTTGCTATTTTTTAGGTTCTCTTCTCCCTCTCTATCAAGTCTGCCCCTCCCTTCGCTAGTCTGTTTAAAACCAGCAAGCTTCATTTTCTTAGCAGACAAAGGTCGATCACAGCTTTTATTTCTGAATGCAAATGTTCTAGGACTTGTGCCAGTCTTGCCTTCATTGATTACAATATAGCTTCTTTCTTGAATGGCATGCCCCCTCCTTCCCTTTTTCTTTCTTTCTTTCTTTTTTCTTTTTTTTTTCTTAAATAGAAGGAAGCTTGGGGAAAGAAACAAAGTTGGGTGGTGCAAGTTTTTAATATTTATTTAATATTTCAGTATGTTTGAAACATTATTGCACATCCATGTGCAGAGCAGTTCTAACGCAGCTGCTAGCGAGTACGTAGGGTTTTGTGCCATTTCTGTGTGCACACAGGAGGGTACGTGTTTGTGATTGATTTTCTTTTTAAACTAAGATTTTTGGAAGGTAGCTACGTGAGGATCTTCGATAATTGTATCTCATCACGAGTACGTTTCCAGATTGTCTTAGCGACATGGATTTGGACTTAAATACTTTCAGGGTTTGCATTGAAATTTTATAATACCGAGAATTGCTCAGGACTACCGGTTTATCATTACCAATTTTATAATATATTTTTAAAATACTTTTTTTTTTTTGATGGCCTTTAAGGGTCTGTAAGCGCACAAAGTGTATTTCCTTCTTTATCTTCTACATGCGCGCACAGGCACATGCTTACGCACGCTCCCACTCTCTTTCTCCTGCTCTTCGGGGGTTAATGAAGAAATTTATTTTAAGTGTAATACTTACATATTAGAGCGGTGCCATTTATAGAACAAAGTAGCATGTGGATATAGATGTCCTGAGTTAGGCACGATTTGGCAGACGGTTATACACTTAAGATTTATTACTACTATGAAATTGCCAGACCTATTATAATACTTACTTTGTATTCTTTATGCAGACAAGTGCATGTGCAAATTAAAGTATCTGAAAATAAATTTATTTTAAGGGCACTTTATGAGAAAGCTAGTCCAATATATATTTGTCAACAAAAATGCTTTCCTCTACACTGAAAAAATGGGATGCTTATGTAAAATATTTTAATCTTTTCCCTTTAATTTTATTCATACCCAGAAATTAAAGTAAATAAACCCAAACTTATTTGGATTTGGTTTTGTGTTGGTTTCCCACCGCCTCCACGCAAACACCCCTCACCCCCAAATAATTAGAAAATACCTAGTGACTTGCACAGAAGTAGTTTTAAATTCAAGCCATTGACAGCATTGTATCAAAACCATCTCCGTATTGGCATTGCATTTGAACTGTTTTATGGCAACATAAACTGAAAAAACAACTCATAACTTCAAGTAATAAAGCTGTATTTATTGGCCGATCAAGCTCAAAGTAAGTAGAGAATGTTTTAGTCAAGCGTGTAGATTAAGAATTCAGAAACCCATGGCTTGGTGATAACTAAAATTAATTTATTCAGAGTACTTTTTACAGGCCTGTGGTAGCTGCATGGCACAATGCAAATAAAATATTGGTTGGGGGGTTTAGCTTGTAGTGGTTATAAAATCATAAACTGCTAAACACTCCTCACTGAGAAATTTCAGAGTACTCGGTGATATTGCTCCTAATGATGCTGTTTATCTATAGAGGATTACTTTGGTTTTTTTCTTCCTAGGGTTGTAATACTTGTTGGGGTTGTTTTGTTACTGAGAGCTAGCACTTAAAGGAATAGAAAATTGCTTCTGGTGTATTAGTACTTTATTTTGTGGTGGCTTGCTGGAAATGATCGCTGCGAAAATAGAAGAAGCGGAATTGCCTTATTGCTGGTTTATTTCACAATGAGCATTTCTATAAGCATGCTGAAAATGCACAGAGTGCATAAGGATCACATGTATGTTAATTAGAGTAGGATTAAAATCTGTTTGTTAGATCAGTGAATTCCAGGTTTTAAATTTACAATTATTTTTAGTCTGTAACTTGAAATATAACTGCTGATAGAAATATTCAGCCCCTCAGATGAATGCCTTCAGCAATTATGTACATGAGCTAGAGCATTTACATTTTGAAAGTGCTATTTGTTGGACTGCCAAGATCTTCATACAAAATGCTTGGTGCACGGAATGAAGAGTTAAAAAGCATAGGCAATACTTTGCTTAATTAAAATAATTTTTTGGTAGCTGGTTAGGATGAAGTTTTGCATATTTTCAAATAACAGTCGAGTGAAACAGAGCGAAAATGAGCCTTTGCTCCAAACTCCGTCTTTACCTCCTCCCCCCCACAATGGATTTTTATCTTCGCAAAGGATGTTTAAGCTGTTGCTGATAAACGAACAGTCTATTCTTAAAATCCCACTTATCTTGACTATAAAAATTGCTTTTACTGACCGATATGAGGGCAGGGAAAGCGAGGAGCATGAGGCAGAGGTACGTAGGTTCTAGGCCTGCGAGTAGGACGAATTGCTCAACAGAGAGCAGCGTTAACGTGCAAGGCAGAGGGCAGCTTGCAGTGAAACAAGAGGAGTGTAGTCCACAGTGTTTCACACATGTAGGTGGGCTATGATTGGGATGGTTACTTTCACGGATAATAAATGGGACGTGTGGCGTCCTTATTCAGGCTGAATTCTTTGAAATGAATTGGAATTTTGCCTGGATGAATGCTGACAGGTTTGGATCAGGTTAAGCGAGATTTTACTGTGGGCAAAGGAGAGGGAAAAGGGAGGAGGCAGAGGGGAGAAAGGGGATGGAGCAGGAGTTACCACTTTCAGTTGTGGGTGCCGTCTGGAGTTCTTGTCTGTGTTGGATACAGAAGATAACAGGAGGCTGTGAGGCTGGATTGTATTTTGTAGGGCTGTATTGGTACAGCACTGCCTTCTCCCAGTACGTGCCAAGTATTCATAAACACTTTGTAGCAGCTAAGGAGAAATTAAAGGAGGAGTGGAAGGAATGCCTTGTTTCATCCAGTTTTCTACTGAAAAGATTTTGGGGGGGTAGGAGGGGAAAGTGATGTGGTGTGAGCTAGCCACTCAGTGTTTGAGCAGCTCCCTTTGCAGGCAGAGTGGTTTCCCTGCGATCGGCCTGCGTCCATGTGCCACATATTCCTGTGGCCTCATAACCCTGAGCAGGGCTCTCCACCTCGTCCGGCTGCGTTCCAGGTCTCCTGCGCACATGGGCGCTCAGGGCATGGGGCAGGCCTGTGATTGTGATGCCTTGCCTCAAGAAAATGGAAATGTGCTCTAATTAGGCGTTTTTCCTCCTAACTGCATCAGTCGCTCGCAGCTTGAAACAGGTGCAGGTAATCAGCCCTCCCTCATCCTCCCCCCCTTCCCCCCCCCATCCCTAACGATGCTTGTTGGGGAGGTCTGATCTATCTAACAAAGCACGGCTGCTGTACAGCTTTCATTCCCACTTACGGCGCCTGTACCTGAGAAGGAAAAAAACCCCACAACCACCACCACCACCAAAATTAATTTAGAATTGCGATTGCATTGCCTTTGTTTCTCAAATAAGCCATATGGTAGAAGATGTTTCTTCGTAGCTGCGTTCATGTTCGTATAGCCTGCCAGCTCACACAGGGCATTTGATTTTTGCAGAGATGGGTATTCATTTGTTCAGTGTGTGTGCAGCTAGCTCGACGTAAGGACTGCAGCCAGAAGACAAAAAGTTGCAGTCCCCGTAGCCAGCACAATAGATGTTCATGGGTAGAGGGATCCCAGTAGATACAAAATGGCGGGGTAGACGCTTTCAAGTGCGCACGCACTTTTGCAAGTCCTGAGTTTATAGTACTGTAAACTGTACGGGCTGTGCGAATCTGTACTTGTTTATGCGTTTGACTCCATGCCTGCTCCACAATAGGATGAATTCTGTTGAGTTTGATGGGCTTTGGAGCCATCCCTTTCCACCCAGTTATTCACTAGCGTATGTATGTGCACGTTTGTGGAATCACTAATGTATCAGGCCTGTAACTTCTCCGTAGCGAGCAAACTAATTTGTGATTTTTTTTTTTTTTTTCCCCCCTAAGAGTGGTGCAGAAATTTGTCCACAGCTATTCCTGTACTCACATAGAATATTTTAAATCTCCTGGTGACCCTGGTGCTACTATGTTTTCATAAAAATTTGACTTACCATCTCCAAAATAGAACATAATACTGTTGAAGATGCCTTGATCTGTAGGTGGATATGCAGGAATAAAATGCCCAGAATCAAGCCCTTTGCAGCATTTTAAAATTCTGTACTATAAAATGTGAGATCTCATCGTTCTGAGTCTCTTTGTGAAACAGTCTTTTTTCACCGATTAGTGTTACCAGTTGTTTAGTAGTTGTACACTCTTCCCTCTTGCACACGTTTGAAATTTGTTCTGCTATACCTCTGGAAACAAAGGATCTGATCCAAAGGCTTCTGAAGGCGACAGAGGTTTTTCCATCAACTTCAAATGGGATTTGGATTAAGCCTATATACATAATAGTTTGCAATAACGATCTGACTGCTTTAGTGGTTTTCAGGGTCTTCCACAGAACTCTTTAAAAAAACCTCTGATTAAAAATTGTCCAGGTATGATACTCCAAAATACATGTCTAAGTGCCCAGTATGTTTTGTTGTCTTGTTTATAAAAAAAAAAGGAGGGGGGAGGGGAAAGGGGGTAGGGGGGAATGCTCCTAAGAGCTTTATCTCACTAGTACTCCAAATAAGAGTTTTATGAATAAAAAGAAGAGTGAATGTTGGTCCCAGATTTGGTGTGTAGTCAAGGCATTCTTTATTTGAATTTGGACAGCCTTTTTGGAAGAATGATTTAGGATTTAGGATGGCAATGTGTATAAAAAAAAAAGAGTACATAAGTTTAAATTAACCTCACCCATCATATCCTGTTATCGGCCAAGGAAAACATAAAGCTCCTGTCCAGTCTCCCTGGAGTTTCAAAGTGGTTTGCTCTTTTCAAACTTGTTAAAGCACAAATAGAAAAGTAGATTGCTTTGGATTCCGATTGAAGATCTTGCAAAGGGGAAGGAAGAGGAGCTGGGGAAAAATGAATTTATTATTATAATAACCAATATACCTTTATTAAATATTAATTAAGTCATTTTCTGTAGCCTTTGATTGCGTTTGAATTGCTGACTGATATTTTGCAACACTTTAAATCTGCGGTGCACTTAGCATGTTGCCCGTGTATTCGGATACCTGCATACAGATGTGTTTACTGTGGCATTCATTCAGCTCCTGAAATTCCTTTGTCAACGTAAGCAGACATTTCCAGAAGAAGGCAGCTTCAATTGTAATAATAAAGGAGTTCACGTGCTTTAATAACTACACACACAAATATTTTTAGAGTGCCAAATTAGAAGAAGATGCATTATTTGAAATTGGTCTTTTTCTTATTTTTCTTTTTTTTTTTTTTTTTCCCTTGTTTTAGGCAATTTCAAAGATAGAAAAATACACTTGAAACAGTTGAGCTCATGAGCTAGAAAACAAGAAGCAGCACCGTTTATTGGGAGGGGGGTGGGTGGTGCAGGGAGAGGCAGGCAGTGGCACTGGGCAGCCTAGGGAAATAAGTGATAGTGCTTTTGTGGTTTACAGCCCTGTTAGGCCAAGGTACTTCACCCTGAAGTTAGTTCATCAGGGATAGGGGTGTTGGGGGGCTGGGGGGCTTTTGTAAAGGTGATACACTCAATACTGATTTTTTGAAACAAGTTGTCTTCATATTTCTAATAGGTTGCTCGCAGTAACTGGTGAGTTACAGGATGGCTGTAGGATAGGTGATAGAAAGGCCATTGTTCTGGCCAGAAGATCGAGCTGTGGCAGTATTCCTTTGTGTTTTTATCTGCAAGATGTAACAACCCTTAAAAAAAAAAAGTTACAAATATTTACAGTGTTGTAGGTGTAACAGTTACTTGTTTCAGTTACTTGTTTCAGTTACTTGTTACAGTTACTTGTTACTGGTGTCAGCCCAGGAAGTACCGAGTTGGAGAGCACGAAGCTTTGACGTGGTCGGTTGGCAATCTTTACTGAATTAGTCTTGCTTTTTGTTGGAATTCGGTGTGCAAAAGGGTAGGAAAGCTGTTTGGTTGCATCCAGGAGATTTTGATCACTCTATCCATACACAAAGAGCTCTGGTATATTTACTTCTACATTTGTATATGCAGCAAGTATTATTTTAAAAATATTTTGTTCTTTGATAAATCTTTTATATATTTTTTTTCTCTGTGGTTGCAGGTTTTTTATTTTTATTTTTTTTAAAGAAAGGAGAGTTCTCATGATGTTTTTGTTACCTTTGCCAGCTGAGATGTATTGTCTTACTTGTCTATAGGAAACAAAATAGTATATTCACTCCTGAGACAGTGGAAAGTCTCCCACAGATACCACAGAGTTTTGGATTATACTCACAAACCAAAGTAACACTAATTTAAAATCCTGATACAGGAAGCCTGAACTTGAATGACTTAAAGTGCATATAAAGAATGTTACATTCTGCCTGACCTTATAGACTCTGCCGTTAGATTTTTTTTTTTTTTTACCTTCTTACTTTGTCTAATTTAAACCAAGGAGTGTCAGAGCCTTGTTATTAAGGGGCACAGCATTGGTGCTCTTCCTGCTCCAGCATGCATTTATGAATTTCAGGGAGCAAGGGAAGGAATTGATCATATTATTCCAAAATGGATGGAAATTCTGTTACGGGCCCAACGAGCACACACACGTGAATTTTGCTGCAGGGTTTCATCGTGGGCTTTGGTTTTGTTTTTAATCCAGTGTGAAATACAGGGATTTTTTTTGTTGTTGCTTAGTTATCATGTGGATAAACCATTTCCATTTAAAAATACTTTTTCATTAGGAACAGTTTTTTAAAAATAGTTTTCCAACTCAGTCTGTTATGAAGATAGTTAGTTAGCAGTTTTTAATGGAAGGTTATACGTTTCTCATTCTGTAATTATTATAGAAGGAGAAATTAACATGATCACATGGAAATTTTGTTTCTTAAATGGAGATTTACATTGATGGATTGAAGGTTTAAGGTGCAGATTTACATTTAAATTACATATTATGTGACATTTACATTTTAAATGATACTAAAACAATTATTTCTACTGTCTCCTCGGTGCCTTCCAAATTTCTCTGTAAAATTATTTCATTGAAAGTATAACCTGCTGTACAATATATACATATATGCTTCATGTATGAGATTAGAGTGGTTTTTGTGCAGATGCACTCCTGTCTGGTGTGAACAGAAATGAAGTTGAACATGTAATATTCACGTGTACACGTTTAAGATGCTGTTCAGTACTTTGTTTGGAGTGAGTGGCAGTTCCTTCTCTGTCATACAAAATATTCTAGGGGCCGGGGGGGCAGTGTTTAACAGGATAAAAATGGTATCCATCAGGTGCTTGTAATTTTTTTTTGCCTCAAAATGCCTTCAGGAGTCGAAACTTCGGGCATTGCTTCAGGCAAGGAGGTAAGGAATAGCACTTGGCCATGGATACAGCCAGCAGGGAAGAAGGTGGCCTAGAGTCTGTAGAAAGAGAGGACTGGTTTGGAATAGAAAAGCAAAAGCACCCTGAAAGGTGGCTGTGCTTGTTGTAAAAAACAGTTGGGAGCAATGACAGAGTAGCTGTAACTTTAGGGAGGTGCCACAGGCCCCTGCACGTGCGCTTGCTTGCGAATATTTCTGCAGTCTGTGACACTTGCAGTCCGCATCTCACAATCAGCTTTAGCAAGTTCGGAGGAACTTAAAGTACGAGCATAATTCTCTTCCCAAAATAGATTTCTTTACACTGTCAGCTGGATATGGCTGCTTTGCACCCATATAAGGTTCTGGGTTGGACACAGAAGCACAAAAATTCCATTATTGTCAAAATAATTGCTGCAAGCCTTTTCACTTCCGATGCCTGCCGAGCTGAATGCATCAAAGGGTACACACCCGCCGGTGGTGGGTTGAACTTCAGGTGGAACAGGAGGGGGCCTGAGCCAGCCAGTATCAAATTCCCTGAATTTTGTAACTTTTTGTGCTTTCCTCCTGAGATACAATCTAACCTAAAATACAGATTAATTGAAGGTGCAGCAGAAAGAGCTGGCAAGCTTTCCTGAAGATCAGTCCCTGTGAAACCAGGCCTGGGCCTTAACAGCGTGTATTAAAGTTGCAAATAGTGGAAGGACGAATAGAAGAGTCTCACGATTCAATTTCATTCAAGAGATCAAACTGAAAAATTCCTTTGGAAGTGCAGACTTTGTTACATCTCTGTACAAGTACTTTTTTTGGGGGGGGGGGGGGCGGGGGGGGGGAGTGCTTATAATGCAAAGGTATATCCGGGTGCTGAATGACTGTACTTCATACTGCTGTCTAGTGGATATTACTTCTGCTGACAATTAAAAACAAAGCAAAGACATTCTTCACAGAGTGAATTTTACCTCTTTGGAGATGACTAGTTCAAGGCCTGCGTAGAGTCTAAGTCCCACTCAAACCACTTCAGATAGCACACAGCTTTTTTTTACATCCTTTATGTACTGTGAGCTACTACTGTAGAAGCCACTGGGAGAAATACGAGGTACAAAGAATAATTTTATTGTGCCATTTAAATCAGTGGCATTAACTTTTTCTAATCAATATAATCTGCAGTCCCAAGAGCTTATCTAGTCACTCTTCTATCCTTTAATGTAATGTCCTTTAATTTGTAAAACACGTATCTTAGGCATGCCATTGTCCAGAAATTAGGGCTTGATGAATTATTCATACTGGGGAGTTGTGGTCCCCTTGGCTGGAAAAATGAGTAAGAAGTTGAGAGGTTCTTTATGCTCGGCCTTGGGTGTAGCAGTAAGAACCTCTTCAGGTTTCTTCCTCCCCTTGTGAATTGGAGGCAGCTCTGAAGTTGTCCATGAGATTTCTTCCGTGAGATAGAGTTGATGTCTGAATATATCACGCACAGCACATGTGGAGAATGCTGAGCTGAGAAGGGAGAAGTTGTGGACTGTTTTGAAATGCGGTGCCTGCAGGATTCAAAGGGTTAAATACTGCCTTGCATAAGGCAGCATCTCATGTCTAGATCTGTGTTGCAGCTGCTATTCTGGTCTTTGACTTCCCCTGAATGGAGACTTTTACTCATAGCTTTAGGAGGCAACTCCTCTGCCTCCCAAAATTCGATGGTAATCTTTCCCAAAGGGGAAGGTTATGTGCTGTCATGCTTGCTTGCCACAAGGTTTCTTTCGTCACCACCATCTTGTAATTTTGTTGCTCTGTTTCATGTGCTCGTAAGTAATAGGAGAAATTGCAATGCATGCAGCATCTGTATGGATGTACCCCAAATCAAAGTCTTAAGTCTGAGCAGAACAGCTCAATAGAAAGATGCTGAGAAGTTGCCAGGTCTGTTGCCCGTCCAGTTTAGGATTCTGCTGTACAAATAATTAAAATCCAGGGTGTTGATAGCATCTGAAGATCATATGGGGAAGCTAATTACTTCATTAACTAAAAAAATCCCACCCCCTCCCCCTCCCCACCTTTACAGAACACTAAACAATGACTGTGGAAACTAAAACTTAGAAATCATAACATTTTATATGCTCTCTGTGGAATAGGAAAAACTGGGAGGGAACTTTTTAAAAATTAATCTTTTGTTTGCTGCCTTTTTTTTTCCTTTTCTCTGATAATTCCATTCTTTCTGCCCTACCGCTTGCCTGAGTGTAGTTGAGTTTAAGATTTATTTCTCTTCACAGCAGCCTATCTTCTGTCTGTACTAAGAGTTTAGTTTCTGGAAGACAGGCAGGCATGCCTGGTTCATGCAGCATTGCCATTGTGAAGCAAATTACAGTCGCCTCAAGTGAGCAGGCTTTCTCAGTCATCCTGTCCACAGTTTTCATTCGCATCAAGGGCAAAGCTACACTGGAGAGTGCCCCAGACACACACGTGATGCACAGAGTTGTGAAGCAGTCGAGGATTTGACTGAGCTCAGAGAGCCACACTGGTTCCACCAAGTGGACAGCTTCAAGCCAGCTAAAGCTGTACCGCTGCAGTTACTGCAGAAGGCCGACTGTGTTTTAATGAATGCTGCAAAAAGTGTTTTTTGGCTTTTCCCTATGTTTTTAATAAGTGGGTCTGTGACAATCAAATCCTGCAGATGCTTATGTGTGGGGCTTACTTTTGCACCCATTGATTGTCCTGGACCGTGTTGCTTCCACATCCTCTCCATCGCCGGAGGACTCCTATTGCAGCGTCCCCTCTCCTCCCATCTGCAGCTGGTGAGGGCAGTGAGAAGACCTGTGTTTGAACCAAAGGTGAAAATGCAAGAGTCCAACAGCCACAGTTTTCTGAAATGTTTCCTAGTGATCCTCTGCCCAATTTGAGTGCTTTATAGTCTGATTATTAATGGTGCTGAATATATTTGGGTGAGCACCACCAGGCCCAGGGTACATCCTAGCAGTTGCGTCTGGGTGTCTCCAGTGGCTCCCGAGTGCTGCTGGTACCCCCTCGTCTTATATTCTCATTACCTGCTGTGTGAGAGCTGGGGGTAGGTGTCCTGAGTACCAAGGATTGCAAGTTAGCCAGGGTAGGAAACATCCCTCTTCAGTTTACAGTATCGTTACAGAGATCAGATGGGAGAAATGAGTATGATAAACCAGAGGAGAAAAAGAGAAGGGGCAAACATTCTGGTCTGGACTGTTAATTGGGCTGAGTTTGTAACCAGCTAAATGGAGCAAGTGCTCAATTTTATTATTTTTTTTTTCATGCTGCTTGTACAAGATTTTAAGACTTCTGTGTGTGATTTTGGGGTTTTTCCCCTTTCTTCTCTCTTTACTCTTGAGGTTAATTCACATCCAGTCTTTCCAAAATTACCGGTAGGCAAGGCTGTAGTTGCAGGAATTGTTCTGGCTTGTGCTCCTCCTGTGTAGTCGCTGCCGGCCTCTGGCTGATACTCGGATCAGGGAGGAAGACAAAACGAGGAGTTCCCCTTTCCTTCAACTCGGTAAACGGCGTGCTCACAATGATGAGCAAATTTCAGCACACTGCAGCAAAAACCTGGGAGCTCATTGTGTCACAGATGAACTGACATGTTTGGAATGCACTTTCTGAGCAACAGAGGTGTTGATTGCTCCAGGAGTTCATTGTCAGAGATAATGAGATCTGCAAGTACATTAGAAATCTTTGCTAGGAAGAAAATCAATGGTAAAGCAATGTTTCAAGCTGTAGTCTCAGTAAGTAATGTACTTTCAAAAATCTAATTCTTCTCAGAGAAGAGAACTTTGCTATTGGTGCTTTATTGAAAGGCAGTATTTGAATAGTAAGTCAACGTTTGGGAGATTTCTGTTTTGTTTTTCTAAGAAGCCCTGTCCGTAGAAAACTTTTCACAGCTATTTTTTCTTTGTGTCTGATTAAAAAAAAAAAAAAAAGGATTTTTACAGGACACATTTGAATTTTACCTGCCAATCAGTAAAAGGTTCCTCTTTAGCATGGAATATGCGAGTTCCAGGCTGTGCTTAACCGAAAGCAAATTTTTAATTTTATTATATATTTGATTGGTAGGTTGCTATTGTTGCTTATTCTTACTGTGGACGTGTCACTGCAAATAATGTGCTGACTTGTACCTCTGTAGGAGTTTTGCAGAGGGTAACACCACGAGGCATTAAGCCTCTCCCTGAAAATATCTGGGCACTGCCAAACAGTAATGACATAAACTTTTTTCTTTTTGAGAAACATGACAGGGGAAAAAAATCAAGACAGCCGGGTGAAACGTCTTTCTGGTGATTTAAGAGTTCATATTTTATTTTGTCTAGCATTCAGGATGCATTTTTTTTCTTTTTAGGACATAAAGATGCATCATTTTGACTTTCAATGGGGGGGGAAAGAAGCAGCCCTAAGTTTACGTATTCCATTTACATTTCATTTTTCACCAGTATTTTAATTTTGTGCTGTGTGTGATATTTTAAATGGAATTTTTCATGTTGAAATCAATTGCTCTTCAATATTATTCTTTAAAAAAGGAGGAAAAAGATATATTTCAGTTCAGACCCATAAAGTAAATGACATGACTCCGTGGCTGCTTCTGGGGAAAGAAAAAGCCACGGTACCTTCTGTAACGGCGGCATCAGACCCCGAGTAGTTGTCTCTGTAGTAGCAGCATTGCTTTAGTGCAAACATTGCCGGCGCTGTACTTTCTAGCAGGCTTCTGTTGTGTCAAAAGGTGAGAGAGGCTGCTATAAATAACTGTGATTGATTGTATTGTAGCTAGGGATTTTTTTTTTTTTGGAGTTACTACAGAAGTCAGCGTGCTTTGGGGTTTGGGGCTTTTTTTCTCTCCTATCTTAAATAGCATGCAATGCCATACCATTTAGTATACCTTTATTTAATTTGTCTCATCTGTGACACAGTCTCTTCTAAAGAGCTCAAGCTTTAGATTAAAATGTAGTTCTCAGGCAGAAAGAAACTGCAGTAAAATTAGTTGTACTACTAGTTCATCCTATGATTAATAGCAAGACTTGCTTAGAAGTTAGTCTTTGATTTCCTCTGTTTAATTGTAGCCCTAAGTGAAATGGGTTTTTGATTTATAGAAAATGCAAAATTGGGTACAGAAAGTTTTAAATTACAGTAACAGTAAAAAATTTCCCACAATAATCATCCCATATTGTTTCAATTCAAAAGAGCTAAGGCTTGATTTGTGTGGGAAAGAGCCCATAGCAGCCAAGTTCCACATTTGAAACTGGGGAGAGGGGAGGATCAATTACCCTCTTTTGAGGGTATAAAAATATGCCTGAACTTCACTATGTTGTACTTTTATCACATCTCTAGAAGGGTGCATGCTAATGAATTAATTTAGAGTAGCTATTTTCTTACATGGATACCATGTAAAAGTTAAGTAGCAAACGTATAGAAGTAAGTAGGAAAAATGTGTTAGGAAACACAAGAACATCGGGATTGAAAACAAGTATTTTGGTTTATTTTTTTGTTTATAATATTTGAATTATACAGAATGGCTCAGTACACTGCAAATGCCCTAATAACCGTAGTTTGGTAGCAGTGGCTTTCATAACAGTAGTTTAATTCCTGAACTACTTTTTGGAAGTTCTTCATGGCTGATCTGGCTTTTGCCTCACCATGTTTATGTTGACTTTTTCTTTCATTAGTCTACAATGGCTATGTATGTTTACAGCACTAATCCTAGATGGTGAAATTCTAGATAGCTGAAATATATTCAGTATCACTGAAGCTATTCTGGGGGAAATGACTTAGCTTTATCAGGGTGAGACTAAATTCTTCTCAGTTTATAGGGGTAGATGCTGATAAACGCTATCCTGACCCACGGAGATTTACATCTCTGTTCCTGAGAATGAGCTTTGGCTTTTTGTATTTGTCTTTTTTTTGGGGGGGGTGTGGGTACCAAAATAACAGTTATAAATAATTTGGAAAATAATAATGCAGTTGTTCCTCACTTGGCCAACTTGCTGATTTTTCAAAACCCGCCTCAGCAGCCTCTCCACACATACAGATTCTATTTGGAACGGACCAGGGTTACAGTCTGTGAAATGCTGCTTCTATTCCATGTGATCTGGCATGACCAAAATGTAAAATCTAAACATAAAGTGTCGTATTGATCCATTTATAAGTGTTCTTCAAACCGTACGGCGCTTCTTGGATAATTTATTGTAGTAGCATTTTAAAGTCAGGTAAGCTCTGCTTTTGTGCTATAGCCTGACAGTTTAATCAAGATACAAATTTAGAAACAAATCAGCACTGTCTTTTATATAGTGCCTCTAAATCCATGGTAATTGGTACCAGACCTTGGTAAAAGGAAAGGATTGCTGTTTCATGCTACCAATACCAGTGGGTGTTGCTCCACAGCTGCATCATATAAGAAGAGAAGATGCAAGGAAAATTAAAGGATCCCCACATGCATTTTTCTGTAATATACCTTTTCCAGAGTACGAGGTTGATGGAAAATTCCCTTGAATTCAGCGCGTTAGCCCACTGTAAATAGTGCCATATGTTCTGCACGCCTTAATTCTTACCTTTTGAGAGCACTGGGAGGTTTTTTAAAGTCAGCTTTCTTTACTTCATAGTTTTGAAACATTTAAACACCCCTAAAAAGCCTGTACTTTCATAAAGGCAGGACAGGGAAGGCAGACTGGAAGCACTGCCTGTGCGTTTGGATTGTACTGGTGTAAACTGGCTGACTTCGGCCCCTCCACAAGGGCCTGTTTTGGGTAGTTGTGTCATGTCAGAAGGTACCTCGCGATCCAAGCCGCAGTGCAGGTTGGGTTCCAGCTCTCCCCGCGTTTCGAGGACTCGCGCTCAGCCAGAGCCTATACGAGCTATAGACTGAGGCTGTACGCTCTGGCAGCACAGATGGAGTATTCTGTCATTAGGACTGTTTGTTGCCTGTTGGAACACACAGCATATTTCTACCGTGGCATCAACAGTTTCTCAGAACTGAGGTCAAAATAAACAGGTTGCAGTGGATACAGGAACAGGCTGGGAAACAACTTAAAATTCCCTGCTTAGGCATACACATAATCCCAGATACGTGGATAAAAAGGCGTGTTTATAGCAGGGGCTTGTCACGAGTTATGCTGGCGTACACAGATTAGCAGAGATTTGCAGGGGTGCTCCCCTTAGTAAGGTTTCTATGGATATTGGCAAATGTATGCAAAATTGACCTACTTTTAAGTAGAGGAGCAAATTTAAGCGGTGTCATCGGGCACCATTTCTCCTGGTGTCCCTTGTTCACTTTAGCAAAGTGAAAGTGATGTCATCATGCACATTTGGAAAAAAAAAAAAAAAAGGCTATTTTAATTAGGCTTCAGTCTTCTCTGCAAGCCTGGATGTCACTAATTGCATGGGTGCACGCAGTCCCTTTGAAGTCAGTAGGATTCCTTACAGGAGTAAAGCTCCAGCGCTGACAGACAAGCTCTGGCAAACCTCCTTGAAGTGGTTGAAGTTGCCACTGCCCCAAACTCCCAGCTCCACCCTTTTACCGGAGATTAGTGCTTCCTCAGCAGAATTTGCAGAAGGGAACGTGCACCCACACCTGAGCTGCTTCGTTGCAAAACCCCCAGGTTCAGCTCGAACCCTTGGAAACGCATCCCTTTCCGCGAAGCTGCCGGAGCATGCCTTCGGTCCGCGTCTGCTGATTCAGCACAGAGAGCCATAATCTCCAGCAGCTAGGTGGAGCGGACCGCTGGGAAAAGTGACTTCATGTGTGACAGCAAGATTCACCAGAGCTGAAATGTCACTGTCCTTTCCACCATGGGTAAGTGGTCACAGGATCAGCCCAAGCCTACACTCGTATTCCAGGTGAAATCCTGGCCCCAGAGAGAGGAGCAAAGCTGTGGCCAGGGATATCAGTAAAACCAGGGTTTAATTTGTAGTGCTTAAAAAGCCAGCATTATTTTTACTGAACAGGACAAATACTTGTGATGATTTTGGCTTGAATAGAAATGTGAATAGATTTGCTTCCTGAAAGAATCAGCAACAGTCACTTGGAAAGGTGTACTCATATTTACCTAGTCACAGTTCATTTACAGCTAATGTAACTGTCTCTTGTTTATTGAACTGCAAACACATAAATGCATAGCAAGCTGCTAGCAGGTAGAAAACATTCTCGTGGGGTTGGTTTTTTTTGGTGTGTGGGTTAAAGGTAACTCCAGTTTCAAAGGTTAAAATTAAAAAACAGGGTTATTTTTTCCTTTTCAGAAATGAAACTTTATTTAGCTGTATGGCATGCGTGAGAGCAAATAGCTAATGCTGATATATGCAGTGACAGCAGTGAAAAGAAAATTAATGAGGCTAATATGGAAAGATATCTTTAAACCTTTAAGAATGAAAAAGAGAGCCTCTCTCAATTTTTCGTTGCTACCTGTTTACTGCCATTGCTGTTCTTACTTCCCACGTCACAAGGAGTTCAGTGATCCATATTACAACCACAGTAGTAATACTACCATTCCTTCTTACCTTCTCTATGCTCCTTCCACCAGAGGGGCTGGGAGAGAGCTCTTCTAGAAAACTTTTTATGGGCTGACCCCGCCCCCACCCCACCCCATGTTTTCTCTGTTGTTGTTGATCTTCTCCATATAACCCCAACACACATTAGATACGTAACAACTTTGCTTTTTTCCCCATCCTTCACAAAGACAGGTCTTGTAATTCCTTCATCCTCACCCACCATCTTTTTCCTATTCACAAACAGCTTCTGAGTCTCAAGGCTCTTCGCTGACTGGGAATGCAGCTGGGAATGCTGCCCTTCCTCCCGTCACATCGGCTCTTGGAGCCTACCACAGATGGTTTGTACCTCATACATAATAAAAGATTTTTTTTTTCTTTTTCTGAGGCAGGTTTCTATGAATCCAAGAGGCAGGTTCTCTGGCAAGTTTAGACCTGTGGGGTTTTTTGGGGTTTTTTCCCTAAGTGGACCTTAGGAGACTTGTTTGCCATAACACAGAACTCTCTAATAGCTCATGGAGCTTAAGTAATGTCTTGGGGCCAGAATTAGGAACCTGATTTGTCCAGTTGATCTTTTCTTAGGGAAAATCATATATGTTAGCAAAATGAGGTTAGGGCACAGCAGGACAAGCAAAAGAAATTAAGCAAAAGCACTCCAGGAGCTGATGGAAATCAGTTGCTTTCAGAGGTGGTCTCCTAGCAAAAGCTTTGCAGGTTTGTGCTAACTGTGTTCAGGAATAGTTGGAGGTGGCCAGTTGTAACTTTGCATTTCTTACTACTCCTACTAAGTTTTGTTCAATGAGTTCCCTCTGTGCTACTTTTAGACTTGAATAATAAACTCCATGTACCAAAATGTACCCAGGATGTCATGTAAGAGCCAAATCAGCATTTTTGATCATCAGGTGGTTGAAGTTATAGGTAGCACAACCCTGTTGCTTCCTGGTTCCTTTGTATATTGTTGCATTTCTGTTTTTATATGCTCTGTGTTACAGTAGTCATAAAAACAGGTACATGTGTGGACATCTACTTCATGGGTCTCACTGTGCATGTGCTTTGATTCTCTGTTACGTGTGGAAGCTGCCTGCCTGCACAGGGCTGTTCCTGATCTCAGCAGCATGCTTTGGGAGCTGAAAATGTAGAACATATGCAGGAAAAAAATAAGTGGAAATATATTTATACCAGCAGTTTTACCAGCTGATTTGATCCCCATGAGAAAGGATATGTCAAGGTCAGATATGGGGTTGTATTTCTTGAAAAAATAAGGGAAAAATGCCCTGAAGTTAGTTGGATTTTGTTTGTGATGAGAAAAAATTACGGGTAGTTCATTCCTGCTCTGTTTTCATGTTGATATTGTAGGAGGATCACTCATTTTAGACAGTAACAGTTACAGTCCAGAATCAACTCACCGATTTAAAAACATTTACTAAAATACTTTTGGATTCGAGTGCCTTTAAGAATAGTTGGATCTTGGAGAGAAAAAAGCCCACTCGTGTCAGACAAGCTACTCTTTCAAGGCCTGAAGGGTGCCACAGTAAGGGTTCTAACAGAGCAAGTAAAGTCTTCTGAGAAGAGGCTAGCTACAGAAAACCTGCCAGTTAGGCAGCAATGATCAGCAACACAGAATGATCACAGGAGGATCATCCTTCAGGTTGGACCTCAAGAGGTGTCTAGTCCAACCTCCTACTCAAAACAGGGTCAGCTGTGATCATACCTGGTTGCTCAGGGCTTCATCCAGTTGGGTTGTGAAAGCCTCCAAGCACGGAGACTGTACAACCTCTCTGTGCAGCCTCTCCTATTGCTCGGCTGCCCTCGTGGCAGAAGAGTGTTTCCTTATTTCCAGCCCGAACCTCTCATCTTTCAACTTATGACAGTTGTCTCTTGTTCTACAAACCACACTTCACTGTGGAATCTGGCTCTGACCTCTCTACAACCTCCACTCAGGTATGGAAAGGCTGTCACCAAAGCCACCTCTTTTCCAGGCTGGGCAAGCTCAGTTCCCTTAGTTCTTCTCACAGGGCTAACGCACCAGCCCCGGTTCTGTCCCAGGGGGTCCTCCTCCTCAATCCATCCAATTCATCACAACAGTGCTCAGCAAGACCCATCTCTGTGTTGCTGGGCCTCTCACCTGCGTGGGACGGTTGTAGCCAGGACAGGGTTGGTGGCAGTGCCTGAGCCATGTTGCTCTTGCCAAGCTCATCTGAGATGTACGGGTGTTCTTGCTGACCATCAGCCTGAAGCCCTGCCAGGAGCTGATGGCGTTGGCTGGCCTGGCCTTGGCCTTCGCAGCAGATTCCTGTGTTAATGGTGTGGCACCATTAATTTCAGGTATTAACTTAGAAAAATATCAGCCCTGGGTTTGAAAATCATGACATAGTTTCAGTGCTAGAAGATGTTAAAATGCTGTAGAGTTTCTTTTATTTTGCTGGGTGGGATTTTTGCTGCTGAGATACACGTATTGAGTGGAAAACATGAGGGTTAGAAATATACTGTGTCTTGAAAATTGTTAAGTGTTTTGTAATTGCATAACTGCAGGAGCCAGGGCTTTAAGAACAATACTGAATATCATGAAATTTGTGATTTGATTTTAAAATTAAGCAACATTGGTAAGATCAAGAGTCTGCTGCTTTTGTAAAGCAAATGTTCATCTCTAAGAAGGGTTTTTTCAAATAGTGAACCATGTCTGTAAAATTCTAAAATGATAGCTGCTATTATGTGCTCATCTGCTTGGCACAGTAATTAAAGTATACACTAATGCTCTAAGAGACGCATTTGGTAGTATGGCTTGAAATGAATCACCCTGGCACTATACGAATGGCTTGCTGAGAACAACAGTATATATGTTCCTGTAGAAAGTTGTACGTTTGCCTATTCTACATGGGTACAGTTACATTTAATATTTCATAGATTAAATTTTATTACATCTAATTCAAATATATAAAAATAGATTTAATCTTTTTAAATATACACAGGGGTTTATTTATGTCTCTAACCTGTCTGGGAGAAGCGTTTTTTAAAGGCAAATCATGCCCTGCGCTAACCACTAAAGATTAAATTGTCAGGATGCTCAAATACTGCTCAAGGAGTCTTTGAGCTGTCCACAAGCATCTGTGTGAGCAGGGCAAGAGGAATGCCTGTCTCTGCAAGATTTGCATCCTGCAAGATGACTGGTTTCCACATACAGACTGCAGATGGGGATGAGTCTCTCCCAGCACACCAGGCTTGGCCCCTCTCTTGCAAACTGCAGAGTGGATCTTTACGGACAGATGAGCGTTGTGGAGGAGACCCTTGTGCAATTAGAATCCATGATAATTCTTCAGCCAGTAATTATTTTTGCCTTAGATGTAAGCTTGCAATGTTGATTCCGTCTCCAGCTTTGTGAGCGCGGCAGAGTGTCCTTAGGAAATCTCTAGTGTGAATTTACAGGCTGTAGAGGTACAGAGTGAGGTACTGCCACCGTCCCTTCCCCACAGTTACTCGTCACACTAAAAAACCTTTGTAAGAAATAATCCACAAGACATTTGTGAAACCACTAAGGTTACTCCCAGACCGGACAATTCATCAGCTCAGGTTTACCCCGTTCTTTTACAGGCTACGTGACTTGTAAGCCAAAAAGCAGGTGCCTGTCCTTTTCCCGTTGCTGAAATGCATGCGGCGTACAGTTCAAAACAATGCCGCTGTCCTGCTTTACAATGCAGATAACTTCTTTTCTTTTACAGTTTGCCTCACTGTGTAGAGAGCAGTCAGAAACACATGTGCACACTGCTCGATCTGTGGCTTTTTCCTCGCGGTACAGGGCGGCCTCCTGATGAGGATGTGCAGCGCGATCACGGAACAAGTGAATTAAGATAGACAAGTATCTAGCAGCGTGCTGATAAAAAGGGCACAAAAAGAAGAAATTCGGAGTATGTGGGATTGCTGAGAATTCCTGCCTTTTCAGAGTTAAAATGCGTGCACTAAAAAGGTCTTGTTCTTCTCTGCTTATGCTCCGATACAGAACCCAATTTTTAAAAAGGAGTGTTTCTGTAAAACTTTGATCTTTCGACTTGCACTTCTGAACGTACCTCTTTGTACATTCAAGATCCAAATGTAGCATTTGGCCATCATTTGAGATCTAATTGCAGTGTTCAGGCAGCCTTTCTGTTACAGCTAACAGTGATGATTGTGCTCAAGAGTTACAAAAAGCAGAAAAAAAACCCCAAACCCTTACAGGCGTTTGCTGCTTTGGTTGATAGGTGTTTACATGTTTCTGCATGGTGGAAGATTTAATCTGGTTTTTAAATTATTTTTTTCAGTGAACCAGCCTGGATGTTGTCTCCATAAGGAGTGCAGAATTTGGAGCAGAACAATTACAGTTTTACATTGGAAAAGCTCTTTCTCATCTGAACCATCATTCAGAGCGCAGGATGGATGGAAGGAGGTGAAGCACAGGTTTCTATCACATCACCTGTGGGACTCGTAGAAGATTCTTCTGAAACTTGGGGTAAGATTTTTTTAAAAAAAAACAAATTTGTAAAGTAGAAACTGATAGGTAGTGTGAAGGTATAATTCTAGGGCAGAGATGATGATACTGGTTGTGTATTGACCTCTGTGCTAAAATGCCTGTAGGAGCAATTTCATGTAAGAAAATTTCAGTGCAATATTTGTTCAAATAATGAAAGTAGAAATAGCAGTAAGAGCAAGTTTATTGCCAGTATTAAATATAGATACATGAATAAATTGTTTGCTATTAAAAAATGAAAGTGTGTATCATGTTTAATTTTTTATAATGTATGCCAAAGTTCAGAAATGTTTAACTATAACTAAACTAAACAAGTTTTAGAGAAGTAGGGGAAGTTAGAATTGCTGAGTAGTACAATATATTTTTGGATTGCTTAGCTCCTGAGAAACGGCTCAAATATTGGACTGTATACAGTTAATGTTGCCTTGCCTTTAGCATTTTTGTTTTGGGTTGTGGTATCCATTATCTTACATTTGGTGAATTAAATCCTTCCAGTTTATTTCCTTATTGGTGTATCAATTTAGTTCATTTAGTTGGGATGTCATCAGGATACCTCCTCTGTGACTGCTGTTGCAGTATTTCACATACAGAACATTTTCCAAGGGATATCAGGACTTTCTTGTATATGGGAATCTTTTTTCTTCTGCTTCTGTTTCAGGTCAGGTTACATATAAAATTCAAATTCATGCCAAAGATCATCTTGTGTATTAGCTACAGTTCTTAATATTGGAGGTGCTTACATACATAGCAGTTGTAAAAGGTCCTTGTGACAAATAGTGGAATGCTCATTTTATAGCCTTAGGAATTTGGCCAGGGCATGCAAATAAATTTATTTTTTTCTTCATTTGTTTATAGTCAGACAGGTTTATAATTAAGACAGTAATGGGCAGAAGCATTCTCACAGCCTTTGCGTCTCATCTTTCTTGTTAACATCAAAGAGAAAATTTCTGGTAGAAAACATAGCAGTTGGTAATAAGTGTGGGAGAATCAACAGCATGTGGATTTTATTATTTATTTATCTTAAATCTGGTTATTCCCTGTCCTATTGACTGTGTGTCTGCAATAAAGGAAAAGCATGCATAGTTTTCTTTCTTTTCTTTTCTTTTTTTGTTATCATTCCACATGCCTTAGATAAAAATGATAGCTACACTCTGGTACCACATTCTGTTCACACTCCAGACCTCCAGAGGTATTAATGAAAACGTGCAAAGACTTACATAACCATTACATCACTGTCTTATTTCTAGAACTGACTAGTCTAAATTGCCCTTTGCTGATGAATCCATTGCACTGATCTGTAGCCTGCATGGTCCAACTATGGATTAAATTAAGAACATGATAAAGCTGAACAGGGGTCCTGCTGTAGGGTGATGTTACTTTTGTTTTCCATAGGAATATATCTCTGTTTATACATACGTGTGTATAAACATACAGAGTGGTTTGGATCTACTGTGCCTGAGATCAAAGCCCTGTGCATGACAGACCTTTTAACACAAGGGGTTGTGCATCTTTTCTGTCAGTTCTGAGGCAACTGAGGTCAGCTGAAATATCAGTCCTGGAGAGTCACTGGTGTGTAAGAAAGAGTTGCCCACAACACAGTTTCTCTGAGGGCCCTCTGAGTCTGTGATTTGATTCCTTCTAGAGCATGGTCCAAAATAGCCTATATCTGATGGCTATGAAGCCTGTTGAGCTCTGCCACAACTAGGGGTGTTTGTTTGGGACTGTGCTGGAACGGTACTGGTGGGTTGTGAGGTTCAAGGCCTTAAATTAATTGTACAGAGGAATGACTTTCACTGACGAAATGTTACCGGTTTGCTGATTTGGGGATCTGTTTATGTCTTGAATTATGTGCCAGTGGTATTAAAGGGCTGAGATTTGGGTGCTCATATATTTCAAGTAGAGTTTAAATGTAAATAGCTCATTTTATAAGAATCTTCTGATAAAAAATGGAGAGAGAAGGAAAATCATTCTGGCTAAGGAGGTCTTTGTTCTTACTAAGAAAATAATGAGCTGTCACTACTACCTCTGATGTACATAAGTCATAGATACGTATATCTCTCTAGTCTTTAGGACTAGACCTCAGAATGAATTGCAAGATTGAGAGTCTAAGACTTGGTCCTCATGTATTTTTAAGGAAGTGGTCTATTCCAAGAACTCCAATATTTGAAGTCTCCTTAAGGTTAAAGTCTTTGCAGGTCAAAGTTCATTTTTTTGAGAAAGAAACCCAGCTAATTATAATATTGGGTGATATCCAGTGATATTATCACAGTTAATTAAGATAAATTTGTAGTTAGAACATTTACAATATATCGAACGAATACAGGCCTCTATTTTTCTTGCTATGTTGTTTCACTTTTTTTCAGTAATTATATAGTTTTGGAAAAACTAACTTTGGTGCCTTGGGCTACCTAACATTCAGTATGCTTCTTACTGTTTTCTCATTCTGTTGGTTCTCACTTACATATTCATAGGAGGATTTTGCAGAACATACCTTGAAAGTCTTTTAACAGCCAGTAAACCTTCCTTCAAATATGCTTGCCATAGATGCTCTCTGAGGGAGGAGAAATTGATCAGTGCTTTCCACGTCCTGGATAAGTGCAGTTGGCTCTCAGCTGATCTGCATTGCTCCAGATATAAACAGAAAGAGGATTCAGTGGATCTGGCCTTGTCTTACCTGTTGCAAAGTAAGGAATAAAGTGTTTTGAAAACAGATGCAAACACAGGTTCAAATTATTTTGAACCTTATTCTGATTTCTCAATTTCCAGCCCAGGAAATACAGTATTCTCAGATCCTCAAGCCAGCAGAGGGGAAAGGCTGACCTGGTGCTTGTTACATTAATTTCCATGTGTTTAGATGAAGAAAGAGGTTTGGTGGTGTGTGTTGGTGGGTTTTTTTTTTTTATGAGGTTGGGTTTTTTTTGTTTGGCTGGTGTCCCATGTCTGTCCATCTCCCTCACCCCAGCTGCAGTTTTATTTGTAATTCCACAAGAAATTGAATAATTTGGAGTTTTCCTACCTAAAGCTTTAGACCCACCTGTGAAAAGCAACCTTTTTCTCTTCGGTTGTCTAAATAAAAATCTTTATTTGTACACTCAGTTGTCTGATTGAATCTCTAGATAAAATTGTGAGATGAGTTAGTTCCTTGTAATTCAAACCTCTTCCTGATAGGTTCTAAAAAAATGTGGTCTTCACTGTATACTTCCTTTTCTCCATGGCTAATTCATGTGCAAGAGGTCCTGTAAGAAAAAGTGGTTTTGCTCTAGCTAACATTGAAAAAAATACATTTTATTTTGAAGATTTAAGGAACAAAAGGAGCTTGCAAGGAGTAACATAAGAAGGTAATTAAATTGCCTGGGCAACCAGAAGAACAGTAGAAAGGCAGTAATGTTACTTTAGAGTATTTTGAGTAAGTCATAATCTTTCCATTATTTTGGTATAAGTCATATTCTTTATTTTCCAGAAATACTATACTTTTACAAATTGCAAAACAGGCTACCCAATATTTTCATAGTCATATAACATTACTTGAGTATTTCCAAGAACTTGCTTATAAAATTAATTAATGAAATTGAATTTTAAAACAAACAATGATTACCATATATGAATTCTCACCATTGGAAACTGCATTCCCAGCTAAAGCAAAACCTGAGACAGGCAGACATCAAATGAGTTGATAGTTCCTATGTTTAAAGCTCCAGGAGCGTAGTTTCTCTGTAGGCGATGAAATGAGATGGGTGATTTTCCCCACCTACTTTAAAAACCTGCTCTGGGTGGAAGGGTTGTTTCTGGAACCACCTGTATCCTGTTCATCAGGCATGGAGAGTGCCTGCTCCTGGGCACCCAGCGTCTAGAGGGCTGAAGTCACAAGAGATGGCCCTGGCCTGCATGCCCATACGGCTTGGGAATCAACTGGGAAGAGGCGTACTGCTTTTAACAGGAGAATTCAGGACCCTTCTGTCACATGCATAAGTGTCTTCTGTGTTCTTGCTTTGCCAAATGCATCAGGAATTCTTCTTTTTATTAAAAAGATACTTTGTACACTTCATTTACGGTGTCAGAAATAGGAATGGCCTAGTTATTAGAAACTATTAAATATGTACAAGCAGAAAGGCAAAATTAAACCTTATCAGTGAGGTTTTACTAGAACTGTTGTCATTGAAGGAAATAAAATTGTCATATACTCCAGAGGCATTATTCAGTGCTGAATTTTGAAGTGTCTCAGTGTGGAAGCTTTCTGGTTTTATTTACACCAGCAGCCTCACCACTGCAGTTCAGAAGAGCATTGGCAATGTGGGGCTATTCTGACAGATGCCGTGATGGACATCAAATTACTTGGGTGATCTCTAACAATGTGTTGTGCCTGTGTACCCGACTGATGGCAAAGCATCCTCTACCAACTAGTGTAAGCAGAGCTGTGTAAATCTGAAGCATGGAGTCATTCTTATGCTTTGGGACCTTAAGTTCTTTCACCTTGAGCATCTATATTATTTCTACATCAGACACATTGGTGTTTCAACATATTCCTGTAGGAGCAGGTCTTGAAATAGCAGGATGGCAGGTTGACTCCTGTTGCAGATTTTTTTTTTTTTATTATTTTTCAAATTGTCTTTGCTAAAGCTGATTAAAATTGGAAGTCGGTTGTCTTGGTTTAGCAAGTATCCTAGTTTGTTAATATCATACTTTTTCATGCATATGTGTCTGTGTATTCATTTCTTTCCAGTGGTGAAAATCGGGGTAGAAAGGGGATGTGAAAAAGGTGCCAGTATTCTCATTGGAAACATTAGTATGACATTACAGTTCATCAGCATCAGACGAATCTGTTAATACAACTCTGTCATCTTATTTTATCAGCCATTATGTTTCTCGGTCTTTGGGCTTCTGTGTGGTTTTGATGCTTTCAGGGAAATGGATTTGAGAAGCATGCCTTTTGGAGTAAATTAAACCCACCTCAGAGACTCAATCAGTGGCGCTTGCCATCTCCTTCCCTAAGAAGTAGCCAGAATTTTAAATGCAATCACTCTAGACTTGGCTCAGTGTTGAGGAATTCCTCTGCTAGGTGTTTGACATGCTGTAGGGTATGCTGTCTTGTATCTTGACCTGAGATACACTGGAACATAGTGTTAGTGCTGAACTGACCTCAGGCACATTCAGTTGAATGGACTGCACAACCTTCATTAATTTAGTCTCTCATCTAAGGATTCTTGTGGCTCCCAAGGTTTCTTCCACCCATGCCCCTGTAGTTTATCAGCATGCCCAGCAATATGGCAAGTTGTTGTTGGCTTTTTTGTGAACAAGTAACAGGTGCGAAACCAGATCCCAACATTGGTATTACTGCTGCAGAACATAAATCAGGTGAAGTATGAAAGCTGATTTCAAACTCACCATTGAATTTCACTGCTTCCCACAGGTCTAAAATAGTGGTCTCAGCAAGTCCCTTATCACTACCAGGGCAGCCTGCAGGCTGCCTGGATTGGGACTGTAGCGTCCAGACAGCCTGTAACACAGCCACGGTGATGTTAGTGAACCCTACTGGTTTTGAGGTCATTAACTCTCTTGTCTCACGTTTTTGATGATATTTGACAATTCCAGCCTGATGTGCCTATAGGGAGACAGTAGCAATTCTTGAGAGTGACAGCAGAAGAGGAGAAGGTGCTGCGTTCAAGACACTGAAGCTCTTTTACAGCTGATGTCTGGTATTCTGTGTCTCTATCTAAAGATGTGATATACAGGATATGATTCTTATATTTTATTGGTTTGTTAAAAACGAATTCTTTTTTTTTTATGGGGGAGAACTATTTCTGCTATGTGCAGGCTCCAGACTGCGTGCTGTTGGCAAAAAGTACAGTTAAGGGCATGTTATGTCTAATGTAAATGTGGAACTGCTGTGGTCACAGGCACAGAGACTGCTCTAAATTCCTGGGTTTGCACAGCACTGCTGACATGGTTCAGCCCCAGCCGGCAGCTGAGCACCATACAACCGCTTGCTCACCCCTCAGTGAGATGGGGAGGGGAATCAGAAGAAAAAGGTAAAACTGGTGGGTTGGGATCAGGAAACTGCTGGGACAGCAAAAGGAGAGGAAAATAACAGCAATAATACATAGAACATACAGATGAGGTGATTCACAATGCAGTTTCCTCACCACCCCAGAGCATGATGCCAGCAGTGACCCAGAGCAGCAACAACCCTCACCCCCCAGCCATCCCTGGCCAGCCTCCCCCTTATATAATGAGCATGATGCCATGGTATGGAATATGTATCTCTTTGAGTCAACTGTCTTGGCTGTGTCCCCTCCCAGCTTCTCGTGAAAACAAACTCTCAACCAAACATCAGGACCACTACAAATACTGATTATAGAATAACAGTGTAAGAAAAGTGCAGGGTGTCCTTTTCCCACTCTTAGAGACTAGTTTAGCAGCTAGGACTGATTATTAACCAGTGCCATCGGACCACTCAGCTCTCTAAGGAAGAGCTCCACAAATCACAAGAGAGTTTGGGGCTACTAAGATGGCTGACATAATCCATCAGCAAAGCTGGTTTTGTACCTCCTGGGTTCAAGCAATTATCTGTTCTTTCTGCTCATTTTTTTAAAATTTCAGTTCTCTTGACTATTATTGGACAATGAAATTGTGTGTTCTCAAAATTCAGATTTAGTAAACTGGCCACCACAGTAAACATTTATCTATTATTAAAAGAGCATGAAAGAACAATTAATTTAAAGTGTCTATTAGATTTAATTGTAACAGTTGCGCAGTATGTTATTCTCAGACTCCGGAATGAGGTGCTGGGACTGACATAAGTTGCTCTGAGTATTCCCCAGATTAAAAATTCTTGCTCTTTGGATTCTGTCATGAAATGGTTGGCATCCCAACAATCATGACAAATGTGTGTGTTGGCAAGGAATTAGAAACGGTGGTGCCTCTGAAGTTTTCTATGAGGTTTGCTGCCTGGGGATGGCAGACAGTTGTAGCTGTTACTAATGTCGTTCCATTGTCTGTGTTGCAGCTAATTTCTAAAACAAAAGCAAGATTGGTCGCACATTCGACTTGGTGATAGGAACTACTGCATTTGGTTTTATTTGAGCGTTTTCTGACGCTGGTGTCTTCATGTGGCCGCTCCTTTTTTTGTTGTTTTGATACCAAATTAAATCTGACGACAAGACCTCTCTGCCTTTAAACCACAGTGAGGGCTGCTTGAAAAAGCATGACCCTCCTGAAATTTTTACCCTCAAGAGGAAATATCTGATTTTTTTGTTTGTCTTTGATCCAGTCTCATCAGTGCAATTTTACTTCTTCAAACAATTGAGCCTGCAGTTCATTATAGCACAAGACCGGAACCATTCCATTACCTTATTTTTAGCAACAATTACATCGGGCCTTAAAATTGCATTTGCAGAAAGAAAGGCCTGCACCAACCCCAAATCTTACTCCTTAAAGTTTGATGGCACGTATACTTCCAGGAGGGGCACCAAAGCATTACATTCCAGTCCCTTTGTTCTCCCAAGAGAAGACCAGTTGGATGTGAGGTGTGGTTTGGTGGTGTGTCCTGATGATATATCTCTATGGCTAAGTTGAATTAAGCATATAGTAACCTCAGAAAACAAGTTCAATTCTCACGTCTCTGCAATTTTTTCTCCTTTGAGTTGTAGCAGTGTTTGGCTTGTGTTCTTGACCTAAGGGTGCTGTGTCGGGTTTACTGTGTCAGTCCCTCCTGGGGTGGTTGTGTGTGACCCATTTTAAAGTGCTGTCATGTGAACGTTAATGGTCATCACCTACAAAATGAGGGTGGGTGACCAGAGAGTGCTTTGGCGCTGTGCCTCAGGCGGCAGCAGACTTCATGGTCACTCCATGGAGCTTCTCAACCCGAGGCAGCGAGGTGCTCTGCACTTGCAAAGCAACTCAGCCCAGCAGGTTGAACCACAGGGGAGCTCCGTTCCTACAGGTTTTAGCATCTTCCCAGAGCAGGACCTCTGTTTTCAGAGCTTATGTACCTGATTAAAACATAATTTCCCTCCAGCTTATGGAGCTGAGAAGCTCTTAGAGGCATGAATTAATGGGGAGACAGGTTGTGTCTGCTACAGGGTTGAGGAGTTGTGCCGCAGAAGAGAAAATTCATCCTGCTAGGTGCCTTGTTAAGTTCAAGCTGTGCTTCCAGAAATTTTCAAGCAAGAATGTTTATCTGCAGTTGGGACTGACTGACACTGTCACTTCTTCTTAGCAAACTCTTCATTAGAGAAGGTTGTCATTTTCTTAAACGTGGTTGTTAGAAGTCTAGGAAAAGAAATGCAGTATTTTACTTAGGCAGGAGGGAGGTGAGGGAGAATATTTCAGAAGATTTGGAGGTGTTTGCCAAGCTTGTCAGAACAACCTCCTGTCACTGGGGCTGTGGCAACCCAACTGGAACTTAGAGTAGCACAGTTTTTCAGTTTTATTCTCATCATACCTGACTGAAACAATCCATGTATTATATGTTGTAAAGCTCTCTGAATACCCATATTAAAGCTGGCTGCAGAAATATGGAGCCCTCATGTTTTTTACCTAGCATACTGTGCATGGAAACGTGGTTAGCATCAGGCAGGCTGAGAGAGACCCACAGAGAGGAAAAAACCCCTGCTTGACAGCACCTAAAGATGGGCAAATGAATCCCCTGCAAAGAACCAGACCACTAGGAATGCAAAGTGTCCAGGCCAAGATTTCATGCGTATGTGGAATAGCCGTGTCTTGTGTAGGAACCTGACAAAGGGAATAAAAATGACAAAATGAAGGTACAGCTTTTTAACATTTTCACAGGACAAAATGAAAGAGTGAAATAAAGTTGCCAGGAATGAATACACAAACCTCGGAGCAGCTAAGGAAAATATTTCAGGAAAATCTACACGAGGGAAACTTTTCTCTAAATCCCAAGAGCGAGAAGCAGGGAAGAGGATAGATGCTTGCATCGTGTTGCTGAGAATTCTGGCATGCACATGTACTTTAGAGACATAAAAGATCTCCTAATTAGAGACAGGATCACTTGTGGGACATGTGATTCCAGTTTGTAGGAGGAATTGCTGAGAAAAAGACATCTAACCCTAAAGGAATGAATCAAAGAACAAGAACAGCTGAACTGTCCAAGGAAAGGAGCAAAATGATGACCACTCTTGCAATACAGAGGCTACACTTAAATCTAGGAAGCAGGGCAGAGACAGGCTCGTGAAGGATGTCACTGTGGTACTGTGCTGGTACTCTCTTCTGAACGCAGGCTGGAAGGACGGTGGAAATTGTCATTACTGAGGTCTTGGTGCTGCACGCTGCCTCTTTTGCGAAAAAAACCCCAGCTGTACTTAAAATTGCAGAGAAATTTCCAAAGTACAGGGGGAAATTTACAGCAGGACTGAAGCAAAATCAACATCTGGTAGCACGTGGCCACTGCAGAAAGCGGTCGCCATGTATGTTTTCAGCTACCAACTGCAACAGTTGGTATTTGTGCTACACCCATGGATCAGCAGTTACTCGGACGGTGATGGGGACATGGAGCCAGCAGCACCTCTGGGAGGTGTGGCCAGGTTGTGGGGTGGCAGCCATCTGGGAGCAGCGGTGAAGGCTCTGAGCAGTGCTTTGAAGTGAAGTAATATTAGGGGCCTGGTAGGAATGGAGTCACAAAAGAAGTCACTACTGTTCAGTAGTGAGCAGTAGGACTGTGCAGTGTGTATGTGGATGATGACTTGTGGACTTCTTGACCCTTGTCCAGAGGAAGAGGAGGCAGGAAACCAAGAAGCTGTACTGCAGGGGTTCATCAAAGTGAAAGCAAGCTCTGTTCCAGCAGAACTGGAAAGGAGGCTGTTCTGGACCTCGCCATGTGTGAAGGAATATGAAATCAGCCTGGTCCAAGTGAGCTGGTCGTGAAGGCCAGCCTTTAGCCTTTGGGTTATCAGCCCCTAGTTCATCACCAGATGTTCTACAAGAATGGTGGAGAGGGACTCCTTCTCAGAGAGTGTAGTCATAACACAAAGGGTAACATTTTTAAACTGACAGAGGGTAGACTTAGATGAGATATAAGGAAGACATTCTTCCCTGTGAGGGTGGCGAGGCCCTGGCAAAGGCTGCCCAGAGCAGCTGTGGCTGCCCCCTCCCTGGCAGTGTCCAAGGCCAGGTTGGATAGAGCTTTGGGCAGCCTGGTCTAGTGGAGGGTGTCCCTGCCTACGGCGGGGGCTTGGAACTAGATGGGCTTGGAGGTCTCTTCCAACCCAAACCATTCTGTAGTTCTTTATTTGCTTGGAAAGCACAAAAATAGCTGTCAAAATGAAAGGGAAAGGAAATGGGGAAAACCCACTTGCAGTTCAGAGAGAGAAGAACAAGTAGGAAGATAATGTTTGAAAGAAGCTCCATGAAGTTAATCCATGTGAGCATGACCTGAATGTTACCCTCATTTTTTGTGTTTCTGCACAGTGTTCTCTAAAGAAAAGCCAATTATATTTTAGAAGAATGAGGGCCTCTCATGCTGTTATTCATCATCTGGTACCTGAAACACTAACTCAGAAATTATGAGTTAACCTTGTCCTTTCATCATGCACGATCATCTCATCACTAAACTGGTGACTGCTCAGAGCTACCTGAAAGTGATTTGGCCCAGACAACTAAACTTTTATACATCAGGACAAAAGCAGCAAAGAAGATAAGAAGGAAAGCTGATTGTCCCAAGGGACACAGCATAGTGGTTTGGGTAGTTCTGCTCAGAAAGTCACCTGTGGCTTTTATAATGAGGAACGTAAGGTTTGAATTTTCAGACTTATTAGCTGTAGGTTGGTTTGGTTTTTATTGACTTAAAATACTGTGTGCCACATTTTCTTTGGGATGTCGAGTGATGGATTCATCCAGTTTAGCTCTAAGGGCATGGGCTCACTATTTCATCAAACTTCGAAGAGATTTGGGTCTAAAATTTCCTGAATTATTTTTATTCAATGCCTGTATATTTTTGGTACAGCAGCCAATGTTTTCTGACCAGTTTCCTTTCTCAGAGTATGTGCTTCTGGCTAATGTAGAAAAGTGATGTAGTTTTTGTTTGTTCCCTTTCTTGACCCGTGCGAATTAGAATCCTCTTAAATGAACTGATGCAATTAAACCACTTCAGTCTACAAAACAATCACCAGAAGTTTCCAGTCTCCTAGCTCTCTGCTCCAATAGAAGAGAAAATTGGGTTTTAAAAAATCTGAGAAAGATCTGGCTATTAAGTTAATACAGTGTACTTCATTATTAAGCTAATACATTATACTTCATCTTGGCTGTTACTAGAAATGAAATAGAGTTGTGTCAGTAAAGGTGGTGTAAAGACACACAACCTGACTCTCATTAGAAGCTATCTTTAGGAAATCCCGATTTCTCGAGTTAAAACGTTACATGTAACATCGCCTTTTTATTTTGTGTGGTGCTTTGAAGGTTTCTAAAAGCACAGGAATTTGTAGAAAGAATAAATAAACCATAGCAGAACAAAATACACAGTTCTGAAGTTTTCTGCTAGGTTTCATTGGAGTATTCTAATAGGTTTCATTATATACTGCAGTACGTGTGGTTTAATAAAAAAGAAAATTGGACATAAAACTATAAAGATAATGGGAAAATATTCAGCCATCTTAAAAGAGCTGACCAAATAATAAAGATATTTGCAAAGAAAAAAAAACAAATGAAAGAACCACCAGCTATGTGCCAGATAAAATTTTCATTGAACTGAATGGAAGGGACACCTGGTAATTTCAGTCAAAGCTATTGAATGAATTAATTTTCTTTTTTCTTTTTTTCTTTCTTTTCTACTTTTCTATATGGAAAGGGATCTGTTCATTATCTCAAGAAGTGAAAAACAAAGTTGCTAAACTTTTTCTTTTACTTCCATATATTTAAAAACTGAGTTATGTCATGTCCTTAACACTATATCATCTTTATATAGAGAGGTTGTAAAATTTCTCCAGGCTATGTGATGTGAAAAAAGTTCTTCCTAGACAGTAAGATATTAAGAAATCAAGCAGTTTTGATATAATGCAGAATACCACACGCTGTTCTGTGTTCCAGTTCAGCTGAACTTGATATTTGCAGATTTGGTTTTATTCCACAGATTATGAGAAATGATGTAAACTGAAAGAGGACTCTCAAAATCTCCTTTGACAAAGTACTGAAAATTACAAAATAACCTAATTCTTCCCCAGCTTTGTCACTGCTGATGTTAAATATTACTGTGAGTATTTACTGTAAGAGCCTCAGTTTCTGCTAAGAGAAAAGCATAGGAGTGAGCCCTGTTGGCTTGGAGAAATCACATACTGTGATTCTGGAGGAATAATCATGTATTTTTTTGTGAGTGTTCAAGAGAAGTGATATTTTGGAAGCAGATAATGCTATTGATAACGTTTTCGCTGGGAAATGCAGTAAAAATATATTTAGCTGTTCCCTTAAACCAGGAAAGCTTGAGTCCAGATCTTGAGGTGGCCTGTGGTGAGGTGCTCAACTAATCGCTGATGCATCTTCTCCCCATATAGGCATTTTCTGCTTTTAAGTTATTAAAGATATTAAAACCATGAATACATGTTGATATTTAGGGTGTTTAGTGAAATTCTGGAAGAATGTAAGTGTGTAGATACAAGGTAGATATGCACTACACAGAGCAAAGTGTGGGTAAAGGAAAAACAAGACCTTTGTGAATGTATTATTCCCGTTCTGCTTAACTATTTGCTTTTTATTTTCTGATCTGGAAAAAATATTTTTGTAATCCATGTTTGGCTTTTTTGGCCCTCATGCAATTTTGATTCATGAGTTGAAATCTTGTTTCCATGGAAATCAGCTGAATTTGGTGATCAGCTTTGAATTTCTCTCACAAATTAAGGCAACTGGAGGACATCATCTATGCTGAATCTTGTCCATAATGTTGGCCATAATATTTCCCTTTTATCCCATGTGAACGGGAGCTGCATTCTGGTGATGATTCTCAAATGTAACTGTAAAAAATTTCTCGTATATCAAGAGAATCACAAGTTTACCAAAAATGCAAAAAATAATGACATGTACACACATGGACCTGATACCCTGGTAACATCCACACGCTCAACACAGCCCCCCTCCCCAGGGAGAGATGCAGTCATCATTACCTTTTAAGTTTCTCTGGCCAATCCACCTCATTTTTAGTGAGGTTGAGTGACAGCTGTATAACCTTCATTCATAGCCTGTTTCTCTTCCAGTTACTGCTAGGGAATTTGACAGACACTTTGGAGTGGAAAGAGACTGAGCATCATCCACATAAATGCCCGCTGGACATAAACGTCCCTCGGTCCCTCGTTACCCTCTGGACATACTGAGCAGGAGGAAAAGCAACATGTTACCAAGATTTACTGAAGATAATAGCAGAGGATTTTTTGTCTTCCACCCCCCCTCCCCAACCCCCCTGCCCCCAGAGTCCTGTAAGAGATGAAATAAGGTAGAAACTGTAAGATTTGTAGAGGACTGGACAGTGTCTGCAGTGTTTCCCAATGACCTGTGTTAGAAGCTCATACCATGTGGTGGAATCACCTCATACCTGACCATCACAAGTTCCCAGGAGGATACGAGAGCAGTAAAGAGAGTGCTGTGATCTCTTAATTGTCTGTCCTTTGATCAACTTGAGCAAATAGAGCTACTCTGTTTGGATGCTTGAACCTGACAGAATTCTCAGTAATTTTGTCCAAAAGTGGAAGTTCAGCCTGTGGGCAGTTATTCTCCTGTTGTCAGCATCAAGTGACTTCTTGTGTGACAGCTGTCAACAACTTCCTTGGCAAGAGCCAGCAGATCTTCCCCTGCTCTGTACTGTCACCACTAGTAATGGGTGTAGGTTCTTCCTGCTGACTTTCAGACCAGCTGAAATAAAAATGAGTATTTTTTAGAAAGTGCCCTCCCCCAGAAAAAATAAAAATCAGGATTGATAACCTGATTGAATGAGAAGGGGGGGTTAACTTAAACTTACTGTGATTAGAATAGTAAGGAGAACTGAAACTCAAAAGGGCCAGCTCTCTTGTTTCTTTAGCTCTTAACTCGTAACTCAAAGAAATGGATGCATTAGGAATTGGCTACTGTATGGAGGATGGGACAAGAATATGATTGCTGCTTTGAAAATGTGTGTTCATCAGGCATTCGGGTGGGAGGGTGTCAGTGACAACAGACCCTTCCCCGCACGGGAAATGCCAGGTGCTGTACTTCAGCAGTGTTCAGATTCCGAGTGTATTTCTGGCTTTCCTAATCTTTGATCCTGCCATTGAATCCGCGGGGGTGCAAAAATCCACCCACACAGATCCGACTTTGAAATCCTGGCCTTAATTATTTATGGTTTGGGTTGGACAAATTACTGTTCTCTGTGCAATAACCACAGTTATTACCAGAAATATAGAACTTTCTAAACCATGCATATGTGTGTGTATATATATATATATATAATGTACATACGCATATATATTTTTAAGATGTGTCTTTATTAATATGTTTTGAGGCTTAACTGAAATTCTCATTACTCAGTCTCGCCCTGTGCTGCTTTTTACCTGACCATACTGGCCTGGATCCATAGCAATTAATTTTCAGAAAAAACAGCTCGTAATGTTTCTAACCTGAAAGCAGTTTCTAACCTGAAAGCAGTCCTTAGAACTAAAAGAACATCTAGCTTTTTATACACCTTGCAACAAGATCCTAGTGTTTTGTTAAACTGCAGATGGACTGTACTAGTTTTTTTCTACACCAAACAGACCCTGCTTTTTTAATGTCTCTGGGCCCTATTCATGGGAGTAATCCATCTCAAGGTAGATCATTTTCATCTGCATATAAATAGAAGGTGAATCCATTACGAAAGCAAAAAAAAAAACCCAACCTGCTTTGAACCAAGGACAGTAAATTTCACGAAAGAAATTTTACAGCAAAATCGGTCATGCCGCTGCCATTACAGAGCCTGGAAATGCCAGCCAGCGCCATTCTTTAATTAGAACAAGGCAAGCTTGGTGACTTTAATGTGTTTCCCAAAGTAATTTTTTTTCCCTTCTTTTCACCTTTTTCCTGAGTTTTCGCCATCATTTAATACTGATATATTTGCTGTCATAATACCTACAAATAGGTTGCCAGCACTTGAGTGTTGCTTTAAATTTGGATTCTTGTCTTCGTTTTTGTCCCTTAAAAGACTTGCGTGAAAGAAAACTTGCTCTTTTTTAGAAGTGTTCGTAGGTGGGATATGGCAAGCTAGGGAATTTCAGTTATTACTTGTTCTCAGTTGGAAGTCAACTGAAAATTAGCAGAAGCGTTCAGGTAATTCCTGTACCTGCTTAGAATTGCGTAAAACTCAGTTTTATTTGGAGTTGAAAACCCTTCCCTGGCTTTCAATGAGGTGCCATCCAGGTACTCTACAGCACATTCCTAATTCTCAACTAGCTTGTCAAGTTTTAGATTGGCAACCGAACCTGGTAACAACTGGACATGTTTTTCTCTTCCTAAGACTTCACAGAATCGCAAGGTTGGAAAAGACCTTTGAGATCGTCGAGTCCAACCATACCCATCCTCTACTAAACCATATCCCTGGGCACCTCATCTGCCTGTCTTTTAAATACATCCAGGGTCGGTGACTCAGCCACCTCCCTGGGCAGCCTGTTCCAGTGCCCAACAACACTTTTGGTGAAGAATTTTTTCCTAATGTCTAAAGGACATTCGGAAACTTCAAATGGATGTCTTCCTAAAAGATGGGGTAGAAGACTTCCGTGTCACACCTCCTATGTGCTTTGCCAACCAGAGGAACTGACCTTGTGCTTGAAGCAGAGGATTCAAGCCAGAATGGTGAGGGCTCTGCTCTCAGCTGTGCCCCAGCCTTCATACTTGGCCTCTGTCGGTCACTTTGGCCCCTGTACCGTCCTTTCACCACCATGTAATCATAGAATCGTAGGGGTTGGAAGGGACCTCGAGAGATCATCGAGTCCAACCCCCCTGCCAAAGCAGGCTCCCTAGCTCATATTGCACAACGAGGTGTCCAGACAGGTCTTGAATATCTCCAGAGATGGAGACTCCACCACCCCGCTGGGCAGCCTGTCCCAGGGCTCTGTCACCCTCACTGTGTAAAAGTTCTTCCCCATATTGGTCTGGAACTTCCTGTGCTCCAGTTTACAGCCATTGCCCCTTGTCCTGTCCCCACAGACCACTGAAAAGGGGCTGGCCATTTCCCCCTGCATCCCATACTTAAGGTATTTATAAATATTAATACACCACTACCTTGCGAAAGGTCTCTCTGGTTTGTCGAGCACACAGAGGTTTCAGGTGGAAGATGATAGAAATATACTATTCCTAAATGTTCTTTGCTGCCTGCAATGCGTTGAGAAATTGTGTGCAAGGAGGTAGTTCGAATTTTATCGAACGAGATGGTAGCGTTAGTTTTGATTTTCATCAAGTTAACATATGCTTTCGGATCTGAGATTTCAGTACAGTGTGTTATGGGTGTGGATTGCAATCCTGGTCTCGATGTCCAAAGCAGTCCCTGGAGTCATAAGCAATATCTGTTTTGAACATGCTATTGTTGAGGGAAACTCAATGGCAATAGAAGTGTTTGAGAATGGCAAAAAACTTTCTAGTAAAAATCACGTTTATATGAGTGAGCTATCTGAAAGTTACAGAACCTCTCAAAGCACCGAGTGTTTGTCTCATAGGAAATCATATACTTGCCTTTCAATAAGTAGGATTTATAATTTTAAAAATTAAAATCCAACATTAGCATTTTTGCAGGTTATTAAATAATGCAAAAGGCTTCTTTTAGTTCAGTACAGTTAGTAGGTGTTTCCAAGTCATGGTTGTGTTTAATGCTTCTTTAAAAAAACAATTTCTCAATTCTCTCAGAATTGCCTGTTCAGGGCTTTGGTACTCTTGCAGCCTGTGTTGGAATTAACTGCTTTCTAAGCCTGAAACAAACCTCTTGAAGGCATCTTCAGGTTTCTCCCGATGGATAGTAATAGTAAAGCAAAGCTGAGAGTCTGTTTAAGGTCTTTAAAACCAGTAATGCAATGGGGAAGAATTTTGCCTATAATATACGTGTACAATATTTTTCCCTATAGAATGACCCAATTCTAACTTGGATTGAAGGAATGTGACAGAACTTCCTTTTAAAAATGTGATCCGAGGTTTAAAAATTACTAATAATTCTGGAAATATCAGTGTTGGAGGACCAAAGTTGAGATCTCACTGAGACCCCTTCCAGAGGTTTTAAAGCATTCAGCTCTGCATGGGCGATCCACCTACAAGGTGTCTCAGGTTGGGATACAGAAGTCCGAACTCGTCACCTTTAAGCTTTTGGCCTACTTTAATTTTTGTATGAAAATGCTATAAATCTACACTTGCCCCTTAATACTAGGTGATGTCTTCTATATTTTCATACGTGCCCAAAGTAAAAATATTGCCTACACCTATTTCTATATGGGAAACATGGGGAACATTAGACAAACAAGAGGCGTATTTCATCTTTCACGCTACAAGTAGATTATGCTTTTCAAAGTCTGTAGATCTTCTGTGTAAATTAATCTCCTGCTATCTTTTGTTGGTGTCTTTCAAGTTCTCTCAGCTTCCAGCTAGAAAGCTAATGATAACGCGTCAGAATTGCACCCTTTTAAAGGAACAAAAGCAGGGTACGCAGCCGTAATAATAGTGTAATGACACCAACTCTCTGCACGTAAGGCTTAGCGTTATTTACCTAAATGCCCCTTCATTGGCACGTAGACAATTTCTTCAATGCTTTATCTTCATGTTATGTTTTACAACACCAGCCTGGCATCTCTAGACATCCACCCGCAAGCATTTCAAAGATTTTTCCACAGGGCCATAAAATTGCACCTTCCCTGTTGAATGTAAAATCGAGTACACCTGTAATAACAAAGCGGCGGAGGAGTACGCATCTCTTCCTGGATGTGTAGCTGCATTGCAGTGGAGCTGTGGTGGCTTGCCTTCCTTCACAGGCTCAGAGAAATTAAAGGTCGTGTCCTAACGTTACGTCTTCCTGTTTAAAATGAATAGCTTGTAAATGTTTATCTCCACTAGAAGTGAGAACGTGGTCTACGTTTGTGCTCTCCGATTCCCGTTTTGAGAAACCGTGCAGAAAACCAGCTGCGTATCCTTTCATGTCCTCCTGCTGCTATTAAACATTTACATCCTTGATTTCGGTTCGTTTCCAGGTTTCCCCCCTCCTCATATTTGGATTTCTGGTTGAAGCTTGTGGTAATGCTGTCTAGATTTATAGCGGGATGTATTGTTTTCTGGGGAAAAGAGCGAGGGAAAGAAAGAAATCCAGCGCAGAAGTACTGAGAATTCATGTACAACGTCATACAGTATATAGTTTCTTTGTGTTCTGCCAATATGTATTTCAGTTTAAAATGTCTTGAGGCTGGTTGGGACTATTCCTAGAGAGAGAGAGAGGACCAAAGCATACAGTATATTGGCTTCCATTTTGCTGTTTTTGGACAGTCGGGGCTGCTTTCCATTTCCTACAATGTTCCAATATAACTAAATCACATATACTCTGTAATGGAGGCTTCTGAGACCTGGGGCTTCTGTAAAATGTAAAAGAGCAAAGTAGTATTTATACAGTATAATATTTTGATTCGCTAATGAGCTGTGAGGTGGGTGTTATCATGAACTACTGTGCAGCAAGAAAGGTTCCTAAACCGTGCGTCAACTTACTCCATCTCCGAATCATTGCAGATAACGCAGTGTTTAGTTTCTAATTAGACTTGTGTTGTGCTAATTCTCATGAGCAGCGTGAGTGATTGACATTCTGTGTTTTAGTGGCAAGCACCAGAGTGGTTGACTTTCAGCTCTGTGATGAAGCCAGCGTGCAGCTGCTGAGGAAAGCAAGCTGCCCCGAGAAACTGGCTTGTGAGATCAACACACACAGATTGGTGTGGCCTAGTTCTTGGGGGTGAAGGGGAAATAAGGTGCATAGTCTTGAATGGTATTCTAGTCCTAAAAGCGTTAGGAAAGAAGTGTTTAGCTGAAAAGAAAAACAAATATTCCCATGCATACTAATTCATAAATGATTTATTTACTTTGGATAGTCTTTCACCCTGTTTCTTAGGAGAGGACGAACATTAGTCTTCTTCCATGCTTCAGTCCCCTGTATTTAAAATAGCGATAGTTTGTCCTAAGTCCTGTTTTCTCTACATGTGAATAATAAGTATAACCTTCAAGGCAGAATCTTGTGAACTATTTCTTGATGGAACGTGCCAGGGCAGCATGGGGTTTTTTTTGTGGCCACCTCGAGTCAGTATTTTTGGCAGGGCAGATAAAAACAGCAATACAGTTTTGATATAGACAGTCTCATTGAACTGGATTGGACCCTTGTAAGGTACACCTTCGAACTTAAACTCTCCAGACAGGCCCGAATCCCTTCGGTTAGATTCTAACGTTAAGTTCAGCGTTTTCAAATCGTTATCGTAACTGCATCCAGTGCTAATAAAGGCTGTGCCTCTGGCTCTTGGATGTTACTAGTGCAGCACTTGTTGTTTCTCACGGCCTTTGAAGCCTTACTCAGACTGTCCATTGAAAGAACTGTGTGAAGTGGAGCAGTACTGTTACTCTGTTTTTCTGAACTCCAGAGAAATGGCTGCGGTTAGGTCCCTTGTACGTGTTGTGTTACAGGCAAGGGGCTGGCTAAGGAGTGGCCTTTTCTCAGGATGATCAAGCTGTGGCTTACCGCAAATCCCATCTGCCCTCTCCGCATGCAGCGTTAGAGGCCCTTCCTGGAACAAGCTCCTCGGGTGATTTATCTGCGTGAGGTTGCCGGTACGGGAGCACTGGAAAGGCAGATGGGACACATGATGGCAGACTTGGACCAGTTGCATTTGGCAGAGGGAACAGATCTGTGGAGCATGATAGTCACTTTATGGGTCAGAATTTCTATTTAAATGGTATTCCTTGTGGATTTCATCACCCGCTGTAGTATGAGTATCAGCGGTACCGTGCGGCTGTTGGATTTTCAGAATTGTTGGGCATGCAGTAGACGCCACAGAGAGCGTGTTTGCACAGATCGTGACACAAATGAAGGTAGTCCCTTTTGTCTCTGTGCTTCAGCCTGCCAGTAATACTTTTGTTTTTCAGACTATGTGAATAAAGGTCTGATTTTGCTTTGTCAGTTGATGTTGGGGCAAACTAAGTTAGACTTCAACGATATCCCAGGTGATAACACTTAATCATGAAGTAAGAACGATAACATTTCTCATCTGCTTGAGACAGGAAGGGGCAGGGTAACTCAAACCTCCCATTTACTTCCACTCTGACCCAGTTTCTTTTTTTCCTCTCTCAGAAAACGCAGAAAGATGGCACTGGACCTTGTGAGAGCTTTAAGAAACTCGAGTCATGTGCCATAACCACGTGCTTGACCCGACTATGGTCAACACATTTTAACTAAATGAAATTGCAAACTGCTCGCACTTTATTACACCGAGTAAAGATCTGCTGGTGCTTTCTTTGAAGAAGAAGCTTGTGTTGGACTTCCCTGGCGGTGGAGTCCAGCTTGCTACAGACCCATGCTCTAGATGAGGTCATTTGCTTATGTTTCAGTTACGGTGTTTTTTCCAGTTTCTCTTCCACTGCTGTCCTGTTAAAGCAGTGCAGCTGGTGGAAGGGCTGGAGGCATTGAAAGGGCCGGGGCATTAAAATTAGAGGCTTTGGGTCCTTTTTTGTAGTCAAACAAATTTTTATATCCCAAGTGGAATATTTTATGCTGCCCAAGGAAAAGGATATTGTTTGCCGCGCTTTAAAATAACACAAAAGCCGTTCCAGCTCTCCTTGGGGCCAGTGGCGAAATTCTGCTGCCTTTCAATGGGAATTTGCAAACGGCCCGTGACGCAGTTTCTGTCCGAGTAGAAGCAAGCTGTGAGCCCAAGGTACCATGCAAATGTAAAGTGCATACATTCCCTTTTGGTTTTGGTATAACTAATCCTCTGATTATTTTCTTCAGAGAATATGGAAGTGGTTGGTCACAGAAAATAGCTGTAACCGGGACTGTTGAAACACTCCTATTCCTCCAGATAGTCAGAGGGACGGCCTGTAAAACAAGAATTTGCTGTCTGTAGACAGCCAGCCTGATGGCTGTGTGGGACGCTGCAGTCAGGGCTTGCTGTCTGCCCTGCTTATTCAGCAAAAAATGATGGAAGAGGAAGCAACTGTGAACATTAGGAAGAAGCAATCCTATCAGGTCTCTTCTAGTTACTACCATGTCTTAAAATAGAAGGAAAATGAAACTTAATTGCTGCAGATACAGATATATGATCCCTCTCACTTTGGTGCCATATCATTTGCATGTTGCAGACAGAAACTGCTCTGGTTTTGGAGGACCAGTCCCATAAACCTGTTACTGAGTCACCTGCACGTCACCCAGAGAACCATGTGTAGCGTGTGACTGTATTCCAACCTGATCCACTAGTATTTCATTCAAGTTTGTATTAGAGCATAGGGAGGGCCAGACAACCTTGACTTTTCCTGGGTGTTTCCTTCCATTTGGAAGGTCAAGCGTTAGCTACTGTGTAAACATGTAATAATCACCAATAAATCGCTAAATCTAGGTATTTGAATTAATGAACCAAAGACCCTGAATGTCTTGTGCAAAGCAGAGATTGAAACGTAAGAACTTGAAGGAAGACATCTCTCTCTCTTTAAAGTGAGTTTTCCCTTAGGCTTCCCCACCAGAAGACAGTAGAAGTTTGGCTGCCCCAGAGGCTCTTCTTTGTACACCTACTGCTCACTTGACCTGAGCAGACGTGTAAAGGGGAACCCAACAGTGAACCTTTGGCATCGCTGTGGCTTGTATGAAGGGAAGAGTGTAGATCACAGAATCACAGAATCACAGAATTGTAGGGGTTGGAAGGGTCGAGAGATCATCGGGTCCAACCCCCCTGCCAAAGCAGGCTCCCTAGCTCATATTGCTCAGATAGGCGTCCAGGCGGGTCTTGAATATCTCCAGTGAATAAATGTACCTTCCAAATACCTGCATCAGCAGGACAGCAGGAAAAAGAAAATTCTCATGTTCACTCCATATGAGATCATCCTTAAAATTCTCCAGAACAATGAGGCTTCTCCACAGCTGTGAAGAGCCCAAGGGCCTTGTCAGGCATTCTTGCACTTCTCAGCTTATTCTGTTGCACCTTGATAGAGATAAGACTAATTATTAGATCCTCAGCTTTAGATTCCCTGCAGTTACTCCGTGCACAGGGTTTTCTTTATCTATCCTTTTCCACTCTAGCCTTACAGTTTACTTCAGTGAGATTATGTGCTCGCTGCTAATGGCAGAATTTGGCTACCAGTGAAGGACACGGTTTTGAACTCCATGGGATGTTACTGATGTGCAAATCATCTGATCTTTTCCAAATAGTGGCCACTCCATCACTTTTCACAATATACCTTGCCTTAAGATTGGAAAATAATTAGTGGTTTCAGGTGTTCAGCTTCAGGAATCTTCAAAGGGCTCCCAAATCTTCAGAAATTGCTGTTAGGGAAGATTGCATCTTCTAAAATCACATTGCCCCAAGTTTAGAAAATTTCAGCCTTGCATCAATATTCATGAGCTATCCAAGCTCGGTGATATTTAATGAAATAATGCCTTTATGGAAAGTATTTTACATGCAGAATAGATGCATTTTAGAACCTATTTGAAGTTTATGTGTAGATTCTGATGTTACTAGAAAGGCAAAACTTAGCAAACAGAAGCAGCTGGGGAACTGGGAACTGTCATATCAGTCTTCTGCTACTGGATCTGGGTTTGAATTAGACCTATATGCTGCTCTGAAACCTTTGACCATGTAACACATCAGTCAACTACGTGCAGTAATTGGTATCTAGTGATAAGGAGAGGTGGAGACAGACATGAAGAAGCAGAAAGTAGTGGACACTTGGACTGGTGCCTGTTACAGGCACACGGTAGTGTCTGGTTGGTAGAGCTGCCTACCTGTGATGACCACTAATTTTCATCCATCAGGTTTTTTTGAAGGTAGAAGAAACCAAGTATTGAACACAACTCCTAATTGTATTTTAAGTATGAGAGCAAGGAGTGCTAAAACTCAGATCATACTCATTCTTATGAGCCTTAAATTGAGACAGCGTGCCAGCAGTAACAGCTGACGTAGAAAAATTGACACAGGCGGCCTAGAAGCAGTTCTGATATGTGTGAGATGGCTGAACTAGCCAATGACCTCTGGTGAGAGTGTGTTTCAGGATCTGTATTGAGTGCTCAGTACCACGGGTTAGCAGGATTTGGAAGAAGCAGTGGGGAGGAAAATACATTTTCATTCAGTGATAAAAATTCTGTATTGAGGTGGCCATGTCCAAGTTGTTTCAACCAGGGAAAGGCTCACAGTGGCCTGAGGTCTAAGGGTGTTAAAGGGATAGAGAGGTATTTGGGTTGGGTCTTTGAAGGATGAGGGGAATCAAGGAAAATACAGAAGATGAAGAAAAAATGAGGTGTACTTGGGACATTCTGTAACGCTTTTATTCTCATGTTGATTTATGTGAAGTTGCGATATTTGTGTGTGTATTATCTTTAGCTTAATGACAGTGAACTGGCTCACAAAAATGGAACAAACATGGAGAGGAAAGGGTTCTTTGGTGTTTGTTCTGATGAATTTAAAGATACTTCACCAAGATTTTTACAGATGCAAGGACCAAATTCTCTGCTTGTATGAGCTGGCACAGCATCACTCAGTACAAGCTTATGCCCATTTATGTGGCAGATGATTTGACCTCTGTGTACAACAAAAGGATTTTTTCTCATTCTTACAATTCCCAAGTAACCAGTAGAGGGAAAGTTTCCATTAGGCTTTTGAGTGTAGTTTTGGTATAACATGTATGCTCTGGGTGAGTAGTCCCAAGCCAGTGAGGTGTTTGTATGTTGTAATGGAGATGTTGTACTCCAGCTAATATGCTTTCCTGGTTCAGCTGAAGAAGGGGAGGAGGAGGAGAGGGGTTGGCAAAGAAGCCACTAAATCCAGCAAAACGTTGAGCGCTGCCAATAGTCGTGAGCACAGCTCAGCTCAAAAAGTCCAAAACCCCTGCTTAAAGGAACAATGCAAATATTTTCCATCCTTTTCTATGAAATGACATGGTTTGTTTACTGTTTTTTGTTTATCTGCTCTGCACGATATGTCACATTTATCAGTAAAGCAGACTGTAGGGGGTAACAGTACTTAAATGTTTATTTTATGATGTGTTGGCTTTTGCTATGTTTATTCTGCATTTTCTGACTAAATTCATACTCAGATAGCTTTTTCTTCTGCTGTTACAGCGTCTCTGTCTCAGGCTGCCCCTAAAAAGATGAAGCAGTAATCTAGCAAAATGAACTCAAGACACACAAAGAGACGACATTAGAGAGTAACCTGCACAGCGTTCAGGTATTTGCACTTTCACTATGTATGCCAGTAACCGGTGCGTGATGCGGGGTCCTCTGCAGTTCGTGCACTTCAAGGAGAATGTTCTTATTAGCTCTCTTGTTAGGTGCTGATGACATAAAATAAATGTAAAAGTCAGAAGGTTTGAAGTTGTTTAGTTAAAATGCCACCATGCAACTTAAAAGATGAAGCTAGTCTTGAAAAGGTATCGCACCAGAGTTGCAGCTCAAAGTTCAACACACATTGCTGCTTCTGGATATTCTACCCCATCTGTTAGCGGAGTCAGATTTGCCCATCCATTACTCCCCAGAGCGTCAATGGCCACCTGAGGAATGGTGGAGAAAGTGTATTCTTTTCTAATGCTCACTGGAGCAAAGCGGACCGGGCTCTCCTCCACTGATGGGCTCAGGCGCTATGAAACTCCCAGTGACCTCAGGAATTAGATGCTGGGAACTGTCTGAGCACTGGGTTAGTCCTATAGCAAGGGTGACAATCACTGTGATCCCCAGAGATGACAGAAGGTCCCATGTACCTCTTGGGAGGCCTCAAGGGTTTTAGCGAGATTTAATTAGTGTGTCTGTCCTGTACAGAGCTGAAAGGAAATACGGCGTTTTCCATTCTTCCCCACGCAGGAATGGGACTTTCTAGTTGGAAAGCAAGGGCGATCTAGAGAAAGGTTGTAAACAGTGAGATCATAGGAAAATAGATTTTTGTTTCATGAGTACACCCAGGGAAAAGCAGCGCAGCTCTGTTTAGTCTGTGTTCCGCGTCTCTGAAGCAAGGAGAACAATCGTGTGATTACTTTTCCAAGCTCCTTGTGAGCAGGTGATGACAGAAGTGCTCTAGATGTGCAAAGTGATAGCTTAATAGCAACAAGTAATTACAGACATTTCTGCGTTCTGGTAATAGTGCAGAGATATCGACTGTACGCAGCGAGGTCCCTTTATAGCTGATTAATTCAGCAAAGCAAATGGGATTGCTAACGGGCGTGAGGGCGAGCGCCGTGCTTGCAGAACGCATCAACACAGAGTGCGTTCAGAGGAAAGGCTTTACTTGTACAGTCATTACGATCCCGTATTATCTCATTACAATCATTAAGTTGCTATAATTAACGTTGAAAACTATTGTTCATAATTAAGTATTTTAAACAAAACCACAAAGGCAGAGGTACTTCCTAAGGGTATATATTTAACGATTATTTCACTAATATGTGAAAAATCACTCTTGTTAAATGTTACAGCATATGTGGCTGTCTGAAAAGCAAATATGAGTAAACAGCAAACTCACTCTGAATATTATTCTAATTCCTGAACTACAGGCTGTATCAGCTTCCAGATATTTGTTCAAGTTCGTATTTTATTATGTGTGCATTCCCATGGTTTTGGCAGTGTGTTCATAGACAGCATCGATGTACTCTTCTGCATTTTGCTACCAAACTACTTCTTTGACTTGGTGCAGTTTGCTTCATCTGAATGAGCCTCAGATAACTCATATGCAAAATTGATATTAAATCCCAGAGCATCAGGTTTTTGCTACACATACTAAAAATGCAACACATGGGACCAGCAAATTATGATGTAGCATTATTAGTGCTTTTCATATCACTCTTTTGTTTTCACTGGCTGCTTTTTTCCCCCTTTTTTTTTTCTTTTTTCTTTTTTCTTTTCCTTTTTTTTTAATTTGCAACATTGGTCCTCCAATGCAAGTAGCTGCTACCAGCAGCATCGTAGAATGTAAAGTCCATGGTGAAAACTCTTGGTTTTCTTCCAAGTGTTTTTGAACCTTGAGTCAGACTGTTGGCCTTCAGAAACATCCACAGCCTTCCTTCGGAGCTACGGTTTTCTCTGTAGGAATAGGAAGCTGCTGTCAGAATCTCCTACTGTAGATTTAGGAAAGGTTTCTCTTCAACTCTGAAGAGTGAGACTATTTTCCTGTAAGATTAATTGTATCTAAATCATTTTAATTTTTAAGGCTTTTGAAAGTAAGTATGCTCAAGATCAAAAAGTATTTGACTACATAGTTACATGGTTCTTTCAGGAAGAGTTAACACTTTTAAGACAGGAGAAATGAGCATTATACAAATTTCATTGACAATGGATAGGAAGAAAAGTGCCTGAGGACATTCTACAACCTGAAATTAAGCACTGGTGATGGTCAAAAGAAACGTCCAGTATTCCAGATAGGAATTACTGACCTTACTTAATGTTCTAAAAACTTGTAGTTATGGGAAAAATAAGCTTAACTGTGTATTTCAGGCAGTGTTCATTCTAGTACTTCTAATTTCTTTAAAATAAGAAAAATCTAAAAATAAAATTTTCCTCTTAGAAGTTTCAAACAATATATGATTTGAGTAACTATGAGTAACAAGGTACTTTAGAAAGGAGGATTTTTTTCCTTCTTCGGGGAAAAAAATGACACTTAATACTTGTTGAAACCTTTCATGTTTCTCACATTACCCCAATACACTATTTTCTAAATAAATTACAATTATAACAATCTACTTACAAGTGTTGCTGGATTTGAGGGATGCAGATTATTCTTCGTTTTGGTTTCCACAGATTAAATACTTTTATTTTACAAGTTTTCTGTAAAAGCTTGAAAAGGACCGGAAAAGCTTGAAATCAGTCTGTCATCACAGTCGGTATTTCTAGAAGGTGATAGCATTTTAAGAGAGAACTTTTCCCAATTAGAAAACTCTGTGAAACACTCAAAGCCCTGGTCCTCCTCATTCCCAAACACATTGTATTGAGTATAGGAAGATATAAAAGTACTAATCAAGAATGTGATACAGGATTATTCCAGGTGCCATGTTAACCACTTCTTTCATTCCTGTTTGCTGACACTTGTAACCAAGGCAATGGTTTCAGCAGGTGCAGGAGTACTGGTTACTTTTTCCTCAAATGTTGATTCTGCGTTGAGTGCTGGCAGTGATGCCTGGGTGCCGTTGGGTTGATGGTGATGTTTGGATGCCTCTGTTTCAAAATGACAGCTTTGCACCTATTAGGCAGCCCAGGCAGGAGCAGTTCCTCCTGCAAAACGAAGACGAGGTAGCAGCGGTTAGTTGAATGTCAGCTGTACAATCTAACTGCAATCAAGACACCGAGGAGGAAGAAAACAAAAACTTAAGACAGGATAATGATTTAGTTGACAGCTTTCATGTTGGAAGTTCCTGAACTTGTGGTGTAAAAGTTTAGCTTCCTTGCTAATGCTAAAAAAAAAAATTAAAGAATTAATTTTTTTCTTTTCTTGAAGGCAAAGCATTGTTGGACCTGTGTAGCAGTACATAGTGGGGAACAGTAATGTGGGGAGGGAGGGGAGAGGCTTTCAGATGTGAATTAAGCCTGAGTTATAGTGACTCATAACTGACAACAAAACACCCAAGAAGAGACGTGAGACAGGATGAAATGAAATGAGACAAGCCATGAAAGAAGGGGCAGATTTATGAGTTATCGGCCTACAGATGGAATGTGAAGATATATGAGTGGAGAATGAGATCATCATGGAGAAGTATGCTTGGGGAAAAGGAGGGGGGTCACAGGACAGATCCCAGTAGCCTCTTGCAAATAGTGGGAGGATTGATTTAAGCCACAGGAAAATTAGTATTAAAAATGATACAAAGACGGTCTGGATCCCAGATCTCAGAGGGGCCTGATTTTGCTTTCGCTACACTTCAGAAACCAAAGAAACAACAGTTAAGATGACCCCGAGCTGCCAAGAATATGTGGAGACCCAGTACCTTGACAGTGATTCTACCTAACTAAAAATCCCACAAACATGCTTTCAATTCTGGCAACGCAAGGCAATTTTCAGCATTTTAAAGAAACTGCTGCATGGCCTGGAATAAAGACAGGAAACAAAATTCTCTCCTTCAATCTAAACAATGCAGTAGTTTTCTTAAAACGTTAAAATTTGCCTTTCATTCCTGAAACTGAAAGCATGTTTCCAAGTAACTACATCCTTTGTGCTGCGCTGCAGCCAGAGCCTTTCTTCTGGATTATAAGTGGTGGAATTGATTGCCAAGTCCATTTGAATGAAATTTCGTCTATTTGAATGAAATTTCCGTTGGCACAATTATAATCCGTTTCGAGATTCGGCATCTTAAAATTTCCACCTAAAAGATGAAAATAAAGACTTGGCTCCTTGCAAAGTATTAAACGGAGCAGACAGCTCTGAGAAGTTTCTGTGTTACTTCAGATGCTGTCCCCACCCCCCCCACCCCTTTTCTAATTTTGTTCTCATATCCTGTGAAGAGTGATTAGGAGGATCTGTTCAGAGAAGCGCACAGAAGCCTCTTATTTAGCTGAATCTGCAGAATCAGTTGGCAGTCTCACAAGAAAAACTTTTCTGGTGGAATTTCTTCTTCCATCTGATAGGAATAGATGGGAATCAGGAAGGGGCAAAGGAACATTTCTCGCAGATTTAAATTGGGTTTTGCTCCATGTCTCAGCTAAGAATACGAGGGGACATCTGTGCTGCTGGTCACATTGAATTAAAAGCCATTAGACTTGGGAACTGGTGGGTAGAATTTGAGGCTATCAGTAAAGCAGCTTTGATTTTGTTTAATGTCGCTAACTTTTTGTTTGAAATTTAATTTTTCATCTAAAATTGAGCAACAACAAAAACCGGTGGAACCTCTTTTATTCTAAAACTGAATCTAGAGCTATTTAGTTTTGGATGGAACTGAAAAAAATAGGTAGGGGTTTTTTGTTTTCCTTAAAACAGGAAAATTAAAAAACTTGGAAGCATTTTTCTCAGTTTGAGCTAGTAGGCCGGAACAGGGATTTGTCAAGCTTCAGGCTGTAGTATTTTATATTTTGTTGAACTATTGCTGATCATTCACCAACAGGAGTGTGCAAGGAGTTAGGAAGGGCTGGAACATTTGAGTGTAAGAGTGAGCACATGAGCTTTGTCCCAGGACTCGTCCAGCAGCGGGTGCATTGTCCAGCCGCTCAGACTGTCACCTGTCCTCGGCGCTGGCCAAAACCGAATGCCTAAGGAAGTCTGTAAGAAGAAGGAAATTGTATATCATATTTCAGCTGAGTAATCCCTTGGTGTTCAGCCATCCCAGAGATACACGCAGCCAGGCATAGTTCCTTCCCATTCAGTATCCACAGTGGACTTCCACTCTGTAAGCTTGCAGGGTCTCCCTCTGAGCCCTGCAAACTCCAAGCGCCCACGTTACCCTCTAGCAAGGGGTCCAGCAACTTAACACACGTGTTATGAAGAGCCACTTCATTTTCGTTTGCTTTGAAACCTACCTTCTGCTAGTTTGAGATGCAAGGATGCCTTATGGAATCTCAGCAAAGCTGGTAAAGGATTATTGCAATTATATTTTTGAGGTGTGATTAATTTTTTAGAAGTCAGATCAGTGCGGTAGATAGAACACAGTTAAGTAATCCAGGAATGGGATAGCCTTGTAAATGAAATCTCTACTAACCTAAATGGCCTGTACTTCAAGAGAAATTGTCTCTTAGCAGCCATATCAATTATAAGCACGGGCATATTTTGCAACAGCAGAAAGCCTCATGATAGGTTCCAGTTAAAGGAAGCATGCATTTAACTCCACTGCTGTGTTTCAGACTAAGTGTATGCTAGGGTATGTTACTGAATCTGGGTGCTATTCTTCTGGTACTTGTTTCTAAAAGTTAATGCTGCTGGAACACGGTTTTGATTAGATTTTTTTTTTTTTAATATTTTCTTGGTATACACGTTCTGCTTTTGACTTTGCTATCATTTGATCTGTGTTGGGTATCCTTTTTGTGTAGAGCACTGATCCTAGTCAGGATCTCATTGTGATCAATGTGTTCAGTGATTTTCAGATTTCCAGTGATAAGAGAGATGAATGGTAGAGAGAAGTGGGACGAGGAGAGGAAAGGCACATGAGGAACCGTGCCATTTAAAGAAGACCGGAAGAACCAAAATGGTCAGTCTCTTACATATTGAGAGACAAGACCTCCTTAGATGAGGCTAATAATCTTACATATTGAGACACAAGACCTTCTTAGATGAGGCTAATAAGTGCTGAAAGACCACTTAGACAGACAAAAGAGAGCGGAAAGACTATTAAAGTGTCAAATTTTCTACCTTCTAAGAGTTTGATGGCACCTTTTCTTTCCTGGTAGAACCAGTGTTTTGGTTTTATGGACATGCCTGTGGTTAATGAGTTAGGATGTTGCCAGAAGCCACAACGAGTGCTTCAGGTTGGACTCTTCTTAAACTCTTTTGGGCATAACAATAGAATACAAATAATGTCCTACAGGTCCCATGTAGCCTTTGCCCATCACCGACCGCTCAGGTTATGGGATGAAAAGCATGAGCAGATTTCTCTGTCTTCCAGCATGGGCACAGCACAGAGTTGGAAATGAGCAAGTTGCAACACCCTGAGCTGCTTTTTGTCCTCAGATGCGGTCTCCCCTTTGTGGCATCTTCTGTTAGATAAAACGCCAAGCTCTTTGCTGTGTTTGTAAAACACATTAAGACCTTCAAATGGAAAACAGTGGAAAGAGCAAAGTGTTAAAATTACTATTTACTCACCAGGTTTTGCAGACTCCTAAGATTACTCCTGCAAAACCGAACGACCAGCTGAACAAACATACAGAATCATGATATCGAGAGACTGATTTTAACTAAATCGCTATAAAGTCTTGCTGCCTGTGGGAGTCTTTCCTTAGTAGATTTCATTTTGAGAAGGCTTCTGAGTACAAACAGACTTTGGACGTTTTAGTCCACTGAAACTGAGACGTCTTAAATGTCAAATCTTCTTTTCAGCAAGTTATTATAGTAAATATGATGTAGGACACAACACAGCAGTGGTGGTGTTAAATGAGTCTTATCCCAGGCTTGCAGGTTAAATTTCAAGACAAGCTACATATAGTACAATATGTGATAAAGTGTGTGCTAAATTCCTTATAGTCAAAGCTATAAAGCTTGGGAGAAGATAATTATTTTTTTTTATTCTCTTTTTAAAAAATCTTTTCATATGACATACTGGGGCCCTGAAGGATTAGGGCCAGAAGGTCAAGAATTGTGATGTCCCATATAGACAGCAGAATAGAAGGCCGGATGCTCAGCAATGCTCAGCTCTATTGGCCCTGAGCTGTTCCAAATGTCTCATCATAAGAACTGAAGCAGGTACTAGTTGATGTTGAGCTTGAAAATCTGGCATCAGCAGTGGGCTTTTAGCACTGAAAAATAGAGAAGCTGTTTTGAAAATCTGTTTCAGTGCAAGAAATAAACCTGAGTGCTCATGCTTAATCAACTGTTTTAAACAAAACCAGTTCCTGGGTTTTGGTAGGTTTTTTAGAGAGGCAGATGGTAAAGGGGTAGGACAGAGAAAGAATAAAAAGAAGGAGCAAAAAATCATAACAATGGAGAGGAATAAAAGTAACAGGAGAGAAGGTGTAAGAAAATTCCATGGACAGTATGTTGTTGGCAGTGAAAGATGGAACCCGTCAAAAGTAGCTTGAGATGTCAGAAGAGGTAAAAAAATGGGAATTATTATTCCCACAAAGTGTTCCTGTTGAGCAGAAATCAGAAGGAAACAGAGGATCAGTCCATTCAGAAAATGGAACCACCCATCCAGACATGACAGAGGGGGCACTGTAAGCCCCACCATTATGGGATTGGTGTGGGCTGGCGATGACCAGCTTCTTTATATTAGGAATAGCTGTTTTTTTCAGATAAGGTAGGAAATCAGCTTATTTCTAAATTGAATTGGCAGAATTCTGTTTACAATCAAAATAAACGCAGCCTAAGCAAAAAAACCCTCAATATAAACTTCTGAAATCAGTGACTTTATACATCTTCCAGAGCGTGTATATGTCTCACGTACACTCAAGGTTCACACTGCTACAAGAGAAGTATCTCAAGGTGGAATACTTAAGTAATTCTGTCTGTTCGTTTTCCTTCTTGAAGCTGTTTGCTGCATTTCAGACAGGTTAAAATGGAGTGTTTTTCTGACTCTTGGGACTGACATTCAGCTTTCCTATTATGTCTTATTAAAGGCTCTGTCAAGTTTGAAAATCAGTAATGTTAAAATAAAAACAGTGTCTAGAGAAAGAGGCACAATATGCTTGAGTTTTCCAGCCTGTTAGTAAGTGAAAAGTGGGAGGGAAGGCAGGGTTTTACTACAGGACTTAAGGCCACTTTAGTCCCTTCAACTGAAAAGGGGGAAAAAGGGTGGGTTTGGGTTTGGTTTTTTTTAAGAGAACAGTGTGTGTTTGCATGTACTCAAAATCCTGATTGATTTGCTGATGTTACTGACAAACATGGTATGCATTTCGAGTCCTCCAACAACAATTTGCAGTAATTCTGTTTTCCTTTGTGGAGATAATGAAGCCACACAACAGCTGCCTGGCAAACATTAAGGCTCTACTACCTGGTCCCAGGAGAGCAGGGGGAGGCAGGAGTGATTTGGCCAAGCAACTGCAGTTACTAGATGGAAGAACCTGGGCAGGGGAGGGAGGTGCGAATCAAATCTTAACCAACCCCAGTTGATGTATGTTGTGGCTGAGGAGGATGGACTCATAGAGGTTATGCTTGCAACATCTCATACAGTGTGTTATGCAAATGCAGAAGAGAAAGTAATTTTATGTGCAGAGAAAAAAAAAATAAAGCTGTGCTTTATTCCACAAAGACCTAGTACCAGGGATCCCATCTCAGAGCTGCTCAGTCTCACTGGCTAAGAGAGGTGGAAGTCTCCTGTAAATTTCTTTTAAACCATAAAACAAGGAAAGCTCTGTCCCAACTGAGTAAGATTAAAGCATGTGTCTTGATTTTCTTCTTGAAACAAGACCACATGTTAGTTAAAGAGGATGCCTTTCAGTTATAGGTGTCTTTGAATGCCATTTCTCCATGTATGATGTACATGGCGTTATTTCACAGAATCATTTAAGTTAGAAGTACAAGCTTCCTTAAAGCCTCATACGGTTTGTACAATGTCCTCCTTCTCTATAAATAATGTAATATATGACCTTTGTACTCTAGAAGCCTAATAAAGACCCTGGCAGGACATCACACAACCTCTTAATAGAACTTCCCAGCTATTTGTGGAACTGCTTCAGTGTCACTGAGAAACAGAGTTGGAAGTGACAGGTCAAATTTTGCATCCTCCTTCCGGAGGCCATTTCAGTCATGCAGGCAGTTACGTGTCATACTTTGCATTTATAGCTTAGGGAACCATTTGCAGATGAAAATAGTCCTGGGCACAGTGGAGATGGACGTAGAGTAAGGTACAGCTCTCTTATTTCTTTAAGGTACTGAAATTAAATTATGTTTACTAAGTTTTTTAGTAAAAATGATAAAAATAAGAAATGTGATTATGTAAAGTTTGGTAAAGATGCAATTTAGAATCTTAAAATATTTATGTGAGCTCTCAAATACTGTCATAAGTAGGTATTATATTAAAACAAAAGACATATTTTCTATCCTGACTTAATGTCAGTTTCTTCAATTCCTGAAAATATTTTTCAGTTATTTTTCAGTTGACTGATTTTTCTCTGCTTAGATAAGTAAACTAACAAGTTTAATTAATTTAAACTTACAACCTTTGATGCTTAAACTTCTTCATGGTTTAATAAATAACATGAAAAATGTAAAATAAGAACTTGTAAAATGCAGGTGTAGCCATACTGTTTTCACATGTTCCTTCATGTTGCATTATGCTGGATTAACATATCAATACTGGAAAAAAATACACATCCAGCTCTAGGAAGGCTTTCTTAAAACTTTTTGATGGGTGTCAGGGCTCTAGTTTAGCCAGGGAGTATGAAGTGAACAAACCTGAGCGTCCTATCGCGTGAGCTACTTGATTAGCTTCTGTGTAAAGGAGGGGTCTTCAGATTTTTTTAAGTTTGGGACTGCTGAACAAACTCCAGAAAAAGAGTGGATACTTAGATCCTCTTAGGTCCTCAGAAAGGCTGGGTTTCTCTCCAGCATGTATGAACTTGCCCTCAGAGTCACCTGCTGTAGGGTTCGTTTCTGTGCCCTCCTTGGACTACCCAACGCGGTTCATGAGCTTCGAATCTCGCACTGCCCAGATGTTCAAGCAGAGATAAACTGCAGCCTACTGGAGAAACAGAGTCAAAGAGGACATGGTTTCCCAGGCTCTTACAGACCAGCACGTAGGCCACCACAGCTTGCTTTTCTTGGTGATGGAAGTGGAAACTGGGTTTGGGCGGCAGACGTGCTTATTGCAAGAATGCTTGGTTTTCTCTGAACTAAACTCTGGTGGGTTTTTGGTGACTGGTGTAGGCTTCTCTGCAATGTGGAAAACCACTCACATGTTTAAGTTCAGTCCTATGTGTAACCTTCTGCGCTCATTCCCACGTTGTTGCGTTACTGGTGAGAACTACAAAGTGCAATGGGTTTGCCACACACATTGAATTCATTGCACAGACACTACTTCTTCAGGGCAGGAGCACAGTTTCACAGCAGAGATGGGAATACAGGTTCTATTTGCATTGTGCTGCTCCGGTGACACTTGCTGAGCTTAATATTTACAGCGCAAGTCATCAAGTAGCTGTTTAATTAGATGTAGGACTCTGGAAAATGCAACAATATTTCAAGTGAAGGCCACTAGCTATTAAAAAGCAAAGATTGCAATCTTTTTGTAAAGTGAATTTTCCTGGATTTTAGGTAGAATTTATGCTTTTTAAGGTTATGCCTGCATTAGTGGTATGTATTAGTTGGTACATCATTTAGTTTACATGTTTAATGGACATTTTGGAGCTAGGTACCGGGCTGTTAGCGTTAAGTGTCTGTTGGTGTCTATGTAGGACCATTGAAACCAAAGACTTCCTCTTAGACTTTGAGTTTCTTCCATTGTCTTGCTGTTGAGTTTATGAGTGGTCAGTGCAAAACTGCTACTGAAAATTTGGATGCCATTGAAAGGGAAATTCAAATACATTCGTACTTCCTCGTGATTCCAGAAACACTGTGTTTTTGGGTGAGTGAGATAAGGTTCTAACGGCACGTCTCTGAACCAGGACAGACAGACATGTGGTCTAGTCACCAGTCTTCATGGAAAATGACTTCTCTTGACTTTCCTTCTTCCCAAAGCTTGTGGCCTCAGTTGTGTGGGTATATTCTGTGAGAATTAATAGTGCCAGCGGAATTCAGAGTTGATAAATGCTACTGTTATTTTACAATTATATTTTAAGTATTACCTGTATTACCCTCTCAGGACAACACACTGCACTTCCAGGGAAGAAGCCCATAACTTGACCTGAAGAAAATGAGAACATATTTAAATAGAATGTTTCCAGGATAATCTAGGGAGAGATTAAACTGGAACTCATGTGAAGTCTTTTGTAAGTACGTGCACTAGCGAAGAATTAAAAAAATGGGAAAGCTAAAGGGATGTGCTTAGCTGGCTGGTTTTCCCCCAGCTGGTAAAATTTGGTGTATCATTTTTAATATAATAGCGTTTGAGTGTTGTGCCCTGTTTTGGTTTGCTTTTGGTTTCTTGGAAAAAAAATAACTCCAAAGCTTCTTTTCTTCCCCTGCTGTTGTTGGACAAGGTTTCTTTCAGCGGCGTCTAACTGCTTGACTTATGATAGGAAAAAGTGCTGTGAAATACAGCATATAAATAAACAAAACCAGAAAGGCTTTTTGTGTGTTTGTCCCCCGCTAACTTCTTTCTGCGATGATAATCTGAGTGCTTATTTATAACCCTATGAAAACAGTGTCTATCTGCACGGATACCGAGAAGACACGCCTGATTTGGTTGTGCATGTGAAGAAAGGAAGCTACATGAAATATTTTTCATTCCTCTTGTTAATTCTTGATTGAAACCCGTTGAGCATTGTTATTCTTTGGCTGGTGATGCACAGACAAAAGAGCAGGCTGTCCTCAAAGACAGTTCTTGAATTCATATTTCGGAGAAGAAAAACGTGGAGCATTACCTTATTTTATGGATACGTGTGTGCGTAGGTAAACGTACATCACTCATCATGGAGAGTGACACGGTAAAGCTCCGGGTCAAGTAAAGGAGGAGAAAACCCCTTGAGGCATGGCAATACGTAGATGGTGGTTCCAGTTAGGAAAAACCTGTTTGCTCTGTGAAATTAGCGTTTGCTCTGCCTAAACATGCGAAATATGACTGGCACCACCTCTCTGCAGGGGGGAAAGAAGTTGTGGTAGCTAACGTGCTGTCGGACACACGTGGCGTGTGAGGGAGATAACCAGAACATAGCTGGCTTTGAGAGCAAAGGCAAAGCATTCTGGATCATATTGGATTCTCAGTACCGGTGGCATAAAACTTTCATTTCCTTACAGAAGCAGAGCAGTTTGAAGTGATAGGTTTGATGGTGGAAGCAGAGTATTGGTTTTCTTTTAATTTGTTATTTACACTTAAGAAGTTATTATTTGTTTTATTTTATTTTCCATTACTCTTTAAAAGTAGTTTTATTTAAAATACTAGAGTAGTGTTTGGAATACAGCTTTACACAGGTGCCTATAGATTCATTGTGGGAAAAGATTATGAAGAGAAGAAAATAGATGAGATTTTGATTGGTTCAATTTGAAATTGTATGGGTAAGAAGACGGTCTGTTCTTGGGAGCCCAATTTGTAGTGATGATCATAAAAATAGTTTTGGGGAGGGAAAGAATGTATCCAAGGAAATGTTTCTGGAAAATGTCATTAGCAAGACTAAATACTACTCCTCCTTTAAAAATAAAATCACAGTAAAGCACCCTGCGGAGAGTTGTGCTCTCTGCAGCCAAGCCCTGACTGTTTGCAGGCAACTGCCAGAGTCTGGGCGAGGACTGTACTCATCTCCCCCTACATGGGGGAAGCCCAGGTAGGCACACATGCAATCCTCTATGATGCTTTAATTTGTCCATGCATTATTTTCCCTGCCAGGCTTTGAGGAGTAACAAATGCTGGGCCTATTCAGGCACATTAAGCAGGGGCTTAATGAAAACTGCATCGTGAATTAATAGCTTAGAACTCAGATTCCTCGTTTGCTTACTCTCTTTGACTTGAAGAACACAATCAAGCCAACTATGAATGGGTTTAATGCATTTTAAGCTGTAACAGAACATTGTGTGTTTTTTCTGGTGTTTCTGTGAATAATTACAGCACCCACTATTATAATAGTATTTTATTAACAATACATCTCTACGAGAGCAGAAAGAAGAGAGAAGTTGTATTTTGTTGCTGTAGTGTGAGTGAAACTTTTTTCTTTGAGAGAGAGCAAGCCCCATCAAAACTTCTTCTTTTTAATGAGCTATTAATTGGGAAAGGTGAAACAATATGTGAGGTACATGGCAGTTACCACTGGCTGATGATATATGTTAAAAAGCTGGTATTTCTGTACCAAAATGGTAGGTGCATCACTACTTGGAATTAGTAAGTTGTGAAGTTCAAAAGCAGGTAAACACAGATCAGATTCCATCAGGGGTGTGATTTTCTTCTTAATGAAAAGATGTTTTGCCAATGACATTTACAGGCTTTTTCGCTGTCGGATGTGCCGCTGCTTGTGTCAGCGGTGGGTTTTTGCACTGCTCTCAGACAGGAAGATTGAGGACATGTATTTCTGCATAGCCTTCTGCAGAGGTATAGAGTGAGAGCTCAGCCACTGAAAAGGGAAGGTGTCATACCCCAAATATAACTTTATCTGTTCAGAAGATGGTTAGAATTTTTCAGTGTAAATCATGCCTTTTTCCTAACAAGTTTACAGACCTGAGCATGACAGAAAAGACCATGATTATAATGTGTCCTACCTAACAGGAGTGGTCCTAGTTTCCTGAAGCTAAAACTACCTTCTCAACAGCCTTGTAAAAGAGGAAGATGCCACATTTATGGTTTTGGTACCAGGATGTTTGGAGTAACTGCAAACATAGTGAACATTATTATCTCCATGATTGGATTTTGCAGCTCAGTGCTGTAATGTTACATGCACTGAACAGCTCTGGTACAACCTTCGAACAGTCCCGAGGGGCAATTTGGGATTCTTCATAGATAACAAAGCATAGTGTAAAAAGTGGATGGTTTTTTTCCCCACTGGTGAGTTTCTCACATTCAGGCCAACAGGATTTCTTTGCTGGATCTTACAGTAACTGAGGAAACAGTCAGTGATGAAAACCAGGAGGCACAGGTTGCGCAGTTGTTGCCGGGATCATCAGAGTAGTGTATTCCTTCTGTACAGCCTGACGTTGCCGTGCAGTGATGGAGATTCATTGTTCCATTGTCGACTCGTACCAGACCCTTTCTTGATTTTGATAAAAATAGTGATCAGGTTTTTAATGTATAGAATCCAGGTCATGGAGCTTCATTAGATTAATACTTTTGCTACAGTGCACACTCACGGGATTCAGCTACAAAAAGCTAAAGTTTTTTGCTTTCATCGGAATATTCTGATGAGTATTGAAGTGCACGTGCCATGCTTTTCATAAATAAAAATGTGTCATCCTTTCGTAAGGGAGAGGTTTGGAAATGGTCACAGTGAAAACCCGAGGCTCAGAAATAGAAAATCTTCCAGGCTTTTTAAGCAATGATCACACTTTGAACAGTGTGCCACTGACAAGGGACCTAAAAATTAAGTGAGCTTCAGACTTACACTTGGCCATCAGCCAAACAGTAAGTGTTAGGGGTAAGAAGCTCTGGCAGATGAGACCTTTTCTTTAAAAAATTACCTTCACTTAGATCTGTCTTGTATGAAATCGGTTGGTACTGGCTTCTGATGAGTTGGGCTGTTGTCTTTGACAGCTCAGTGGGATTTTGAGTTATGCCAGTTGCTGAAGGTTGACTGTGCTTGTGTTCCTTGAGGCATGGAAAATAAAAGTAACGCCGAGCAAAATGATTTTATTTCAGATCCACCAATAACGCGCGAACCAGAGTCTGCTGACTGCTGTCTGCTCCAGATACGATGTCAAAGCAAACAAGGGAGACTTCGAAGTAGTATGACTCAAAAAGGAAGCATTTTGGTAAGTCACCTAATGTGCATGAAGAAATTGAGAAAGTGATCTTTCACTTGAATGGATTTTTTTTTTCCCCTGTTCCTTTGTAGCTAAATTATGCCTTTAAGAAGCATTGCTAAAAACACAGTAGGCTGCTCACATTTTGGAAAGTGTTTATTCTTTCAGGAGGCTAGCAAATCCAAACTAGTTCCTTCCTGCAAGGTATACTTACTGACAACAACCTGCCACAGCCTAAACTTCTGGGAAACTTTGGAAGCCTCAGCACTGCATTCTGGTTTTGGCCAAGTGTAACACAGTGCTCTTCTATCTGTGCAGCTCCCACATTCTTTCAGAGTTAATTATTCACAAGTTTCAGTTAGAACATCCTTCTTGGTAAGCCTACATTTCCTTAGCATGTCAGAAGGAATATTCTCATATTCAGTCCATTGAAAAACATCATCTGCTTGAGGATTCTCAATGCCTTCCACCATATGAATTGATCAGAGCAAAATCTGAAAAAAACACACACCTAATTATTGCACATTCACTATCTAAATATGCTTTATAGGCTTTTAATCTCCTTCCTGAACTCTTGAAAGCTTTTTTCTTAGTGTGGTACCATCTGGCTTTAATACTATTACTTCTTAAATTCACTGACGCTCTCATTCCAGCGTGCACAGTTCTTTTATACGTCAAGGACTGTTGTGCTAATATAGTTAACAATATTGCTCGACTTTATTAAAGCCTATTAATGTGTTTAAATGGGACTGAGAGGTCACACAGTTTCCTTTCACACCCGTAGCAGTCAGTTCTGATCCGTATTTTTAAGTACTTACATATGAGTATCTATGCAGGTGGGTAAAAGAAGAAAGCCATGTAGCTGTTTTGTGTCACTGGAAAGCAGGGTACAGGTATGTACCCTCCTCAGGCCAGGCAGCATATGGACATGTAGATATCACCTAAAGATAAGTTTCATATACAAGGCAATTTCTGAGGAGAAAATGATTGTTTATTGTCACGGGCTCCTGTCCCATTTTTATTAATGTCCCAAATTGGAGAATCCTAACTGAAACAAAAGATAGTTTCTCACTATAATGCCTTTGGTGTGAGACAGCAGGCACCCTTTCTGAAGCCAATTAACTTTCAAAAAATAATTTGGATAAATTCATCTTTATTTTTCCACTCTTAGAACTCTTACATCTACTCTGCTCCCCCTGCCCCACTCTGAGTTTCTTACAATCTACTCTTTCAGTACCTGCTGCACTTCCTTGGTGTTATTTATCCCAGTTGGGCCCAAGTAATAAGTAGTGACCGAAGACTTTTTCTTAAATCTTTATATTTTACTGCTGATATCTTTGTAAGTAAGGAAGAGATTATGTCTAGTTTTGTACTGCTCTTGAGGCACAAGAGTGTCTTCCCTTCACTTCCTGGCTTCCTTGGTGTTTTTCCAGTCACACTGTTCCCAAACCACCTCCAGCTGACATTGCACATCTTCTGGACTAGTGTGCCCACGCCGTTCCCTGCCTGTACCTGCTTTACCTATTTAATTAAAGCCACAGTGAGAGAACCTCAAAATAATGGTTCTTGGTGCTATAGTGGGAGGAACTTACCTGACATCTGCCATAACCTGGGATATGACAAGAAGAACAGAAGCTAGCTGAAAGGAGGAATTCCTAAAATCATAGAATCATAGGGGTCAGAAGGGACCTTGAGAGATCATCGGGTCCAACTCCCCTGCCAAAGCAGGCTCCCTAGCTCATATTGCTGTATTTCTCATGGTACACACATGAGAAAAAGACATCTGAAAAAGGCATCCAAATGCATTTCTCTTCTGCAAATGGAGAGCCTGGGGCAGAATTGGAAACAGCTGTAACCCCTGCCTCAGTGAGGTATAACACAGCTTTGTTTCTACAGGGATGCTATCCCAGAAGAATAAATTGGGCAAATCCCAATCTAAGGTATTAGTATTTTATTATCATGATGTTGTTCTGACACCCACACATGAGCATTTACATTACCAGTGCATCAAAAAAGGTCACAGTCGCTTAAATAAATAACATTGGTATTTTGCAAATGAGCAATTAAGTTATGAGAGAAGCCTCTTTTCACATAGCTGCCAGCTTTGATCCTTCTTTGCATTATTTTAACACCTAAGACTCTGAAGTTAATGCCTCCTGTCAGATATGGAGCGTGGGTTTGCTGTGGAAGTGTCTTGCATGGCCTCCTCAAGCCGGGACAGGGCAGACTGCAGGCTGGTAGCAGCAGGTTCTGCCTCAGTTGTTTTCGCAGCCTCTTGGTTTTCTCACTCCCGTCCTTCCCGGCACCATTCCTTCACCTCTGGTTCCCTCTGGTTCCTGGCACAGAAGTCTGTGGCCTCGGCACAATACATGTCCTTTGCAGTAGCTGATTTCTTCCTCAGCTGGCTTTTCTGAGGCTCTCAAAACATCTGCTGCCTTCCCCACACCTCCTCATTCGCATCTCCGCGTCCCAGCCCTGCCTGCGCAGAACGCTTGGGCTGACGTAGCTGCGCTTACGTAAATCACCACAGGCAGGGGAGTGCTCTGCCCGACCTCTGAAGTCGTAAAAGCTGATCAACAAGTGGCAATGTCCCTTTATATTGCAGTTTATCAGGAGGGATTCCACTTTTTAAAAAGTTAAAAGAGAATTCCTGTGAAATTCAAAATTACATTAGTTGGGTTTGGGCTTTTTTTTCCCAAAAAACATTATTTAATGTTTACTGCAAAGTTATTTTCTTGACTACAGACTGAACAAGGAAGGAAACAAAACATCTGAGTTCTCTCTGTAAGGCAGCTACTTTCTCTGTGCCTTTTTCTTTCCTCTGTTTAATTCCCAATACTCCAGGGACACAGTTTCCTCCCTTAGCAGGGACTGTGACCTTAAAAATAGCCGGCTCCAAAATAAACACAGAAAAAAACCCTACTTCAATTGTTTCAAATACAATTGGTAAATTTGGTAAGTAACCAAAACTGGGTTCACACTAAAGCTGAAATTCATAATCTTGTGAAGCTGCAACTGGGACTTTTTGCTTCTCTGAGAGTTCACATTTGTTATTTTGTGTTCGAGCACCATGCCTGCCCCTCTCTCTCCACAGAGATTTTTTAAAACTTCAGGTGCTATTTGTAAGTAATGAGTAATTAGTCAGTGCTTTTACCACTCCTGCAAAATTTTGAGAGGGGACACTTTCACTGAGAGGGGCCATGTGGGGACCAAACATCTAAGGAAGTGGCTGTTTTCATGGTGTTCTCCTGCCGGGCTCTTTCTGTGCTGGGAAGGGACTACAGCTGCCTGGGGCCAGCTGGAAGACTTGATGATTTATGAAGCAGAAAGCTTGTTCTGTCACTTTTGCTTCTAGTTTTAAGACTTCATTCTTTGATTCAGCTGCATGAAGGAGGAAGCGGTCCAGCCTGGACCTCCATTCTGGTATAACCCCATCCATGGGCTCTCTCAATGCCACCACTGCTACTGCTGCCTTCACATCCATCCACAGCTGGACCTGAGTTCACAGTTTCTACAAAAGCTTTATCCAGGAAAAGGACCTGCCATCAAACAGATTTCATGGGGGAACCAAGCCCCAGCTTATTGCATTAATGGAAGGCTTGTGCCATGTGTTAAAGCAGTTGTTAGCAGCTGTACTCTACTTTTCATTGAGGAACCCTTGGTCATATATAACAGAAGGAAGGAGAAAGGACATTCAAGTCTGCTCTGACAAGCAAGTATTGCAGAGAAATATTTTCAGAGTCTGGGCAATGCCCTTGCATGGAAAAGTTCGTCAGGTCTTACAAAAGCATGTCACTAGGCAGAAGTGTCTGCTGACCTTGCCTTAAAACCAGTGCAGATTCAAGATTAACAGTCTTCTGGGTCTTCACAGACATTTCAAACCCCTCTCCCACAAACAGACACCAAGTAGTGCCTATGGGGGCAGCCAGAAACCACAGGTATCCCCTCTGCTCTTCAAGGGATGAGGTCATGTTGCAGGGGAGAATTTTCTACCTCTTCCCACATGAATATACAAGTTATATCCATGTGGTGTGGCAAATATTGAGGCACTTGAGAATTTTCCTGTGGATGTAGTCTAAAAACCTTCACTTAATTTGAAAAAATACATGTTAACAGTGCTTTGAGATCTCAGTATAGGACTATGAAACTCTTGATTAACATAGACAGCTTGGGCTTCAGGTGTAGGGGGTAGAGGAGCAGCTCAAAAATGAGCAGGGGGAAATAGCAAAAGACCATTTTGTGTAATTTTCCATCTAAGATATAGCAGGGTTTGGGAAGGTTTTTTTAATCCGTTGTGTTAACCTAATCCACAGGGAGCTCATTTTGAAATTAAATATACCAAAGCATTTATGATTTACAAAGAGGGAAAAAAAGTAAAAGCCTTAAAAAATAACTCGTGTTTGATCTATTTGTCGGTATGAAAATATTGACAAAAGGCAAAAGAATGGCCTTCATTTAGCTTATTATTGTTGGCTTGCTTTAATGCTTTCTTATTAAGGGCAAACTCCCATTAAGATGTGAAATTAACTCTTTAACAGTTGTGAAGGATTGAAAGATGGAAACTTTGCCTGTAAACTTCCTGTAAACAATGATTCTAAACTGGGTAATCTGTGATTCCTATTCAGAAATATGTAACATGGCAGAGGAAAGCTTTTCAAAGCAAAAAAAAAAACCAGATATGGAATAGTTTGTGTGGAATTTATGCTTCAAAATATCTTTAAAAAGCAGCCTCCTGTGTAAAATCAGAAGCATGGTGTTAATTACACAGTTCTAAAAGTATTTCAGAAAATAAATACTTTATGGGAGGGGGGAAAAAAAAGTAGCCCAGAAATCTTATAAACTCTTGAGTGTGCATGTGTAAAATCAGGATCTGTTTTCATGGAAGCATTAACTAGAGACCTAGCTGAAGTGTAACTGGGACCTAAACTTCATCGACCCACAAAAGCCTCTAGTTTTGTGGAGCCGCACTTTCCACTTGAGTCAGTCAGTCCATCGGGAGCCTGTTTGGAGGAGTGAGTGCTACCGATGTTTAAACTGGTAATGCAACGGGGAGGTGGCAAGAGACTTCAAACTTGAGTGAACACAGAGCATCAGCTGCTAATCCAGTCATGCTGTGTAGCTAATCAAATCATCCTGGTGGTCCAAGCACTGGTTTTCAGCGTAGTCACTGTCGCACAAGTGGGAACGAGGGTGAAGCCCCAACCAGAACTGCATCTTCACAGAACATACCCAAAGCAGCTTCTGGCTGTCCGGCCTGGGTGCCAGGCACTGTCAGTGCCAAGAGATCAGCTCCAAAGGCAGATAAACCAGCCCCTTGTGAGCCCCATGCTGCAGTGGCTATGCTGCTGCTAATACTACCTGTGCTCGTTGGTTTGAAGCCGGCTTAGGGAGCTGAAAACTCGTTGAGGTTGGCAGGAGAATGATTACCTAGCTCCAGGTTAGTAACGTGATGCCTCATGTTGCAAGGAGGAGGCAAACCTGAAGTTGAAGTTGTCTGTTGTCGCTTTACAGAGACAGATGTTACTGTTGCCAGCCCAGAATTCCTAGAAGAAATTGCTAATTTGAACTATTTATTCCATTAAATTCCCATTGAATTAGCATTAATAATGAAGCTAATTGTACTGTTATCACTGGAGTATCTGAAGAAGCCTGTTGGCCAGAATGTTGTGCGAACAGGAATGTCTGTTGGGATATTTAATTTCATCTCCCTTGACAATGTGTGATTGTTCTCTTTTGTACATTTTCTGTTAACTGTTAGGTGTCTGGAGAACTTTGTGGAAAAGGTAGAAGTCACTCCAGGCTAGCACAAAGCACTTAGAAGCCCCTACCCGAAGAATGACAGGAAGAATTTAGAGTTAGCACTTCTCTCCAGTGAACCAAGACGTTCACATTTTCCTTCCCAGTATTTCCCACCAGGCTCTGGTTATTTGCACTGACCAATACACTTCTGTGTGTCTGTAATTAAATGTAAATTTTAGGATTGTGACTTCTCCGTGAGGACCTGATGCTGTAAAGGCATACCTCCTTCCAGCCATCTGTGTAGTCTGGTTTGAAGACTGTTTGGTCAGATGCACAGGATCTGCTCTCCCTTGGCACTTCATCACTGCCTGACATCAGATTTCAGCCGATGCCTTGGTCTCAGAAGGTATAGAGCTCTCAGTATTTCAGACAGTATCCTCGCTATGCTTGCATTTGGCCTGTTTTGTGAGGACATAACCAGGTGGATAGATGATGGCAGGGCAGTGGATGTGGTTTTCCTTGATTTCAGTAAAGCTTTTGACACCGTCTCCCACAGCATCCTCATGGCTAAGCTGAAGAAGCGTGGTCTGGAGGATCAGGTAGTGATGTGGATTGTGAACTGGTTGAAGGAAAGAAGTCAGAGGGTTGTGGTCAATGGGACAGAGTCTAGCTGGAGGCCTGTATCTAGTGGGGGCCCTCAGGGGTCAGTACTGGGGCCAGTACTATTCAATATATTCATCAATGACCTGGGTGAGGGAACAGAGTGCACCATCAGCCAGTTTCCTGATGACGCAAAACTGGGAGGAGTGGCTGACACACCAGGAGGCTGTGCTGCCATCCAGTGAGATCTGGACAGGCTGGAGAGTTGAGCAGGGAGAAATTTAGTGAAATACAAGGGCAAGTCTGGAGTCTTGCATCTCAGGAAGAGGAAGCCCATGTTGGGAACAGGTTGGGAACGGACCTGTTGAAGAGCAACATAGAGGAAAGGGACCTGTTGGTCCTCGTGGACAGCAGGATGACCATGAACCAGTGATGTGCCCTCATGGCCAAGAAAGCCAGTGGTATCCTGGGATGTATTAGAAGGGGTGTGGTTAGTAGGTCAAGAGAGGTTCTCCCCCACCTCCACTCTGCTGTGGTGAGACTGCATCTGGAATGCTGTGCCCAGTTCTGAGCCCCTCAGTTCAAGAAGGACAAGGGACTACTTGAAGGAGTCCAGTGCAGGGCCAGAGAGGTAATTAAGGGAATGGAATATCTTTCTTATGAGGACAGGCTGAGGGAGCTGGGTCTCTTTAGCCTGGAGGAAACTGAGGGGTGACCTCATCAATGTCTATAAATCTGTAAAGGGCGAGAGTCAGGAGGATGGAGCCAGACTCTTCTCAGTGATGGCCAGCGATAGGACAAGGGGCAATGGGTGCAAGCTGGAGCATAGGAGGTTCCATGTGAATATAGGGAAAAACTTTCTCACTGTGAGGGTGACAGAAACAGGCTACTCCAGCCTTCTCTGGAGACATTCAAAACCTGCCTGGACGTGTTCCTATGTGACCTAATCTAGGTGATCTTGCTCTGGCAGGGTGTTGGACTAGATGATATTTCAAGGTCCCTTCCAACCCCTAACATTCTGTGATCCTGTGATTCTCTGTTATGCTTATTTTATTGAGTCCAATTTAGAGACATGGGTTTTGATGAGTTGGCCACAGGGATGCAATAGGAAGTTATGGATGTAGGAGGTATCAGCAAGAAAGCTTATAATAAGCAGTAAGCTTGTGCTTGAAGTCGTGGACCAGGAATCCTGCTTCCATGCAAAATTTATTTGGTGTGCAGGGTTCTCCTTTTCTTTCCTCAGCTGATTTTTGTATAGTGCTATTTTATATCTTTGGAGTTGTGTGGTGGATTTCTTTGTCTTGGGAACCTGCAGTATTTAAAATATAGGGGGGATGTTGCTTTATTAAAACAATTCTTCTCGTTGTCACGGCAACTGGTCTTACATAAATGATGACGAGAAGAGGAATGTATATAAAGAGATACATTAGGTCATAATGGTAAATCCAGTACTTTTTAAACTAACAGGAAGGCCCTCTGGGGTTTGTGGTTGCTGTAGCTCATTTTATCCCAGATGATTTTTACAACTTTAGTGTTATCCATGTTCACAATTAAAACCCACAGCACTTGTATGCTCGCAACTGCATCATTTTGACTCTCTCTTGCCTGTATAACTATTAAGTTCCTCCACTGAGAAATAAAATATATTGAAAACAGTCACAGAACTATCCAGATGTATCACTTTCTGATTTTCCAGCAAATATTTTTCTGCCTTTCTTTTCCAAGACTTCAGTCAGTCAAACAGGCAGCAACTGCAGTGTTAGGGAGAATGCTGCAGTAACCCTGAGGTGATCTGCTTGAAGACCTTTTATACAAATGGTTAATTTTCTTAAAGCTCTGCTGTCTTAAAGGACAATTAGAGACTCGAGGGGACAGGAAATACTGTTCTAGGATCAGCATATATAATCTCCAGCATTTACAGGTGGGTAAGGAATAGTTGCTGAGGAAGTGGAACTGCGAAGACCAAACCTGTGCTGGCAAAATTTAGGATTTTTTTTTCTCTTTCTCCATAGATTTAGCAATAAGATCAAAATGAGACAGCACTAGTATTTACTGCTGAAAAAGTGTTACTGTCCCTAAGAAAAAACCTGTGTGAAAGAAATGTGCCATAATTATCCTCCTTAGTCTTTGTATCCCTGTTACCAGATTTTCAGTATGCTATCGAAATCTTTCTCCCAATTTTTGCTGGTTGTTTTTTAGTCTTTCTTCTCATCTGCCTGTAATCATCTCGCTTTTCCTGTCCTATTTTACCTTTCTCTTTTTTCCACTTACAATCCTTTTGTTTCCTGTGTGCCTAAATTAATTTCCACCTTTTCCCTTGCAGCTGTACATGTTGCATGTGTGTAGATTATTCTGTTTTCAGTGCTACTGTTAAAAACCCTTTTAAAATACAAAAATGATAAATTCCCTCTGGGAAACGATTATTCCTGTTCTGACATCCTGCAAACCAAAACCGATGAGTTCTGTGGCCGTGGACCGCTGGTGCCCCTGCAAATGGTATTCTTCCTCTCCAGTTTCCCTCTTTCACTTACAAACTGCTCTTTATTGTGACCAGAAAACTGGGGACGCTCAAAGTATTCTGCACCAGCCAGCTAGCAGACACCAAATAGCACAGAGATTCACATTGTGGTGAACTAATAGAATACCCACCATGGAAGTGACTCCAAGCCATTTGTTTCATGAGCCTTGAAAGCTTGCAGTTGTAGAGGAGATGACTGAAAAGTGCTATTTGGAGAAAAATACTGCTTCAAACCTCAAACCCACATGACTGGTTTGTCTTTTTAGTTCCAGTTCTCTAAATAAGGGATAGAACCTACTTCTCTTTCATTCCTTCTCGATTGTCAAAAGTAAGCCTTGGTAGCCTTGGTGGTCCTAGAAAGGGGGTTGTGATATAGCTCGGGGGCGGGCACTGCATAGCTTCTAGAAATCCATGGGAATAGTTGCAAGAACAGCGGTGGGCTGCAAGGTTAACAGGGACTCTGCAGGCTACCCACAGGTACCTCACTTAGGTAAGTCAAAAGTGCAATGCCACAGTGCTGCTAACATATGTCCCTACACAACTGTATTTAAATTACAGTTGAGCAGGAGGGTGTGGAGACTTTTCCGTTTTCAAGTTTCAGCAGGTGAAACTCGGTATATTCTTCCCAGGAGCTCATGCAAACATTTTTTTCTTAATCTTTGTCTTGCTGTGTTTAAGTTTGCAGCTGCTGGATTCCGCTTTGAGTCTCAAGTTCAAAGGCACACAGACACTCTTTGTGAAATATCACAGAAACCACTGAACTTCACCTGGCTTTGCAAAGAAATCTTGTCAAACCACGGGTTTCCCACACTTCCAGTGTGAAACCTGGTGTTAACTCAAAGCTTTTTGCTCCCAGCTTGGATCGGAGTGAGCTTAACACCGAAGAACCACGACCCTTAGGGAACTTCTTCGTGAGCTTTGGCCTGTTTTCAAATTTGTAACAAATCTCGGAATTCTTTCCACGATTTTGGTGGTTTTGTAACAAAAGCAAAGGACAACTGTAATCCACGTTGCCTTTAAATCGGTGGTTTTAGAGGCACGTTGTAACCTTTGAACGCAGCATCTGTCTGGTAAGCCTGGCAGGCATCCGGATACTGTCAGGTTTGCTCAAGATCTGAAAGAGCTGTCCCACCTGTTGTCACAGCAGTGCGGCAGATTGCGAGCCCCGCCGCAAAGATACGGGACGCTGCAAAATATGTCTCAAAGAAATAACATCTCCCATAAAACACAGAGGGCTATATTGTGTTTGGAAGAGACAGGCTTCACGCGAGCGCTGAAGGGGGTCGTGTAGCAGCTGGACTCTTCAGACGCCTCTTGCTGTAGCACAGTCTGGAGTGGGACCTCCGCCATATGTTAACAGGATCGCACATGTGCCTGTCCCGGGCAGGTCTGGCTCCGCCGAGGGTACAGGCTGTGGTAATAATTCTCCCTCTGTCTTTTTTATATATACTTCAGGTCTAGGTGGCCCAAACAAAATCACCCTTCACTTGTTGTATCTCTTACTGGCTTGTAAAAGAAGGTGCAGAGCGTAGCTTGGAAATTTCTCAGGTGTGAAGTCACAGAGAGAGAGATACAGTGGCACTGGCAAATGCACCACGGTCGTATGAAAGCCACAGGCTAAATTCTTCCATCTTCTGAGAACATTTTGCCCTGCTTTCCTGGGGGGCTCACAGCAGTTTTCTGTCGATGCAGTCCAGCACACCAGCTTTCTTCCCTTTACCACCAAGAGAGAAAGTTTCAAAATAAGCTCCTTCAGACCTTTTATCCAGGTAGCTGGTTCGCTCTGCCACCCACACTCTGGGGAGGGTTATTTCACTTGGGCTTTGTTGGGGGGAAGGCACCCAGCCATTTCTTTACATTCAGTTGCCTGTTTCTTGACCCGAGTCATTGAATATTGAGTAGCAGCGTCGCACTGGAGCACTAGTCTTCGTAAGAAAAGAGAAGCAGGAGCAGAGATGCATTGCTTTAGCTTAATCTCTTCTAATGTCAGCATAGCTGTTCAATGCCTGTATTTTCAGCATGCCTACGTAATTATTCCTTACCTGTTTTGTTGGCTTAAGTCCCATACTGCAAGTTCCTCAAAATCAGAGCTGCGTTAAAATAGATAATGGCCCTTTTATTTCATAATTCCAGGGTGGTTTTTTTTTAAACCTGTATCCCCCTATTTATATATGGCATTAGCCCAGCCACTTTGCACTTTTTATATCTTTAAAAAATGTAAGCAAAAGGCCCCCTGCCATTATTTATTTATTTATTTATTTATAGGAGGGTGACATAAACATCGTTTTTCTGCTTTAAAAGTTGTAGGTTTGTTGTTTGGTTTGGTTTAGTTGTTCCACAGGGAACAGTGTAAAATTGTCTGAATCTCTAAACCTGAAATTTGGCAGGTACCTGAATCTTTAATGAGCAGCATGTGCTTTGCAGTTTCTCCTAAAGATTTGCATATTTGCTTCTTAGGATGCATCAGTTGCTAATACTTGTAGGAGCAGGATGGTGGGCAGACAATTATTGGTTTTTTTTTTTAAAAAGGAACATGCTTATTAATTGTTAGGGCTTTTTGCTTTTAGCAGCTAAGGTATTACTTTGCGCTGTTTTTGTTGTCCCTAGCCTATTACACACGAGATGATAGTAAAATTTGAATGACAAGTTATCCACAGAGATGGAGGTAGGGTTCAGTTCTTTAAAACATTCATTTGCCAATTTTGTTGTGCTTTATAAGCTGCGCTGAAGACTGTAAAGTTCCTGGAGCTGTAATAGAAAACATTTAGTGTCTGGACTTTCAAGGGAAGAATGTGGTTAAGATTATAGTGACTGAGTCACTGTCAATGGGTGGTCTCGAGTCCATATGGCACACAGTAGGCAGGGGCACGGAAGAGCCTTTGCTCAGATAGGTGATATGAGCCGCACTCGCTGGAGAGAAAGTGTTTGCAAAGGGCCGCCCCAGGACCGCGTTTCGCCTGCACGGGGGTAAAATACCGTCGGGTCGCTTCTCGGAGCGGCTTTGTTGTAACTTTGCTACAAAATAAGATAAAGGGTTTGCTTAAAAGCTCAGTCGTTGTGGTGCTACATGCTCCTGTTGGCTCCTCGGATTGCTTCTTTTCATTCGGCGCATTTTCATTGTTCTGTTAGGCTTTTAATGAGACAGTTACAAAATGTCTGCCTCACTCTGACCGCCATTTTGTAGCCTGATTGTTGGATAATGAAGACTGTGAGAAATAGAAAATAAACAGCATGGCATGGAGGAGATTTCAAAAGGAGCACAAAATCTGCATGTTTTATTTAGACGCTTAATTGTTGCCGACTGGCTGCATTTAAACAAGTGACTTTACAGTGTCTGGAAGAAAAACAGCTCCCGAATTTGAGGAGCTGACCTTGGGTAGATGCCATCAACTGTTCTTTTCTATTGGCACGGACGTGCTGCTGGCAGGGTCTCCCTGTAGCTGCAGTCGTTCACCCAGCTCTGAATCAGAACCTGCTTACACTGTACTAGACCATCAAATTACACCGTTTATCCTGAATATTATTTGCAGCCCCTTCGGTAACCAAGATTTGATCTAGATTTCATATAGGATGTTTAAAGCTCAGAACCTCCAAGATTGCTATGGCCGAGCTTCTTCCACAGAGCAACACATAATGTTGTTCAGGAAAAAAAAAAAAGAGGAGGAGGTTTGTGGAAAGGAAATGAAGAACACACGATGGGAATTGAAAGGACAGTACAGAGTTGTTACCACGGTCCTACGGACACGGTACTGACGGGATGAGGAGGGAAGTTAGTGGCGTTTACCTGCTTCCTTTATGAAAAACTCTGGTTTCTGTGTATAACGTGGGCAAGGGGGGGGGTGGGGAAGGGTGCTTTACATTCACAGTAGGGTGCAGCTTCAAAGCTGTTTAAAATTCTGCCATATCTTAATGATAATAGTTAATCCCAGTATCAGAACAGTGCTTCTATTTTTAAAATGCAATCAATCAATCATTTTAATACATTGCGCCCTTAGTGCCAAACACCTCAGAAAACGGTGTGTACGGCAGTAAAAATAAAGCATCTGAAACTCCCCCTGTGGAGTCGTTCTTCCCTTCTTTCTCACTCAGACACATACAGTAAAATCTCAAAAGCTGCAAGAAAAATCTGGAATTACATAACAGGGAATAAATCCTCCAAACCAGACCAATTGGCAGGTGGGAATTGCTGTCATAGACCGAGCAAGGAGGGACAGAGGAATTGTCCCACCTGCCCAAAGTTCTGTCTACAAATACAGCACATGCTGTTTTGTTCTGTGGTTTTGTTGGGGTTTAGTTTTGGCTTTTGAGGTGGGAGTTGCATACTGATGCTAGACTTTTATTTTCCTCTAGGACGATTACACTGCAAATTGCATGTGTATTGTTTTTTCCTTCTCAGGACAGCTTCCAATGTGCACCGTGCCATTTCAGAAAGCTGTTCCTATAGATTCAGTAGAGGATGTTGGTAATTCAAGTTCAGTTTCTGTCTCTGGCACAGTGATTCATGCAGAAGCACAGAAGCATCTTGTACATATGTTCTTCATCTGGAAAATAAGGATTAATGCTTCCTTATCATTACCGCTTATAAATTACTTTGAAGTTACTCCAGTGTGCTGCAAATATACCTACCAGTGTTGTTAGTGATAAAAATGTGAACTACATGACTCCATTGTGTTAAGTGTGTATTAACTGGGAGGATTTTTAACATAACTTAAATATGAAAGTATAGGCACCGTATTCCAGCAAATAACCAACTAGAGTGAGAGCACAGCACTGTAAGTATATTACCTGTATCTTCAATTCTATGTGGCTGTTCTTGTGAGTGTGCTTTTTTCTTGGGTCACTCATTTTCTGAAACCAATCCTCATGCGTTGTATTGATCAAAGGCTTTGCTAGTTTTTAAAGGATCAATAAGAAACTGTGATGTTTTCAGTCATCCAACTGGTAGGATTGTTGCATTAGATCCAAAATGGCCCAAAATCGTCTCAGATGAACTATAAATTAATTCCAAACATTCTTGTTGCCTCCTAAATAAATAAAGGGGTCAGTTCTGAAAATAATCTTTGATTTCAGTTGAACACTAACCTCCAAACATAGGTATTTATGTAACAAAAAATAACTCAGTACAAGGCAAATTTCGTTCAGGTGAAATTGGAGACAAAGTAATGAATGATCTGCATTCAGATCATACCTTACAGAGATGAGACATCTGGATTTCCAGTCACTTCTCTGAAGGTGTAACTAAGAGTTAACAAGGTTTGCTTTCCTACTACTGAATAGCATTTTTTTACTCACTGTCTGAAATCTAGGTTCCATGGGGGATTAATAAGTGTTTTTCCATTAATTCAAAATAACCACCTTGGAACTACAAGGCAGTTTATGATAGTACTTCCCAGCCGTACGCATTCACAGCCATAATAGTGTATTTTTGTGATTTTTACATGTAAATGCATCCCTCCTAGGGACATTTGCCTCAGCAAGCAGAATACAAGCATTCATGCCAAGACTTCTTTAAGATATTTACCACTTTGACAAGCCATATCTTAGGCAGGATCTCGAAGGATTTTTGTAGGAATAATGAGGGCTTATATTTTGTGTTTGTCTGGTCCACTAGGTCCCTTCCCATTACATGTTTCATTTTAACAGGCAGCAGTCATGTTCCACTGCTTCCTTGACAAGCATCTGCATTGCTGACATCTGGAAAGCAGCCATATGGGGTTCCACACATAGTTTTTGGAAAACACCCTTTGCTGGAGGAACGACCCTGAGCAGACACCTCTTCTGGCAGAACTTAACTTCCATCTATTTTCAGTTGAACTCTTGTACATCGGATTACTGTGTGTGAGCCATGGGAGTGTGCCTTGCAGACAAATACACCAAGAAGAAAGGAAGACCTCCCTGTGTGCTAGCTAAAGTGCTTGGAGGTGAATTATCTGCACGTACCTTCCATGACTTCCCTCTGTCCCATTGGTATAATGTCACAAACAGTATTTGTAGTTGACAGAGAAACTGAAAGGAACATGGGACTTCACTGTCCTTTGTTAGCCTCATGGCACATGGGAGCATATGATGAACTTCGGAGGACAATGCTGGCCAGACTACTCCAGTTTTAAAATAGCAGACACAATGTACTGCACCAGCAGAGCTCGTGTATGAACAATGCATCCCATAGCTGATGGCATTATGAATAACTCTTTTGGTGTCTCCTGGTCGAGATGCGTGGCTTTCCAGTAATTCTGAGGAGGCCTTATAACTGGTGTTCTGCCCAAAGCCAGGAAAGACTTAGAGTTCCCCTAAATGCTGTGGCAGTGGAAAGGATGAAATTTGTGCCCTGCGAAATGCTGCCATCTCTGTTTCTCTACAAAACTGGCTTTCTCAGAGGTTTGGAGAAGCAGCTTGGGTTTAGTGATGATGATACTCATTATGCTTTTGTAAGTTATTTATGTGTCAGCTAAATGTATAAGTATATACAGTTTTAGTTCATCATACCTAAATACCTCCCTTCTTGCCCAGGGAGGTGGTTGAGTCACCTTCCCTGGATGTGTTCAGAAAAAGGGTAGATGAGATGCTTAGGGATATGGTTTAGTTTAGGATGAGAATGGTTGGACTTGATCTTCAAAAGTCTTTTCCAACCTTGTGATTCTGTGATAAATGAAAGACTTAATAGATCTCTTAGTAGGGTATGTTGTTAGTGTGTGTTTTAGAATTCACCCTGCATCTCCATGCGTTACTTGTATAGTTTGGTAGAGGACAGGCTGTAACGGTGGAGTGTATCAAGCATCTGATTCTTTCTGAGTCTTTTCTGAAAAGAAGTTGGCTATAGGAAGGGTGCGGCACTCAGAAGCTTAAGCAAAATGTATCATCTGTTTACCACACAATTGTTTGAAGCTCCAAAACACATAAAGAACCTCCATGAAGAATCTTACTTTCTTTCATGAAGATGCTTAGGTTTATTTTGTAATTGGTTGGGTTTTTTTAATTATCTTATAAGCAAGGCCTTTCTCCTCTGAAGGCAGATGACAAGTTTCTGCTAGCACTTCCCAAGCAGTTAGTTTGCAGAGTGTTTGGAGACTCAAAAGGACTTTCTAGATGAACAGTGGTGGGGAAAATAAGCTAGTGCCAGGTGAATGGCCAGCTTTCACGCCTTTCCCATAGTTAAAATCAAAGGGCTAGAGATGTTCAGGTTTTTAACAAAATTATAAAAATTGCAGTGCCTGTGTTTCCAGAAGCGAAAAAGCTTGCTAGCATTCAGCATCAGCTGTGTAAGGCTTCTTGTGGTGATGACTTTTTACTTGGGTATTTTTTTGTCTCCTTCTTGACATTACTCTGTCAGAGTCATTAATTTAAAAGAAATCTCATGAAGCAGAGCTCGATCAAATGCCAGTATTTAAAGGTCATTTAAAGGTTTTGGTGTTTCCAAAACCATTATTTCCCTTCAATATCAGATACTTGTTATCATGTAGCAGGATGCTTCTTTTGCTCCTACTTTATCAGGCCCTAGTCATGCTAACAGATGTAGCTTGAGTAGATATGCTTAAGATCTAGTCTGGTATCCAGATACAGCTATAAACCTTTAAAAATGACATTGAGAGCTATACCAGTCTTCCTATCTCTATTGATCATTTTTGGATAGCAGACCATTCTGAGAGCACTTGTGTTATTAGAGAAGATATAAATGAATTATTTGCCTATTCTCATATGCCTTATTAAAGCAATTCTATGTATTATGTTCCCATCTTACTATAGATACTGCAAAATACTTACTTTATCTTTTATCATGCAGTGTGGATAGTTGAAGCCACGACAATCCTACTCATCCTTTCCACTTCTTTAATACTTGGTAGTAGGTTATGTTTACGTTAGAAAGATCATCATTTTTCTTACATGAATTACCAAGTAGGTGAGTGTTATAATTGTTATTCAGAGCTTAGATGATTCATTATTGATAGAAAGTGGTGTTTCTTTCTTAAAAGAATGGGCTGTTTGTTTGGAACATTCAACATTACAGTTGTCTTTCCAGTGATGATGATTTGGGGTTTGATTTCTTTTTTAGCAACTAAGGATCATTCTGGCAAAAAAATATTGGTAATCAACCACCAAATTTTGCAGGTTCCTGGTTTTCTACCAGCCTGACCTGCTCCATAGACCGTTACCAGCTGTTTTTGGAGGAGAGAGATTTGCAGGCCATAAAATGCCAAAGGCTGAGAGACTTCTGTGCTGAATCTTGGCATTTGAAAATTAAAGCTCACATGAAAATTTTCTATGGAAGTTTATTTACAGTTGTAATCAAAGTATTGTGCCTTCAGAATGTCTCTTACTGGGCAAGCTCCATCTGCCTTCACTGAAATAAGTCAGCCACACAGCCCAGCTGGCTTAGATTAGAGTGGGTTCTGGGCAGTGGGAAGCATTGGAGTACCCCAGTGCACTGATGCCAATGTTCTTAGAAGACAAATTACTCCACTGTAGGCTTGTTACGTCCCAGTTTATCACCCACATTTTATTTCAGACTGTGTGGCTTTTTTGTCTCTTTTTGGAGAGGTGTTTTCTGTGCACTGTTGATGCTGAAAAACGTGGGAATTGGGAAACTTGTGTATTAACATTTCCACACCACCATAAAAGATTGTGGAAAATGTGCGTTTGCCAACATAACTAGTATCCAAAAATGATGCACGTGCAATATATCCACAAGGAAATACTTAAATGCTAGTAGGAGAAGTTAAGCATTTACATTTCTTTGATGTTATACGAGTTCTGGAGTTTATTGTTTGTGTTTTTTCTCCTTGCTTGCTTATGCATTTTACAGGCTCTGATTTTCTGGCCACAATAGAGCAGACAGAATTACTTGATGTTGAGAACCTTGTTAATTTTATGGCCCATTTTCACATGGAGATCAGCTTTTATTTCCCTTCTCACTCTTTATTCTTGATTCAATTATCAGTAAGGTTTACTGAGCAAAAACACTGGATGTATTATGGGAAGAAATCTAATCAATGCAGCACCGAGGGACAGTCCGTCAGAGTCCTCCCTAGTGGCGGGGAGCCAGGCTAGAGGTTACTACGAGGTTACTCTGTCTGACTTCAACCAAAATACCCATCTACTTCTGAAAAGGCTGCCGGCAGCCTTGTACATGTGTAACAGAAGCCTCGTTAATATAAGCTCCCAGTATATATACACCTGTTATACTAGCCCCCAGCACAGAGCCTGTGTTTCCTATTTTAAACACTTTGCATGTCTGTCTACATTCCCTTCTGTCTGCAGTTGCTCTAGTGCGGTGCTGCAGAGCAACTCGTATGCAGTCCCTCCAGGGAATGTAGGAGGCTAAATAAAGTTGTGGCAGATGTCGGTGGGCTCCTCCAAACGCTGTTTTTCAAGACAGATAGTTAGAAGGATTCACTGGCTAATCCAGACTTGTGATACAGAAGTCACCTCATTAGTAGCCTCCTTCAGTGTGCGTTTCTGTAATGCCAGCTCCTTTTACATGTGTCGATGCAGAGAATCACATTGACGTATTTGGAGGAAATCTTTATTTGATTGGCAAAGCTCTCACCTTCCTCCCAAACCCCAGCCCTCCTGTTCATGTGTTGAATCTAACTCCCCTTGGAGTTGAATTATTTGAAAGGTACAGCACTTCCTTAGGGCTTTTACCTGTTTTGGCTCTGAGTTCTAATAAATCATTTGACAGCAAAATGCCTCTAAGATAAACTTCTCCCCTTTTGTGAAGTATTTGTTCAGCACATTCCAGAATATAGGTTTACCTCAAAAGCTACATATCTTCTTTGTTTGAGACAAAAAAAAAAAGGATCAAAAGCAGTACCAGATACATCTGGTGATTCAGCACAGGAACAAAACCTCAGCGAACCCACTGAGCCGTGTACTTTCTGGCTGCGTTGCTTGGTTTTCCTGACCAATGTGTTGGGAATCATGTATGTCCATACTTCTAGGCCCTGACTGTATTTTGCATAAAAGAGGAGTACGTGTGCTTCACATACCTCTGAAGGCAAGTATCTTGTTCCTCCAAGCAGGTCCAAAGGTACTGCAGAGCAGTGATGTTCTGAGGCTCTCGCCCAGCAGCCGGCAGCATGCAGTTAGCTGCACACAGGTCAGCCCCAGGAGGCACCTCCTGGTACTTGGGTGGCCTCTCTTACGTCATGTGTGGAGCAGCATGTCTGTAAGCAGGCACATCTGCTGTGGCATTCACAGTTTTCCTAATTGTTTTCACAATGCACAGCTGACAATGTCTGTGTTTTGGTTTTGTTTCCAAAGCTTTTTCCATGGAAATTTTCGGTAAGGTATGAATTTTAGCATTAGATATTGATGACAGTTCTACTGTGCCTCAGCAGATCAGAGAGACACTGGAGGAACTGAATTAGCTATACTTCAGTTTGGGCACTTCTCCATCTGCAGTGATGTTCTTCCTCCTCATGCTATCTTGTAGCATTTGATGTGAATTATTGCAGCCTGAGAAGCACGTGGCGATTTCAGGATGCATGTATATTCAACAAAACTTTGAGAAGCAGTCTCCTCAAGTTAAAAATCCTGAGAATTTAAGGATTAACAGTCTGGACCAGACCAAGGGTCTGTCTGTCCTACTGTCTGATTTCCAGCGGTGATTAGCAGGCTGTAGTTATGGAAAAAATACAAGTGGTAGGTATACAGAATAAATAGCCAAAAGTGCTGTTGTTATTCAAGTTAGTCACACTGCATGTGGAAGATCATCCTGGACTGGAGTTGCCAGAGTATTCTTGGTCTGAAACCTGCAATTTGTATGAATGGGTTCAGAGTAACGTGTTTTAGCATATGGTGCATCTTGTCAAACACCAGGGAAGTCTGGGGTTAAGTCTACGTGTTCCAGTCATTTGCAGATAACCTCATTGTATTGAGTATTCATCTTCAGTGACAGTAAATATAAGAGGATTCAAATACCAGCAATAACTAACTCATTCATTGGTTTTAGTAACCTTTACATAATTGTTTTGACTTGTCTTGTTTCAATATTACTTCAGCATAAACCCCATTCTTTTAGTTTTGGTAGATGTTTCGAGGACTTGGACGTCAGAGGCAATTTTCAGTTCTTGGTTGAAGTCACATCATGGCATCAAAATTTACATTTTGCATAGAAGTGTTTTAGTGAAGTCACATGGTCAGGCTGCAGAGTTCACAGCCATGGGAAATAGCTGTAGCTACCACACTTAGGATGTCTTTTGGCAAATATGAAATTATTCCAAAACAGATTCATAGCCAACATTCTCCTAAAATGGGATTAGTGGTGCCACTTCATGGAGATCCTACTTCAGCTCTATCTGTTGCTGTTTCATAGGAATCACCTCTGCAGTGTTGTTCACGTAACTCCATTTCACCACAAATGCTATTTTATTCTTTTTATATGTTCTCTTTCTTCCACCAAGATTATTGTCAACAGTTGAAGCAGAAATGAGTTACAGTTTTCCACGATGTATTTAGGAGATAGTAACTTCTTTTCTTGAAAGTTGAATAAAATTCCATAAAGTTAAAAAATGAGAATTTCAGACCCAGTAAACTAACACTGAGGACACTAGATTGTTCAAGGACCATTTAGAGCTCAAATCAGTTTTTGTTAAATCAGATGCCTATTCCAAGATAGCAAGTATGAGTTAACCACTTTAAAGGAATAAAACCCTAGTCTGGTGATGATGGTAGAAGTGGTATATCCATAATGGGCAGTATAGGCCTCTACTTCCAGCTGTGGTTAGGGTACTTTTTAACAGTATATCTCAGTGAACAAATGCTTTATGTCACATGAAACAGAAATGAGCATTTGATTCTTTTAGATGAGTACTACGAGTTGGCTAAATTCAGGATTTTCATTTTTTTTAATGTTTCCAGGGGTTTTGGGAGGGTTTTTTTTGGTAGTCTTAGTAGTTGTTAGTTGGAGCAAGACAACCAACAAGGAAGCAACTCTTTGAAAGGTATATTAGATGATTGAAACCTAGTTGCTGTAAGTTATGCTAGTATTTTGAGCACACAAATACACACAGGGATCTTTGAATCTCAGAGAGGAAAAATGTTAAAGCTTCTTGAGAAAGATTAGTCAGCAGTCTGAGCAGTAAAGGGAAGATAAGGAGGGAAGGAGCACCTGTAAAAGTTGTGAAGATTAGCACAACGAAGATTAGTCCAGTTAAGGCTCACAGTACATTACAGCTTAGTAATGTTTTGCTGCATGGAGGGAATAATGCATATGGAAGTGAGGCAGTGGAGTTGTGTTTTCTGGAAGTCATCTAAGAGATAATGCACATTCAAACCTACAGCTTTTGTTGGCAAGTCCTCCAAAAATTACTTGTATGCTGTTGTGCAAGTGGTCATAAAACGCAACAGCGGGTTTCCAGTCAGTTTTTTGGGGGTTTTAATCAATTAGAAGGGTAATTTCTCCTTTCTTTCTGTACGGTAACCATCTTGCGTTGCTATACAGCAAACTGCGGCTTTTGCTTTTTAGTGGTTATTACATGTCAGTCATACATCATTTAGTGTTTTGCAGTGCACTACTGTCATTGCATTATGTGTAAGAATTACATCTTTAAAATCATGAGTTAAAACAGCAGCGCTCTTGTCTTGAAACCTGCCACGGAAAAAGGGTGGCTTATCCCATTGGCCTGCAAAAATACATACTCAGGTTAAGCTAACACAGGTACATCGCTTTCCACTGTCAGCCATTAATCCTTGAGGCTGTCTTTAGCACCCTTTTTTGGGGCATTGGGTGAGCAAGGAACCACCAGATCTGCAGCTTCGGCTAAAACTAGGTGTAGACTTGCTTAACTCTCTCAGTGTGTAGATATTAAGTACCAAAGAAAATTTTACTCTATTCTAGAGGTGCATTATGGTTAGTTCTCTGTCTCAGCCTCTTGTCACTTTGCTGTCTCAAATCCTGTAGCACTGTTTGTCCTTTCTTTTTGCTTTTACTCACAATGTTAAAATACAGTTCTTGGTGGAGAAGGTCGTATTTGTTGCTTGGGGAGCAATATATCTGGTGTTCAGTAATGTCCCAATGCAGAACAATACATAACCACATCTTTAATTTGAATTCCATGTTTAAGTAAGTCCTCGAAGCCCTTGAAGCGTAGGCACAGTGCATTTCAGGCAAGGGATGTAAGTTTAATGTGGTGTTTCTTCTTGTACATTCTCATGTTTCAGCAGAAATATATGTGGCAACCGCTGCTCTTCTGTGATAAATCTGAGTGAGGGTTTTCTTATTAACTCTCTGGAGAAGGAATTTAAGACCCAGTCGTGAAAATACTGACATGACTGAGTAAAGTTCTTCATGTCTAAACATCTGCAGGTTTGTAGCCTACTGCAATAATGGATTAGTCTGAAAACTGTCTATAAAATCTCAGTACGGCACTGTATCAACACGCATTCTTTACCCAGCTTCAAGGCAGTCACGTTTGAAGAGTTTCTTTATCTGTAGCGTTTCTGGCCCATCCTGTCTCTGAACTTTTTCAGCCCCTGGGTTCCCATTGGCCACATGTCTGACTGAAGCTGAAGATTATTTTCGCCTACATTTTTGTTCAGTACCTGTGTTCTGTCTTAAGGAAAAATATACAAGTACATTTTTCTTCTTTATTAATAAACTGAGTGACAATTTAAAATAAATTATTTCAGCCGTTGGGAATGGTACACAGATGTACCAGCACATTTCGGAGTAAGCTAAATAGAGAGCCAAGTATTATGTCACCAAAGGAGCTGAAGAAGAGGAGCTGGTCTCTGGCCACTAAAGCAGAATAAAGCTGTGCTAAGATGGTGGCTTTGAGAAAAACAAGCTAGGCTCTTCTAGTGCTTAGGTGAACTATGGAAGCAGCAACAAAAGAGAGCATAATTTTACCAAAGGAAAAATGTGGGGAGAGTATAAAGGTGTATTGTGGAAAGAAAGCACTCCTGAAACAGGAGGGAAGAAAACTGAAAATCATTTGGCGACAGAAAGCAAATAAGTGGGGGTGGGGGTGGGGAGGGAGCTTAAAAATGCTGTAACATGAACACGATTGGTACTTCACGGGAAGGGGTTTGGAATGAGGAGTGAAGAGGAATTGGTGTAAAGACCAGTCTTACAGCCAAGCGTGGGAATACCAGTCCGAAGCCTTTAGCTGTCCTTGCAGAATGTGTGGGGAACTCTGATGTGTTTCATTCCAAGGCCAGGGATACTACAGTGGGTAACCCAAGCCTAATTTTAAGGTATTTAAATCTTTATAGGACTTTGCTCTTAGACTTGTCAGCGAAGAGAGCATTCACTTGCATTTAGATTTAACTGGGTGCATATATAAGTAATTGTTATTCCTAAGGTGCTGATATGGGGAGAGAAAAAAGAAGAGAGGCTCCTGAGGCGTTGCTAGATATGTACTACAGATTTCTCACTGAAGGACCCTGTATCTACTGACACTGTGTATGATTCTGCCATCTTAATTTAGACACCTAAAGTGAGATGTATCCTTTCTTTGTCTCTTTATCTTCCTACTCTATAAATGAAAGTAATAATTTTTCTACTGTGAGGTTGTGAGTGCAGCACTCAGGAGGAGTTGTGAAGCACTTGAATATTGTGGTGGTCACAGACTGAGAAGGGCCAAAACAGGAGGTCCCTGTTGCTGGAGGGAACAGTATTCCAAGGAGATGTGATGGGCTGTTGCATATTGAGAAATTTTAAGGATGTTGTGGAGAAAAGCAACCCCTCTTCAAAAAACAGCAGCAGAATTAGCTGAAGGAAGCTAGAAGCAGTAAGTGAATAGATTTAGCATGCAATCTGATTAATAGGCAGAGAACAGTCGTAGCATTGTTTTTTGGGATGACCCAGGGTAATTTATCTAGTGCTGTTTCACATTCCCTGTAGTTCTATCATAATAGAAGGAAACAAAAACTGTTAACTTCACCACGCTGTATATATTTTACATGTAGTTAATGGTTTCTACATTTGACAATGATTACAAAGCCATGTGCAAAGGTATTACTGACACAAATGGATTGTCAAAAATGTTGGTGTCCCTGGCTACTGAAACTAAACCGCTGAATACTACAGCTTATGAATAATACCTGATGTATTGATGGCCATGCTTAATTGATTGGTCTGAGCACAGTTCATCTTTCTGCTGCCAATCAGTCTAGTAATTTTAAAGGACTAAAAAGAGGAGTAAAGGTTGAAATACTTGCATCTGGTAACTTTTCTTTAAAATTGCTTGGCTGTGAAGGTAGAGGAGGCTTTTTTACTTGAAGCTTTCAAGGTTTGTGGCAGTTAAATTGAGTAGTCTCGGAAATCTTAAATCACAGTGCTTCCCTGTGGGTAAAGTCATCCCTCTACAAAGTGCCACTTGTGCCTCACTTACCCTCGATTAGGGCTTTCAAAATAAGTTTGAAGTGGGACACTGGCCTTCTACTGAAGCACATTCCTCCTCTGCAGAAAAGGCATTTATTGTTTGCATGTCTGTTTCTCACTTTTTTGCTTCATAATGCTAACTAATCAATTATATTATTTTTTCTTCTTTCTTTTTTGAAACAGAAAGAATGACTTACTGGGGAACCAAGTCAGAAGATGAAAGAAGTGAAGATTGGACATCTATGCAGAGCAAATGACAAGGTATGTGTAACAATCATGCTGGAGATTAATTTCTTACTGGTGCTTAGGTCTTCATGGTAGATTACTTTTGGCAAGAAAGTTTAAAAATAGTCCTCAGAAACCTTGAAAAAGATGTTTTGAAAGGAACTTTTTTCTTCTGTTTGATTGCCAGAGTAAGCAAAGTAAGTATTTATAACTTTATAAATATCTTTAAGGTACACCTTTAAACTCATTACTGTGTTGAATTGTAGCTCTATTTGTACAGGTAAAAGGCAGTCACATTCATGAATTGTTTTTCTGCCCAGAGGCCCATAAAAACAACTTTGTCCCAACACCGAACTGAAATCCCTCCAGATGTTATCAGTGGTCGTTCTTGAGACTAAAATAATAGTTTCATGGATTCATTTAAATCCCTGGACACTCAGGGCAGGAGTTGTACCATTTTCTCTTCTCTTTGTCATTTATAGCGGTTCCGAGGAGATGTGCTAGGACCTGTTTTGCACTGCAGGCAAAGAATATGCTCTTTTACAGTTGTCATCCTGTAGGTTTGTAACTTGAGGAGGGCAAAATTAGCACTACTGACAACTCACGTCTCTCAAATATTTTTAGTAACATGAATGTATAATATCGATACAGCCACTGCGAAGAGCCTGGTGCAGGGCTATACGCCACTTAAATTCTGAGGTTAAATGTTACTTCAGTGATGCATAAAACTTGTATTGACCATCTGCCCGGCATTGAGTTGAACCCATTAATGAATAAGCCTCACAGTATCACTGTGAGATAGGGAGTTATGATCTCCATTTAACAAGTGATAAAACCGAGCCCCCAGAGGGCTCGTGTAATCGCTGCGAGTCATACAGGAAGTATATAATAGTGCCAGCAATGAAAGCCAGCTCACCTCACCTGCCATCCTTCCTATTTGGACATCCCTGTATTTGCTATCCTTTTCACTATGTTCTGTCATGCGTGCAACGTGTCTGTCAACAGCTACCCATTCTTTATGCCCAGTTTTAACCACCAAATTCTCTTGCAAAGTAACTTCAAACACACAGTTAGTGTGAACCGTGAATCACGATCGTCCACAAAGAACGACGTGAGACACAGTGCAAAAAGGCCAGCACAAACAACACCAGATGGGCTTCGTAAATTGAGCAAGTTAGCACAAAATGCCAAAAGGGAGATCTGTTTTTGTGACCTCTCTCTCTCTATTTTTTCACATAATGTTGAGAGGAAGACTATGCAGATCTTTCTGTAGTACAGGGAGGAACTGCTGGTATGGGACGATTAATGCTTTCCCTTTTGTAATCTCGCTGAACGTCTCTTTGATTTCCTTTAGTAAATGTCAGGTCACATGTTGGCTGCTTGCATTCGAAAACTGAAGTATAAATCATCTTCTCAAGTGACAGAAACTGTCATTTTTCCTTGCAAAATATTTTTCTAACTATATCTTATGTAACTGTTACAGTTGTTGACTTTTTTTCTTAAAAGCCCTGTTCGTTTGACACTCGAGATTCGGTATAAAGCTATAGACAGGAATAGAGAATTCTTTTGCCTTTGCTTGTACCTGTCCTTTACCATGAATTGAAGAAAGGAATATGCATTTCTGAGTCATGCTGTAGAAAGGTATTTTATTTTTAATGTGATTAGAATTCTAAAAGTAGGAGAAGGATAAACCTTAGCATAGGTGAAACCAAGAGCTAATACACTTCAATTATAGAAAGGGGCTATTAAATTTTGATGTGATGCTATCACTGATATTTCAAATAAAATGTTGGTGTGGGGAGCGTGGATAATAAGTTGAATGCTAGAGAAAGGCTGTTGATTTTTATGGAAAATATATATAAAAAATATATGATCCTCAGTGAAAGTCATTCACCTGGATATATCCATAGGAAAAAGATCAGTGTAGAGTTCTCGTGTCTGGCTTGGGTTGTGTGTACCAGAGTGCAACCCTACATAGCTGAGTCCTGGCATAAAGACTGAAGGTACCTGCCTGCATCTTATGTTTTAGTCTGCCTGATTCCTGCCCAGCTTAAGGGTCATACTGTAGCATTAATGATCTGCTTTCCCTCTACACTTATGTGTCCACAGAAGACTATTGATACGTCTTCCTGATGGGTCTTTTAAAACCAAACTTAGCAAATGCAACAATTTCTTAGAATAAATGGCTGAAGAATGTGGAGTGCGTTGATGTGAATTTCCTGCTGTCAAGGCCTTTGGCTTGCAGCTTCTGATGGACCAAGCTGAGGGATGAAACTTTTGCAGGTATTTCAGGACATTACCTGTTCCAAATTCTACCCTAATGAGCAGTTAATTAAAGTGTTTCCAAATTTTTCTGCAAAAATTAAGTTTGAGAAACAAAGTCTTCTCTGATGGAATGCTGTAAGGGTGGTCTGGAATGCCAGGGGTTTGGTCTTGAGAGTGGGTCCGTTAATCCTAAGACATCCAAATCTTAACGTTTTAGTTAAATTGTAAGGAAGCTAGAGACCTTGATGGTAGATGCAGGGTATTTTAAGATACCTTTAGGAGTTTGACAATACATTAAGATGTCCGTATTGGCATAGTCTTAATCTCTCAAAACCAGGATCTGAATTGTTTGCTTAAGTATCCTGTTGCTGTCAAAGAACATTTCTGAGTTTAGGAAGGGAAGTCAGATCTTGGTCTAAATATCTCTTCTTTGTAATGAGATACTGTACAATAACAACCTGCACAGTGGACAGTTGAACTTAACAGAGACACGTGTTAGAGGAGGCCCTTGTCTTAGTTAAAGAAATGAAGGAGAAATGCTCTCCTCATTCCCATGACTAGCCTGAAGGCCAAGCTCTCCGTAGAATTCAGAGCACCCTACCCTGGCATCTCTGGCATTTCATAACCATGAGTTTGGGGGCTGTAGAATCACAGCTCTCTTCTTGACAAAGCCAGAAGTAGGAGATGGGTCCCCAGGAAACAGAAGCCTTGCATCAGTCTATGTACTTATATGATCTTATCACTGAAGATTCTCAAAGCTGGTTCATGGACATTATAAATCTGTTCTCCTCAGGTCATAGAGGTAGGAACGTAATATTTTACAGGTGTGGAAGTGAAGCACAGATGTGAATACTTTAAGATGTATAGCCTCAAGAGTTGAGGCCGGATATTTGAAAGCATTCTGCATGGGTCAGCTCATCTTGTACCGTTTTCAGGGAGACCAACAGCCGGATCGCAGTTTGCCTTTGAAAGTTGAATTATTTTAGCAGCTAAAGAAACCAGGAGAAGTGAACTTCTTTTTATGGAAATCTGACCCAAGTATTTGCCCAAGATCATGAAGGAAATACATGGTGCAGTTGTGAAGCGAGTCCCGCTCTCTCAAATTTCTGCGTACCCAGAGGACCTTTCTCTCTCGCTCCCACCTTACTCTCTTCTCTGTTCCAAAGGCTTCTTTTGTGGAGTTTTTGGAAGACAATGAAGCTCTCCTGTGAACTTTTCTCATTAAATCTTTCTTTCTCTTGCTACAAACTGTAATAGAGGGGGACTCCCAACAGTACTCTCAGAAAAGTCCCCTAGTGCACATTAGACAGTACTGGGTCCTGAACCCTTAAATCTCTAAAGGCTTACTGGATGATCTCCTTTTAAGACCTCTGTTGGTACCAGTTATCTCAAATTACAAACCATTGGCAGGTCTCAGAAATCTGTGAGAGTTGGTCTTCCCAGTTGTTATATATATCCTAGGAGATCTGCAAAGAAAAGAAGGATGATTAAAGTTTATAGCTTGAGCAAGAAGAAGTCAGAGGGAACATTTCCCAGTGTTCTTTTTATGGTTTTTTTTAAAGGAAAAATATTTTCACTGACAGGCCTTTCTAATGATTGAATACGCTGTGAGTTCTGTCTTTGCAAGAAGGCCTAGAGGAACACACTTTTATTTTCTGCTGGAAGACTGCAGTCTTTAGCACTCTCAATATTAAGATCATTGGAGCCAGGGTTCCCTGCTGATATTACTAAAATGAACTTTAATCAATCTTAAAAAAAGACTTTAATAACCTGAATTATGGCCCCCAGTGCTAGATCTTTGATGGGAGAGTGAGCCTAGCAGTATTGATTTTCTCATGCTCAGCATTTCTTCTGATATTTTTGCCACTTGTTAGCAACGGATATTTTAATAAAACCTCAGTTTATGAAGTGCCTTTTCCCAGCAATCTTTCCATGTTTTAAGTGGAACGTTTTTACATCATTCACATATATTTTTCTCATTTTGAAGAAAATACATTTTTTGAGGAAGATTCTGGATTCCAAAACTAATCTAAAAATGGAAACTTCCCTCTCTGCTTATGACACGGCTCTTGTCAGTCCCACCAGATGGGGAAGATGAGCCAGAAAGTAGTGTGGATAGTGAAGCAATTTTATTCTTTAATTTTCTCTTTTTCTGTGAAGAGGCAAATACTTTTTTTCTTCTTTTTTTTTTTTTTTAACTCATTATGGCATTTTAAGTCCCAGCCTTTATGTTTAGAAGAACTTGGAGTTGGTTTTAATAAAACACCCTGGAGAGTTTTAGAGAATTCAGAGCCTTCCTGAGAGAACTGCAAATATCCAGAAGGGGCTGCCTTTGTTTTTAGCCACAAAATCCAATGGGGAGTGCACAGGAACAGTTTGCTGTTCATACATGAAGATAGAGGAGGGGGAGAGCTGAAACTAACAATGTTGCTAATATTTCTTCAGATTTGTGTTCCAATAATGTGAACACAGCAAAGTCCGCAGGTGGCATCTTGTATATGGGCTGCAGCCTTCTGACCTCCTTCCAAAAGGTGACTTTGTGGTTTGATAGGTTGGCTCTCCATGAGTAAGTCGTTACTGAGCAGACCACTAATGCTTCTCCACAGCACTCTTGCTGTACCTTTATAGGGACTGCTAAATGATGTGGTATGTACCACAGAGACCACTGTCCGGGGAAAAGTGCTGTCAAAAGAGTGAGAAGGGGTTAACCACAAAATATTTGCCATTTTAGTGTGCACTGAAAATAAAACACAACAACCCAGAGCTGAAAACAGGATTTTCCTTTAGTGCTCTTTGTGTAGCGTGGCTTTACGTTGGCTGCAGAAATGGTTCTGTACAGTGTTGATTCTCTAAAGCAGATGGCAAACAATGATTAACCAGTTCCTTCCAACTGCTCACTAATGAGCAGAAAGCAAGTTGAACCAGTTATTCATATTGAATTAAGCTTTAAAAAAATCTTGTAGTTATGAGCATAAATGTCCTCATCTAAATCTAAACTTTCCCAGAATAGTGCACTTGGGGCTGGATGTCTTTCTTCAAGCTTATTTCTAGTGGCAGAGGATATGAAAAAGTAAATGGTAGTAGAATATGATTATAGTTCTTAATGTAATTTAAAATTATTCCATTTTAAGTGAAATACTGATGCAAAAGGCCAGGACCTCTGAACCACATGCATTTACAAGCCTGTCCTACACAAAAGTGTCTTGTATGCTGCTGTTGAGACTTGCAGTCTTGTCTAAAGCTTCTTTAAGGTTTGAGTGGAAGCACTACTCTAGCAGTAGTACTAAGGATTTTAGATCAATTGGAAGCATCTTTGCTGTACAGTCCCCTTCCTAAACTGGTTTACTCATGGTACTTCAAGGCCAAGTGAGGCCTAGGATAGATGAGCTTTCAAATTTAAAATAAAAAAAATTTTAAATGTTGACAATTTGAGAAATGCCATCAGTGAGATGACAGTGAAGCAGGCTGGGGTGAACTGTCTGTGAAACAGCTCTGTATAAAAGCATCTGAGGGTCCTGATGCACAAGTTGATGTCAGCCAGCCATGTGCCCTTCCAGCAAAGAGCCAAATGCATCCAGGGCTGCATGAACAAAACTACAGCCAGCAGCTCTACAGGAGTGATCCTCCCCTCTTTGTAGCATTTGTGGGACTGTATTTAGAGTATCATGTCCCCTTTTGGGCACCCTAGTACACGAAAGATACTGCCATACCAGCATTCATAGTGGAGGGCCACCAGTCTAGTCAGGGCTGGAGCACACGGTAAGCAGAGAGAAGCTGAGAGAGCTGAGTCTGTCCAAGCAAAAGGGAGATCTTACTGTGGCCTGCAACTACTGGATTGCAGGGAAAGGGGAAGATGGAGCATGACTCTTCTCAGAAGTACGCAGCAATAGAACAAGAGCCAACAGCCACAAGCTGGAACATGAGAAATTCCAGTCAGATACAAGGAAAAACCTTTTTACCAAAGAAAGGTCTCTGGACAGCTGCCCAGATAAGTTGTGGGTTCTCCATCTTCGGAGGTGCCCAAGATTCAATTTGATACATGCCTGAGCAACCTGATCTAATTAGACCTGCTTTGAGCAGGAGTTTGGATTAGATGCTTCCAGAGGTCCCTTCCAACATGAATTATTCTGTGGTTCTATGTTTCTATCATAAGAAAGACTAAAACAAGGGCAATCTTGCAGTTTTGGACCATTAGAAGATCAAAAAGGAACAACTTGTTGAAAATCAGAGAGGAATTAGTAAAATTGTACATTTGATCCAATCACCTACTGGCATTGAAAGAGTCACAGGTCTATGTAATGACGTTACCTCAGCATTTCTTCTGTATGGTTCTGCAACCACAGGTTCACTGAAGTCACATGGCAAACTTCTCTTTGACTTCACGAGACTCTGAAATCTGTCAGCTTCAATGGAGATCATAGGAGGGTTCTTTAGTCAGGTAATGGTGGGGAGACCTTCAGAGAATAGTTTGTAATTTTTCTGAAGGGATATTTCAAACCCACCAGATCGCTTTAGCACGTAGAGATAAAGTCATGCTTGTTTTGGAAGCAAAAACCCGGTGTTTCTCTCTCAGCTTTGTACCTGTGTTTCTGTAAGCACAAGTATTTCATTGAGTTGCTCAACAAAGAAGGGAATATCAGAGGGAAGAAAAGCTGCCTCCCTATAATTGTCAAGTTAGAAAGTATTTCAGAGCTTTGGAAACTGCTGTCCACCTCTGACATTTAGAAAGCACATCTTATAAAGACTGCGTAAAACATCCAAAACTTCATCATGTGAGCTTAATCACGCCCTGAAAATGCTTGCTTTTTACACAACCATGATAAAATCCAGTATAAACTTGTAGTAGTGTAGTATTAGGGCATATGTTCCTTCGCTGGGTTTCTGAAAAGGGGGAAGCATTTTTAACATTGCTTAGGCTGGCTTTACGAAGCGGGGCCTGTCAGCAGAGTATGCACAGCCCTGCTGCTGTTACGGTTTTATGATAAAAAGCCCATCCAGCTTACGTTTCCTCCTCTTACTAACCAGCCTGTTCTACTTTATAAGCTCACATATACGACTGATTACAGTATTTTTAATTGCATGTGGATTATATGTGAGTACAGATAATGTGACATTCACACTTGAGTCCCCTTGGTCCCTAAAGAAAAATATGCAACTCTGAGGAAAAGTTACTGTAACTAAAAGAATCGTTTTGGAAACCAGAGGGCCCGTTTCAACAGCCTTGATCCTTTAATGCAGTCAGTGTTTTGGATGAGTGCAGGGTTACATATAATTATAATTTAGCACAGTCCAGGAATATTTAAGAACAAAAATGCCTCCAACATAGAGGTTAATTTATTGTAAATAATGGCTACAGAACAATTTGGTAATTTTCTGCCCTAACCTTCACCGTATACCTTCCCATAAGAACAGTCTGGATCTAAACGTTTCTTGCAAATTCCAGTGTTTGGCATTTGTTTTGATTTTAATTAATATTAATAACATATTTTTTTGTTTCTTTTCCTCATATGTTTTAGACTTCAGTGCTTGTTTTCTTCACAGCGTTTTCCCTGTAGTCACGAGGGATTTTTACATACTAGCAGAGAATCTGACAGAATACATTGGTCTGGTAGCTGGAGCATTAAAAAGCAAGGAACATAAGACTCATGATTCTGAGAACTGATAATGCTGCTGTTAGGATTTAGAAAGATTTTTTTTTTCCTTTTTTTTTTAATGGAACATTTATATGCTTGTATGTGAATCCATTACATGACATACACCGTGGTTAGCAACAGCTTTTGTGTATCATGGCTCAGGTTCCCATACACTCCTGACAGTATGTATATTCATGAGATTCATGACATTTTCCTGCATCTGCTCTTATAACAGATTTCGTTTCAAAGCAGCACTTCATTGATGTAGTACACTGACACATTTTTAAATATAATTGCTTTTCATCTGGTTGTATGATTATTTTCTGACACCTAGTGGATAAATTGATAGTAGTGCCGATTTGAATTTCCTCAGGTTTTTTTTAGGTTCTCCTGATAGATTCTGGCCTGGAAACTCAAGTCACACTACACACACATACAGATACTCTTTTGTTTTCTTACTTTCTTTCCCTTTTTCTTTTTTCTTTTTTTTTCTTTTTCCCTTTTTTTTCCCCCAATTTTTCTTTAACTGTGCTCCTGAAATAAATTGCTCATAATCAGGTTAACAAATAGCCAACATCAGTCTTGAGCAAACTCCAAGAGTCCCAAAATGATACAAAGTAGGAAACTCTGCAAATGCCATGATATTGTTTAGTCAGGATACCTAGGTGTGCAGCTTGTGACCTTCACACAACAACTTTTTCTGCTGTATCAATTTTTCTGTTGGGTGCTTCAAACATGCAGTTCCCTTAGGGGTTGAGTAGACAACATAGAAAGTTATGAAAGGTTACGAAGAAGTACTTAGTACCCTGTGAGAACTCTTAGAAATACCCGTTCCTTTACTGCTCCTAGAGAACGAAATATGATAAATAATTAAAATATTATTCTATACACAGAAGAATGTTTTCAGAATATTTACATCAAGAAACAGAGTCTAGAAATGCCTTAAATGCATGACCTACTTTCACAACTAAGATATATCTTGTGAAGTATATCTTAATTTCCATGTCACGGCTTCTGTGCCTGCAGCTTATTTAAAAGTCACTTCTCCTACAGGAAAAATGCTTAAATACTGTCCACTACATTTGCATCAAATGCTGTGAGATAGAAAAGTAGGTATTTTTACATGACTTATTTTTTATGTTGATAAGGATGGGAGGATTAATTATTTCAGTCACGCCAAGTCTGCTTGCCGTATCGCTGGGTTGATAGTATTTGTGTGCATGTTTCTATCATCAGAGAAGGTAGAATATGCTCCTTTCCTGACAGATTCAAAGTTCTGAAATCTTCCAGCACCCCAGAGCAGGCGCAGAACAATAGCTTACATGATAGCTAAGATAAGATTTTAGTAGTTTTTAAAAAGGAGCTAAAAGGAACTGCGAGGCACATGGATTGGAAGAGAAGAGGTTATGTATTTTTCATATGTGGGGAATTGCAATGCAGTTGTGCAGAGGACATGAAGAAATTGATTTTAAAGACCATCTTCAAGATTTTTAGGCTTCAGCTTGTCACTCTTCAGAGAAAATGTGGTGCGTCTTTCCACTCCCAAGAGTCTTCAAAATCAGAAAATGTAATATTAAACTGAGTCTTTAATACCGACTGACGAGGCACTCTTTTCCTGTGCTCTTCGTAGTTGCTCATCCTAACAGTTCTCTTGTGACTCTCATTTATGTAAAATTAGGGCCGGTAGCAACAGCGTCATGAATAATGGACACAAAGAATCTAACACACCGTTGAGCTCTGGCAAAGATCTGCCTCACTCTCTACCACCCAAAGCCCTGCTTTTAGTCCATTAATGAATGTTTAACCAGTGAAAGTTTTAGTCTCAGGTAGAAAGACTTAAACTGGAGTAAATGTATGGAGAGCCCTGGTCACCTGAGAAAACAAAAGGTTGTACAGAGGGAGCTGAAACCTGCAGCATGGTGTGTCTGCCCACCCCAGCTCCGTGGCTGTAATTTATGAGGAGTGGTCCCTGTGCCAGAAGCATCATACTGATGTCACCACCCCAGTCACCCCTGGCATTCCAAAAGCCTTTGCCCTCCCCACCTTGGTGTGCGGACACAAATGGTCAAATTGAGCCCTTGTGATGAAATAGCAGCTTTCAGTGGTTCCCCCTCGATTTTTTTAATGAGGCTGGTAACCTCATTAGCTTGTCTAGTGAGTGTGTAAGCCATCTTTTCGATGTCTCTGCTGCTTGGAGGACTGCAAATGGAAAATAACTGATCAGAGCAAAGTAATCGTGCAAAAGCACACCTGTCTATCTTTTAATCATAGCACAACTTGTGACAACACCAAAGGGTGGTAACAAAGCTGAGAGATCTGCTGGCAACCACAGTACCTAAAAGGAAAAAGGGATCTCAGTAATTAGCAGTGTTGTTAGTGGCAAATTCATGGAGGTGCCTGGGAGGTAGAGGCACGCAAGAGGCAGGGCCCAGCTCAGGCGCCAGAAGGAGGGCAGAGGAGGGAGACACAAGGCAGGACGTGACGGGCAGGTGTTACAGCTCCAGAGGCAGGTGCATTGTCCCTGCTGCACTCGCCTGGTGGAGGCCTTTGCTGCAGGGCGACCCTTGCCTGTCAGGTTGAACCTAGCCCAGTGGCCTGAGCCAAAATACAGTCCAGACCTCAGAATGTAGTTCTAAAATGGAAATGGTTTTTAAGCTTTTAACGATATTGTGAAACAAACAACCTGCATAGATCAGTGGTTTTACACCAGCTTTTTGTACAATGCTGTGAATGATTTGGAATGCTCTGAGTGATCATGACAAATGTAACAGTTTGTCAAGGATGGATTTTGCTTGTCTGCGTAATACAGAGCTTATTCTTCATTAGCACTCGAGCAACTTTATCCTGTTTGTGGTGACAGCAAATGTAAGTGCATGTAAATATAGAGTTTTAGGCTAAAGCCATGTAACACTGGGTTATTTAGACTCCTGGGTCCCAGGCTGCTATTTTCTTCACTTTTACTTGTCAGCTGCTTGGTCTCACTAAAGGCTAAAATTTAAAATGAAAGCCTTATGGGCCAAAGGACAGAAGACATTTTTGTAACAACTAGAATTATTGGCACAGCTGCATTTCTGCAAAATGAATTTGTTTTTTGTTGAGGCTTAGAAAATACACTGACAGACATTCCTTCTTGCTCCTTAATTAAGTTAGGACTTGCACGTACTGGATTATTGCATGTCTGTTAAAAAGGAAAACAAATTTGAAGGATTAAAATCCATTTCAGAATGAAACTTTGGTTTTCTGAAAAAGGAATTTGTGGGTTGAGATTGGAGATGGCAGGTTTTAAGAAGATGTCGGCTGAACATTTCTTTCACAATCTTGTGACTCTGGTTAATGTTATTTGCCTAGCTTATAAAAGGAACAGAAATAAATAACACTTCAGTGTTATCGCATAGGTTAGGTGTGACACATTATGCACCTATGCCAAATCTGGTTGACTTGAAAGTCGAATGGCTTATTTAAGATTCTTTGTGTAGTAAGCGGGATTTTTTTTCCCATCTAAAAATACTTAAAAACGTTACTTAAATAATTGCTTGTGGGATGGCTGAATATTTAGCTAGAGAAGACTGATGCTGACTGCATCAGTGAGTGTGCTGAGCTTTTATGTTTTCATGGGGTTTGAGGGGATGTGGGGAAGACACAATTTGGAAAAGTTGGATCACATGTCCAATGGAAGTTAAGGGTGCTCAATTTAAATGTTCAGTCATCTTGTGTTCATAGATGCTAAGCAAATCCAGATAATGTCAGACAAGTTACACGAGTTCAGCTCTTCCAAAAATAAGGTCCAATGTTCAACATCCTAAAATAAGCAGAGATTTTGGGGTGGGTGTGTGTCATTAATATTTCTTTTTTGTGTAATCTGCATGGAGATAAATTGTGAATGTTTAGAAAATGCTTATTGTAAGAAAGGTGTTCTATGCCCCTTTTATTCTTAGGTAGCTTTGATGAGAAAATAAAACTGACACATTTTCTTAGCTCTATTCTTAACAAGAAACAATCTCTAATTTGTCCCAGCTTCGTCTTCTCTTACTGCAGACAGTCATATCCTAGCTACTCCAGCCCTTGCTTTTTTTGTAAGATATCAAGTGTACCCGCAACATTTCTTCATAAGACGTACCTCACTTGCCCCCGGTGGATTTGCCATCTCCACACAGGTTTCATCTCTTCTGGATGCCGACCTCAACCTGATTTCTGGGCATTAAGAGCTGGTAATCATCATTTCAGCCATGGAGAGCTGAGAAACGCAGCCCAGCATGAGATCCTCCTGCTGCTGCTGCTGCTCTCACAGCCGTCCCTGTCAGGCCTGGCAGCCATCTTAGACCTGGGCAGAAAGCCCATCAGGGCGAACACAACAGCTCGGCTGGGAAGTAAGTAGATGGAAAGATTATGCTAGGAAAACATGGAAGATAAATATTTAAGTCCTACAAAACAAATAGCTCAGAATATGCTGAACAGTTCTGCGTTCCTTTTGGAGTTTATTTAAAAAAAAAAAAAAGGATTTCCTTAAATATTTATTTGCTTAAGAATATAAGCGCAGCATACAGAGCAGCTAGTGATTAGCCCTGGTTTAATTTCTCTTTTTGTGGAAGCTTTGAGAGATTCCGATTGTTTTCATCATTCTCTTGAACAGTGGCTTCTATAGCTTTTTAGCTATAGAAAGCAAAACTCAGTAATACATGCAGTGGAAAACTAAAAATTCTGGCAGTTGTCGGTACCACAGTTTGCATAAGCAGGAGACACGATCCCACATCCACGACGAATGAGGTGTTGTTTTGATGGAAAGCTGTCTTTTTCCTAATTAAGGCCATTTTGAAGCATCTGTTTAACTTTCAAGGCATCTTACAGCAGTAAAGCTATGATACGCCGAATGTTATATGTATGGAACATGTGTCAAGGTGCAGAACACCTTTGATGTATACCCAGCTCCAGCTCCTTGTCTTTACTGCTAGTCAGATCTCTGTATACCCATTCTGTAAGTTAGAGCAGCTATCATTAAGGACATCCTATTTTTTGATACCATTGTACACCTTTTCTGAAGCAGGATATGTGAGGGGTCATTTCTGTGGAGGAATTTCTTTGACTTTTGCATGAAAGTAAGGAAGGTCCTGTCCAGGTCTGGGCTGGTAGGGAGGCTTACAGTTTGTGAGATGGAACTATGTAAGCTAATGTATTTGTATGTTTTTACATTCTGTTACCTTTTTTTTTCCCATCAAGATTTTAGGAACATACATGAACTAGTGCAGAGCTCAGAGACATTTAGCCACAGAGTTCTGACTCATTTCCAGCTGCTCCCTTTTCCCAAATATTTGCAAACTGTTAGATAAAGGCAATGGTTGTGCTGAATGTGTAACATTAAATAGAACCGTGTTACAGTACCTATGGTTTAATAAGGAGACAAAAGTGAACAAAAATTATATAGCTGATTGTAACAGATTTACTGCTCAATGCAAGTAGTCGTTGGCTCCTAAATTTTCTTCTGGTGTGAAAGATTTCTAAGGATCTGCAAGTGTTGACTTTCACTTCTGTGCCTCATAATTTGTGCTGTATGGGATCATTAGGATTTTCTTCAAAGCCACTGAGGCCACATAAAGGCATAGTGTTGATTTCAGTAGTGTGTGAATTGCTCCCATTCTTAAAAGTAGTCTCCTTTGAGGAGAGAGGAAAATGCCTTTGAGGAAAATCTCTGCACACAGAAGGTTTGTAGAAACCTGACCAGCACACCTGAACATTACAGCACCACATAACCTTGTTGTTGAACAAACATCACAGCCAAAGTTCATCACCCATTTGGATATTATCACAAAGGTAAAGAACAACAAATTTGATCTCCTAGATACAGTCTGGCTATACTAATGCCTAGTTAAAGATATCATAAAGTTAGTATTTGCAGACTAATGTTCTGTAGCCAGCAGAAAAAGAAAACACTTGCACAGAGAGCAGGAGCCTAACTGAATCAAATTTCAGAAAACCCTGTGCCTGACTACTGAATGCCAGAGGAGGCTGTGGAGGGTTGGTCCTAGGAGTATTTCCCATTGTGCCTGCCTGAAGTCCCAGCAGAATCTGTCCGCTGTTACTAAATTACAGTAGAGTTTCCCAAATGGGGAAAGAACTGTTGTTTGGTGGTTTAGAATCAGCTGTGCTTCAGTAGTGGGTAAGATCATGATAATAAGTTGTACTGCACAGGAATTGTACAATCTGTGTTTGTAGAATGCCTTTTACTTCTTGAAGGATGCAAACTGTATGAATGCAGTGTGTTGGTTTTATTATATTTAAAAATATGTTTGAAAATACTGTGTGCTGTGTAGGTCACAGGAAACTGGATCCTTCTCTACACCAAATAATTTCTGTCTGAAATCTCTAGAAAAGGCACTGCCATGGTACTGCTCTGTCAGAACCCTGTGCAGGATGATTTAGCAGTTCCAATTCCTGCCCAGGGCCTGCCGAATTCAGTCAGAAAGCGGCTTTTGGCTTCAGCATCTATCGTAGCAGAACCTCAGCCATTTACCTCACAACTGCTCCTGCCAGAAAATGTTTGCGACGCTTTTAATAGTGAATAAATAAATAGTCTGTACAAGCAGGATGGTGATTTTTCACCTCTTTGAGAACTAGAAGATAATCATTATAGGGAGGCACGTTGGAAACCGCTGATGTGGCCTGCACCCAGACCCTCAGTGTTCCTGGGGAATATCCTTATGTTCGTCACTACGCCTCTGAGCCTGGCGTAGTCATGGCGCACTGCCTCAGGCCTGCACCTGGGGCATTTACCATCCTCCTGGGAGCCCAGTGAGGTTTTACATTTGTAAATCATTCAGAATTATTGGGTAGAAGGTGCTCTGAAATGGCAGAGCGCTGGTCTGTGTTGTCCCAGAGTCTGTTAATTAGTAAGGCTTTTAATTATATAACAAACCTACTTTAAAACTGTCCCCTTTCCTATTACATCATAGAAATAGCAGACTTGGCCCTGTGCCTTTGCAAAAGTGACTGCTGAGGTATTTATTAACATCAGTTCTGAGACATTTTTCAGTGAGCAGTGAGAGTTGGAATATGGAAATGTCATATTTTTCCTAGTATTAAACAGTTGTTAAACTAGAAACATAACTCTTGCCAGAGAGCTATTTTGCATGCATGTCTTCTTCACAGAAGGAAAATGAACATGCGTTTTTCTTTCATTAAGTATTTGAAAGTTCATCCTTGTTTGGTGATCTAGTCAATTAAAGCAAGTTTATGAGCAGCTTGTGAGAGCAGAAGACTAATTAATTTTAGGTGTTGGATAAAGCACATTCTTTCCCATTTTTGTCTGCTAATGAGTGCTACTAATACTCATAATAACAGATCTTATAGAAAATAGTATTACACAAAGTTTATGGTGCTTTACAAATAATGATTTCAGTGTCTTCGTGAATTAACCAACTACTGTTTTTGTGGGAAAATACATATTAAGGCAACATTGTATCAGAGCTGCACATAGAGATAAGAATTTTTGATGTTGTTATCATCGTAGAACATAAGAGAATCCTTTTGAAATGGTGAATAAAAGCTCACTGTTTTTTGAACAAGGGTGAACACTTCCCAATCTCTAACCTAGCATTGCACCTGAAAGTGAAAGTCAAGATACATTTAAGATAGGCAGGCAGTGCAAATCCCTAGAACATACTCAGACTTTCCAAAACGCTGTCCTTGTTTGGATCTATATTTTCTACTTCTCTTAGAGTCACTGGAGTCAACTGAAAATTTCCAGTGGATGGAGGTGTTTGGGTCAAAGGGATGTTTTGGGCTTTTCACTGCTGTGGACACATCCTTTTAATGCTAGAGCTGTCTTTTGAACTGTTTTCACTGGACCATCCAGCATAAAGCACCAAAGGGTTACATTGGGTATTGTTCATCCACTACATAGCAAATGCTTATACAGAAGTCTCACTTTGAAGTAAATCACACCATTCACAGCTTTCCTCCAGTTATGTGATGTAATGCTGTTATATTTATAGAAGTATGGGGCTTTCTTTGCACTGGAAGCACTTTCTGTGAGGTGACTGCACAATACACAGGTACACACCAGCACTGCTAAAATTCACCGACGTCTGCACAGGATTGTAGTGAAGACTCCAACACTAATTCTAGGCTCTTAGGAAAAATGCTAAGATCTTTGACCACATGCATAAATAGGACATTTGATTTTAAATATTTTATCTAAAAACCAGAGGTAGTGTTTTTTCAGAGGATTATCCTGAGAACTGACCTTACCAGAAAGCTGGCACTCAGAAAATGCAGACATTGAGAACCCTTAAGTACATAGAAAACACTGTTGTGCTTTCAGCTGCAGAGCTTTCCAAGTGGGTTTCTTTGGTACTGGTTAAAGAGCAGCTTCTGCTACTGGTTTTTTGCCATTTCCATTAATGAGATGTTGAAATCTCTCGTGCTACTCTTCATGTACGGTATACAGAGAATCTTTTAATGTATAGCCTTTTTGGAGTACAAAGGGCACTGATGTTACCAGATGTGCAGTCTGGGGTAGCACAGTGTTTCCTGCAATACTGGGGTCTCAGAATAGACAGGTCTGCACCATTCCTCGTTTGTGCATCACATACTTACCCTGTACAGCTCACAGCAACCAGTAACCTCTTTCTACGCATGGTCTCAGTCTACTGCAGTGAAATGATGGCTTAAATTGATGTTATGGCATTGCCTTTTACAGATTAAGACATTGATACCTAGCTGGTCAGGCATCTGCATTCTCCTTCCTTCTCTGCTTTGTTTAAAAGTGCTTGTTCCTTGAAGTAGCTGGTACCTCTCTGCTTGTCTCGGAAGCGTTCTTAACATTTAAGTCAATCTCAAAAAATATCTTTCCTTTTCTCCTTCCCTTTTCCCTTTTCCCTTCCCTTCCCTTCTTGTACTTTGTCTCTTGCCCATCTCTTTTAAACTGGAGGTCCCCGCAGGCCATGGAATAATTGTGGTAGTAACAACTGAGTGAGAAAGCTGGAGCTGTGCATGGTTCTCCTTGAGAAAATGTACTGTTCTCTGCTTTTGCACATGCTCTCACTCACCTTATAATTGCCTCAATATGTTGTGAAATGAAATTGATATGTGTGTATTTTCTCTTGCTCCTCTCTTTCTAGGTCCTCATAGCAATTATGCTGCAAGCAGTGGAAGATCACATTGGTTACCCTGAAATGGGAACTACCACCTTTGGGGTGAGATCTGCTTTATAGTGAAACATAACTTTAGTTTCCTTGGGTGTGGATGGTGCACGTGTCCTTAATTTTTTGCTTTAGTTTACTGTTAACAAAAAGTAAGTTAGCTGATTCAGTTAGGGCATTTGCTTTGAAAGTTTGCTTATTTGTTAAAGCAGTATTTATACAACAGCATGGACTGGTATCGTGGTTATTTCCACCTCTTTAGACCTGCCCTGAATGAGAAATGGTGTTGGCCATCAACCCAGGTGGTGGGAAATAATGACCCCCTGAAACTCTGGGAGAAGTGTGAGGTTAGAGGAGATTCTACTGTAGTGGCAGTTTTTCTAGTCACGTTAACCAAAGTCTGTGTAGTACAGTAGGTATGTTTAGTTTGGCCATTGATTCTGGGCTGGGTTACTGTCCTTTGAGGAGCAGCTTATTGTTCAAGTAGGCCGTAACATTTCCTCACAGTCTTGACAAATTCTTGATTCAGTCTTAGGTATATACCCATGTAGAATTTGGGAGAGTCAGTAGAAAAACTCAGCTCTTCCCCATTAGGACAGTAAAGAAATATCTAGAAGCCTGTTAAACAGTCCTTCTAAATCAGCATCCGCTCACTAACCCTCTAAGTCGTAGCAATGCCTTTCTTGAAGTGACAAAACTGGTTTGATAAGATGCAGTCATGTCAGAGCTGGAAGCACAAAAGTGCATGTTATTAAAAATGCATGCTGTATCCTCTTTCCCCTTGTGTATCTTGTCACTGACACGACTTCACAAGTTGCAAATCTATTAAATGTTTCAAACATGAAACTAGAGCTCATTAAGCAAAATGTCGACTGGTAGATAGCAAACTGTTCCAGACTCCAGACTGATAATATTTGTCTCCAGAGTTTTTTGTCTTCTAGGTTGTCACCAAGTGATCCAGCTATCTGGGAATACAGCTTGTGCTTCCTCTGATCAGAGTCTGACTGTCCTTTGGGGTGAGGTAGTAGGTTGTATAGTTTTGGGGTTATGCCCTACCTGTCAGATAACTATACAATCTACTGTCTTTCCTGAAGTGGCTGTGATGTCATCGCTGGATATGTCTTCAGAAGACAGAGCAAATACTTTTCAGACGTAGCATTCTCTATCTCTGCGTGTTGGATTCGGTTCTTGCAGCATGGTCACAAAGTAATACAAATGTCCTTATAGTGTTTATATTCCTGTACTTCTCATTCAGGTCCAACAGCAATTTCCTTGTTGTCATTTTCTCAGAGAAAGTGGAGCGTGAGTGACAGGGCACAGAGGCAGGACCCAGTCTGCAGTGGGTTCGCTCATGCTCAGCTTTCTCAGACTGCCAAGAGAGTGGTCATTTGGAAACAGCTGCCCCATTTTGCCACTACTTTGTGCCATCTGTGCTTATACTCAGTGGAAAATGCTGCTTTTGATTCAGCAGCTATTCAAACCTACATTGCATAGGTTGTTTGAGAAACAATGAAGAGATGAGTTGGATGGAAACCAAAGAGGATGTCTTCCATGCTTGTGTTCTGCCCTGGAATTGAAATGCTTGAGCCCTAAGTAAAGAGGTTTCTTAAATCAGTCATCGCATCTCTGGGGAGACCCCACCAGTCCTGGCTGGTTTCCCAGTAGAACTGTGAGGAAGAGCCAGCGGGAGGTAACTGCAGTCTTTTTAAGGCTAAGAAATATATGGGCCAGAAAAGTTCTGAGGGAATCTTACTTGCAAACAGGGAAGTGTGAATTCCCTTCAGGAGATGTGCTTGATGCTCTAACAGGATGAGGTAGTAGGTTGTGTGGTTTCAGGGTAGTGATTTTGCCCCAATCAGGAGATAACTATACAACCTACTGCCTTCCCTGATAAGCAGCATAACATCAGTGTCTTAATTCACAGAAAAACAACAGCTAAGATATACTTCTGATACCACCAAAGTAAGTCTAGATATAATTGTTGTTATCCTGTCCCTAGTAGCTCTAAATCTAGTGTCTCGCATTATTTTTAATAACTGCCTGCAAAATAAGTACCTTTTTTAAAGTCTTTATTATGAAAAATTGCATTAAAGATGTTTTGCTTATTTCAAAGTTTGCCTGCTCTTCATCTGTTTAATTTCTGGTTCGAGTGGAACAAAGTTATTGTGGGAAATTATTCCACAAGGGCTGTGGACTTGCATTCGAGATGTCCATTTCCTTGACATCTGAGTTTGAGCGCAACAGATTTTACCAGCAAGGCGCTGGTTTTGTTCAACCTTACCTCCCTGTCAGGAATCTTCTAGTGTTTTACAAATAATACCAGAGTAAGTGACGCAGCATTCTCAAGCAGGTCAGCTTTATATCGCAATAAAAAGGTGTAACAATGAAAATAAAGGACCAGATTTAAAAAACCCCATCGATTTCTACCCTCAGTTGCTCATAAGCAGGCTCATTTCATGACATTTGAATGCCCCCAAAAGGGAATTCTCTGCTACTTAAACCCACAACCATGGACAGAAAATGTTGGGTCCATTAAAAACATTGTGAGAATACAACCTGTGGAAAAAGGTTACAGCAAGGTGCTGGGATTTGGTTGTGCAGACAGAATTCCTTCCCCAAAACACACCAAGAAATAGGAATTGTGTAAAACATAAGGTCACCTTAAATCCAGAGGTATCAAACCGTTCCTGTGTAACCATTTGTATGCCCTGTGTTTATACAGCATCTCATTACTGCAGATGGGAGCGAGAACTGAAGCTAGCTATAATCCTGTTCCCCTATCTCACCTGCCAGCCAAGAGAAGGCCTCGCTCACACGAGAAGCGTGACCCTCCTGCCTGTAGGTAGGCAAGCTGAGACAGCCACCCTGACTGCAGATGAAAAACCCCAACGTTACATTCGGCAGCGAAACTGGGTATTTTATTGCTTCTCTGGTCCAAAAGTATCACACATAGGACTCAGGTGGTGTTTGAGGTCGCTCAACACCTCAAAAGAGGGCCTTTTGTTAATGCCTTTAATGAAAGGTTGGGAATGTTACTTGACTCGCGTTGGTAGAGAGAGATAAAGGCAGTTGGTAGGAGAGGAAAAATTGCCGCGTGTCTGAAAAACACAGGAGAATAGGCTACACTGTGACTGGTTTTAATCTTCTCTTTTCTTCTTGTCTGTTTAAAGAGGATCACTTAATTTAAAACTGCTGTAAGGATACTTACCATGCTGGCCATGTTCAAGGGCTGCGGGACGTGCAGTGCAGATTCTGAACTCTCTTTCTTCTGCTGAAAATGCAGACTCACAGCTGCTGCGTAAACATCTCAGAAGAGCGCGAGTAGGGATGGCACTGTGCATAGCTTAAAACATCCTGCTCCTCCCCGGGATACAAAATTGGCTGGAAGTTTCTCGCTTAGTCTTATGTTCAGTAAATACAGAGCAAATGTTCTGTATGGGAGAAAGGGGTGAAAGGAGGGGAAACACTCTCCACGTTCTACAACAGCCTGCTAGAGCTCGCCTCTGAAGTCATTTTTAAATCTTTTGGCTCTGCCTGGGTCAGCATTTTGTTCTTGGTAATGAGCTGTGAGTTTTCGGATTCTAGTCATTCTGGCAATCCCGTTAAAACAAAGGGCCAAAAAAGTCCGTGGTGTTCTCTTCGCTGAGATCTACAGTAAATGCAAAAACATGTGCCTATATTTAGCAGCGTGGAAGCCTGCAGTTAATCAGTCTGTCCTTAGCAGTAGGTGTCATTACAGCTAATGGGAACTCCAATAGAAACTTGAAAGCACGACTCTGTGGTACCAAATATTTTCCAGTACTGCGGACTGAAAATGTTTTCATCAAAATATATGTCGTGGCTCAGGCTGCTGGAGTCACCATGAGAAACAAGCTCCCCATTTCGAGTCAGCATGGCTTCTTTTCGAGGTCGTGCGCTGTTGCGTTGCACGGGTTAGGCGTGAGGAAGAAGCCTAATCATGAGTACATGTAACACATGGTAAGTGTGTGTCATGACATACACTTCTATAATCTCTGCTTCAACGGTGTGGGGGTTTTTTAGTTTAACAGCAGTATTAGTCGATGAGCAGAAGCTTAATGTGTCTTGCCAGAAGAAAGCCTGTACTTTTGGGTGTAAGAGGCCAGGTGAAAATCAGCAGGTGAGAGATTTTCTGTGAGGTCAGGATTGCAGCTGTTAGTTCTCCTCTATGCCCCAGTGAAAGTATGTGGTGTTTTGAGACCAGAGTGGTCACAGGTATGATGAAGACACATCCCAGATCCGAGACATTAAAGCCACCATTGGTGAATTTTATCTCACTGCTGCATGGACGTGCGGAGCATTATATTTTATGTCTGTTCCAGGCTGCTGTGGTTTTAGGTTTTTTTAATGTGAGCAAGCCTCCATATTCTCCCAAACCAGATGCTCAGCATGAAAGGTGTTCCTCCCTTTGGCAAAGCCCTACAGCAAAGGTCAGTGTTTGTAGACAGTCCGGATAACCCTAATGACAGGCTGAGCTACCAGCCCCACTTGTGAAAATCCAGGATCATGACTGCATAGGTACCACGACATGACAGCTGCTGGGGCTATTCCTCCGTGGCTGAGAGAGAGAGAGAGAGAGCAAAGACCTTGAACACAGAAGTAGTTCCTGGGCACTCCGCTGAAAGGGGAAACTACAAAGGGGGATTTTTCCTGGGAGAGAATCCAAAAATGCAGTAAGACCATAACTGGCATGCCGGTCTCTGCTGGTACAGATCCAACATGACACACTGCATATTGCTGAGCAGGAGAGGTGCTTGTGGTGTGTGGAAAGAGAGCTGGTGCTCATCAGGAAAGAGAAAAACGCCCGCCTTCCCTTGTTCTTGGAGAGATTGCCCACCCAGGGCCCGTTCCCAGGATTGTGCTCACGCTGGGAGACAAATATTGAATGGGAACAAAATAAACTGTTAGCAGAAGTCATCTGTGGTGAAACAGCGCGTGCCATTCAGGGAATCGGAGGTCTGAGCATATTGCTAACTGCCGCGGATGGGATTGCGTGCGGCAGCTACGTAGGGATGGCACAGCTAAATCCTGGTCCAGCTCGGAGGGGTTTTTGTAACTCATGCTATTACGCAGTTCTCACAGTCTGAATGCATGGCAGATATAGGAGTAACAGTTACTGGCACTAGTGATGAAATAAAGTCTTTTCCATTGTGAAATACCACAGCAAACAGAAGGTGGGAAGGGCAGGAAGGCAGAGGTTTGGATTAAAACTACCAAAGGGACTGGCAAAAGCAGGGTGGTGGTTACACAGCCTGGAGTTTGACCAGGACTCCGTGGTTAAACTACGTGTACTTAGGAAATCAAACCAGTCAGGAATACCAACAAGTGATCGCCCAAACAGGAAGCTGCCGCCTCTGGCACTGATTTCACTTTTCCACCAGGCAGCAGATGGGAAGAAGCAGTCCAGCTGCGAGTCCGCTGAGTGCCTCTGCGTGGCGGGGGTGCCGGAAGCAGCTCCCTGCCAGTGCTGCATCACTGCGGGCAGAGCGGAGCGATGTCAAAGCGTTACAAGAGTTACAGACATCACAGAGTGTTTGTATCTTCAAAGCATCTCTGCATGAGAGGTGTTTGCTCTGATGGGCTTCTCCCCTGTAGCTCCCTGCACTGGTCTGAATCACCGCATCATTAATACGCTTAAAGGAAGCGTGAGAGCTGAAGCCCACCTTTTCCCTTACTAGGGAAAAGTCTGAACAATTCAAGATTCGGAGACTTGACGAGGACATTGGCTCACAGAAGGCAACAACCTGTCCAGCTGCACCCAGGAAATCCTGCAGATGCCATTGATTTTGCACAGCTGCAACCTGGGGAGGGAATGTTAAAAGGCTGTTTAATTACATCAAAATCCTCAAAATGGCTGTTTAATTACATCTAAGATCAGCATGTCTGCTCCTACCCCTCTCTTAGACCAGCCTGGCCAGGCCGTAGGTACAAATGCACTGACATTAAGATGGTGATGCCTCTTTTTGGCAGAGAGGGACCGGCCAGAGTATGCTCTGGGGCCTTCAAGCACAGCCTCTAGCCCTGATTAAATGCAAACTTAGCTGTATTCCACAGTGCTTGGACCCAAAGTTGTGTTCAGGTTTGGGCTGTAGCACAGCCCAGCTCCTTTATTCCCAGCTCAATAGATCTGCCTGCAGTGACGCTGAAGCGCGCAGTCGTATCTGCCTGGCTTATTCTCCTTGTGCATTGCCAGAGTTTCACCAAGGCAACATCAAGGAAGCAAATCTGGGCTCCCACTAAAAAGCCTCCAGTGCCGTGGGCTTTGCAGAGCTGGGAGCACTGTGAGCAGCTGAGCTGCAGACATCTTTGTTGCTGCAATGCAGATGCAAGAAGTGGAATCAGTGGGGAAAAGTAAAGCTTAACCCAATCCCAAGAGCAGCACCCCAAACTTGAGCGATGGGAGGATTAACAAACTACTTTAAAGATATATTGGCATGGCCCTGAACCCTGTGGCTCAAAACCATCCTTGAGGCATCCAGGTATTAACAGCCATTGCAAAAACTGTGGGAGATGGGAGCCTTTGAAGATGCCTGTAAGGACCTGGGATTCAGTGCCTCAGATGCCCAGATCTCACAAAAAAAAAATCAGCACAAGCACTGCTTAATGGAGTAAGACAAAGGCATCAAAAAAACCTAGGCCAAAATACCCACTGGGTCTCAAATAGCAATGTGTTCCTAAGTCACTTTGGCACTGTTAATTGTTTTACAATTAACAGTAATGATTGCCAGTCATGCTGAGCATTTGATGGTATAAAGGCTTTTGTCTGGCTGCGGAATATAGTTCATGCCTAGTCTCCAACACAAATGAAAACCATATGAGTAACCAGGTTAAGAGACAACCAAATTGTAACCGAGTTCCCTGATGTGGCTTATGTTTGTGTTCTAGCCAGGGCCTGGGGCTCTTCCTCAAGATTTTCCCTGTCCAGCTTGCATATGCAAATGTAAACAACAATATTTCCATCCTCAAGGAGCCCAAGTGAGATTTTTGTAATGCAAACAAAGGCATTACTGTGTTAAAAAGGTCCCTCAATCAGCTGAAAGTGTGCAGCGGTTTATATATATTACTATATGGTTTTGATTAACGCTTGGAAGAGAGCAAGAAACACTTGATGCGCTTAGAACTGACAGAAATAAAAGTGCCTCTTTTACATGTCTTGATGTAAACATCCCAGTTGTAAAGAAAATAATTCCTGATAAGGTAAATTGGCATTTACCTTTTGTGAAAAAGAGCAGCTTAATTCTTGTTCCCTTACACTGCAAGACAGGTCTTTCAAACATTGCACTTCAGCAACGCAAACCTCTCGCTTTCTGTGGAGCTGTTACAACACAGTTCACAGCACTCGAGGGTCTGGGAGGTTTCAACCTCATCTCAGTCCTTACAGTCCTTCCCGAGTAGATTGTGCCTGTGTGGGAGCATCCTGGCTCTGCTCTCTGGGTGTCACCTGAATTTGGTACTGTCTTCTCTTCCAGCTGTTAAGAAGCTGCCCTACAAGCTTCACAAACTGTGTCTGCAGCAGCGACTATTTGAAAATCAGGTGGGGAATCCCATAGGGCCTATTTTTATTTAGGCTTGGCTTGCTGGCCTGTTCCAGCGACCTCCACTGAGGTTAGGCACGTGATACACATGGTTACAATAGAAACCCTTTCTTTTTTCCCCTCTAAAGTTTCAACATGTCAAAAACTGGGGTTATATTTTCTTTTTCTCGCACTTTTTTCTATTTACCGTGGGTAAAATAAAATGATTGATGACCCAGGATTTAATGATTTACCCTTTCTTTCTCCATCATACAGAAACTCAGAGTCCCTTCGGGAGTGTGAATTAGTTTCCATCTCATTCCGCCTTTGCACTTCAGCAGCCTTTCCAAAGCTTGAGTAGTTTTGATGGTACCAAAAAGGTCCCTTATAAATACATAACATTTCAGACACTCATCGTATTGGACTAGCTGGCAGAAGAAAGAAAGAAAGAAAAAGTCATCTTTCCCAAATTTTATTAAAATTTGAGCAAAACAAGAATTAGGAAAATCTCCCTTGGAACGTTTGCATGCCTGGAAGGTTTTTCACACTAGAACAGAGAAAAAGAGATTTTTATTATTGAGTATATGGCAGCATGTCCATACCTCAAGCTATTCCCAAACTTATAACAGAGGGGCTACATCTATGTCAGTTTGGGTTGAGTACGAGAACACACAATGAGGAGTGGTAGTTGCTTATGTAAAGCTAACACAGCTACAAAGGGAAACCTCCCTCAGGTGGTGATGGTGTCTTCCTGATGCCAAGTGGAGCATTTTTTTATCACTGTCCAAGCCTAGAGAACCATAGGAACAGGGGGTTTGTGCTCCAGGTTAATTGCAGACCATACTTTTAATTGTCTGAAACATGAAGGATGTGTTACTCATTAGATATTTATAATTTCTACCTTAATTTAGACAGCCTGATGGCAGAAGGAGGGGGAGAATGGAGAGCCCAGGAGGGGCTGGGGCGGCCAGTGAGGATACCTGCTGGCAGAGGGCATGGAGGTTTGGGCACAGCTGTCCACTACTGGGGAACGGAGCCGGGGTGAGCCCCTCCTGGTTAGCATGGCTGCCACAGGGAGGGGAAAGGTTGTTCTCCCCAGTCCCGGTAAGGAAGCACAGAGGCAGGTGGGCTCACCTCAGCCTGAGGAAGCCCGGGGTCCCATGGCTGCCGTTCGGCTGTGGCCGCCTGCCCTGCCTCAGCCCCTACTTCTCCTGGGTAAAGCTTCGCCGCGCTGATTTACGACTCCCTCCGAGTGCCTGGGATGGAGTTATAGCCCCTTGTATTACACGGTGCCTTCTCTGTTATTCTTACTGCACGCCACAGATTTATGATGGCTTTTAAGCCAGGCAGCACGTAAAGAAATATGATCTTAACAAAATATAGAAGGGACCAAAGGAGGTCAAAGTGTGGGAGCTGAACACTATATGGTGATCCAGGATTTCCTTTTATTTACTGCTCGCACCTTTTCAATCTCAAGTGGATTTTGGCTGTCTCAGGCAGCCCTACCCGATGGCTGGGGAGGAGTCTCTATTCCACTGAGCTGAGACACTTTTCCATCAGCAGACATCTTTTATTACTATTTAGCACATGTAGAAAATCCCAAAGTACCATGGGTGAATTAAGTGAATTTTAGGTGCAGAGAGCCAGAAAGACTCATGGCACTGGGGGAGGTGGGAGCCTCGCGTTCATCAAATGGGCTGTCTGCCTCGTGCCATCTCCTACCATGTCCTTTCCCTGTGCTCTGCTAGGCTGACATCCTGCAGAGCTCCTCTGCTGCTGGTGCGGAAGAACAACTTGTGACAGTCTTTCGTAGGGAAGGGGGGGTAAAAGCTGTGCCTGATTTCATCAGCGTGACAGTGTGACAAGGAAAAGGACACTGCCGGCCGTTCTATTCCATAGCACGACTGACGTGCATCCATCAGCTACCCCAAACCTGCAGCACAGGGGGAAAACCTCAGGCCCTGCCCTCACTCTGCAGACGGCTCGCGTGAGCCCTGGCAGCGCACACAGGGTGTCACAAGCGCAACGGCAGAGCTGCGCTGCGGCGTGGCCTGTGGGGCCTGTGCGGCCTACGCTAAACACCCTGCGTCAAGGTGACAAGCAGAACAGCTGGCAAGAGGCCGGAAAAGTGTAATTACAGCCAACAAACGACTCCGGAGCCAGCGCTCGCTGCTGAGGCCCTGGTCTCAAAACAGAAGCCAGGAACGGGAGCCTTTTCCCTCCTAGGTGAGTGCCGTAACCCCCTCCAGCTACAGCAGTGTTCTCATCGCTGATAAGACAAGCTCTGGCGTGCTTCCTTTCACTCAGATTTATCATCATTATTTCTCTCTCTAAGACATTTCTCTCTGTTCTGGTTACAGCTTAAAGCTGTAAAAAGTGTCCCGTGGTGTGGTTTTGGTGGGTCTTCTTGGGGGTTTTGTTTTACTTAAAGACACCCAACAGTCCAAGTAACAGTCCACCTGCTCTTCTAAGTTTCCAGAGCGTTCCAGTTGTCCAGTTCTCCAGCTGCTTAATGCTGGTCACACTGTAAGTCCTCTCTAAAGGAAGGGAAGTTAAAACAGGCTGGCCCTAGAAGCTCTTTGGTAATTTCACAGTCCACTAGTCCACCTCTGAAGCAGCTTTTCTTTGGACATTTGGACTCTCCTGAGATGTAAGATAGATGTCAGAATTCATGGTCAACACACAACTACTTCTCCAGGGTCTTCTGCAAAGTTTTTTACCTAAGTCCAGACATGTCTTGAGTTTATAAAGTTAGCAGCACCTCTTTGGTTTTCAGCAGAGTGCGTCTTCAATGACAAACAAACCAGTTACTGGAGCCATTTTGCTGGAGCTTTGTTATACTGCTCAGTTGCCCACCACTTTTGCCATTTCTTCCCCAGGTGTGTTTCCTTAAAGCCTGGGGCTTTCCCCTAAAAGCTGGCAGCTGTGGGTCTTCTTCTGAGATATATGGACTTCTCCCAAAATGGCATCCAAAGGAGGGTGAGTGATACAACTTTTCTGGGAAGGGAGACATGTGCCCTTTTGAATTTCTCATTATTATGTCCTCACAGTATGGGCTGTTTATCGTGACAGCAAAACCAGTATCTTTTAGAAACGTTAATGCTACAGTATGTATTTAAGTGTAATATCTAAATCAGTCAGAGCTTGGGTATTTTGAATGTGTCACATCACTAATAACATGACATATGGAAAGACCTTATTCAATATGGATGTGCCACCTCCTTTTCTTTTCAATGTTGTTTTGATGACTTGCCTCATCAGAAGATCCTATGGATTTGCTAAGCACTTGTCTCAGCTTAGTCTTTGATTATTGATGAAGTAGAAAAGGGAACAACTGCTTCCTACCTCATGCAATAAGAGACCCAGAGAATGGCACATTCAACATGATGAGAGAGATGCTTTTTCCGGGTTGTTACAGTTAAACAGGAGAGAGACGTTCTGTTGAACGTACCACGCTGCCCTTGGCAGCTCAAAGAGCAGTAATAAGAGTTACAAGGCCTATGTGGACCACCCCAGCTGTAGGACTCTTGTCTCAGCTAAGGATGGATCCTTGGAAGGATGGAGCCTACTTAAATGTTTTCACTGAAGTTTAAAAGTTGTGAAAGGCTTTTCTTATGGGAGGAGTGCTGCCTCAAAAGAGTTTAATCCAGAAGTTGTCTCAGTACTGAACTCGCTTCCATTTAGGTGGCTTTCTTTTTGGTATGCTTGCTTTGGCTTGAAAAGAACATTGTGAAGATAAACATAGCTTAGATAAAATTCAAAGCTGCTGTGTTGTGTGGGTCCCTCACTTTGGCTGGGGTAGGCTTCCAGCTGAAAGCAGTCTTCAGTTGATAATGGACTTTGCCTGGGGTAATTAGTTTGCTAGTTAGTAATTTTTGCATTATGTTTTACTACTTTTATAATATAACATACTTGGCTTATGCAAAAGTCATGAAGATGTTCCTCAGATTCTGTTCTTCCTGTTAGGAGCCTCTTGCCCTTGCACTTGATTTGTGTGCTCAATTATAACCATTCCAGCGGGACACATAACTCAGATTTTACGACAGAATGAATGTATAAAGTCATAGCTTAAACTGTATTGCAATTCTTGCTGGGCTGTGTTATGCATATTTAAATAAAGAAAGGTCAAAATGCTGCACCACCACAGAAAGGAGCACTTGATGTCTTTATCTGCAAAACAGGGATAATACTGTATGCTTGCATACATACCAAGGCTTACTGTGAGTTTAAGGACACAAAACCTGAAGTTTTTCTTTAGTATGGCTAAGATATGTTCTAACAGCTGTCAAACGCTGGTTAACACTCAAACAGTAGCTGAGGGGGGTGTATCTTTTACACTTGCTGTTGCTTTGCACTTAGTTTCAGGTGAACACGGCCTCTTGTTTCCTTCACAACCAAAAAGACTCAAATATAGAGGGTACCACTAATAAAGGAGTAATGGAAATTACTGATCAGTTCTAAATTTTGAAAATATTGATTCTTCTTTTGGTGACAAAACTAGATCCAGATTCTGTATGTTAAAAAACCCAAGCAAACCAACCCCAAACCTCCTAAATATAGCTTTAGTTTTCTACTTCATAGCTACAAGCAGAAAGTACTCGTGAATCAACAATGAAGGCCTGTAAACGCTCTTCTGGCTCTACAGCGTACCTAATCTCAACCATGGGCTGTAGTAAACCACAATTCCCTAGCTGCAATAAATGCTGCAGACTCCAGAGCCAAGCAAAAAGGTTAATTAAAAGCAAACTGATATATATAAATCTGCTGATGGAATCTCTCACTCTTGCATCTGAAATTATATATAGGCCTCTTCCTGGAGACACTGGATGATTTAGACTTCAATTTCACTTAAGAAGCCTCTCAACTAATGCTATCCAGCAAATGTCTGTGTGCACACTACCTACAGACTTGCTGTTTAACCAGATGCATTGATCTCCCGTTGCTTTACGTGCCTCGTGTACCAGCTGTTGAGTTATTTGCCTAATAGAAGAGACTTGGTGGAATTTTCCTGTGCTCTAAATAGGCAGGCATCATTGAACTTTTAGGGGGAACTCCATTTGGCAGTTAGTGGGTAGGACAGCACAGCACAGTAGGTTATATTCTGTCTTTAGGTAAGCTTGACAAACTGGAGGAAATGTCTCGCTGATGCTTTATCACCAGACAAGCTCTGCTGCTGGTAGCTACGCTTAACAAGGTCTTCTATAAACATTCAATGAAATGCAGTTTCCTGTTGATTTATGTCCTAAGTCTGTCCTAGCACTACAGTCTTCAGCCTGAACTCTCCGCTTCTCCTTCTGTACCTCCGTGTACATGGCACTCTGAGCCCCATAGTTGATTCACCAGGAGGTCCGGGTTTGATGGCATCTCTGTAGATCATCTGATGTAAACTGCTGTTGAAAGCAGCACCTTTGGTTGGGTTATCCAGGGCATTGCCAAGCAAAGTCTTCAGTATTTCTATCAAGAAAGGTCTCACCTGGGGCCTGCTGGGACCTGTGAAGCCTGTTGTCATGCTCAGTTGTTATCTGGCTGAAGGATTCTCTTTTTTTTCTTATACTCAGAAGGAATTTCCCCTAAAGCAACTTGTGCCCACAGGCTCTTGTCCTGCCTTCAGGAATCCTTTTGAAGAGAATATCACCATCTTCTCTACAACTACCTTCTTTAGGCGTTAGAGAAAGCCACTAGATCCATCCAGAGCCTTCTCTAGGCTGAACAAATCCATGTCCTTTAGCCTTTCTTCACATGCCAGTTTCTCCAACCCTCTAAACCATCTTGGTGGCCCTCCAGTGGACACTCTCCAGTCTTTCAATATCTTCAGGTGGGGGGTGCAAAAAGTGGGCATTACATCTCCTGACCTAATTCAGGGACAGGGACAAAATCACAATGTCTTCTATCTTTGAGGAACACATTAGTCTATTAATCTTACTTTATTTATAGTGGCCTTTGTGGATGTACATCCATGTGGTGTTTTGGCTGATACACACTCTACTCGTTGCCAGACAAAAATGAACCATGGAGTAGCCAAAACTTTTCTTCCTTTCTTAGGGAAACACAGCAATGTATCTGTTGCTGATGTGTACCTGGCTAGACCAATAAAGATAAATCTTGCCTTCATAGATGTACTAGGGCATCTCCAGAAGATTATTGAATTAGGGACATCCTAATCAGCTGCTGTTAAACCAAGAGAGACAACTGCATTTTGAATTAATGGGAGGCTTTTAAAACAAAAAAATATCACTGCAAAACAAACTCCCTAGAATATCTGTAAGCTGAAGCTTTTTACTGTGGCAGTGCTACACAGATCAAAGCAACCAAAGAAAGAGCCTACAATTAGAAGATTTATCTTTACCTGTTTGTTTTCATGTGGAATAGTAAGATTTTGATTTATGGAATGAAAGAATAAAAGACTTCATCTCAAAACATCTAAAGCTCATCTTGGAAATACAAAATTAATTTCTGTAACAAAACAAGTTGAGAACCGTGGATTTATTCACTCCTGTTGCAAGGTACTAGTACAAAGATGAGACCTCAAAAAACCGAAGCCAAAGCAAAACAAAAGGCCTGAATAGCTGTTATTTCACCAAAGCATAGGCCTTTCAGCAAATTTTGCCTTTTTCACCTTGCTTCTTTTGCCTGTTTCATCATATTCGTGGCAGTTGTCCTTCCATGAGCAGGGTGACATGGAGAGTAAAGCAGGGGGAAGTGAGTTCAAACCCTATCCTAAGAAACATCAATATTCAGAGCACAGGAGTACACTGTAAAATACAAAACATAATGGAAAATTTTGGAAGAAAATTTTCCCTGTCTCTCCCTCAATTCCTTTGCTGATTGAACAATAGAGACAATGTGCTGAAGTATCTTGTTTGTTTGTTTGTTTGTTTTCACATGGGCATTATGTAACATAGGCTAACTATGTGACAGCAGCTCCTGACAAGCAGACTAAGGTCTGGATATGCACTAATGGATTTGTGTTTGTAATTAATACCCTGAAACGTGTCCTGCCTGATGCTAAATCAAATGTTTAGTGGGCTAAAGGTCCCACGAGGCACGATAAGGTGGAAAGCCAATATGATGGTACTTTTCCATTTTCCCCTAAAGGAGCGGGGAATCCTGAAAATGGAAAATCAGAAGCAGGAGAAAAGGCAGACATAGGGAGTGACTCAACAGGTGATGAAAATGTAACTGAGATTGCACATGTGCAACATGATCAGGTTGGAAAAATAATTAGTTGAGCTGGGAGGATGGCAGAAAGAACCTGTGGTGGAAGAAGTCGGCTTTAGTCAGGGGATAGAAACCTGATGCTGGAGAGAGCCTGAAGCTGAGCCTGATCAACCTGATTTGAGTTTTTCAAAATGCAAATTCCTCCTGCTCAACAGGACATGATCTAGTGAATGGAGTATACATTAGCTAAAATAGCTCCATTTGAATCAGGCTTCAAACTGAGAGTTTGTCTCGAACAATATCTGAACTTCTGAGTGTGTGAGATTCTGCAAGCCAAGCCAGAGCCAGAAGGATCTCCTGCAATTCAATATTCAGCAGCTGTTGAAGCTTTTAAGTTCCTAATGTGCAAGAGGGAGTCATGGAAAAAAGAGTCAGGGGAAAAGAGATTTTAGAAGCACTGTTACTGACTTGCAGGTGTAAATGTTCACTGAAGACTGAAGTAAATATGGGGAACTGGCAGAGAGGACTTGGAGAGAAACACGGAAGCTGCTGAGAAATATAACGTTCCAACCTTGTCAAAATTGTCAGTATGTGTATTCAAGATGGCAAGGATGAAGAATGAAACACTGAACTAATATAACATATCAAGTTCAGATGAACTGGATCTAAAGAGAGGAGGTTGGTGAAAGATCAGACTAGGACATCAGTGATCACAGCAGGGATGTGGAAGCATTGCACCGATAGGTGCATCAGAAATACAAAATGAGGACTTCCAACTGGCAAACATTGGGAATCCAGGTTACAGCTTCAGCTGCTAGACTCATCTGAGATTCTGGGAGATGCATGTGAAGTTCCCTGGCAGAAACTGAGGCAACTAAAATGTTAGGCAATTTGATTTAAGAAAATCTCCGAAGAAGCAGTAGAAATTATGAAGAAAAGCACTGAAACGTTAGTTATGGCTTATAAACCCCTGATACAAATCTGTCTTAACATCTTCCTTCTTCGCTCCACACTTACTTGACGTGTTTTCCCTGCACAATAGAGCCTTTATACAAAGTTTCAACTCTTTTGCAGCAAGTGTTACTGACTTAATATAAAGCTGCTCTTTGAAAGAAGAGTTACTTTCCCTTTTGGCACTTCTAAATATTTCTGTTTCAACTTTGCGTTCCTTTTCCCCCAAGATCTGAGCTGCAGAGCTGCTTCCTTCAGTCCCCGGTGGGGTCCTATTTGTATTGGCTTTGATGTAAGCAGTAAGCTGCTTGGTTTAATTTTAACTTTTCAGGGGAACAGTTTATTCACAAATGAATTACACAGCATGAAATCTTAAAAGCTGCAGTTAGGTGCTCATGGAAAAAATGCATAATGAGTTTGGTTGGGAAAAATGTTAAGAGAACTGATGTTCTCCTCCTGGTCTCAACTGAGGATGTGCTTTCCGTGAAGGGAAAGCGGGCAAGCTGGAAGCGGTGGGCTTCAGCCCTGACAAGGAAAGGGCCGCAGGGGGACACTTGATGTGCCTGTCAGGTGAACTGCATATACAGGTGGGAATGAGAAATGCTGCACAGGGAGAATAAAAATTCCTGATTTCTGAGTAACACGCCCAGAACGTGCTCTGCTGTACTGGCCACCTTGCTTTTGGGGTGGTGAGCAACGCTCTGCACAGTAGCAGGGCACTGAATAATTTGTAATGTTGTGTTTTCTTTGGTCTCATCTCAATGAAGGGATTGAATGCTCCCTCAGTAAATTTGCAGATGACACTGAACTGGGAGGAAGTGTTGATCTGCCTGAGGGTAGGGAGGCTCTTCAGAGGGATCTGAACAGACTGGACTGATGGGCTGAGATCAAATGGATGAAGTTTAACAAGGCCAAGTGTAGAGTGCTGCACATGGGACATAATAACCCCATGCAGTGCTACAGGCTTGGGGGAGACTGGCTGGAGAGCTGTCAGGCAGAGAAGGACCTGGGGGTGTTGGGTGACTGCAGGCTGAATATGAGTCAGCAGTGTGCTCAGGCGGCCAAGAAGGCCAGTGGCATCTTGGCTTGTATCAAAAACAGTGTGGCCAGTAGGTCTAGGGAGGTGATTGTGCCCCTGTACTGGGCATTGGTGAGGCCACACCTCGAGTACTGTGTCCAGTTCTGGGCTCCTATCCACAAGAAGGACATGGAGGTCCTGGAGCGAGTCCAGAGAAGGGCAACCAGGCTGGTGAAGGGGCTGGAGGACAAATCCTATGGGGAATGGCTGAGGGAGCTGGGGGTGTTTAGCCTAGAGAAGAGGAGGTTGAGGGGAGACCTTATCACCACCTACAACTACCTGAAGGGAGGTTGTGGAGAGGTGGGCAATGGTCTCTTCAGCCAGGTGACAGGCAATAGGACAAGGGGGAATGGCACAAAGCTGTGCCAGGGCAGGGTCAGGTTAGATATTAGAAAAAAATTTTTTACTGAAAGAGTTGTCAGGGCCTGGAACAGGCTGCCCAGGGAGGTGGTCGAGTCACCTTCCCTGGATGTGTTTAAAAAAAAGGGTAGATGAGGTACTTAGGGATATGGTTTAGCATAGGATGGGAATGGTTGGACTTGATGATCTTAAAGGTCTTTTCCAACCTTGAGATTCTGTGATCTTTTAACTCTCTGTGGTCACTTTAGTACCAGCAGTGCACATCATATCTTAGAGCGATAATAAATTGTTCTGCTTGTGGCTGGGTAGCTCCTACAAGTAGTGTGCCTTTGATCCTTAGGAAGTCACAAACCTCCCTGAAAACAGTGACATGACAGCTCTTTTCGTCCGCTTCGTTTATCGAAAGCTGGAATAGTAGATGCTACCATGGCAGTTGCAGGTCAACATGGCAGAACTGGCGTAGGTTTTGAGCTGAAGCCTCAAACCTCAACCTCCTGACTCTGAAAACAGATGTGGGAGCTAGGACCTTGTTTTGGTGGGGCTGGGTGTGTCCATGAGAAAAGCCAGAAGGAGGAATGCAAGAGGAAAGGTGTTTTTTTGGAAAACAGCACTTTGAGTACATTCTTTTGTAAATAAATAGGATTATATTAAAAAAAAAAAAGAAAAAAGTACAATTTGTATCTTTATCAATTAGTCATCCCAATGGAAACAACGTGCAAGATGTTGAAAGCTGATTAGCTGCTGGGGCTAAAGAGAATAAACTCTGACAGTCTCAAAAATAAATCAAAAAGAACAAATTAATATGAAATAAGAACTGGATGGTTTCTAAAAATATTTAAATTAGCAGCAGGTAGCTTCCTAACATGAGCTTACAAGTGACATAGAATTCAGGAGATGTAACCTTCAGGGCAGCTATGTGGTGTCTGGACAAATTAGGAAGCCCAGCTGTAATGCTCCAGTTCAGAAAGACAAGATGGATGGATGAAGCCACCAGCCAGACGGCTACCACTGATCAGAGAAAGTCCTGGAAGTGGGGAAGAACAAAAAACCCCACTTGACTGCTTTGGCTCATACCAGCAGAGAGAAACTGCAGCAGCAAGGAACTTGCAAAAGGAAATTAAAAGGCTATCAAGAAATTAAGTTGTCAAGATTCCTTGATGTGGAGCCATAGTTCCTTCCAGTATTTCAAGTTTTCTTTTACTTTGGACGGAGATGCTCATGTTTATAGATCCAACCACCAGTGTTATAAAAGAGAGAGGAAAGTTCTTACTACAAAAGTCTGAATTTTCTAGAGACACAGCAGCAGTCGATCCTGCCGCTCTTGGTTTGGGAACAATAAACTCAACTAGACCTAAAACATAAGGAGCTGGGATGGTAATAGCAAGGATGGAAGATGTACCCTATAATAACTAGAAAAGGTCAATATTAGCTGTAGAGAAAATACCTGATTTCAGGACATTGCCAAAAACCTTCCCTGAAGCTCTAAACCACTGCAGTTCAAGTACCACAGGCTTATGAAAAGGTAACCAACTTTATATTGGGTGATAATAGTTCCATAAAGTGACTGTGATTCAGCTCATCAGTGCTCTCAGTGCCTGGGATGAGCAGGAGTACCGACACCAGAGAAAATCCAAGAACAAGGATGGAGATGTTATGTTGCCGTGCTTGCAAAACCCAGCCCCAGCCCACCAGCTGGCAGCAGAAGAAAGTTCTGTGGCTGGTCACCACATACAATTATTTTTTTTAATTCTCTCTTATAGGGTGTAGAGAAACAGGTGATGATGTATTAGGTTTCTTTACAGGCTTTTATGAAAGGAAATCACATTGGGCCTGAATCTAATGATTAAAAATTGCATCATGTCTCCATGGGTTGCAAGAAAACGTGGAGGAAAGTACAATTTATGGGAACAGCAATAATGTGTCAGCTTTTCCTGGGAAAGCTGCAAAGACACAGTCATGAAAACAGGGACAGTATCATTAATTTGCTTAACAGGCACCGCAAAGCAACACAAGATAAGCAAACAGAGTAGCCTGACGTGGTGCAAGGAGGAAAAATTGACAGCCTGTGGAGTAAGAATGAGTGTGTCAAATTTGGGGGGGAGAGGGGGTGGTTTGTGAAAAGCTATGCTTGGAGGAGGTTCTCAGAAGTGGCTAAATCAAAGCATTTGGAAATAAGTCTGTTTAAACAAAGTAAAAATGGATCTGTGATTATAGAAGAGGGTTAGGAATCTATTGGGATGAGGTAGAGGGGGAGAGAGCAATGTATGTGCCCAGGAAGTAGCTTTTGGAAGAGCGCATGGGCTGCGAGGAGGGGTGGGTTTCTGTCGCAGGAGCCGTAGCTGTGGCTTGACCGAGGCGTGAGGAACTGGTGATTTTGGCAGCCTGCACTGGGGGGAAGCTGTGATGGGGTACCTTGCAGAAAGGCTGCTAACCTCTTTGTACCTGTGAGACTCAGGTACACTGCACACACGTATGTGCTTTACCCACCATGCAGATGTTTAGTTCTGCCAGTGACAGGAGAGCTTGAAACCCTCCAGGCTCCCAGCCCTCAGCCGGTGCTGTCACCTCTGCTTACTGCATGCTGCATCACCTCTTTCCACATCCCCTAAAAGAAAAAAGAAAAGAACCAAATAGGCCTGCAGCTGCAAGGGTTTCTCAACATGAGCCTGCCAGTAACACGCAAGGAACATCCTCATCTGCCATAAATCATGCTCAAACTAATATAAATATTTGTTAATCTAGGGCCCTTTTAAAGCTCTCTTACAGCGTTACCTGCAATTCTCATTAAGCAATGCTGCAGCTTGTCTCTGCAGTAACATCTAAACCAGTCGTTTTTCTGGAACATCTGTGTTCAGCTGGAGGAGGAGGGAGGGAGCTGTACAGCCTTCCTGGAATAACCATGCAGCTAAAACACGTTCCTGCCTCTGAAAGTTGGAGAAGTGGCAGTCCTCCACCAGCCCGTGGCCTCGTGATTGGTGGGTATGGACTTGATCGTGTGGAGTAGTCAGCTACAAATTAGCAGAGGGAAAAAATATATCTATTTTTTTGGTCCTGTGAGCCACATTATCCACACAGACCATTATTTCTTTCTTCAACTACTCTTTTGGTTCTGTTCCAGTTCAATTCTGCCTCCACATAATCCCAGCCAAGCTGAACAGGAATTTCAACTGAACCAAAATCTCATCTGGTTCGATGCCCCTTTCTTGTTCTGATATACATATTATATAGGAATCAGATGCAAATAAGATTGATGAGTACAAAGATTATTTTCTTTTTGTGACTCTCATAGTTGTACCTGTTCCAACCTCTAAGTCTTCAGGGCTATTGAGAGAAAAGAATGAGAGAAAATCAGAATATGTATTCTAGTTATGTAAGATATGACACCAGAAAGACACTAAAAAACCTCTGCAAGCACCACTTACAAATATGGGAGACACACGTTGCCAATATCAGAGGCACATGCAGAGACAAAACAAGAGTAGACCCTATAGACTTTGGGTGTTTTGAAGCCAAAACACACCAATCTCTACAGAAACTCTGTGACTTGAACCTCCCTCTACCGAGGTGAGAAGTCATTTTGAAAATTCAAGAAGAAATGAACCCAAATTTCTACTTAAAAAAAAAACATATTTAATTTCTCAAGCAACATTCTGTCCTGTCAACAAAACTGGGAACTAATTGTCAATTACTAAAACCCATAATTTTAGCTGGAAGGGGGCATGTGTTTGCCCAAAGAGCATTATACAACTTTGCAGCACTATACTATATATGATTTGAACACTGTATTTCAAAATGAAACAGTTTTGAAGTGCTTGCTTTTCATAGGCATGTTTTTCTGCAAGATAAAATGAACTGCAACGTTGATTTCCTCCCAGCTATCTCTCAATTTCATATATATATACATATATATGTTGTACATATATATATATTGAGAATTGCAGGTAACGCTGTAAGAGAAATTTAAAGGGCCTAGATTAACAAATATTTATATTAGTTTGAGCATATATATGTATGTACACACACACATATATATATAGTAGAGCATAAATTCTTTGTGCATTAATGAAATGCCTAAATTGTAACTACCTATATATGTAAATTTGACCACCAAGCCTACAGCAGAGAATCTCTTCCCTGTAATGTTTCTTGGCATTTAATGCTACTTGCAAAGTCAGTGAATAAATTCTCACAGAATGCTGGGGTGAAGAGGTGGGTATTGTAGCAACCATGATGAATATGCTCTCTCTTACACGGTGCAACAAGGCAGAAAGAATTAGGTTCAACTGACTCACGTTGCAAGTGTTACAGCATGGAGAGATCCAACCCCAAATTCTTCTTCTACCCTTTCTCCCCATCCTTTGGACCTTGAAACCTTTCTGTACTTAGAAATATTTAGCAAAGACTATGGTTTTGTACTGCCAGCTGACTTCTGGATCGCCTATGCTGTTGGCATGGTAAGCATCTTGGTGGACTGACAAACAGCCAACCGTGGCACGACGTGGCTGGTGTAAATGGTTACGTGGAGCATCGCTCCGGACTGCAGGGTATTTTGGACTTAGGTAAATTACAACTGTGAACTTCTTGTGTGCCAACTAAAACAGCCCAAAAATATATTCCCTCCGTGCCTAGCAGTTGCAAAGAGAAAACACAGTGATCTAACTATAAATAGCAACTTAACTAAAATTAGATAGAACTGGCAGGCTCTCGTCTATGAATGGGAGCACTGTTAATATGCTCATCAGGTACTGGAAGGGCTCCAAATCTGACAAGGCATGCTACGGTGCAAACTTTCTGTGCCTGGAAAAATGAGCAGAAGTGGCTGAATGAATAGGCCCAGGGATGTTTTCATAACTGGATAATAATGTCAGAGACTGCCTGACGATGCTGATTAAATTTAAAGAGGGGGCACTGTAAGTAGGGATATTTCTCTGCAGTTCTTATTGCTTTGCTTTGTTTATGCTAACAGAAAATGCTGTTAAATCTCATTAATAAAGACACGTTGGAAATCATTTAGGGAAAAAATGAATACAGAGATACTCAGCAAAGCTAAACCAAGCTGGGTAACAGTGTAAATTTAAAGTATGTCACTGCTTTTGATGTTTCCATTCAGAACTGGTTAAGGCTTCTTCTACGTTTCTATATGGCGAAGCTACTGAATGAATAAAAGTATGCAGGGATGGTACAGCAGGTACTTGGTACTAATCTGCTGCCTGTTTCCCTGCAATGGAAATGCCAAAAATGCTATTTGGCTTTCTCTGGTTCAGAATAGACCCTGTAGCATAGAAAGTGCTGTTACGGTCACAAAACCGTAGAGAAACTTCAACTGCACAGATGAGAGATGCTGACCTTCTTTCTTCACATAGAGCCACTGAAATACAATCACTTCTGCACCTGCTACCAATCAGCCTACACTTTCACATATACTTTTTTCCTCCCCTAAAAAAAAATAAAATAATTAAGTTACCTCATACAAAAGCACCTTGAGGGCACGCTGCATTTCCACAAGGAAAGTCAGAGCAAAGTAGCTGATGAATTGTGAATTTACACCGAGCTTATTGTACAGTGTCTCTCCCATGTTGATAAACCATTAGTTCACTTCAGTTTAATTCACTTTGAGCGTGAATTAAGTTAAGGTAATTATGGCCAGCTGACTCCTAAATGAGTGTCCATAGAGAAATTATATATGCTTGAGTTATATTCACTTTAAATTCACATCTTTTTTTGTTAATTCACTTTGACATCTTGTGCAGGACAAGCCATTGGGTATCTTGGGCTTGTGCCAAAGCACCTTGAAGATAAAGGAGATTGTGAGCTAGGCTCAACAGACAAAGGAAAAATCTGTTTCTTGGAGGCTTCTAGATGAAAAATATTGCAGAAAGTTTTCTGTTACACAGAGAACATATAAATGGCTCAAATATAAAGTTTAAATATAACTATGTTAATTTAACTGGGTCTTTTTATAAGAAGCATTAAACAACATAGTACTTGGTCTGTGCCCTTCTCAAATCCACTCATCAGCCATGAGGAAAACACAAATTTACCCCTATTAATCTGATCATTGAAATGGGCTGAAATATTTGCTGTTTCCAAAGAAATCGTATCTTCATATAGCTGTACCAACTTGTCCTTAATGTACAAAATTATTTGAGTTGTCTGTAATTTCATTTTCCTTCTGGCTTCAGGAAATAAGCGTTATTCTAGCTCCAACTGAAAAAATAATGACCCTCTGAAACTGAGAGTGCTCCAGTCCTCCTGCAGATTTGCTACCATCACCTTAAAAAAAAAAGACTGTTTCAGTTCTCAGAAGGCTTCACAAAGCTGTAATGAAAAGTAGGTTTAACCTTAACTTGCAGATAATGTTTTTGGCTTAGGAGAAAGTTTGGGTAAACCAGTGCTTTGAAATCTAATCCTACGGGGGTTAAAAACAAGACTGTTGTTTCTCATGGAGTGGATTTAATATTTGGATTAACCACTTGATTAGAAAGGTTATGACCTTTGTTTATGGAATAGCTCCTGTATTTTTAGCCCAATAGGAATGAAAGCTTTGATGTACAGAGTGCTGATAGTGAAGTATGTATCTTCACTGGGGAAATGTTATGTGTCAGTTGAGGAGAAGGAATGAAGTCGAATGAGGGTCCAAAGGTGCTTGTTGAGTAACTGTGTGTGTGCACGGAGGGGGAAGAAAAAAGGCTCCAAACTTGCAAAAACTTTCCTATATGAAGCAATATATGAGTATTGCTGTAATTCTTTGGAAGACCATGTGCAAGTTCTTAACCAGAGCAATAAACTCTGAAGAGTTACGGATAGAAGTTTCAGAAGCAAAAATACCCTGGACTGTGAACTGCAATCTCAATGGAAAAGATAATTAAACAAACACTCAAAAAGGCAACTAATGAAAGCTCGAGCTCCGCTTCACAATTCCAGCTGACTCTATAACCATTTTTCCTTCCCTTTCCAACTCTCTCCCTTCATCCGCGCCAGGAGCACTTTGCAGTTACTGGTGAGACAGCTGCCACTAGAGGTCAGATGTTTATCATTCTCTTCGGTGGCATTAATAACCATCAGGGCCGTGCAGTTTGAACACGGGGTCGCTGCAAACCGACTAAGATCGATTTCTTTCTTATTTATTTCCATGTAGATTGGAAATCAGAACAGTTAGAGTCTAGTTAGAATTTTGTTTAAGGAATTTGGAGAGCTTGATTTCCAGTGAAAGTCTCTAATTTGTGCCTGTCACAGTTGCACAGCCTCAAAAAACCCTGACTAACCTAAACTATTATGGTTTTTTTTTTTATCAGTCTCCCTGGAAATGCCACTTGGTGAGATTTTGCGGGGAACGTTGTAGTGTGCTATGGACAAAGATGAAATTTCCCGGCGCGCAAAGAAGCGCTCGTTGATTTGAGTTATCTCTGTCGTTTGCACATTAGTTACAGTGATGAAGATAATTGTTAGACATAGGATTTATACATTTTGCATCATGTACAGCATCGGTTTTTTATGGTAATTTGTACCAGCCCAAAGTAGATGAATTGGTGACAGATCCTCCTGTCCCTCACATGCCGACTGGCTTCTGGTAGGTGAACAGTGAAATGATGTGGACCTGGCAATGCAGACCCCACAGCCTATCTTAAAGCACTGCACAAGCTAGTACCAGCATGAGGCAGCACGAGCACCCGGAAAAAAACAGCTGCTTTATCCCAAAATGAGGGGTGCTGGAGAAGTACTGGTCAGTATAGGGCTGAAAGCAAAGGCCATGGAGCTAAAGGAACTAGGAGAGAGGAGGTGACCAGCTGATGTTCCCATCACACAAAAAGCACGGGAAATCAGGCTTTGTTTCCCAGCACACTTACGATGTGAGTATGTATACAAAGCTACTAAAGTATGTCCTTAATTTTTCCAGCTTGCTCCCAAGCTCTTTATCAACTAGACAGTTGGTAACAAATAAAAATATGTATAAACTTATGAAGAAAACCTAACAAGTTTATTGAGTTTTGTCCCAATGAATGCAGTGAATATTCATACAGACTAACTCGAATAGAACAATCATTCCAGGCCCAAATTGATAATCTTTTCCCAGATCATGAATATGGATATAATTTTATACAGGATCATACCATAATGATTTGCTGAGCAAGACTCAGAATCACCTAAGCAAAACCCAAAAACTTAATTTATTAGAATGTTATTTAAATTAATTAACGAAAACAGCACAAGGAGGTGACATCACTGCAATTGTATCTAGCTCTGCAGAACTCCACCTATGCTATTGCACTCCCAACACCAGGTCGCCATAGGAATACTCATTAAACAACCTTAATGGTGATGCCGTCTGTAGGCCAGTGGCATGCGATGGCCTGTGCAACAGGTATTTAGTAAGCAGCCTTACAGTCTCTTGGAAACACAGGCTAATTAAGGCCCACTGATTAATGGTGTTTCTTAAAGGACAAAAACAGCCCAGCAAAAGGAAGGAAGAAAACTCCTCACTTAACCTTTCATGAAACTATTTTCATGACGTGCCTCTATTCCATAGTACTAAGCAAAAGTAGGCTGGTTTACTTTTTTATAGAAGATATTAAAAACAAAATCTTTGCTATCCCCCTATTGTTAAATAAAACAGTTGGGTTCAATATTTTGTCAGAAACCATTCAGTAGTTTAAAAAACAAGAGAGAGAGTTCTAGGCTATGTGGATGTGTGGATAGAGCCCTTTGGGTGCGTGTGAATCAGGCCCAAGCGTCGCTACTGCCCCAGCACTTCCAACTCCTGGGTTTTGTTAGCGTTTCACTGGAGAGACTTTTCCCCAGGAAAATCTGGAGAGAATCCAGCTTTTCCTTAAAATGTATTCCACTGCTGTGTATCGCCTGTAAACTGCACAGAGATGATCCTCCAAGCTTGCTCTTTCCTTCAGTGTTGGAAATACGTAAATTCGAGTTTGTGATTTAGCCCTGTACCTCCATGCAAAATTGTGCCGATTACAAATTTTGGAGAGGTTCAACTTCATTATCAATTAGATAATCACAATAATTTATTAAACACCTGGCAGGCAACTTTTAAAGGGCCTTGCTGTCTTTTCAAGGCAGTTACCACCTTCTCTTTCCTAGCCTTTCTCCTGATTTGTGTTCATTTTGATGAACAGAGAATCAAGCTCCAGAACAATGAAAGACCTATCAGAATTACAGTGCAAATCCATAGGCCAGAAATTAAAAGAAAGCTTTATAATGCTTAAGACCATATTTCCAGGAATTGCACTTTTCTTCACAGAAATGCAGGCCAATTCAGAATCTAGGTGTAAACCCTTTAGATATAGATATTTTCTATAATCATCACAGCATCTGACTAACATCAGGGCCGCTCTAGAGCTCACAGGACCTCCATGATACATTGTTCAGGACACCAGTAGTTAAAAGGTTAACCTGTAAGTGTCCTGACACAAAGTAACAGAGAAGCCCAAGTCTATCTTCCCTTGACAGTTTCCTGATTAGCTTTTAAAACTTCTTTTTTTCTTCAATAACATGATTCCTGTAACTGCAACAGTGCTTTACAGTGAGGGAAAAAGCATTCTAAGTGCATGGCTCTGCAAAAAGATGGGGTCCACCATGATTATTTGATTCAATGCCACCAGAAAGGCTGGCTTTTCTTTTGGAACTTTACATGGGACTGCACTCTTAGAAGAAACAATGCTGAATATTCAGAAAGCCTCACCAGATCTCTGCCACCAGTGAGATTTAGAGATGGCTATTAAAATATTCACAGGCTAATTGTGAATTTTGTTGAGATTTTCAGTCTTTTCCATTTAAACCAAAAAGAAACCCCCCAAAAAACCACCAACAACAAAAGCAGAAGCCACTTGGAGATGGTAATTTCCTAGAGTTACAGTTCCCAAGAGAGCAGAGGGAAGGAAAGGAATGCAAGAATCATTTTTTTAAATTGCAGAAACTGAATCAAGATGTTAAATTTATGTGGCTCCAACTTCTGGGTCCAAACATGGGGAGACTGCATCCTAAATTTCTTTGCACTGGGGCACGTTAATCTCCCCTCTCTTCAAATGACAGATACGTTCAATTTTTCTTCTAAGGGAAACAAACACACTGCAGGTTCCAAAAATCTTCCGGGATCTGCCCCAATTTCAGAAACTGCCAACAATATCAGAGACAGATTTTTTCTTCCTCTGCTGCAAAAGACCCTTCAATTAGTTCAGAAGAAAGAACAAAAATCCCAAAACTTGGACTACTAGTCAAATAGTTTAGGAATAAGGAAGGACTGTGGCGCTACAAATAAGCTTGGGGTTTTGAGGGGTTGGGGCAGGATTTTTGGTAGTAGAAGTATGTCTTCACCCCAATTCAAAGGACAAATGGGTACCCTTATAAGCAGCAGAATAAAAAAGAAAAGGCTGCAAGTCAGTTTATGTCCAGTTTTTTCTAATCTCTCCACCTTGTTTTTACCATGGCTTGATGCAACGTAATCACCGGTACAAAAGTCCACAGTTACTCAATGTCCGTTTACTTCATGCAAATATTTTTGTTATGATAGAATCATTATTTTAGTGGATGGTACAATTGTCCTGTTACTATTTTAAACCAGTTGCTGGTATACGAAACTATTCCCAGTAGGATACTACTTTATGGGTTGCTAAAACTGCATTTAGGGTTTACTTTAGTGGTTTTGATGACTAAGTTCAGATTCTGCTGTCTGGGCTATAAAGCTTTGCTTCTGAAAACAGTCTCGGAAGAGAGACTGCAGTGCTTTGTTCCTACCAGAAAGTAATTTAAACAGAAAATATTTCATTTTTAGGCTTAAATAATTTCCAGGGGTATGTTCTTTGTTATTTGCAGAGACAAAATTTTATAAGGATTTAAAAATGAGTTTAGGGGAAAGCATCTATTTGTGTTCTTGCAATGCTGTAAGACAAATCCAAGAAATATTTGTCAATGAAAGAAAACTGGTTCTATTAAATCTAAGTCCTAGCGTGCTTTCTGGCAAATATGTATGTCATTTTGGTAGGTAGGCTCTCATCCTCATTTCACACAGGTGGTGCTTGTGGAAAAGTCATGTAAACATGCTGAATCCTAAAAAGCCATTCTAAAATACCACTTGTTATATCAAACTCACACTGGTTTATCATCAGGCCTGGCATCTCTACAATACATACTCTGCATGGGTTTTACTGTTTTGGGTTGGTTTTTTTAATAATAATAACTTTTCACAGGTTCAGAAGCACCTTGGTATATCCTGACTGTTATAGGAAGAAATGTTTATTCTCATGGACAACTTTTCCATTTGTTTCTTAACAGTCCCAACACCTCTGTATCTCCACAGAAGAGCAGTAAGGGCGAGAAAGTCGCTTTTATTTCTGTACTATGAACTTGGCAAAAAAAGCTACCTCGTTTCTTGTGCCAGCACAAGAAAAAATACTAATAACACAAAGAAGAACATGGAAAGCCTGGCAGTTGTTAAACCCAGTCCATGCCATAGGTAAGCACAACAAATTCAACGGGAAAGACTGGTAAGGAAGAGCTGTGAGTTTCTGAAAAGCAGCAGAAGGTGAAGCCTGGTGCATATCAGGTAAAGAGAAGCTCTATATCCTAACTGATGGGGATTCTTAGCTCCTGTCTTGTGCAGCTGTGAGATGCTGCGGAGAGCACGGTGACGTGCTTACAGCAGTGACAACACAGTTTCTCTCAGCGTGCTAGAGATGTCATTTCCATATAAAAGGTAAAAAGCCCATTAGGGCTTCAATGTGCACTGTCTCGTGTGGGGTCTGAGTGTGTTTTGCCCAAGGTTAACACAGAAATTTTTGGGGCTGAGGAGTGTTGGTTTGGGTTTTGGTTTTTTTTTTTTCAATTATTCCAGTCCTTGAAAAACCTGCAGTAGGTAAACTCACTTTGACCAGAATTTAGAGTTATGGCTTGAACACCTCATGGGCATGACCTGTTAGCGTTCTCAGCCAGCTCTGCTGTTTTCTGCAGGGCTCAGTTCTTAAAAGCAATGTTACAGTGATGACTACGCACTGACCATGCAGCACAAGGTCTCTGTGCATACTGGCAAATAGGAAGAAGAACTTTGTTCGCACTACATGACTGCTCTTTGCAAAGCCAAGGCACTGCAGAGAGTTTTGGTGGTTTTGGAGGTCTCGTTTTTCTTTTTCTGAAAAGCAGTGCTTTGTTAATCTGTTTAATGCTGGAAAGATTAGTGTAAGGCAATGAGTTCTCTGGTTCTGCCATCATCTTTCTAAGTTCTGGCACAGTTTTTTGGAGGCATGTCAATCAAGCTGAATATATACAATGAAGATGCATCCACACGTATTACTCCTAAAGCAGGGATTATAACTTTGCCTTTGTTTTTTGGTCTGCATGAGAACTGACTGCCCATCAGCTGGCTTCTAGGCTGTAGTTTTGCTGTGTTGATCACTGATATTTTTTGGTAATGATATGGGAGGAAGAGAAGAGTGGAATTCTGCTGCTTGTTGGTGTTGTTTCTTTCAATAACTTTCTGTTGTTATGTCTCTCCTACACCAACATATCTGTCAAGGCAGAAACAATCACAATGCTTTTATCTCACAGAGCCCCTCAGAAATTAGATGAAACCCAGTCATTTTGCCAGGTGCTCACAGGGAATGGGATGGACAGGTTGCATGGTGCTAATGGAGACCAAAGGGCAGAAGTGTGGATGGCCTGCCTGCAAGTTCCCCTCACAGTTCTTCACTGCCAACAAAGTACAACTTCAAGGGTTCCATTTCTTTCCTCCAGGCTGTCTCTGTGTCTGGTAGGTCTCAGCAGTACATTAATTTTGCTTTTTTGTATACCAGCTTCCCACTCCCAAGCCTCTGTCTGATACGGCCAGTAAAAATCAATGAAGCACGCCAAGTCCAAAGCAGCGTTGACAAAACATACATGCCATGTCAAGCTTTCATCATGACCTTTACTGTGACCCCTGTGTTCCCCCGCTCTTCCTGGGTGTTATCTGCTGCCGTAGCATAGGCTCCTTGGAGAGGAGCTATCCCTTTATTTGCAGTAAAGCACTCTGCTCTCCCGTGATGAATAAAAAATAACAACGGTGGGTTACAGTATGCACGGCATGAAGGACGTGGCTGCCAAGAACGAAGGCTTGATCCTCGCGTTCCACAAAAAGAACGGCTCAGTGTATTTAGCACATTGCTCCAAGTGATTAAGCCAGTGAATAAAGGTGGTGTGGGGTTGTTTTTTTTTCTCCTAAGGGACATAAACATTTTTTAAAAGTAAGTTTTAATTCTGCTGGAGCAACAAATTACCCAATATTTACAAGCCCTGTGATGCCTTGTGATCAGGAATGGAAAAAATGATATAAAATATTAGACTACTGTATCAAACATATTTGCTCAGTAATCTTTTTGGTATCCAGGAGCTTATCGGAAACCTCGTATCAGGTACAGGGTGCTCTGGGTACAGCCTGTTGTTTCTCACTGGAACAGTACCCAGTTCAGCCACCCAGAGTCAGAGAGCTGCAAACAGACGTGTGCTGCAAAGAAGCCTTCCCGATAGATTTCCATACATTTGCATTAACAGACCTGTCTCTTAACGTGGGATTTGTCCCTTCACTATGGAGTAACTCTGCCTAGGGGCTACTTAGCAAACAGCCTTGCTGGCCTCAGGCCCATTGGTCACTATTTAACATTGCTTACAGAAAAGGAAAGCAGGGTCACCAGATTAGCAACCAAATGTAAAATTGATTTCAAAGTACATGCTCCGACAGTACAGTGCACATCTTACAAAGTTATGGACCTGTGTGACTATCAGAGAAAAACATGAAATCAACCACAATTTATCCAAAGACACCCTGACTTTCATGAACCACGGGGACAAACAAAACGTTAATACTTCCAGAAGAAAACAATGTAGCTAGGTCTCAAAGGTAACTAAAATCTGACTAGATTAATTTAACATCTGTAGGTATATTTCTAAATCATTAGTGTAAGATATGTACCAGCTGTAAAGTTTCTGCTTCTGCAGTGAAGAAACCAATGTAAGAGCTAGAAACAGAAAAAATAATGTAAAAGAGTTAGTTGTTCCAAATGGGCTCTTCTAGGAATGACAGAGTTTAAAAAAGAAATCAGCACTGCATTAATGTTTTCTTTTTAATCAGAGATTAATTAGGTTTTGATTAAGTACATTTTGATTCCAGTATTCCACTCCAATGTTTTTAAATTTATAGGTCACCTTTATTTGCTTAATAATACATACTTTCCTGTATATAGTTTATGGGGTTGGTAGTGGATTAATGACTGATTCAAGTCTCTGCCTTTTCTCTAAGACCAAATGACAGTTGTTAAACCGCCTTATGACCTTTAACTATGTATAGACAAAGTGTGCTCTACAAAATTAAGAGAAATGATAAGATTTTGCCCTAAAGAACTGAATGCTCAGGTAAACAGGAGCAAGAATTCTAGTATAATCATGTTGATAGCAGTTAACGAAGAGTTGGCTAATCAAAAAAGAAAAAAAGCTTGCTAATTGAATAGGGCTTTAAGGACTGGTCTAGAGACAAAAGAAAAGGATGGTGGAGGCTTGTTAAAGAGGGGCCTTGCCCCAATCAAGGGGTTTGAAGAGCTGGGGGTGGGAGCAAAGAGGAATACAAATAATACTGGTGTTGAGGGAAACCAGATGACCCAATGATGATATCAACTGCTCCTTGATCTATTTTTAAATATTCAAAGCCAGTGGCCTTTACCACTTTCTTCCAAGGTGTGGTTTAACAACTGATGTAACGCTTTACAGTTGCGAGGGGGAAGATCTCACTTCCTCCTGCCCTCCTCTGAGGTCCTCTCCTCACCCTTGTGCCTGCTCTCCTGTTCGGTGGCTTCCAACTGAGTCAACTCAACTCACTAACCTTCAGAAAACTCCCCAGTCTCTTTGGCAGGTTAGTGACTCACATTTCGGTTTGAGAAATCTTAAAGCCCACAGGAGGTAAATGGTGGAGCCCATGCCTGAAAGAAGGGGTGGGAGGAAGGGATGGGATGATGGGATGTTCTGTTTACGGCAGTGCTACGTAGCTGCCTCGATGTTACCCAAAAGATCACTCTGCTGCCAGAACACCATAAAATAGAGTTCGCTAGCCTGCGACACCTGGGATTGAGGATTTCTTCCTGACTCAGTTTCCAGGCTTAAATGAGCCTATGGCATGACCCTTAATAAGAAAACAAAGATGCATTTTCACTTTAGGGTGTAGTTAGAGCTTTACTAGGTTGAAAAAAGCGGCTTGGGTTTCTTTTTACTTAGACTGAAGTGCTTGTCTTAGAGCACAGTAATAGGTAATAGCTAATCTAACTGTAAAATCTGAAGTGGAGAGACACCACTTGTAATTCTACTACCAAGTAATTAGGTGATGTCAGCACACTCACACCCTTGGTTAATCTAACCTCACTTACCCTATAATAACATAACAGTGCCTTCCCTTCACCCTATTTTTTCAGTGGTGCAGGTAGCTCACTCTACGTGTGTTGCATTAAACATTCAAGGCATTTTTGGTTGCAGAGTTTGGGGATTTTTTTTTGGTGGGGGTGTGTGTGGAGTGGTGAGAGAGATGACAAACCTGCTGACATGTGGGCAGCATGTGGACATGCTGACATTATCTTTTACACAGCTTCAACAAGTAAACTCCCAGAATGTAAACATTTTAAGATGAGACATACAGGGTAGGTATACAAACAAGACCCTTTTTTTTTCCCTTTCCAGATTAAATAGAAATAAATTTGAGGTATACTTAGCTATCAGATGCATTTGAAAATCCTTGTCTGGACATTAAACAAACATTTGTAATGCTGAACCCCAGGATAAACAGCAAATATTTTGTGTTCTTCAGCAAATATTTGCAGATGAATTAGGTAATCAAAGAAACTGGAAACAGGGAGCGTGATTCAAAATAGACGCAAACCTCTATGCTATAGCTCTAATTAGACACTCCTGTGTCATGCTTCTTTTGGAATGACATTGGTGATCCACTTGGTCCCACTGTTGAGTCCCTGGTGGCTTGGGAACCTGTCAAAGCAGGCAGCCCAGACAAGAAGGGTACGCAAACCCTGAGAGGTGGGCGCTGGCAGGAGACCAGCTTTTGAGTAGCTCCCGCTTCCCTTTCAAACATTATGAATTTGGTCAGCCAGTTTCTAGAGCCAAATGTAGTGGCAGGCTGAATGTTACCTCAAGCCATAAACAGCAGGTAAAAAAGGAGAAAAGAAGGGAATGAAAATACACAAAATTAACATTAACTAAAAAAAAAAGGAGGGAAACCCTTCAGAATATTTAAAATTAAACATCGGGTGACACTGGTATGCAGAAAAGCAGATTTCAAAGGCCAGCTGCTGCTCATAGAAGTCCTGCTGCTTGTAGAAGTCCTGCTGCTTGTAGAAGTCCTTGCTGTTCCTTTTTTAAAAGACATATATCCAGATTCTTATTCTGGCTCTCACTGCACTTGGAGTGAGTGAAATGGTCTCAGCAAAGACAATTTCTTTGTGTTTGGATTTTCGTTTTGTTTTTAATTGGCAAGACATTAGCTTAGGGATTATTATGAGAGGAAAAAAATACTTAGAAAATACGCTGGATATTGCAAATATTATAGGCAAACTTTGCAAACATACAGGATTTGCTTCCAGCTCTGAACACAGCAATTTTTATTTCTTGCAGGTTCACTATCAAACTGTTTCCTTGGGGTTTCCAGAAATGAATGAAGCATTTCAGGCACAGTTTCACTAAAGAGAGACAGGTCTAACTGCGCAAGGATCTGTCTGTCATGTGCAATCTTGTTTACTTCTGCCTGTTTGCTAACCTCCAGCTTCAGTGAGTCACGGTATTTTTACTACAGTGCTATCCATTCCATAAGCTTTAACACACTCCTCTACTTAATTATTAACAAAGTCCAAAGGTATCCACCCCTCTCCCACACAGATCTTCCAGCTAAACACGGCTCCGTAACCTCTTCTTATTTAAAATCATTCTTTAGGGTTTGGATAAATATGGTGTTAGTGGTTGAGGCTTTTTGTGTTGCTGAAATGATGTCCTTTCCCAGTTCTCCAAGCTCAGAAAGCTTTCAGTGTTACAGCTCCTGCTGCTGCTTACATTCCTGATGTCCAAACAATCAGGACTTGCCCGCGCTCCAGTCCTTATAGACATCTCCTGGCTTCACTCCTCATGATCCTGTTGAAAAATTACCTCCTTTTCCAGGATTCCACATAGTCACCTTCCAACTAAAATAAGCCCTTTACTCTCTTTCCTTATTCCTCGGATCACTCCCCAGAGTCATCTTCTCTGTTTCTAAGGTCAAGCTTGAGTGTGGTTTGATGCCAGGCTGGTTTCAGAGGTAATGCAGGTGGGGGGAATTCAGGCAGCGCTCCCTCATCGCTGCACGCCACCCCTCTGGGAAGTGGGGAGCTGTGCCGTGAGTTAGATCAGGAAACACTTTTTATTTCTCACTGCTTTTATTATATTTCACCTGACCTGGTTCACAGCAAGGCCCTGCAAAGAGCTGGAGCCAGGAAAATTGAGGGGGAGTGAAGTACCTCTGAAGGGCAAAAAAGGTGGAACTGGGTGTTCGGATGTTTCTGAAGCCACAGGACCGGAAAACTGTGGCCCTTCTGTTACTGGCTGGAGACCAGCCTCCCCTCAATTTCTTGTGAGTAACAAGTTTGTTTATATGTCAGTAAATCTGCATGTGTCTTCAAAACTCATCTGACCTCACTCTCCTGTTTACTTTTGCTGTTATTTAATGTCTTGTTGCAAACTCTTTTATCAAACACTTTACACAATTTTAGAAGTAGCCTTGCTTTAAAAAATCAAACTCAGATTCGGTTATGAAGTTCATATTCACACGGCAAAGCTGACCAGTGTAAAGAGTACTGAGAAATATCTGGATGAGACCGTGCACAAGGTGTGAAGGAAAAACTGGTACCTGAAAATCATCAGCCTGACTGTATGCGCATTGCTTTTGTTTAAAAGTTGGACTTGTAGACAGGCAATTGATTGAGCAAAGAGCACAGAAATTAAATACATGACTGTTCTTCATAAAAGGCAGTTTGAGTGTACGCTTGGTTTATCAGTTGTGAATACTGGAAAAGACTGGGTGTAGCACAGTGAGTGTTAGTCATGGCCTGGAAACAGGGTAGGAAAACAATTTAAGCAGAATAGTTACTCAGCTAATTGCTTTGATTAAGTCTCAGATTTACACACCCTAGAACCCAAACTCAGAATTTTAACTTGATTGTATGAAACAAATTCTTGGGCTTTCTCCAAGATGGGGAGGTGGGAATCTCCAGTACTTTCTAAAACTGCATTTGCAGTAGTAAAAGCAAACAGAAAAAGAAATTGCTTGCATTAGGGATCTTGGAGGACTGCAAAGCTGTGATTAGATGAGTTCTGGAAAAAGCATGGGAGTGGATACGAAGTACCAGCGCTGCCAGGTGCGCATCCTACCTGCTTGCCACGTGCTGCCACTCTGAAAGCAGCATGCAACCTGTGCTTTGCCTTTAATTGCCTCAGTTAAAAAAACAAACAAACAAAAAAACCCACCAAAACCAAACCAGCTTAGCTTTAAACTCACCTTCAAAAGCCACCAGACTTTGCACCAAAACAAATACACACACACATGATTAACACTGACTATCCTTGGGAGCTCTGGTAATAACACAACTTTTAAAATCACTATATCTACTTGCTAAATAAATGTGCTTTGATGCACTAAGAACTTGGTCTGAAGTGTACACACTTAGTAGGGAGGCAAACATAAGTTCCAACTTCAGTTTTAATTTCTGCACTTGGACTGAATTATTCACAAAGATATGAAATCACGGTGAGCTGACATTTACATGGTAATTCCTTCTTGAAATCTGCATAAAACACAAGCTTGGATACTGCTAAAGCTTAGATTAAGGCTACAGTAAAGCCAGACAAGAATAAATAATCACTGATGGAAGCACGCTGGGAGAATTTGCCAGTAACAGTGTAAGCTAACCTTGGCATGCACGGGAATTCATACATGCTGCAGAGCTATAAAGGAGGAGGACACATTTAAGAGAAAACCAAGCAGAGGTTGCTAATAACTCTGTTAAGAAACACGATCCACCATCCATTCATTATTGCATCTGTGTTCTGACATGTCATGCTAATACACAGGCTCTTCAGGGAAAGGGAGGATTTTCTGCAAGATTATTACGGGATAGTGGAGAGAGCGCGGGTTATTACAGGAAAGGAGGGCTGGGACTTGAAAGGATACATCAGAGAGGGGTACAGAGTTGACGTAAATAGTAAAGAGAATTGAAAGGCAGAGTAAAAGATAGCTTTAGCTGGAGAGGGGGAAGATTGAAGGCCAAAAGAAATGTTGCAATAGTCAGCTAATGAATAAGATATGAATCACAGTTATGGTGGTGATGACAGGGAGAGATTTTATAGAAGTCGCCCAAGAAGAGAATATCAGTGAGACAGATAAAACACTGAATGTGAAACTGAGGTTGAGGGAAAAGAGGCAACAAAGAAAGACTTCGTTGAGCCAACAGAGCAAAAGTAGGAAGAACTAAGAAGCCTGGGCAAGAAAAGACACTATTTCTTTGAAACAGGAAACATTCAAATAGTATTCAGTTCAAACGACTGGAAACACAGGGATCAATAAATGAAAATTAATTAGCAATTGAGAATTAATTAAATTAAGAGTACCTCTATTTCCAAGGATAATAGGGAAAAAAAGGTGCATATAGGCAGAAGCTGTTATCCCTTCAGTCACACATCATACCAAGTACCATGTGCATCAAAAGAAGGAAGGAGCAAAAAAAACCCAGGAAGAAGGCAACAACATTTCTCCCTAGTTCAAGATACTGAGCAGTGATTTGTATCATACTAAGCCTAACTGATTTTTAGCAGCTCTCAGAGACTCAAGGACCATAAATAAACCTGCCAAATCCTGCTGAAATCCGGTAATACAGTGTCCAGAATAAAAAGAGATGTACAGGAAAGGAATCTTAAGCTGGAGGAAGAAACAATTAAGATGAGGGGCGGGTGTCTGTGTGTGTGGTTTGGGAAAGAAACGCCCAGTTGAGTTTTGAGAGCAATTGCTTATCCCCATAAACTGTTCTCAAGGTGATAGTTTCCCTACTCCTGAAGCGTGGGCTCCCCCTCAGAAAAAAGCTTTAGTCCCCACTGTTTTCCCTCTCTGTTTCAGTTCACCCCTAATGTGTGGATCCCACACTACTGCACAGAAAGGTGCTCGCTTGGTGCTCACAGTTTTTCTTTAAAGGACTTTTTAATTAAAATGGAGAAATGAAACATACTGACAGTAATAATGAGGGGCAAGGGAGGAGGGGAGAGAGAACTGTCACATTAAAAAATGCTAATTCAACAATTCTTGACGCTGCTGCCAGTCATATAGCTACCCATAGTGACTGACAGCACCAGCATAAAAAGAATATAGGTTATTAGAGTAATTCTAAATATTTTGGGGTTAAGAAGGTTTAAGTTCTTCAATATGAGGGCAGTGGATCACTGGAACAGGTTGCCCAGAGATGTAGTGGAGGTCCCATCCCTGGAGGTATTCAAGGTCAGGCTTGATGGGGCTCTGAGCAACCTGATCTAGTGAAGATGTCCCTGCTTACTGCAGGGGGGTTGGACTAGATGACCTCTAAAGGTCCCTTCCCACCTAACGCATTCTATGATTCTATAATTGATAAGTTTAAAGCACCATCATCTTACATTCAACTGTTCTTAGTCTTTTTGATACAGGAAGACATACAAACATCTGGAAACTTTGATCTTGACATTTTTCACTCGTAAGTAAAGAGTAATGAGCAAAGTAACTTTCAAATATGGATAGAAATAATCTGGATGACTGAGTCCTCCATATTTTACATTGATGGGTTGGCATGGTAAGTGAAAATTACATATAAGTAACAACTTCAGTCACTTCTTTTGTTGGGAAATCAAATCCCATTTTAGATTTAAAAAAAATAAAATCCAATGTCTAAATAGTTTTGTGAAACATTAGACTTGTGTAAACCTGCAACCTGCATCCTGGTTCTATCCAAAACCTGTCATATTAAAATGAGGCTGATGAACCTCATATGATTTATCTTAAAATGTTTTAATTTATCACCTTCAGTCTTAGAGCTTTGTTGCATTTCAGGAGAGAGATGTGCATCTAAAAACAACCAACTCTCAAAACAAACTTGCCCTAAAACCAACAACAAAGCAAAGGCGTTTTGGTTAACAAGGCTGCTGTGCTGGGATGGGGCTTTGTAATGAAAGGTCAGGAGGGATAGATATCACAGGTCTCCTCTGTTTCACCAGTTTGCTTGGTGGTGGGGTTTTTTCTTCAAGGATGTTGATTTGGTGAGAGAGAACTGCTCTTTTAATAATTTTCATACCGTGTGTGCTTGTAGCCCACATATTAAATAAATCAGATGTAATCATCTCCAGTTCATTATCACATGAGACTTTTGCCTTTGACTTATTTTGACCAGGCACAAATGGGCAGGATTCATCATGCACAAAATTACATGCAAAAAGTCTTAAATTATGCTCAAATAGTTTTCTATATTTCTGACAGCCGCCTCTGTTCATAAAAATTGTTCTCTCATGATGGCTTAGCCACTTCTTTTAAGGAGAGCAATTCAATAGCATCGAAATAGTTTTCATTTAATACCTGTAAAACTCCAGTTGTGACACAAAAAGAAACAGGACCATACGGATGTTATTTCAGCTTATAAAACACTGGGTATGATGCTTGGCCTCTGCAGTTCCTGTTCAGATAAATACCTAAACGGGAAGGCTCTATTTTACTTATTAAATTGACTATGTCAGGAAAGTCTTTCATGATGACCCAGCAAAACTGAGGCACATTGTCTATTCAAAAATCTCTGTCATCAGATCAGCAACAGAAACCACAGCAAATATTTGAGCATGAGGCCATCCCACTTCCTGTGTTTTACCTGTAGTTGGAGGAGGTGGCGGCAAACGCACTGCCAATTTCTGCTGTCCATTTCCCAAACTTCTGAAGGAGTCCCTGCTGCCTGGATCTGCTCATCTGCTTCCATAGAATTGTTACAAGAGACTCTGTATCTGGTCTTTAAATCAAAGGAAAAGCGTTTTTATTTGGCAAGTGAAAGTGTTTTGTGACAGAAATGATGTGCATGATCGTGGAGACCTCTGATAAAGCCAGCTGGCTACTGGAAAGATGGACAATAAACACCTGCACAAGTCTGGCTGCTTGTCTCACAACTGTTGGGCTGTTAGGCAACAGTAATATGGCTATTGCATATTAATAGAATATAACACTAATTAAAGCTTATTCCAGCTAAAAGCCTAGTAAATAATTTCTGATTTCTAAAAGCGTGCACATTTAAATGGCTAATGGATGTTTATGATGTTTAGTATGTTATTAAGGTTTGAACTGCGATATGAATTTACGCAATCCAGTCAGTAATCAACACTTAAAAAACACTTTTGCTACAAAAAGAATCAGCATGGTCTCTCCAAGTATTTTAACAGCAGAATACATTCTTCTCCTTCACTACAGATGCCTTCTGCAACACCAGCCATTTTTATGGGCAAAATGCATGTAACTTCTTTAGAAGAAAATACTTCCAAAATAGGGATTAAGAAGTTCTTCTCCCTGTCTGGGATAGCACTGTCCTCTTTGCTGACCATGCTGTAGATGGAGTTGCTACGATTTTGGTTATCAGCAAGTATGGGATGGGGAACTTGTAGCTTGTAAACAGGAAACAGCCCACAACTCATTTTAAATTCCAATAAATATTTTGTGTTTTTACTGTGCCTTTGGGACAGCATTAGTGTGTGAGCCAGGAAAAGACGTATGAAACATCTATTTGCCCCTCAGAAAAACTAGCTGAGCTCGACAACTAGGATAAAGCCTAGACAGTGTGGCATGCTTCTCACTGGCAAGGGAAAGGCCCTGGTGTGGTGAACACCTCAAAATGTGCAAATTCCCAAGGCAAAAGCCCGCAAACATACCAAGAACTTACTTCTGAGAGCTGTAGCATAGTGCATGTACAATGCCACCTCGGGGACCAGCACTACAAGTCCATGTGCAAACAGACCTCCCAAATTCAGCCTGAATGTTGGAAAACTCAAAGGCTCATGGAAACTCCAAGGCAAGTGTCCTCACTGTCCACAGCTTCCTTGCAAAGCAAGAGGGGAAACGGTTTTAAGAGCTGGTCATATATGCAAAGAAAGCCAATATATATTTGTAACTGCACAGAAGATTATTCTGTTCATTTATATTTCAGGGGGAGAAAGGAAAGAGAAGAGAGGAAGGGAGGAAACAAACCAAAGTCAATGAAAATACTCATCTGCTCAGATAACATCTTTGATAGAAATAGGCCCTGATCCTTGTTATCAGCTGAGGTCTGTTACACACAGACTGTGGGGAAATATGTAGTTGTTAAAGTTGCGAATTAACTTACTTAAATCAACTGATTCTGGTGGCATTGTGTGTTGGCCTAGCTTGGGACAGACCTTGGAGCAGCACTAATGGTTGAGAGGTTAGGCTGTGACCAGAACCAGCTTGAAATACTCTGAAAAAGCCCTAAATAAATGTGAGCGTTTTTGTTAGCCTCTATTTTCCATGGTTAATGCTGCCTTTCATTGGTTGGTACTGAGGCATGCTGTCTGGTGTTTTTTTTAAGCCTCTACCATTATTGTTGTTCCTGCAGGGAGTGCTCCCATGTCCTGGTCCATGTGCTTAACCCAAGTTTATGAGAAGTTTATGGGATTAAAGTTAGTGCTCACTGCAGCAGTGGCCAAGCCTCCAGGACAGCGTGCTCCTTCCTTCCCTTCCGGGCCTGTGTTTCTGTTTTCTGAACTGCCACAGACTACATTTCCACTGAGTAAAACCAAGCAGAAGCTGCATGTGTGTGTACTTGGTAGCTGTAAAATAACTTCCCATTGGAAACATCTGTAATGAGTCATGTTTTCTCCTCCTGGCACCTATGTTACTGACTACTCAGGTCAGCAATAAAGTCCCTTTCTTCCTACCCTCCTCACACACCACACCACCCCCCAAACGGAGCACGAACATGAAAGTGAAAATGCAATTACATGACTTTAAGAAGCCAGTGATAACTTTTGTACGGTTATGACTGCAATCACAAGGATCGTCCAGAAATGTAACACAGATGAATCAATCACAGAGCAAAAACTCGGGGGGGGGAGTGGTGTCGGTGGTGTCGGGACGGGGCTGACTCCCTTTTATGCCCACTGTACTTATGCTTCTGGTTACCTTTCCAAGATTTGGGAAGCCAGAGCCCTCTGCGAAGCCTTGCTCGGGGCTTTGCTGGGGGCCGTGAAGGGTTTCGGGCTCGGCTTTGCAGGCACTTTCCTAAACACGACAGAGCTTTCCTTAGCCGGCCGCCCTGAAGGAGAAGTGCCTGCGCCACGGCCCCCGCTGCTCGAGGGACGGCCGCTCGCCCTCCCGCAGGCCGGCCCGGCCGCAGCGCCCCCTCCGCCCCCGCGCACGGCCCGCACGAGCGAGCCAAGGCAGGCGAGCGGAGACTTTGCCCCCCGGCAGGCACCCGAGCCGAGCAGAGCCGGCCCGCCCCTTCGCCCGGCGGGGCTTTATTCGCCCTTGACGGAAAGTCTCGCCGCCTCAGACTCGCCTCCCTCTCACTGCCGCCGGCCCCGGGCTCTCCGCGCGCGCGCCCCCGGTAAGCCTGGGGGCGGGGGGATGGGAGGCTGGGGGTAAGCACGCGCGAGGAGAGCGCGCGGGGCCGGGGGGGGGGGGAAGGAGAGAGGGGGGTAGCGCGCGTGCCCCCGCGCTGCGCCCGGCCCGCGTAGGTCCCTCCTCGCTCAGCCAATCGAGCGGGGCCGTTGCGGGAGGTGTGTGCCACGACCTCACTTCCGGTACCTGTCACCCCCGCCGGCCCGAGTCAGTCTGGCGCAGCGAGCGGGGTACTTCTGCCCTCCTCCGACCCCCTCACCGACCCCCGCCCCGCAGGGCTGACAGCGGCGGGCGGCTGGCGCCGGTGGCCGAGCCTGGCGGCGAGGGGGTGCTCGCGGGCCGGCAGCGGTGGTCGGGAGGCGTGGGGCGCGCGTGTGCCGAGAGCCGGGCGTCCCGCGGGACCGAAGGCGGATCGCGGCCGGGGACGTGGCGGTGCCTGCCCTGCCCGGCCTGGCCCGACCGGACCCGACCCGCTGCGCCCATAGGCGCCGAGGGGCCGCGCCTCTCCGGCCGCCTGCGGGCCGGCAGTAATGCACGGTATCGCCTTAGGAGCGTACCCCCCCTTCCCATCCCCTGCGGTGCAGAGGCTGCCTGGCTCCCGCGGCTGAAGGGCGGGTGGGGGGGCGCGGGGAGGGGCGGAGGCGGTAGGAGCGCGGCTGGGTGACGCCCCCGCCTCGCTTAACACGGTGGCGGTTTTGCTAATGAGCTGTCCTTTCTTCTCCTCTCCCTCTCTCCCCATTATTTATTTATTTATCGATCTAATCTATCTCGTCGCCGCGTTTCGAAGTCCTTCGCGAAACTCCGGTGGTGGCAAAAGCGAGGAGAAGGAGCTGGCTGGCCTGGGGAGATGCTTTAGCCGTTCCTGCTGCTGCGCTCGGGCTTCGCGCCAGCTGCCCGCCGTGCGGGGACCGCGGTGGGCGACAGCCCCAGGTCAGAGGGGCTAAAGGACGAGCAAGAACCGGCTCTGGCGGAGGCTGGCGTTTGTACGTAAAGGGCTATCTTGGAATTTGTGGGGAGACTTCAGGGTGCTGGGGGATGGGGAACAGAGAAGACGATGTCCTGTAAGGTGCTGTTTTGCAACTGTCATGTCTCTTAAATGCAGCACATCTGAGTTGTCCTTATGCTGATTTGAGAAGTGAACTTGGGCACTAGGCAGAAAATAGGCTCTTGAAAGCTACCTCTCTTGGCTTGGCTTGGTCAGGCAGGTTGTGTTTTTTCCAGGCGGTTTTTTTCAGAGGACAGTCCTGTATCCTTGGAGTGAGGAGCAGGTCACTGTGAGCTCCCCCCTACCCCGTGTTGCTTTTGTGGTTTGATGAGAAAAACGTGCTCTTGATTTTGCCCGCGGGGCTTTCCACTCACTTTCTGAACAGCAAGTGTGAAAGATAGCATTCAAGAAGTAATGGAGAGGTATGCTGAAAGGTGTCGCCTTGCATTCATGTTAAGATCAGCACAGCCTCACTGACACAAGTAGCTGTTCCTATGCTCTCTGATGGAAGAAGTATGAGATTCGTCAGACAGGATTATCTGGAATCATGATGTTTGGCACTTTGGTGGCTTTGGATGTCGTACTAGTGCTGCACAAATAAAGATGTTGCGTAAGTTTTGTTGGGAAGGAAAGTTTTAATCAAGCCATACGTGGATCAGAGAACATGCACAGACTTCCTTACTGGCATCTTACGCTGGTTACTGATTGAAATTTGCATGGTCTCTGCAGGTAGCAAAATGATAGGCTATGAAAAGTGCTTCCTTTATAAATTCTGAATGGCTGACTTAATATTGAGGCTACCTGGTCTCATGCTGAAGCTGACGGCAGTTGTGGTTCATGTGATGTGGTCACAAGTCTACTCAAAGCTAAACCAGTATCATAACCTTTGTTATTTGGCATGAGCTATCAAGCAGCCATTGGCTCTCGGGTGCTGTTAGTGGCAACTTTTTTGCATTTTAAGTAGCACAATGTAGTGTTTCAGAAAGATGAGAGTGTGCGCAGCCCTTATCAGACGTTTGTAGAACTGCATAACCAGCAGGCTCACTCTCTTTTCTCATGTTTGGAAGGACACTTGGCACAGTCCAAAAAAAAAAAAAGTCTTATCAATCTGCTGATGCCTTATATTCACTCCCATCCTCTGCAATCAGGTGGCATAGAGAGTTTTGGCTGCCTCTGAGAAACCCGTTCTGAAGCCCTTGTGGTTTTCTCACTTGCTTTTGGGTAGTTCTTTAATGTCTTCATTTTCTATTCATACTCCTCAATGCTATGGTCCTCTTACAGGGCATTATGGATTTTAAACCATGGAAAAAGAGTTGTATTTCAGTTGTGATTTTGTGTTATTCTGGTTTTAGTGTTTTGTGTCTTCAATGTTATAAAAGTATTAGGGAAGATAATGTCCTACAGGAGAGTAGGATACGTGGCCTAGGATATTTATCTTGTTCTGGAAAATAGATTATAGTGCTCACTGTTGACCCAAAGTAGTCAAAAAAGGCAATGTAAATTTCCTTAGTGTGTTTGGTTTTTTGGAGGTGTGGTTTTTTGTTTTTGTTTTTGTTTTTTTGAGGAAGCTCTAGCTTCAAAATTGAAAATAGCACTTTTTGTCTGGTTACTTTGTTTTAGCTTACCTGCTGAGATTTGAGTTCTGTTTCTCTTGCAAATGGCATATTTGGTGCTGTACTCATATGAATTCAAGTATAAACATACTTTCTTACAGCATTTTTTTTTTTTTAAATTTTGTACTTCAATCTGACTTCATTTGCAAAATGGACCTGGATTATTAATTTGGTTTTTAGTTGAGTGATCAGGGGAGTCGATTTAGTCAAACTGTTATTTATTTTTATAGCTGTGTGTGCTTTTTTAAATTGTTTTTTTTTAACAGGACTTGTGTGTGTATATGTATGTGTGTGTGTTTATATATATATATATATAAAAAGTATATATGTGGGTTTATATATATATATTTATATATAAAATACCTACCTTTGGGGTGTAAATGGTATTTGAAAGGCCAGTTGCCAAGACATCTTATGAGATGGTTGTGTGAGTGCTCCTCAGAAACCATAACTATTCTAACAGTTTGTCCACATAAAGACTTGGACGTTTGTGAGAATGTTCTTTATGAGGAAAAGTATTTTGCTTTGTAACAGATAATTAAAATAGCACAAGGCTTTCACTGTAGTGGTCTTAATTGAGTGCTCTTGAATTTTTCTAGTATGAAGAAAAGAAGAAAAAAGGTCAGAAGGATACTTGGATATTCCAGTCATATCCCCTAGTTAGCTAGATGTCAGTGTAGTGCTGCTGTAAAAGTAGGTGCTGTATTAAAAGCCTCAGTCACTTAAATAATTTTAGCCCAAGTGAAATGACAGTGTTCGGGTTTTTTCTGAAGAAGCATAAAGAAATATAAAAACCTCATTATATTACATGATATCAATATAAAATTACAATAGGAAGCTTTGGGAAATTTTCTTGACTCGTTTTTGTTTGGTTTGGATTTTTTTTTAGGAAAGAACGTCAGCTTTTTATTCATGAAGAGCAACCTGCTATCACCAATGTGCACATGAAATGGGAGCAGACTCTGGAAAACAACTTCTGCTTCAACCTTGCAAGATGCTGCATGAAGTGGTGAGTAGATGCGTGTGACTGGGAGCTATCTTAACGTTGTTTTTCAACAAATAGAGAGGAAAAACATTTGAGGTGGAATTTCTGTAAAGGGTGATTAATGTATAGTCAACTGACAAGAAAAAGAAAGCTGAGCAAGTAGTGTAAGCATACATTTGATAAATGGAAAGTAGTAGCACAGTCAGGAGAACAAAGTAAAGTTTCCTTATGTTTCAGTGTCTGTGTTAGACTTCTATGTGAAAGTTATTTAAAGGTGACATCCAGTAGCATTCTGAATGCTTAATATTGTAGAAGTAGAGTGCTCAGCACTTCACAGGGCCAGGTCTGTAAGGTTAAATATTGAATTACTTTTTGGGAAGTAGAATGCTGAATATTCACTGAATGAAAAGGTACTTATCTGGTTAAGGTTGGGCCCTAAATCATCACAATCCCTAAAATAAAACTCAAATGTCATAATGATAAAGAGTGTGTTATTTGGTGTGTTTTACAAAACATTGAATTGATATGAAGGGATTGTTGTGTGACCAGATTGCATGTGGCATTGAGATGTTGCCAAATCTGATTCCACTTCCTCATACCAGTTCTAATAGTTTCTGCTTATGAAACAGTATTTATTTATAAGTGCATTGCATGTGTCTTTAAAGCATCCAGGAGTATCATTTCTGTGTCCAGTGACGGGCTTCTCCTGCACAGATTAATACAAAGAATAAAATACAATTCATTGGTATTCTGATCCTGATTTAGGCTCAAGTTGTTACGTGACTGGTTTGTGTGGTTGTTTGCTACGTTTTAAAGTGCTGTAAGCATAAGCTGTAGAAACTTCTTTTTGCTTTGCAGATTGAAAGATGAGAACTACCAAGCAGGCACAGTTAAATCTAAATTTATTGTTTTAAGTTCAAGTTGTGGAAACACTAGCAGTATGAGATAAATATGCAAGCCTTTGGCAAACTTCCTATCCCTTACTAGAAATGCTGGTATATTATCACAGGTTTTAAAAAAACCAAAAAAACAAACAAAAAACCTACATATAAACAAAGGAGATTATTCACTTAATCTTTCCAAATAGTACAAGAAACTTGCTGATAAGTGTGTCTGCCTTGAGGAACTCAGAGCAGTTTGCAGCTACTCAAGTTGTAAGACTCTTTGGCATTTGATTTCAGGTAGCTGAAATACACGTGCAAGCAATTTAATCCAGTGGTTTTGTATTCCATATTTTTCTGTATGTCATGAGTCCGTTTTCAGTTTGTTGATACAAAAGGAAACCCAAGCTGCTCTTTAGTGTGCAAATTAACTTCTGATTGAGTAACTTCTTACTCATCTATGAGTGTATAAAATCCTGGAGCTGAGAGCACCTAACATTGTGAATAGTTTAGAGTTTCATGTATTTTGCATGGAGAAATGGTATCACAATCTGTCCTGATGTTATTTAGATTTAACAACAAAAGAAATATTGATAATTTGAAACTATTCTGCAGCCTATGATTACGTTTTAGAGGCAGGGCTCACTGTCTTTTATATGTATCCATGCATCCAGCACAGTTATGCTGCCTGAGTATGTTCTGTTATCTGCATACATACTTGTATTGCCATTCAGTTTCTGTTACACAAATAAGAGTGCCACATGCCTGTTTTGTCTTAAATAATTATTTACTGGAAATGATTGATACAGCAATTCACAGGAAAAAAAATGCACTGAATTTAAACCAGAACATGAGTGTTCAGATGGTAAGAACAACTTTTGTCTATTTGTAAAATCTATTTGAAAGGGAAGACTTGAATTACTGTTGACATTTCCTAGCCTCCTGTTAGTGTTACTGCTTCAGCAAGAGTGTTACTAAGTGTGCTGGTTGGAGCCACCGGTGCAGGTTCATATAAAACAAAACAAATCCTTGCATCTTTATTCAACACATGTGGAAAACGTTCCCTAGAGTAGTAAGGCTGAAAAGCAGAATACAGAACCATTTAGACTTGAGGGGGAGGAAGAGGGAGAAGGTGGGTGCTGTGTCAAGAGTCTACTTTTGGAGAATTTTTGACATTGAAGCTTACTCAGCAAAGTTGAAAGTGGTTAAGTGTGTTTTTTCAAATCTTTTTTCTTAATCTGTAGGTAAAAGCATTCAGTTTGGAGTAAGGGTGCTGCGTTATGAGAAGGGCTTTGAGTGGAATTTTGTGAGTGTATGCTGCTGTATGGATGCAGTTTCACTGTAAGAGAGCTGTGTTTTGGGGGGGAGTGTTCTGTCTGTAGTCATTTCTGACCAGTTGGTTGCTGGATATTTTGTTCTGTGAGTGTAAGGTAGACTTAGTTGTTACGCTGTATATATGGGAAATTTAGAAGCAGAGTAATGTTTTCATTCGTATTCCGCATAGCTGCCCACAGAGAAGAGCACATAAGAATTTTGAAGGGTTTTTTTTACCTCTGAAATGAATTCTTTTATATATTTATGTGTGTATATATATATATATACACAATTATTTATTCTTCTCTACCTTGGGACAAAAGACTGCTGTGTGCAGTTAAGCAGGCGAGTCTGATGAGAAGCAAATCAAGTGGCAGCTTTAGTATATATGTAACTAAGAGACAAGAAGCACAGGATACTGTTTTTGAAAAAAGCAGCAGCTGTATATTTTGTGTACTGTGCTTCCACAGAGATGTAACTGTACTTAAATGGGCCAATATTTTCAAACAGCTGTCAAATGTTCAACCTAAACATATGCTTTGGGCACCTGATTTTCACCAGACTGAGCTGCTGTAATTCTAACCAAATTTACAAGGGGTTGCATTTTCTCAAGATTTGGAATCCTGAAACAAATCCTGTGGAAATATAATAGTGATTATCCTTTAAGAATATAGGATTGTTCAGTTTGCAGCTCTCATTCATTTTATTTCTCTTCTGTGCAGCGTGCACGTACATGTGTGTGCATAGGTATGTAGGAATGAACACATAAATATAAAAAAAAAAGAATAATAATAAAAAAAGAATAGGATGCCCCCTCTCTGTGGTCTTCCTGATCACCATGCAAATACAAGCATTGCATCTAGAGGTGTGCTTACACAGCATGGCCTGATCTGATCTAGCAACTGTTAAAGATCAGTCAGGCTTCCTCTTCACACTCCTTTCCTTTGCCAACATCCCTGTGTGTCTGTCCTTCCTTTTTGTTGCCCCTTAGTGAGTCTGTTCAGTTATCTCTGGCTATTTATGTCTTTCCTGTGTTACATTTCTACCAGCTTAATGTGCTGAATTGTTTCACCCAGGCTGTTAGGGAATAAAATATCACAAGGGACTGTTCTCTGGACCTGGAACAGAGTGGCAAGATTGCATGCACCTAAAAGTCTTCTTCCTGAACCAGCAGGGTTGTGTCCAGCCCGCCAGTGGGAGAGCGGTTTGCTGCTCCGCATCTGCTGTCCCCTTAACCGTGCCTGGGCATTTGTCTGGGAGAGCGCCAAGCTGGTACCAGCCAAAACGGTGTCAGAGAGGATGCTAACAGCATGGCTTCAGCCTGTGCTCTGGCCCTGTTTTATTTACTATTATAGATGTGGCCAGAGAGGTCAGACAAGTGCCAGAGCCAGCACAGGCAGGATGGAGCTGTGTGGCTGGAAGTGAAGACAAGAGAGGGAGGGTGCAAGGCTGACAATGGCAGGGAGCTACCAAGGGGATATGCTTTTGATGTCAGGGAGCTATTACCTTGCTTAAGCTGGCTTGCATAAGCGTACCCCTAACGTAACTCTTTTTTGCTACCAACTTTAATTTGGCTTTGTGGAGGCCTGCGTCCCTATAACTGCTTTTTCAAAGTCTGATTCGGTCAGCAAACATACCTTACAAAGTGAGTTAAAACTGGTATATGAAAACACATAAGTGACTTTTTAAACAGGTTTTCTTACCCTGGCTGTCTCTTTGGACTGTTGCTTTTCTTCCACCTTTCTGTACTTCAGATGCTTCCTTCGTTAAAAGAGATGGGGAGGAGATGCAGAGTGGCAGCAGGCAGCAGTGGTGACACTACCGTTAATACCAGGCTGTTAAACTGGCGAGTAGACACCCTTCGTGTCACGTGAAGGATGAACACAGAGCTTAGATGTCAGGAAAGTAATTGGTTGTAATTTTGACATTTTTTGGTTGTGCAGGAGTGTGAGGCTTCTGATCCCTATACTGTAGCGAGTGACCTGATTTAGAACCGTGAAGTCATGTGTCTCGAGTATATCCTCTATCTGACATGTCAGTAGCTTGGAAGTACAAGTACTTGATGTCCATTTGCCAAAAAATGCATTCATACCTGCTGCCAAGACTTCTGTCAGCAGTGCTAATTCAGTGGAAGCTTTGGTTTTATGTGATGCATTTATCACAAAGTAAAACTTTGTAAGGTAGGAATTTCTAAATTACCAGGACACAGTTGACAGCCTTTTTCTTTAGAAAAAATACCAAACAAAACCCAACAAAAACAACAAAAAGTGAAATGATTTTGTTCCACATTACATATGCTCTGGGAACTCTTGAGTTGTGGCATGCCATTAAATCAAAGTTAGTTTATTTTTAGCAGGTTTTATTTATTTATTTATTTGAATTTAATAGCTGAGCAACAAGAGCTCTGTAAAAACACTTTGAAGGAATGAGCAAAATTGTAGTACACTGAAGAATAGGTAACCTACACAACTCCAGGTGCTGTTTATAGGAGATAATAGATTTTGTCTACTGGTCAGAGAATATGGAAGCTAACCCCTTAGGATTACTCAATTATCAAAAAGACGTTTGCAAGCAGAAGGGACCTGGATCTGTAATGTCTTCTCTGAGGGACACGAATCCTTCTGTTAAGCTGAATTTAGGTTATCAAATATGTCTTTTTATTATGTCTGGGCAAGGGAATAAAGTTTATCAGTGAAATAAAACCACTGAAAATACACAGTGGTGTTCTTTTCTGCTAAGAAGGCGAATTCAAGCTTCTTGAATCTCTTCCAGAAACAGATGTAAATTCCACTGTAGCTTTTCAAATACTGAATAATCATGGTCTGTTATGTTTGGTGATGAATCATGCAAGGGGTTGCAGATGGTGAGAAGAGTGCAGCTGCGCTGATACTAGAGGAGTGGAGATAGAAGACTGGAGGGCCCAGGGGAATGAAGGAGGTGATTTGAAGATGGGTTGACATGGCTTATAAGAGAGGTTGGACAGCTGAAAGAGCATTGAAGCTGAGTGTGCCAGGGTAAAGCCCAAACTGAAACCTGAGATTTGGGGATGGGGAGAGTGCTGGAAACTGAAAAGGAGGTATACTTGAGGCAGAAAGATATTTTTGTTGTTGTTGATCTTTGAAGCAAACGTTGCAGCATCAGATGCCAAAGTAACCGGACTCTTGTGCCAAGAGAAAACAAGGAGACTGAGCTTAAATGTGGAAGTTCAAGCTGAAAATGAAAAGAGAAAGCTAGGAGGCAACATGTTGCTTTTAAAGGAACACTGGTCATAAGTAGCAGAGCAGTAACAGATACAGATGCAAAGTTTCTTGGGTTTTTTTAGTTCAACAGTGCTGAGCAGGACCTGTGTAATGAGGTGGAAGTGGCAAAATTTGGGAGGTTGCCAGGTAGGGAAATTGTGACTAGGTGTTCCTAGAAAAGGTGTGTGTGGGGGGGTTGCTTGTGGTTGAAGGTAACATTCAAGGGAAGCTTTTTATGACCTTAAACCAAGGTCATGCTAAAAAGTCCAAAGTATCTTTCAACTTTTTGTATTAAGCAATTTTTCTTTTTTTTAGATAAAAAGTATTGTTCCAAAACAATAGCTCTTTATTCAGGAAGAATGTTGCCATTAAGCTGTCTGTAAGAACAAGTATTTTTTGCCCACAGGTCAGATATTCTCAGCCAAAGTGAATATTTAACCGCTATTTGAAGGACAGCTGATTATCTCAATAAAGTATGTGATTAGGAGTCGGAGTGAGGGACCCTGGCTAATTGTAGAATACTCCCGAGTACTGACGTAACTTCAGGTGCCCATTGTATTGTTTGTGTGTTCTACAAACCTTGGTAAATATAAAATGAATACTGAAAGCAAATTGGAAAAAGAAAAAGGGGGGGAGGAGTAGGGGGCAAAATTCCAGATCTGTCTTGGAAGAGAGTTAAGCTTCAGAACTGCCATAGTGAAAACTGTTTCCAGGGTTGTTTTCTCATCTCTTAGCCTTGTTACCAAAGGAAGTCAGGTATGTGCAGTAAGGTCTGCTGTCCTCTCCCCTCACCCACTCACTTTGAACCTGTGAGTCCTGTCAGGTATGACAGAGGAGTAGTGGTGGCAAAGATTTTCAAGCTCTGTGATTTTTATGAAAGTTGGTAATTGGAAAGAAGAAAGGAAAACACATTATTGACCCTACTGAGGAAATGATGCAATATGAATCCAACAGCTATCTGTTCTGTTTGGCCTGTCAATTGCCAATCAGCATAGGAACACTAGTGAGCCAGTTGCAACATGCAGCTCTGAACCAGCTGCAGCAGGTTTGCTGTTTGCATAGTGAGTAGTTCAGGGATGGTTTGTGGGGAGGGGGAACTGAAGTGTAGTTGAAAAGGGGAGAGAGGAGGGAGATGTGAGAGGACAATGTGGCATGACAGTGGTATGAAAATTTTATGTCTTTGGGAGGAAACCAATTGTAATTAAGGCTTTTTAATTTCTTCTTCCCAAAGATGCCATTTTCCCAGTGTTTTAATGCTGGTAAGAGTAAATACCAACATGAATTCCACCTTTCAAATTTGTGTACTGTCACAACTTCAGGCTCTCAAGCTTTTATCATGTTGTTCAAACTCACTAAACAATATACAACTCTAAAAAAATCATTACCAGTCTACAAACTCAAAATTATTTGCCATCTGTAAAATATTGGATTAGCTGGCAGAAAAATAGCTATACTAATACCCCTGCCATTACTACTAATAGTATATACAGTATGTGCTTTGAATCAGGTTGTATTTGGTTGAAGTATTTATGTCACAGGACATTCCTGTTCTCTTCTGTTGAAGAGTAAGCAAGATCAAAATCATATGGGAATAATAAATATGGTCACAGAATAAAAGATTAGTTAATTATTTATTATCTTTCATTTTACTATAAATTTAAACTTAAAGCAGGTATTTTTATTTATAATACAGCAGGGAACCTCAAAGTTCTAAAGGGTATGTTACTACCAGTTCTGCTATCACACATAAAGGTCTGTGGATATAATCCAAAAGGGATTCTCATATCCTACTTCGTAAGAACACATTTTAAGATATCCATACATATATACAAACCCTGAAGACTGACTGTTGTTTAGGTATCCATTAACTCTGTAAGTTAGTGTAAATATTTTTTTTTTAATTTCTTTTCATAAATACAGTATGTCTAGAATTTCACATTTGTTAGTAAGAGTTACTAGGCAGCTTCTCTTGTAAAAGTTACGGTGACTTTCTGACTAGAGCAGTCGTGTCTGTTGTTGGGTTAATCGGTTTTGGTTGTTTCATGTGGGTTTTTTTATCAAGCACATGAGTAAGTAGAACTTCAGAGTTATAGACGCTTATGTAACAGCACAGTCAATATGTTTAATGGAAAATGGCCAAAAATTTTGCCTGGCACTGCCTCTGTATATATTAGATTATAATTTTAATTGACAATTTTAGTTGCACAGATGTCTTTAATTTGTTACCCTCTGAAGTTTATTTTTACCATATGTAGTGAAAATGTACTCTGCAGGAGACTGAGCAAGAGGCTTACATTTTATTTAATTCAAAAATTGATTATATTGGAGATAATCATTTAGTCACCACACTAAAATGCAATTTGTATTTGCCTTTTACCCTTAGATACCTTTATCCTTCAACAAATGAAGTCTCTGTAGAATATCAGGGTATAGTTAGAAAATTGTTGAGAAGCCACTTTGCATAATCTGAGATGCTGTAATCACATGTGTAGGGAAACAATTGCAACATTCCAATTTAGTCTTAAGGATCTGGTTTCCAGTGAGCAGCATGTTAGGGCAGACGCATAGGCTGTTTGTAAATGCTGTACACATTGGAATCAACTTAGACTTCACCGCTCAAACTTACTTTTACATATTATTTTTAGGGAAAAAAAATCAAATGGTTTAGGACATAGTATATGAGTTTGGTTCATAAAACATGGGTTTGGGGGGATTTATTTATTTATTTTTTTAAAATTATCTTAATTCTAGGCATACCATGCAACCAGATTTAGCCTCAACCTGGGCACTGATTTCTGAAGTTGAGGTATCCCTAACTGTTAGTCATTTAAAGATCTTGGCTTATGTAATTAGTTTGTCAGACATTTGTACAATATTACAAAACTTAGAAAAACTAGATGACTTCCAAATAAATGGGTAAGAAGATTTTGGGATATATGGGGAAGGTAACAGAGCTTTGAGTTCTTTAAGGGAGTAATAAAAATATAGCAAATACTCAAGTGACACATTAGTGTGAACGTGACCTTGGATCTTGGATCAAATAGCAAACACATAAATGTCATGTTTGTCCGAATGTGACCTTGCATTGGTTCAAATATCAATCATAAATCAAACCCTAGCTTTTAATGTACGTGGAAAGAAATTAGCCCCTTAAATGATGCACCCAATCTTCATTTCTCAGGAGTTGTGATCTGCACATGCAATTGCTCGCAAATGCACAGAGCATCTGTGTGCCAAGCAGCATATTCTTTTAGCTTCGTTACCTGTAAGATGTTGTTATGACAGATTTAGAATCAATCATAGAATATCCTGAGTTGGAAGGGTAGAATCTATGTAAGTTAGCAGCCTTTGTGCTTCAGTCATTAACGTGTAATCATTTTGAATCTTGCTCAAGTGTAGAATAATCTGAGTGGAGTGTAACAAATGGCTTGAAGCAATACTGACCTTGAAAGACATTGGATAAAGAGCAAAACCTGGAGATTCTCTGGGGAGAGGAAAAGAAACAAGGGGGGCGTGTTGCAAGCATAAAAGTATCTATAACAGCGAGGTGGGGTTTTCCTTACAAACTGTGGTGAGCTGTAAGTAGTACTTGTGGAACTGTATTTGAACTTGAAAGAGAGCACATGTCAGAGAACACAGTAATCTAACATACTGGTTACTAAAATCTTGCCATGGTTTAGGTTCTTGCAGAAAAACCAAAATTCTATTTTCCTTTAAATCTCTTGTCAATAAAATATCTTTTTTCAATGGTCATACCTAAAAAATACTGGATATTATTAAGTCCAGTCTGAATATTTGCTTTACATGCATTAATAACTAACATAATAAATTGAATAAATTACCCTCATATTGTTGTCCAGAGGTATTCTTTTTAATGTCATTATAATAATAGTATGTTTATTCTATAGATTAAGCCTATAGACAATTCTCAAGCATGCGTTGGAGCTCATTGCTTACTATAAAAGTGGAAAGAGAAACAGGATAGAGAAAAAAATAATTACAAATTGACAGTTTTTTGGGATTTCTAGGCATCTCAACCATGGAAGTGAAAGCAAGACTAAAGACTTTAATGCAGAGTTTTACACTTAAGTCTGTGACGGTGCTTTTTTGGTTTCAAGTCAGGAATCATCTAAGCATCAGACTGGATTATAATGTAGATTTTTAAAAAGCAAACAAAAAAACCACAGGAAACAAAGCCACAAAAAACACACCTCAAAACCTGGAACCTCAGAAAATCCAACCAGGCAACCAAAAACCCCAAAAAAACCTCAAAAAAGACCCCACCAAAACACTTCTTGAAGAAAATAGCAAAGTGAAGTAGAACTTTATTGGTTACCAATAACCCTAATATCATATTGTATAGATTGTTAACTAATATTATTGTAGATGGATATGAAGTCCTGACCAGTCAACTCTTCAAAGGATTCAGCAGATACAGATTTAAAAGAGAGATTTGAAAGCTTTACTTTGACTTATGGTTACTTCTGACTTTAGTTTCAGTTCATCTTTCACTAGAAAGAAAAGTCAGGTCGTACCCAAAGCACAGAAGTATTCACTTTTTGGATATAAAACCTCACACTTAGAGGAGAATAAGCAAACCAAAAAAATCTCAATGCCATATTGGTATTCTATGCAGACCTGAACCCATTTGAGCTTGATGGCAGTTCAAGCATCAACTCAATCTCCACTCTTCACAGAAATGAGGTAGGAAAAAATATCTTTTCTTTTATCAGAAGGATCTTGATACAAATTTGAGTAATGTCACATTGGATGCATTTGACGTCCGTTTACATTTAAGAAAGCAAGCGTGACTTCAGGTAGATGGAAACTTGAGGTGATAGACCTGTAAGTCTTGTCTCTGGAGCCTGAAGGCAAAGGTTGCAAAACCTTTCTGTCCCATTGCTGATGAAGTCAAATCAGTCTCCTGTTGTTAAAGGGGTTAGCGGTGACTAATTTAAAGGCTGGCTTCAGATCTCATTGCACTGATAACTAGAACTGTGGTATTTCTTTACATCTTAAGTTGAGCTCTATCTGCTAGAGGTTGATTAATGTTGTAGATCAAATATATTTTCTGGTCTAAGACAAAGTCAGTGTAAAAGTAATGTATGTAAAGTGTTCTCAACTGAGTTCTTTAGTTACCAAGTTCTGAATTTAAAATTTCTCTTCAGAAACCTATTTAATGATAGGATTTTTTTTTTTTATTCTTTCCAGGCAGACGTAGTCTTTCTTTGAGTTAGTTTCTACTCTCTACTTGAGTTTCCAGCATTGAAATTATTTATTTATTATTTATTTATCAGAGCATGTTGTTTGAACTCCGAGTAAGTGCTTGTATCTTCCATTCCCTGGATTTTTGTGGGAGTTCTGCTGGAAGGATGATGAATAACTATGGGATGTGCATGATCTCTCTGACCTATATGATAGTTCCATGGCCCTATGAAAACATGATTGTGCTTAATCTAATAGAGATGCTGTGTGATCAGTAGAGCAGTTTTCAGTTCTCCTCAGAGACTGAAAAGGCACAGCTACTTTACTTCAGGCAATGCAAGTACCCAGCTTACAGGTCCAGCCTGTTAATGCAATCACAGGATTCTTCAGAGGCCATTCAGGCTACACATACACATTTATCTGTTGGCCATATAGCAAATGTATCCCTCTCACCAACTGCTTATTACTGCTCCCTGCATTGAGCCAGCACAAATATTTGTTAGGCTTTGCTGTTAACTGGATCAGGGAAGTGATCTAATCAAAAAGTATGGGTTTTTAATTTGCAATCATGGCCTCAAAGATCAGTCACGCCTCTGGAAAGTCCATTGAGTTCCACTCAACCCAAACATGTAAGTGAGGTGGTTGACATTAGGTGAGATGAATTTCCTGAAAATTAATTTCTGCTTTGTATTCTTTTCTCCATTAGTAATTGTGTCTGTTGCATGAAAGTGAGAGGGTATGTGATATTTGAGATAGTTGAATTACCTCCGGAATAGTTTTGTTGCGGTCCTGGTATTTGTTACTTCTTAACAGCAATACTGGCAAACCAAAGAATTTTTAGAACTATTTAGGGTATGATGAAAGTATTACATAATTGAAAGAAAACATTTGAGGAAATAGTGAATATATCATTCACAAAGGTATGGAAAGGACCCGAGTAGCTCTAAGGCAGAAATGATGCATTTAAAAGGGCGATGAGTGGTTTTGTTTAGAGACATTATATTCTAGGCATTGAGTTAGACTCCACTTGTGAGAGTCAGGACCCAGGAAGTAGCTTGTAGCTTGTGCCACTAAATCTTGGAAAGAAGCTACAGGGAGATGCCAACAGGGTTTGAAGCTGGCTCAGCAACTGCAGAGTATTTGACATAATTGCTAACAGTCACTATTCATTATTCTCTGTATTTTTTCAGTCCCTGCTTTTCCCACCTTCCTTGCCTGAATAGTTGCATTTACTGTCTTTTTCTCTGTTTCTGTGTAGGGTCTGGCCCACATTTTTGTAGCTGAGAAGTGTTAAGTAATCATTTTAATAAGGTTTTGGGGCTTTTTGGTCCTTGTAGGTTGTGATATTAGTGCAAATGCTGAAGTTTTAATTGTATCTTTGTAGATACTGCAATTATAAGCAATTAAAGCTCTCTTTCCTAAGGACTTAGGCTAGCTTTTTGTCTAACAATCCAAGATGACTTTGTATGTCTTGTCTTTAACTGAGGTTTCTATAATCATACAGATTGAGGTTTTAGATTTTTTGCTCAGAAGGGACGTAAATGTTAAACTGATGTTCCTGTGAGCCTTGAATTTCTATTAATTCTTCATTGCGGCTGTTCTGCACTTGAGTAGTACGTAAGGAATCTTTCATGTGGAGTGTGGCTACCTTCTCTTGGACAGTCATTGTTTGTTTTCTCTAGAGATTTGGTATCCTGATCTTATGTTTTACTGTTGGCAATACTCTACTTTCCACATGACAGATGTTGCTTATGTTAGTGTCTCCTTACATACATTCTGACTTTTAATAAAAGTGGTTTGCATCAGGAGAACCGTGTATTTCTAGCACTGACTTGTAAATTACATTGCATAACTTTGTTACATAATTTCCTTAATAATAACTGAATAACTAAAAGAAACCAGAGACCCTCTAAGAATTCAGATTTTTGTTCAATTAGTGGGAAACTGCATGCTAAGTATCATCTATATTGCATGATACAAGAGTTTCTGGAAACATCATTATACCTTTCTGTAAAGCTGGAAAACATCTGTTCTGCCTACGCCACAAAATAAACTTAAGTTTAAAATCTCAACACTTTGCTTAAGTAAGCCACGTTGTCCTTATTACATTTTCTTTGACTTGTGTGGTGGGCTAATAGGAGCTAGTGCTCCAACATGGAAGAATGGTGTATGCTCCTGACAGTCTGACAGGGTGCATTTAGTTGAAGAATACTTCTGCGTAGTGTAATGTACACAGTGAAGTCACTTGTGTGGTACTATTTGCACCTGACCTGTCATTAATCAGCTCTGCTCTCGTGTGCTTCTTCTTATTGCTGGCTTACTTGTTCAGCATGTTAATTCATCTGGTTTATTCCTGTCTTTAAAAGAATTTCTTTATGGTGTTGGCTTATTACTTGTATGGAAAAGTTGATAGGAATGGTTAACTTTCAATACGAAAATCTTGCCTTTCCTCTCTCTTTTTGGGTTATGTCTTTTAAAATTCAGTGGGATGGAAAATCCCAGGACCAAAGAAATGCTGCTGCCTGGCTCAGTAAGTTCTGCTTGGGTTTGGTGGAGTAATATAAAACCAAAAAAATATTCCCATATTATTTTAGTATCAATCAGCAAGATACTTGCAGTCTTTCAAAGCTTTTATCAACTCCTCCCATGTGAGATTAGAAGTGTATTATCTCTGCATCTCCTGATGCAATTAGATAAATGTGTTCAGGGAGGAAAGTAACACTCATCATGGTCCCCACTTTCTGAAGCCAGTAGACTTGCCTCTGTGCTCCTTTTCTTCAAGAAACTTGCTCCTGTTCCCCCAGCTCTGCAAGTCCTTATGGATCAGAGAAAGAGGATTGTCTCTTTTCCCTTTTTTGATCAACCGATGAATTAACAGGTTGGGTTTTTTCCCTGGTGCAGAAAATTATAGACCCAGGTTGCTTTACGAGCTGTGTAAATCTACTTTTGTTTAATGCAGTGCCTAATTTTAAGAGGAGTGATTCGGGGAAAGAACATTGAGCAATATATACATGCATTCTACCATAGTGCCTAAAAAAATAAGGTGGCATAATCAAGGTTGTGTAGAATTTTTCATTACTTTTAAGAGTTTAACTCTGCAGTTTTGGTACAAGTTTTAAAAATTTGTGTATGTGAATGGTATATGAAAGGATATATGAAAATGAAACCTAAATTAGGGCATATGAAACAAATCTGACTTGTTTTAAGTGCAAGGATGCTTATAAGTTGCATGATACAGTGTAGATAGGGGCTTTTGGGAGGGTTTTTTGGAGGGGTGCAACTGGGAGCCTTGATGAAGGGTTGGCTCATGAAAATTTTTAGTCTCATGGATAGTAAATTCTTTTAGGTTCTTAACACTTTGTAAAATCTAAAATATTACTAGTATGTGAGGCAACAAAGTACGAAAAATGGATTGAATGTCACAACATAGAGGAGAAAAGGCAAATCTTTTCCCAGATGGGAGACTGGACTTCATATTTTAGGTATCAAATTTTATTTTCAGTTGTTTTTTATGTTTTCAGTAAGGATATTGGAAATATCCTGTAGCTTACTTATTTCAGGCTCTTCCTATTCACCTAAAAGTACCTACTGTGGTCACTAGTTTTAAATATGCTGTGTTCAGCCACAATGTTCTCAAAATGACCTAGAGGTAATGATTGTTTCAATTTTAACCTTAATATTTGCAAGCAAGCCCTTTAAACGATCAATTTGTTTATGCAGTAAATCCAGACTTTGTTACTGCTTTTCAGAGACCTTTGCATCTCAGAGACCTGCTTCCTTACAGGGATTATCCCTGGTGTGGCAAGCATTAAATGTGGAAGGGACAGGGATTTAGTCTCCCACCACGCTTTTCCAAAAATGAAGCAAATAACCGATTGCTGCGTGATTAGGTTGGCTTAAGATGACTGTGGTTTCTTTAAGACCTGTTTCATGTTTATGGGTAAGTTACTCATTGGGTATTTGCAGTGTGGTGGTGGGAAAGGATGACTTCCTTCTGAAAACAGACATGTTTCAGAGAGAAATCCTCAAATCAGGTTTGTCCTTAAAACCATCATTTCATGAAATTGTGTTCTTATTTTTCTATGTCATAGTCATCTTGTTTTCATTTTATTTTGTGTCTGTTTACATGTGGGTGTAGGAAAGGCAATATGGAGACTAAAATAATGTATGTGAAACTGAGAAAATCCTCTGCCAATGTCTCTGTGGCACAGAATTTTTCTGAAGCCTTCAGAGTGAGAAGAAATGTTGATTTATACGGATGCTTGAGTGGAATCATCATGCTGCACCTACCACATCTACTGTTGTAACACGTAGAGGTGGTTTTGGGGTTTTCTTTGTAAAGCAAAGCACTCTCTGTGAATACCACTGAAATGAACTTCATGCTCATTACGTGTTTTATTTTAGAAGCTTTATTTTCAGACAAGCAAGGATCAATGTGTATGGAATGAAACCTGGCAGTGAAAGCATAAGCATGTGTAAACACGCACAAAATACAGAGAAGACAGAAGGCAAATGGTTTATTGCATGAACACTAGACATCTTACTTCTGTGCTTTCTGTGCTTATGACAAAAAAATTAATTAATCACTTTTTCAGTAAAGAAAATATTAGTGTGTTTTGACAGTCTTCAGAAATGCGTATGTAATGGCCATGCTTGCTAAGGTACCAAGTTAATCATTGACAAGAGCCATAATGATTAAGCAGCTGTAATTTACTAGTAGTGTTTGAAAGTACAAAAGGGTATGTAATTTAATAGTTAAAACAATAAGCACTTCATTTATGTTTCACTAGCTGTTAGGTTGTTCTTATATAAATTCAACTAAAAAGACCACTGAAGTTTAAATATTTACTGTAAACGTGGAAAAGTGTGGTGCTGTCTGGGCAATGCAAGATGTGCTGCTGAAGGAGCTGTTGTCATGTTCAGGGGTCAGCTGTCAAGCCTTTCTTTTGTTTTCTTGTCAAATAATGCCTATTTGTGTTTGAAGATAGACTTCAGTGGGCTCACTTCATGTTTTAAAAAATACTTGTGCTAGACAAAGAAGCCACAGAACCTGAGTTGGAAGGGACCCATAAGGATCATCGAGTCCAACTCCTGGCTCCAAACAGCACCAGCCAAGTCAGAGCATGTGACTGAGAGTGTTGTCCTGATGCTTCTTTAACTCAGCCAAGCTTGGTGCTGTGACCCCTTCCCTGGGAAGCCCATTCCAGTGCCTGAACACGCCCTCAGTAAAGAACCTCTTCCTAACACCCAACCTAAATCTCCCCTGTCACAGCTTCATGCCGTTCCCTCGGGTCTATCACTGGTCACCAAAGAGAGGAAATCCCAATGCCCAGGATCTCCTTGCCATGCCATGGTCTGCAATTACTTACTGTCTGCCCTGTTTGCCATCCTGCCTGCTCCTGCTGCTTCATTTGTCTCCTCCTTTCAGGAATTGCCCTATTTCCAGGCAGCTCTCACAACTCTGTTTCCTGTCTGCTGCCCATGCTTGCTCGCTTGTGGCCTGTCACCATTGACCCTCATCACATAACTTCTTTTCCACTTACTGCTTCCTCCTGCCACTCTGTGTCATCTGCACTTCCCACCTCTCCTCACCAACTAATTTCCATGCCACTAGCATGTATTGCTGCCCACTGCCACTTTTCCTCACACAGCACATAGTTGAGAGAAGTTGGTGAGTCAGTAGGGAACTTGAAGTAATGGGTACAAGGAGCCTCCTGGAACTTCCTCAGCCATCCTGGGTCAGAGCACTCGAGCTCCATATCTGCAGAGGAATATAATGGTTTTGTGCTGTGAATGACTCTTTTTAGCCTGGGAGAACTTCATGAAGAGCACACTGGAGGAGCAGTGCTGATAGTATGCTCTGCCACTCCGTTCTTTCTTTTTAGTTGATGGCTCTTTAGAGAGACAGCTTTGGTAGTCTCCTTTGGGTTGTTGGAGGACAGTTGTTATTATTCTTGACTGTCATTAGAAAAACCAGCTTAGATCAAGGTTTCTTAACTCTTTTCCCTCACTGCAAAATAGCTGTGTCACAGGGATAGCAATTTAGCTGCATTTTCACAAATAAATTCTCATTTCTCAACTGGAGTATGTTATCTTCCAATTATACAGAATCATAGAATGTGTAAGGTTGGAAGAGACCTTTAGAGGTCATCTAGCCCACCCCCTCTGCAGTAAGCAGGGACATCTTCCCTAGATCAGGTCGTTCAGAGCCCCATCAAACCCAACCTTGAATATCTCCAGGGATGGGGCCTCCACTACCTCTCTGGGCAACCTGTTCCAGTGATCTACCACCCTCATATTGAAGAAATTTTTCCTAACATCCACCCTAAATCTCCCCTTTTCTAATTTAAAACCATCACCCCTCATCCTATTGCTGTATGCCCTCATGAACAGTTCTTCCCCAGCTTTCTTATATCGGGGGGTTTCATCAGCTGCATAATATAGTATTTTGGACTCTGTTAGATAACAGCAGTTAGTTCCAGGTGTTACTGAGCTGGTTCATGCTGCCTCAAGAGACAAATTGTACAAAGATACTCAAGATTGAAATTATGGGCAGAGGAGAACAGATGATGTTAACCAGAAATGTTTGCAGTTGCTTCTCTTTCTTACTTTGCGGAAGTAATGTTTGTCAATGCGCTCTGCATCTGCAAAATTACTCTGCATCTTGAGTCTTCTTGAGATTGGAAGCATTGCTCTGAATAAATGCAGATGGCTTAGCAATAAAATCTTTCTCAGATAATCTACAGTAATCTGTGCCATTTTCCTTTGGTGTGTGACCATACATTCCTAAAGCATGAGGCTGATTATTTTAACTAGTCTTTTGCTTAGAGTCCTCATTCATACAATTTCTGGGGTGTTTCTTTCTCCAGTAACTATGGTCATGTAGGTCACAATCATTTAAATTTCTATTTTATGTCTTCTGGTGGGCATATATGAGTATCCAATGTCTATATTTCTTAATATTTTGTCAGGTTACAAGCCTGTAGTATTTATAAGAGAAATTGAGGTGGTTCTTGGAGACAGGACCACTGTTGAGCTTTAAAAGAAAATGACAATTGGAATTTAATTTGCTACATGGTTTTAGATTATGGTAACTCCGTTGGGACTATAACTGATGGCAGTTACGCTTGGGTCCTCTATGTGAAAGAAGTTATTTTGTTTCAGTTTTCCATTATAATGTGGAATATTACATTCTAAAATAACTGGGCACCACAATCAGTATTGCTGGGATGCCCTTAAAAGAAAAGCTGCACCAGACTTCCCACTGGTCCCTTCAGAAAGAAGTTGAGATGTGCATGAAAACTCTTGTATTGCTTATAAATATTCTATTATAGTCCTGGCAATCTGGCCCACTGTCCTGATGAGTATTTAATATGTCAAATTGGAAAACTTAATTTGACTGTTATTTTTAAATACAGCCAAGCTGTGCATAGTGATAGAGTTGCAGTATGACACATCCAAGAAAAATCAACAGTAACGTATCTGTTGTGTGTAACAGGTGTCAGAAATGATGGATAAATTCCCATTTATCTGTCTCCTAGATATTCTTATTTGCTACAGGATTCACTATAGAACATCTTTCCCTTTTTTAGTTAGTACTATCCTGTTTTGAAGAAATTGGGCAAATACATCTTTACTAACGGTCCTTGTAGTATGAGATGGCAAGTTAGTAATAGTGACAGCATCTGGGTTTTTTCCTGTTCAAGGCAGAGTGGAATTCTGTCTGGTTTGGTTTATGAAATTAGATATTTAGAGCTCTGATTCTAATCATTTTTGATTGCTTTCAGTCTTCAGCCTTCAGAAGTGTCTGTTGCATTTGACTTAGTTTTATTCAGCAAAATACAGTGAACCTTCTGAAAACTTAGTGCCTCAGCTTTGCTAGACAGACCCTGAAAAATTCAGTTCATAAAGAACTCTGTTTCAATGTGTGAGCTGAGTAAAATGAGTAGAAGCTCTGAATTTTGCTATGTGTTTGAGTCTGCTACTCCTTTAGTTCTGTGCTCCCAGGAACGTGGTAAGCTATTGCACTGAGGAAAAATATGCATCTGTATCTTTAATCTACAGTGATATTTGGGTTGGAAAAAAATATGCCACAACCTAAATACTACAACAATATAATTTTCATTAATTTCAAGAAATATAATCTAACTAGACACTGTTTCAGTAAACACTTTTTTTTTTTAAGCTTTAATATAGTTTCTTTCAAAAATGGATGGTGCCTCGAGTTGTAATAAATCGCCCAAGGATAAATACAGCACGTGGTTTTCTAATCATCAGAGTTTATGATTACGCTACAATTTCAATCTCCCCTGGTACCTGAAAACTTAACATTTTTATATCTATTCTCTTGGCTAAAAATGAAGAATGGGTACAGGCATTGTACCACTACAGCCATTTGGTATCACAATTAAAAGATTTGGGTACTCTGAAAGTCAAAAGAACATTTTACCAAGTATGTATATACTGTATATACATACATATGTATAATATGTGTGTGTGTGTACATATATATAATGTACATACTTTAAATAACAGTGATTTGTTGGAACGATGCAAATTGTGGAATAGAAAGCCTTATGTAATACAGATTATTTTAATTGTTTGTTTTGCCTTGCAGTCATGAGCATGTTGGAAAACACTATAGGAGTGATATAGGTGCACCATTGGTTTTCCAGAAAGAAGTAGCAGTGTGCACTGATAAGTGCACCTGAAAAATAAATAATTTTAAAACTATGAAAAATAATTTAACATTTTTTTTAAAATCACTGAAAAATAAATCATTGAAAAATAAATCATTTAAAAATTTGAGCGTGTCCAGAGAAGGGCAACCAGGCTGGTGAAGGCGCTGGAAGGCAAATCCTATGAGGAGCGGCTGAGGGAGCTGGGGGTGTTCAGCCTGGAGAAGAGGAGGCTGAGGGGAGGCCTACAATTACCTGAAAGGAAGTTGTAGAGAGGTGGGAGGTGGTCTTTTCAGCCAGGTGACAGGAGATAGGACAAGGGGAAATGGCATGAAGCTGTGCCAGGGCAGGGTCAGATTAGATGTTAGGAACAAATTTTCACTGAAAGAGTTGTCAGGGCCTGGAACAGGCTGCCCAGGGGGGAGTTGAGTCACCTACCCTGGATGTGTTTAAAAAAAGGGTAAATCAGGTACTTAGGGATATGGTTTAGCATGGGATGGGAATGGATGGACTTGATGATCTTAAAGGTCTTTTCCAGCCTTGTGATTCTGTGCGCACACTGCAGGTAGTTACAAGCATAGCTTCTCATCTTGTTTAGAGTAGATCATTCTGCCCTCTGTTAGATCCATGTAATACCTTGTAATGTTATGCAGATTTAATTGAAGGCAGCCTTTTGCCATCAGCCTGGGCTTGATTGCAGATATCTCGCTTCAAAACATTTTGAAACTGGGGCTTTTTATTTATGGAACTGAAGACAAGTAATGGCTGTCTTTCATTATTAGCATGTAAAGCAGTAGTCAGCACTCTGTGTTGCTTTTAACTGTACCCTTTTGGTCAGTTATACAGCCAAAAAAAGACGACTTTTTTTTTTTTTTTCCCCTCCAGAATAGATGCCTGATTTTCACAGGATGCATCTGTCACAGATGATCTATGGAAAGGATTGATTTCTTAATATAAAATATTTAGTGTCATAGGGATCAAACTTGATGATATTTGACACTTTCAATAACATCAAGGAAGGTGATTATTTTTTTAATAGCACTTTTGTTGTAAAATCAGCTTTTCTATACCCCCATGTAGCCAGTTATTGGCAGTTTCAAGCTTCACAATAAACTGCAGCGAACATGTGTTCCTTGCAGAGGCCAGCATTGAGCGGTAACCACAGTAACAGCCAGAGCTCCTCTAAATGCCCATGCATATTCATTGCATGGCCGAGACCGCAGCAGCCTGTGGCTGTGTACATACTGAGTGTAACGCAAGTGTTAGCTACTCCGTGTAAAAGATGAGTTTCTCTTAGCAGAAGTACGTTTTTGCAGCAGTAGTGACATTCTGCAGTACGTTTATTCATTCCTGGCAAGTCGATAGAAGAAGAATTAAAGTTTGTGACATTTTCTTAATCTGTGCTGTTACTCAAGGTTGATGACACTGGTGGCTAGTTTTGAAGGCAACTTTGAAACTTACTTCTCTGTAGGAAGTAAAACTAACTCTAGGAATTACACATACATTGGATTGTATTTGCTGGAGCACTCTTGTTGAAGGTGTTCTTTCACCAAAGTAGGTCCAAAAATAGGAGTTTGGCCAGCTTCTATGAATATTTTAGTGCAAGGCAGTATTTCATTCTCTGCAGTGTCCTAAGAACTATCCACAAATTTAAGAGATGAGAACAGAGGACAAAATCAACATATCTAAACCTGTTAGGTAAGGTGAGAAAAGACTACTCAAACATATGTATGCATATTGACGTTTGTTGGTTTTCCATAAATTTTGGTGGGAGATGCCTAATGCCTGCTGTAGAAACACAGTATGTAACTTCTCAGCAAAGGAAAGAAAACAGCAATCTACAGAATGATCTTGTTGGAACTTCAATTCATATTGAAATATTTTGCAGATATTTTTTCTTCCTTCCCTGTCCTGTGATGATTCATGTTGCATAACGGTTCTGGAACAACAGAATATTGTATAATATTTTGCTATTGGATTAAGATTCATGTATTCAGTGTGCTGTAACTGATTCAGATATCTTAATAAATATTCTGATATTGTAAGTACATATATAGATATATGTATTTATTATTCTTTCACCAGAGTGAAGTTTAAGTGACTGCTCTACTGGATCAAAATGGTGGACACTGAAAACCAGCTCTATCCCCTTACTCCTTTGGAGGAGGATGATATAGGCAGCCCTTTATCTGGAGAGTTCCTACAAGATATGGAGAACATTCAAGACCTCTCTCAGTCTCTAGGAGAAGATAGCTCTGGAACTTTAAGTTTAACGGAGTTCCAGTCACTGGGGAACGGTCCAGGATCTGATGGATCAGTTATAACAGGTAAGAGAGTTTTGGCTTCCCATAAAACTTTCCTTTGTAAATACATAGTGATAGGAATTAAAAACCTTTCTAATGCGATAATTGTGGTTTATGACTATGTAACACGAGAAATATTTAAGCTGATCAGAGCATGGTCTTAAATTAACTTTAACTTTAAACATTTTATTAGCCCACTATCACTGAAAAATCACTGTAATGTAAAGTTGCTCTTTTAAATTACCACTCATATCAACAGCTTTTTCAAAAGAACTCTGAAAAATCACTGTTACTAGCAATGAAGTTGCTATCTATTGTAATCATATAGGAAGTCACAATATTGCCCTAAAGGAGTTCCCCATCTTTCAAAGTACATTTTAGTGTATTCTGTTTACTCCCCCTTGCCCCCTCCCTTCTCAAAAGTAGTATTATTCAGCTCGTGACTTCTACCCTGGTTAAAGTAACAGTCTCAGAGGCTAATACATCACACAGTCTTTAGTCAAAAGATCTTTGCGAGAGGCTTTGGGAGATCGAAATGGGAATGGTTGCAGTGGTATGGGATGCTGCAGTCGGTGTCAGTAAGGTATTGCTTTTGAAACTGCAGGTTTACAGATCTCTTAGCAGTAGCCATTTTAAGCAACTAACGTAAAAGAACCAGAAAGTTAATGATAATGCTTTGGTTTGGGGTTTTCTTACTTTAAATTGATTTCCCAAGCCTTACAAAAATGGCACTGATACAGTTGAGGTGATCCTCTGCACGAAAGTGATTGAAATTAATAGGGTGCATTTTGAAAGAAAGAAGAAGAGCTGCCTCTTGGCACTATTGCCCAAAGGAGTGTGTATATAAATAGGATTTGGGTCCCTTTTTTGGTGGCAGACCTTCACATTAGAAAGATGCCTTCTACTGGAAAAGATACTACATGCTGGTTTTATAACATATAGTCCTTTTGAGATGTGATTATTTGTGTGCATGCGTATACAAGCCCTACAATAATTTAGATCCATTGCAAATTGTCCATTGCAAAATGTTCTAGTTTTGCTGTTAGAGAGGCTGGAAAATACAAACTTTCAAGGCTCAAATTCCGTGAGGCAAGTGAAAGGAAATTAAAGTCACACTAAAAAAATCCTGAGTTGTAGGCTGTTCTTGATGACTCTGATGCCTGTGGGCTTGGCAGTGCTGGCAATGCAGACGCTGACTTCCATGCCAAGGTTTTTTCCAACATAATACTTGCTGACCTACATTCATGAGTGTTTCTTAATCTTTCTGTTAGAATAACACACCCATTAATTTGCTGAAGTCTTGTGGTGCAAGTTGCAAGATGGAAGATAAAAGAAATTCTGGCCTTAGAAAAAAAATTCCTCAAACATTAACTGAAATAATGATGGTTGGAATGTGTTAGTTTTGTAACGTGTTCATCTAGTAGTAAAATGTCTGGAGAGTTTATTTCATTGTACAACAATTCAGAAATGTTTTTACCATTATACTCAAATGGTAAAATACCTGAGCAAAGCTCCTACTGCTGGGTTATTTTAGAAGCAGACATTCATGTTGCCTTCCCTGTAGTATCTGTTCACTCTTCCTATTAATGTGAAGGATTATATGTTTGCTTAGAGAAAACCTCTTATTTAGGAAGAGAATTGTTTAATTGCTTTTTGGGCCTCAGTCTAGGTCACCATTTAAAACTATGAGTATCTCTTCAGAAGTCAGTGGGATATTTAAGTGCATATTCAGGCACTGGACTCACTCTGTGTGAGCTAGGAGTGTGTCTCTTGTCATACCATAGCAATAGATCTGCTACTCAGCGCTGCAGCACAAGAAGGTGTAACAGCAAGATGAGCTGTTGTTAACCTTTCTGGACAGAGGGATGGGCAGGTTGAATGGATACTGTAATACAAACTTGAAGTCACAGAGGGCTCTGTTTCATTGTGTTGTGGGGTTTTGGGGTGGGTATTTTACCTTTTTATGTTTTGTACTGTTTGTCATGAGTAGTAGATACACTTTGAAGGCCACTTTTCAGTTTCAAATTTACGTTATTTGTGCAGATGGTAAATGTGCATTTTTATAGTTAAGAAGATTTCCTTAATTTAATGGAAATATTCAGTTTTTTTCAGTTCCTTATTTTAAATTGTGGGATTAAAAAAAAAATTCATGTTCACATAAAATTGATAAGCATTTGAAAAACTCAAAGTAAAAAACAGAATGCAGGAAAATAAAATTTTTTAAAAAACCCTTGGTTTTCTCTTATTTTGTATGGTGCATGTTTATTGACTCCTCAAGAACCATTATCGCCCCTCTAGTTCTTGTTACCAGGGTTTGTTCAGTAAGGCTTTTTGTTTGTTAACATTGTATGTCTCATCAAAATTAGCGAGGTACACATTGTATTTTGTGTGTGTTTGCACCATAAATATAAATATTAATTCTTTATCAAACAAGGCCAAATTATTAGTTCACTTAATGACTATTACTTCAGGATTATTTTTTAGAATAAGCTAATTTTGTGTGTGTGTGTTTTTAGTATAGAAATGGTATCGATCTTGTTAGTATAGTATTTATGAAGTGTTCCTTTTTCTTTTAGACACCCTTTCACCAGCATCCAGTCCTTCATCCATTAATTTTGCCACAGCTCCAGGTAGCATAGATGAATCACCCAGTGGAGCATTAAACATTGAATGTAGAATTTGTGGTGATAAAGCCTCAGGCTACCATTACGGAGTACATGCTTGTGAAGGTTGTAAGGTACAGTCATAATTTTCTTTTTAAGAACCTAAATCATGTTGCTTTATTTACAGGATTATATGAAGATAAACATTTGTTAGATAAATGTTTAATTAACATTTAATTCTAGCCATTACAATTATTTCAATAATAAATGTAGCTCTGATCTTTTTCTGAAATGAACTGTTCAGATACTCTAACTGGATACCCTAATTCAATACCAGACCTTCATCAAGCAAGGGCAATTCACAATGACAATTTTAATGCTGTTTTTCTGCATATAGCTAGTTAAACACTAAAAGAACCTGAAACGCTAATCTGTGACCAAAAATCAAAGCCTACTTGCTCCACTAGTGTTTTATTTGTGTTGGGAGTATAGCTGTGAGAAGCATGCCAGTTTGCTACGTTTCCATTATAACAGTAACAGATCCCAATTGTCTCATCTCCACCACATTCTGCCTGAATCACTGAGTATTGTACCTCTTGTAGCTTTGGGCCAGTGCATGTCTCTGGGGCAAATTAATATTATCATTGCTGTGTAATTTTTGGAATGATGTGGGCCATGAGTTATAAGATTCTTCTCTTTTTCCTTCTAATGTCTTAATTTTCCATTTTTTTCCTAAATAATAATGTAAGATGAGAGAAATAATTGTATATGTGTACATTTTTCTTTCACGATGTCAGAATATGCTAATTTGAATACAAATCTTACAGAATAATGCAAGAATATCTATTAGAGATAGGGAGCCAGTTCATGGTCAGTGGTGTCCCACAGTGTAAATGACATTTTGCTGTGTCATGTGAAGCAAAATACTGCAATGTCTCTAAATTTGCTAACCCTATGATTTCATAGTATGAGCCTAGCCTTACACTGCAGTGTCAAGACATCACAGTAAGATCTGTTGAATTACAGGCTTCTCTGCAATGCTCATTTTTGTGTCCTTGGCTTTTTCTATACACTGTGCTGTGTTGTCATACCCCAAGATGAAGGTTCTTTCTGACAGAGGATGCTGAGAGAATGTGTACAAAAGCAGCATGGGACTGTTTTGCTTAATCCTTAAGAGCAAATCTGCTCTGGTACTTTGGGCTCTTGGCCCTCTCCCAGGAAAGTGGGCTGAGAGCTACTCCCTGCTTTTGTGTTTTCCATTCCATACATGCCTTCATACACACCACTCCACTGCATAGGTTCTTACCTCTGGACAGGTTATACTTTGCATATTGTTTTGCTAGTGACATCAGTAAACAATAAAAGAAAAAAAAATTACCTGTATGATTGAAGTTTAGTAATCAACACTCTTTAACATTGCATATTGTCTTCTCAAACTTTTTTAGGGTTTTTTTAGAAGAACAATTCGTTTGAAACTCATCTACGACAAATGTGATCGCAACTGCAAAATTCAGAAAAAAAATCGTAATAAGTGCCAATACTGTCGTTTCCAAAAGTGCCTTTCAGTTGGAATGTCACATAATGGTAGGTAAGAGTGCCCTTAATAATTTGTTTGTTCCTACCTAGAGCTCGCTTCTGGAAGCAGGCACTTGGAGAGCGTTTTTCCTTACTACATATGAGTCGAGCCTTGGATTTTTACAGTGTAGATTATGGTGGGACCACCAGTTTCCTTAATGAGTAGTTATGTAATTGATACCCAGCTGCCAAATATACTGTTACAGGCTTCACAGAACTGTGCTGGATGTCTCTTTGTCCATGTGAATGCTCTTTTAGTTGTTTTCTTCACCCAGAACATTGGCACCTTCGCTCTCATTGAAACAAATTTCAATACTAGAAGAATTCTGATTGAGGGCATTATAGAGGAGTAGGAGGAGAACAACTAACTCATGGTGGGAGGGAATGACATAGGGTAGAAATCTGTAGGAAGAGTTTGTTATTTTTCAGGTTATAGTGCAACGGATCTTGGGCAGATGGTTCAGAGAGTGTGTGTGGGGGGGCAGGAGGGCAAAGGTCTGTGCTGACTGTGGAATAGGGATCTGGTAGGTTGCTTGTTAAATGGAATGGTAAAAATTCAGTACGTTTAGATATCCGGTTTAAAAATCATGGTACTGTTTGTGTTAATGATTTAAGATAAGGGTGGTAAGCCTGTGGCTTACAGGCCAGTTTCAACCCACAGGTCAGTTTTATGCACAGTATGTAGCCTGCTATGCAACTTTGAAGAGAGAGAGGCCAAGCCAAGAGAAAGCAAATTTTGGTTGGTTTTCTTTCTCTTTGTAAGTCTGATAATGTCAGTGCTGAACTTTGGAGCAAGTGCAATTTAGGAGTAGGCAAAAAGCAGGTGAAAATGCTGGGCTAGGTGAAAAGCTGTGGGTTAGAAGACAGACTTCCTTAGGAAACTATTTAGTCAAGAGGGCTGGAGTAGGAACATGGTTGGGGAAGCTGCCTATGACATTAGTGTAGAGTCCTAGCAAGAGACATTGGGAGAGTTGACTTTCTGGTTCTGGGGAAGTCTGGCTTCCTTGTGATGAGCCTTGATGAAGATTAAGATCCATTGGGAGAGGGTTGGCAGTCTCGGCAAGACTGGTGATAACCTTCCTGAAGCAACAGACTTGGGAAGAGTGTGCCAGCCAATACAGTAATGTTTCAGGGCAGGAGTCGAGCAGGGAGTTGTGCTGGTCAGCAGTAATTACCATTCAGTTGAAGCTGTTTCATCCTACTAAAATGCTGTGGGCACCTGTGCTCCAGCTGAAGGGAGTAGCACTGGTTTCACTGCAGCAAACACATGGGAGGCAGTGGGGGAAGGAAATGCTTCCAGGCAATGCTCAGGGAAAGATGTAGAACTAGATTTACAATCATGACCCTAAAACCATAAGTTTCAGTATAGAGCAGGTATTATTCCATTTTTTCCAATAGACCCGTGGCCAGATTCCAAACAGGCCATCCATGTTGGCTTTCCATTGAAATCCATTATCATACCTAGAGTCACCTCCTGTGTCATGAGTCACCTCCTTATGTCATGAGAAAATTTCTTGGAAGTGTTGAAGGGCTAATTCTGCACATGCTCTGGATTGCTCAATCTAAGTACTGAGGTTCTGTCCTCTCACTGGTTAGATGCTGAAATGTGGTAAGAGTAGCCAGCCAGCTACATTAGCCATCTCAAAACCCTGCGTGCCATCAGAGGGCAAGGCCCCTTTTAAAATGGTTTAGTTTTCAGCTGAAACCAAAGAAGGATGTGCACACGCCTATTTTACTGCTAAATGGCAAGACCTCCATACCCAGTGGTGTTTCAAACTCTCATCTTCTGCCTCTCAAAAGAATATCCTAATAACTAGACTGCATTCTCAAATTCCATTCACATCCTCTACAGTCTTGAAGGGCTAATCTATTAAAAAAAAACAAACCCAAAGCATTAAATGCTGGGTATTGGAAGAGGTTTTGTTGACTGTAGCCAAGTCTGTTTTGTTCTCACTAGGCAGTACAGATATGTTGAACTGAAGATTGCTGTAGCATGTTCAGAGTCAGCGATGGAATTTGGGTCCAACTCCGTTGCAGCATTCTCTGCGGAGTAACTCCCCAGACAGCTCTCCAGCTGGCATGTGTGTTCTCTGCCAAGTTCCTCACATGAGTTTACTCAGGTTTTTTAGATTTCCCAAGGTGGACTTACAGTTTCATGTTGGGAGTTGTAGAACACAGTAAGGAGAAAACAAAATACAACTACTTGGGTTAGGAAAAAGGCGTGCGTTCTAGCTCATCGCAGGTACCAGTTGCTGTTGTGAAATATCTGATTACCTTTGGTTCAGCATTTTGTATTGATAATTAGTCACTTATTATGTTGGAAAGGATGAGTCTTTTTCACTCATGAATTTATTAAAATAAAGATACTACCTCTACCTCAGTGTTTCTAGACAGAAAGTCATACTGCAAAATCAGCAACTGGAAAAGGCATCGTGTTTTATGTTTGTCTTACAATTATGTCTTCCCATCAGCAATACGTTTTGGACGAATGCCAAGGTCAGAGAAGGCCAAGTTGAAAGCAGAGATCCTAACAGGTGAAAATTATGTAGAAGATTCAGAAATGGCAGATCTTAAATCACTTGCCAAAAGAATTCATGACGCTTACCTGAAAAACTTCAATATGAACAAGGTTAAAGCAAGAATCATCCTTGCAGGGAAAACTAATAACAATCCAGTAAGTACTTTTGCTGTAATGTATTATAATAATAACCTGATATAATGATTATAATAACCTGTTAAACTCTTAAGAAAATATTTTAGAAAATAAATATCATCCTAATACAGACGTGAAATATGCAAAAAGAATACCTGTAGTAAATATGGTTGCTCTTAGCCACTGTCAGAATAATTGGAAGGTTTAGGAAAATCAGGTGATTAACTTGTAAATGGAAGCTGATGAATGTAAATTATAGTAGACACATAAGGGAAAGAAAATTAATTCTTAATATAAAAAAAAAGTTACATCTGAATGTGAATACCTCTTGGTATGGGTGGGGAAATGTTCAAATTTAATTTCCTATTATGAGAGTGAAAAATAGTGTCCCCTAAATGCCAGGATAAATACTATTGTCTGCTAGGGCATACAGGAGCTCTTTACAACTTTTGTTTTAATCCCAACAATATTAATGGCAGGAAGGCAAGGGAAACTTGAGTTGGTAATTCTTCGTTTACAATTCTGGCTTTTTCCTCACCCAGCCTCCCTGGTCTAAATTTACCCTGTGGTTACTTTGAAAGGGAGAAGCAGGCACGGTTTGTGAAGACGTGTGTGCTGTTGAGGTCGTTTTTCCTTATCCACTGCTTTTTGTTTTGTAGCACATGAGATTGTATAACCATTGTAAAGACTGACTTGTTTTACTTTATGCTTGGGTTTGTTTTTGGTTTTTTTTTTAATTCTGCTGTGATTTATGTTAATTATATGTAGAAGATAAGTATCTTATTTCGCCAACAATTTTAATGTCAGCAAAAATTTGCAGGGAGGAGGTTTTACATATGCCGTAATAAAAAAACATGTAGCTGTGGGGATGAGTGTTATAAAAACTGTAAGAAAGCTGTCTTCTGAATTATGGATTTTGGCATATAATAGTCTGGTCTAGCCAAGCATACAGGCTTCTACATTAAAAGAGAGACGTAGGAATAATTGCAGTCTTTTTCATTGGATTATAGAAACGCTTAAAATTAAGCCCAGGCTTAAACTTTTTTGGGGGGGTACAAGTTGACATAAGCCTACAGTAAATACCATACTTTAACACTTTACCTCATAGGTATCTGCATAAAGTCCTTTTCAAGCTTGATACCATGTCAGAATCATAAGTTACAGTATCTATCATACGTGCAGGGATTCCAGACCTCTGCATCGTAATTTTTGTGTCCACATTTATGCAATCAAGGCTCTCAGATTATAGTCATCTGATTAGTTAATAGTGCCTTGCTCGGGTCTTGGTGAATTTACAAGTAAAAATTAATGAGGAATCAGACCTAGTTTATTATAAACAGGCTGCTGCTTCATCCTTCAATATGCAGGGAAGGGAAGAGGGTTTTTAAAGCTATTTCATCATCTCTTGGGAAAACAGTCATTTTAATTTTCTCTTGACTTTTTAACAGAACACACCCTCCCCACCCCTCCAGGGGTTTGTTGTTGGTAGTAAGTAATTCACCTGTTTCCGGCCAGTGCATTACCAGCTGATTTCTGCGAATCCTAATTCTTGGCACCACCATAATTCATTTCAGAATGAACTAGTGTTTTTCATGCTGACGAGGCATTATTTTTAAGTTTAGCTTCTCAAGCATACCTACTTTCTGCATAGGGAAACCATGATGAATTCCCAGAAGTTTTATGAAATACTCTACATCTTTTAAAGGATTCAGAGATGTGGTGGATTTACTGCTTTGCCAGTTTACACTCATACCCACAGGCATATAGAAAGTTTTGTTCTCTAGAACTCTCAAGTACTGAAGTGATGTGGAATGTGTATTTGCCATAAGCATTTAAAAAGCGGACAGCCGTGGGAAGCTAGCATGTCTGACATGAATTCTCTGACTTTCTAACAGAACACCAAGTGTTTTTAGTCTGAGATGAGCACAACAGCACAGGGAAGGTGCTTTGCTTAGCATTTACGGAACTAGATTTATGTTCAAGGTCAATTGCTATGACTTGGGTAGGCTGGGAAGCATTGGGGTTTGTTGGTTTTCTTCAGTGATTAATCCTCTGTTTTCATTACTGCTCTTCAGATATGTATCAAAATATTTTGGAGTTCTGATTGTTTCTAAGAAAGTCTGAATGCTTTTGGGGTTTTCTGGGGTTTTTTAAAATACATATGATGTTTTATGAGACCAGCTCATCAGTCTGACATGCAGATACCTTTTTAAACTAAGGGGCTTATGGAAAAGACCATGATCATGACAGAAATTTTGCATTATTTGACATACTGGTGGGATTCTGGGTTTAGAGAATACCTTGCACTAACTTGAGCTAGAATTTTTCTGCTTCTCTCTGCAGAAGATCAGCTGGTACATAGTCTATGAAAATGTGATAATAAAACATGAGTAGTACAGGGTTCACATTCTTGTGCAAATATGCTGTCCTGTATTTAAATGACTGTCTGTATTCCCCCTAGGATACTTCAGGAAAGCATCATGATGTGCATCAAGTGTAGTTAGTTTAGGAATCGATAGGAGTGTAGGCAGAATAACCTGGACTTCTGGAGAAGGTAATACAAGTCTTTTGTGAACCTTCTGGGACTTGTTCGGAGGTGGATATATGCATACTAAGCACGGCACTATAACTACTACATAAAACTAGATTAAAGATATGTCATACCTATTTACATTTTCCTATTTGCATTGTTGTTTGCAGAGCAGACTTTTTCTTAGATACCACAGTTTGTAGTTCTGCAAAACGTGGCTTATCTTTTTGCAGAAATAGGAAAGAACTCGTGGTTTATTGAGAGTTGAAGGCTGATTAGCATGAAAGTTAATCAGAATTCTTATTCTTTAGGAAACACACGATTAACAACCATTATTTTGTAAGTGAATTTGTGGGTTTTTTTTCTCTGTAGCCATTTGTTATACATGATATGGATACCTTGTGTATGGCAGAGAAGACCCTGGTGGCAAAATTGGTAGCCAACGGAATTCAGAACAAGGAAGCGGAAGTCCGGATCTTCCATTGCTGCCAGTGTACGTCTGTAGAGACTGTGACTGAACTGACTGAGTTTGCCAAATCTATCCCCGGCTTCTCCAATCTTGACTTGAATGATCAAGTGACACTGTTAAAATACGGGGTTTATGAAGCCATATTTGCCATGTTAGCATCTGTGATGAACAAGGACGGGATGCTGGTAGCCTATGGAAACGGTTTCATAACTCGGGAGTTCCTGAAAAGCCTGAGAAAGCCATTCTGTGATATAATGGAGCCAAAATTTGATTTTGCAATGAAATTCAATGCACTGGAATTGGATGATAGCGATATATCCCTTTTTGTTGCTGCCATCATTTGCTGCGGAGGTAAGAACTAGGCATTTGTTCTTCAAGGTAGCAATTGTTAAAATTGCTTTTGCATGAATTCATTTTAATGGAAAAGCTCGTATGTTTTTTGAAGATTCAGTTCTACCACCAACCTAACAGTGTCATTTTCCCTCTTGGTGTATTTCACAAAAGATACACTGTGTAACTGCTAACAGTCTTGATCCTGTATTTTGCTTTGCAGAATTGTAGATGTGCTTGGAATCGCTATTTAGCTTCACTTAGAGAGGGCTCCAGTTACTCTGTGTTTTTAAAAGTGGGATGTGAAGACTGTTGGTGGGGGTTTTTTGTTTGGGGTTTGGAGGAATTTTTTTATGTTTAAGGCTGGATCAGAAACAGTATTTGTTTGTATCTGCCAAATGGGCAGAAAATTACTATGTAATGAGACAGGAGGCAGGTGCAGATTATAGCTTTGCTCATCTTTGACATTTGCTGATTGCATCGTATAATGAGTTCTGCACAGACGCACAGCACTGTTGATGCACTTCCTATGCTCTGATTGTAATATCACAGGCTAGTTAAAAAAAACAGAGCATACTCTGCTAATTAAAAAAAATTAGATGATGGTACTTTTTTTTTAACCTGTAGTACCTAAGGATCTGGGGTTTGGGTTCGTGCTTTTTTTATTCCCTCTCTTTGAACTCTTTGTTAGTGAAGGAACGCAAATGCAATCCTTTCTTTTCTCCAGAAAGCAAGGACATGAATATTTAAGGTTAGATTCAAAACTATCCATAAGCATTTTGAAAAAGGGAAATAAGAGATGAAGAAAGTTCCAACAACTGCTCCCTTTGGCCTCTTCTGCATTCTGCCACACTCATCGACTGTTTTGCTGTCCCAGTTGCATCCTCAGCGATTACAAGAAGAGAGATAGAATCTGTAGGCTTGCAAAAGCTTCATGTGCCAGTTTAGGCTGCAAGTTCCTGCTTTTGCACAATACATTGGTATTTTGATGTTTTCAAAAGTTAAGAGAGTTGTTTGCAGGCAAAATGTGGGTTTGTTTTGAGGTTTTTTGGACTGGGTTTTGATGGTGTTTTTTGGTGTTCCACCTAGTCCTTCCACTTGGAATTAGCTTAAGTTTTCAAGAAACATTTAGTCTGTTGTCCGAGACTTCTTACAGAGAAGTTAGATCTAGAGCGTGAAGGTATTAGAAGACTGTAAGTAGCTGAAAATGGGATAATATACTACAAAGTGTGAAATATCCTTAATAGGTGCTTCCCTACGTCTTGTCACTCATTTATGCTGTGGCATATACATATGGGAACCAAGAGTGAAAGCCTGTTATTTATGCCCTCTTGCACTGCTACCAAACTTCAAGAACTCTCTAGAAGTAGCCACATGCTTGCTTTCTCCATCCTAACTGTTTGAATTGTCTTAGCAGAACATACAGAATAAAGAAGGAGATTTCTAGGCTAGATGCTTTTGCTGGTTTGGGGGTGAGAGGGTGGTACAGTTTGTTTTCCTTTTAATTTTGTTGCACAGGTTGTACTTGGTAGTATGAAATCTCTCCTCAAGTGACTGTGGTCACTGAAGAAACTTTGGCTAAAGGGATAAGAAAGACTACTGTTTTCTTTTTCTTCTTTTAAAAAAAAAAAACCAGCCCAAAGATTAATTTTGAGCCTTAATGCACTCGGTGTATAATCTGATTATACACAGTAGCCTACAATATGGAATCTATAAGGTAGCTTACTTTAAAAAACAGCTATAAAATGATGACATGTATTCTTTTGTTTGTTTGAGAACAGATCGTCCCGGTCTTGTAAATGTTGGACACATTGAGAAAATGCAGGAGAGCATAGTGCATGTACTGAAACTTCATTTGCAAACCAACCATCCTGACGACATCTTCCTCTTCCCAAAACTGCTCCAAAAGATGGCTGACCTCAGACAGCTTGTCACAGAGCATGCTCAACTCGTTCAGATAATTAAGAAGACTGAATCTGATGCACATTTACACCCTTTACTACAGGAAATCTACAGGGATATGTATTAAGGGTTTTTTAGCATTTTTTTCCACAATATTTAAAGACAAGAGCAATACTAATAACAGATGGGAGCAAAACTACTTGCACAGTTATCTGCTGTTCTTTCGGTCCAGAGCATGAAAAATCTCAACGCTGGATAACTGGACTGTTACACTTCTTTTGGTTTGGGATCTTTTGTCTTCTGCAGAAAAATACTGATCATAGTGCTCATGAAGTGTCTTACTGTTGTGGTAACCCAGCAGGCAGCTAAACACCACACAGCCCTTGGCTCACTCTCCCCGCTCCCCACGTCAGCGGGATGGTGGGGGGGGGAATCAAAACAAAAAAGTGTAACTTGTAGGTTGAGATAAAGGTAATTTAACAGAACAGCAAAGAAAGAGAAAATAAAAGAGAAGACAGGTGATACACAATGCAATTGCTCACCACCTGCTGACTGATGCCCAACCTGTTCCAGAGCAGCAATGCCCCCCACCCAACCAACTGCCCCCAGTTAGGTGCCGAGCATGATGTCATACGGTAGGGACTATCCCTTTAGCCAGTTTGGGTCAGCTGCCCTGGCTGTGTCCTCTCCCAGCTCCTCATGCACCTCCAGCCGCCTCGCTGGCGGAGCATGAGAAGCTGAAACGGCCTTGACTTAGTGAACGCGCTACTCAGCAACAGCTAAAACATCAGTGTGCTATCAACAGTGTTCTCATTCTAAATCCAAAACACGGCACTATACCAGCTGCTAGGAAGAAGATAGTAACTCTGTCCCAGCCAGGAGACTTAGAGTGGTTCTTTTACTTGGAAGTGGTTCTTTTTATTGGAGATTGATAAGGAACACATGAATCAGAATGTTAAGTAAGAGAAGTGAACAAAATTGTATTTCCTCTTGACTTAGTCATTTTAGAATTAATGTAACAAATTCAGGAAATTCTCTCCAGGTATATGCACAATCATAAAGGTTATGCACTTTTGGCTAATGGTAATTGCTGAGAACCAATTAACACTTCTTACAGCAGTCAGTCTAGGTGTCTCAAATGGTTGGATATTACTGTACATACACTTCTAAAAATATTTGAAAGACCTTTGATCCGCTGCTGCATTGGTATACCTTAGGATTAGTATGTTTAAAAGACTGTTCTTTTATGAAATGAAATAAAATCAGAAGAGGTTTCTAAATTACAGCAGAGCTGCTCCATTCAGGTGTTTCTTGAGGAGTAAATGTGATAAAGCTGGATCACTTTTCTGGAAAGTGTTTTAAGGAAATAAGAAAATGTCCCTGAGGAAAAATATATCATGCCATGTGTACTTTGGAGAACTTCTAATAGCTCAAGATGGGGTTTAGATTTAAAAATATGATTTGGAAATAGCAGGAGTTTTGGAGAGACTGAAAAGCCTGATCCTAGCCCAGTAAAAAGAATTTCAGCTGTGTGGTATTCTAGGGCAGTGCCAGCTTACTCTGAAGAAATGATTGTATAGGAAAGGCACCTTCTTTGCTGACAAGTATCTTGGCACTGTAGAGTTGTTTGGACCTGTTTACTTTTCTGATGCATACACTGTTTTGTTTCTTTCCAGTGATCCACTCTGATATATTTCTTTCTGTTACTTTGTAGACATTGTTGATAGAAAAAAATAGCTAGATTATTTCACCAAATTTTGTCCTTGTCCATGCAGCTGCAGCGGATAAGCTGACAATATTACCAAGAACAGTGTTTGTAGGAGTCAGTTGTCTAATGCTATGAAAGCGAGCACAGTTGAGAGTTAAGTTTTATCATGTTCCTGAGAGCAAACTCTGACTTTGCAGTAGTGCTTACTCCTGATGCAAAATAAGCCGTAAGAACCTGCTCGACTTGGCCATTTTATAAGGTCCTTTATCAGAGAGTACTACACTAAGGTGGTAGCTGCATGTGAGACACTCTGCTATTTCTTTTTGTTTGAGGGTTTCTTTTTTTTTTTTAATATGGTAACTTCACATTATTATTTCCTTATTTTAGTATTTGTTTCCTAACACAAAGATCTCAGGAACCAATCTTTGCATTTTCACACTAGTTAAACTCTCAGTGGCACAGGAGAAAACTTTGTCCTTGTTCAATTGTAGTGTTTCAGACTTCAGAATCTTAAACCCTCACAGCAAGAACTAGGTGTGATCAGTGAAGCAAGAACATCACACCATGATTCTTCTTTTAGTCACAGTTCTTGTTTCTGTACAGGCCTGCTGGCGTGGCTGGGCACTGGGTAAATTACAGGTTTAAATGCAATCTGGGGTTTTATCCAGGCGACAGCTTAGGGTCAGGTGTATTTAGTGTAAAATGGTGAAGTGTAGGCCTCAAATTTGGTGACCACCAAGGGCAGGATAGAAACAATAAACACACATACACAAAACTTTCTCCCCTTCACTGTCGCCAGGCGGCAGCAGGAAGAACAGGCCTCACATGGCAGCTGCTTCTGACACTTCAGAAAGAGTGGGTTGTTGGCCTTGCCAGGAAACACCTGATGAGGAGTGGGTTGTCTTTTGTGTCTTAAAGCAGTATGGGGTACGCCCTCAGAAATACCAAGAGGATTTTAGCAATGATGCTGCTTTATTCTTCCAGTCAGCCATGTTGCACTGAGGAACTGTGGGGCTCTAGGCATGAGACATTGAGCACTGAAATAACCAGTATGTAATACTGCTTACTCAAACAAATTGCCAAAATATCAGCCATTCTGTGATGACATACCAAAACTCTAATAGCCAACTGGTTTTAAGTTTCTCTTCTAAAAAAAAAAAAGTATAAGCCAACTTTTTATTTTCTTAATGCCCCAGCACTCAGATAGTTTGCAAAGGGCAATTTTCAAAGTCATGTTCTACTGCTTGGAGGTACTGCAGTGTCTCAGAAAAATCAGAAACAGTCAGTGTTAACAAAAACTGTTTTTCCTGCCTTGTTCTCAAAAGTGGGTAAAACATTTTACTGAAACTTTTAAAAGAAACCCTGAAAATTTAATAATAAATACTTAAGTTGTTAGCAAAATTATAAAGAATTGAAAACAGTGTAATTTAGTGGGAGGCATAACATTTAGTAGTATTAGCAGCTGTTTCTAACAGGTTCCTATTACCAGCAATAGGAAAGTTTGTAATTTGCATTTTCCAGATCTAGTTCCAGATCCATCTTGGTTTGTTACCTGAAAAAGTGTTTTTTGGCTAATTCCTTGGACACTGAAATTTGATTTCTGTTTTAAATTAAATTGAAGACCTTTAATAGAAAAAAAAAAAAGGAAAGAACACATCTCTGAATTATAGAAATATGAATCCAATGTTAACAGAGCCTGAAATCCTGGATGGATGCCGTTGCCCACCCTGCTGCACCGTGTACGTACCCACAGTGTCATCAAAGAATGACACAGGGCAGACAATTCACTTCCCAAGCATTAATGAGCAAAGGAAGTTCTTAATTTCTACATAACGCTTTTGGTGTGGTATGTTCCCTACTTCCATAGGTGAATGCAGCAGACTTTTGCCAATTAGATCTCAAAATGACACAATTTGGGGTTTGTTGGTTTGGTGATTTTTTTTTTTTTTTTTAACGTTTGGAACCTGAACTGGTTTGAGGTCTGTTACTGAGGAGCCTTCAGCATCTCCACCTTGCACAGATCATCTGATACTTTAAAACACCCATTCTGTGGGGGGTGATAAAGTGATCAGATTTATTAAGGAATTACTGGCTTGTTAGGTTTAGTTTTTATCTGAGTCTTATCAACATAAATAATATTGCTGTCATAGCGCTGGAGAACTCTGGTTAGCAACCAGGTACCTACAGGCAGCTTAAGACCAGAGACAACAGATGGATAGAGGAAAAAATCCTAGGAGACAGTGCTGTGACTCAAATTGTTAACAAACTTACAGCTTACTTGTTTTTGCAGGTTGGTTGGGGATTCCGGTTTATTTATTGGGATGCCCTGGGTGCTTTGACAAAGGGGAAGAAAATTATATATAAAAGGAAGTTTTTGTGCCAGCTGTTAGGGAAGTCTGATGTTCATTTTTATCCCCTTCTTAAATACTGCCTTTAAAGGTGACCATCTTCAGTGTAACAGCACATAACTGCCTGTTAAAAAGCCAAACTCTGTTTGCCCTGTACCTTTACCAATTTCAGAGTGCCACTTTTATTTTAAACACAAATTGACAGAGAGGAGATAGGAATGTTTTCCCCTTGGAGAAATGGAATCTTTCTTCGCCTTGAAAGAAATTCTCTCTTTTATTTAATTGCCATTTCCGTGTGCCTTTGTGCTTTGGTTCTAGCCAGCTGCTAGAGAGCTGAAGTGTTGCCAAAGAGCATATTTTTGCATTATTTCTGGCGTGCACAGATTTAGGAAATACCAGCAGTTGCACTAAGTCCGTTCTCATGAGAGAGCTAGCACAAGTTTGCAAATCAAAGAGCTTACAATAAGCATCTAAACATTTGTTTGTTTATTCAAACTGCTAAAACTTGGGAGATTTATTCATCACGAGAGCTGGGTCACATACTATTAAATTTGAATTTCCTCCTTATTTTTTAATAAGCAGTGGAAGATTACGCTGAAGCTGCCTGCGCTGTGTCTGAAGAGGAATAATTTCAGCTCTGTCTCTCCTTCCTTAAAAGCATCCCTGTCGAAAATCTGCAACCACACTTAGTGAACACGTTTGCAGCTGTTTTGAGATTGCCTAAGTGTAAGGGCTTACAATGGCCCTTCCCCCAAAATCCCCTGATCCTCCCCGTATGGAAGGTGTAGGGCGGTACCTGGCGCTTGCCTGTATCTCGAATGCTTTCTTGATAATCAGTTGCATATAGTTGTTGGTTTGTTGTTGTTGATTGTTGTCAGGTTTTTTTAAAACCTAGGTTTAATCAGCTTTATTATCCTTGTTTTGCTAGAGATTTAAATTATATGTGGGTTTGATCTAAGATTATTGATATTGTTATGTATTGTGGGGTTTTTGTTAATTTAATGTAATTCCATTTCTTTGCGTTTCAATTTGTAAAATACAAGAATATAATTGCAAGGTACAAACTTTCACTAAATTATATTACAGAGGTGCTTTAAGAAAAATATGTAAATTATTTAATTTAAATATTTGTTTCATACTTTCTTATGAACCCTTTTGTACAGTGAGGAAAGATTTACTTCTGTGGGTAAGGGTGATGGGCCTGAAGTCAAACTGCTATTTATTCCTGGCTGGTCTTTAGTACTGTATCATTTGTGAAGAAGTATCACAAATTCTGCAGCTTACCGGCGTTTCACCTGGACAACTTGTAACCAAATTTTATAATATATTTTCACATAGAACATAGACTTCCCTTTATCTAGTTTTAATAAAAGTAAGTCTAGGTGAGGAAGAGTTGCAATCCCAAAACAGAGTTAATATTTTTAATGTTTCAACTCCAGATCACCAGTATGAGCCACTGTTTATAGAACTGTGTTCGTCTTTGCTTGACAGCACAGGAGTTTGTTTTTCCTTAAGTCTGAAGAGAGAGCTAAGAAGAGCTAGACCCTATTAGGATACTCCAGAACTGGGATTTTTCTGAGGAACTAATTTGTGGTTTATGAGAAATAACAATGTGCATTTGGGATTATTTCCTGCTACCTGCACTGAGGCTGATCTGCAGTTTTTATAGATGTATTTCGGAACGTGTAATTTGGCCGTGCGAAACGAAGCGCTGCAGTTCTCTCTAGGAGCGCTCCCTTCCTGACCTTGGGTAGAGATGAGTACAGAACTGACAGGGATTCTGTGTCCCTTGATTTGGGTGTGACGCTCCATGCCTCCAGTGTGTTCCTGCTCATGACCCTCAATACAGTGACAGAGTTACCTTTGTGAGGTGTGCCTTTTATTCTGCACCCCGTACAAGCACCCTGTATTCCAAATGTTCTGGCAATGGTCTATACTCACTGCATTTTATTTGTGATAGATAAAGTTGTGTTTCCCCAGACCTTGAGATGTTCGCTCGGTCAGTGTCACCCACCATACGTTGTCTGATGTGATGCCTGTGTCATATTTGTAAAAGCACTACTAGACTTTGCTGTGGGAACCTACAGCTGCTTCTTTCCTCAATTTTGTAGGCAGCGAAGGAAAACAAAAACCCTGTAGAAGGTACTAACAGATACATCACTTTACATTGTAAATATGTGATATGAATTAATTGGTAACTAAACCCATCCAAGGGCAAGGGGATTTCCTCTTGATTTCTCAGATGTGCTTACAGGGCCTTTTAAACCATTTCCAGCTTCTGAAGCAGTTTTGTGTTGTGGTTTTTTTCTTTTTCTTGAACTCTGTTGTGTGTGTATTAGCTGATCTTGTCAGCTGCCATCGCAAGGATGTTTCAAAACAGAATTCCTGTTGCAAGGGCATTCATTTCAGAGGAGCTGCCTCTGCCCAGGGGACAGGCTCTGTGCACAGAAGAGATTAAGCTGATTGCAGGCTGAGCCTTAAATCAGGGCCACAAGGTGAGGAATAAGGTACATAAAGCTGTCTGTAGAGCAATCTGCCCTGCTTTTTCAGGTTGGGTACACAGGGTCGGTAATCCCAAGTGGAGGAAAGACACCGGCCTTCTGATCAATGCAAGAAGGTTCCTGGCATTTTGTTCACTTGAAAGTAAACAAAAAACTGGCAGTATGGGAAAATAGGAACTAACGGAAACACTGGCAACATGTGTGTACTGCGTTCTGCTCCTGAGGGTGCAGTGTGATCATACAAGGTCTGCCAGTGATATGCAACAGGAACCGTAAGAAGGCTTGCACAGCTTCTGCTGGGTGATGCACACACAGATAATCCATGCTTCGTTACCTCTGTCCGGCTCCTCGTTTTACTCCAGGTATCTTCTGCCACACTGTAGCGTAGGGTTGCCTTCAAGGAGACACAGTGCCTTTGCCCTCCTGCAAGTTAGAGTTGGTGGTGGTGGGGATGTGCAGGTAGTGGGAGGGAGGGGAGCTGCTTCTGATCAAATCATCCATTCCTCTCCCCTGGGAAATGAGTCCTGTGGGATAGGTGGCTGTGTGAAGCCACGGCTCCACCTCAGTAGCCATGAATAATTTCCTCCAGTTTCAGGAGTGGAAGAGCATTTATGTCTGTAGTTATTTCTTCAGTAGTTACAAACCTAATAAAAGTTTTAATATTATGTATTTTTAACAAGAAACAGCCCTCAACCATTTGACAGAGGCTGTCTTATCAGCTTCTCGGGTAAGCTGCATTTCATATTGCTCCTGCTATTTCACTGCTTTTACAAACAAGCGCTGGGAATTTTCTTTAGGAATGTAACACAAGAGTTTAATTACATCATGATGTTAAAACCCTTTATCACAGCTTAAATTGTGTGTTATCTGATATGGCACAAAAATAGCACACTTTTGTTAAGGTTGCCAAACCCTAATCGCTAGAGCTAACAAGTGTTTAATTAAATCAAGATACCGATATTAAAGAGAAAAAAAAAACCCAAATCCCAGATCATTGTTTCCAGTCACCTGTGTTTTTAGGAGGTTTTGGGCACGTTTTGTTCCAGAGAAGACAGAACTTGCAAAGCATGGACATTTCTTGCAGGGAGTAGTCTAACCTAATTCTCATGGAACGCTTGTTTCCTGGTAAAACCCCACTAATTCATACCGAGTTCCCAAGTTTGTTTCTGTCAGAACAAGGCAAATGACATTTTCAAGGAAGAGTGGAAGCCCCAACCTCACGGAGGTTTGTGGGAAGGAGTCTCTGGCGCTCGTGAACGTACGGTTTACATACAGCTAAGTCTGATGATGGATTCTCAGATGGTACCAGCCTACTGATCTAGGATGAAAAAACACTTGAACTAAACATTTGTCATCTTTTTTACCTTCTGATTTTTTTTTTTTTTTTTTTCTTCCCTGTCTCCTTTCAAAATAAGAGGTTGAATCTATGTTGTTTGTAACGAGACTGGTAGGAACCAACCTATGTGCTTTAAAAAAAACAAAGAAAAAAAAAAAGGCCACCCATCCTTTCAGATTGAATGTAAACACAGTTAATTTGAAATACAGTTCTGCCTTAATGGTTTTTAAAAAATAAAGTATTTTTAAAAGTGAAAGTAACGCCTCTGGTTGATCGTTTATTTCCAGGAAAGTAACTCGCTGCCATGTCCTGGTTTTGAGACAAACATACTTGTTACCCTCTGCTGGCTGCCTTTTGTATGCTCTTAGGCGAAGCAGCTGCCAAGTCTCCAATGAGTCCCTCGTTCAGTGACCGTGCTCGATGAGTAACGCTTTACGTCCGCAACAGGAGTTCTGCTCCGCGCTCCTGTACAGCCACTTCCCAGCTCAGCTCCTGGCCCTGGCAAACGTCTGCAGAATGGGGACTTGGGGACTGCAGGTGGTGGCACACCTGGGAATGGGGAAGGCTTCAGCGATAGCGTCGGCGGCATCAGCGTGTGTTTTGCTCTGCTCTGCTGTAATTAAGAATGATTTTGCCTCAGCCTGATTTGCCTTAATTTGGTATACGAGGCCTTGCTGCAGAAAACACTTCGTTGCTCAACTTTATACCAGGGAGTAATCACGCTGATTTTAGCGCTGAGCAGGAGTGGATGAGCAACCTTGGTGGGACCAGTGCCCAGATTTTTTTGGGTTAGTATCAAATAATCTGGTAACAAATTGTATTGGGTACATTTACCCCACAATCAGGCGTTTGTACGGCAAGGGTCTTTTACAGGCAGAATGGTATTTGAAGCAGCTTTAAAGTGCTGATGCCTTTTAAATTAGGAATGTGTGTAGCATACACTGCATATGTAATATGTAGGTATACACAGGTATTTGTCTGCTGCCCCACTGTCCTGCTGTGTCCTCCTTCCACTCTCCTTGACTGCATGACCAGCTTGAGACATGTGTTGAATTAAACGAGCACTGACCGCACCTCTATATGCAGTGTGGCACGCTGAGTTGATGAGCATGGTTTCAATTAAATCACAGTCATTTTTCCTTCAAGAACCTGGGGATTTATTAAGCTGTTACAAAAGAGCTGAAGAAAAATTAACAGCCAAGGGTAAAGAATTAGGTGCCTTCAGCAGCTGTGCTCAGGAGCACTGAGGGCCTGATTTTTGAGCCACAGAGAGTAGCTGGGGAACCTGATGGTGCCAAACTCGGAATAGTAGGCCACGTGCCTGGTAAGCTCAGAGGCGGTGGCATTTGGCCTGTGCGATCACATATATTGCAACACATTATGACAGAGAGAGACCATAATGCCCACGTTCAATGGGAACAGGGGAATGTGGAACACATGTTTTAACAGCTGGGCACAGACAGTAATTCTTTGTCATCGCAGGAAACACCAAATTGACCATAGGTCAGCCTTCTTTCCCTAAAGCATAACCTGGAGATGACAGAACGTATCTGCTGACCTTGTGCTACAGAACTGCTTTGTGGGGCCTGCTGGATTTCTGCTTTTCTTCACCTAAAAGGTATGGTAACTGGGAAGTACAGGTATTCCCTAACTTGGCTTTTTCTGTTGTACTGAGATAAAGAAATGTGCTGTGTCAGGCCAAACTAAAAATCTGTAGTTAAAATTCTGCTCATTTTTAAGAGTCTGCTCTCCCTCCAGTTGACCTTAACTGCTACTTACAGGTAGGGTCATTTCTGAGGGCTTCAAAAGAGTCTTTTATCATGACGTGATGGCAAAGATCATAGTTATGAACAGGTTAACTGCATTTTTCTGAAAGGGCACACAGGCGCATGAAGATGAGGGAAAACAGCTCCAAGATGCTGTATCCTTCATCAGTGGGTGCATCACCCAGAGCCCCCCCCCCCACCTCCACGTCAAGACAGCCCAAAGGCACAGGAACTGCGCTAGCCTGGCTTCTTCCGCCTTTCAAGCTGCAAGTTAAGATACAACCTGTTGCAAACATTGTGAAACACAAGAAACACTATGGTTTAGAGTGACATTTGCTGGTATAAACACAGACTGTCATCTCACATAACGATGTTGCTTTTTGTTAGTCTGATTATAATGGCTACAATTTTAAGAGAGAAAAGCTCTGTAACTCTCTTTCTAACATCTCACTCTTGTTACAGCTCTGGGTTTTTTGGCATATGCCTCTGCTGTTTGTGCAGAGCAGGCACTACGACTTCTAATGTGTGTGTGTGGTCTAAAAAACATGAAACTGGAATTTAATACCATCCATTCTAAAGAAGTTGTGGTTTAACCCCAGTAAGTACCCAAGCACCAACGCAGCCGCTCGCTCAACGCATCAACTTTGAACGCGCAGTTGCTTCTTACTGCAGAAAGGTATCTGAAATGAGGACTTCCAACAAACATGGACCTTTTTCCCCTGCAATTAAAGATGTGTATGCATTTTATGTCTTAAGGCACCTAGAGCTTGCAAAGGGTACTGACAGGTCCACTGTTGCTCTTCTAGTAAGGAATTCCAGTCCCCAACAGAGGACACCAATATACCAGGTTCAGTGAAACAGAGAGGTTATAGGATGCTCACATGTCCTTAAGAATTAAAAAGAACTCACACAAATCACACTGATGTCTTTTAATAGACACATGGTTCACTCTCCCAAAATGAGCAACTTTAGCTGTTGACATATGACAAATGATACAGATGGAGGAGTTAACCAAGGCGTTAATGTGTTCTGAACCAATGACCAACACACGCTTGAATAAATAACATGATTTAGTGATGAAATGGCATCCTACACGCATCCTTAAGGTGTGCGACTAAGTGGTTTGATATAAATGCCACCTAAATCTTCCTTAAGACAAAGCCAACACAGGTAATTGTGAAGGTAACTTTTGAGCTAAACTGCTGCTTCCCTACCACTTTTTCAGCCTTTTTTTGACTGATGCTATGTTTCCGAAATCCCTGCTCTAGCTGCAGTTCAATTGCCTGTTTCAGGAAAGAACTGAGTTTATTAACTGGACTTTTCTTTTTCCAGATTGATGAAAGACTGAGTGAAACTGGAAGACTGAGTGGAAAGTGTTTTCAAGTGCAAGTGACTTGTGAGTATCATATTTATTTTGCATTACATTGGTATTTTGTTATACAACCACCTACCTTCAGAAGGCTAAATGCTGCACTAGCACTGAGATTAAAATCTTGAAGAACCTAGGTATTCCTATGGCTATCTGTGACTTTTTCTCACAACAGTTTTATTTTAGACTTAAAAACAAAGCCTTGAACTCCTTGCCAACTCTAGTGTTACCAGGACAGCACTGCCAGGTTACCAATCCGTGTAAGCTGACTTTCTTGGATGTACGCTGAATTAAACCAGAGAGATCTGCCTCAGATTTTCACAACACTGTAGGAGTGGCAAGAACAACAGAAAACATTCAAATAACAAATGTGAAAACGTGGGCACAGTTGCTATGCTATATCCTGTTGGGTTTTTTTACTACGTGGGTTTTACATGGTGATGGTAACAGGCTTGTCTGTCTTTCTGGCTCTTCAACGCCTTTAGGCCGTACGGCTGGCACTGCAGTCGCTGTGCGACAGCATTTGAAGCCAAGCCAACAGTAAGGAAATGTGTTACAGTGTTCTGTAATAGCGAGCTGAGGAAGGTCACCTCTTTAAAAGGAGCAACCTGATAGTCTCTAAAAGGAGAGTGGAGAAACACTGGCCAAAGAACTGTCTCTCTTGGTCCTTTGGGATTTATGTTCTTGTATCCTTTTTTTTACCAGGGAAGGATTTTGGTTGGGCCTTCCTTTTATTCATATCTTCTTGTATTTCCAAAGGAAAGGCCTTCAGGTTTTCATTCACACAGGGGAGGCAGAACCTTTTGGAGTAGAAGAGACTGCATTCCTGTAAAGAAAATTATATTACTAGAAAATGGAACTTTTAAAGTTACAGTCTTATTAAAGCACAGTTATATTTAAAATTCTCCTAAATTAAATCTTTAAAATACTCCAGTAATTTTGCTTCTTCTCATTCCATAATTCTAACATCTGGTTAGAGCTAAGTGGGTGAAAAATTAAAACTGGGGCTGTAATAATTCCTAACCAAGTCAACTACCATGTCGCTCCTTTTAAAGAAGGGGTTTTCATCAGCTCCCTGCTACAGAGAACATCAACACCTTTTCTTACAACTGGCTGGTCCTTCAAGCATCATTCTTGGTTCTCCTGGTGTGATCACTAAATTCCAAACAGGATTTAATGGGTAAGCTGGAGCTGGCGTTGCTGATGGATTATTCTCGCAGAGTCAAACGTGAATAAAGGCATCAGCACAGACAGATCAGGACATCATCCTGGTAACAGATTCCATGGGATTCACTATTTATAGCAAACTTTTCCTTGAAAGATAAATCTTCATTTAGCTTACGACAATTTCTTCCTCTTGGGAGGATCTTCTAAGTTCCTGCACTGACATGTCAGACTTGGAAGTCTCAGACCACTCTTCATCACCAGTCTCCATAAAAGTGGCCTAAAAGCCAACACAGAACAGTGGCATGGGGCTGTAGGCTCTCAGAGACTTTAACTGCATGTTCTTCCACAACTCCCCCAAAAAATTACTCTTCTTTCTATTAATCTTTGTGTTTGTATTACCTGGGAGAATACTAAAAAGTATAAATGTTATATCAGTATCATAGAGGTGTCAAATAGCCAGAATAGCTGAAAAAAATTTAGTACACCCATGGCAATTCAACTGATACTTCATCCGTTTAACCACCTTCACCTTAAATGTACTCACTCATTAAAAACTAACACCACACATGGTACTAAAAGTTGAACCCATGTCTCCTCTCTGAGTTCTTGATGGCAAAGTATAAAAGCTGTTGTGCACAAAGAAGGTATTCCCCCTGCCCCTGAAGGGGAATGACACCAGGACCTGACCTGTTTCTTTCGCAGTCGATTTGGTTAGCTCATTACAGACCACATCTTTCTTTCTCACCCAGTTAGCTCTAACCACGTGTTAAGTTATTGACCACAAAGAAGCAAAACTGATAAGAGTATTTTAATCTATTTGCAGTACTGAGTTTGGACAACTGGAAGAGAAGCTTATTAATGTATTATTCCTTTGCCCTGTGGCGAGACTGAAGCCCGTGGTTCCCCCAGCATGCTGATCACTAAATTCCAAATGGGATTTAATGGGTAAGCTGAAGCTGGTGTTGCTGATGGATTATTCTTGGGGATTTAAGCATGAATAAAGACATCAGTTCAGAGGGACCAGGACATCTTTTTGGGACTAATGCATTTGATGCATTTTACCTAAATAGGAAAGTTTTCCCCTTGCTGTGGCTGTTCATGGCTGGCATTTCTCTGGGCTTGGCTTGCATACAGTTCTGAGTTTCTCTTCTTGCTTGTGTTTCCTATGTCACTATCTGGATCTCACCAGTAGGTTCAGTGGATGATTGTATCAAATCACAATCAGCCTGCCTCTGTGTGACATCCAAGCCCTCTTTATTTATTGTCCTTTCCTGCCCCGAATGCCAGGCCCCATCACATTTGGAGCGAGCGTGAGGCCTGGGTCCCTGAAAGGCCCTGCAACTGCATTTCAGTTGCACAACCTCCGGAGCCTATTGTTTTTTGTCTCTCGGTATCTTTAATACTTTAAGCTGCCAATTAAAAATGGAAGATTAGAGTTGAAGTTTGCCCTGCTATTCTTGTTTGTATTGCAAAATGGCACGGAGCTCCCCCCGCCTCCAGGTTAAGTTCATGGCTCCACAGGGACGGACATTGCACCACAGGCTGCTGCTGGGCAAAGGTAAAGGTGGGCCGTGGCTCTTCACCCATCCTGCAGGCGGGGAACCCCGATGTTAAGACATAGCTCCTCGCAGACACACAGGGGCTCGACTTGCTTTCTTTTAGCTGACAAGAGTTGCCAACTTTCGGTGATTTTGGCTAATATGACTTATACAAAATATCAATATCTGGGCTGTGGGTCCACGTACCCTTAATCCTCCTGTCTGTCACGGGATTATTCAGCCTAGGTGGTGTTTTAAAGCCCTGCAAATTACACTTAATGTAGTCAGGCCCTTCTTTGATCATTATCCTGATAGGGTTCTGGGTTTAACTAGATAATTCCTTAATATGCTCCATCCCTTCCATGGCCAAGGCAGGAGGAGGCTATTTCAAAGCCAAACTTAACAGGCAAATTCAGGCAAACCTGAGCTGCTGAAGCATACTGCCAGAGTTTAGTTCTGCTTTCACACGGATCATGCCTGAAAGTAACGAGTACAGGGATAGTATCTTTACCCCACTTGTAAAGGAAGCTCTACGTAAAGGAAAGGTTCTGTCTAACGATATCCAGGATTGACCTCGCATGACTGGAAGTCGAGTGGAAAGTAGCTGTAGTATTAGGTTTATCACTTAATGCCTACAACCATGTCCAAGGTCAGTGTTTAGTCAGCTTCTGCTGTGGGGAGCAGTAAGGGATGAAACTTGTTCCCTCTTTCTCCAAAAGCCACCTCTTTTCCTATGTTTAGTAAGTGTTGCAATAAAAAAGAAGTAACTGTTTTAAATGACTAATAGGGTCAGATTATGTAATTTCCTCTCCCCTTTTCTGAAAGGAAAACAGGGAGCCCTGCACTCAACCTTCCCAAGCACTTTTAAAAGCACTTTTATTATCCTTTTTGTGGCATTTTGGCATGTTTTAAGACATTACAGATCAAAGGAATTATTTCTGGTTGGACCAGAAGTAATGGCACTCAGCAATATAGTGTGCTAAAGATTGCTTCAGTAGGGTGATGTACACTGCAAGATGACTGGAGTGAGACTTAAGAGAGTATCTGAAGAACTGAGTTTATGAGCATTATACAGAACAGGTGCTAAGTCTTGACTTTCCTTGGCACAGTCACTACAAGGAAATACACTGCAGCTAGCAGGGACTACCATGAAAAGCCTAAAATCTGATCTATGTCCAAGCCTCCTTAGATATAAAAAGCTAGCAAATTAAATCCAACCCCTCTGCAAAATCTAAGAAATCTAAGTCTTCATTTTGCTACAGGTTAGTCTAGTGCTATTTTGAATTAACAGAAAAATGAAAGCAACCTGTAGTTGAAACCTTCCATCAAATCAATCCAGGCTCTTTGCTGCCAAAGAGGCCCAAGAAAAGGTGATTTTCTTCAGCTTCTAGTCTTATAACATTATGGAAGCACTCAGTGAAGGGCTGAATTGATCTACTTGGGTCAAGCACAAACAGGAACCAAAATCAATCTACAGAGATGTTATCTTAACTTCATCTCTCTCTACTGCCTCGGATAAGGTTTTATTTCTCTGAACTTTTAATTTTCCTTACATGAAAGAGGAATAGTATGTGTTTACTTACTTTGTAGTGTGGGTGTTTAAAGTGCCAATTATCATCTCTGCAGATCTCTCTCTACATTACCTAAGCAGTATTGCTAAATACATTTTGAAACCATAGTCATATGTGTGATTCACTGTCTGGCCTGGCTGGTTTGGTAAGAAATTTATTCTCCATTATTTACAATCAAGGTTTTGCTTTGAGTGATACCATCAGGGGAATCTTGAAGACTCAGATAACAAGAAGGAAATGATTGACATATTTCCACAATAGCCAAAAAAAGGCAGAAACGTCGAAAAGATTAGAAGAGGCTTCCATTAGCTTACTGCTAATATCCTCTTACATTCTTACACCCCAGATTAACTAACTGTAGCAATTATTAATTCTTTCAAATTAAAAAGCCCCACCTTCATTCAGAAACGTACTCTGCGTGGAATGATACTGAGGGGCTGAAACTCTGTATTTCTGCCAGATTTAACTGCCAGGCTTGGAAATGCCCCTTCAATCCTTCATAAATTCAAGACACTTCATTTGGGAATGAAAATAGCTGAATGTGCTCAAGTTTGCCCCAAATGTGCCTGAGCTGCTAATCCTCTGCTGTTAAAAAGGAAGGATAAACCTGACGTGTCAGGGCAGGAATCAAGCTCGTAAGCCCAAAGTATCTGACTAGCTGTACTTGCCTCTTCCTCTGGCTGTGTGTAGGAGTGAGTCTACTACCAGCCAGGACAGGGATGTTGTCACTAGGAAGGTCTCGCTCACATGTGAGCTTTGCCTCCACACAACTGCCTTAAGCTACTTGGCTCTGGAAACTTGAGCCCAGCTACTCAAAAGACATAACCAGAGAGCACTGTCACTTCATCTGACTCCCACGCAGTCTCTGGGTAGTTCCAGAAAAATGGGAGGGTGAGAGGGGCAGGGAGAGAAAAAAAAAAGTTGCAATCTTGATTTGAAACGTCTAGTCTGACCTTTTGGTGATTTTCATTCACTTAAATGACAGAACAGACTTCAGAAATAGGGAAAAAAACCTAATCAGGAGAAAGGCGTTGCTGCACGCCCCTCTTAGGACAGTGGACCAAAGTCATCGTTGGTGCTAACTCCCTGCTAGTCAAGCTAAACCTTTCCAAGCATGCCCATTTCCTTTTGGCTGTGTCTGTCCAACCCTCTAAATTTTGTCAGTGTAATAGGACCCTTTGTTTTGCTCAAGAGCATTTCCTCCAGTCTTCACACAGAAACTGTCTGGCACTGCCACACGAGCTGTTTCAGTTGCCCAGGTTATCTCAACTCATGCTCTGAGGAGGCCAGAGGTGTTACTTTGTCCCACCACAACTAAAACTGGCCACCAAACAGGATGTAAAAATAAATTACATCTTTACAGAGTCTTCAACGGGTTGTTTTTCTTGTTTTAAAACTCCTGCTACTAGCTACTTCCAGTAAGGATGACATCACTGGAACTGTCCCCTAACCACCTCAATTAGAGAATGGGCTTAAAAGGCTGAATTTGAAAACTGCTGAAGATGACACCTAAGAGCAAGATGTTCTCTCACCCAAGCTGTTAGCTGCACTCTGGGACAGCAAAACACCGCTTTGAAAGAGGAGGCCTGGACCTGGCCGCTGCTAGAGCAATGGTGTCTGGTGTAACAAAGACATGCTGTTGTCCAAGTAAACAATCAGGTGATGTCTCCTCCTGGGCTGAGTCATGCCTGATTCCTTGCTACTGCATGAGCTCTCTTTCAACCACAGAACTGGCTTGCAGAGGGAAAGGAGTGGAACCCAAGTTTTCTCAATTCATTGGACTGCCTCAAAGCAGCACAGTACTGCCTCCAGACACTGATAATTGTGTAATAACTTGCCTTCATTTTTGCTTTGAACTCACAGCAAACAAAGGGACCAGTTCTGCACTGAGGAGAAGGAATTAAGGCAGCTGTAATTTTACACCACCTTTCTGGACTGCACTCAGATTTCATAGCTTTAAGGTTGCCTACCAGCTGCTACTCAAATTTATTCTTCTTCAGAAAGCTATCATGGCATTGCACAACTCTGCTCACTTTCTACATGAGCTTTTACAAACAGGCTGAAGCCTTGTGGATACAAACCTAACAATCCATGGACATTTATATTACCTTTACAGGGAAGAAAAAATAAATCTACTGTCAGTATAGTATGGTCTAGTGAACCATAAAGGTCTTGAAGTGATTCTCCCTTGCATTTTCTTCAACTGAGAATGTGGAAAAGAGCACTCGTGCTTGTGAGGATGGACTATGCTCATCTGTAAAGAGAACACCTGAAATTGCTGATTGTTTTCATTTAATGCACGAACTTAATCTGGGGAAAATCAACAAAATACAATTACCTTGCCTTAAATATAGGCTGTTTGGGTTTTTGCTGTTTGGTCCTTCTCTAACAGGTCAGCAGGACTGGAACAAAAAAGAAATGACTGAAGAAGCTGGTTTAGCTCATTACTTACCGTACCAACGCACACTGATTTGCTACACAAACTGCAATGGGACCCAAGGATGAGGAATTTGTCCTTGTCAGGGGTAAAAGGATCCTTCATGACATAGCCTTCTTCCAAAAGCCTGTAAGAGAATAATTTCAGGTTTTTAATAGTAGATTTCATGGTATAGGAGAGTTGAAATGGGGACCTGTAGAAGCTGAAAAGGTATCAGTTTCTACTCCATTTGCTCAGCCTCTCTTGTACATGAGACAAGGTAGAAGCTATGCAGCTCCCTTCCTCTTAAAACCCAACATTGTGTCTGCCTTCAGTCCTACACTGCTCTTTCCATCTGTCTTCCAAAATTAGGGCAACTGGTGATCATCTCAAGGCTGTCTTAGAAGTTTTTTTTCTCAGTGCTCTACCTTAAAGTCTTTTTTATCTCCCATTTTTATGACAGGCCCTCCTTTGCATGGCCAACTTCAGTGCCTTGTTGAGTTACTGTTTCCATTGCACCGCTTTTAATTAGAATTTCTCTTCCAAAGCCGTGCGCATGTGAGTATAAAATAGAATGTTTTCACTGCTCTTAGTTATGTCACTGCTGGAAACCTAATGTTCTCACCTCTTACAAGCAAGAGCTACCAGCCCAGAACACTAAGACGAGCTGAAATACACTTACTTTATGTCAGGGGCTGTACTGTTTGCTTCAGGGTATTAAGGGAGTGTATTTACTAATAATTTGGCAACCTGCTTGGGAAAGACTAAGGCCTTCCTGGGAGCTCCAGGCAAAATATTACAGAAGTCAGTTGGGTGTCTGTCTGCACAGGGCACCCTGCAAGGCTGGCTTATTCTGAGGCATAAATCAAACTTTGATTCTGTAGTAATATGGAGTATAATGTGAGTTTAAAAGGTATTCTGTGAACTCATACAGCCTTCTTCTTGTCTACATACACATGCACACACACACAGAGACACGTGTGCATCTGAAAGTGTATTTCTTTGTTCTTTTCCTCTCTACTCAGACAAAAAATCGGTGTCCCTCAAGCCTTCCACTGTTAGGAAAGATCGGGCATCTTAACACAGCAGATCACCTTGTCAACAAGTCTCCTAGTGTACAAAGACTGGATTACTTTTGCAAAACTCATCTTTGCAAGACTCACGGCCTTAATGTAGTCATCACCGGTGCAGAGGCCTGGCTGTTGTACCGGCCTTCATGTCTGGTGTATGTTTTCTGCAGCATTGCGTTTCAGACATGAGTAAACCAGAAAGTAAGCCAATAAAGATGGTCTGTAAAGCTATTTCATATATGCCTGTACAGAAGTGTGATGCCTCAGCATTATTCTATTGCTTCCTGAATCTCAGCAATCAAAATAAAGCTAAGATGTTAACACTGAGCTTGGGTAACCTACAGTTACGATTCATGTTCAGCTTCATTTCAGACTCTTTACAAATGGACCAGATCAAAGGTGGGCCATTGCTCCACTGACCAGAAGAGGGAAAGCTAGTAGCACCACAGGATTTGGAATAACCAATATAGCTGATCTCAGCCCAAGCAAGTGGAGATCAACAGCTGCTTCCATTATATAAGAAACTGAGAGGTCTCAGTGAGATGAAATGCTGAGTACATATCTGACTTCCAGTTCCTGACCGTTTGCCTGACGGGTTTGTTGACCGGGATGGCCTCAACAGAGCTACTCATACATTTAAAGCCAAGTGCTTTGTTTTATGGGGAGTTTAATGTCTGCAGACAAAGTCATAACCACATAGTTTCTAGTCAAACTATCCCTACTTGGCAGAGATGGAAAAGGCTTCAGTCTCCTTCGATGTAAACATGTACTAAATTTCTGCACACTCTAATGTCACACAATCTGCCAAAGAACTGTCTAATTCATGCAAAGAAGCGTTGCTGCTCAGAAGTCCATGTCACATCAAACAGCTCTTTTTTTACCGTATGTATTTAATTCCTGCTGTGTTTACATGTTGCCCAGCGGGCCCAGCTGCCAGGAGAGGGCTATTCCCAGAAACTCTAGGCCGACAGTCAGCAGCAGCCTAGTGAAAATATTACAGTGTGGGTAAATAGTCGGGGGGCCGGCGTGGTTAGGAAATCGGTTAAATACAATTCTTTGCATGGCATTGGAGCAGGATGGGAAAGCTGATTTTGTTATCAACGCTGACAATTTTTAACATTTCTTCCCTTTGGAAAAAGCAGGGTGTCAGGGAAGGCAGCAGGCCTGCCAGCAGCCTCACTCTCCTCACAGAAGACATAGGCCCTGACAATATCCTTGCATTCCTGTGAGACAGGAAAGTTACTCATCCTGAGAGGTTTTTGGTAATCACATTCTCAAAACATGGTGGCCTTGAAGACAGGGGTACAGACTGCCCTAAACCAAGGAGTTGTGGGAAGGTATTTGGGAGTAAGTGAACACATCAAGAACCATCCATAATAAATGGTCAACACAGCAGCTGTGCAGATACTTTTAGACATCAAAGGTAAACTAGCAATGTTTAGCTATAAGATATGCTTATCAGAACTCACTGTAATTACTAACCAATCAGTTTGGTGTGAACAGTGTGTGTAACCAATTAGCAGTTTTTTAGCTTGCCACGTTTGCAGTAACAAAGGTATAGAATCTGTGTGATTTCACCCAATAAAATGGCTTCACCTTAATTCATATCGAATTGCGTGCTGCTCATCGCCAATCTCCACAGAAGGGCTCTTTAAGTACCAATCCTCATATTCAGAGGCAATATGGCACCTTACTGGGTTCCTGCAGTGCACATCGTTCCACAGCACGAGCCTTCTAATACCCCCAGCATAAATGAAGCCTGCACTATGGAAGACTGATCTTACACAATAGAGCGTGTGTTCGGAGGCTTCTGCCCGTAGTACGTGTACGGAGCTGTTAAGCCACAAAGCTGACATGTGAACTCTCCCGTAGGCTGAGCTGCTTTGGGAGCATCCATCTTTAAGCCACCTGCAAGAAACACAAAGATATTTTAGCTCCACTGGGGACAAGCCTGCAAGAAGATTAAACTGATGTGGGACACCTAGCTGTGCAAATCAAAATCCAATGGAAAACTGACTGTTGCACACCTTGATTGGTAAAAACTCTCTCCCAAATCAAGTTAAGTTTCCCAGTTAAATTTGGAAATTCCTTACATAGGTTTAGAAATTGCAGGCTGGGAACCTAACTATAAAGTTCACCTATTTACTTAGAACTTGACCTATAAAACAATTTAGATAATAAAGAACATGGCTGTGATCTGGAGAACCCTTTGCTCACCTGAGGCCTCCGCTCCCTAAGTGCTTCCCAGAAAATGACTCCCTGTCTGCTGTGCAGAATCCCAATCCAGTTCTGCAATGCCCGCCTCCTCCCACAAACTGCAGATGGAGCTGTGAAAGGGTTTGGGACCCTGTTCAGGAGGCAGGTACCAGAAAGGTAGGTGTTGTAACGATTTACTACATCTTTTTTCTTCACTTCTGGTTCACCCTCAACAGAGTTTTGGAAGCTTAACCCTGGCTCCCTGTTCTTATCTGGTTTCCTATGGAAATGAGGCTGGTGTAATCACCCTGTGCCTAGATAGAGTGTTGGCCCACTCAAGCCACACAGGACAGAGGAGGAGGTGCCTCTAAAAAAAGTTTTGGTCCTGTAACTTCTATGAAAATCGGCAGAAGAGGGAGACTCTGCTTTACCCTCATGGAGGACACCCATCTATTTCTACAAATCAGAGAACCTGCACATAGGAAAGCTACTGCCCACCTGTCCGAAGGATTTTAGGCACCCATTATTACTAAGGTGTAGCTAGCTATCAGTCACAAGATACTGAACATAGGAAGCCGTGCTTTGTCAACTTGGTGCTCACAAAAATGACTTGCTTAAAATCCTGGCCATTGATTTGGGAGCTTATCCTTCTCTGATACCACTTTAGTTGAGAGTTGGTGTGGCAAGTATGCTTTTAGGACTGATTTTGGTATGCACGCACAATCAAACCCAGCGAACCATGTGCATGCCCCAAAACCACACCAATCCATGAATGAAATGTGACTGCTTGCTTGCAGAATGGTTATCTTAGCTCACCTGTACCATTTGCTTGAAGACACACTCACCCTGCAGTTAGCTAGAAAACTCAAGCCTTTAGCAAAAAGCCCTCACGCTTTTCATGGCACGCAGTGTTCTGCTGCAAGCCTGTCAGTGTTTTTAAGTGAGGCAGAGCCAGCATCACACTGCTAGGAAGGTGAGTGTTAGGATCTTGGATTTGGGCAATATCTCAACAGTTGGGCTGTGTGTGCCCACAGCTGAGCAGACATACTGCCTGCCAAGGGACAGCAGGTCATTCCCACTCTTCTACTTTTGCAGCTGTACCCCTCCCCTGCAGAGCTGATGCAGTTAGCTAAGGCCATGTCTCTATTTATGTTTCAGCACAGCTCAGGGGGGTTCTCTGGGAAGAAATTCCCTGACTGTCTCTGCTTACTGCACCTGATTTGCATCATGGAGCAGTCTTAAAGCAACAAACCAGACAGGTTCAGATGAAACTAAACTGAAAGACATCTGTGGCCCAGAAGCCTACTACACCTAACACACTCCAACCTGAATGCCCAGTGAATGGCCGTTCAGTCACTGGCCCGGAGCAGAGGTCAACGGAAACATCCTGAGACACAGAGAGCGGGCAGCTGGTATCCAAACACCTTGGTCTGTGGTCTCACTCTTGCTGCATCACACTAGTTACTAGTGCGATAATTACCTTTTTAAATTTTTCTTCCATCATCTTTTGCTTCTCTTTGTTTCAGGAACTGAATTGGCTTGCAGAGGAATCCAACAACTGCTAACCATAGCGGTATGAGGTAAGAGGCAAAACTGCGCAGCCAGGAGGAAAGGAGGGCTGAGATGAGGGACCTGTATTTCCCTCTTTCAATGACAGTAAGCTGCTATTTCTGCTCACTCTGTGGTGAAACTGAATCCTTAGAGACATATGCTGCTAAGGTGAATTAGGGGCAAGGTGAAGCAGAGCTGTGACTACTTGTCATCCAGTGTTCCAGAAGAACAGGGAGCCCCAAGATCCCCAGAGGTTACAGAGGCTTCATAAAGTTCACCCAGTTCAGAAAGCCTTAAGCCTGTTCAATACTGAAACTCAGTTTTGGGGATAATCTCCCTTACCCCATCATTCTTTCACCACTTGCCTTTCCACTGCCATTCCCAGTACTTCAGTAGTACAGGAAGGCCTTTGAATGTCACACAAACAGGGCTGGGTACTGGTTTAATAAATAAATCCAACCCATGAATGAATACCATAAGCACCTACATTTTTTTCCAAGTGATGTAACCCTTGGGTATCATGTATTTTCCCTACCTCACAGGGATGCTTGAGAGAATTTAATTAACCAGAGTGCTTTCAGATCTTCCACTTAGATATAAGGCATGTACACACGACTTGTTTCTCCCTCTATATTAAAACTAGGATTCCTCAATCTATACACAAACTCCACTGAGAAGTCTGCTTTTTTGAACCCTGCATTTTAGGTTAACTAGATAAGTCCCCCAAAGATACTTAAATTTACCTTTTCTGAGATAGTCAGTAGCAGTACCAAGGCACACCCCTGTCTGAATGAGATTCACTCCCAAATATTGTATGCCATTTTTTGTTAATCTTTTTTAAAAGGGGGAAATAATTAACCCCATAAAGGTAGTGTATGGAAAGTCACTTGAATAAAATGTAGAAGACCATCACGATGAACTTTTCTTTAAAATCAAGCAAAACACTAAGAACAACAACAAAAAGAGTATTTATGGCAGTGAGGATCATAGACTTTGGAATGAATGTGTCCTGATTCCAAGTCAGAATAACAGGCCTGGGTTCAGAGCTGAACTACGTTAGATATAGAAACACCTGCTCTCTCATAGACCACTGGCATGTAGAACAGAATCTGTTCAGTGACTATCAGTGGGAAGGAATGGTATCTATGTACAAACAGATTTTTGGCTATGCCAGCTGAAAAGCATATGATCCTGCCTGCAAGGCACAGATGAATTTATGATGCTTTCCATTTTACTCCCAGCTTACAAGTCACTGGTATCAGCTGTACCAAGTTTTATTTCACTGGGAACGTCATTTGTCCCAAGTCCTTATCTACACAGCAGCACCTAGGAAAGTTAAGGTCACTCACTCAAGGTGTGAACACGCATGCAGATTTCGGGGTGAACGCTCCCATTCAGCAGTGAAGGTTGCTGTAGAGGAAAATAAAGCCATTTTCCTTCCAAAGAAAGAAATGTAATGGCAAATGTAATAACCTTTTCGTTTACGCGTGCACTTCACCCCTTTAGTCTGAACCACCAAGCAGACAAATCTTAAGATGCACTCTCTCTCAAGGCTTCTAGTGCTTCCAAAATGCTCATTGAAGAACTGTACCATTGTCAGGGAACAAATGGAAAGAACCAGTTGTGGGACAAAAAACATGGTCAAGGCAGACAGTGGTTTATCACAAAGTAAGCTCACTGGTTTGGCCTCATACACCACAGCAAGATGCCTGATACGACAACTGCGACAAGGGGCTTGCCTCCCCTCCAAGCAAGCATGATGAAGCATTGCTGAGAACTTGTCTCGCTCAAGCACACCAAAACCAGGGTGAAGATCTGGAGGAGATAAAAGTCTAGAGTGCTAATACCTCCATAAACATGGCAGGCAAATTTGTGACCTCAAGTGACTCCAACCATCACCAGTGCTAACGTTGGCTTTTTCTCTTTCCCTTGAAAATTTTTGAAGCAGTGCCATGTCTCCGCAACATGTCAAATATCTGTCTGGCTGCTACACGCTGAAGAAATCTTTTAGAGCAACTTGTTTAGAACTGAATTCTGCCCCAGCATTTACCATTTTGGCCGGAAGCCGCAAGGTACTTAAACACATACTTACTTCAAGCACATGCACAGCTCTTCTGAGAAGAACACTGCTACCCACACATGCTTGATTACGAAGCAAACACTGAACTAGCACGCTCAGCAGAAACCTGCCAAGTCAAGCCCAGAATGCTGCAGGACGTGTGCAAGGTTGGCCCACATGTCATGGCGAAAGGTAAGGCACAGATCTGAAAGCCATGCTAAGGAAATAACTGCAGTAAAAGAAAGGTGCAGGTTAGATAGCACTGCTGTAAGAGTGTTTCTCCATCCTGTGACTGATACGTGATATGGATGTGGGGAAATGGCTCTCAGTGCAGTTCTCTAGGGACTCCTAAAAACTTCAGGGCAGTTCTGCTCGAAGCATTCTGTTAACAGGCCTGGAAGGCATGCCAGAAATAATAAATCACCATTAAATTGTCAGGGTCAGTGGCAAAGTAGTGGCACAGATAAGTAATCTGATTTTATTTGCTTCAAACCTCATTAGCACAAGTCTTCACAATGCATAGGTTAAGCCCCACTTAATACTCCACAGGAGACTCGTGTATTTCTAAGGTCACTGATAAACCAGAGAAACTACACAAGAAACAAACTGCCTACAAACAGATGTAGACTTTGATTTGAAAGGGTGTCAGATAAAACCAACACTGACACACCTTTAATCCTCTCCAATTAAACCCTTGTTTCTTTTTCCTGCCAAGATTTTCCTGCAGTTGATGACGATGACCTATTAAAATATTCACAGCTTGATTCTCTATGGGAAGGAACACTCCCTAATAGAAGGGTAGGAGCCACCGAGTTCATAGCCTGGTAAATGCCAAGTTATTTTGCAGTTTGGTATGATAAAAATTTAAATACACTTCAGCACCAGGAACACGCCTTCACCTCCAAAATGATCTGTTGCCTAATTGCTTAGGTAGCAGATGAAAAAGCAGAACCTTCTTACTTGCTAGTTAACCCCCAGGTGAAAAACTCTCTCCCTTGAGTTCCTTCACATCATTGCCCTGAAGACATGTTTAGGTCACCTTTTGGCTGCCGCCCTGCTGTTCCTTTGAGGTGGCTTACCTTGAGTTCTGCATAACAAATTAGCCCAGGAACTCGATTTCACCGAGCGTGGCCATTTGGAACTTTTACCCACCCTTATTACCTCTCCCAAAGATCACCTGACTGAATTAAAACCTTGACTTGTTGCAGCAATTTCTCCCTCCAGACCAGGGGGGCTGTGCTGGTATTGCTGTGCTCTCTCCTCTCGGAAGGAACTGACATCACTGCAGTATGCAGGCTTCCCTCTAGGTGTGGGTCGCACAGCAAGTCCCATGCCCTGTTTTTTAGCAACAGCTTGTGTGGACTCCCTATGGCTGTTTGCTAAGCAGCCTAGATGGTCAGAGGTGGGAAAGCCAGCACCTTTTCTGCAGAGTTTTAAGGAATGTTTGAACAGGCTGCGTCAGCAAAAAGAGAGGAGACAGGCAAATCAAACCCCTTCTTTAGGTAAAAAGTCTTTAAGGACACAGGACGAATCTCAAGAAGGCACCTACTGGCGCATGAGAAAGCTGGGGAACACTTAAAAAAGAAAAAAAATCTAGCCCCAGTATTAGTTCCTTGAGTATGGCGGGCAGCCAGCTCTGAATTAGACAGCATTTAGTAAAGAAGAATCTCAAATTAGGTGAGAATTTAACAGCTTCACACAGGAATCCTGCAGCCCAGCCGGGCGGTGAGTAACCGGTATGTACCACTGTCCTCTAGTGGGCACCTCGGGCCCCGCAGCCACTGCGACGGGCAGCATCCCCGGGTACTGGCTGCGGGGAATTCTCCTTTCAGCACCGCAGCTGTTGGGAGTGACTCAGTTGGAAAAGTCCAGCTAAGTGGATCACGTAGTAAAAGTGAATGGCAGACCAGAACAAAAGCAAGCTGCCCAAGCATGCAGGGCAGGAGCCACCTCCATGTCTGGCTGCGGAGGGACAGCATAAGGTGGATCCCCTTGCTGTGTAACAGAAGAACCCCCACAGAGAAGGGAGAACTAACTACAGTGCCATTAGTTCTTTCCTTCCTCCCCAAAATTAATCTGTGTTCATACCTGCTTTTCTGCTCAGTTCCCCTCATTCCTCTTTCTTCACCATCTCTTCTAGCAGACTTTCCTAAGCACAGTAAAAAATGACATCACCATCATCCATGATGCCATTCTAACATGTAAAATGGCCTAAAAATTAAAGCAAAGTGATGCAAGCTTGTTGCTCTTCTCACAGCACAGTTACAGGGACCTGGAGAAGAGGTAACACAGGAGCTCCAAACACTGAAATGTCGGGGAAGACAGCAGGCCTGCCAGCAGCCTAGCTCTCTTCTCCCAAGATATAGGCTCTGACAATATCCTCCTGTTCCCATGAGACAGGAAAAGTTACTCATGCTGAGAGGATCTTAATAATCACATTCTCAAAACACAGCAGCCTTTTTATAGGGGTACAGGCTACCCTAAACCAAGAAGCAGTTACGGGAAGGTATTTGGGAGTAACGGAACATGTTAAGAACCAACCATAGCAAGAGGGTCAAAACAGCAGGTGTGTGGATGCTTTCAGGACCAAAGGTAAACTAATGATATTGAGCTATAAGATATGTTTATCAGAACTCGTTATACTTACTAACCAATCAGTGTGGTGTGAACAGTGTGTGTAACCAATTAGCAGTTTTTTAGCTTGCCACGTTTGCAGAAATAAAGGTACAGAATCTGTGTGATTTCACCCAATAAAATGGCTTCACCTAAAATTCATATCAAATTGTGTGTTGCTCTTTGCCATTCACCACACTGAAATGGTCACTGAAATGAACATCAGGACTGAATTACAATTATTCCTTGCCAAAACACAGAACCCAGACCCAAGGTCTGACTTCATTAAATCTCCTTTCTGGTATAGCCACAATAAACAAGTATGCTATGGCCACAGGTTACCTCCTGCCCTGAACCGATTCTGTCTTCCTTCCAAAGTGTGTATCCCTACTATAGCTTTGTTAGATTAATATTCATAATGGGGAAGAATAAGTCGGTTATTTGTTAACATCTAGGTGATGATGATTCCTTTTAAGTTGCTCTTTAAGAAAAGTTACGGAGGGCCACATATGTACCACTGAAAGTATCAGCTTGGTTAAGCACAATCTAAAATTAGTGCGACACTTTCCAACAGAATCTAAAAACAGGAACACCAAGATTTTGTGGAAATACACGAGGAGAGGCTAACACAGTGTTTCAGGAAATAAGACACTGCAGCATGACATAATCCTGAAAGAAATAAATATAGCTTCAGTGATTTATCTCCCTACAGAAGCAAAGTTGGTACTGTAAGGAAATACTCGGGCCCCACTACGTGGGGTTGCATGTTACAGTGTCCTTGCTGCTACAGGCAGTGCCCACTTTCCCCTGTGACCAACCAGCAAGATGTTCAGCATTAATATACTTAAGGACAAGAATTCTTTCCATTAAAATGTGACTGAGGCTCTCAGTTCGTTAGGACTGAGCTCAAGTTGAGGGCTGCATAATGACGTAAAGTAAAACCTTGAAAAAGAAAAGCAAGCACAAAACTGTGAGGGGGGTGGTGGGTGGGGTAAAGAGTGTCAGTTTGGAGAAAGCCTGAGAATACAGACCTACTGTACATGTAACTTTCTCACTCACACAGCCCCACATACCCTCCTACAGGCCTGCCCATTTCCTCTGAAAGGCATGTTCCTCAAGTTTTGTTATCCCAGCTTTTGTGAGCAGTGAGCATGAGAAAATACCCGAGAGAGATTTCCAGCAGCATGAAATCATGTGAATTCAGCCAGGCACAAATACTGTGAATTTTTAGCATGTTTTCAGGTCAGTCTGCTTGCTCCTCACAGAAAGTCTTCATTTCCCAACCAGTGCTTGGATTACTTTGCCTAAAAAAAATACGCAGGCAGCACTTCTTTCTTTCAACACCCAATACTCTCATCAAAGAGGTATCAAGGCACATAGACAAGAATGACTTATAATTGTCTTTCTGACACAGAGACATGATATCTGCTCTCCGGCAGTATTTTGCCACAGACAGCCAGGTAATTTCCTTTGTGCACACTCTGTAGTCTGCACAGCCTGTTCTCCACAGCACGTGTGCTTACGCTCTTTCCTTCCAGAAGTTCTTTTGGACACATTTACTGCTCTGCTCATCACAGGTAAAACAGGAGGAAGGTGTTTTTTTCATGTGGATGGAGATGTGTGGGTCCTTGAATTCACCGTGACCAAAGCGAACTGCTCCTCCCGGGTTGTATTCTAGGAGGGCAGAGGTGCAAGATCTTTGCAGTTCTGTCTTTTTGCCCAAGAAGCTCAAAATCCAGTGAATTATCAGGAATTTCAGTATGTCACAGATACTTAAGTCACTTTCCTTTGGCTTCAGATCACTGTCCAGCAAGCATAGACAGGTCTAAGATTTCACTGAGGTCCAAGAGGGAAGTTTGGACTGCAGAGTAGAGCTAATTAAGCAGAGTTGATGGGGTCTTGATACGAATTCCATATGCCACATGCTTACATGAAGCATTTTTAAAAGTATTTGCTATAGCTATAGATAGATAAGGCTTGTGATGTTTGTTACAGATGTAAATGCATGTTTCCTTTCTGCACATATCCATACGCCTAAGCAAAGTTAATTAGCTAATTTTACTCAGTGTTAGAAAAGTCATGACCAAAAAAATGAACAGGTGGGGAAGAAGGCTTAGTGGGAAATTATCATGGCATGTAGTCCGGAGACTTTATAGGAGACAGCTTGGTTCTTGTGCTAGCCAGACAGTAAAAAAAGGAAACAGAAAACTGATGAAAAGTGCTTTTACCAGGCATTGAGAAAAGGAACAACAAAACACTCACTGACCTGCTCTTGCTTTATCCTGGCCTAGAGGAAAAAACAAAGAACCCTGAACAATTGCAATCATAATGGTAGCTAATTTTTCATAATCCAAATCTCAGGTTTGTGCTTATCTATCTGGAGTCTGGGGGCTTTCTGCAGCTTTACTGTTTTTTGTGGCAGTGAAAGCACTGCTTTAACAAACAGGCCAGTGCAAAGGTAATGTACAGATAAGAAAGCTTAGCATCTCAACAAGGCTGAGAAGTAAATCTCCATTCCAAGTCCGGTTAACAGCAAAATACAAATTTTTTCCTACCATTAACATCAAATAAAAATCTTTTTTTGGCCAGAGCACCCCCAAGCAACCCCAGATTGCTGCATCTGTGCAGACTAAAACTTTTAGGGGCTCTTCCACTGTTCTTGATGTAACCTTGTCATATTTATGAAGATTACAAGGATAGGCTGAAAGAACTGGGGCTGTTCAGCCTTGAGAAAAGAAGATTGAGAAGGGGTCTGATTAATGTTTATAAATATCTGAAGTGTGGGACACAGGGGGAAATGGCCAGCCTCTTTCCAATGGTCTGTGGAGACAGGACAAGGGGCAATGGCCTCAAGTTGGAGCACAGGAAGTTCCACACCAATATGGGGAAGAACTTTTACACAGTGAGGGTGACAGAGCCCTGGGACAGGCTGCCCAGGGGGGTTGTGGACTCTCCTTCTCTGGAGATATTCAAGACCCCTCTGGACGCCTCCCTGTGCAACCTGTCCTAGGGAGCTGCTTTGGCAGGGGGGTTGGACCTGATAATCTCTGGAGGTCCCTTCCAACCCCTGCGATTTGGTTGTAGAGGCCTGGACATGATCATTAGTGACAGCCACCTAATGAGAGCATATACCATGCCATTTGCATGGACTGCCTTTAACAATACACCCTGTACACACTATTTGCAAGAGCTTATTCCTAAGAGAGATGCATAATGTTCTCAGTGAACCTCAGTGTGTATCATCCAGAACACTCAGTTTTACACCGATAGAAGACCAGTAGTTTTGGCTTTTATTTTTTCCTCCTTCCCCCAGCAAAATACGATAAAGATGTGAAGAACAGCAAGGGTGTGGAACCTCACCACAGATGAGGATGGTGAAGAATGTCACTCTATTTTGGGGCCCTGATATTACTAAGCGTTTCTTTCACCTACACATACATGCCTCAGATGAGTGCCTACATAACAAGACCTGGTCAGCAGGATCATGCTCCCTCTTGACCTCGACTCTTCTAATACTTGCTTATGCAAAGGCAGCAGGTGAGGGGAGTGTCCCTCTCACCTTCCCTCAGTGTACCTTACAGGTGGATCTTACGTTCTAGTTAAGGAAGCACCCGGGACGTGGGAAGTGCAGATTTGAAGCGACACAGGAGCCACGCTGCGTTCCGTCCCAGGCTGGGGAGGAGAGTTACAGCCACCAGTCTTCCAGAGGGAGTCCCGGCTGGTCAGGGGGAAAGGAAAAACGTTTTTCAGATCCCAGCCACGCAGGCCGCCGAAGAGAGATTAAACGCTCCTCCTTTTTATTCTGAGTAACATGAGCTACTAGCGGGTCCTGCGCCCCGGGAACCCCTGACCTCCCCCGGCAGCCTCTGCACCGGGGCCCGGCTGCCAAGGAGGCCCATCCCCCAGCCCCTTACCCCGCGGGAGAAAGGCCGCAGCGTGGTTGAGCCAAAGCCGCGTACAGGCCGGGGCGCAGACACCCCTCACCCCACTTCTGCCCACCCGAACAGCGCAGCCCCCGCCAGGACAGCCGCGACCACCGCCCACGCGTGGCTACAAACCAGAGACAGCTTCCTGCTTTCCCGCGCTGACGCCGCCACGCCGGAGCCCAGCGCCGCCCCTCCTTAAAGGGCCAGCGCAGCAGGGCGTAGAGGGCTACGCCGCTCACCGGCGGTAGGTGGCGCTGTGCGCCTGCCCGGGGTACCGGCCGCAGCCTCTTTCGGGGCGTCAGCAGCTTCCCGAGGAAACGAGGGGGGCGGCCTGGCCTCCTGGTTTCCCGGGGTGGCTGTAGGTCACTGGCACCGACGGGCCCGCGTGGCGGAGGGGAACCGGCCGGTGCCGAAAGCACCTGGAGCTCCAGGGCTCGAGGCATTTTGGGTGTGGAAACGGCTGGTCGTGCCTAGCCGCGGCCAGTGCAGTGAGAGGAGCAAGTGACAGGGGGGGCGATGGGCGCCGCCGCCCCATGAGCCGTAACGCTCCCCACAAGCGCACTGCATTGCGAAGAGCGTGCCGGAGAGATACATTAAAAAATTAAATAAAATAAAATACCTGGGTGGCCTCAGTGGGCACAGGAGCGCCACTCAAATCAGGTGTTTTCCAGTCAGGGTTAAATTTGGACCCCGTTCATTTATATCACCCTGTCAACGTGCCAAGTTCACAAATCCCCTCATCTTTACCTCCCATCTGTGAAGGGTTGTCCTGGTGCTGGCCAGGCCAGAGTCAACCTCCCCAAGCAGCAAGCCCAGGTGAGCTGAGTTTGCCACCTGACATCCCTCCCCCTTAAATGGGCTGGATGGGGCAGGGCACTGGCTGGATGCCCCCAGAGTGGTCTGTTGGTGGGTCCTTGCATTGCGCAGCACTCTGTAATCGTACAGTAAATAAGGCACTGTGTTATCACCAGGTGTGAGTGTAATTGGCTGTTTAATAAATCATTTATTTATGAGCATCCAGTTAACATAAAAGTATCACAGAGTAAAGGTGGCTTTGAATACAAAGTATTTCCTTGCTCATATAACAATATAAACCAATTTTTTGCCATTTATTTTTCTGTTCTTGAGCCCTAAACGTTGCTGGTGTCTTTTCTTAGGCTGCCCATAGAGTACACTGTGAAAAATATCAGGCTTGCTTGTTTTGGATTTTTTACAGAGCAGACAATAGAATAGGCTTCTGAGCCTTTGCAATACAACAGTAGCTGCTTGTGCTTCATGAGATGGCTCTTCATACACGGGTTGTTTCATATCTCTATAGCCAGATATTATAATAGCTTGGAAGAGATTGATCAAGACACAGATCATCACCATCATGAAAGAGGCTAGGAAAAGACTCCCCAGCAACCTGTTGGATAAAAATGCGGTATCTCTGAACGCTGAAACACAGTAAGAGAATATGGTCTGAGCTGAGTGAATCATGTTATTGTAATTCCATTCATGCTGCCCAAACACAAGGTAGCCAAAAATCATGAATGCAAATAGGTATACCACCACCACGAGGGCTATGGAGGAGATCACTGGAAGGGCTGCTGAGATCGATCTTTGCGCCAAGCGCACGTTATAAATGAATTGAGAAAATTTTAGAGTTTTCAAAAGTACAAGAAATGTTAGAAACCCCATAGTAATCCTTAAAGTCTTGTCTAAATGAGAAACCGCATGAAAAGGAATGAAATTGTTTGGGTGAAGTAAGTAAAAATTCACTATATCTGCTCCCATCTTAAACTTTACGATCTTTAAAAAAACAGAAAGGAGGAATGTTGCTTTTAAGCCAAAGTTGATTATGTTGAAAATGTTTTTAATGTAGTCTTTTTTTTCTTTGTTTATGATGTAAAGCTCATCTGCACTGTAAATAAGCAGAAAGGCAAGAACAATTACAAACACGAACGTTTGAGCTTTAGTTCGCTGATGTAAAAGGGGCAGCGCAAAAGAGTTTACTGACAAACTCGGTTTTATGATCCCAAAATGAGACATTTCAAATATGACTGAGATGGTACAAAAGAGATCTACATCTGGGTTAAAGACAGTTAGCTCAATGATCACACTCCACGTCTTTTCATCAAGCCAGTTGTTCTGTTGTAGAGCATCCAGCCTTGTCGTTGAATTAGCTCTTCCTTCTTCAGGGAAAAAGTAAAACGTGTATCCTGCTGGTCCATATGTGTGCAAATCTCCATAGGAATAATACATCCAGGGAGTCTTGTTTCGCTGGTAAGTGAACCCACTGTAACTGCTGACACCCTTGGAAACAGACTGGATGGCAACCTCTGTCCAAGTGCCAGCGTAGTTGTCTTTCTCTGGTATATCAGTGCCATATTTGTGAAGACAGTGGCTTTTTCTTATCACAGAGTTATTTCCAAAGCTGTGAGGATGGAAACACTTTTTCTCAGTACCTTTAGCCCGTATTTGCTTCATCCGAGGCAAACCAATGATTTTGGATGAGCTCTCAGGAAGAAAGGTTGGCTGAATGTCATTGTGGATCAAAGGCAAGAGCGAGTCTTTCACCCACACGTAGATGTGTTCTAGCTTATCTACGCTGGAGAGTTGCGGAGAGAATTGGTCATGGATGAATTGGTTGTAGTAGAAGCTGTTGGCATTCTCAGCGGAATAGGCAAAATTTAATAGCAGCATTAAAAAGACAAGGTGACTGATGAGATCTTTTGTGTAATTAAATGCCTTGACTTTAATTTCTGCTGTTTTCATCATGTTTGCAATTTCATCAGCTTCTAAGGGCTTATACAGCTTGGTGCTTCTAATTTGAACAAGTTTCAAGTGCATCTCTCTCATCTCCTCAGCACTCCTTGTTTCTTCAGGCAACTTCAAATACTTTGGCCGAGTTAGCCATTTGATGTTTTCGCAGTATTTTGGACGAATTGTATTCATAGCTGAGAGAAAACTGATTTTTAAATTTGAAAGGAGAAACACATTCTCAGTAAAGGAGACTGCAGATGCTAAAAGCCACTCTAGTGAAGTCTCATAGCCATAAGACAAACCATATAACACAATGAAAAATGATGTTATCCCTGTGATAGCTATAACTAGTAGCCACGCGAGATAGACACACCAGCAATAAACAATTTTACACGATCTCTTGTAGGAGGGCGTGGAAATGCCAGTTGCTTTCTCTTCTTTCTGAAAGTTGCCCCCTTCTTCTGTGGAGGTAGCACTAAATTTGGAATTTGATAGTGTCCTTGTCTGGCAAGCTGTAGCTATTGGAGGGAAGTTTGCAATTATTGTCTGCTCCTCTGTTGTTGCAATTACATTTGCATTTCTTTCAGATACTGTGCAGTTGCTCTGGTTTCGGGCAACTCCTTTGCTTCTTCTCTTTTTGGAACGTGGTGGGTTCTGGGAGTAGCTGGGGTCAGGAAGGTTCTCCAAGGGAATAATATTCTTTGATTGTGCTGAAGATTCTGAAAGGTACGATTCTCGCTGATGTTCATTCCAGTTCTTAAGATTATCAGCTGAAGGGGGTGAACTTCTCTTTGGGTCCATCTGAGCCACACCAGGAGTAGAAGGTTCCGCCTGGGAATACCTAAATAAGGCTTTTATAAGTATTTCCACAGGTTTGGTAATCAAAGCACATTCGATTCCTATTGTTAGTGATCTCAGAAACCTCACATGTCTTGGAGATTGTTCATTCTTGTCAGCATTGAAGAACATAATGTTAACGTTCAAGTTTAATAATAATAATGCTAAACACGAAGACAACCTTTGGAGCCTAGTGAAATTGTCATTAAGAACAGTTGCAAAAATCGAGAACCACAGATGGCCCTCTGTCACTCTGTTGGTAAAATTAATTAAAAAATAGTCAATTCTCGGCACAGATGTCTTGGGGTTTGTGACGGAAAATGTCCTTTCTATTAAGTGATCATCCTTGTCAAGGGAAAGCCATTTCCTGCACAGAAAGAACCAGGTCTTCCCAGTGGCTATGTTCTCAACTTGGGCTCTGCTTAAGAACCAGTTTGGAGACTGGCCCTTGTTATTGTGCCAGACCCTGAAGGAACAAATATCTCCCAAGTCTTTCTTAGTAGTTAACAGAAAACAATCCATGCTTCCTTGTTGAAAAGATGGAAAATCTGGGTGCCGTAAACAATGGACATCACTCATGCCATTCTGGCCAATGAGCTGAAGAAAGACATCTGCTGTGGTTCCAGCTCCCCAGCGACTGCCTGTGTATAGAGTGACCAAAAAGCTCGCTTTGTCAAAGGGGTCGTTGTCCAGCAGAACTATAATCTTGTCTTTTCTGTCCCTGTCAGCCTTGTCTTTTCTCATGGCCCAGAGAGACAAGAAAAAGTAGCTGCCAAAAATAAAGAGCACTGTTAAGAAGGTCACTGGGTTTTTAGGTATTTCCGCTATCAGGGTTTTTCCCAGATCTACTGTGTTGGGGGAAACTAATACTTTGGCTGCCAGGAACCTGATGTCAAACGTGGATGTTCTTGACACAGTGTCGGCTGACACACTTGTGTGAATCTGCTTCATATTGCAGATGCAGTGCACCCTCTGCAAGTTGGTCAAGGAGCCGAGCTTGCACATGTCTTCTCTCCACGGACTTTGAACCCCATCCAGAAATAAGCACTGATCACTAAAAAGGTGTATGCTCACCAGTTTCTGGTTTTGGTATCTTACGATATAGGGTGCCAGCAAGACAATGGAGATGTTATAAGTTTCTGTAGCACTTCCTTGAGCTGTGGCTCTCAGCAGTGACTCTGGGAGACAGATAAGATAGGGACCCTTAATGTTGCAGTCAGCGCTATCTGTCTCATTTTTGCTTGCAACGGTTGACATGTTGTGAAAAGCATCAAACGAGGCTATGGGATGAGCATGAGTGATGTTGGCAACTGTAAATACTAGCACCTGGAAAGTAACTTTTAACTTTGTCAGGATCTGGATGTATATGCTCTTGGTGTTTCTGCTGGCCTCAAAAACAAACCCTCCAGTTGTGTAAGTTTGTGTTTTATCAGGTCCCATTGCTAATTGAAAAGTTGAAGACTCCTTGTTTCTCCTAGCAACAGTAATTTCCGCTCCTTCAGGCACAATCCCTCTTAGATCCCCATTAGCCTTGGTCTCTGCCATTTTGAACCCAAAGACCGTTGTTGCAATTTCTGATGTGTAACCTAACCAAGGGAAGGGGTTCTCATCAAACTCAAAAAGGGCAGTGGAAACCACAGCATCATGGGGCAATCCTGAATAACTTCTGTTTTTCATTGATGGATAAAAGCAGTTCCTGCAGGCATTTCTGGTAGGAGAGAAAGCGTTTTCAATGTTCCAGGCTTCATCTTTCTGCAGAGTGATATTCCAATGTTTTGTTTCCATTAGAGTTTCTGTTTCTCCTGGGACTTTGCCCTGGAAAACTATGTCTGTTAAATTTTCCATGATGGAGATGACTTCTTTTACTCCATTCACATTGACATTCCTGCGACGCAGAAGAGCAGCTCTCAGGATGTTGGACAAGCATCTTAGTATTCCACTGGTCTGAATTTCTGCATCCTCAGACCAGTGGTTCTCATTTCTCTGTATCTTCAGCATTTCCGTTACTTCCGTCAGTTTCTGAAGAGCAAAGTCTTGAGAGTGAATGTTCACTTCATCAGCTTCTTCAGTCACTTGAGAAAGAGAAGCAACTACTTGGCGGACTTCCATTGGGCTCTCAACTGAAATATTCAGGGTTGTTTTAATCAGGTTTTCCCGGAACTGAGCCTTAGAGAGCGGGAGAGTCGGTGTGGCTTTAATATAGTTTAAGACTGAGGCTGCCAGATAAGTCAAATAACCTGCACTCATATTATCTCCAGTCTGGAGATAAGATGTCATCGGCGCACTTAAACCAGACACTGAGGCCAGCAGTTTGTGGAACACAAAAGCTAGTGGTCGGCTGTTAACTGGGTTCTGCACGCGGACATATAAAGTCACTTGGGTGAAGGCCCCAAGGGAATCATAGACTTGAACATAAAGTGTCAAGGTGTACTTCTCAGAGGGCACTCCAACTGGGAGAAAAGATGGAGGAGATTTAGGCTGATAACCAAAGTACAGGATTGTGCCAAATGTATTTTCTTCCACAGAAGTTACTTTGGTAGTTTTGGGTACATTGGAAGCTACTATGACTTTGTATGTCAGAGGTAAATTGCTGTCAGAAAATCCACTGCATTGGACAACGAATTTGGTCAGAAAGGCTATACCCCGGTGTGGGCTGATGGTACACTTGCCAGCCCTTGGAGGAGAATTTACCTTGAATGCATGACTGTAGATTGAAGACCTACCATCCCAGGTAGTTACTTTTAACTGAAGGATGTAGGATTGATGTGCAGTCTTTGTAAAAGTCAGAGCATGTATAGAAAGGTAAGCCCCATACCTCCCCGTTGAGGTTCTGGAAGACCAGTCAAAGCTGATTTCTGTAGAGTTTTCTGAAAAAAGGGACCAGTAGTAGATTGGATGGCTGTGTGTTCTACAGTTTTGGCATTTTCCAGATAAGCTAAACCTCTCCGTTGGAATTAGGGTGCTACCACAGTTTTCAAGGCATGCAACGGCCAGGAGGAGTGGGGAGCCAGGCTGCACATTTACAGTTTGGTCAGCAAAACTCTTCCTCCCGTCCTTTTCAATCACTAGACGGAAGTAGTATAAGGCATTTCCTGGAAGGAATTCTGGTGGCATTACTTGAACTGGATCTGAGGATGTTAACCATTTCAAATCCCTCTGGGATGGATGGCAGCTCTTCCCTGGGCTGAGTTTCAATTTTATGTAGTCTGACATCTGTTTAGTGCAGTACCAGGTAAACGTAACTCCCTCCAGTCCTTCCTGGGAATCAGGATCGTAGGACGCAGAGGCATCGAGAGTCCAATTATCAGAAAAGCCCACTGTGCGGTGTGTGCCTCCTGCAATATTTGCCACTAGATCGTCGTTATCAATCTGAATATAAATTTGATCGGAGCCCCTGAGGACTGTTGTGGTCCTAATCGGGGTTATCTCCACAGTGAAATAAAACAGATACAACCCGTAATCTAAAGTAAAACTGGGAACAGTTATGCGTATCATGTCTACACCGTGCATCAAAGAAGAGTTCATTGGTCTTGTCCAGTCTGGAGGAGTTTTCATGTCCTTAACTCGATAGATTCGCCACAGGGGCTTGATAAATATACCAACGTTGCAGTCTACTAGCAATCTGACAAAGAGAAAAAAAGATGCGCTTCTTTTCTGGCGCAGGAGAGGGGCATTTCGAACAGGTCTCTGGATATACACAGTGTCTATGTAACAGGCTTCTTTCTGGCAAGCCACTGGTGCTTCTATGTTTTTTGCAGCATAGTTGTTGACCTTGACTCTTAAAAGAGCTGGTCTAAATGCTTTTTTGTTACAGTTCACTTTTGCCACAAACCCTGCGTACTTCTCTGGATCAAAGGGTAAAGCAGAGCGGACAAAACGTTTGGCGTTTCTTACGTGATCTTTGTATGTGTATGTTCTGTTCTGGAGAAGGCCGTCTTCTTGTGTTCCAAAAAGCTGCAGATGGAAAGTCCACTCACACTGTAGCATCGGATGTTGTGCAGGGATAAACCACACTAAATAAGTGAAGCTGTGCAGAGAAGAAGGGCGGCCACTGCTGAAGACGTGAACTTCAAGGTCTTTTTCTGCCAGAGACCTAAACAAAGGCCTCTTCTGATTCATATAAAGGTACATATTGAACTTGTACCACTGGAAGGCCACAAACTCTATGGAGACTAAGTAGGAGAGTTCCTCCTGTTGGTAGAACACAGTGCGTGTGTTAGGGCCATCTGTAGAAATAGGGCTGATGTTTTCCTTGGTTGCGTAAAGTGTTCCGTGTTTGTACTTGAAGATGTAAGTGCTACTGTTATCCTTCCCTGGGTAAAGGTTGACATGGGTGGTAGTTTCTTTGCCTGCAGTTAGGCTCAGGGTACCATTGAGTAGATGTAGTTCTCCCGACAATTCCCTGAACTTCCTTCCGTCAACAGGAAAGTAGATGCTGGCCACAACCACCTCACCCTGGCTTTCAGTTGTGGGAATGTCACAGAAGTTGCTCTGCAGAGTGAAGGAACTGAAGGAATGGAGCCAACCTCCTGTGGCCTCCGTGTCCACCAGTTTGTAGGCCAGTGTCCTCAGGGTAAGGGGCTGAAGCTTCCAGGAGAGGCTGAGAGGCTGTCGAGGAATACTGAGGAGCCTGGAGCTGATGCTAAGGATTCGCTGCAAGCCAGGCTCTACCTTGAGAGACAGGCTGAGGCTTATATGAGGCATCTGCTTGATGCTGACTGAAGCAATGTGGAGTCCCTGGTGCATGTAACGCACAGTCAAGCGATAGTTGTAATAGGTGGCACAGGTCTGTTGTAACTCGGCTGTTGGGTAGATAGCAGGCTGTGGTCTGTCTTGGTGTGCCATGCTGGGAACAAGAAGGGTAGAGGGGCTACTGCCCTGGCTGCTGAAGAGGTACTCCCAGCTGGCACTCTTGAAGCGTGCACACCAGCCCAGTTCTATGTGTTGCCACACATGGATAAGGTGCGTCTGTGGCCAAAGCACAAACAGCCGCATATCCTGCCCAGACATCTTGATGCTCGTGTTGTGGTGAAAACACTCTGGTGCAGTGCATGATATAGATGAACATTGCACTGTAAGGAGGCTGGATGCTGAGGGTGGAGGAGTGCTTCCTGGTAGGAGGCCTGTCTGCAGCACGACCCAGCCCGACCAGTGCCAGGTGTTCTTCATCCAGGCCGAGTTCAGGTACCAGGAACAGCGAGGTGGAGGTGGTGGCCACCCTTCTTTCTGCTCCGCCTTTGGTCTGGCTCCTGAGGCGGGCTGGTAACGCAGGATCATGGTGCTGTTCCACAGGCATGAGACCCTGTGCTCCTCATCCTGTTGTTGAGAGACTTCTCTATGAGGGCCCCAGCAGGTGACCAGCAGGGGCGGTGGCTGGAAACGGGGACCAGAGGCCCCCAAACCTAGTGTGCAGCAGCCGAGCAGTTGAAGGAGGAGATGGAGCACTGTCATTGTAGTATGAGGCCAAGGAGAGGAGGGAGCACAGCCATTGGAGTGCAAGCTGCTGGAGGACACGCTTGGATATCCCAGGTCTAGAGAAGGGCTCTGAGGACACCGAAAGGTGCTCCTTTCCTCCTCCCCAGCATGGCTGTTAAGAAAGGTATTTAACTTTAGAAACATCTGATCGTGTGTGGATATACCCGACACCACAAGAAACAAGTACTTCGGGGGCACTGATCTGCACGAAACACAAACACATCCCTCGGCAGCACCACAGCCCTTATCAGTGAGCTGGGGACTCGGGAGAGAGCTGCGGCCATCGGGCCGAGCACCGCCCAGCCTTCCCCGCAGCCGCCCCACGGCGGCCCCGCCCGCTGCTGGGCCGGCCCCGCTACCGCCCCGGCTCCTCCTCCTGCGGGGCACAGAGCGTGGAGCCGAGGTGGGCGGAGCTGTTGTGAGGGTATCATGGTGCCGCTGAGGGACTGCAAGGTGAGGGCAAGTCTGAGACGGAGCGGGACGGTGAGGCGCCTCGCCTGCCGCTGCGGTAGCGACCGAGGCGGGGGCTGCGACTGCTTTTGCCGGTGGCCCCTGCTCTTGCGGCGGCCCAGGGTCGGCGTGTGTTTGCCCCTGGGGTGGGCGGTGTACTCCTGTGTGGGCCTTGGGGAAGCCCCGCGTTGGGGGCGGGGGGAGGGGGGTGTCACTGCTGGTGGTGGTTGGGTCTGTGGTGTCGGAGGAGCCGAACCGAGCTGGCTGCGGCTGATGGGAGGCCGCGGGACGCCAGCCCCGGTGTGGTGAAGCCTCTCTTCCTGCTGATCTCCCTTAACCCTTACGTAGGCTCGGGGCGGGTATCGGGTTGGCTGAGGCTGCTGTCGGCATCTGAAAATGAGGTCGAGTCGCTGTACCCTTCCCTCACAGGGGAAGTAAACTCGTGTCTGAACACTGCTGGGGTCTTTTTTGTAGCGCAGAGAGGTCCCACTGGCACTCACCTGCCCTTTCTGTGGGCTTCGGAAGTGAGCCAGGCCTTCTTTAAACCAGCTTCAGGTCCAATGGTCCAAAACCTGTCGGCAGGGTCTTGTTACTGATTAGTCATCTGCGGGCCTTCTTCCTGATGCAGATTATCCTGTTACTCGTTTTGTTGTTTTTTTGGTTAAAAAGCGAAAAGAGACATGAAGACCCACGGAGAGTAGCCAGAGGTGTGTGAGCACCAGAGCTCTGGCAAGCTGCTAGTCAGTTAACTAAGGATGCACTAACGGCATCCTCTGTAACTTGCATATAGTGCGGGGGGGCGGCACTCGAGTAACGGTAACCTCACACGGAAAGGAATCCTCAAAGAGATTCCTCAGAGCCAGCTGGAATTCTAGGGGGAACAACAATACAAATAAACAGTTACCAAATCCTTTGTCTAAATTCTCACCTTAGATCAGGAGAAGAGGCAAGGCTGTGGTCTCACCACGAAGTAGGAAGAACAGGTAAGGCCGTGGCACTCTCCTGCAAGAAGCATCAGAGAGAAGAGTCTTTTCTGGAGTTAGAGAGGGAGGTTGTGGGAAATTAGTGTCACAGAACCCAAAGGCAGCCTCTATGGAAGTGAAAGGTGATAATTGTTTTACAAAGTCTTCAGGCTTATTTTTACCTATTTGCCCTCCCTCTCATGGATTTCTTCAGTCACAGTCTGATATATGAATACAGATAAAGCCCAAGACAAGTAGTTTTGGCAGGACCACCCAGAGGACAAGGAACAGGTTGCCCAGGGAGGTGGACGAGTCACCTTCCCTGGATGTGTTCAAAAAAAGGGTAGATGAAGTACTTAGGGATATGGTTTAGTTTAGGATGTGAATGGTTGGACTCGATGATCTTAAAGGTCTTTTCCAACCTTATTATTCTGTGATTCTGTGATTCTGTGAATGCGGGCTCTTCTGTGCTCCCTGTAGCAACCTGGTTCTTGGTTAGCAACAAGAAATTAGGTTTAGGGCAGGTTGTTTTATGTCTTTTAGGAGTCACCAGGTGTTACGGGGCAGTTCTTTCATGTAGTGTCTTGTCCTGGTGTGCTAACAGAAGGACTAGTGGCATACATGATGTGATGCAGTCTTGGCACCCTCCTCCTGTTGCCAGAGTGGAAGTCTTGCAGCGAGGGGTGAGTTACCGGGGCTGTAGCCTTGGCAGAGCCAAGGCTTTCTAGAGTGGATGGAAACTGTGTACCTCAAGTAGGTCAGCAGTGTCCTTAGTGATGGATGCAGGCCTATTTTTTTTTATTTTGCTAACCCTGGTTCTGCTGAGTTTTCTCATGCTGTCACACAGATGTTTCCATTCCAGCCGATCTCAGTATTAACAAACCTCAAAATGGGTGGCCCTTTCCGCTTGGACTGCACCTCAAGCTGTTGTGCAGAACAGGCAGTGGCATAGAGAGCTGCTTCAGATGAAGCTTGTTTTTGACAAGTGGGGGTGAAAGTGGTTTGTGGCCTGTTTTGCAGGGCACCTTGAAAAGTAGACTGTAAGTAGCAGCCCAACTTTGCTACCCTCTTGACTTTTCCCTCTGTGCTGATTCTGGATGTAGCGTGGATTGCAAAGAAAATTTGTAATTTACATTCCAGTCTAGTCTTCCAGGCTTGTAATTGGACTTGCAAGTGCTTTAGCTTCTGGAATGTGAGCCTTTAATCCAATCACAGTGGCAAAGCTTTAGGATAGTATTAGCAAAGATGTCTTTCCATGGTACTTACGGTTTTTGACTGTTGGGTCATTAGAACCAGGAAATACTCTAAAGTGTAAAATGAGATGAACTGAGTTCTTGCAGCATCCACGTGGACTAATCCCCCCATTAGGAGGAGTCTGAACTGGCTTGCCCCAGGTCTTTTCTTATGTCTGTCCTGTGTGTTCTGTGTACTGGAATAAAAGTGATAGTGAAGGGATTGGGGCATCTCCTCATCTGTGTGTACTTAAGGTAGAATATATATGGTGGGCTGAATTTTAGTCTGTGCTTGTGGAGCCTAGAAGCAGTGATGGGTACACTATAGGAATGCTGAATGGAGTGTGATTAGTACAAATAAATTCAAATCTTATTAAAAATATGCCAATAGGTTGCCAAGGGAAGTATCTCTTTAAAAAAAAAAGAAAATCACAGTTGCCAACAATATGAGAACACCATAAATTTGAACACCTGTTGAGTTAGTCTAGAGAACGAGTGTGTAAAATGAGCAGATTTGTGTGTGTTTGTTTTGCAGGCCTGGCAGGATGCTGGACTTGTCCTGTCAACTACTAGCAATGAAGCCTGTAAACTCTTTGATGCTGCACTGACCCAGGTATGACCAAAACGTGTAAGAAAATGTGACTTGAAGGGACTTGTGCATGAACAGTCTTTGCTGTTGTTGATGTTTACATTTCGTACCAGCTGATAGCGCCTCACGATCAGACTGCTACAGGAGTTCAGCCATCAGCAGGCAGTATAAACCCTTGTAGCAGAGAGCTATGCCTGATGCTGCAGCTCTGGGGAAGGCTTCAGCCATTGTGCTTATCCTGCTTTGACACTGGAGAATCAACCAGTGAACAAAAACCACACCAAAAAATCAAGGTTATTACTTCTGTTGGTGGCTCAACTACCTTAAAAATCCAACTTTTTTACCACACTAACCCTATCTGAATCTAAAGCTTTTTTCATTTGTCTTACTTCCTTTTGGATTTTATACATGTGGGAGAGTGAAAAGAAGCCAAGTTGACTCCGTCTCTCTTACAGTATGCAACCTGGACCAATGATGAGAGCCTTGGAGGTATTGAGGGGTGTCTCACAAAGTTAAAAGCAGCAGATCCAAATTTTAGTAAGTACAACCTTTAATTCTTACCCTGGAAAATGCTGGATAATAGCTTGTGTCTTGGTGTTTAATTCACTTTGTTTAGGCAAGTTGGAAGTGCAGGATTATAGAATTCTGTAAAACTGTAAAAAGCAGTCTAGACCAGTCTGCCATGGTTTTGAGGGTTTTTCTTTCTTTTAATTTCAAGTCTTTTTAAATGGCTATGCTGAAAAGCCTGTAGAGACTTTAGGCTTACAAGTCTTCTCAGACCCCTGTGAGTACAAGTCTTGTTTCAAACAACCAACCCCACCTTGTGTTTATGGAGAGACTAATTACCTGCAGTGCTGTAGGACTCAAGTTGCCATGTGCTGTTTTCCCTAGCAGTGGGGCATGTCATTGCCAACGGCTTGGAGCTGATCGGCACTGGAACTTCAGTTCGGCTCAACAAAGAGCTGGACAGCGCGATGAGAACCATGATGACGCTTTCAGAGTCGCAGCCGCTGACTGAGCGGGAGAAGCTTCACGTATCGGCACTGGACATGTTTGCTAGGGGGTAAGTCATCCTGTTTAAAGGAAAATCTGAACAGAGTTTTAGCCACCACAGATAAGAGTCCTATGTCCAGATCTGGGGCCCCAAATACAAGAAAGATGTAGAACTGTTGGAGAGGGTTCAGAGGAGCCACGGAGATGATTAGAGGCCTGGAGCACCTGCCCTACGAAGAGAGGCTGGGGGAGCTGGGCTTGTTCAGAGGTGAGGAGGCGAGGCTGCGGGGGGACCTCATTGCAGCCTTCCAGTACCTGAAGGGTGTCTACAAACAGGAGGGGAATCAACTCTTTAAAAGGGTAGACAATGGCAGGACAAGGGGGAATAGATTAAAGCTAAAGGAAGGAAGGTTTAGATTAGATATTAGGGGGAATTTTTTTACAGAGAGAGTGGTGAGGTGCTGGAACAGGCTGCCCAGAGGGGTAGATGCCCCGTCCCTGGAAGTGTTCAAGGCCAGGTTGGATGGGGCCCTGGGCAACCTTGTGTAGATCCAGGCCTGAGGTTGGTGGCCCCGCCTGTGGTAGGGTGGTTGGAACTCTATGATCCTTGGGGTCCCTTCCAACCCAGACCATTCTATGATTCTATGATCAGTGGTTGCTCTTGAATTTACCGCTCCAAACTCTAAGTGCCATGACTAGTTAGTGAGCAGCACCGTAGGAGGGGAAATGTTCTGTTGTAACTGCTTCGTGTCATTAAGCACTCCATGTTTTAAACTTGTCATTGATCCATCAGTAGAATAAATGGGTTTAGAGCTAGGAAACTAAATACCTAACTACAGTAAGGTAACATAACGCAGACGTGAATCCACAGAAGGAAAGCTACAGACTTTTCTTCTCTCTGTTGTCTCCCTGTGTCAAAAACTATTTTCCGTGTACAACAGGGAGATAGCAGTGTCAGTGCTGCAGAGGCTTACTGTTTCCATGCAATATGATGAATTTATGTGCACTGCAGAAAGTGTGGGCTAATGATTCACTTTCATTATTTGTTTGTCAAACAGGTGAGCGTGCATTTACCTCACATGCTTCTTAGCAAAGGTAAAGAGGAAGCTACCGAAGTCCTGTTAACTATGGGTTTAATTCTCACTAGAGGAGAGGGAAGATGTCTTTGTGCATGTGAAGTTAGATTAATTATGGTAGGTGTATGTAAAAACTGTTAAACCCTGTAGGAGAATCTTTAGATTTATGATTTAAGCTTTTTTTTAACTTGTGTGTTACTGTGACTTGCTGTAACCCAAGAACACTTCTTTCAAGAGATTTCCTAGAGGGTCCTCAGTGAAGATAACACTATTATTACTTTAAAAAATACCCCTAAGAAATCCCTTCAAGGAAAAGAGAAAACTAGTAATTTGATGTTGAATTTTCTGTTTTTCAGAATAGCATGAGTTTAGAACTACCAGCAGAGGCAGGTATGTGCACCTTCTCTCAACAAACAAAATATTTTTTTTTATTTCTAGCCAGCTTCCAAAAGCTTGTGGTCTGTGGGAGCAGATCCTGCAGAGCCACCCAACTGACCTGCTAGCCCTCAAGTTTTCCCACGATGCTTATTTCTACCTGGGATACCTACCACAGATGCGAGATTCTGTTGCTCGGGTTTATCCTTTCTGGACACCTGATGTTCCACTAAGCAGGTGGGTCATGCTTCATTTTGAAAATGGCTCTTTAGCTGGTGTGCACGTACTCTGTGGGTTGGGGTTTTTTTTTGTTCAGTTCAGACACATCTAAATAGCAGGACCTGTTGGAAACAAACATGTAGACAAAGTTATGGGCTTCAAAGTGAATCAAACCTGACCACACCTGGAACATCTCTCCTGTATCCCTGTTGATGAGAGTTTTTTCTTAGGTGAGCTGTGGCTCAATTAGTGAATTTTGCTGTCAGATACAGCACGTGGCATGTAACAAACAGGATAAAATCATGTCCTCACTGAGGGTAGTGGCAAAACACCTTTGGGCTTTTATGGTTCCAGTTTTTGACTTGAGGCTCGTGTTGTGGGTGATAGAGCACATCAGTGGAAGAAAGAAAGGACTTGTAACTTGGAATAACGAAGTGTAGTTCTGGAATAAAACTTTGGGATATGCTGTAACAGGTGAGACTGACAGGAAGGCAGAATTTTTTAAAAACTTTAGTTAAGTCCTGAAAGTTTTGGTTTCCCAAAGTTAATTCAGGATAATCTGAATCTATTGACAAGTGAATAGTAAATAAAAACAAACTTGCGATAATTTTTGATGTTTATGTTTTTAACCTTTTAAATTATTTCAAAGCTTTTAACTTTATATAAAAAATAACAGTAAATTATAAGACAAGACACACATTTAGAGATAGGTGAATAGGCAATCCACAGACAGCCATAACTTTCTGAGTATTTTATGAATATTGCTGTAGACCCATGTGCTGTACCTCCCTATCCTGCCCTTTTCTCCTTTTTTCCTTACATAAACAGTGCAGAGAATACAGACTGAATGCTAACATGGTAATGAAGCTAACTGAGGTACCCCACAGAGAGTAGTGTCAGGAGCCTCCACTTTTCCAACTTTTACCTCAGCTCAGAAAAATTTAAGCCCCTTAGTTATTTTTAACTACAATATGCTGGTGTCATTTGTTTGGAAGTAGTTTTGCCTGCATTTTAATAAACTTTTCTAGACACAGTGCTAAAGAAGTGCAAGTGCGTGTTGTTGTCCATTTAATTTTAAAGCAAGGAGACACCCATATGCCAGGCATTTCTTGAAGTATAAAAACCTGGCAAGTACCCCACGTCCTCAAACTTACAGACAGGTAGAGTTACCTGTGAATTGATACACCAGCAAAAAAAAACAAAAACAAAAACAAAACAACCCCCCCCCAAAATATCCAAACACTTTTATGCGTCTCAATCCATGAAATACATCGGTTGCAACATACCCCATGTGTTTCAGTAGTTCCTTTTCCTCAGGAGATTGAAAACCCAACACATATTTTGAGAAGCAGAAACATACCCTGTGGTATTTTGCAATCTACAAATCTGCAAATAGAACAGCAGTTAATCACAGAATCGTTCAGCTTGGCAAAAACCTTTTAAGATCTTCAAGTCCAACCATTAACCTAGCACTGCCATGTCCACCACTAAACCATGTCCTTGTGTGCCACATCTGCATGTCTTGTAAATAACTCCAGTGATGGTGACTTAAACACTTCCCTGGGCAGCCCGTTCCAGTGCTTGATAATGTTTTTAGTGAAGAAAGTTTTCCTAATATCCAACCTAAACCTCCCCTGGTGCAATTTGAGGCCATTTCCTCTTGTCCTGTCTCTTGTTAAATATTTCTTAAAATGGCTGCATCAGGTATGTGCATAACAGCATATAACATCCCTAATTTTCCTTTACGTTGGGCCTTTATGGCTTAATGGGATGCTGTACAACCAGTTTTAAAGGGCCACTTCACATGAAAGTGCTCACCTACAGTTTTGTGGGAATAAATGTAGAAGGCTGTGCTCACGTGTTGCTTTTGAGACGTTGAGATAACTTTGGTGGCAGCACTCTCTTGCTTACAGCCTTCTAATTCGGCATCTTGACACGCAAATTCGTGAAGCGTTCCATATTTTTTAAAGAGGCCCCATCTGGAGTACAGTGCCCAGATCTGGGGCCCCAAATACAAGAAGGATGTGGAACTGTTGGAGAGGGTTCAGAGGAGCCACAAAGATGATTAGAGGGCTGGAGCACCTGCCCTACGATGAGAGGCTGAGGGAGCTGGGCTTGTTCAGTCTGGAGAAGAGAAGGCTGCGGGCGGACCTCATTGCAGCCTTCCAGTACCTGAAGGGAGCTTATAAGCAGGAAGGGATTCTTTTTAAAGGGATATCCTTTTTAAAAGGATAGACAATGACAGGACAAGGGGGAATGGATTAAAACTAAAGGAAGGAAGGTTTAGATTAGATATTAGGGGGAAGTTTTTTACAGAAAGAGTGGTGAGGTGCTGGAACAGGCTGCCCAGAGAGGTAGTGGATGCCCCATCCCTGGAAGTGTTCAAGGCCAGGTTGGATGGGGCCCTGGGCAACCTAGTGTAGATCCAGGCCTGAGGTTGGTGGCCCTGCCTGTGGCAGGGGGGTTGGAGCTCTATGATCCTTGGGGTCCCTTCCAACTCATACCATTCTATGATTCTATGATCTTGCAGCAAATTGTTCTGTGCAGCTCTTTAATCCCAGCTTATCTAAAGATGTAAATACTGTGCATCACCAGGGTTCTGAGAACCCTCTTTTTACTGTTTCCCATGCTGGTGTGTCTGGGCCTCTCATTTCCTATGAAAACTAGCTAGTTGTTCTGTATTCTGCGAGCTTGAACCCTCATTGTAAATTGCACTGCAAGGACTGTTAAATGCTATTCTTAATACGTTTTTTTGGTCCTAGCTTATGTCTAGTTCTAAATGGATGATGTACTGTTTTTTTGCTCTTTTGCTTAGCTATGTGAAGGGCTACTACTCTTTTGGACTCATGGAAACAAACTTTTTCGATCGTGCTGAGGAGCTTGCCCGTGAGGTAAACTGCCTGCTACTGGTGGGTGCTAAAAGGTTTTAGAGTTCTTAGACATAGTCCCTGTGGCTTGGTGGTAGTTTGCATAAATGCCATGAATTGATTCTCTCCCATCATCCCAGTTGTTGGTAGAAGCAGCAAAGAGATAAAGCTCCACATAGAAAAGCTCACAGAGGTTTCATAAGGCACAACTAGTAACTGTTCCTTAGAAAGATTCCAGTATCTATGCCACACAATGGCAGTTTCACCTTGACTCTGCAGTGCTCCTGGGGATCAATATTAGCCATCCTACTTTCTTTTTATTGAGATAGTAATTATACTTGACTTTCTCCAGTCCACAGGATTACCCCTGTCCTCCAGGCGTCTCGGATAAAATGAATTTCTAATGGGTATTTTTGCCAAACTTCAATTATATCAAATTGCTGAAAGTGACAACAAAGACTGAACTTAAACTTTTAATGTTTATGATGTTAATGACTAGCCCCACAAAATGCCTAAAGCTTAGTGGGAGCTCTCAGAGCAAGAAAGAGGAATTTGCTGAGTACTCAGTCCTGGCCATGTTCTTGAAGAAGAAATTATTACCTGCAAAGCCCTATGTCATGGAATATATTGTGCCTCTCTGTGCAATTCTTTCATGGCTGGTATTGATGCAAGTCTGAAATAAAACATCATTTGATAATCTTCATTAAACCCTGCATTTTAAAGTGTCCTGTGGGTCTTTATCTCTGTGCAGTAGAAGCTGGAAAATGAAGTTGCAGAATCACAAGGTTGGAAAAGACCTTTAAGATCATCAAGTCCAACTGTTCCTGCCCTATGCTAAACCATATCCCTAAGTACCTCACCTACCCTTTTTTTGAACACATCCAGGGAAGGTGACTCAGCCCCCTCCCTGGGCAGCCTGTTCCAGGCCCTCACAACTCTTCCAGTGAAAAATTTTTTTCCTAACATCCAATCTGACCCTGCCCTGGCACAGCTTCATGCCATTCCCCCTTGTCCTGTCTCCTGTCACCTGGCTGAAGAGACCATCACCTATCTCTCTATAACCTCCCTTCAGGTAGTTGTAGGCGGTGATAAGGTCTCCCCTCAGCCTCCTCTTCTCCAGGCTAAACAGCCCCAGCTCCCTCAGCCGCTCCTCATAGGATTTGCCCTCCAGCCCCTTCCCCAGCCTGGTTGCCCTTCTCTGGACTCGCTCCAGGACCTCCATGTCCTTCTTATGGTGAGGAGCCCAGAACTGGATCCAGCACTCGAGGTGTGGCCTCACCAATGCTGAGTACAACCAACCAATAAACATTTTCTGTCCAAATCACTTCCTGGCAGTGGTTAGTTAGAACTGTACAGAGATGTGCTTGACATGGAGAAAGCAAAAACCAGTCCCTTGTTTCTGTGTCATTGGTGATAAATACTGTTATTTGCAAGGGCACAAGCTTCATCATGTTCTCCCTTTTTTCATTTATAGGCTTTGGCCATAAATCGGACAGATGCGTGGTCTGTTCACACTATAGCTCACATAAATGAAATGAAAGCAGAGGTGAAGAAAGGCTTAGAATTTATGAAGGAAACGGAAAACAACTGGAAGGTAAGCATTCTTGTAGCATTTCTGAAGAAGCTCCTTCTTGGTGGTGTTTATCTTCTTCAGCCAAACCTTGATTGCTCTGCATGCAATTCCTTCCTATCTGGAGACATGTTACAAACAGTGAAAATTTTATATATTAGAAGAAGCTGTCACTTGAGGTGCTGTTACAGACAACTTTAAGCTGCCATTAACTGTAACTGCTGAGATTAGAAATGCCAAACATGTCAGTAGGCCGGGATTCAGAGTCTATCCCCTCACACTGCCTTACTTTAGCTAGGAATATTGTAATAACCTCTGATTTTCAACAAGTTTGTGGTTTGTACGTATATGTGTACAAACACACACCCCCACCCTGTAGTTTCTTTTACCTACTGGAGCTGGTTAGGTATTTTACGTGTCATAAAGACCTGGCCGTTGCAGACAGGTGAAACATCAGATGCGAAAACTGTGCTTTATCGATATGTGATTTCTTTTTGTGTGTGTTTTTTTTAAAGTAACGTGACCAGTGATATTTTCACAAGGTTTTTGCTTAGGCTGACATCAGCGCTGAGGCTTAGTTGAGGAACCTGGCTAAACACAGAAACCTAAGATGATGTGTGAAATGGCACGGCCAAATCAAACATTTCAGAAGACTCAGAAAATACTTGTTTATAAATGCTGGATAGGGAAGGATCTTTTAAGGTCAACTATGAAGCAAAGAGCAAAATTATGGTTTTGCCTGTTTTCTGGTGTACCGAAGCTACTTTATATGCCCAACAAATTTGAGCGCCTCAGAGTATTGAACAGGTAGTCAGTCATATATAAGTTTTGCTGTAAGTTTTCCCAGTAATGAAGTATATCCTATTCAGAACAGAAGGCTGTGAGGTTTGATTTATTAGAACCCATGAGAGTCTATTTTAAAGTAACCTCAGCTGACCATTCTGCCTCACCCAAAGAGCAGGGCTGGACAGAGAGTCTGGAAGGACTGTTTATTTTGCACTTAAGTGAAGTGTTCAGATACCAAGCTTGGAAGTGCAGGCAGAAAGCCCCCATGTGAGGTTCGTATCTGATTTCTCAGAGAGCGTTTTTTCCTTCTGTTTTAATGAAACAGTGATGCAAGGGGTTGACAGTTCAGGTGGTTCATTGAAACCCCTAATCACTCACTTTAGTTTTGTTTATTTTAAGAAAGCGTTAAAAAGAGTTGCGTGCCTCTGTCTTTTATATCCTTTATCCAGTAAAGCAATAAAGTGCAAGACCACTGAATAGAATTATCTGACTAGTTGAGATCTGTAGCAGCTGACATTGTCATAATGATAATATGTATAAGCACTTAGTTTGTGCAGTATTTTTCATCTTTAGCCATCGTGAACAGAGCTTTAAAATGCAAGCACATGGGAAAAAACCCTCAAGTATCTCCAAAGGCTTTAATAAATTGCCTGGTGCTTTAATAAATTTGGCCTGGTGATGTTAAATTTTCAATTTTTAATGACCAGTAAAATCTATCTGGACTGACACAATGTTCAGGCTCCTTCTGTTGCTTTTAATTCATCTTTCTCCTTCCTGATAAGAGTGGCGAAGATTTGGTACAGAATTTCTTTAGAGAGTATTTTTTGGTTTGCTTTGTTTCTCTACTCCCTTCCACCATGCCCACCCACCAAAAGCAGATGCCAGAGGAGACCTCTCTGCCAGTGCTGTTTATTAATAAATAGGATTTTTTTTTTTTTTCATGAGCTGTTGGAATTAGTTCTCATAGTCTGCTCTTATTAATAGCCTGCAGGCCCACTTCCCCTTTAGTAATTTAATCTTACTCAGAATCAACAGCAGAAAGAGGGGTTTGTTTTACTCTGTGAAGTGATCCCACGTTACTGTTTGTATGACATTTGAGATGGTAGTATGGTAGTAAACTTGCTGTCAGGTTTGTGCCAACACTTGCCAAACCTGAGCAACTGAAGTAGTTTTGTGATTTAATAATAAACAGGTAAAGATTACCAGAATGTTTATTTTAGCACCATAAAGTTGTGACATTCACTGGGAACCTTTGTGCTTCCTGAAGGTGGGTGCTGCAGTTGTCATCATAAAAAGGAGATGCTTTTTCCACTTGTGAGAACATTAGGTTTAACTGCAGCACTGGGAGAGAATGGGAGGAGATGGATGAACCTTTCTGGTATTTTAATTTTCACCAAAGGATTAGGGAATTATATTTCTGTTTCTGTGTTCTCAGTGCACTCACAAAAGTGAACTGCAATGACACTGGTCTTGAAGCGCAGGGTAGGGAGGAATGTTTGAAGCCCTGGTGCCAGCTGAAAAGAACAGTGCTGAGTCGGTACGATCCAGCAGATATTCATGGTCAAGGAAATACTCATTTCATCTCATCTGATGAACTCCCTGTGTATTTGGCACCTAGTGCAGCTTTTGTAGTCCATAGTAAAACATATGCTTAAGCAGCGATTCCCCTCTGTCTGAGCTGGGTGTTTAGATGGGTGGGTAAATGGCCCTGGTGAGGTGAGTATCTCCTCTGCCTATCCAGGTTACTTCAGACAAGTTGCCTAAATTTTAGATGTGACAAATCTTACTCCTGTTACAGATGTGTTTCCTCTCCCCCACCCCCAAGAAAAGAAGTGCTGCAGAAGGGTGAATTCTGAGGCATCAAATTGAAATTCTTCTCTGGAAAATGATGTGAGGGAAACCTTGGTTTTGAGGTGTCACCCTGGATAGCTGTAAGGAGCAATTGTAAGAAATGAGAGGGTATCTTGGCCAGCTGATTTAAAGTTCTTGTTTCTTCTCTCATGAAGCACTCGGTTTTGCTGAAGAAGGAAACCAAGGAATTGGACTAGATATGTTTAAAAGGGAAGTTATTTTGTAAATAATGTTTTCTCTTTTTTTTTTTTCTCTCCCAGAACAGTGATATGCTTGCTTGCCATAATTACTGGCACTGGGCTTTATACTTCATTGAAAAGGTATGGATATTTTCATATTGGTCTTCTATGGTCCAGGTCATCTAATGCTATTTAAAAGGCAGACATAACACTTACAGGCTTTTTTTTTTCTGCTATTTGAAGGGATGTTTTTATAAAATAGCACAAGCTAGTCCTTAATTACCATTCATAAGCTAGTCCTTAATTACAATTAGTTTGAGAAGTTTTAATTACATTGGTCAAAGTTCCAGGTTCTTTGTTTGAATATTGAACAATTGTTGTGAGATTATTGCATATTTAAAGATAAAATAGCCTCACTAATTACACTTGGCACAGTTATTTGATAGAGAGATAAACTTGATATCTTGATTTTCAGACAAAAATTAGACAGAATTCTCTTCAAATTCAGTATTAACTTATTGGCCCAAAAAATTGTCTCACTGAAAGAAAGAGGCAGTGAGCTCTGAATTTGGTCACCAGTGTTACTACTTGTTAATGTTACTAATTCTTGTTCTTGAAACACTTTTAAAAATGGTTGCAACTTCACCCTGTCAGGTTTCAGTGCAGGATTTCCTAAGACACAATAATGCTTAGCACTTGTGGGGTTTAATTCAGTAGGGAGACAAATGTGACATCATTGAGAAAGCAATGATGTGTACTTGAAAAGAGAGCACCTTGCTTTTGTTCAGTATTATTAACATAGAAGGAGCATAATTCTTGATAATAATTGATACCTTGTTTATTTTGCCACCTTCTATCTATACATTTTTTTTCTGTAGCCTGCTTAAAATTATTTTTCTTCCTACTCTTTGCATACACTGTGGGATGCACTAAAATTTGCACAAATCCCTGAAAGGAACAGTAGTGTGAGAGGTAAGACCTTGTCTTCCTCTTTGATGTGTAACTTACACTGGTATCAGTATCTGTTATTAAATGAAACCTAAACGTAGTTACCTTGCTTAGTAAATGCTGGTTATCTTAGGCTTCATTCTTTCTTATAATACCTCAAATTTTCTTTCTTTGCTTTGATCAAGTAACGAGGCAGTTTTAAAGTAATATTGTGACATCTGTTAATTGTATGTATGCCTTTGGTTACCACCAGTCACCTTTAGTGACTGTATCTACCTGATTGTTACTCATGCAGTCCTCTTTTTGCTTTTGTAGGGTGAATATGAGGCTGCTTTGACAATTTATGACAAGCATGTGAGTAGGGGCCTTTTTTTCTTTCCCAAGAATGTGCTTAAGACCACAATGCATGCTTTCTTCCTTCTGCATGAGGCTGAAACCTATCACAGTCTGATGTACACACGTATATATATATGTTTCTTACATCTGTAGTTGGAAAGTGTTTCTCAAGGGGTAGAATGCCCCAAAGACCCATGTGTTACACAGTTGAAGTGTTTCTTACACTTGTGCTTGAAAGATCTGCAGTGGTGCTGTTCTCCTTTCCGTCCGTGTTTCCATCCAACACAAATGAAACAATATACCCATTTGTCATTGCAAAGTGGTGTATTCAGGAAAGCTGCAGTTAGGGCTGTTGCAAAACAGGTATTCCTGAATGAATAAAAACTTAACATTAGTTCTGTACTGTGAAAATAAGTTGGATTATCTGAGTAAGTTGCCACTAGCACATCAGTTGGGCAGCTAATGCGAGTACCTGTGATTACAGATTGGTCCCCGGTGTCTGTCAAGTGGAAGCATGCTGGATATAGTAGACAACTGTTCAATGCTCTACAGGCTTCATCTGGAAGGTAGGATATCCCCTGCCATTCTTTTTTAAACTGTAAAGGGGACAACATTTGGCTCCCTCCTTTCTCTACTTTGCATGTTTGAGAATAAACTATATAAGCCTGTCAAAAGCTGCAGAGCTTCCTTGAAGTAAATTTCAAATTAGATACATAACTTTCTATTTTGATACTGATTAAAATAGCTAGTATACCTGTATTAGCCTCCAACTTTTGTGTGTTCTCCGAAGCAAGGGGCATTTCTTCTTAACTTTTTCAAGCTGGTGTTTATATACTAGAGTTCATGAAGGGGGGAGAGTGTTATTTCAGCAGTGTTCTGCTGAAACACTAGCGATGCAATGGATTTGTTGATGAAATCCATCTTACCGCTCGGTATAATTTGATTGCTGCCGGTGGTTCATTATGAACATCATCTCCAAGAAGAGATGAACAATCTCATAATAAAGCCAGAACCTCACATAATGCAATTGAAAACATTGATTATAAATTACAGATAGTCAGGAAACTCTTTGCCCAAATATGGCACGCTGCAGCAGAGCACTAAACTCCATGTTTTGCCGTATCAGGGAATGTTTTCTCGAATTTAGTAGGACTGCTCTTTGTGCTGGGTGGCTGAAAGTGTATTGCAAAGTCCTGTGTTTTTGCATGTAGTATTTTTATTGAGAAATATGTACTTTTAGGTGTAAAGCTTGGAGACAGGTGGAACAATGTTATCAAGCTTACAAAGAAGCACACCAAAGATCATGTCCTTCTCTTCAATGATGTACACATCCTGATGTCCTCACTGGGAGCCAAAGACCACAAAGCTACTGAAGAGCTTCTAACAACCCTTCAGGAACTTGCCAAGTAAGCCAGTGAATTCATGTGTTGTATTCAGTAAATATTTTGGCCACTGAACTTCAGGGTGATGATGTTGCTGGCTTGCTGAATCGCTACAACACGCTCTTCTCTGCGTTAGCATGTCTCTGGGACATGTCTGGTCTCAGTCGGAGATCCCTGTAATTGCTCATTTTCTGAGTTAATGGCTAGAGGGGTTTCTGATCTTGTTAAGCAGGAATCTCTTATGTCTGAGGTCATGGACACTAACTGAACAGTTGCTGTCTTAGTTCCTTCCAACGGGTTCGTGCTAAGCTGTGTTACGTGCAACGAATGAAGTATTTCTCCCATATATTAGTAAGGGAATTCTACAATATATGTCAGCTACCTGTGGTGGTTCTTTTTTTGCTCTGGTTTAAAAGGTTCTTTAATAATAGAGCAGTAGTCAGTAGTGATAGTCTAATAGCTACTGTCTGAGGTGTTGTGAAGTACCTCTGCAGGAAATTTAATTTCAAGTACTGCTAAAGTAATAATAGAGAATATTTTGCTTTCAGATTAAATTATTTGAAAAAAATTAATACTTAAATATTTCATCTAAACAGTGTGGGGTTTTTTATATCTTCCCTTATATATTGAATAACTGTAAAGTGCCTTAATTTTTCAAAGAGGTTGATATAAAGATGCTTTAACTGCAGTTTCTTCTACCCCCACACCCTATTCTTCAGCCTTAAAAAGAAGGAAAGAGAGCCTGAAATTTTCACTCTTTGTTCCTGCCTATAATACGCATCAATCAAAAATAATGTAAAAAAAATTGTCATTTTAAAGAAAAAAATTGTGAAACAGCCCTAAACATGGGCTGATTTGAATAAAGTAGGAAATGGAGAGTATCTTTTATAGAAGTATATAAATGTTAGTGTATATAAAGGACACAAAACTACACATGTGCACCACTTTGGGGGGCGCTTTACTGGAAATACACTACTTACCCTTTCACCCAGCACTGCCTTTTTTACCTGTGCATTCAGCCTTTTGCAGGACTACAGCTGTATATTTTCAGCTGTAGCTTGAAATAATATAGAGCTTTCCTTTTATTATTTGAGAAAACAGCCCACAAGGTACAGGATTTATGATTGGATTAATGGATTGATTTACACATATCACAAATACGCAATGGCTGAATGATACCTAAGATGCATTTTGTATGTGATTTTAAAAAGCAGTCATAAAACCTTGGCACAAACAACAGTCATTCTTGGCTTTCTATGAATATTTTTCCCTAGCTTCTGCAAGTTAAAGTTATCAGGAGTATTTTTGGTAAAGCATTCTCTGGCTTACTCTGGCACTTGGTCTCACATGCGTATTTTCATGGATAGAAATGTTAGTTAATGCAGGGGGTATGATGTTCTTCCTGAGTCCATCCTTCAGTTGCAAGAGAAAGGAGAAAAAAGACCCATCTTCCATCCCTATGCATTCTTTCAGAGCTGGAACATATGTTTAAAAGACAAATTGCTTCATCATTTTCATCATTAACTATCTCAAGCTGCTTACTTGAAGGGCACATCTCTTGGGCACTTGTAACTTTCCAGGTCGCTGTATTGTGTTTGAGGAGGGATAAATGCACAGGGTGATGCTGTGTACTTAAAAACCAACGTTGAGCTAGTGGAAGAGATGAGGAACGTGCAGCACTGACTCAAGAAGAAGAGCACAGAGTGTGCTCTCTGTTTGGGGGAACTGTGACTCTCAGCTGTCACTGCAGGCCCTCAAACCAGAAGCCAATGGCTACGGTTCCTCATTGTTAAAAAACTACTTGGAAAATCTTAAAAAATTGATTGGAAAATTTACAGAGAAAAACCTGTTTTAAACAAGAGATGGAATTTATGGCGCTGAACTGTGCGCTGTGCTCTCAGGACTAGCTTAGATTGCTTGGGACAGCAAGCCCTCCTCTCCTCACATTGCCAGCCAACCGTCGGCACTGAAATGGTGCTGCCTCCAAGGTCTGATCACTGTCAGCCGCTTCTGTAGCGGTGGTAAAACACAATGCCACGTGGTTCCTTGCAGGTATCACCTGTAGTCCAAAAAGCTACGGTTTGGTTACTTGTATTTCTCCTTGTGCCTGCTAGAACGTGTCCGTTCTCCTGCGGGCATATTGTCGTGCTGTACGCCTCTCCCACTCTGAGATGGGTTAGGGTACAGGCACTGAGAAAGGGAAGGGAGGCGCTCCGAAAGAACTCGAGCTGGCTTAACTACATTGCTGTTTGTGGGCTGGAGCACAGACTTTATTGGGAATAAATGCAGTTTATAGTACAAAGAGGGTGAGGCACTGTGCTGTGTGGCAAGCTGGTTTGCAAGATTATTGTTTGGGGCTGTGTGCAAGGGACTGATTGCCACTTTTGGAGGAGATAAGGGCAGTCAGAGAACTAGCAGTAGGCTGTTCTGTGTGATCATCAGAGGAGAAACCATGCAGGTTTCTCACTTTGCTAACCAAAACTGTTTATTGCAAAGGCAGGAGGGGTTGGCTTGTGCCTTTTGCAGATATATTCAAAAGAATGAGAACTGATTGATGAGCAACAACAAGGTGAAAGTAATGTAGCCACACCAAAAATAAAATATCAGGCTCTGTACAGTAAAAAAGCCCCAGAGATTCTGTTTGCAGTCAGTAACAGGCTGGCACTGAAATATGCCTGTTTATAATTTGACTTTGGTGAGTTAACCACTTTCTGGTTCTACAGAGCACCTCATGAAGACCACGAGCTTTCCCTGGCTCCCAGGCTGGGGTTGCCACTGTGCCAGGCTTTTGTGGAGTTTGAAAATGGAAATTGTGACAAGGCTGTAGACCTGCTGTACCCGATCCGTTATCAGATCGTCCAACTGGGAGGCAGTAATGCTCAGGTAAAAGGCATCAATAAAACACTTTTTGATGCGACTTAAACCTCTTTCAGGGACTTCCATGAGGCACTTAGATTATTAGCAGCACCTTCTTCTTAGAAAGTGAAAAGCCAGACTGCTTAGGACTGAATCCTGTTTGCAAACACTTCTTAGCAGTGTTAGCTACACAGTTTTTCATCTCAATATGTTTCCTTCCCTGGTGGCTTTATTAATTTGGTAAACAAGCCATTGTAAGCAGCAATACTTTGCAAGCTATTTCTTACTTTGTATTTTTGCTTGATGTTTTATTTTTTTCCAGAGAGACGTTTTCAGCCAGCTACTGATTCATGCTGCTTTAAATTCTAAGTCACAAGCCAAACAAAACCTCGCAAAGTGAGTATTTTTCCTGATAAGTATTTGTGGAAATAGTGCTGCCCCTAAAAGTAAGAAGTAACAAGTGTGCTCAAACCAATACGTTAAGGCTAAAATGATATGCAAGCATTTGTGTTAAATGTGGCAACACCTAACTAGGATTAAAGACAGGGTCGCTCCCAATTGCAAAAGCACACTCCTGTGGCCTGGGTGAATGGTCTGTGTTTGCCCAAGGGCAGTTGATTTTCAAATGGTTCTGTCTTAAAATGCGACGTCCTGCCTGTTGGCTCAGTGGACTGCTGAACTTCTGTGAGCTGCTGAAAGTGAGCTCTGTCCTAATGATGCTTTCTTGGGAAATAAGACTTGGAGTGTCTGATATGTGTACTTGTGCCTTAGTACAAATCTCAGGAGCTTTGCTTGGGAGAAATCACAGGTGCTGCTCGCTGACCCCTATTGAGCTCTGTTGAAACATACTGACTGGGTCTGGCCACGTGCTTTAAAGAATGGACCCTTGGGACAGTAGGAAGCTTTGCCTGTTCCCTCCTGAGGTCTCTTTGAAATATAAAAATGAGATAAAATACAGAATTACTATTCTGTGCACTCTGATCTCTGGGTGCTCATTTTCAGTCTCCGTTTCTCAGTGCCAAAACACTGTTCTGCCGAAACTTACTGCTGAGGTCAAACATTTCCAGCAAAGGAAACCTGAACCTCAAGGGCAGGTCTTTAGGTACAGCTTTAGTCCCTGTACAGGGATACTGCTGGTGACCTTGGGGGGAAAACTGATGTGGACTTGTGACCTTCCCTTTCTCTCCTACTTCTGTTCCTTTCTCAGGTCCCTCCTGAGAGAACGTGATGCGATGAGACCAAATTCACCAATGACCGAGCGACTCATGAGGAAGGCAGCAGCTGCTCATTCGATGGTCTAAGTCTTTCCTCTGTGTTTCAGCTGAAATAGCAATAAGCTTTCCAATCAGAGGCTGGGAGCAGGGAGCCGAGAGGTGCTGTGATGTAAATCGTGCTAGGGATTCACAGTGGGTGAGAGTACCCCATGATGATGATTTTTCTTGAAAGAAAATAGGAAGTTGTTGTGTTTCAAGAGGTTGTATCTTAATTGATTTGACAAGGAAAGAGGAGAACCTGCTGATGATGTGCGGCTTTCTGAAGCATCGCAGGATGCTGCTTTTTTGGTATACTTTCCTGAAAGTTCTGTGTGAGCCTGATTGCATACAGAACAGCAGCAGTGCCTGGATTTCAGTCATTCATTGGCCCAGGTTGTTGCTTTGTAGTAGGTTAAATAATCAGTAAACTGCTCGGGTAATTCCAATGGACTTTTTAAACCTAGCTAATGGGAAAGTACAGGGCCAGAGCCAGCTGGGGCATGAACTGAACTTCATACAAAGCGTCCAGTCCATTCAGGCATCAGCCCCTGCCACTGGCATTACAGATCTGTCTGCATTCAGCTTCTCTTTCCAGGTGCCTGTTCCTAAACTCCCTCTCATAAAACGTTAAACTTCTTTCCTTTCACTGTAGCACCTTGGAGCTTTCTGGTATTACTCTGCGTGAAGGCAGAGAGAGGGATAATAGCTGACCCCAACATGGGTACTCCCTGGGCACTTTTAAATCTTTCAGAAAAAGGAGAAAAGCTTGGATTTCCACTAAAACAGTCTCGTCTCTGAGTGGTAGTTTGGGCTGGCATCTTTGTGTGGCCCTGAGCTTGGGGAAAGTCAGGCCTTAACTACCCAACCAGTAGCATGAGAGCTGCTTGTCAGTGAAGTGGAGTTTAGAACCAGTGTTAAAGCACACACTTTTAGAGGTATCTCAGAGCACGTGAAGGCTGGAAGGGAGTCCCCACGTCCCACACAGTTCCCTTTTGACCGATACAGGCGCTGTTGTGCCTGGCCCTGTGCTGCTCCTGGAGCTCCTGCGTAGAGCAGGAAGGCAGAGAAGTGCCTTGCTGCCACCCTCCTTCCCCCAGCCCTCACTTGAGGAAAAAATAGTTTCTTTTTAAATCAGTGGTGATTTGTGAAACCAGGTAAGGGTAGTGCAGCCTTTTGAATCCCCTGAACAGGTGTAGTTCCCTCCTCTTCAGCTTCATCTCTGCTTTAGCTGTCCAGCCATGACTAGATTTTTACTCTTGTTTTTACTGGTTTCAAGCCATGACTTTAGACCGGTAACTTTTTACTGAAGGAATAGAACATATCAGGGAACAAAAGCCTGAGCAATCTGCAGGCTGTTTATGAAGTGTCTGGGATCCATTGCTACACAGATTTAAGAATGATTGATGTACTTTGAGAATTTTATCAAATCACACGTCTGCTTTATATCAATAAATTCAAAGATGTGCTCAGTTGAGCAGCAAGTGTATGACTTACTTGTATGTATGGCTGAAGCTTTTAAATCAGTTATTGAGTTTAAATTTCATAGACCTGTAACAGTGAGAGTCCTATTTGCTTCCACAGATACAACTCAAAGCCTTTTCATTCAACTTGTACTATACATTTTGCCCACAAATGAGAACAGTTTTTCTGCCTTACCTTCCCCTTATGCTTCTTTTAAAGTACTCCAACCCTTCTGTTGCTTTGCACCGTGCTATGCTGCATTGTTTTCAGTTACCATTATGGAAAATCATTAACACACAGGTAGCTCCAGGGGAAGAAGAAGAGGAGAGGAAGAACAACCAGAGGGAGAACTGACTCCTTAGAAGAAGGTGAGCTTTTATCTCAGCAGAGCAGCTGAAAGGCAGTTGATACAAACTTTACATACAGCCACAGCTTACAAGAGAGATCCTGCTTTTGCTCAGGTTACGAAAAAACACAAACCCATCCCCATCCTTGCTTCTGTTTCTGGTTTCACCATACCCCTGAAAGTTAGCAGGCTGTCTCTCCTGGCTGCTTTCCCACTTCCTTTTCTGGATCAAGGGGACAGAGCTAAGTCCTCTGTGCTGGGCATCAGCACTGAGCCCGGGCAGTAACTCTCCCCTGCCAGCATTACAGCAGGAAACATCTACTTTTAACTTGGATGGTATTTTTCATGATCCCCAGAGTGGCTGCAGTGCCCTCAACTTTACAAGCTTTTTCTGAACCGCTTTCTTACTCATCTGTGCTGGGACCATGTACACCATCATAGAATCATAAAATGGTTTGGGTTGGAAGGGACCTTAAAGTTCCAACCCCCTGCTATGGGCAGGGACACCTTCACTAGACCAGGTTGCTCAAGGCCCCACCCAACCTGGCCTTGAACACTGCCAGGGATGGGGCAGCCACAGCTGCTCTGGGCAGCCTGTGCCAGGGCCTCACAGGGAAGAATTTCTTCCTAATAGCCAATCTAAATCTATCCCTTTCCAATTTAAAACCATTCCCCCTTGTCCTATCACTACACACCCTTCTAAGACCCTTCCCAGCTTTCCTGTAGGCCCCCTTCAGATACCAGAAAGCCGCTATAAGGTCTCCCCTGAGCCTTCTCCAGGCTAAACAACCCCAACTCTCAGCCTGTCCTCATCAGCTCAGTCACCTCTACAACCTTCTTCAGCGTTGGCCATTTCTTGTACCCCAGTGCAATGAAATGGGGAGGCAGTGATGTTCTGTCTGATCTTCTGGCCTCAGCTGCAGAAACCTCTGCAGGCGAGAGCTTCCTGACCGTTGTCATATGCATAGCTGGACATCGCGCATAGCTGGACATCACGCATAGCTGGACATCACGCATAGCTGGACATCGTGCCTACCTGTGTCCAGCCACCACGCAGTCTGACAAGCCACGGCAGCACTTGGAACCAGTGAACAGGCTCGTTCCCAGGCCTGGAGTCTTCTTCCTGAGGAACTGCGCTTGTCTTGCGGGCTGACACTCGCCGCTGCCTCGTCTTTGAGATGTGAGAACCTGAGGAGCAGCTGTGCCAGAGGGCTGCACATTCACTTGCTGCTTTCACCTCTTCAGCGCTGTCACCGCTGTGGCAGCGGTTTGTTCTGCAGAGGCTTGAACATGCCAGGAAGCAAAGCCAAGCCCCAGAGCCTTGCAGGGCGCTAGGAAACTGCTCATGCCACTCTGCAACAGATCCCTCAAAACGCTCCCCCTCTTAATACCTGAAGGGTTTGGGGAGGGGTGGAGGGAGGAGACACAGCTGACAGAGCTGCTGACCAGCTGACTGGCTGCTGGGATTGCATCTGGCTTACGCTTCACAGCCAGCAACCCAGCTGGTTGGCACCCTGGCTCACAGGGATAGACTGGAAAAAAAATACATTGAGAGGTAAAATGAAAAAAAACTCGCTAAGATTGTGGTGTTAAATAACAAATGCACAATGTTGCTGCTCCTAATACCTTCTGTAGTGCTAGTTTCTACACTCTTGTCTGGAAACATGAGTAGCTGTGCCCCGAGTTTCTAAACAGGAACAAGAAGGAGGCATCCCGAAGTCAAGAGCAGCAGTGCCTGTGCTCATGAAGCACCCCTACAATGCTGTGCCTGCAAGAAGGGAAGTTACTGGCTTAAACACGATGTGTGCCCGTCACAAATGCATTTTCAGGCTTTTCTGATCAAGCCTGTTCTGTGCCTGTTCAACTCCTTGACAGCCATTAATCAGATTCTACTACAGGGCTAGTGAATAGGCAGGTACAGCAGGGCAGGCAAGAGCCTGCTTTTAGCCAAGCCAGAAACCCCAGCAAAGTATGGGCAGTGACAAAGCCAAGCACTACCATCACACAGCCTATTCCAGGCAAAAACAGAGCCCACAAGTGGCAGTGCCAGGATTGGCAGGGAAAAGCAAACAGCTCCTGCTCAGTCAGTAGGAATGGAAAAAAAGCAAGTTGTTTCCAAAACTCGGCTGGCTGTCATGAAAACACACTTGGGGTTGGTCTCACCTTGAAGTGGGCTTGTTGCAACAACTGAAGCCAGAATTCAGCCCCATGCCCCACAGCTGCCCCAGAAGGTGGTACTCTTTTCCTCTGACCCCTCTGCCTGTTCCCAAGCTCAGAGTGCAGAGGGCCAGCCTGTGCCTGGTGTGGCGTCTCTCTTGCAATGCAATTTTCCTGGTGGCAGGAGGAGGCTGAGGTGCCCAGACGTGGAAGAACCATTTTCCCTTTACACTCCATCCTCCCACGCTCAGTGTATGGTTTTTCCTATCAAGTTTTTCCCCTCCAGCTCAGTTTCCCAGACTGGAGTTCTTGCCTGCCTTCCCCTCCCAGCACAGCTCTCACCTATACTCCATCCCCGCCACTGATTGATTAGCCATCCCTGTGCCCATGGGGAGAGCCCTCCACACCCCAACCTGGCAGCATTCCCTGCTAGACCAGTGGAAGCACAGCTCTGACAGTGTGAAGCGCAGCTCTGACAGACAGTGTGAAGCGCAGCGCTGGAGTTGCAGTTTCTTCCTTTCTTTGCTCAGAGCAGCCGTTTAATTCTGTGGGATCCAACCAAACTATGACAGCAGTTCACATTAGGGGTATCTTAGGAAGTTTGTTTACAGAACTATCCTCTGCAAATCAGAGTGCATTCTGCCCTTCACACTTAGCCAAGCACCTACAATAAAATGCTCTTCAATAAAGCACATCCACGCAGTTCCCCAGTTCAGAAACATGGAGGAAAGGAAGCTGCTGAGCACAGGGATCATGTTTGGGTGTGCCCCAAGTTTATGTATGGAGACAAACTGCAGGCTAACAAGGAAAAAGTGAGTGAAAACACGTTTTATTTGCAAATCTGGCAAAACTTGGTGATTCAGGAACTCTACAGGCAAACGAAAGCGAGAGAGATCTTAAAATGTGGTAAAACCTTCCCCTCTAAATGCACGTTTTTGTTTAGTTCTATGACAGTAATTTTAGTAAGATTTTCTAGTTTTATCTACTTCCCCATCCTCTCAGCAGCTTGCAAACTTCAAGTAGTACCTGTGGTTTAAAGATGCGTATCAGAGATAGAGATAACTGGGAGGCTATGCTACTTACTGGAAAGCCTATCTGAAAGCAAAAATTACTGCTCCTCTGCCCTCAGCAACAGTTTCCATCTTAAAAGCACGACTGCCTAAATCAGACATCTCCACACAGAGAGTCTTCTGGTCCACTAACTCACAAACTCCCTATTAAAATTCAGCAGGAACCTTATATGTGATCCTGTAGTTTCTTTGGAGGACAATATAAAGCATGTCACAATAAAAAAAAGGGCGTAACTGCCATTAGTAGGGTTGGGCATCACTGACAAAGCAAGCGTATCAACAAAGAGATCCAAGGAAGCAGTATCCAGGATCACTCCCAACCCAAAAATAGAGGGGAACTCCACTCGTTAGTGAGTTCTCAGCGAGCTGCCCAACGCAAGGGGGGCGATAAAACACGTATATGAAGTGTAGGACAGCAGTTCTACAACTGGCCTTGAGAAAACGTTAACTGGTCTCTTCCAGTTATGTCACATTTCTGGAAAAACAAAAATTAACATATAGAAATAGGACAGAAAATACTGATGCTTCTTATGGTGTTTCTCCTGTCCTACAGCGTTTGCTAAACGAATGTTCACACTGAGACAGTAACACGGCCAGGTTCAGGCGAAAGCCCGACTGTGATCCAGCCTTTACACACTGAGAGCCATTGGTGGCAGCCAAACCACCAAACGATAGTACCTGCCTATCTGCAGGCTGTGACTTTCACAGCTTCACTGGAACAGGCTGCCCAGGGAGGCTGTGGAGTCTCCTTCTCTGGAGACATTCAGAACCCACCTGGACACGTTCCTGTGTGACCTAATCTAGGTCATCCTGCTCTGGCAGGGGGTTGGACTAGATGATCTCTCCAGAGGCCCCTTCCAACCCTTCTGTGATTTTATTTTTGTGGAGGTCAGAGAGCCAGCTACTGCAGATCTGCAAAAAAAATATGATCCAGCAATTTTCAGATCGAGACAGTAGCTGCCATCATACAGATGAAACTTCTCCACTTGAGAACTTACGACATAGATTTAAAATAAGCTTTTCTTTTTTTTTTGTTGGACCTTTTTAAAAGTTGAAACTAGCAGCACTTTCAAAATAAAATCAAGTCATTCTTATGTACATTGTCTTGTTTAGAATTCTGGTCGAGGAGAAGATCAACAGCAGCCATATCCTGCACTGAAAAGAATCTACTAAAAAAATTACTAAACTACTAAAAACCCCAGAGTTTGCTTACAAACTACTGCGCTGGAGACTTTTCCTCTTAACTGAACTGTTTGCAAACAGAAATCCTCTGTACTCTATTTCTAAGAAAAAAACATTTACAATTATTTGCCCATGGAAGTTATAACGTTCTATTTCCCATCCCATTGATACTGGTTATTCAGGTACTGTTAGCCAAATACCTGTGCTTCACTCAAGAGCAGAAGAAGAAAAGAAAAGGCAATTAGCCTCAAAAAATGTAACACCTCTTTTGCCAGCCTCCCTCAATTCAGAAATTATTTGGATTAACATCCCAAGGGACTGTTATCAGAAGTTGCCAAGTATGGAGACTCTTGCAATATGGAAAATAAGTTGAGACCCCTCTAAGATATAACACATGCCTTTTCTTCCTCCTTATACTCTATTATATACTCTGGGTAAATTTGATGTTTTTCAAAGACAACAAAAATGGAGGGGTTCAGCTCGTTGTCCACACAGCTGTCATAAAACTGAAGCCCGGCGCTGGACTTGGGCGGGGGACGAACGTAGCTTAGAGTGCCCTTGGTGTGCTCCCCCACCAGCACTCGAGCCACGAACATGGCGTATGTTTTCCCCTCAGGCTCACAGTAAGTGTGGGAATAGGAAGCGTCTCGAGCGAAGTAACTGCCTAGAAAAGGATACAGAAACAGGGTGGGTAAGTGACAACGAAAACAGAGCGTCCCCCTGTCTTTTAGGAAGCATCTGGCCCAACTTTCAGGTCTTCTCTTACACAGTTTACATAACACCACAGGCATTTTTACAAGAGAAAGGATTTCACCACAGAATTTCCATTTAGGTTTGCTATTTTAGGAATATTTTCTTTTAAAAATAAAAAGCACAGAAAACACCACAAGCGTGTGTGCTACGATGAGAGAGAGAGAACAGTATGTGAGGACCTTGCGCGACCATACTGAGGGACCGCACACCCTTCCTGCCCCCTGCTGTGAGAACTAGCAGCCATTTCTCTGGCACGTTCCAATTATGAGCTGAAGCCTTCAGAAGATCCCACCTACAGCAACAGTGCCTGTTTCAAGTCACAGAATCACAGAATCGTAGGGGTTGGAAGGGACCTCGAGAGATCATCGGGTCCAACCCCCCTGCCAAAGCAGCTCCCCAGCTCATATTGCACAGGGAGGCGTCCAGACGAGTCTTGAATATCTCCAGAGAAGGAGACTCCACCACCTCCCTGGGCAGCCTGTCCCAGGGCTCTGTCACCCTCACTGTGTAAAAGTTCTTCCACATGTTGGTGTGGAACTTCCTGTGCTCCAATTTGCAGCCATTGCCCCTTGTCCTATCTCCACAGACCACTGAAAAGGGGTTGGCCAATTCCCCCTGCATCCCATACTTAAGATATTTATAAACATTAATTAGGTCCCCCCTCAGTCTTCTTTTCTGCAGGCTGAACAGCCCCAGCTCACTCAGCCTTTCCTCATACGGGAGCTGTTCCAGGCCCTTAATCATCTTCGTAGCCCTTCTCTGGACTCTCTCCAGGAGATCCCTGTCCTTTTTATACCAGGGAGCCCAGAACTGGACACAATACTCCAGGTGGGGCCTGACCAGGGCAGAGTAGAGGGGGAGGATCACCCCCTTAGACCAGGAGCCCCTACAGTCATTCTCTTACCCCTCTCCATAAAGCAATTCCGGTCCTCTCCAGAGGGAAGGAATATCATAATACCAAATCCTACCTCTTTTTTCACCTTTTACAGTTAAAGACTTCGAAACTTCAATTGCTGTAGTATCAGGGGAGTGTAAGTAGACACATAAGATGTGGAATCACACCCTACATACCATATCCATATTTAATTCCATTCGTTCCACAAGTTCTCCAGTCGAAGTTTTGAACACAGATGGATTCCCTGAAGGAGGTCTTGGTTCCGTGGAACAGGAGTTTTTCCTTTACTTCTTTCCCTCCATTCTGCCTTTTCATCTGCTCCTTTTGCCTAATGCAAAACATGCAGCAGAGGAGAGAGAGGATTGTGGAAGCAAAAGGAGAAAGGTTGGGGTTTTTTGTTGGGATTTGGTTGGTTGGTTGGGTTTTTTTAATTGAATACAACGTACATGTAAGTATCAGCTGGATGAGATCTCCAGTCTGCTTTCTCCTCTCAGCTTGGAAGAGGAGGCAGACTGGCAGTATGATGAACAAGCTACAACACGAACAGTAGACTGATACCACTGCCAGGCAATTCCAGATAATTCTGGCTTCCTTCAGTCAATTTAAGCAAGCATTGACACTATTACAGTCCCCACCATACCAGCCTTTTCCTCCTCTGCACGGTCCCTACTGGTTCTGTTTCAATGTCTCTTGCCCCTTCCCACCCCCAAACGCTCTGTGGAGCGGAGGCTGTAACAACCACAGAGCTGCCCTGCTCCAGCTGTGGGTACAAGCTAGAGGCACCTCCTTCTTCATTCCCCACAGGGAACTCGAGCTGCTGTACACCCCCAGCTCCTGCCCTGAGCGGAGATCAGCACAGCTGAGGAGGCAGAAGGAGAGGAACTGAGCTGCCCTTCACCACTTAAGACCATACTGATTTAGGCCAGACTGAGCTATGACAGAATCACAGGATGGTTTGGGTTGGCAAGGAGTTCAAAGCCCATCTAGCCCCACAACCCCCTGCCATGGGCAGGGACACCCTCCACTTGCCCAGGATGCCCAAAGCCCCATCCAGCCTGGCCTTGAACACTGCCAGGGAGGGGGCAGCCACAGTTTCTCTGGGCAGCCTGTGCCAGAGCCTCACCACCCTCATAGGGAAGAATTTCTTCCTAATATCTCATCAGTATCAAAATGAGGAATCACAACAGAAGGCTCAACTAGTATCTCCCATCACCATTTCACAGCATCCAGACATCCCACAGGTTCTCAGAAGTTGTTGAAGTGGACAGACAGTTAATACTCTTCAGGAAGTCATCAGCTACAAACTAAACTAAGAGCCAGGGAGAGGGGAGAATCCTTCCAACCTGTAAACTGCGTAAATGAGAAGTTAAGAGCAACAGACCCTCAAATTTGTTCATTGAGAACCTGGCAATGTCAAACTCTGCCTGGTTATCTGAGTTATCTCACTGGAGAAGGAAGAAAAGGAGTAAGTACGCACCAGTACACATTTTGAAGTGGTTTAAGTTTTGCTAGATGAAAATGTTTTATCAAAGTATTAGCTGATAACTTCCTGGGTTCAGTCACTTTGGAGGTGAAAGGACTTACCTGAGCAGTGTATCTGTTTGCCATTACCACCCCATACAGACCCTGAATACTTCTATTATGTACCTGTGCTTTTGTTTGAGGTTAGACAACTGTTCTATGCATCAGCTCCACCTGCTACCGCATTAACTTAAACGTGGTTTTTTATTGTCACTATGAGCAGCAGCTCAAACCCCTTGGTTTCTAATCCCCAGAGCTGACTGTCACCAATGTGGGTGTTGAAAACCAAGGAGCTCAGGAACTGAGTTCCAGCACAAGGATTCTTTCTCCATGAATCCTGACTTCATTCAGCAATGGGTACTCAAACTCTTACATGGATCTGACTGGTGGTGGGGGAGACCCAAGCACCCTTTAGCCTCACGTGTTTTGGCTTTTTCATATACTGCAACGGATGGGGAACCATAGCAGGCAGAACACGTGTGCAGCCAGCAGTTACTGTTCAGTCCCTACTCCACATCACCATGTGTGTCCTCATCCCAGTTCTGCACTGCTTCTGCCTTTCTGTCCATAACCCTCCACACATCACCCACACAGCCGTGCAAAGGGCACCTCCCTGGGGGCACAGCACTCTTTGGAAGGCCTCAGGCACTTCATTTCACTCCTGAAATGCTCCCAAGAAGGATTACCAGTCACGCTAACCCACGAGTGGCAATGTCTTGTCTTTGCAAGAAAAAAGACAGAGGACACCAGGTCTCAGAGACTCCCTGGCCACAAGGATGAGGAAACAAATGCTCACCACTGAAACACTTTCCAGAGGGATGGATTCTGAATCCTCAGTATTTTAAGAACACTGTAGTGCTTCATAGTCTGAAGAAACATCACCTTTATTACGTTGTATTCAGAGGTTGTGTTACTCATCTCCACTGCCTGTAAAACATAAACCAGAGCAAAAGGTGACTTGAGGCTTCAGCTAGCTAGTAACACGCAGAGGTGCAACTCTAGCACACACCCTGTCAGAAGGGTTCCAAACTGTTCTTCTGAAGGTTAATTTCATGTTTTCCATCGTGACTGTGTGAATAATTATGACAGATACTTAATGTGTAAATCAGGACATCACTCCTGCTTTGCAAGGCCACCTCACCTCTCTTCAGGAAGGATGCTGAAAGCAAGAGGATCAATTAAACATTTGTCACCTCCAAGTAAGAGTTGACACTTAAAACTTTGAATCTCAGTGAAACAAATTTCAAAGCCCAAACTTGGCTGATGTTGCTACTAGTTATAGATATGAAGCTGATTAAGAACAAAAGACATTAGATAAGTGTATCATTTGTTTTGTTTATTTCATCTTTCACAGGCTGTAGGGAGCTTTGGCTGTGAAAGATGAAACAAACAAAAACACACACAGCCTCCCAGCATCATAGCTTCTTAACTTTTCGAAGTTAAAACTTGGAAAGTTGCACTTAAATGCAGACATAAGAAAAAAAAGCTGTATTTCTAAACACAAGAGAACAATTAAGATCCTAATACCAATGTTATATTAAATACTTGCTTAAGCAAATACATCTCTGCCTTTCCTAAAGGAAACACAGTGTATTTATCCATAAGTTTTCACGTTTAAAAACCATCAAGAAATGCACGTTTTTCCCCAAAGAAAAGTTAATGCAAAACACAATTAAAACAAAATTTGAGCTCTTCTGCTTGCTCATCTCATGCAGAACTTTCCCTTTTTTTCCCCTCCAAAGTAATCTGTGTTTTCAGCCTTCTAGAATAAGCACTTATCTTCCATAAACTTGACTGAGGATGCATGATGTTGGCAGGCTGATACTCGGTAATGCTTGCCGCTTTACCGCTGCCTAAGCCAAGTGGGACTTAAAGTGAAGTGCCCAACGCCCCACGTATAAAGCAGCAAAGCTGTGGTCATCCTAGGAGGTAACACAAAATCAACATCTTAACCTGTCAGGCAAAAGCTCCACACTTTAGAAGGCTGAGTGTAGAAAGGAGAGAAAATAGGACTCCTACACTTCACAGCTGCACAGAAATAAAAGAAGTGGTTTTCTGGATACTGCATCTGGAAGAGGCCTGTTGTAGGAATGTCTTCAAAGGATCAGGAATAAAGTCAGCTGCACAGGACAAGTATTTCTTTGAATTTATTTAAAAGCTTTTACAAGAAACGAAATTTTCTATGTCTTAATACAGGAGTATTTTCCAAAGCTGCTTCACAACACAACACGTAAACCAATTGGGAAGGGTGAGTATTTACTATCTGTGCGCTCTGTCACACCACAGCTCGAGTTGCTCAGTCACCTACAGGATGACAACCGTGTCACTCCATTTCAGCACTACCTCTTTTATTCATACATAAACAATCCTTATTTAGACTACAAATGTGCTTTTGCTAATGTTGCATCTTTTACGGAGGAACCGCAACCTTCCCGGGTGGAACAGAGGGTCAAGCCACAGGACACAAGGCCTAATCCTGTAAGGAAGGTACTTGGATTATCTTGTCCTGTGATGGCCTCCAGGCAACAAAGCCAGGTCTCTTCTGCATGAAAACTTTGTGGGATTGGGTAACAGCACACTGCACATTGCTATTGCAGGCTGACGCTTCAGAGCAAGGTGACTTCTTCAGTTCTTTTCAGCTCCAGACCTAAAAAGGAAAATCCTAGAGAGCATAAATGTTTGTGAACCCACTCTGGAGGAGGGGAGTTTCTGAGGCAGAGAAAAAAAAAAATCACTGCCTGACAACAGTTTCTATGAGCATATGACTGTACAAGAACGGTACTCTGTGATACCAAACCTTGATCTCTGGTTAACTAGGTTTTGGAAGCAGCAGAGTTTGTATTAGTGACAGTGACCCAACTAGAACTAGTGTCTTTAAGCACACAGATAGACTCTTCACCATGGATCAGCTCTCTGTTACAGCAGAGCAGTCTTTGGGATGCACGTCAGGATTCAGCACTGTAGCAGCCACACAAGGACATCCTCAGACATAAAAACACACATCTGCTGCACACATTTCTCAGCTGCACATTAAAGGTACAATTTAAAACCCAGCATGAAGTTCCAAGACAATACTGATTCCATTTTTTTGCCTTAAAAAGTGTACCAACTACTAATTCCCCTTTGTTCACCGAAGACAGGAGAGATCCATACCAGCTTCCCCATCGGTGCTCCCAATTCCCGCTGCGTATTTCACACCCTCTACTTTCTACAGACACGTCACTCTAAATGACTGGCAGGTTAAGACACCGCAACGCTGAAAAAATAAGGCAACGTTACAAAAGCAGAGCTGCTCTTTTTAAGCAAAGGTGGCTTTCTCCCTATCTCAGATAGGTGCTCCTTTTTAAAATGGATCGCTTCCAGCGCAGCAAATTTGGCCAGGATTATTTGTCAAGGTCTGAAGAGAAAAGAATTCGTCAAGCCGTGACTGTTAGATGTTCTGATGGTCACCACATGAATGCAGAATCCCAGCCAGGCTCAATATTACCTACTGCAAAAAAACAAGCTTAGGGTCTCACCAAAGCATTTGATCTAGCCCAGACTTCCACTTTTAGCACCAACAGGTACTATGGGCTCTGTCACCTGTGCGGTGCAGAATTAACCTCTCCTTTCCTGTGAAAGGCACTCGGTCTACAAGTGAAGAGCTGGTTTTCTTAAGTGCCAACTCAGCAGACAGAGCTCTGGGAAACAGGGCGATCCTTTCATTTCATGCATCCCCACAAGTGCCACCAACAATACCATGGATCTGCACAACACATCCCAAAGCCTGTCACGCTCACCTCAGTGACTCCAGAAACACCCCAACATAGAATCACAGAATGGCATGGGTTGGAAGGGACCCCAAGGATCACAGAGCTCCAACCCCCCTGCCACAGGCAGGGCCACCAACCTCCAGGCCTGGATCTACACAAGGCTGCCCAGGGCCCCATCCAACCTGGCCTTGAACACCTCCAGGGACGGGGCATCCAGCACCTCTGTGGGCAGCCCATTCCAGCACCTCACCGCTCTCTCTGTAAAAGACTTCCCCCTAATATCTAATCTAAACCTTCCTTCCTTTAGCTTCAATCCATTCCCCCTTGTCCTGCCATCATCTACCCTTTTAAAGAGTTGAATCCCCTCCTGTTTCTCTGCTCCCTTCAGGTACTGGAAGGCTGCAATGAGGTCCCCCCGCAGCCCCAACAAATGAGCTCAAGTAAAATTCAGACTGAAATTTTCAGGGTAAGGGAAGCAGTTAGTACATGCAACTCAGAAACCTAAAGGCAACCGAGCTATACGTCTTTTGAAAAATTCAATTAAGTTGCTGATGAGCAAAGGGAAGAGCTGATTAGCTGTATCCTTTATTGTTTTGATAGAGCTCAAAATATCACAGGCCCAACTCTTCAAAAGGTCTGGCTGCCAGATTCCTACACAAACTCACTATTACTTCATTGAGCAAGTGCTGAACACCTGACTTGTTTACAGTCTTGAAAGCCAGGGGTTCTGTTGGTTGGAGTGGGTATTTGGAGGGAGATAATGTACAGAGCAGCCCACTGAAATTTTACCCATTCATTTTTTCATCAGAAGTGTATTTACATGAACTTGCTATATACACACAGGGCCAGGTATGGGTACTGCATTGAGAAAGGCACAATCCAACACAAAAGGGTAGACAGGGCACAAAGCAGAGTAACAGAAAGCAGCTCACAACAAGGGTATTTCTGGTTCTCATGCCACTATCGATGTAACTACACCAGGGGAAGCAAAATCCAAAGGGTGAGAATAGCAATGGAGCACTCTGTCAACTGCAAGGAGAGAGGAAGAATTCTGGAAACGTGACCGTACTTCTGCCCTGTCGCTAGCCATCTGTCCCAATACAGCATGGTCTGCATCACACGAGGTCTTGTGACACAGCCAGCAAGGAAAACCTCTCATGCTCTGGAACAGGCTGCCCAGGGAGGTGGTAGAGTCACCATCCCTGGACGCGTTTAAAAAAAAAGGTAGATAAGGTACTTAGGGATGGTGTTTAGCATAGGACAGGAACGGTGGGACTTGATGATCTTGAAGGTCTTTTCCAACCTTGGGATTCTGTGATCTTATGTTCCTTAATCAGGATCAAAACCACTACAGCTAAGGACAAGTCTAACACTGAAAAGCCTTTTTTTGTAGCATACCGGAGCACTCCCGCCATCTGTGTTGCTCTTCCAGAAGGACTGCTTCTTAATACCATGAGACCTAGTAGTTACAAAATTCTGGTACATTTTTTGGTTTCAGTAGACCAAGTGTAAGACTTTGGGGTGGGAGGGGGTTGGGTTGGTTTGCTGAAGAGATCATTGACAGCGCTTCCAGATATTACTGGCTGTAACTATTTCTACCATTATTTGAGACTGTGGTCTGTGCTGAGATCTGTGACAGTACTGGGGGACTCGAAAGAGCATAAAGAGATTTCCTTTCCTAGGTCTCCAATCCAGACTTCAACCACCAACAACTGATACAGTGTTATTACTGGATGACTTTTTAATGGCCTACATGGAAGAGGTTTGCTCTCAGGCCAGCTTCTAGTGAAGAAACACACTTCACAGAAGCCGCTTGCTTAACTGGGCCACCAAGTCACCAAGGTAAGTTATCACTGCATTTTTAACAGTGAATCTTTTTGTCTTATTTGTCTTGAATTTGGTGAATTTTGGTTTTGCATGTAAACAGATGCCTAAAATGCACATGAAGTTCATGGGAATTTGGCACCTTTCTCAGGAGCTCTGAGGAGATCACCTAGATCTTTAGCACACTCATCCAAGAAATCACTCCTGTCCCTTTTTAGTTAAAAATGCTTCAGTTAAGCAGCATCCTCCTTTGAATCATGCTTTTAAATCAAAATTACAAGAGGGGAAAAGAAAACAACAACATTAAAAATACCTTGTATCCCAAGTCTGGTAGTGCAGATGAGTCCCAGTAGCTAGGACAGGCTTGATTTGGAATAGAAGAATCCCGCTGGCTATTTGCAAACAGACAGAAAAGAAGGTGTCAGTAATTCTAGAACATTCAAACTGGTGGCCTCCCCTTTGGCCTATTCCTACATTTAGAAATAAAGAAACCACAGAGAAAGAGGGAAACGGCCTCAGTCTGTGAGCTGGGCTTTGAATGCTGCCATTCAATTATCAGTCCTCTTTCACTTGCTGCTTTAAGAAACAACTGTCCATCACCTGTCCTGTGGATGTGGTACCTGGAGTCACAGGTACACCTAGAAACTGGGTGATGTGCTGAGCCAGCAGTTTGTGATACAGTTTCTGCACTTCTTTCTGGCAACAGCTGCGTTCTTTGCACAACTGCTCCCAGCACTGGCAGCCATTTCCCCTTATAATTACTTCTGAAATACAAAAACCCAAGAAGTTAAAGAGCACCATTTACCCTTTTTTAATCTTCTGCACCTCTTCGGAAGACACAAACTTTGGCCGCCTGCAGACCTGTCTTTTAGTTTTAAAGGAGATGTTTGTCTGGGTCATTTCTTGAGGAGAAAAGGGAAACAAAAAGTCATGAATAAGTCTATCAGACAGGGTCGTTAATTAATGACAGTCATTTGGTAATGAGAAGTGCATATTCATTGTCAATTCTGTCTGCTGAAGCCAGTTGCACAAAGCCTAAGTAAGCTTCTTGTCCCTCCTGTAACTCTGTCATTTAACCTGTGTCGATCTTGCTTGCCCCTTAAGTCATTCATCCTCTTTAGATGTTGCTGCAGCAGCACTAAAAGATGTTGACTTTTCATTTTTACCATCCACAGGGTTAACTCACTTTACTCATGGTTTACTTTGGCTTTATGCGAAGTCTACAAATCTTTTTATTTCTGGTCCAATATGAGTCTGGATAGTGTTAAGGAATAAGGGGAAAGGTTACTTTTGTAAAGAATTTCCTCTGGGCCATCACCACTTCGTTTCCCCTTCCAATAAGTAAATTTGATAACATTAGTAAAAGAAGTCATACCTTCTAAAAGCTGGGACTAAAAGCTAGTCTTTGTAAGGCACTGCATAGTTGAAAATGAGAACCTTTAAAATGAGTACCTTTAAAATTGAGATTGTAATGCTGCGAGCCAGCCTGGAAAGGTATGGTGGCACCTGGATCTGCCAGATACAAATTCTCAATAACATCAGAGGATGGGGAGTTCACACTAGACCCTTCTCCCTTTGTGAAAGATAAAAAGAAGAAGAGAATAACAATGAGTAAACACAGTCAGGACTAAACTCTGGGTAACTAGTTTGGATAGAGGAAAAGAAGCAGCGAAGAGTAGGATGAAGAGGAATCCACCACAAACTACAGTGACCTAAAGCAGAGTACCGATGCACACAAATACTTAATTACTAATGATGGACACACAGGTATCACATTTACATTTCTGTTACAAGTTGTACTAGTTTTGGCCAGGATAGAGTTATTTTCCCCACAGTAGCTAGCACGGGGCTGTGCTTTGGCTTTGTGCTGCAAACAGTGCTGGTAACACAGGGATGGTTTTGTTGCTGCTGAGCAGGGCTTACGCAGAGCCAAGACCTTTCCTGCCTCTCACCCCACCCCACCAGTGAGTAGGCTGGGGCTGTGCAAGGAGTTGGGAGGGGACACAGCTGGGACAGCTGATCCCAACTGACCAAAGGGATATTCCATACCATATGACGTCATGTTCAGCATATAAAGCTGGGGGAAGGAGGAGGGAGGAAGGGGGGATGTTTGCAGTGATGGTGTTTATCTTCCCAAGTCACCACTATGCGTGGCAGATCCCTGCTTTCCTGGGGATGGCTGAACACCTGCCTGTCCATGGGGAATGAACTCCCTGTATTCCTTTGCTTGTGTGCATGGCTTTTGCTTTGCCTATTACACTGTCTTTATCTCAGCCCTTGAGTTTTCCTGCTTTTACCCTTCCTATTCTCCCCCACATCCTGCCAGGGAGGAGTAAGCAAGTGGCTGCATGGTGCTTCACTGTTGGCTGGATGTTCAGATGCACGTGACCCCTCGATCAAACTAGTGGTAGTTTGGTTCAGGCTCCACAGTAAGTAAAGGCCTAGGCTGGGACCAGGCCATGAACCTCTCTAGTTCCAAAAGAGAGTCTCTGAAAGCCCACAAAGGAACACGGTGACATGGTGAGCACTGATGCACATGAGCTTGGAAAATGGAACACCAGTCATGCAATTAAGACATGAATAGCTGGTGGTTCTTCCAAAGCTAATTTGCCAAGGAGTCCCATGGATACCTTTTGCATCACATGTAATTTGACTAAAAGCTAACCACTTTACTCCATCAAGCCCAAGTGAGCTTTTTATGTGCTTTCTCTGCTAAGCAGTAGGCTGCAGAGTGGTGATCTCTCCCTGAGCTAGAACACCTCTCAAGGTTACTCCCTGAGGCCAAGAGACACCCCTTACCAACTGCAGGTCTTTGCTAAGTGTCTGGTATCACACATAACCTTGTATTACAGTGTAGTAAGACTTGGCATTGGTAACTTCAAATTATTATTATATCCTCTGTGCAGAGATAGAGCAAACCTAAATATCAGACTTTGTTAAGTCTCACTAGTACAACATCCTACTTCAATAAAACTACTTTTGCCATTAGCTTTGGCTGTGGCTCTTTTAATGGTCTAAAAATCTCACCCACGACAAACTGGCATGGTTGGTAGACTGGAAATCTGCTCCTCAACATCGGGGTTAGACCACGATGTACATGTAATTCTCTAATGCACTGAACAATGTAAAATATGAGGGTATGCTGGTGGAGAGTATGAGGGTACACTGATGGAGAATATGAATGTACACTGATGGAGACTATGAGGGACGACTCCAAAAGGAAATCTGCCTAGAGGAGCCAACATGTATCATCAAAACCAGTCTGATCAAGGCAAGCTGAAAAAAAGACTTTTGCTTCCCTGCGTTTGCCAACAAAGTCTTTGTCGGGAAAGTAGCTGTAACACATCATAAGACAATCGTTCATACTGAACCTCACTGCAAGGATATCAGGTGTGTTCCCTCCCCTCCAGCCTAGCATCATTTTATCACATCTATTATGAATATCTGTAGCTTCACTGCCTTACTTGACACTATAAAATTCAAGTACAAGTATTCACTTAATTAACCTTGCTGAGTAAAGGAGGGAGGGAAGTGTGAGGGGAAAGAGGCTCCTTGCGTTTCTTCAGAAGTGATTCAAAGCACAGGATGTGGACTCACCTGTTTTCCATATTCAATCCACTGGCCTTGGTCATTCTTCCAATACCAAATCCACTTCGTGGTCAACTCAAATAAGGGTTTTGTGACTGAAGATGGTGTAGAGAGGCGTCGAAGCGAAGAAGAAGAGCAAGTCATTGTCTGGAAATTAATGTTCTGACTGGCTAAGCTGTAAGGACAAATACAGGTTTATTTTAGTTAACATTAAACATTTTATCCTCTAACCCCCGGTTTAAGCTGGTGCTATTTTCTTTAATATAATGTGACTGCCTGAACTTAATTAGGCCTGAAATAAAGACTCTTTCCAGAGCATGGATGGAAGCTCTGAACACTGTTTCCAATCTTCAGAAGAGAACTATGGCCTGTGAGGCACCAAACGCTCTCCCAGCCACTAGCCAGATGTCCCACTGCCAGCTTGACAGGCTGGGGCTACGCGTACGGTGTGCCAAAAGGCATATCTGCAATACATAAGCACGGTTAGTTTCTCTCAGTGTGAACACAGAAGTCAGTAAGTATGTGACTGAGTTTGCCAGAAAACACCTGCAGCTAAATCAACTTTGTTCTTTTTCTGTGGTTACAGAGGATGCAGCCATGAGTTCTGTCAGTACCATTCATCACTTGGAGCCACCTGGGCTCTTACTCCTGGGACGCTTGAGAAATTACCTCTCAGGGACAAAGACTTTGAAAGCAGCCTCCTCTTGGGAAGCTTGTTTGTGATTTGCACCACCCAGCAGCCTAGTCAAGCTGCAAATCAAAATTGCCTGCTGTCTGAAGAGGCACAGGCCAAAACCGTGATACTGTTTTATTGAGGCCAAACTTGGGGGCCCCTACAAATCCAGGTGGCTTACAGTGGGGCTTGCAGAAAGGAGTTAAGGGAGGGAGAGCTTACAGATACTAGCACTATTAGGGAAGGAACAGCCATAGAGAAGGACCATCTCTGAACGTTGTTAAAACACAAAACTTAATTATTATAAATAAGTAATGATTTACTACTTGAAATACTAATATTCTAAGCACTAAATTCCATCCACTTCTTTTCACCCTGTATAGAATTTTAAATGCAAATTGCTGTGTTATTTTTTTGAAGACAAAATCAGGGTCCTATTTCCATGCAATCACTTTTCTTTAAATAAAAAAAAAAAAAAAGAATTCTCATTTGTACTTCCTCCCAGATTCTAAGCAGCAGAGTAATCAGAAGTTATGGCAGTCAGACATCTTTAGGAAGAACACAAAGAGTTTATCCACTCAAGGGCTCAACCATGGTACTCTAAGCAAGCAGTCCAGCATCACTATACCGAGTGGTTTGGGGGTCACAATAGGCCTTTTCAATTTCTTCCATCATGGCAACATCATTCCAGGTGATCCCATCATGTATCTGCCATCGATATGGCAAATGGTAATGAACAGATCTGCATTTATCTGTAATGACATCAGACAGAATCAAGAGTTTGCCAATCATAACAACGCAGAGAGCAAGACATTTTTTACACTCTGGCTTTATCTCCCAGGCTTTGGTATGAACAATAAAGTCAGACTGCTGAAAACAGAAACATGTTTGGACAACAGGGGAATGTGTTTCTCCAGCCTGATCTAGAAAAACAACACAAACCTGCATACTGCCCAATATATTTCAAAGAATCCACAACTTTCCCTTTGCTGGCAGCTGGGAGAGCAGTGCCACAGACAGGAAGTATGTGTTGCCCAGCTTAAAAAACCTGTCTACACATCACATAAGCAGGTGATGTCTTTGGTTCTCTCTTTCCCTTAGCCCCTTAGAGCTTTTGGGGTGGTTACCAAACCCTGGCTGCTTGTTTTTAGGCCAAGCCCAACAAATGAGGCAGCATAAAGGGCTGCAATACTCCACAGACCATCCCTCAAGTGGGACCCTACACTCACCCAGGCACAGGCAGCACACTGCCTTACTAACAAGATTGCCAGGCACTGCTGGAATCGTTGCTTTGCTTCTCAGAAAATGACTTTTAACTGTGCCTTACATGCAAGGCCTGGGGCTGTGCCACACACCCTTCCACACAAGAAAACCTTGTGTTGCTTTTTTTTTTTTCCAAATCATCTATGTTTTAAATGCAGGGATGTTTGTGTGTTTCCACTTAACAGCCCTGCACATCTGCATGGTGATGGATACAGGCAGAGGTGACCTTCAGGCCTCCCTGCCAGGGGAAGCTGAGGTACACTCCACATTCTAGTGTGGACCAAATCTCTTATTTACAACTTTTGATCCAGACATGGCACAGCAAAGCACACCAACTCTCCAACTGTTTCATTTTAGTTTAGCTATCTGGTGGTCACAGTATAGCTACTTTGAGCCTGACCTCCCTAGGTAGCCCATGGCTACACAGTTAACATTGTGCAGGACCAAAAGTTCATAAACTTAAACCTCATGACTGGTCCTAAGAAGCAGAGAGCCTGAGAAATGTGAGACAAGGCTGGAGTAGCTGCTGCACAGACAGAGCCAAAAAGAGTTTCACCATCCTTGACCCCTGATGTCTCGGACCACAGAACATATGGAACCTAACCCTAGTTATGAAGGCAAAAAGGTCATTCACTCCTTTCTTCCTTCTTTTTCTTAGCAGGGCTGGAGTGTACCCTGTCTTGAAAGCACTGTGCTTAAATTAACTAAAAGCTGTAAACAGAAGTCACACATGGTCTCTCTTAGCCAGATTTCTATTTCCTATGATCCATAAAATACCCATAAACAAGATGGATCTATTTGTTTCAAGTGCTGTTTCTCTTCAAAAGTAATGGTGAAGAAGAGGTATTACCAAGCCCTGAAGTAACTCACTCATCTGCCTCTCAGAACAGGCGCTCCTGACAGCAGAACTACACCATTACTGGAGCACAAGCCTGTAACAGACATCTCAGAACAAACAGTTATTGGGGAACCACCAGCAGCGCTGAAATAGGCCACAGATGGATCATCTAGAGAAGAAAGGGTTTAAGTGTATCCACTTGACTTTCCTCCAATTATGACTGTAGTCCTGACTGAAAACAAAGCAAATGAGAAGGCACAATCGCCACTGCCACTCCACGTGCCACCACTAGTCCGAGCCACTGAGCACCTCTGCAGACACTGCTCTAGAAGAGAACATGGCTTTTTATAAAGCTTACCTCTATGTTTGCAGTACTTCCAGACATAGAACAGGCATATCTCATCACTCTTTTCTTCTTTGTCATCGTTTGAAGCTTTAGCAGAGGAATTGTGTTTTTTATCTACAGAAAAGAACACATCAGTCCTTACTTGCTCTACCCAGAAACTGGAGTAGCCAAGTCAAGTGCTTTCAGGATCTGGTGGGTAGAGCCCACCACAGGAGTTAAGGCTTTGTGATTAACCAAAAACACAACACCCATGTAACATCAACTATCCTCAAAGAAGTACACGTGGTATTAACCATTCGCCCTGGGTTTGGCTAGGATAGGGTTAATTTTCACAAGAAGCTGGTAGAGGACACAGCCAGGACAGGTGACCCAAACTAACCAAGGGGGGTATTCCCTATCACATGATGTCATGCTCAGTATAAAAGTGGGGAGAGGTGGCACTGATCGGATCCAGGCCGTGCAGCTTGCTGACAGTCTGGATTTATGACAGGTCTGAGCTGTACAGCTGCAATGTGCATTGCCTATCACCAGTTTTGTATAATCTAAGCCCTGTTGTTGTTATTTTCCTCTCCTTTTGCTGTCCCTATAGATTTCCTTAGCCCAACTCAGGAGGTTTGCCTTTGTCTCCCCATTCTCCTCCCCATCTTGCTGGGGGATGGGGTGAGCAAAGGGCTGCATGGTGTTCAGCTGCTGGCTGGGGCTGAGCCACAGCATTACACCCACCATGTGTGGAATGTTAAAAGAACCTGGTCAGAGAGTGTTGGACTCTGACAGGTATTTAAAGCCAAGGCCCTTCTGCCCAGGACAGGAGATTCAGGAGTTCTTATTCACTCACTGGAAGGTATATCAAGACACCCAACCCACTGACAAAGCTATAATCCATTCCCTGGGGACAGGGGGCAAGGAAAGATACCACACACACAGGTGCAACTGTCTCCTTCCAGGAAGGAAGCAATTTATCCAGAACAGTACAGAGACCAAACCCAGACTCCTCTCCTTTACGCTTCACAATGCCTGGGCAGAAATCCCAACACTCCTCTGCAGGCTATCCAGTACTACAGCTTTCAGCACGTGGCAGGGTAAGCGCCTAAGCAGCAATCCAACTGCCACATGAAGCTGCAGAGCTGCATGAAACCAAATCCCAGTGAGAAGCACTCATCTCGAGACTGGGGCATTAGAAATGATCCATACCTTTGTCTTCACCTCCGGCTTCTTTTGGCAACTGTTGCTGGCTCGGATCAGGTACACTGCTACCAGGACCTACATGAGAAGACCAAATGAATAGAGCTGCTGGACCAGAACCCCAGATAGCTGGCAATATGCCAATTTGTGTTTTGAGGATCATATCCATCTGTTGAGGGTCTCCATGGCAAGGTTTTGGTGGTGCAGGTGGACCTGTGGGGGTAGCTTCTGCAAGAAGTTGCTAGAAGCTTTCCCTAGGTCCGACAGAGGCAATACCAGTTGGCTCAAGGACAGACCTGCCACCAACCAAGCCCAAGCCAAACAGCAACAGTCGTAACACCTCTGTGATAATGTATTTAAGAGGCAAAAACCCCACAAGTGGCTGCTTTTTGCCACCAGAGAAAGAAGTGAGAAGATGTGTGAAACTGCAGGCACCAAGGAAGTGAAGAAGGAGGATAGAGGCACTCCAGGTGCTAGAGCAGAGATTCTCTTGCAGCCCATGGAGAAGACCATGGTGGGCCAGCCCATAGAAGATCATGGGAAGTAGTGATCCCACCTGAAGCCTGTGGAGGACCCCATGCTGGAGCAGGTGGAGACATATGGATGATGCTGTTACCCGCATTGGAGCAAGCTCCTGGCAGGACCTGCGGCCCATGGACAGAAGGGCCCACAACAGAGCAGGTTTGCTGGGGGGACTTGTGACTCTCTGGGTGAGCAGGATGGAGCAGAGTGGACCTGATGGACTGCACTCCATGGAAGGGACCCACGTTGGGGAAGCTGGTGACAAGCTGAAGCCCTGTGGGAAAGGACTCACGTTGAAGAAGTTCATGGAGGACTGTTTCCCGTGGGTGGGACCCCACAGTGCAGCAGGGGAAGGGTGTGAGGAATGCCCCCTGGCTAAGAAGGAAATCAACTCATGAGGAACTGACCAAAACCCCCGTTCCCCATCTCCCCCTGTGACACCTAGGGGGAAGGAATGGAGAGAAATCATGAATCAAGTTGAATCCATGAAGAAGGGAGGGGTGGGGGGAGGTGTTTTAAGATTTGGTTTTATTTCTCATTATCCAACTCTGGTTTCATTGTGTGTGTAATAAATTAGATGGTTTTTATTCTGTGTTGAGTCTGTTTTGCCCGTGATGCTGATTACGGGATGATCTCTCCCTGTCCTTATCTCGACTCCTGAGCCTCTCAATATATATTTTCTCCCCTGTCCAGCTGAAAAGGGGAGTGACAGAGCAACTTCGGTTGGCATCTGGCCTCCAACCAGGGTTAAACTACCACACCATCACACATGCTGTTTTGCACCACCACTCGACTGCTGATACAACAGGAGTTACAGCAATAGGAGTTACAAATGCCAGCGAGTCCCATTTAGCAGTAGCCACTCCATAGTAATTTTGCACACAGTATTTTGGGCAATAGTAATGCAGCTCTCCTTCCCATGTGTCTCAACCAGGACACTCCATTCCTAAAAGCAGATCAATGTCAGAAAGGAAAAATGCATGCATGTTGTAAGAGAGGAAATAGGAAAGCTGATTCCATGTGGGAACAGTTGGTACTTATCTAGGTAATTACCTTTCAAAGGTGGCAATTTGGGCGTGGAGCCTGCTGTTTCCTGAGGTGTCCTCAGTCCTTTATTCCTTGTACCAGCTGGTTTTTTCGATACATTTTCTCTTGGTTCATGTTTTGGTACTGAAAGCACAAAAAGGATGAGGGTGTTTAGCTGTGAGTTAAGGCAAGAACAGCTTCTATCTCTATCAAACTCAGAATCCTATTTAAGCCCAGTGTTTCTCTCAACTTACTTTTCCCCCTCTTCAGTTTCTTGTTGAATTCCACATGCCTGTGATCATAAATAGCCTGGATGTTTGAAGCTACGCTCATATCAATGCCTCCAGTTCCCAACAATCTCAATGCATGGGGATCCAAGAGGTTATGGGACCTCTTACATGGAAAAAACCTACATTCCCCTTGGAGAAAGTGTCGACAAACATGAAGCCTGTTGCAGTTGTTCTGCTGGTTGCAGGTACCATCCTTTCTGTTGTAAAAATGGCAGACCTGAAAGTGGGGAAGAGAGATAAAATGTGAAATGGAATCACAGAAAGGCAGGGCTTGGAAGGGACCTCTGGAGATCATCTAGTCCAACTGCCCTGCCAGAGCAGGATCACCTACAGTGGGCTGCACAAGACAATAGGCACACAGCTTTAACAGCAGAAAAACAGTCACTAAAAGGCTTGTGTTGGCTGTGACTTCTCTAATCCAAACAGATTTCTTGCATGGAGGAGCAGGCATTTTCAGCTGACTCATCCATTTTCAGCTGACTCATCCATTTTCAGTTTTGAAGTTGTGCAGTTGTGGGTCTTTTTCCAAGAAAAAGAAAAGCCAATCCAACACGCACTCAATTTTGGCACTCCTTAGCAAGACAGTTGGATAATAACTGACTGTTTTACATTTATTCTATTAAAACCAGAAAAAACCCCAAACCAAAACCATAACAAAGAACAAACATCTCCATAAAAACATGTGTACAGCATTGTCGTGGTTTTGCCCCGGCCGAGGGCCGCACCCCACACAGTCGCTTGTACTTTTAAAAGGAAGGGGGAAGGAAAGTTGGGGGAGGGGGAAAAGGGAAGGAAGAAAAGAGGGAACGAAACCACAACCTAGAAACCAGAACCACGCAGGTTGGGATAAGGATAGTTTACTAAACAATAACAGAAAACTAGATATAACAATAACAGAAGTTTAAAGCACAAAATAGATGAAACTGGTGATACACAATGCAATTTCTCACCAAACCACACAACTCAGGCCGCACAGCTTACAGCCCGTCCCGGACAACCCAACCGTCCCAAGAAACTGCACGTCCTGGCGTTGTCTCCTCCTCTTCCCCCCAGTCCCCTTTATACTGAGCATGACGTAACTGGCATGGAATATCCTCTTTGGCCAGTTCGGGTCACCTGTCCTGGCTATGTCCCCTCCTTTCTCACTAGTAAGGAAGTATGCAGAGCTGAGAAAGGTCCTTGATTGCCCGGCAACAACTAGAAACATCAGGGTGCTATCAGCACTGTTCTCATCCTAACACCCAAACATGGCATTCCATCCACTGCTAAAAATAATTAACTCCATCATAGCTGAAACCAGGACAAGCATCAAATGAGGTATAATTTCACAGAGCTGAAACTGCATTTGCACTTCCTCTTTGTAAGGCTTACTCTGCACTGAAGATTTGGGCTTCTAAAAGCAGTAAGAAGAATGCTTTGAGATTCAAGTACATATGGAAAAAGCAACTTACTTCTTTGTTCTCCTGCTCACCAAAAAGAAAAAAAAACCCCAAACAAACCAAAACCCAAACAAACCACACGCTTCATGCTGCCTCAAATCACTCCTTCATGCTGCCCACTGAGCACCACAGCAACACTTCAGCTCCTGCAGCACAGAGGAGCAGCCCGTAACAGGGGAGCTGCTTTGCGGAGGGCGCACAGTCTGGCAGGCAGCTCCCCCAGCACAGGGGAATAGCTGTCGCCCATCCCCTCCCTATCCCCATTCTAAACAGCAGAGGCAGTTTCTACGCTGCACTGCAACTGCATAGATATTTAGACATCAACTCAGGAGCTAGAGATTGCTGGGACGGCAGTGTTTAAAAGACTGGGGGAAAAAAACAACCCTTGGCTGGATTCATACTCACAGAATCACAAGGTTGGAAACGACCTTTAAGATCACTGAGTTCAGCTGGTCCTGTCCTATGCTAAACCATATCCCTGAGGACCTCATCTACCCTTTTTTTAAACACATCCAGGGAAGGTGACTCAACACCCGCCCTGGGCAGCCTGTTCCACAACTCTTTCAGTGAAAATTTTTTCCTAACATCCAACCTGACCCTGCCCTGGGGCAGCTTCATGCCATTTTCCCTTGTCCTATCACCTGTCACCTGGCTGAAGAGACCATCACCCACCTCTCTACAACCTCCCTTCAGGTAGTTGTAGGCGGTGATAAGGTCTCCCCTCAGCCTCCTCTTCTCCAGGCTAAACAGCCCCAGCTCCCTCAGCCGCTCCTCATAGGATTTGCCCTCCAGCCCCTTCACCAGCCTGGCTGCCCTTCTCTGGACTCACTCCAGGACCTCCATGTCCTTCTTGTGGTGAGGAGCCCAGAACTGGACACAGTACTCGAGGTGTGGCCTCACCAATGCTGAGTACAGGGGCACAATCACCTCCCTAGACCTACTGGCCACACTGTTTTTGATACAAGCCAAGATGCCCTTGGCCTTCCTGGCCACACTGCTGACTCATATTCAGTCAACAGTCAACCAACATCCCCAGGTTCTTCTCTGCCTCCACTCATAACAGTACCCACTGCCAAAGGCAAGCTTCCCATTGCCATCAGCCAGCATCACATACAGAGCCACTGGCCTTCACAAAGTTGCTCTAAATTAGGTGGGAGCATACAGAGCCACGGAACTGATGAAATTTCAGTGAGCACTGATGGTTACTGTCCTCGATGGTTCTTAGACTCTGAGGGAAACAGAAACCCAAGGGGGATGTTGTCTTTCTTCCCCTCTGTCACTGTGGATGCTTTATGCTTTTTTACCCAGAATCCCCCCAAAAATGATCTCATTTGCTTATGACATCTTATTTTTGGGATCTGGGCTTGTTCAGGTTTTACTCATTCTACTGGATTATTCTGCTTCCACCTGGCATGGTTTAGCCCCAGCCAGCAGCCATCACACACCCTGCTGTGCAGGATTTGTTTTACAGGATGCCATGCAGATTTTACTTCTACATCTTCTCTTGCACCCTGTTTGTGCAACTGTATTGTAACTTTCCATTTAACCCACTTGCAGCTGTGGCTGTTACTTATATATTAAAGCTCAGCTGCATCACAAAATGCTTTCAGTGGTGTTACAATCTGTTGGGTGCCCATGGCATGATGCTGGCAGCAGGGGCGGCCTCTGTAAGCAGCAGAGAGGGGCTGCCCAATGCTGGACACTGCTGAGCTCATCAGCCAAGCTGGTGGCACAGCTGAGAAAACGGTGTAGGGTAGCAAGGGGGGTGAGAGGGGAAGTGTGAAAACCAGCCCTGCAGACACCAAGGTGAGAAGGAAGGGGAGGAGGTGCTTCAGTGCCCAAACAGAGATTCCCCTGCAGGGCCTCCGACAGGTGGTTGCCAGGATCATGTCCAGACAGATTTCTAGTATCTCCAAGGGGGAAGACTTCACAACATCTCTGGGCACCCTGTGCCAGTGCTCAATCACCCAAACAGTAAAAAAAACCCCAACATTTCCGGATGTTCAGAGGGAACCACCTGTGCTTCAGTTTGTGCCCATCACCTCTAGTCCTGGGCACCACTGAAAGAGCCTGGCTCTGCCCTCTTCACAGCCTCAAATCCCCCGAGCCTTCACTTCTCCAGGCTATACAGACCCAGCTCTCTCAACCTATCCCCATGCAAGAGATGCTCCAGTTCTTTCAACATCTTAGGGGCACTTGACTAAACCCTTCTTCCAGTAGTTCCATCACTCTCTCATAGAAAAGAAATTTTGGAAAATGAATTTTGGACCTATTTTCAGCTAATGTAGCAGGCCACTGTAGAAGACATTATAATGAGCCAGAGACTTCTAGCTAATACAGGCTGTTTGCCTGTTGGAGAGGAGCTCTGCAGAGAAGGACCTGGGGGTTCTGGTTGATGACAGGTTGGCCATGAGCCAGCAGTGTGCCCTGGTGGCTAAGAGAGCCAATGGGATCCTGGGATGCATCAGGAAGAGCGTGGCCCGCAGGTCGAAGGAGGTGATCCTCCCCCTCTACTCTGCCCTGGTCAGGCCCCACCTGGAGTATTGTGTACAATTCTGGGCTCCCTGGTATAAAAAGGACAGGGATCTCCTGGAGAGAGTCCAGAGAAGGGCTACGAAGATGATTAGAGGCCTGGAGCATCTCCCCTACAAGGAAAGGCTGAAAGAACTGGGGCTGTTCAGCCTTGAGAAAAGAAGACTGAGAGGAGATCTGATTAATGTTTATAAATATCTCAAGTGTGGGATGCAGGGGGAAATGGCCAGCCTCTTTTCAATGGTCTGTGGAGACAGGACAAGGGGCAATGGCCTCAAGTTGGAGCATAGGAAGTTCCACACCAATATGGGGAAGAACTTTTTCACAGTGAGGGTGACAGAGCCCTGGGACAGGCTGCCCAGCGGGTGTGGACTCTCCTTCTCTGGAGATATTCAAGAGCTGTCTGGACACCTACCTGTGCGACCTGTCCTAGGGAACCTGCTTTGGCAGAGGGGTTGGAACTGATGATCTCTCAAGGTCCCTTCCAACCCCTACGATTCTGTGATTTGGTTGTAGAGGCCTGGACATGATCATTAGTGACAGCCACCTAATGAGAGCATATACCATGCCATTTGCATGGACTGCCTTTAACAATACACCCTGTACACACTATTTGCAAGAGCTTATTCCTAAGAGAGATGCATAATGTTCTCAGTGAACCTCAGTGTACCATCCAGAACACTCAGCTTTACACTGATAGAAGACCAGTAGTTTTGGCTTTTATTTTTTTGCCCCTTCCCCCAGAAAAATACGATAAAGATGTGAAGAACAGCAAGGGTGTGGAACCTCACCACGGATGAGGACAGTGAAGAATGTCACTCTATTTTGGGGCCCTGATATTACTAAGCATTTCCTTCACCTATGCATACACGCCTCATCTGAGAGCCTACGTAACAAGAAAAATAAGTTAGGACTTTAAGGCTTGCAGTTTATTTTTCCACCCCTCTAAGTGCAGATAACTGTTACAGTTACTGAGCTGGAAACTGTCCAATGTCCACCAGAGACAGACAATCAAGCACAAACTAAATGCTGGAACATAAACTTACAAAGTAGTCCCTGGTTTCAAAGGAGTAGTATACCTCTCTGGATGTTCCTACGAAAACTTAAAATTACTGCTTTGTTAACAGGTCTTTCCCCAACCCAATCTTTCCCCTTCAACTTCAACAGCCTCTCCTTTCCAGAAACTTTCTCCTCCAGAAACACTGCAAAGCAAAACCAAAATGGAGAGCACATCTTGTCACTCAACCAGAAGCTGGTTTAAGAACTACTCAAAAAAAAAAAGCATCATAACTTATGTCAGACACTGGGTTTGGGGGCCTGAGCACAGGAAGTACTTTCATACTTGCATTGTCCTGCTCAATAGAGTAGGGAGAAGAAAGCAACTAGACTACAGAATAAGGTAAAAGCTGAGAGAGTATTAAAAATACAAACATTGTGTAAGGATGCTCCATGCATAAAATATCACTTTAAAGAAGTGGGGATATCAGCCACGTAAAGTGAAGCTCCCAGAGATTTTTAAAGACACTGAATCCAGTTGAGGGCAGTTTTGTAGAACATCTAAAGGAAGTTACAGTAAAAGATGATGTTAGTATGCCAAATAAAATTTTTACATGGGAGCATAAGAACGAACTACCAATCTAGAATAAAGTACTTCCTCAGCTAAATAGAGAATCCACTATTTAGCTACATCAAGAAAACACACTGCTCCCTGCATTTGCCAAGAAACCAACCAACCAACCAACCAAGTCAAAGGATAAGGTGAGGGAAAGTGTAAAAAAAACACATCCCACCCCCAAAAAAGACACCAACCAAAAACCTGCTTTTGTGTGCTGTTGTGTTTTTCTTACCCTGTACTCCAGACAAGTTCACAGAAAGTTTCTGGATGATTCAGTGATAGCTGTCATAGTTTAACCCCAGCTGGTAACTAAATACCATGCAGCCACTCACCCCTCCTCCCCCACAGTTGGATAGGGAGAAGAACAGGGGGGAAAAAAGCCCTCATGGGCTGAGATAAAGGCATTTTTAATAGGATAACAAAGGAATACAATAATAGTAAGAATAATATAAAACAAGTGATGCACAAATGCAAATGCTCAACACCTGCAAAATAACCCCCCTGATGCACAGCCTGTTTCTGAGCAGCCATCCTGTCTCCCAGCCAGCTTTCCCAGTTACATCCAGAGCATGGTGCTCCGTGGCCAGGAATATCCGTTGGCCAGGCTGGGCCAGCTGTCCTGGCTGTGCTCTCCCAGCTTCTCCTGCACCTTCTCACACCCTGCCAGGTGCAAAGTCCTTGACTTTCTGCAGGCACTACAACTACCTAGCAGCAACTAAAAACATCCGTGTGTTAGCAACATCATTCTCATAGTAACTCCCAAACACAGCCCTATATCAGCTACTAGAAAAATAACTCTATCCCAGCCAGCACCAGGAGACCAAGCCATGATGATTGCTGCTATCTGCTCATCACTGGGACTAATTAAACAAGAAACACTTAAGTTTTAGATTCAGCTGAGCAGGACAAAGATATTATTAATCCTCCTTGCTCTTCATACCATATTCCTTGAATCTGCTGGCACAACGTATTTTAAAACACTGCCAAAAAAACCTCAAACAACCCCAAAACCTATTTTGTCAAAGCCCAGCACTGTCACAGCAGGGAAGAAGAAAACAATAGAAGTGTTATGCCAACAGATTTGTGGAGATTATAACCTCCAAAAGGCAAGGCTAACAGGCAGTACTCTGGTAATTTCTTAACCAAGACTAGCTGTGGCTAGAACAGGATATTCTTAGCTTTGAAACAGCCACTCCTTGGAGATAGCACGGTCCTTACACACCCATGCAGAAGCAGAATGGATTGTTCAGCCAAGTTTAACAAAAATCAGTGACTTGCAGACAAACTGGACAAAGGTTGCTTCATAGAAAATGGAGGTACAAAACCTCAGTGCACTTTGGAAGGGACACATGCTACACAAAGCTGACTGCAGTCATTTGGTCGTTTTGCCAGATTTTTCTCTCTCCCCCATACCCTCAAATATCAGTATGTGCAGGCCTCTGTTGCCTGGAAAAGGAAACGGGTCCCCACTTCCCAGTCTCCTTCATCTCTCGGAGAACAGCCAAGAAACTGGTTTTAGTCAGGCCTATTATCTCATAAGCACATACAATAATTGTGATCTATTACCTCTGCCTCGCTTACCTCACCATCTGTAAATCTCTGGTGAAGTTGTTGACTTTGTTTGCTTGTTTTAAGTAACTTTATGGCTATCTTGTTGGGCAACAGGAACGCCACATGAAACTGCTGTCAGAGGGCGGGTCTTCTGCTGACAAGTCGCAGGTGACATGGCCTTATCCAGGAACAAGCCTTCTGGTATTTACGCAAGCAGCACACTCTTCAGTGTTTTAACAGTTTTACTGCTGGGAATTTTTTGTAGAATTCTTTTTTTTTTTTAAAGTACACAGCGCTTTCACAACCCTTGCCCTATATTGTTTCTTCTGGTGCTTTCACTCACAGCTATTCCCATTCATATTTCATTCAAACTAATCTTAACAGCTTGAAACATCTTCCCTCTTGTCCTCTCCTATTCCTAGGGGTTTTTTTTTTAAAAAAAAAAAAACCTAAAAATCTTCTCTTAAGAAATTAGTACAACTCACATCAGGGAGGAAGAAAGGGTCGTTCTGGAGAAGCAGGACTCGTAGCTCATTCTCATTGAGGCTAGACAAATTGTGAGTCTTTAGAACCTTCTTGTTCTCAGCATTGATGATGTCGTGTGAGTACTTACAAAATCTGCAAGAAAATCCACAGAAATGTCAATGTTTACTTCTACAGTCAACTTGATTCAAAGCACCCCACATAACACACAACTTGGGAAAAGCCACAGAGAGAAAGGCAGTTTGGCAAAAGTCTTCCATGAACATTTGGATGAGCTCTGTTATTAGCTATACAACGGACCAAACAACGTAATAAGTCTGTGAAATACAGTGGCATTCTTATCCCCATATTAAACATTGATGTGCCAGAGCACTTCCAAGCAAGCTAGCAGCACAAATTTCAAGCTGAGCATGTCAAATCACATGGCCTGAACAGCTGGAGGAAAAGTTCATTTTAGAGGAATACAGCAACAACAGAGGAAATCACAACACCCTTGATTTTGTGAATGTCAAAGGTCTTTGTCCCACAGGTGGCACGTAAAGAAGGATGCAAGAGCCTGAGAGGGCAAAACAAAGAGATAATGAAGTTGAAAACAAGGGAATTTGTTATCTTTGCTGGCTGGGAAGTAAAAAAAAAAAAAAAATCCAAGAAAGTTTATTAACTTCAAAGTTTTGGATACAGAAGCGATTAAAAGACAATAATGAAAATGCTGCTGCCACTTAAAAATGTGAAGAAACGCCTGAAGTGAGTATAAACTAGAGAGAGACAAAAATTACATCTATTTTAAAACATACTACAAATTAGTAATAAAAGAAACAGCCAAACTGTGCCTTAAATTCAAAGCAGTAAAATACAGCTTCCTTTTGTCCTCCTTGTGAGATGATACAGCCTTAAGACTAGGCATACTCAACTGACAAAAGTACCTGTTAATCTATGAGACTCAAGTCTCTGTTCCCTTGATCCTTTCAGCCTCTAGTTAACTCCTGAAACTCTCCTGGTGTATTTATCATCTCATGCTTTGCATGATCCAATCCTTCAATACAGGCCCTTGTGCAGACATTTCACCCCTGACCCCCTGGTACCTGCTAGACACATTGCTCTGTAAGCAAATAAACAAGAATGCAAAGTCTGAAGGGCAATAGTGTGCCACCTGTGGTCCTGAGAAATTATCTTCTAAGGATACTAGCTTCAGTAGACACTAATTTAATTGCTATGAAGGTAGGACAGCTAGAAAGCACTGGAGGTGGGAGCCATCAGCAGTGTTCCTCTGCAGTTAGCTAAAGATTCCACCGACCGTCACATGTTAATCTGTATCACCTGAGTACAATATTGCTAATTCAAAGGTTGAAACAGTCCATAAATAGAGTGATAACTACTCAGATAAATTTAATAACACATTTAGATAGGGGTGGGGGGGAAGCTGTGAGAAGTTACTTGCCAGATACAAGTTAAAAATGGGTTTAACTGGTCTAAAATCATGATTCCACAAATAGAAAGATGCCAGTACCTTGCACAGATGTTATTCTTTCCAGAGATTTTAAAACAAAGATACTACAAGATCTGGAAGCAAGGCCAGATTTTACCTTAAGGAAAAAATATTGTCTGTCCTGTTCCATGCGGTCCACCTAGTAGTATTTCTGCTTCCTCATTTTAACAAAATATCTTAACATCCTAATACTTTGCTACTATCATTCTAAGACAGACATGGTCTTTCCCCTCCACGCTTTTCACACGCAAGTGCAGAGCAAGCTATTTTGTTGAGGCAGAAGAGGAAGAATCTGGTGCAGAATCAGCACATTACTGAGACAGCACAAGGCCTGGGACTTGAGGGCTTAAACTACAAATGCTCTCACCAGAGCACTCTTGTCACTGATTGTGCCACAGTCCAGCCCCAACCAGCAGCTTAGCATCACGCAGCTGCTCACTCCTTCTACCCTGGTGGGATGGAGAAGAAAGACAGAGGTAAAACTGGTGGGTTGGGATTGGGACAGGTTACTGGGGCAGCAAAGGGAGAGGGAAAATAGCAGCAAAAGGCCTTAGAACATACAAAACAAGCCACACACAATGCTATTCGCTCCCCACCCAAAACTTAATGAGCCGTGATTCTTCCCCCCTGGCCGGCCTGCCCCTCCCCTCCTCCTTATATACGGATCATGCCATAGCCCTTTGCCTGGTTTGGGTATTTTCTCAGCTTCTTGTACAAATTAACTCTACCCCACCCACAAGCCAGGTCAGATTGTCACCGAAAACCTTCCGGGTTTCGTTTCTGCGTTTGTTTTGGTTTCCTTTATTGCTTGGGTTTTTTTTTTTTTTTTCAGTTAGGCGCCACCTCTGACCTGCCCGTGCCTGGAGCGGGGCCTACACCGCCCCAGCGTCCTCCTCTCAGGGGGGCTGACGGGCAGGGGAACCAAAACGCTGCCGCCAACACGGGCAGCTGTCAGCGGAGCGGTGGCTCACAGCAAAGCCTGTGCTCCTAATCCTTTAGGTTACAGTCAGACAGCATACTCGCGCTTCTCTTTCTCTTACTAGAGAAACATTTTTGGAACTACTTCATCCAGGTGCCAGGCGTTGGTTGAGGCAAGTGGCTTTAACCACGACAAAAACTACAAAACTGCGACGCTGACAAAGGAAAACAAACTTTATAAAACTAATCTACCACCGGCACGCCGGGCTTTTACCGAGCCAGCGGGAATAGCAAGCTTCGCCCGCCCGGTGCGAGGCTGCACACAGAGGGCGGGGGGGGGAGGTTGACCCTCTGAAGGGGCCCGGGGCAAAAAGGGCCCGGGCGGCCGGCACTGCGGGCCGAGCGGCGTAGCTGAAGGACAGGAGCGGCCACAGGCTGCCGCCGACCCGCCCTGGGCCAGTCCCGGGGAAAATCCCGCGGGGGTCAGGTGTGGGGCTGCCCGCGCCCCGCCGCCCCCCACTCGCCCCCGGCGCTCACCTGACCCCGTGGTTGCACTTGCCCATGAGGTGAAGCTTGCAGAGGTGCAGCTGCTCGCAGCCCTCGCACTCCTTGCGGGTGCAGGTCCGCACGGCCGACACGGCCAAGACTTCGGCGCCACCGTCATCCCGCAGCATCAGGAACCGCTCGGAACCTGCCGCCAAGAGCGTGTCCTCCAGCTGTTGCGCCGAGAGGCCGATGCCCTGCTGGAGCTCGGGCAGCTTCAGCCGCCCGCCCTGGGCGCAGATGGTCTTGGTGAGAAAGCAACACACCGCCGGGTCGGTCATCGTTACCCCCGCGACTCGACCGGCCGCGACGGCTGAGGCGAAACTATGAGTGGGGCGGGAGTCCGAGACCGCTGCCCGGCCAGGATCGAGGGGAATCGAAAGCGAAGCTGCGGGGCGGGCTCGACTCGGCGGCGGGAGGGGCTTGCGGCCGAGGGAGCGCCTAGAGCTGAGGCGGGACGCGGGCTCTAAGCCGGGCTGCCGGCATCCGGCGCCGCGAAGGAAACCAGAGGGGTCCCTCGGCTGAAAACCACCCAAGAAACAATGCGAGGAGCGAGTGGGGTTGGGTGTTTTAAATGCCGTGTTGTGCACTGTTTCTGGTGTTCGGATTTGGCGGTGAGTTGCTGCCAGGATGAAATTCCGTATGGAATTGTCCTGGATTTCAGCTGAGATAGAGTAAATTTTCACAGGGGTTGCTGCCCCAGCAAACCATCCTTATCCCAACCCACCAGTTTTACCTTTTTCTTTGGATTCTCCTCCCCACCCCATAGCAGAGGGGAAGGAGTTGAGCAGCTGTGTGGGGTGCTTAGTCACCAGCTGGGCCTAAACCATAGTGCTTTTATTGGTCCCTATATACCAGTTATGGATCCAGTCTGGTCCCTCCCAGAGAGTGTACGTAGAGCAGCCTCTGTACGTAGAGCAGGGCACCGGTGTCCACTGAAGGGTTTCCTTGTCTCCCTGCTCACATCTGCTCTCTCTGCCTATACACCACACATGAAAGTAGCGCTGAGCTTTGAGCCTGTGACATAGGAGAAAAACTCGGCATGCCCAAATAACTCTAGTATTTATGTAGCCATGCCATTACTTTTATTTCTTCCAGACTGGCAGTCAGGTGCTGATCAATGCTGAGTGCAGGAGCAGCTGGGAAGCCGGGAAGTGATGGGCGCCTGTTAATGCTGAAGTAGGGCTTGCAGTGGGGTGCGTAGTAAATACACTTGAGAGGATCTTTCACACCGAAACTCTTCAGCAATGCAAGCTTAAGGAACAGCGAGTTTCAACAGCTCCCTCTGGATCAGAAAGTTAACCTCAAAAGTGAAAAATGACAAGCCAGTGTTGCCTGGTGCTAACACTCGATTTGAAAGGCATGTGAAACTACCCAGTCAGAGTCACGATCATTCTTCCAGTCATAGAATCACCTTGAGACACGGGGACCAAGGTGGCACAGTCTGTGGTTTTGCTCTTTCCTTGTTGAAGGCAAAGTTGTGGAAGGTGCTTTTCACTGAACAAATTCCCCCCTATTTGCCCTCTTGCTATGATACGTGAACAAATGAAGTAATTTTGTAAAAGCAATGGAATTAGATAGGTAGAAGGAGGAGCTTGCTGCATTGATTCTAGCTTAGAAAAGAAGTTGATAGTTCAGGGCTGGTTTGTATTGTAGGCATGCATACGTGTCAGCGGGTTCTCAGGGATGATAAAACACAGATCCACACAGTGTAGTTTCAAGACTAACTGATAAGGTAGAAAATTATTCAAACAGTGAGTCAGCACTGTATTGCCAACTCCAAACGGGAGGTGATAATAATGACTCAGGCTAATCTTTCAGTATTTGTTAGTATTTATTTGTCTTCTGTTTTTCAGCCAGTTGCAGTGAAAACATGCATTTGTGGATGAATCCATTTAGACATCTGAACTATGGGGGCAGAGGAGCTTTAATGCATACCTTGTTGGAACAGTATTAACAGCATGAAGCAGGAAAGTAAAGTGAAGAACTGCAAGCAGAAAGAAGCTACAAATGCAGTCTTGGCAAACATGTTCTATTCAACACTTGAATACATTTAAGAAGAGTTTTGGATCAATCTTGAGTGAAAGCAAACAAACATTACTGATTTTATTCAGTTTGTTGGTATAGTGTTTTGTGAATACAAGTGTCCCAAATACTTTCTCACCAACTTCAAACAGAACCCGTTTACATGCAACAAAGCTGGGTGAGGCAGAAGGAGTCACTGTATCAAGGAGTCCCAAATCAGTATTATTTTCACAGGGCAGTGAGTGATTCCAACTATAAATATCAAGCCACTTGCTTAAAGTTAGAAACCACTGAAAAAGTGGCTGGATTGAGGTAACCTCTTGCTGCTATTGCTGCTGCTAAAAATGTAATCCCTGTACATCTCTCTCTCTCTCTCTCTCTCTGGTGTCCTCTACTTCCAGCTGTAACCTCTCCTTGTTTGCCCTGGCTCTGGTATTCACCTGACTCCTTAGTAAGCCAAATCAGGTGTCAGAGGCCTGAAACTGAAATATTGATTTGCGTAAGTGCCACTAAAATTGAGAAATTCTCTCAAACCAGGAAGACCTGCACTCTGTAGCATAGACAACTTACCTGCAGAAGACCCTACTGTCAGACAGCTGGATGTGGCGGGAAGAAACAGCACATCACAAATGGCATTTCCTTCTAGTCCAACTGGAAGCACACCAGAGCCTCAGAAACTCAAAACAAAGAACCCCTGAGAATGGCTAAACGAAGTGTATGGAGGCCGAAGTAGCCAGACTGCAGAGCACAAGGATGCCACCATAGCAACTGCTGGGTCTCACTAGCACTATTGGGCACTACCCACTACTGGGTGGCAGTTTGCCACTGCAGGGGAAGGATGACACAAGAGGCGTGGTAAGGGTGGGACAGTTGGTGCCCCTCTTCCCTTATGTTGCTTGTGACCGAGTGGTTTGACAGCAGAATGGAGTTGAACAGATTGAATGAATGTGAATGTATGGGGGGGGACGGGGTGTGGACATGGAGGGGGAGCAGGGGGCGTGATGTGTGTGTACCAAAACCTAACTTCTCTCTGGCTTAACTGGGGGCAGATGGATTTTGGAAGAATGCTGCCTTGCTGATGTATCTGCAGTGCGGACAGGCAGAATGTTGTTACCCTCAGTCCCGCGGGACTGCTCTGCTGCGTGTGACAAAGAGGCTATTCCTGCTCCAAACAGTCTGCAGAGCCCAGCTTGGCTGGTAGCTCTCACCACATCAGCAGTTCTGTCCCTCTGGGCATGGCTCAAGTATGTGGGAACACCCCGAGAAGGATGCTGCCAAACCAAGTTCCCCTCTTTTCCAGCACGTAGCTGATTCAGTCTCAGTTTACTTCTTGAGACCCCCTTTTCAGGTCTCAGCTCTGACTGACCTGTTTCTCTCCCATGCAACAAACTATTATTCTTGTTGTTTTCCCCAGAGTGTTTCACATAGTTTTGTAGAACATGCTGGGACCTTTGCTTTCTTCTCTCTCCTCCGTTTCTTACACAACCCTCCCCCAGTTCTGTACTGTCAGCTTAATCAGCTAACAGCTGAGGATTTGAAAATAACTCTTTGTTCTGTGGAAACTGCTAGGTTCATCTGGTGGGAAGTGGGACCTCTTTTCTCACCTGCCATGCCTGCCACACACACATACCAAATAACTGCAATCAGTTTTACTGGCTTTGTCCCCAGTGCGAGGACTCCCTTTTTGGAGTGGGTTGGGGTGGGGGGTGAGTTGGGCAGGGACACCCCTCCAAGGCATCTTTCCAGGTGGTGAGAAAAAGGAGCAGGATGGAGAAGAGGTGGGATGCAGGGGAAAAGAAGTTTGAGATCGCACAATAAATTATGAGGTGATTATGAGATCTTTAGGGAAGGAACAGTGTGGGAAAATAGAGAGATGGCCAGTGACTGGAGTGAGCACAGATGTAGGAGTGAGTATGTGTGATGGACCAGCTGGTGCATGGGTCAAGTGGTCTGGGAGCTGGGGGTGATGGGATCTCTAGGAACCAGCTCTGGGTGCGAGGGGACCTGGTTTGTCTCTAGGGGGAGAGCATGGAGATCAACTTTGGAACCTGGAAAGCCCTGGCCAGCCCTGTGTGCATGTGTGATAGTACTGGCAACTGGAGTAGGGCTGTGCCTTGGGAGCTTCTATGTCCAGATGACAGCAACTGGGAAGACTGGGAATTGGGGGCAGCTACTGGGCAGATTGAGTGTCTGAGTCCAGTTGCTGGAGGGATCCACCTTGTATGTGTGTGTGTGTGTATATGTATTTTCCCACTAGTCATCCATCCTGCTCAGCCAGAAAGGGGAACAGGATGAGGCCATTGGTGCTATGTGCATGTGAGTGTTCTGAGTGTCTGTGATGCATGTGGCCGGCCATATATATGTGTATATGTGTGTGTGTGGGAGGGGTGGGGGGTATATACATGTCCCCTGTGCACATGTGCCTGTTGAGAGTACATTTTCAGTCGGCCTTGGGAACAGGGAGCTGCAGCAGCCTCACCTCTCTCGGGCTGTGGCCTCCAGCATGAAATAACTTAGCTTTACTGGAAACAGCTGCGCTGGTTTCAGCTTCCGGGGCTAACTGCAGAGGCTTTTATTTCTGTGAGAGTTAAATCCGTGCTGGGGAAGTGCCTGTGTGGAGACAGAATGCACTGTGCCATTGCACTGCATAAGGTGAACCTGGCCGTTTCTTTTCCCTGAGAAGTTACTTCTCTGCAGAGGAAACAGGAGGTCTGTGCATAAGGCTGACTGTGACTGTGTTACAGCTGTAACAGCATAACAGAAATACGCTGATTGATGCAAGTGTGGCATCAAAGGAAATACAGCTGTGTGAAAGGACCAGAAGAAGCAGCAGGTTGGCCTGCATTGACAATGGAGGCTGGTGTTTCCAAGACACAGCTCCTGTGACTGTCCTGGGACAGATAGTCCTGTCCAGTTTAGCTCCATAGAGCATGGGCTCCTATAGCAAGACTCTGCTCTTCATCTTCTTCATTAGCAAAAGCATCTCTCCTGAAGCCCAGGCCTCTTTCCCCCTCTGTTCTGCAGCTCCCCAGCTTTCTTCCCTTAGCTACGGCAAAGAGATCAGTGGCTACAAAGGCAGTATAGAAAGTCACCTAGGACAGTAGCTGGAAGGAAAAATGGAAGGCAAATCCTAATCATACTCATCCTGGATGACGCTTAAGCTCTCTTCCAAATATGCTTAAAGTGGTAAAGGTGGTTGTGACTTTGTAGGTAGTTGCTGGTTTTCCTGAAGTTATGTATCTATAAGGATATCAATAAATTCCACACAGTCACCTGCAGGGGCCAGGGGAATGTATGTTTTCCCCACTGCATGGCTGCCTAAATGTTTTCTGTTACACGGCACTTTTCCACCTCCTTCAGAAGCATCAGTGTATGGCAGCAATGAGACCTCGAGGTTATCACAACCCAGGGAGAAGTGAGGGCACAAGGACCAGAGTGACGGTGTAGAAGCAGCACAGTTTGGGGCTCAGCTCTGATGCCTCTACACAAGTGCATGTGGCATGGGGAACTAGCAGGGGCAGTCAGAAGTCCAAGCGTGGTTGCAGAGTTGACCTCATTGAGATTGCCAAGATGTGCTGCAACTTTTTGAAGAAAACAGGGTCACAAAACTGCAACAAGGTGGTAAGAGCAGCTTTTTCTGCACCAAACATGAGACTGTGGAGTTTGAAATCCTGAGAGGATGAGCAGTAGAAACAGCAGGATTACAACCCTGGACTTCCCAAGAGCAGATTTTGGCCTGTTCAGGGACCTATTTGGCAGAATCCCCTGTGAAGCTGCACTGGAGTGCAAAGGGGCCCAGGATAACTGGTTAATCATCAGGGACAACTTCCTCAGAGCCCAAGAATCATCCATTACAGCGTGCACAAAGTCAAGCAGGCATGGCAGAAGGCCAGCATGAGTGAATGTGAGCTCCAAACTGGGCCAAAACACAAAAAGGAGGAAACAGGAGTGGAAGAAGGAACAGGTTGCTTGGGAGTCATACAAGCATGTAGAAATGTGACTATGAATGCCAAAGCTTGTCTGGAGCTGGAACTATCAAGGGTGGTGAAGGCCAGCAGGAAGGGTTTCTGTAAAGACATTGATAATGTTATAACCCAACTGCTCCGAGGGTTATGCCTTGCTAAATGTTCAAAGGAGACAAATTCAAGTTGCCTTCTAGTGAGAGGACCAGAAGCTCACTGCAATACCTGGATTCCTCCTTGACTATCCTACTTCTGCCCAACTGCACAAAATAGGTATACATACAACACCAAACTAATGTATAACTAACAAAATAATGTTTGTAAATAGAAGGTAAAAGAATAGTACCCACTCAGTTCCAGGAAGTGAAGAATTAAATCAACCAAGCAAAACCTTATACAGTTGTTCACAGATAAACCTTTGTAAAATCTTAATGGTAATAAAAATTATAATAAAATACAGTCACAATTGGAATTCAGGTGACTGACAGTGTCAGATAGCCAAGCGTCCCTGGCTGGAAGGACGTAGCTGCCCTAGTGGGATTCTCAGCTAGCTCTGCTCTAGGGTCAGCTCTTATACCACCGCTTTACTTAACGTGCAATTACTTGTGACTTATGGTCTGAAGTCAGACACCAAGTTCAGACTTACAGCTCCGAGGTCACATCACAAACCACAGGTGAGGTGCTTTTTCTGCTTCTTTGCTCTGAGCACTTCTCATGGTTTCATGTACCAGTGTGCACCCTGTGTGTACATGTCATCCAGGAGCTCTTCTGAGTCAAAAAAAGGGGTGGGGTGGGGTGCTCTGTTGGTCATCATAGGTAGCAAAAGGAAGGCGAAGTGTGCACACATCGGTCAGTGGGGAAGGACACCTCATGAAAAGCGATAGAAAAAAGGTGGAGATTCACAGTGCCCTTCTTTTTGGCACTAAAAAACCCACAATCATACACTTATAAAAAATCATTCTATGAGGACTTTTTAATGCCTTGAAACTGGTACTGGTGAGAACCCCACCCACCGTGGCGGCTGTGCAGCAAGAAACAGTGAGGAAGCGGTATGTGCAACAGCTTCATTACTGCCATATGTGTCAGATAGAAGAGGGAGGCCCCAAAAATACTCCAAATACAAGAACCACCCGGCAATCAACCCGACCAGGGACCTCCCCCTTCTTATATAAAACCTGCCCCTCCATTTGAGCCCCACCTAAAGAACATGTGGTCCACTGATGCATCTTCCAGAAGAGAGGGAAAGGACCTGGGGGTCCTGGTTGATGACAGGTTGGCCATGAGCCAGCAGTGTGCCCTGGTGGCTAAGAGGGCCAATGGGATCCTGGGGTGCATCAAAAGGAGTGTGGCCAGCAGGTCGAAGGAGGTGATCCTCCCCCTCTACTCTGCCCTGGTCAGGTCCCACCTGGAGTATTGTGTCCAGTTCTGGGCTCCCTGGTATAAAAAGGACAGGGATCTCCTGGAGAGAGTCCAGAGAAGGACTACAAAGATGATTAGAGGCCTGGAGCATCTCCCCTACAAGGAAAGGCTGAAAGAACTGGGGCTGTTCAGCCTTGAGAAAAGAAGACTGAGAGGAGATCTGATTAATGTTTATAAATATCTCAAGTGTGGGACATAGGGGGAAATGGCCAGCCTCTTTTCAATGGTCTGTGGAGACAGGACAAGGGGCAATGGCCTCGAGTTGGAGCATAGGAAGTTCCACACCAATATGGGGAAGAACTTTTTCACAGTGAGGGTGACAGAGCACTGGGACAGGCTGCCCAGGGGGGTTGTGGACTCTCCTTCTCTGGAGATATTCAAGAGCTGTCTGGACACCTACCTGTGCGACCTGTCCTAGGGAACCTGCTTTGGCAGGGGGGTTGGACCAGATAATCTCTTAAGGTCCCTTCCAACACCTACAATTCTGTGATTCTGTACCAAATAGTTCCCATTTTGGGAAAGTTAATTGGATACCAGTGTGGCAACATGAAAAATGCAAAGAGATCCTAAATGTCACTAAACAAAACTCCTTTCTAGTAGGATGGGTTTTTGCACCACCACACTGCCTCACTGCAACCTCCTTTCAGGTAGCTGTAGAGAGGGATCAGGCCTTCCCCTCAGCCTCCTGTTCTCCAGGCTGAACAGCCCCAGCTCCTTCAGCCTCTTCTCATAAGACCTGTTCTCCAGACCCCTCACCAGCCTAGTTGCCCTTCTCTGCACGCTCTCCAGCACCTCAATGCCTTACTATACTGTGGTGCCCAAAAATGCTCACAGTACTTGAGCTGCATCCTCACCATGGCTGAGCACAGGGTAAGGTCACCTCCCTCGCCCTGCTGCTCACACCTCTCCTGATACACCCCAGGATGCTTTTGGCCTTCTCAGTCCCCTGGGCACGCTGCTGGCTCGTATTCCTGGGGCTGTAAGGAAAAGAGGTCTAGATGGCTTAGGTCAGATTTGTGTGTGTGGTGGCCAAGGTGCAGTGCTCACAGCAAGCAGTGTTCTTCCTTTACCCTTCCCCTGAGTACTGAGAGTGGAAGGGCTCTTCTGGTTGGTAACAGAGGTACGCTGGTGATTCGGGGAGAGTCACTCAGCAAGTGGAGCGTCACTGGAAGGAAAGAGACTGGACACATCAAAGCCAACACAACACATTTATTCAAATAAAACATCTGGTTTTCTCCCCTAAAAGTTCTTTTACAAACCATTAAAGATACACTGGTTCAAAACTGAGGGAAAGCTCCTCGTTCTGGGGAGACACAGGAAATTCTCAAAACCATGGAAGCAACTAGACAAAAGTATTTGGGGGATTGGACTGAATAGGCCAGGTGAGGTCATTTTCCTTTGCTTCTCTGTTCAAAGCATCACAGAGGGAGTCTTTGGGAACAGTTTTGGCTGGAGCTGGGAGTTCGATGATCCCAATGTGATTTTTCTTGGCTATCCTGGAGCTGGTGGTGATGGAGCACGCATTGGTTCTGTAGTATTTCATGGCAGACATGCAACAGGTCTCCTTCATCCCTCGTCTGAAGTTTGCATTGTACAGGGTGTAGAGGGCTGGCTTTGAGGCTGATGAACTGAACGAGATCCAGGTGATGGCCAGGAACACCAAGGAGCTGGTTCTGGGGTCTGTTTCCAGCGGGTGCCAGAGCTGTGCCACGTAAAAAGGCAGCCAGGACAGGAGAAACACTGAGTTTAACACTAAGAACATCTTGATGGTTTTCACCTTTGTTCTTGGGACAATATTCATTGTCCTCCTTACAGTAAGGCAGTCAGTGTCTATTCTCCAAATGTGCTTAATAACCTTCTGGTAGAAGAGTACAGTGAGGATGGATGGGACCACGAACACTGACAAGAGCTGTAAGATACCATAGCCAGCTCCTTCCCAAGAACCAGGGAGAAAGAAGTTGCAGTGGCCGTCGCTGTTGGAGCCATAGAAAAGGAACACTGGTGATGCCAATACAGCCTCAAAGAGCCAAGAGGCCAGAATCATTTTCTTGGCCTTCTCTCTGGACACTTTGAAGCTTAGTGGGTAGACAAGAGTGTAGAATCGATCCACGCTTACAGAGAGGAGCGTGTACACCTGGACTCCAGGGGCGAGGAACTGTATGTACCTCACCAGCTTGCACATGACATGGCCCAGCGGCCACCTGCCGTAGGTCAGCTGGAGCAGCACGAAGGGCACGCTGGCGACGCTGATGAGAAGGTCTGCACAAGCCATGGAGACGACAAAATAGTTGGTGGTGGATTGTGTCCTCCTGCTCCTGCGGATCACTAAGCAGACGAGGGAGTTTCCCAAGATGGAAACCAGCCACAGCGCTCCCAATACCATGCCGGCCCCTGCAATTTCCCCCAGGCTCAGGTTGTACAGCGAGACAGTGTGGTTCCTGCTCGAGCTCGGTCCGATGGCTGACTCCATCATCTCGTAGCCAGGAGGAGGGCTGGAGGTTTCGGGGTAGCTCTTGTTCTGCAACAGGAGCAGTAATGTAGGGAGAAGGAAAGGACTGCTGCGGTTGTCCATGTGGTGGGCAAACATGGCCACCTCTTTTGCTCAGGCTGTGTAGAGAGAGAAGGGAAAAGGTTATCTCTAACAGGTATGTCTGAGCGACCTATCTTTGTAAAAGACTGGGAGTTCTATGTCGCAAATGTCCTACTTCTTTCCGTAGTGCCTTCAGAGGAAGGCTCAGAAACTGACGGTGGGACTCTGACCCTGGCCCAGCAGAGGCTGTTGAGTGGCGTGCTGCATTTTATGACTGGCCTGACCCTTTGAGGAAAGGCATTTCAGTCCCCTGATAGATGACGTGTTTTTCGGGATGGAGGCTGCGGTGCAGGTTCCCCAGTGCTGGCGACCTGAGGACCAAGTGGGCAGAACGTGCCTCACTCGTCCCTGAAATGAGCTGTACTTCCCACTGCCTGTGGAAGCTGTGAAAGCCCAGCAGCCAAACCACACACCCATCCAGTCCATAGTAACATTGGTGTTAACGTCCCCAAGAGCCCAGCAGTTTTTCTTCCTGGCCATAGTGTTGGCAGGCAAGCCAGGCCTGGAGTTTGAAGGGCAAGGAGAGACAAGCACAGCAGAATGACTGGCCCCAAGCTACGGGGGGGCACTCCTCAGTGGGAATCCTCCTTGTCCCTTCCAGAGTGAGGAAATGTTCATCAAGAGCTGGACATTGTCTGCCTTCGAGTGTCTCTCCCAAGCCCCAAGGCTGGCCCTACATGCCCTTGCCTCCTTAGTTCCCTGCCCCATGAAGGGCAGCATTTCCCTGTGTCACCCTGAGGGGGTGAGGACACGGTGGCACGAACCCCTCCACACAAGACCTGCAAGGTGGGTGTCCTTACCTTGGTCAGAGACCTGCCAAGCAGCAAGTGTGACCCTTTGCAGCTCACAGCAGCGCTTATCCTGCAGCTCACAGCAGAGCCTGTCCTGCCCTGACTAGAAGGCAAAAGGGTCTGTGGATGACCCAAGGGGGAGGCGTTGCCCTGAGCAACCAACACCACACAGAACCTCTGGCATCGCTGTGTCACTATGACATAGGGAAGGCCTTCCTCAGCTATGGGAAGGGACCCAGTCACCCTGGCCTGGCCTGGGGCTGGGCCCGGTTTTGTAGTTCATCACTACGCTGTGGACATGGGCTGAGGGTTTGCAGGGGCACGGCGTTGCCAGATGAGACCAAGCCCTGCTCTTTGTCAAGGCGAATGCCTTCCAGCTGAAGGTGCCCCCTTCCCCTTTGCCATCCAAGTAGGTCCCCCCATTTGCTCACCAGTGCCTTTCAGCCCTTCCTGGCTCCTGGCAGGCCCCTGCACAGAGAGTGCCTTGCCTGGGCCCTGGAAGCACACAGCCTTCAGGGCTCTGGGCTGCCTGCTGAGTGTCACTAAACCTGTGAGCATGAGGACAAGAAAAGAGGCTGGGACTAGCTTTAAAGGCAGCTGTGGGCTCTGTGAGCTGCCAAAGAGCTTGCCAGGAGATGGAGAGGAGTTGAACTTGGAGGCCCTCGGTGTTCACCTCTCCAAAGCCGCACAGAACAGTTGTCCAGTGCAGACCCTCATTGCTGCCTGCAACATGCCCCCCTAATGCTAAGACAATCCGTAAGCTCTCTCATTTGTGGATGGCAGTTTTCACCTCCCCTGGATGCTCGAGGAGCCCCTCTGTTTCTGAGCTAGCACTGCAGTAGAGCTGCTGGCACCTAGGTGTGTTGTTACCTCATGTTCATGACAGGAACGGTCCTGCAGCTTCTATGCAGCAAGCCAAATGGACCTCCAGAGTAAAAAATCGTGTGGGAGAGGTTTATATTCTTAATTTGTGGGTGTATAATCTTGTCTCAGTCAACTAGGAATTTGGATAACCAATCCAACTTGGCACGGGAGCACATTACTGTTTTTATCTGAATCTGGAATCAAACAGACCAAGGTCTTTGTTTGGAACTCCCCGCCTCTGTGTCAGCGGGTCTGAAATTTGCCATAGTTTGGATTAATTTTTTCATGTATTCTAAATTCAAAGTTAGAAACATTAAATCAAAAGTGCCTTTGAAATACATGCTGGAAGGGAAAAAGTTTGGGGGTCTGACTGATCCCCTTTCTGAGAATATAGTGGAGCAACTTGGTACAAACCCTCTCCATTGATCTACTGATTCCCATCTTTGTGGCTTAATATTTATTGTCAAATCCAAATAGTATAATTGATGCATGAGAGATGAATCCACCACCCCCTGAGGATACCCCCTAATGAATTGTTCGCAAATGATTAGCTGTAAATCATTAAAATGGGACCTCATAGAAACATGGTATGTGCCAGAACTGCGAACCTTTATTTGGGATAGGTGTATTTGTTGAGGTTTTCCAGCACCTTGGTTTAAATCCAGAGATCCCATGTGTAATGGAGCCATTACCTATTGGGAAACTGTGTTTAAATGTGGAGTCATGCTTACCCATGAAACAAAGTGGACTTCTGCATGGGAAAGGGAAAAATGAATAACCAAACCCCATGACTGATCAACATGCTCAACTGCTAAATATCCATCCTCTCAGGGTACTTTCTGGGCATGTTCAGACAGAAGAGTGTTAAATGTTCAAGGCCAGGTTGGATGGGGCTTTGAACAACCTGGTCTAGTGGTGGGTGTCCCTGATCATGGCAAACAGAACCCGTTTACATGCAACAAAGCTGGGTGAGGCAGAAGGAGTCACTGTATCAAGGAGTCCCAAATCAGTATTATTTTCACAGGGCAGTGAGTGATTCCAACTATAAATATCAAGCCACTTGCTTAAAGTTAGAAACCACTGAAAAAGTGGCTGGGTTGAGGTAACCTCTTGCTGCTATTGCTGCTGCTAAAAATGTAATCCCTGTACATCTCTCTCTCTCTCTCTCTCTCTGGTGTCCTCTACTTCCAGCTGTAACCTCTCCTTGTTTGCCCTGGCTCTGGTATTCACCTGACTCCTTAGTAAGCCAAATCAGGTGTCAGAGGCCTGAAACTGAAATACTGATTTGCGTAAGTGCCACTAAAATTGAGAAATTCTCTCAAACCAGGAAGTCCTGTACTCTGTAGCATAGACAACTTACCTGCAGAAGACCCTACTGTCAGACAGCTGGATGTGGCAGGAAGAAACAGCACATCACAAATGGCATTTCCTTCTAGTCCAACTGGAAGCACACCAGAGCCTCAGAAACTCAAAACAAAGAACCCCTGAGAATGGCTAAACGAAGTGTATGGAGGCCGAAGTAGCCAGACTGCAGAGCACAAGGATGCCACCATAGCAACTGCTGGGTCTCACTAGCACTATTGGGCACTACCCACTGCTGGGTGGCAGTTTGCCACTGCGGGGGAAGGATGACACTAGAGGCGTGGTAAGTGGGAAGGAGACCTCATGAAAAGCGACAGAAAAAAGGTGGAGATTCACAGTGCCCTTCTTTTTGGTCTCAGTTTGCACTGGTAGGCTTTGCTCCCAGACCCCCAGGTCCCAGAGCCTCCTGGCAGTGTCTGTGGGCATGAAGCAGTACCCACAGCAGAAGTTGATGAACTTAGGGATCACTTAACACACTTGGACATACAGCACTCCATGGAGCAGAGAAGATGGGTTCTAGGAGCTGCTGAAGGAGCAGCCCACCGTCACTGCAAGGCTGCTCTCTGTCCTCTTCAAAGGTCACAGCAGTTGAGGGAGATTCCTAAGCACTAGAAAAAGGCAAATACCACACCTCTGCAAGAAAGATGGTCCAGGTCAATCAGCCCATGAGAACTGAACATAAGAGGTTAAAAATGCAGGTGTCCACTTATCTTTTGTGCAAACACCGTGGATGGAGATCTGCAAGGTCAGCATGAGAAGCAGCCAAAGGAGGGAGTCTTATGTTTTGGCTGAAGAACATGGAATAAGCAGATAAACAGTTTCAACACAGAATCTTGAAGGCCATGGTGTTCAGTGTGAGACCTTTTGCTCAATTATCTGTGAAATAAGTATTAAAGCTAACAACCCTGAATATGATTATGAGTTTAAAGCAGTACATGCTGAGTACTATAGTGCTCAACTCTCCACCCAAATCATGTTAAATGTCACCCCAGGGTGGGGAACAGCTAAGGTTAGGGTATAAAAGATACTGAAAACAGTACTCCTTGAGGGGGAGAGAAGAGATTGAAGACATGGAAGAGGCAGTTGACAAACTGTGCTCCTTCTTCTGTATCCAAGAAAGGGACACCTTCTTGGTAATCACCTGTTGATGAAGAATACCAGGAATAGCATTTTTCTGGCACTATCATTAAGCATTAGAGCTACTGCAGTAAACAGATTTATCAGTGGTAATTCTGAACTTTTTATATCTGCTGCCTTAATAAATTGTCTGTATTTTTCAACTTTGCAAAATTGTCTCAGTGAAAGTCCTTTAGGTGACTCTGACAGGCAAATGCTCACTCTGAAACTGCTGACCAAGTCTGGGACTAAGATTGAGCCTAGTCACACAGACTTCTCTCTGAGAAAGAGTTTAGAAAGCAAGAGGGTCCTTTCTAAACCTTGTGACTCAGCAGGAGGGCCTCCCTCAGCCACGTGTCAGGCTCATAGCCTTTTATGTGATGCAGCCTCACTTTAATCAGGAAGAGGTCAGATATCACTTTCTGATGGAAAATAGAGAATAAATCTTTTGTTTTTCTTTGCTTCCACACATGGTCTTTTGCTTTATTAAATTGCCCTTATCCTGGCCCATGAGGTTTTTTTCATCTTATTTTCCCCCTGCCCCCCGCTTTCTGTTCTGCTGAGGGAGTGATAGAGAAGTTTGGTGAGCACCTGGTGTCTATCCAAAGTCAACTCACCAAAGACCACTAAGCTGGCAAAGGCTCTGGCACATGATGTACAAGGAGAGGCTGTGAGAGCTGGGTCTGTCCAGCCTGGAGAAGAGAGTGCAAAGGGGAGACCTTATTGCTTTTTGCAACTACCTGAACTACCTCTTTTCAGGGTGCAGACCACACAGAGCCAGACTTTTCTCCAGGGTGCACAGGGAAAGGATGAACAGCAGTGGTATAAGAAAGAGTGTCATAATGCGCTCCCTAGAGTAGGTGATCTAACCATGCCCCCTGTTACACAGTACTCTTCCTGCAGCCATGACTGCAGGGTTAAAAGTGACTGGCCAAGGCTCTGTCAGTGGTCACTCCCCCACCCCGGGAAGCCCAGTTGCCAGGACTTTGGGCTAATGCTGATAAGCAACTGCCTGGCCTTGAACAGAGCTCTCTGAAACAAAGCTGGCAGGTGTTTCTGCATGCATAGTGTAGTCTCACACTAGTCCATGACCTGAGAACCTATGTTTCTGTCACTTATTTTTTACTCCAAAGCTATTTTCACTCCTTTGTCACTGCTCATGGCTTATGTTTTCCTGGAGGTCTTGCTTAATCTTGCCTGAATTTTCTTGTACAGCTTTCCAGAAAGCCCAGACCCACCTTCGTTCTACAGTCAGTGACACGATCAAGCTTTGAACCTGAAACAAACTAACTGCTGCTCTTCTTGTGCATATTGTGATGTGGTGGATGGTGGGAGTGAGATCAGGACAGGCCTGGCTCCCAGGGATATCACCACTCGCCAACCATTGCTGACTACATGCTGGCACAAGAGCTTGCTCAAATTACTCGCAGGGAAGGGGTTAAAATATATCAGTATATCAGTATATTGATAATATATTGATTGGTTGGTGGCCCTGACACCACCATGGTGGGACAAACTCAAAGAGAGATGGCTACACATCTAGAAAATTTAGGGCTCCAAATTCCAGCAGAAAATGTAGAGCTCCTGTCATCTGAGGTAAAGTTCCTAGGTATCTGGTGGAGGGCAGGAATGGTGTGTATTCCCCCCAAACCTTGACTACTCTTAAACAAGTGTGAATGCCTGGAAATAAGAAGGAGCTACAGCATGCCCTAGGCCTGCTGGTATTTTGGAGAAAACACATCCCAGATTTCTCCATCATATCCCAACCCCTCTAGGATTTTGCATGCAAAAGGACCACCTGGGACTGGACTCTGACTCATGAGTGTTGTGGTTTTGCCCCAGCCAGCAGCTGAGCACCACGCAGAAAAATAATACCGAAGGCAAACCTGGTGGGTTGGGATAAGGACAGTTTGCTGAGACAGCAAAGGGAGGGAGAAATAACAACAGGACTTTAGAGCAAAACACTCAGAACTGTTGATACATGATGCAGTTTCTCACCAAACCGCACAACTCAGGCTGAACAGCTCAAAACTGTCTCAAAGCTGGACGATCCTGGTGCCATGCGCTCCTCCCCCAACAGCCCCCCTTTATGCTGAGCATGACATATCATTGGTATGGAATGCCCTCTTTGTTAGGTTTGGCTGGCTGTGTCCCCTCTCTGCTTCCAGGGTGCACCCCTGCTTTCTCATTAGCAGGGCAGCATGAGAGCTGAGAAGTCCTTGGCTGCTTGGCAACAACCAAAAACATCAGTGTGTTATTAACATTGCTCTCATCCTTAATCCCAAACACAGCACGACACCAGCTAATAGAAAGAAAATTAACTCTGTCCCTACCAAAACCAGGACAATGAGGAAGCCTTAAAGTTGTTCATCTTGGAGGCTGGGGGTACAATCAGGCCTTAGGCCAATACACCCAACAGATCCCCTCCATACTGAATGGGGCTTTACAGTTCATGGACTATCCATACGTATGTGGCAACACAGACCCGAGGCTCCCACTCACCCTCTGGGGTTTTACTCACTTTTTGGGAAAAGGGCCTCTCTGTGGTTAGTGTAGCTCCACAGGAAGCTAAAAAAACCACAATCATACACTTATAAAAAATCATTCTATGAGGACTTTTTAATGCCTTGAAACTGGTACTGGTGAGAACCCCACCCACCGTGGCGGCTGTGCAGCAAGAAACAGTGAGGAAGCGGTATGTGCAACAGCTTCATTACTGCCATATGTGTCAGATAGAAGAGGGAGGCCCCAAAAATACTCCAAATACAAGAACCACCTGGCAATCAACCCGACCAGGGACCTCCCCCTTCTTATATAAAACCTGCCCCTCCATTTGAGCCCCACCTAAAGAACATGTGGTCCACTGATGCATCTTCCAGAAGAGAGGGAAAGGTATGGGAATACAAATTGGTATCCCTGCGTGTTAATTCAGGGGACCGAATCATGCCAGAAGCAGAGGGAAGTGCTCAGGTGGGAGAAGTGGTGTCTATGTGGACTGTGGTTATTACAGAAGCTGAGACTAAAGAACCGGTGTTTACATGGATTTGTACGCTGCATTCAAGGGATGTATGATACTGTCTCCCATGACATCCTGATAGCAAAGCTGAGAAAGTGTGGGATAGATGAGTGGACAGTGAGGTGGGTTGAGAACTGGCTGTCGGACCGGGCTCAGAGGGTCGTGATCAGTGGAACAAAATCTGACTGGAGACCTGTGACTAGCGGTGTTCCCCAGGGCTCAGTGTTGGGTCCAGTCCTGTTTAATATCTTCATCAACGACCTTGATGAGGGAATAGCATCCACCCTCAGCAAGTACGCTGATGATACAAAGCTGGGAGAGGTGGCTGACACGCAGGAACACTGCACTGCCATCCAGAGAGACCTGGACAGGCTGGAGAGCTGGGCAGGGAGAAACCAGATGAGGTTTAATAAAAGCAAGTGTAAAGTCTTGCACCTGGGGAGGAATAACCATCTGTATCAGTACAGGCTGGGGGATGACCTGCTGGAGAAGAGCTCTGTGGAGAAGGACCTGGGGGTCCTGGTTGATGACAGGTTGGCCATGAGCCAGCAGTGTGCCCTGGTGGCTAAGAGGGCCAATGGGATCCTGGGGTGCATCAAAAGGAGTGTGGCCAGCAGGTCGAAGGAGGTGATCCTCCCCCTCTACTCTGCCTTGGTCAGGCCCCACCTGGAGTATTGTGTCCAGTTCTGGGCTCCCTGGTATAAAAAAGACAGGGAGCTCCTGGGGAGAGTCCAGAGAAGGACTACAAAGATGATTAGAGGCCTGGAGCATCTCCCCTACAAGGAAAGGCTGAAAGAACTGGGGCTGTTCAGCCTTGAGAAAAGAAGACTGAGAGGAGATCTGATTAATGTTTATAAATATCTCAAGTGTGGGACATAGGGGGAAATGGCCAGCCTCTTTTCAATGGTCTGTGGAGACAGGACAAGGGGCAATGGCCTCGAGTTGGAGCATAGGAAGTTCCACACCAATATGGGGAAGAACTTTTTCACAGTGAGGGTGACAGAGCACTGGGACAGGCTGCCCAGGGGGGTTGTGGACTCTCCTTCTCTGGAGATATTCAAGAGCTGTCTGGACACCTACCTGTGCGACCTGTCCTAGGGAACCTGCTTTGGCAGGGGGGTTGGACCAGATCATCTCTTAAGGTCCCTTCCAACACCTACAATTCTGTGATTCTGTACCAAATAGTTCCCATTTTGGGAAAGTTAATTGGATACCAGTGTGGCAACATGAAAAATGCAAAGAGATCCTAAATGTCACTAAACAAAACTCCTTTCTAGTAGGATGGGTTTTTGCACCACCACACTGCCTCACTGCAACCTCCTTTCAGGTAGCTGTAGAGAGGGATCAGGCCTTCCCCTCAGCCTCCTGTTCTCCAGGCTGAACAGCCCCAGCTCCTTCAGCCTCTTCTCATAAGACCTGTTCTCCAGACCCCTCACCAGCCTAGTTGCCCTTCTCTGCACGCTCTCCAGCACCTCAATGCCTTACTATACTGTGGTGCCCAAAAATGCTCACAGTACTTGAGCTGCATCCTCACCATGGCTGAGCACAGGGTAAGGTCACCTCCCTCGCCCTGCTGCTCACACCTCTCCTGATACACCCCAGGATGCTTTTGGCCTTCTCAGTCCCCTGGGCACGCTGCTGGCTCGTATTCCTGGGGCTGTAAGGAAAAGAGGTCTAGATGGCTTAGGTCAGATTTGTGTGTGTGGTGGCCAAGGTGCAGTGCTCACAGCAAGCAGTGTTCTTCCTTTACCCTTCCCCTGAGTACTGAGAGTGGAAGGGCTCTTCTGGTTGGTAACAGAGGTACGCTGGTGATTCGGGGAGAGTCACTCAGCAAGTGGAGCGTCACTGGAAGGAAAGAGACTGGACACATCAAAGCCAACACAACACATTTATTCAAATAAAACATCTGGTTTTCTCCCCTAAAAGTTCTTTTACAAACCATTAAAGATACACTGGTTCAAAACTGAGGGAAAGCTCCTCGTTCTGGGGAGACACAGGAAATTCTCAAAACCATGGAAGCAACTAGACAAAAGTATTTGGGGGATTGGACTGAATAGGCCAGGTGAGGTCATTTTCCTTTGCTTCTCTGTTCAAAGCATCACAGAGGGAGTCTTTGGGAACAGTTTTGGCTGGAGCTGGGAGTTCGATGATCCCAATGTGATTTTTCTTGGCTATCCTGGAGCTGGTGGTGATGGAGCACGCATTGGTTCTGTAGTATTTCATGGCAGACATGCAACAGGTCTCCTTCATCCCTCGTCTGAAGTTTGCATTGTACAGGGTGTAGAGGGCTGGCTTTGAGGCTGATGAACTGAACGAGATCCAGGTGATGGCCAGGAACACCAAGGAGCTGGTTCTGGGGTCTGTTTCCAGCGGGTGCCAGAGCTGTGCCACGTAAAAAGGCAGCCAGGACAGGAGAAACACTGAGTTTAACACTAAGAACATCTTGATGGTTTTCACCTTTGTTCTTGGGACAATATTCATTGTCCTCCTTACAGTAAGGCAGTCAGTGTCTATTCTCCAAATGTGCTTAATAACCTTCTGGTAGAAGAGTACAGTGAGGATGGATGGGACCACGAACACTGACAAGAGCTGTAAGATACCATAGCCAGCTCCTTCCCAAGAACCAGGGAGAAAGAAGTTGCAGTGGCCGTCGCTGTTGGAGCCATAGAAAAGGAACACTGGTGATGCCAATACAGCCTCAAAGAGCCAAGAGGCCAGAATCATTTTCTTGGCCTTCTCTCTGGACACTTTGAAGCTTAGTGGGTAGACAAGAGTGTAGAATCGATCCACGCTTACAGAGAGGAGCGTGTACACCTGGACTCCAGGGGCGAGGAACTGTATGTACCTCACCAGCTTGCACATGACATGGCCCAGCGGCCACCTGCCGTAGGTCAGCTGGAGCAGCACGAAGGGCACGCTGGCGACGCTGATGAGAAGGTCTGCACAAGCCATGGAGACGACAAAATAGTTGGTGGTGGATTGTGTCCTCCTGCTCCTGCGGATCACTAAGCAGACGAGGGAGTTTCCCAAGATGGAAACCAGCCACAGCGCTCCCAATACCATGCCGGCCCCTGCAATTTCCCCCAGGCTCAGGTCGTACAGCGAGACAGTGTGGTTCCTGCTCGAGCTCGGTCCGATGGCTGACTCCATCATCTCGTAGCCAGGAGGAGGGCTGGAGGTTTCGGGGTAGCTCTTGTTCTGCAACAGGAGCAGTAATGTAGGGAGAAGGAAAGGACTGCTGCGGTTGTCCATGTGGTGGGCAAACATGGCCACCTCTTTTGCTCAGGCTGTGTAGAGAGAGAAGGGAAAAGGTTATCTCTAACAGGTATGTCTGAGCGACCTATCTTTGTAAAAGACTGGGAGTTCTATGTCGCAAATGTCCTACTTCTTTCCGTAGTGCCTTCAGAGGAAGGCTCAGAAACTGACGGTGGGACTCTGACCCTGGCCCAGCAGAGGCTGTTGAGTGGCGTGCTGCATTTTATGACTGGCCTGACCCTTTGAGGAAAGGCATTTCAGTCCCCTGATAGATGACGTGTTTTTCGGGATGGAGGCTGCGGTGCAGGTTCCCCAGTGCTGGCGACCTGAGGACCAAGTGGGCAGAACGTGCCTCACTCGTCCCTGAAATGAGCTGTACTTCCCACTGCCTGTGGAAGCTGTGAAAGCCCAGCAGCCAAACCACACACCCATCCAGTCCATAGTAACATTGGTGTTAACGTCCCCAAGAGCCCAGCAGTTTTTCTTCCTGGCCATAGTGTTGGCAGGCAAGCCAGGCCTGGAGTTTGAAGGGCAAGGAGAGACAAGCACAGCAGAATGACTGGCCCCAAGCTACGGGGGGGCACTCCTCAGTGGGAATCCTCCTTGTCCCTTCCAGAGTGAGGAAATGTTCATCAAGAGCTGGACATTGTCTGCCTTCGAGTGTCTCTCCCAAGCCCCAAGGCTGGCCCTACATGCCCTTGCCTCCTTAGTTCCCTGCCCCATGAAGGGCAGCATTTCCCTGTGTCACCCTGAGGGGGTGAGGACACGGTGGCACGAACCCCTCCACACAAGACCTGCAAGGTGGGTGTCCTTACCTTGGTCAGAGACCTGCCAAGCAGCAAGTGTGACCCTTTGCAGCTCACAGCAGCGCTTATCCTGCAGCTCACAGCAGAGCCTGTCCTGCCCTGACTAGAAGGCAAAAGGGTCTGTGGATGACCCAAGGGGGAGGCGTTGCCCTGAGCAACCAACACCACACAGAACCTCTGGCATCGCTGTGTCACTATGACATAGGGAAGGCCTTCCTCAGCTATGGGAAGGGACCCAGTCACCCTGGCCTGGCCTGGGGCTGGGCCCGGTTTTGTAGTTCATCACTACGCTGTGGACATGGGCTGAGGGTTTGCAGGGGCACGGCGTTGCCAGATGAGACCAAGCCCTGCTCTTTGTCAAGGCGAATGCCTTCCAGCTGAAGGTGCCCCCTTCCCCTTTGCCATCCAAGTAGGTCCCCCCATTTGCTCACCAGTGCCTTTCAGCCCTTCCTGGCTCCTGGCAGGCCCCTGCACAGAGAGTGCCTTGCCTGGGCCCTGGAAGCACACAGCCTTCAGGGCTCTGGGCTGCCTGCTGAGTGTCACTAAACCTGTGAGCATGAGGACAAGAAAAGAGGCTGGGACTAGCTTTAAAGGCAGCTGTGGGCTCTGTGAGCTGCCAAAGAGCTTGCCAGGAGATGGAGAGGAGTTGAACTTGGAGGCCCTCGGTGTTCACCTCTCCAAAGCCGCACAGAACAGTTGTCCAGTGCAGACCCTCATTGCTGCCTGCAACATGCCCCCCTAATGCTAAGACAATCCGTAAGCTCTCTCATTTGTGGATGGCAGTTTTCACCTCCCCTGGATGCTCGAGGAGCCCCTCTGTTTCTGAGCTAGCACTGCAGTAGAGCTGCTGGCACCTAGGTGTGTTGTTACCTCATGTTCATGACAGGAACGGTCCTGCAGCTTCTATGCAGCAAGCCAAATGGACCTCCAGAGTAAAAAATCGTGTGGGAGAGGTTTATATTCTTAATTTGTGGGTGTATAATCTTGTCTCAGTCAACTAGGAATTTGGATAACCAATCCAACTTGGCACGGGAGCACATTACTGTTTTTATCTGAATCTGGAATCAAACAGACCAAGGTCTTTGTTTGGAACTCCCCGCCTCTGTGTCAGCGGGTCTGAAATTTGCCATAGTTTGGATTAATTTTTTCATGTATTCTAAATTCAAAGTTAGAAACATTAAATCAAAAGTGCCTTTGAAATACATGCTGGAAGGGAAAAAGTTTGGGGGTCTGACTGATCCCCTTTCTGAGAATATAGTGGAGCAACTTGGTACAAACCCTCTCCATTGATCTACTGATTCCCATCTTTGTGGCTTAATATTTATTGTCAAATCCAAATAGTATAATTGATGCATGAGAGATGAATCCACCACCCCCTGAGGATACCCCCTAATGAATTGTTCGCAAATGATTAGCTGTAAATCATTAAAATGGGACCTCATAGAAACATGGTATGTGCCAGAACTGCGAACCTTTATTTGGGATAGGTGTATTTGTTGAGGTTTTCCAGCACCTTGGTTTAAATCCAGAGATCCCATGTGTAATGGAGCCATTACCTATTGGGAAACTGTGTTTAAATGTGGAGTCATGCTTACCCATGAAACAAAGTGGATTTCTGCATGGGAAAGGGAAAAATGAATAACCAAACCCCATGACTGATCAACATGCTCAACTGCTAAATATCCATCCTCTCAGGGTACTTTCTGGGCATGTTCAGACAGAAGAGTGTTAAATGTTCAAGGCCAGGTTGGATGGGGCTTTGAACAACCTGGTCTAGTGGTGGGTGTCCCTGATCATGGCAGGAGGCTTGGAACTAGATGGGCTTTGAGGTCTTTTCCAACCAAAACCATCCCCTGGTTCTATGATTCCATGATTCTATGAAAAATACACTCACACCTGCATGTACATGAAACAGTGGGTTTACAATGTACCATTGGTGTTCCATCAATGTGCCCCTCCAGAACATTCCACTTAGAATTATAGAATATACTGAGTTAGAAGGGACCCGTAAGGATCATTGAATCCAAACTTCAGTGACCCCAAATGTAATCAGAGGAAACAGGATGTTCAAACACCACAAGCTGCAGCCAAGTGGGTAAGAAGGTTCCTAGCACCTGATTATAATATCTGAGGGATGAAAGTGACCCTTGTGTTTGAGGCCTATTTTGCCATACATGTGCTCCTAGAAGCACACCAGTTTTTATTAGAAAATTTGACCTGGCAGGTACATATTTTGAGTAATTGGACTGCACACACTTTTTGAGAACTGAATTTGCATCTTCAACAGGTGTCAAAGATGGCATCACAAAATCGTTTGGCTCTGGACATGTCAAAGAACATGGTGTGTGTGGAGTGCTGAACCATGCAGCTGTGTAACAATACACAATGCTATGACCAAAATTGAATGATCTCACTTTAATCCACATGGAGGGAATTTGAAAGCCTTAGTCACTCCCCATCCCTGCTCCGCAGAGGTCAGATGTGACAACGAAAAATCCACCAAAAGAGGAAAATTTTACCATATGGCCCCAAAGTACCAGGCTGATCAGATGCTGTGGCAGTCATACCTGGGGTTTTTTTTGTTTTCAGTATCTTTAAAAATACAATACAGGACTTCTTTTCAGCACCCCCAACATCCCACAAAAGTAAGCGCACTGTCAGGCAGAGCATACGCTTTGTGAAAAGGTTTGCAGAGTCAGCAACCACCAAATCCAATTTTGACAGAGCTTTCAGCCACCCCCCCCCCCGGTTATACTAGCAGGAAGTCCCAGATTAGGAGCTTCTTTTGCAGACCAGCCAAGTCTGGCACTAAATCACTCCAGCCTTTCTCTAGTGAGTGGGGGATTACCTTTACCCAAGGTTAATTATAAAATCCTGCCCCTTTGCCATGGGGACCAGTCCTACAACCTCTGCAGAATCTGGAGTCACTGTAGCTAAAACTCTGCTTCGTCAGCGAAGACTGTGCAAAATTAAGCCTAAGATTTATGGGGAAGTCTGTTCAGATATCTCTGGCTTGCTTTTGAACTATTTCCAGTCACTGTTTTTGTTGGCTTCGTGGTAGAAGAGAATTTTAATAGCTGTCTTGAGACCTTTATTTTGTGCATTGCATACCAATCGGTCTTTTCATTCAGCTGTTCAGCTCTCTGCATTGTGCCTAGTTCATAAACTTGTTGTTTTTTCCTGTTTATTGCCATTCATAAAATCTGAATTCCTTTGTAATCACTAATGATTAAAGCTTTTATATATTGCTGCTCATTGTGAGGCGTACTTGTATCAGAGAAGATTTTTCTGGAAGAACTCACCATGTCCAGGAGAGGTATTGGTTACACAGCCAATGGACTTTCTGCAGCTTCAACTGATATTCTGCCCACAGGTTCAATGGGGGAATGACAGACATGCCACAATTTATAAATATGAGTCCTTTTCTTCTTGTCAGCTCTGTGCTATTCCATAGCTGAGCCAGTTGTAGGTGAAGCTATCAATCATCACTACTTCAAACAGGCAGACATTTAAGGAAATAGTCACCCCATCTAAGGTAAAGCACCTTTCTTAGTGCTTCAGCTGGATGCTCGAGGCTACACAGGGAGCCTGGGAGAGCTTACCATAGGCCCTGTTCAGTTGTAGTCAGGCAGGTAAAATAGTTTGATCAGCATTCCCCTGAAACGGGCTGTTGGATGAAGTTTCCTCCTCGTCTCTGCATCCTATTTCACTGTACTTCCATTCCCCACAGGCTCACATACACAGCCCCCAGTGTGGGTTCCTCCTGGTGGCACCTTGCTGTGACTCTGCTGGCTGGGTGCAGGCTCCCATGGCACCTGACAGGGACATTGCTCGGTCTGGCCTAAGCAGGAGTTAGGAGGCTGGAAGGGTGATTTCTGGCAGGGCCAAACAGGTTTTGGCTTCTGCTGTTCCCAGTCAAAGATCTCTCCTCTCTTATTACAAATTTTCATGCTTCTCTTGATTCATACAGAATCATAGAATATACTGAGTAGGAAGGGACCCATAGGGATCATCGAGTCAAACTTCTAGAATTCTAGCTTTTGTTTTCCACTTTCAAAATGCAACCTTAAAAACTAACCAGTTATTTTCCATTTATCGCAGTTATTTTAAACAAAGGGAGGCCTTATTGATGAATGAAGAACTATCCCATTGAGAAAGAAATCACAAAGACAGTACAAAGCAATATGAATACACATAAGTGCACATGCAGGGCAATTAATATATTTTAAAAATAATTTAAAATAAAGTGTCTAAGTCACCTTGAAAATGTTAGCTCATTTATTTTTAAATTGATGCTGTTTCAGTTCAAAAATTGATAGCAAAACCTAGGAAGAAGTTGAAGTCCCTGAATAACAGGCTCTGACCCTATGCACCAGAAATGGCCATTCTTACCTTCACACAACACACACAAAAAGAACCAGAGCTTTCTTGTCTTTGAAAATAACTTGGAGGTATGAAACTTTGCAGAGGCCAGAATATCTTCTACTTCACAAGCTCTGGCTCTTAACAGGTGGTAACCTCTGGAATTAAGAATTAGTATATGGATATGGAGAAATAAACGTTGTCTCAGACTTTCCCCCAAAAAAAACCCAAAAAAAACCCCACCAAAAACCTGGCAGAGGTTACAGGGTAATACAGTGACTTGGTACTTAAAGGGCTCTGTAGAAAACATGCAATTTAAATATTTATCCCTTAAGAAACAAGCAGCAGCACTACATGCAGCTCTCATTCATATCCAATAAAAAGTGCCATTGATTTCTCACATATATTTCATTTCATGGAATTACGGGAGAAGGTAATGATTTCTTTACATAATATTGCTACACAGCTAACTTTAATTTCTTCTTCTTAGCTTTCATGCCAGGTGGCAATGATATTTTGAAGGCAGTCTCGCATGCACTACAAACAGGACAGAAGTTTCAGAATATTGACAAGCACACATAAGGGCTGGGGTTGGAAGGCACCTCTGGAGATCATCTAGTCCAATCCCCCTGCCAAAGCAGGATCACCTACAGCAGGCTGCACAGGATTGTGCCCAGGCTGGTTTTGAGTATCTCCAGAGAAGGAGACTCCACAACCTCTATGAGCAGCCTGTCTCATATGGAAGTGGAACTTCCTGCATTCCAATTTGTGCCCATTGCCCCTTGTCCTGTCACTGGGCACCACTAAAAAGAGTCTGTCCCTTTCCTCTAGACACACACCCTTTAGATATTTATAAGCATTAATGAGATCCCTTCTCAATCTTCTCCAGGCTAAACAGACCCAGCTCTCTCAGCCTTTCCTCACATGAGAGAAGCTCCAGTCCCTTAATTCTCCTCGTAGCCCTCTGCTGGACTCTCTCCCATAGTTCCCTGTCTGTCTTGAACTGGGGGGCCCAAAACTGGACACAATACTCCAGATATGGCCTCACCAGGGCAGAGTAGATGAGAAGGATAATGTCCCTTGATCTGCTGCCCATACCCTCTTAATGCAGCCCAGGTACCATTGGCTGCCTTCGCCACAAGGGCACACTGCTGGCTCATGGAATTCTGTCCATGCTGTTCTTTTGTTTCAAAAACTTCCTTGTAATTCCCTGATAACTATATGGTTTGTAAGACAGCCACATTCCCCTTTAACACAATCAGTCTGGGGCACCTGCCTTCCAAATAATTTATATATTTGATCTATACACTCCCTGTGCACACTCATATTTTTGTTCTAAGAGGTGAGCCTCTTCAGGTCATTTGCCGTGGCTGGGACATGAGCAGCCAAAAAGGGTCTTGCTGTCATAGTTACAACTGCAAATCCTCTAGGCAAGGTTATGTCAGCCAAAGAAGACTCTATGCCAGTACACTTAAACCAAAAAAGCAGTTTTTCCAATACATGTGGCATTCTTATTGGTGGTGGTAGTAGGAGAAGAGAGGGAAAATTTTCAGCTCAGGGTCATGTTTTCCTCTTCCCCTCTGAACAAAGAAGTACTAGGGAAAACTTAATCATGCAAACTGCTAAATGCTGAAAGACCCTATAGCTTTTTATGACTTGCCTCGTTGCAGATACCCCTTTTTCTGGTCTTCCAGGTTTTGCTGCTTGAAAAAGGCCCTTTTTCAAGGCCAACTGGCCTTCTCTCCTGCTCCTGCTTTCATGGACAGACTGTGCTTTGATTCTCATTGACTCATTCCTTTTTGTCTGCATTGTTCAAGACTACAATTTCCTCCTACCACTGTAGCTCTGTGCAGGCCTAAACCTTCCAGCCATCAGCTAAAGGTGCTTGTTATGGTGCCCAGTGTGCTCTGCTATGGTCGTTTGATCCAGTCACTCATTTGCTCCATTAGCAGTCTTTACAGGCATTACCTAATCTTTGCCAGTTGTTAGCATAAACCTGAATTCACAAGAGTTAATGGTACCTTGAAGATGGCACAGTGAGTCTCTTGCATCTCTTCAGTAATGCCCCTCGCTGTGAGATAGTGGGATGCCAAAAATCTGCAGGAGTTGCCTCCATCCAGCTTTTTAGGCTAGGTGAAAGGTTACTGTGATTTAAAGCCTATGGAGTGAGCTGGTAGCAGAGGACAATGATATGAATGTTAAGAGAAGGAAAAATTAAGCTGACAAAAATGAAGCTAAACCCCCACCCAAACCAAATGTATATATTGGTTAAACAGGAGGGAAAAAACCCACAACATTTCCAGTCTTAAAGGGTTGAAACCGAATGATGAAAAAACCCCATCTGGAACAATGGGACAATTTGCAGGCTGGATTGTTCTCTGATTAATATTGATTGAATGATGCATAATAGCACTGGATAGATTAATATAGATATAGGTTAAGAATCAATTAATTGATATCACTTTAATAAATGGAAATCAGAATGTATTTGCATGGTTTGGATTTTAGTAGAACACAGCCATAGCTGTTTGAGCTGTTTTGCTGGAGTAGCTACAAAATTTCACCATAACAGTGGAACAGCCTTGAAGATAAAGACAGTGAAGATAGGGGAGTAACAAATAATGACACTGACAACCAATAAAGAGACAGAGTATATCTTGTTTTCAGCTGAAAGGGTTTCCTAACTTGTTTGTGCAGGGATGTGGCTTTGAGACAACTGAGAAAACCCTAAAAAGCACATGCTGAAGGGAAAGGTAAAAAGTACACTGAGAGGAAGACATCCAGCCTTCATCCCTGAAGACAACCAGAAGACCTCCTGAGCATGCTCTAGCTGAGAGGAGTTAATGTAAATGACTTCCTGGAAGTAATTTGCATAGACCTGCCTTTTCTTAGAAATGATAACGCATATGTATAACTGATCTGTATCAGTATGAGAAATGTTGTTTTAAACAGTGCACACTTTTGGGGGAGCATCCCCTGCGTGCCCAGCGCTGCAATACAGGATACCTGCTTAACAACCAGCCTGCTTGTTGAGTCTTGATTTTGACTTCTCAGTATGAGACCCACCGAATCTCATGCTGCCAGTGCAAAGCACGAGAATTTGTCACTTGGGTCTTCCTAATCTCGTTTCCCGGCTGCAGGGCCAGCATCTCACCCCGCTGTGGCACCAGGCCCGAGTTGTTCTCCTCCTGCGATAGATGCCTCCTGGCCCAGGAGCCCCAAGAGTAGGAACAAAACAACAAGAGCAGCCGGTGACTGTGAGTGAGCCAGGAAGGCAAAGGGTAAAACACTGGGCGGGAATTAAGTACGGGACCAAATCTGTGGCGATGCCCGAATAAATACGTGTTACTCACTGCTGCCCCGCTGCTTCTGGGCCTTGGGGGCGAGGCAATGGGATAAAAGCAGCTTGAGAGGCAGCTGCTGCTGGGCTCGTAGCCACTAGATGGAACTCAAGCGCTTTGCAGTGGCTCCATCGGCAGCTGCGGGGAGCTCATCCAGGCCTCAGGTGAGGCCGTGGCTCTGGTAGCCGAGTCAGCGCCTCTGCGCAGGGGTGTGAGGCTCGCGGTGGAGGTACAGCAAGGGCTCCCAAAATGTGGGTGAGTAACCTAACCTCTCCGATGAGGAAAGACATTGGATATTTCACGTCTAAGCCGTGCAGGTGTTGCTGCTTTCCGCTGCATGGCTCAAGCCGCTTGGATGACTGGCTGAAGAGTGTTGGGATACATATCCCAACACTCCATCCAGCAGCCCGCCAGCATGCAATTTTGGGTATGTCGTTTAGCCTGACTGCAGCTTGGCTCCCACACTGCTGAAGTGAGCTTTGAAGCTATCTGCAGTCATGTGTGCTCAGTGTCCCAATACATTTTTCATGTGGTGATTTAATACTCTCAGGTTGGGGGTACTTTGTGCCCATACCCAGTGGCAGGCAAAAATGTGGTTGTCTAGAAGCTGCTGGTCTACCACAGATCCTGCACTCTGCTGTCCTCTGGGCTTCTGGGCAGCAGGAAGAGGCGGCTCCAGACTTACTTTTCTTACAGCTCACTAAATAATACAAGCTAAAGGAGACTTACCCCACATTTTGAAAAAAGCTGGGAATGTTTAATTATTATTATTAAAAATTAGCTGGTATTACAAAGCCTAGAGGCCCCAGGCAGGATCAGGTCTGTGTTGTATTGTGTCTTGTATGTGCACAGAGTAAGAGGAACTCCTTCCCTTAAGCAGGTTACAGTCTTCACAGAAAGAATGTACCTGGGGACAAAGAAAGCAAGCAGTGCCCAAGTAAATGCAAACAAGCCCTCAGTTACATAAGGGAATTCAGTAGGAGAAGAGTAGCTCAGCAGCTGGTGTAAAGCTGACATGGCACCACTGATGCTGTGAGTTTACAGCCATTTATTCCAGCTGAGGGTATGCCTAAGGTAGGCGAAGTGTCTTTCTTAATGTCAGGTTCAAAGCCTAGCCTGGAGTTGAACCAGATCTTCAGAATCCTAATCACAAGGCTTGCCTTTTCAAGGAGTTGCTTTCCCACCGGCCAGCTCCTGGAAGAGTGGCTCGTTTGTCTCAGATGCTGGTCCTCAAGGACTCAGCTGAAACATCATTGCATGCAGCTGTAGGAACCTAGCTGGGATTTTAGATGGGCACACAGTAACATGAAGAAAGACTAATTCAGATCTGAAAAAGAAGAGAGCGGAAAACTGCAATTCATGGTTTTAAAGGAGTGTCAGGTGGAAGCAAAGTAGAGTTCTTGATGTTACTGAGAAGATTTTTAAAATAATTCATATTCTGAGTGATGCTTGATGATTAAATGTGGTCTTTTTCTCACTGAACATGGTGTGATATATCGCTGTCTAACTTTTTATTGGATAATTGAGTTGTATATTAATAGAATATATTGCTCCAGGTGAATTAGTGGCCTGTAAAAGCCATAAAAGCATATTTTTCCTTTCCTGCATTGGGGTAATATGACTATATTAACAGCAGCCATGCAGCACAGTGCAATACAGAGATGTTTGATTTCTCAAGGCACTATGCTAGCCAGTATAGTGCTGTGCTTTGGATTTACTATGAGAATGATGTTGCTAACACATGGATGTTTTTAGTTGCTGCTAGGTAGCTGTAGTGTCTGCAATAAGTCAAGGACTTTTCAGCTCCCCAGGCACTGCCAGGAGCACAGCCAGGACAGCTGGCCCAGCATGGCCAAGGGGATATTCCTGACCATAGAGCATCCTGCTCCGGATGACAGCAGCTGGAGAAGCTGGCCAGGAGGCAGGATGGTTGCTCAGAAACGGAGTGGGGGTTTTTTTTCTCTCCCCACAGGTGGTAAGCAATTGCAGTTTGGCATTATCATTATTATCTTCTTTTGTTATCCTACAAAACAGTCTTTATCTCAGCCCATGAGGGGTTTTTTTCCATTCTCCTTCCTATCCATTTGGGGAGTGAGAAGTAAGTGAACTGCTGCCTGGTGCTTACTTACTGGCTGGGGTTAAACCATGACAATCAGCCCAATGAGGTACTTGGACTGCAAATAGGTTGAACAAAGGTTGTGGTGGTGTGCTTTGTTTTGTTTTTTAATTGAAGGCTTGCTCTGCACATGAACTCTGAATTTCTTGGCTTTGGTCAGTGCTATTCTCCTTCTGTTTCACCAACACTAACAACTGAACTCCATCCTCCAGCTTTTGGAAAAAAGTAGTTTGCCTCAGAGAGTTGGAAATAAGGACAGAAATGGAGTTAAGAAAGCAAATGACTTGTGAAAAGGACATACCAGGTGTACCAGTGTGGTTGTAGCAGTCTCTGCATATAAAAGAGACTGTGCTTGTAATGATAAACGTTCTTAATCTGATATAAAGTGGCCTGACTTTAAAATAGTAACTAATATTTTAATAATTCATCAGTGGTCCTCCTAAAAGAGCAAATAATAAATGCCCAGTCAGCTCTTTTCTTCACTTTCCTAAAACCATGTTTTACACTGACCACACAGAAATACTGTCTTCCAGATTGAGACTACTGACACACATTCATAACTTGTGCTTAATTATAAAATCCCTGTGGTTTTAGCTGGAGACAGTTTTCCTAGACTTTAGCCTTTATTATCTTGTGTGATATGCAGGCATCTGTTTGTCGGGGGACACAAATCCTCCAATTAAGAAAGCCTGTTAACGATGTGCAACATTCACAAGTGATGAAGGCCTTACCTGTCTTTTAAGTCCTGTTCCATCTTTACCAGAATAGATGGAACAGGATCTAATCTGCCTCCAGGAAAGGGCAACTAAATGATTTTGGTTTTCCAACTAGATTTTATCAAATACCAACAAGCTGGGGTGGGGAGGGGGGAAGGATCAAGGATCCTGTGGATCCTGTTTGTCCAAGTGGACTGTACTCTCATGCATGGGGAGAAATTGGAAATTGTGTGGAGGTTGTGTACCGCTACAGCGTGATCTTGCTGCCTCCAGGGTGCTTTCAGTCCCAGCTCTGAACACCTGCAGGGGCAAGGTGCAAAGATGGTGAGTGCTGGGATCAGAAACAGAAAGGGGATTGAGATGAGTTACCTTTGGTCATTTCCACAACAACAAGCAATGGTGTGGGTTTTGTCAGGCTTTCTTCTATTTAACCATCATTTGTGACTGTAAGCCAGAATCCGCAGCACTAGTTGATGCAGGCCTTTTGCCTGCTGTGCCACTCCATCTAGAGCAGGACCAAAGACAAGGTTCTGTATGTGGGACTAAGTTCAAGGAGGTGTGTGTGTGATGCCTGTGGTCTCTTGGTCTCCGTAGTCAATATGGTTCTAGATGATACAAATGAAGGATCCCAGAGCATGACCCAGATCATCACCCATGAAGTGGCTGCTTTGGTGTGAGCTGATCTGTTCTCTAGGCTCCCTTGACCATACTAACTAGGAGTGCCACTTGCTTTCTCAATCCTGGGCCATCTGAAATGCTATGCCATACTCAACAGCTTTCCAGCCAATGCTAAACTGACTCTCCCATAGACCTGGTGCTGCATCCACCAGTCACAGAATCACAAGGTTGGAAAAGACCTTTGAAGATCATCCTAAACTAAACCATATCCCTAAGTACCTCATCTACCCTTTTTCTGAACACATCCAGGGAAGGTGACTCAGCCACCTCCCTGGGCAGCCTGTTCCAGGCCCTGACAACTCTTTCAGTAAAAAAATTTTTTCTAATGTCCAATTTAAACCTGCCCTGGCACAGCTTCATGCCATTTCCCCTTGTCAGTCCCAGGCAATAACCTGTTATCTCAGGCTAGTTAGGTCACACAGACTGACAGGTGTTTAGAAGTGTGTGTCTTTTTCTGGAGGCAAATTTCTACCTTCTTCCACATTAATGTTTGGGCCAACACCATCTTGAAAGTCCAATCTTTGCATGTAGAGCAGTAAGCTTCAGGTCAAAAGCACGGCACAGTTGGTGTGCAGTAAGGCCACAGAGTGACGATATCGCATAGGAGCTCAGCACTTCCATAAAGGTTGGATAAACAAAGACGAATAGAACTACCTTAGACCACTGACTCAAGACCAAAAAACTCTTAAAGCTCCAAATCTTTTTCTCATAAAATATGAAGTATGGCTGACTAAAAAAAGGCAAAACCAGAAGCTTTGGTCTGAATTGGGTATCATCATAAAAATAAAAGGTGGCTTTACTATGCTGTGGTGACTGATGGAGAACAAGAACATGGTAATTGTTTGTGAACCAGTCCTGGAAACCTCTTGAATGTTCAGAAACATCATCTGAGTCTGAGGCAGCAGTAATCACCATTTTACCTGTAAAACATTACCAACACTCAGTTCTTCTGAGGCTGAAATGGTAAGAAGTATAGATGTGCAAAATTAAGGTAGGAACATCTGTTAGAGTGGACCAAAAGCTGAAAGAGAAGAAGAAAATACTGAGATGATGGCAGCACTTGCTCTGCATTAAAAGGCAGTGATGTTTTTCAGGCATGTAGGAAGTTGCTGAGCCAGTGCAGTCAGTGTAGGATGGATTAAGGTTGCAGCACAAAACTGGAATCAGCATCTGAAGCGTCCAGTTCTCCCACAGTTTTCCTCTAGATTTGGTCATCACTTGGACAGGCTTTTACATATGTGTATACAAACACGTCCCTAAATCTAAAGATGTACTTTGGATGGTTCTCAAGAGCTTTTAGTTTTCTGTAAGATGTATGCAGCACCTCCCAGCAGCTGTGATCACCCGGTGGCTACATGGAAAGGTGTCCTTGCTCCTTGTCATGTGCCGTTCGGGATCAGAGGCTCAGTTATGTTGGTTTGGAATCTATTAGCACTACAAAGACCAGCCACCGCAGCTGTAGCTGTGATTTAAACAGTGTCAGGGAACATCCCCTGCTATGAGAACAGTCACCCACCCCATCCAGTTGTTAGAGCAGCCCTTGGTGGCACCTTCTGGTTTGTACCACACAGTATGCTCCTGAGCAATGTCTGGGCATGATTCAGGAGCTAACTGGGGTCAGGGACCATTCCTCAAAGGAGGTTTGGGTGGGATTAGGCTGATTTGGTGGGGTGAGCTTAAACAGTGTGGTTGTTGGTTGTCCCATGCCAGTTGGCAGCAGGGCCAAAGAACTGTCTTGGGGACCCTACGTTTGTTAGTATACATTTTATTTGAGAGTACTGTATCCAGTCTGAATGTGCTGGCTAATTAACCTTGCTCGGAAAGAGAAGATATTATCCCAGCTAAATCATCACACTAACAAGGTTGAAGCGCCTGCATTACTTGCAGTGCCCTGGGCATCTCTAGATGTCCCATCATGACAGGCACTATCCAGACACAGATTGTTTCTGCCTGTCGATGGGCAGGAAGGCTTTGCATCCAGCAGTTCCCCTCATGGCTGGTGCTGAGTGCCAAGTTAGTGAATTTTTTAGCATCCCATCCATGGACAAACAGACTTCTGCAGCACTGAACATGTGTGATGTGAATGACTGGAGTTCTAAGTGAATATTTGCATGAATGAAGGAAAAAACCCCAAACCCACCAAACCCTTTCTCCAGGCCCATAAGCTGTATCACTCGTAAGCTCCTAGTGACACTTGCCAGCCTCCTCTGCTCTCTGAATGCACTGGGCTTTCTCCTAAGCTCAGACTTTCTCCTATTCTGTAGACAGGCCAGAAAATTAGCCCCTAGACATCTCTCTTGGCTTCCAGCCCTTTCCAGCTTAGGAGAAACTAACAGATGTGCCCTTTTGCTGTTCTGCTCTGAGCTCATTACAGGTTTCCAGGCAGGGGAAATTAGCATAGCCTCCTTAGCATCTGTCTTTTCCAGACAAGGAGGAGTCATGTTCAGACAAGCTCCTCAGCCCTGGCTATCTGATCTTATTTGGGTACAGATCCCTGTAAGTTCACCATCCAAACTGTCCTTCTCCTTTGTCACTTGTGCCAGCCCCAGCTGGTCCTGCCAGGTGTGGGTACCTCTTCTTTCACTGGGGCAATGAACTTGCTGCACTTTGAGAGGTCAGGACCTTTGTGGCATTGGTCCAGAGAATTTGCAGTTGGGTTAGATGAGGAGCCTGAAAACAAAACATGAACACCCTCTAAGGCTTTAGTTATATTTCTTAAGCTGTGGTAGAATAAGCCATGGATCTGTTGTCAATCAGTTGCCATGGTTATTTATTTTTCTTAAAGCCTTGGGTCCCACAGCCCAATAATTACCTGAGAAACTCGGTTCTTGCTTTAAAAGAAATGATAATAGCAGCTGTGGATAAAGGCATGGAAATGCTCCTTCTAACAGCCCAAAGAAGAAAGCTAAAAAAACCCCAACCAGGGGCAGGCACATCAATGTGAAACAGGGTGGAGATGGGGATAACAGCTGACTGGGCCACATCCTGGGTGGCACATCCCCACACTGGATCATCTAATGAGGAGCCACCTCAGTGTCAATTCATGCGACAAAGGCACACGCCAGACCCAGTCATATGACAACAAAGGGAAACACCGTCCTCTCTGCCAGGCCATCTGCCAAAGGCTAGGCCATCCAGTTAGGCAAAAAGGAAGGTCTCTTCCTCCTCCTCCTCCCTGGGTGCATCATCTCATCTTCCCCCAGTGCAGGGACGAGCAGGCTGTCACGTTGGGCTCTGAACCAGAGAGCTATGAGCGCTTAGAGATGGCAGCAGGAGGCAGGGACGGGGGCAGGTTCATCACAGATTCCTCGTCTGGCAAAGCAACACCATGAAGTAAATTTTGCTGGTGGTGTTTGAGAGCTTGCTGTTTTTAAGTAAGTGCAGAAAACCCTTCATCACTGATCAGCCATTTCAATGATTGATAATCATAGGGATTGTTAACACTGTTAAAGCAATCACAGCGGTGCCTTAGCAAACGATACGTTCTGTAATGCAAGACAGTGCCTTTGCAGTTCTTGTTTGCTTGTGGTAACTTCAATATTAACAATAAATTCCAGCAAAAACTTCATGCCTGACTCTTTCACCAGCAGGATCTTACTGGGAATCAAGATGATACTGTTAGAGCTTCTAACAGCGGGGTAATGAGCTATAGGAAAGTCCTACCTAGCATGTAGGAAAGTTAGTTCACACTGAGGCTTTGAGCCAAGAAGGGATAGACATTTTCTGAAGACATTGGTCTTCCTGAGCCTCAAGCAGGAGTTGTCAAGGGAAATCTACATGTCCTTTCTGCTGCACTGGGGTGGACAAGATAATCACAACAAAAGTAAGAGCTGATGAAGTTACTGGAGTTTACTCCAGTTTTATGCTGATATAAATCCTCCTATGCCAAGCCATTGGCCTTATTACAATAGATGCCATGATCCTGTCATTGTTTGCACCTCAGAGGGAACCAGGCAGTGTTGCTGCCTCTCCTGGATATATTTTTAGCCTTGGAGCTGTGAGGTCCATCTCAGTTATACGAAGTAGAGGCAAATAAACTGTGAGCACAAATGGGGCAGCCTGCAATATGTGCTTGCATGATATGAGCTAATTGCCTAAACTCCTGCTATAATTAATGGAGATAAAGAGATAATTTGCCTGTTCCTCTGACCCATTTCAGACACGTGCAATCGGATGAGATGAACTTCAGTCACTAAAGCAAGATCTGTCCCTCTCGGTACCACAAAGTGATGGGGAGCAACTCCTTTGGACCCCCAACTCTATTGATTACGGTGATTTTTAAAAACTTTTTTTGGTGTGTCCATCAGTAGAGGTGACAGCAGAATTAAAGTCCACCTGAGGAAGGAAGGAAGGAGCATCTCAATTTGGTATGTCTTTAGGTTTTTCCTACTTTGAATTCTGCTCAGCATATTAAGAACTGGCCAGTACTGAACAAGTCAGTAGAGTTAGGAAACTTAGGAAATATCCAGGTATCAGAACAGACAGATAACAATATTAATATAGGAATTAACCATTTGGATTGTTTAATTGTGAAATTATACAAATTAAGATCTGGAAAGACAACACCAATGGGGTAAATTTGACATGACAATGGCGATCTCTGTACTGGGCAAGTGGCTGTTTCACACGCTGTGTCAATGGCCAATCCATATAGGCAACTTTTGAAATACTAAATGAAAGACTTTTGGCCTTTTTGTGGCAAATGGAAAAAAATATCCAACAAATTGTAATTAACCAAATTATATGATGGTCAAAACAAAGAAAAGATGAAACTCTCCCATTTAAAATTAAATCAAATGCCTAGTAATATGACACAGATAAATACTTTACAATTACGGGATGCAACATTAGTGCCCGTAGGGAAATACAGAACAATATATTTCTAATGCCAGACACTTGAGAGACTAATCATTTAAATTGCATGAAGATTTACACTCCACTAATCTCATTATGAACCATACGTAGGAAACATGGGTTGAAGCACATTATACAATAAAATTGAAACTTAAGATTAAAACGTTCATAAGGATCTTCTTCTAAATAAAGGCAGCGAGATACTTTATGTTTTGCAACACCTGGCTCCAGAAAGCAATGCTGTTGGAAAACATTAATGCTGTTAGACTTGTTTAACGAGCAATTTCTCTTCCAGGATTTCTTTTTTCAATTGAAAGCCATCATTAACACCTGTCAGATCCATGTAAACACGTTCACCTTTCAAATCATGTGGCCTAGCTGCATTATAGCTTGTGTGCGCTCTGAATCTGTGTCTCTGAGGGTGGTAAATTAAGTGACAAAATAAACCTTTTCTCCTACACAATGATAATATCTAGCTCCTGTGCTGTCTTTTCCCTCTGTACGTGCTCAGCGGTTTCACCACTATTCTCTTTTATGTTTTATGAGACAGCTGTAGCAGAGAGGTGAACTCACACCAGCAAATTCCCCCAGCGCAGTGCTAAAGGCCAAGCTTTTGTGTTCCCTGGGAAACCAGAGGTAAGGATGGCACTGTTGCACCGCACTGCTGGTAACACTGAGACAAGCTGTACGGTCTGGCACTCTGGGGTTGACTGATGACTACAGGCAAACTGGACAAGTGTATGATCAGCAGCGGGCAAAGTGGCAGCTTTTATTTAAAATCACATGCCTCTCTGAAAGGACTGAGGAACTGTTCCCATCCATTTTATCAGCCTTGTGCTGCTTTTGGCCAGAATAGAGTTATTTTCCCCACAGTAGCTAGCACAGGGCTGTGCTTTGGCTTTGTGCTGCAAACAGTGCTGGTAACACAGGGATGGTTTTGTTGCTGCTGAGCAGGGCTTACGCAGAGCCAAGGCCTTTCCTGCCTCTCACCCCACCCCACCAGTGAGTGGGCTGGGGCTGTGCAAGGAGTTGGGAGGGGACACAGCTGGGACAGCTGACCCCAACTCACCAAAGGGATATTCCATACCATATGACGTCATGTTCAGCATATAAAGCTGGGGGAAGGAGGAGGGAGGAAGGGGGGATGTTTGCAGTGATGGTGTTTATCTTCCCAAGTCACCATTATGCATGGTGAAGCCCTGCTTTCCTGGGCATGACTGAACACCTGCCTGTCCATGGGGAGTGGGGAATGAACTCCTTGTCTTTGCTTGTGTGAGTGGCTTTTGCTTTGCCTATTACACTGTCTTTATCTCAGCCCTTGAGTTTTCTTGCTTGTACCCTTCCTATTCTCCCCCACATCCCACTGTGGGGGAAGTGAGTGAGCAGTTGTGTGGCGTGTAGTTGCCAGCTGAGGGTTGAACCATAACAGCTGTCCATTGCTATTTAGAGAACAGTTGCCCAACTGGGCACTTCACTCACCATGGCTTGCTACATCCAGGTAATAATGATTATTTTATTTTTAATAGAATTGTCAGACACATGGATCTGTCTGCCTCATCACACCACATCAGCACATGCTCTGCACAGGCTTCTGAAACTGCTTCAGCGTCTGAAACTCAGATCAAAGATGTGTGCTTTCTACCTGATGCAGAGTCCTAGGAGGTCCTCCCACAGATAGGCAGGCATGTTTCAGCATAAACACTGCTGGAACATGAAACACACACATGCCTGATCTATCTCCTAATTATCTTATCTATGGAATCAGGGTATGTGTACATTCATCGTGTTGCAACCCAGTTTGGGCCTTTGTAAATACCAAAGTAAGGCATATGGGAGAGCCATAGCAATTAATTCAAGGACCTGGGCTAGTTCAAGGACAGGGACCTGTCAAGTCTCAGAAGGCAAGTGTGAAATGCATGACCTTGTTGGTATTTGACCTTCTTGCAGCCTTTACTGCTGCTTCAAGCCCAGGGGCTGCTGCGTGGTGTGCTGCTGACCACAGATCAACCTGTTAACCCACTACACGTGGCCTGTGGTCTCTGAAGCTGTGCAGGGCAGTTGTAGACCCACATCGGGGCAGGATGATGACAACCTTCCTTGGGTCCAAAGTGGCCCAATGTGGAAGGGCTCGGCTCCTGTCCTGTGGCCAGGAAGATGACTTTGGTGACTGTAGGTTCAAGAGGCCAGAAGGTATGGTTACTGAAGGACATCAAGTCTGGGGCTGTTATGCCTGTGGCTCTTCTCTGCACATTTATTCCCATCTGTGCCTTTGCCTCAGGAAAGCTAATATTGCATCCATAGAGGAGGGAGGGGAAACAATAGAGTGTCACCAGGAAAGGACCATGATTTAAATGACTGAACAATCATATTAAATTTACTAAAGGAAGTCCATTGAATTAGTCTTACTCATATACAAAATAGATTAAAATACCTCGTCAAGATCAGCTTTTTCAATTTTCCTTCTAGGAAATGACATAGTCTTAAGGCATTTTCCTCCATAAGCTATCTCTGGTTCCAAGTCCCACTACCAGCACTATTGCTACTCCAACCCTGGTGACAGGCACAGTGGCTACTTGAAGCCTAGAGAAAGCACTGCAGCTGAACCAGAGAACAAATCCATACTGATATTGGTTGCCCCTATACACAAGAAGAAATGGACACCAAAGTCAACTCATTTAGTAAAAGATGATGAACTGGGGCCATCACAAGAACAGGAGGAAAAGGCAGAACCAGAGATTACAAGCAGCTCATTCAGGGGTAGGGTGGTTAAGTACATCACGTAGATGCCCGTGTACCCAAGAGTCAGGCCACTAAGCAGTATCAGAACAGCCCTCAGGTGGATCAGGCTGCTCAAGCTGAAGTAGTTCAGGTGGATCTAGACTGGCAACAGAGGGGTGACTTATAGCTGTCACTGAACAATCTCTAAACCAAGGATTTATAGACAATCTGTATTGATGTTTTATAGACAATCTTAAAATGCCAATTTATGAAACAAGCTGCTTCTATATTGCCATAGAGACCTACTCGTTGCGGCAGCCTGCGTGTACAGTTAATGTTATTTTCCCCTGGAAGTCCAATAGGACTCTGCTGATCCTGGTGCCAGCCATTTAGCCTTTGGAAGAAATTGAAGTGTTATTCCATAAAAGAGCAGATAAATTTTATTCTGATATTCTTACTTTTTTCACAGAATCACAGTTTTTTGAAGGCACTGGCAAGTTTTTCACAACTGATTTAGATCACAATGTTTTTAGTTAGATCAATAAATATTAAGTTTGGACTTTCCACACCCACTTTTTTTCCCTTCATCTTTTTTGATGGGGAAAAGAGGTGATAAATCTCAAAATTCAGCTTCCAATTTTCACTTTCATTTGGAGGGAAACTTTCCCCCCCACCCTCATGAACACACACATATCGTCATAAAAATAAATTTTCTAAAGCAAACTGCAGAAAGTCTTGTCACTCATCAAGCACTCGTGGCACTGACCTCTCAAGTTTTGAGATGATTTGAGTGCTGCCTCACAAAAACTAGGAAGCAACCTTTCAATCAGCTTCTTTTTTGTATAATAATGTGGCACTTGGCATCACAGAAGACATTTAAAATAGAGCCAGCTGGTGGCAAATGTTTTCAGGGAGGAAGCTTGGACTTGTGATTTTCCTCACTTTCCTCATTACAGATTTAGTCTCTCCAAACTGTAATACTTAGCGATTCTCCTCATCCTTTTCTCTACGCTCTGTTAGTCAGACTTGCTGGCTGGTGGGCAGCTAGATGGATTTGGGACTCGATAAACAATATAGGATTTGGGACCTGCAGAGTGACAAAGGTATTGTAGAAACCACGCAAACTGCTGCAGCCAAACCCCAACCAAGCACCATGTTGTAAAGATATTCTGAAGTTTTCCAGCTTGTGGAGAAGCTTGAGGAAGGATTCTCTATGTCCTGGGAGATGCTTCTGTGGAAAGGTGTATCAAGGAGGAATATCTAAGACATGCCCTCTTCACCTCTGCTGTCTGGGCAGGTTTTGATGGCAGAGATGCCATCTGTGAAGCACAAGGATGTGTCATTCAGCCTTATACATGTTTTTATGTAGTCAGCTAGTTAGAGATTTAGAGTCATAGAGCAAGAGAATCCAGTCCCTTATCTTGGTTGCAAATAGGTGGTGTAACTTCCATTAAATACAGTGAATGAAACAGAACATCTGTTTCTCAAAAGGAACATGCAGCATCTGAGAAAATAAGCTACAGCGTGGTAAATCGTTTACTGATGAACTTAATATTCTTTACTGGATGATTAAGTGGTGGGATTGTCTACTTATTTAAGGCATCATATAATCAATGTTAGAAGATGGTTTCAGTTGCAGTGTCATGGAAATCAAGCCATGGCATAAAGAGCCAATAGCTCTACTGAAAGATGAAGTGTCTTGCTCAGGGTACCGTCAGTAACTGCTCTTCTAGTGCTTCAACCTCAGAACGACACAGGAACATCTCATCTCACAAAAGACATCCTCAGAGTAAGGATCAGCCACCATTCTAACAGTTAGTGTTGGTGGGTCCTTACACTTGGTGGGTGCTTACAAAGAATCACGAGGAGTTGAACCCACTGGCTACATGTGTGGGACTAAGCAGAGGACCAACATTTGGAAATGTCAACTTTTGCATCCTTCATCCATGTCTCTACAGAAGCGAGCAGCCAAAACTGGTGTGGTGTAGGGCCGCATCAGAAGGAGTAAATCCCTGACTCTCTTTACTGGCTACGCTGAAAGGCAGCGTTTATCTGACAGGGAAGATGTAGGAGGAAAACGATTTGAGTTCAGGGCCCTCCTGCCGCGGGAGGACTGTGGTGTTGAGGGTGGCCAGAGGGTGGTAGCACTGCACAGCTCAAGTGCCACGGCCATCTGCACCAGGAGGCAGGAGGGCTGCGGTGAGGGAGCATCTGATGCTCGAGGTAGCTGAGGAAGAAGAGGTGGTGAAGTTGGAATAAATGGTGGAAACGTTAATACCAAAAGCGTTACCAAAAGTAGGCTTTATTTTTTTTTTACACTGCTCTTTCCTAATTCCTTCAGCATATGCGTAAGACTGGCTTCCCCCTCTTTATAACGGATGCTGCTTCTCTGCCTTCCTCAAGTTAATGCAGAAATAGCTGCAGCTTCTTCATTTTTTTTTGGTGAGGAAAAGGAGGAAGAAGAGGTGAGTAGAAGTGGGTTTTGAAATGAAGAGGAACTTTTCCTCATTGCAGCCTTACAGTACATGAAAGGAGCTTATAAGCAGGAGGGGATTCAACTTTTTAAAAGGATAGACAATGACAGGACAAGGGGGAATGGATTAAAACTAAAGGAAGGAAGGTTTAGATTAGATATTAGGGGGAAGTTTTTTACAGAAAGAGTGGTGAGGGGCTGGAACAGGCTGCCCAGAAAGGTAGTGGATGCCCTGTCCCTGGAAGTGTTCAAGGCCAGGTTGGATGGGGCCCTGGGCAACCTTGTGTAGATCCAGGCCTGAGGTTGGTGGCCCTGCCTGTGGCAGGGGGGTTGGAGCTCTGTGATCCTTGGGGTCCCTTCCAACTCAGACCATTCTATGATTTTCCAAGAAAAGTTTCATTTTGTTAGTCCCTAAAAGCCCTGTGCTACCTCAGACAGTGCAATCCACCAGCAACACTTGTGGCTGTTTTCTGTGCTTCTACTTTTTCAGCTGACGCTTATTCTGGCGTGGCAGCCACAGGCTGTCAGACCTATGGTTTCTGCCCTGTGGCATGTAACGACCATGAACAAATGACCCTGCAAGAGTGGTGGTCATGTGCAGCTTCCAGAAAAGGATCTCAAGACACGTTGGGAACCTACTTGGTGTTGTGAAGGTCTTTTGGAGTGTAGGCGTGTCTCTGTTTTGCAGGTAGGAATTGTTTCCTGAATTTTGCTGAAAAGTGGAAAGCTCAGGAAATAACTTGTCTAAGGGCACAGCCCACACCAACACCAGCATCAGGGCTATTGTGTGCCTGCCGATTTGCATGTGTGTGCATATATTGGCATGCCTGCCTGTTAGTATTCCTTAGCTTGCAGTTTAAAGCGTGGAGGATCCAAATCTCACAGCCTCCACCTGTCATTTTACTTGGCATTGTGTATTCCTGGTCTACAAAAAATAGATTTGGGCTGCTGACATCAGTCATCTCTTCTCTGTTTCTCTTCTACACCACTGACAACTGTGTCACTGCCTGTCCCGCTCCGATTTCAAGTTGTGGTTATCACAATGGTTTAAACTGGGATAATGTGTTGGCCTCACACAATGTGTGGCCACAGGAAAGTGGCTTCACTGCTCTGAGCCTTGGCTCTCCTGCAGGTGAAATGAAGGTAGCAATGCTCACCCTGCTCTGTGGAGGGCTCAGAGATCTCCAGTTGCTGTACAAGAGACACCAGTGAAGTTGTTAATTGCCCAGGCACTGTAAGGCCTGAAGCTCAGTGGCATTTCTTCTTCTGCCTCTTAATGCAATAGCTTTCAAATGCAACCATGCTCATGCTCATTGGATATTTTTCTTTCTGCTTCCCCATCTCCTTCTTGTTGCTCTTGGCTTTCTTGCTGCCTCCCCTCCTTTCCCCTAGGCCTCCCTCAATAAAACCTACCTTCTCTATTGACCCATTTTTCTCCACTGGTTTGTCAGCTGCTTTCCCTTTGTAGCCTCCACCACCTTCTTTCCCACTCCTCTCCTCTGAAATTCTCCCTCAGCCCTGACACTTAGTCTAGAAAGAGCTGCAGGCTATTTCTAACCTTCCTTCTCTCATGAAAGTGCTTGAGAAATCAGTTTGCTTTCATCTCTCAGCAGGGAGGCTGCCACACCACTGCTACCACCACGATTCGCGGCCTGGGCTGGGAACCAGGAGCTTCTGGTTGATGATGGTGGCCCTGCCACTGACTCACCACCTGGCCCTTGGCAAGCCACTTGGCCTCTCTCCTCTCCTGGCTTTAAAATAGGAGTGATAATTACACGCTTACCTCACATGGGTGTTGTAAAAATTTAATTACTGCTTGTAAGATGCTATCTACAAGCTAAATGAGTCTTTATCTCTGGTGTTGGTAGCTGTGACCACTGCAATCTACGCTAGTTCAGGCACTGGCATATAAAACTGTCTTACTTGGGCAGCCAAAGCCTTCCCTCCTCCTGGCCACAAAGTTCCCTGTGTCATAGTCCTCTGACACAGAGGACTCTCCCTGGCTGCAGGTCATTTCCACCGGATAACAGGCAAGGAGGCTGAATTCCACTCCAGTCAAGGTCACCTATGCAGCCGCTCCTCCGACCACTCTGTCACTTCCTGTCCCCCTGAAACTGCTGGCGAGGACTCTCATGAGACAAGATCCTGGTCCTTCTCTCCTCTTGACTGTCTTTTCCATCCTCACCCACTACCTCGCTCCCTCCTGTCCCTCTGCTATGGCTGACAGGGCCAGTCCAAACTGCCCTTCCCTGCTCTTGTGCCTTCTTCCTGGATGCCCTCTCAGCCTCTCTCAACTAGTACACCCCAAGACTCAGCCTCTGCTTTTCTAGGGCACTGGCCGCAAAGATGGGTCCCTCTAGTGAAATGCTTTGTACTTGTGAGGTGAGAAGGGGCAGTGGACCACATGTCAGGCAGGCAGCAGTGCTGATGCTGCCATCCCACCACTATCGAAGGGACGAAACATAGGTGGTGAGGACAGTGTCTCTGTCCTTTCATGTGTGCATGTGTGAGATCCACCATCTGATCCTCCAGCACCACCCATGCCCAACATTAGGTAGGAGCAGAAGCATCCTCAGATACTGCCCCTGCTTGTTGCAGACAAAAAGGACACTGGGATTGATGCTGCCAGGAACAGTGCTCAAGCTAAAATCAAGAGGAAGGGGCTGGGGACCCTCTGTAACCACCAGAGACCTGTGCAGAGTTAGGTGCAATAAGGCCTGGCCTTGGCACCCAGGTCCACCCACCTCTGCCTCTTCTCAGTCACCTCCCAAGCTAATATTGGGGTCAGCTCAAATTTCCCATCTTAATTACACCACTCCCTACACACACCAAAAAAAAAAATCTTCAGTGCTTTGGGCCAATTACCACCTCTCTCCCCTGAGAGGGCAATCTGTGAGGGACACTGCAGAATACACAGCCCCTGAAGAAGCTGCAGTTAACCCTTCTGGATGCTGACCTGCTTTTGGAAATGGAAGACGACAGAAATAAAGGCCACTTTAGATCAGGGCAATCTGAATGACCTGCAACTCAACAGGAAGAGAAAAGTTGTTTGGGTTTTTTCTTTTTATGTATTCCTGGCAAGATTCATAGAACCATAGAATCATAGAATGGTCTGGGTTGGAAGGGACCCCAAGGATCATAGAGCTCCAACCCCCATGCCACAGGCAGGGCCACCAACCTCCAGGCCTGGATCTACACAAGGTTGCCCAGGGCCCCATCCAACCTGGCCTTGAACACTTCCAGGGACGGGGCATTCACCCCTCTGGGCAGCCTGTTCCAGCCCCTCACCACTCTTTCTGTAAAATCTTTGTATTTGGCAGTTTCTGAGCTAAAGTTAACAAAAGGGCGTGAGGAGGGAATAAGACCTGTGAATGGCAACTGTTTGCTGCTCAGCTACGGGGGGGCTACTGCCGATCCGTAATGCATACACTCTAAACTATATCCATAAATGTCGGGCATGATTTAATAGGCTATAAAATCCTACATCATGATGCCACTGGAACTATTGAAAATAAAAGCAGATAAATCACATTTCGGTGCAACAAGCTGTACTCACGCTGCTTTTATTCTTTCATTTACTGGGTTTTCACCCTGCCATTTGCTGAGCACGCACTACACTCAGCTCAACCTTGAGTCGAGTTTCCTTCCTTTTCCATTTCCAAGCTTGAGTTTCCATTTCAGCCCATTTCAGGCTTTGCAGTTGTGTGGTCATGCTGCTGCAAGGCCCTTCCCCAGAGGGTGCAAAACTGGGCGGAAAGGTGCTGAGCTTCCATAGGCTTGGAGCACCAGTACCCAGCCCTTTTTTTTTCATCCCCCCAGCAGTACTGGGCAATCACTGTAAGCAGATTGAATGCTGTTGCTCATACAATATTATTCCTCACATTAGATTATGAGCATTAAATCTACTAGACAATGTTTATCTGGCAGGAAAACAATTTGTGTCAGTCTTTTACTGCCAGCGAGATATAGAGTTACGATGACACGGGTGACAGAGTGTGCACCACAACTCCGAACGGGCACGACAGCTGTAATCCTGTCACCCTGTGGAGAAAATGATGTTGAAAAAGGAAGAGGGGGTGGGGGCAAGCCTGGAAAAATATTACTAGTAGGGAGGATTGGGGGCGTTGAGAAAAGTTTGATTCACCTCTGCAGCTGAGGTAGGTGAAGTGGAGAAGTAAAAAGCAGTCGTAGCACATGCAAAATGTAAATGGATTTGGCTGTACCTGACACAGAGCTTGAACTTTGTCCCTTCAGCTTCTCTATGGGTTTTTTTGGTTTATTTTTGTTTAGAATGCTTTGCAATAAGAACACGACCCGATTATTCTTTTTACTTTTACTTTGAGTTTCATCATGTATCTCATTATCCCTTAATTTTCCAGGTCTGAATCATGTAATTACATACAAACTAAGACAGGTGGGAAGATGAAAAGGCAGGGAGGGAGGGATGAAGAGAGGAAAAAGAAATAAGAAAGGAGAAGGAAGGAAAGAGAAGAAGTTTTCTAGCATTCAAAATCCAGGGGAAAAGTTTGAAAACATGTACTTTATAAGACAAAATCCAGAGGCAAGATAAGAAAATGCAGATGCATACAATTCACAGAATTTTCCAAAATATTTTCCCTCTCAAAATCTTGTGATTTTGAGGTGATAGGCAACTAACTCATTATTTTGAATTCCTGAGGTTGTCAGTGTTGACATACCCTTCACCATTCTGGGCTAGGTGAGAACAAAGCATGAATGCATGGCTTATGTCTGGAATTGGTAGCTGGGGATGTAGCGCTTCATAGAATTGTCTTCACAAAAAAAATCCTCCTCCCTTTTTTTTTTAAAAAACTTTTTGCACTTTCCCTCATTTACTGGTGATTGTGCACACCCCGTGGAGCCCTGCCTGCTCAAGAAATGAGGCCACAGCCACGGTGGTCTATCTGTGGCACCAAGGTCCTGTCTCTGGCTGTGCACATGCCTGACCAGGGTAGCCCTGTTTGCACATCTTCAGGTGATGCCAGGAAGTTCCTTGCATATCTATGGAGATTTAAATTCCATTTAAACAACCACCCCTGCTAAAATAGGTCGAGTGGTGAGGTTTCACCTGGTGCAGGCCAGCCTCTTACTGCAGCTCCTCTACAGCTCACCGCTACTGATCTTCCCCCAGCAGACATCCCGTTGTTCCTCTCAGCCCTCCCAGACTCAGGAGCTGGTCTCCCACCTCTGGAGAGCCCACGATACAGCCTGACTGGCCTTGCCCATCTCCAGCCACAAGCAGAGGTCCTCTGGTTTTACTCCTTGGCCCTCACATGCCCAGCAGCCCTGTTGGTGCAAAATTTTGTCTGTTTGGAGCAAGGAGCAGCACCTCTCACCAAGCCTCTCGTCTCTTTGGTATTGAGCAAGAGGGATACTCGCATGAGCTGAGGGGAGAAGCTGCATCTGTGGCTTTGAGGGACCACAAACTTCTAGTTTAAAGTGTCCCTGCCAATCTCCATCTGCTTGCACCACAGCAAAGGGAGCGGAGCCAACTTTAAATGCAGGCGTGTGTGTACACCACAGACACATGAGTGATACATTCCTTGTGCCTTTTCACAGTGCTGAAAGCAGCTGCTGGCACGGCTGGAGGAGGGTGTACGGTCACCTGTGCAGTGTGGGATGGGACTTTGACAGGGCGCTAGCCCTTGAAAATTTGCTTAGTGGTACCATACTCTAACCAGAACATCAGAAGAGGCAGAGAAAGACTTGTTTGTTAACAGCCTCATGGTGCCATGGTGTTGCTCCACAGTGGTATGAGAGGGATCCGTGGCCCCACCAGGTTTAGCCCAACCTGATAGTTGAGTTTAGCTGTTGCTGGGTTGGTGTCACTGGAGTTAATGCTCTCAGGAGCTCTGTCAGGGCCACTCACTGCCTCATTTTATGTGCTGCAACATCAAAGCATGTACCAGTCAACAAGTGTCTAAGCAGCGACTTGTGCAATCATAGAATCATAGAATCATAGAATGGTATGAGTTGGAAGGGACCCCAAGGATCACAGAGCTCCAACCCCTCTGCCACAGGCAGGGCCACCAACCTCAGGCCTGGATCTACACAAGGTTGCCCAGGGCCCCATCCAACCTGGCCTTGAACACTTCCAGGGACGGGGCATCCACTACCTCTCTGGGCAGCCTGTTCCAGCCCCTCACCACTCTTTCTGTAAAAAACTTCCCCCTAATATCTAATCTAAACCTTCCTTCCTTTAGTTTTAATCCATTCCCCCTTGTCCTGTCATTGTCTATCCTTTTAAAAAGTTGAATCCCCTCCTGCTTATAAGCTCCCTTCAGGTACTGGAAGGCTGCAATGAGGTCCCCCCGCAGCCTTCTCTTCTCCAGACTGAACAAGCCCAGCTCCCCCAGCCTCTCTTCATAGGGCAGATGCTCCAGCCCTCTAATCATCTTCGTGGCCTCCTCTGAACCCTCTCCAACAGTTCCACATCCTTCTTGTATTGGGGGCCCTAGATCTGGACACAGTACTCCAGATGGGGCCTCACGAGGGCAGAGTAGAGAGGGACAATCACCTCCCTGTCCCTGCTGGCCACCCCTCTTCTAATGGAGCCCAGGATACCATTGGCCTTGTGAGCTGCAAGAGCACACTGCTGGCTCATGTTAAGTTTCTCATCCACCAGAATCCCCAAGTCCTTCTCAGCAGGGCTACTCTCAAGGAGCTCTTCTCCCAGTCTGTATCTATGTCTGGGATTCTTCCGGCCCAAGTGCAACACCTGACACTTGGCAGTGTTGAACCTCATTAGGTTCACCCGGGCCCATCTCTCCAGCCTGTCAAGATCCCTCTGGATGGCTGCCTTTCCTTCTAGGGTGTCGACCACACCACTCAGCTTGGTGTCATCCGCAAACTTGCTGAGGGTGCACTCAATTCCATCATCGATGTCATTGATAAAGATGTTAAAGAGAACCAGTCCCCAGACAGACCCCTGGGGGACACCGCTTGTCACCGGCCTCCACCTGGACATAGACCCATCGACCACCACCCTTTGGCTACGGTCTGTTAACCAGTTTCTTATCCACATCTTTCCAATTTCGATATAAGGATGTGATGGGGGACTGTGTCAAAGGCCTTGCACAAGTCCAGGTAGATGACATCAGTTGCCTTCCCTTTATCTACTGATGCTGTCACTCCATCATAGAAGGTCACCAGATTGGTAATGAAGTCCACTTTCCAAAGCAATGAAGTCCACTTTCCAAATGTAACTATAAAGTTACACTTTCCAAATGTAACTATAAAGCAATGAAGTCCACTTTCCAAATGTAACTATAAACTTGTCTCTCAGAAGATGTTGGACTATGAACAACAAAGAGGAACAAAGTCAGTACAGTCTTCAATCCCCCTTCCCCTTTCTCCTAACAGAACAGTCGCATCTACAGCAGTAGAAAAAACATTTCTTTTATTTACAGAAGCAATATACTAAATTATTCAAAGTAATCATCATATATGGTGATGTGTGAGGATGATATGGCTTAGAGCATCAAGCATATTCAGGGTTGGTTGGGTTTTTTTACGGATATTTGCTGCTGGATGACTGGGTGTCATACTGGAATTTTTGCTTTTCCATTTTGACTGTTGTAATTTCTGAAATGGGAAAGCTATGTGAGTCCCTATCCAAACTGTAAAAGCATTTTTATATCAAAATACCTGCAGCTTTAGGGAATGCTATTTTGATTTAAAAAATAAAATAACAAAAACCAAACTACAACAAACCAACCTTTTACCAAAATCATTATACTGGTGCAAATCCTATTCATAGAGCCAGCCTTGAACATTTAGAAGACCACTGAATCTCGAAGATGCTTATGGCTTAGGCGAACAACCAAGAAGACAAATAATATGGATATAGCATTTCTCACTCTGACACCTCAGACTGGATTTCACACATGTTCCTAAAAAGCCATAGATTTGGGACTTCCATCACAAGAAGATTCGTGGCTGAATCACGGAAAAAGAACTTGCCTGAGAATAAGTGAAAGCTAATCTTAGTGACTGCTAATGATGAGAAGCAGCGTGACTGATGCACGCTAGGGCCATAAAATTTGATTCCATTTCAGAAACCAATTTGGTAAGGGAAAAATTAATCATAGCACTTAATGTACAATGAGGATCACTACCACAGCACCTCTGTGGGCCAACATAGACTTCCTGGTGTGTCCTCAGGACCAAAACCAGTTGCATTTGAACATCAACGTATCCTTGCATGTTCTTGGAATTTACTACTGTCTCCTACTGCATGTTGTCCTGAAGAGCTTGACGCTGTCCCTTGATCTGGAAGAGTCTGTTGAGGCTGAGTAATGTCAGCAGGTCCATCAAGTCACACCGAGTGCTCAAACACTGGAAGACAAAAACAAAACTAGTGGTACAAACTAAACAAAGAAGCCAGCACTAAGTGAGTCGGTTAATGTGGGCGAATGGTTAAGGGACCAGGGAGGACATGAACCAGTGTACGAGCAAGGTCTCTGTGGTGGTACTGAAGCCTTAGTAATGGAAAAGTACTGGCAGTAGAGACAGGCAAGGTGGGAACTAAGGAGCATTGAAGCAGGATGGGGGTGCACGTGAAGCACGTAGGCACAAGCAGCTGGCTTGCACGTGATCAGCTAGCTTGTAGACAGGAGCTCTAGCAACAAGGCAGTTGACCAATAGGTGTAACTGTATACGTTTAGAATAACCAATAAGATGTTGCCACGTATGTTTCTTTGGCTATATAAGCCTTGTGTTGTAAGCAGTAAAGTGAAGTTGGATCACTCATACTGAGTTCGTTTTGCTTCCCCGCGTCGTGGGCACCCAAAACCCTGAAGAATCCGTGGCAGGTTAAGTTGTGGTGGGGAAAGATAAAGGGAAGGAAAAGATAACAGTGAGAAACAGTAAAATGGGGTAATGACAACTGGGCACTGGGAACTAATGAGTGCCTTTGCAAATATAAAGAGGAAAGGAGAAAAAATTACCGTGAACAAAGTCTCCTTAATAAAAGTAAGGTGAAGTCAATGATTACGGCAAACATCTGAGGTACTGCTGAAACCAGAAAGCCAGTACACAGACCAAGAAATGAGGACCTTGGCTTTCAGCTGGATGCAGGTCCTCAGGAGTCTAACTCCTTTGGGAAAAAGGCTCTGACATCCTTTAGGGACATATGAAAAAAAATATTGCCTAGCTGTTGAGAAAGTGAATGTAGGAAGACACTGTGAGTCCCATGGCTGTAGAAGAGGCCTGGGTGACAGAGAACCAGTGGAAGCTGGCACGTAAATGCACCACTCCAGGCAGAAAAGTCCTGATTGCCTCTTCTTCTTCAGGGCTCACTCTGCTTTCAGGGACAAACTCTAGACCAGAAAATTCAAGCACTCAAAGCCAGATTTTCAGGCCACTATGAGGAGAAAATACACTTCTGCTCCCAGATGTACAGCCCAGCTCCCTTTTCTGGGAGAGCCCTCAGGGAGGCAGGAACTTGGCTTCACTTCACAGGCCAGGGTATGGTTACCTTTTGCTGGAATTAGTGTTATCGTCACCTATCCCAGCAAAAACTTAGGGGATTTCTGGCTAGGGTGTCAATGAAAGGTGGCTCTGTGGATCATAAGTCCCACTCTTAACTAAAGGGCCCTCCCTGGAGATAAGCTAAGCAGTTGTCCCTAGGTGAGAGGGAAGGAAATGAACTGGGAGTCTGTTCAAGATTTAGTAAGAGCTAATGCACTTCCTTTCTGCTCTGTGCTATCTCCATGCGGAGCGGAGCTGAAGGTGGGCTGACAGAGAAGCTCTCTCCTCACATTTCCAGAGCAACTGCCCTGCAACCACAGACCATCCTTCTCACCAGGAGACTTGGTAGCGTCTTCTGTCTCCTGCCAGCTGGGACCACACAGTCTGAGGTCTCAAAAGGTTTAAGTAACGAGAAGAACTGTGGGAAATCAGGTCAGAGAAACAAGAGTGGAATGAAGAGCTAACACAGTGCAAGGTGTCTGGTATTCCTCATTCAAAGATGTTCTCTGGTCAGATGTGCTGGTATCTGGCAAGCATGGCTGAGGCATATTTGCTTCCAGAGGTACATGCAGCCCACGGGGTGGTGTGGCGTGTGTGTTGTCCAGCCACATTTTCTTTCCCAGCTCTCTTACAGCACCTTCAGTGGGATTGACTTCTGGCTAGAACAGTGCTGCACTCACAGATGTGGCCTTCTCTACACATTCACCATTTCTCCCCCTACCTTTTCTGGTTGCCATCCCCTGTGCTCCCATGTAGTGGAATAGTGGGGAAAAAATAACAGGCGCTGGAAGAAAACAGCTCTAAACCAGGCTGTGATCTTGGACAGGCACTCGTCATGCTGGGTGAGAGGTCTGCCAAGGTGGATCAAGGCCTGGATTTGTAAGGGCTGCTAATCAAAGTGTGAGGAACAGCAGATACCAGTGACCCTGGAGAGAACAGATGTCAAAACTCCAGGCAGAAAGAGAAGACTCAGGACACATGGCTTCACCACAGTCTCTGTGGAGAAAGACAGATTGCAGCTGCACTGCAAGAGGGAACACAGAGGAACCACAGGACCAGACCTGGTTCAGGGCGATGGCAGGTGACAAATTTTGTACAGGTATCTGAGGCAGTTCAGACTAAACCATGATGGGGTTTTGGCTGCGTTCAGAAAGGATCAGGTGGGTACTTGTCCCTAAATTCAGGCATCTGTGGTCAGAGGAGATGATAACCAATTGGGTGGGAAACAGAGAACCAAAACAATGATGATACAGTGGCTGCAGGGACTGACTAATGAAAGGAGATGAAAAGAACAAATGACAGTGGCTAGGAAAAGACGTGATACCTGGGTGCAAAGCATGATAGATAGAGAGGAGAACAGCTGTTCAGGGGAGCACAATACGTGGTTATAACCAGAAGTAACTGGGTGATACTGGACAAATGCAAATTTAGGCTAAATATCTTCCTGACCACAGGACCTGCTGGACTGTGAACCAGTCTCCAAAAGAAAGAGGTGGAAGCCTGAATACCTGAGGCATTTACAACAAAAGTAGACAAATCAATCAAGCATGTGCTGTAAATCATCTACCAGCAGGGGAGCAGAGGAGATGACCTAACAGGTCTTTTCCATCTCTACTTTCTACATTTAAAAAAAAAACCCCAACTTGCCATGAGAATTACAGAGTAATGACTCAGCACTTGGGGAAAGCCAGCAGTAATCACACAGGTAGAAAGCGTCATAGTGATGAAGCGGAGAGAGTAACAGAGGAGAGTGGCTTTCTCAAAGGAATGGAGACACAACTGTTCTACTCCAGCAGTTCAGCCACGCTGAGGCAAGACGGGTAAACACGAATCCTTTATTACTGAGTTGGCCTCATATTAAAGAAGGGTCACTGGTTGCTGGGCTGAGATGGAGTAGTACATTCCCTCCCTCTTTCTTGCTTAGTTTCAGGGACTGGCCAAAATGAAGCCGTAAGAGGCTGCAGGGAGGTGGTCCTGGTTTGTGAAGTGGCCCACAGTAGCCCAGCAAGGGATGCCTACGGGGAGGTCCCAGCAGTCTGGCCTCTTGGCCACACAGGTGAAGCAGCACTGCATCCCACGGTTAAGGAGATGCTGCACAACACGAGCTAGGTTCACTTTAAAACACCACAGTAGCATTCCCTGTCGTTTGCTATTTTTGGTAGCACCAAACCCACTTATAGGAGCCCGTTCTAGCCCAGCAGCAGGCTCCTGAGGTGGCTCTGCCTTGCGGTGGCAAGGGCACAAGCAGGGCTGTGTTCTCAAGGGTGTCTGGGACTTGCAATGAAGCGGTGCCTCCAAAGACCCCCAAACCCGTCTTTAAAAACACAGAGAGATCTAGATAGACCAAGAGATGGGCGAGTTATTTTTCGCCTTTACCCCTGCTTTTCTCTCCCGTGAGGGTTAGGGCTGTACCCAGTCCCGTGAAAGAGCCGGAGGGTGATATGAAACAGCGTAATACCGCTGCAGCTGGAAGTAACGCAGGTTACAGTACGTATCCCATACGCTGCGGGTGACGCAACACTCCCCGGGACCTCTGTGCGACCCAACGTGCGACCCGCTGGGGGTCTAAACACAAGCTGAGTCCCGGGGGCTTCCCTCGCCGCTGCCACCCTCCGGTGGGGCAGAGCTGGGGGGCGCCCGGCCACGCGGAGACGGCGACCCCCGGTCCCGGGGGCTTTGCAGGCACAGACTGGGGGGTGTGGGTGTCTGTAGGGCGGCGAGATCCAGCCGCCGTGGGGTTGGGGAAGCAAATCAGCGGCCGGCGCTGCCCGTCTTCCTCCCCCCGCCCCGGACTTCCCGTGCCCCGCGGTAACCCGAGCCTCATTTCCTGGTCGGGGCTCTTAAAGGGGCAGCCCCGCCGGCGGAACAAAGGCCATTGTGCTGCCCGCCGGCCGGTGCTCCACCCGCTGCCCCTCCATCCCCCCAGCCACGTTCGCCTATGGCGCTGCTCGGCCCGGCGCTGACGGCCGGTACCGTGCCTACGCGGGGCGTTTAAAGGGCCCGCGCGGCAGCCGCCGCCCCCCCCCCACCGCGAAGTCAAATGACGCTACATAACACGACGCAGGCCGGTTGCCCCCCCCTTCCGCTTTGCCCGGCCCGCATCGGCACCCCAGAACGCCGGCGGCCGGCCGCATTCCCGCCGCGGCTGCGGGGCACCGCCGCCGCGCCTCCTCCCCTCCGGCGGTGCGGCGGTGCGGCCGTTCGCGCCGGCGGCGGCCTGCGCGGCCCCTTTAAGGGGCGGCGCGAGATGCCGGGAACCCACGTCAGTTTCGGCCCCGAAACTCCGGATCAATGAGCGGCGCGGGGCGGGGCGCAAGCGCCCGGCCAGGCCCGGCCCGGCCCCCGCCGCCTTTCGGTTTCTCTCTTCCAGGAAGGAAAACACCGGAGGGGAGCGGGGCCGCGGCGGCAGCTCCCGCCCCTCCCGCAGCCTCACGCCGGAGCCCCCGCCCATCCCCCATCCCCCCGCCTTCCCCCGGCGCCCCCGTCCCCTCCGCCCCGTGCCGCGCGCGCGCACGGGCTCCCACACGGACCCGCGCGGGCAGAGAGCGCGCAGTCACACACGCACGCACACGGAGCCACAGGCGCGGGGGGCGGAGGGGAGCCGGGGCCGGGGGGGGCGGCGGAGGCGGGAGCGATTGCGCGCCCCCGGAGGAGCGGCGGCGTTTGTTGAGGAGGGGACTCCGGCCGCGGGGCGCCTCCCCCCGGGCAGTTCCGCGGGCCGCGCCGCGCCCGCCGCCGGGCGATGGTGGCGGCAGTAACTTCCCCTTGAAGGGACGGGCCGGGTCGGGCCGCGCCGCGCCAGGAGAGGAGCGGAAAGTGGGGAAAGCCCGAGAACTTCCCGTCCGCCCGCCCCGCCGGGCTTCGCCGTTTCCCTCCTGAGAGATGTCTGAGGCTCCTGCTCAGTGTTGCATCAAGGTAAAGCCCTGACCCTCTGTCCGGCCCCTGTCAGCGCGGGACGCACCCGCCCGCACCCGGGGGCGGTGGGCGCTGCGTTTTGTCCCGGGTTATTTGGGTAAAAATAACTGCTTCTTCTCCCCACTCCCCTTCCCCTCCCCCCCTCCCCACCGCATGAAGGGCGGTCGTGGGGGGGAGGGGGAGGTTCGGGGTCCCCCCACGTTCGCGGGGCGCGCAGCCCTGGCAGTCAAGGAGCGCGGAGCTCTTCGTGCCGGGGTGGACGGAGCGGGGCGGGGGGGACACACGGACGCGGACACGGGGACGCGGCTCCCGTCGGTTGTCAGCGCCGTGCTCCTGCCCCGGGGGGACACGCACAGCAAAGCCGCCGCGGCCGGGATTTGGCGGCGTGGCTCTTCGCGGCAGGGGCCGGCGGCGCGCCGGGCGCTATTAAAGGGAGCCCGGAGCCCGGCCTGGCCCGGCCTGGCCTCCCGCGGGGCTGGCTGCCTGCCGTCCCCCGCCAGCAACTTCGCAGAAAGTTTCCTGCCGTCAGGGAGATGTAGCCGCCGCTGCTCCCCTCAGCAGCGGGTTACAGGGCTTGGGGTTTGTTATTTTTTGCCGTTCTTTTATTTTTTTTCCCCGTGTGATACCCACATTATTGTTTGGTTTTAGGCGCTGCGTGTAGGGGCATCGCTTGCCCGTAATGGGGCAGCGGAGCCGGGGCTGCTCAGCCCGGTCTCGCTCTGCCAGGGCCCAGGAGATGTGTTTCTCGTGGCTTGGCCTGTGGAAGAAGGGGGGAGTACCCCCTGAAGTTTCTACTTTTAAGTGTAGGTGATATAAAGTTGAGACAATGGGAAAAAACCAAAAAAATGCCCGAGTTTCCTTTTTTTTGTCCAGACTCTTCCTATCTAGCAGCCTGCTAGAAATAGTCCTTTCCTCTCTCTTCACCCTTTGGTTTTGTTTCAGTCATGCGTTTTCTTCAGGAGTTGTTTTCCCTTCTTGCCAGCCAGCAATCTCCATGCTGCTTGCTACTAGCTCTGCCCGAGTGAGAGCGCTTTAGCTTCCCTGCCTGGAAGGAAAAGGTGACTTCCAGACTCTATCTAAAGGAGAGAGCTTGGAATAAAAGCTTACTTACTCAGCTTGAAAGCATGGCTGTTTGTTTGCCTGTCCTGAGTGTGTGTGTGTGTGTATATGTACACGTTTACGGTGGAAGTCATGCATTCTATACAGTAGGACCACAATTTGAAAGCTCCTGGGTACATTTTCTCTTGCCGAGGTAAATGAGTTCAGGCCTGTGTCCCATGAAGTCTCGTGGCTTAGAGAGTCTAGTTTGACTTTTCATAACACAGACAGACAAATTGGATAATGGGGTATTGTGTGTGCTTTACAGTATGGCAAAATGTTAATGCAAGCAAAATACATGTAGTTAACGAAGTAAATCCCTGTATATAAAAACTGAACTATAACTGCTGGTTTTTTTCTAGTAAAAACCTGTGAAAAGTTAGGATGTGTTCTCTCTGGGCAGAAGAACATGAATGTCATCATAAAGTAGTGTCATATAAGTTGTGTTTCTCTGTTTTCATTGTGTCCTCTTGAAAATACGAGCCTTACATCTGCTCTTACAGAAGTCAGCAGCAAAACTACTGTTGATTTCAGGAACAGTAAAACTGGTCCTTCCCTAACCTCACTAAGGTACGTTACGGAGTGATACCATAAGGGATCGACTACGTAGCAGGAGAGATACAAGAAAGCTTCTGTTTGAGTCTTGAAATGATTAAATTCCAAATACTTGTTACATTTAGGTATCGGGAAACTGATTCAAATTTTTAAGTGACTAATTGCAAACATCATGGTCTGAACTTATTTTTGTTTTCTTAATGTATGATTTATTTATATGTTGACCCTTGCAGTTATCTTTGTTGGAAGACAGACACTACTGTTGCTGGCTTCTCTGTTGGTGATTATTTTAATAGTTTTAAATACAGGAAAGTATGTATTTTCAGACAGAAATGTGAATTTCAAATTACAGGATTTCTTCACCAGTGAAATAATTCTGGGTAACTTTCTCTTCAGTTTTTCTAACTACCATTGTGTTTGGATGCTTGTTTCAATGAGGCAGAGTTAAGGGTGGCTAAAATCAGCATCTGGATTTAAGAGGAGTTGTTTAAGTGGTAGTGTGATTATACAAGTGCAATTGATTATTTCTTCAGCGTGCCAATACGGTTCCCGGCACAGAGCACGAGGTCGAGGCAGGGGAGCAAGCTCTGCACGGTACTCCAGCTTCACTGCTGAGTTGCTCTGAAAAGTGGCCAGGTATTGTGCTGCGAGGGTGTTGCAGAGTTTCATGAGGAGCATGTGAACTGGAAGTGGTGGTGGTGCTGCTGGTAGAGGTATTTTGCATTTTTTTTTTCCCCCTTCCTCCTCCAACACGGGGCAAGGGTGCGTGCAACAAATGCCACAGCAGCTGGGGTGATGAACCATGGAAAGCTTCAGCAGAGGGAGTGAAGGCTAATGCTTTGTTTTATGCCTGAGCTGCTCAGCGCCCGGTCTCCGTATCCCACCTCATTAGAGCAGCAGGCTAATAAGATTTAGGAAAACTTTGGGGAGCTGAAGTTTTGGTATATGTTTAACTAATGGCAATCAATATAAACTTGCAGTAGTATCTTGGTTCATGTCAAGTACTTATCAGTACGTATGTGTGATTGTATATTGATATGTGTTTGCTTTGTGGCAAGTATGTGTGCTTACTTACATTAACTCTTTCTCCGAGAGAGGAGAAACATAATGCCTAATACCTTGATCCTGCCAACGCTTGGGTGTGTGCTCGCCTGGCTGATGGCAAGCCAACCCATTGTGGCAGGGAATTTTAAGTGTGTGCACAAAGAGCTTAAAGCTGCAGAGAGAAGTCATTGCTGGGGTTCAGAAAATACGATCTTAAGGGTCAGAGCTGAGCATGAAGGTCGGACACTCAGTGTTCACTACAACTTAGGGCATCAGTGTACTCTTTGCATCAGCTGATAGGCTTCAAGTTTATGGCAGACTCCAGCTCAAGAAAGTCTGAGGCCTTTGACACCGAGGTGGGTTGGGAAGGGACATCTGATGTGATTGTCTTATTCCAACACTTTCTCATCCACGCTGTTGGGGTGTCTGCGTTGGTCATAAACCAGTTCCTCTGCCTGAGCCGTAGGAGTTAGCCGATACATTATCACAAATAGTGCCACGACATTGGCACTCCCTCCTTACAATATTGGCAGGCCATCCTTACGGCCTCACCTCTCCTCCCCCAGATGGGAGTATTGAGGCATAGGGAGAGTGTAAACATCCTGGCAAAAGCTTACATGAGAGCAAAAGCACAAAGGGAGGCAGGACTGGAAGTATGGACATGATTTTTGTGATTATTTAAGGTCGATGTGGGTGATGAGTTCTGTTTAAAACCTCATCTGAAGCTTTCCAGTTGTGACAATCTACTTGTTTTCTTTCCTGAAATTATAATACATTGAGAAAGCACCACGGCATCATATGGAGGCTTAAAATTCAGCAGGCAAATAGCAGAGCCCTAAAAGGCACACTTTCATTTGTCTTTTATATTTTTATAAATCTGACATTTCCACTTACCCTGATTTACCATACAAACAACTGTGTTGGCACAAGTGTGGAGTTGCAGAGGAACTAAAACTGGGAATATGGTGGTGGGGGATCAGCTGCCTCAGATCTCCCAGACCAGGACTTCTCTGAGCCTGGAGGCTCTCTTCGCATGCGCCTAGCCGATGGGATGCTTGAGCAGAGAGTGCTTTCAGTGGGCAGCGCCAGTGCACAGAGCCTTCTCCTGAGTCGGGTTTCACAGCTGACTCCAGTGGAGATTTTATGCAGCTGTATGCTGGTGGATGTGAGTGCTTTCTCTTCCAGTGAGCTGTACGTGGTGGCCCCTGTGATTGCATGGACACTGCAGGAATTGATGCAGAACCCTGTAGCTCAAGGACTTTAGCTCACTGGTGCTCATTTCAGATTTGAGGATGTACTTTGTCATCATTTGGGAAAAAAAAAGGGAAAAAAAGGCTGCTCATGCAAGCTGGAGGGCAAAGAACCAGCATAGCTTTCAATCTTAACTGGCTTCCCCAGATTTACTTATTTTTTTAAAGTAGTGCTTTATGTCTTCTAATACTTCATTGATGCCGTTTCTGCAAAGAGCTCTCTCCCACCAAAGGTTTCCTATGCTGAGGCACTGTGCAGCCAGAACCTGTTACCTTTAAGCCAAGGCTGTCTGTTAAGGCAGAGTATGTTCCTTAATGTTTATTAGCGAACTTGTGTACTAGGAGGAGGATCCTTCTTCTGTTAGTGCCAATGACAAAACTCTCATTAAGTTCAGTGGATGTAGGACTGAATGGGAGAAGACCAGCATTTAGCAGTGTGTACTGTTTAACACCTGATTAATCACTTAACTCCTTGGCACCAGCTAAATTTAATCCCTCTGAAGCAAAATTTTACTAACACTGCCCCAATTAAACACTGGTCATTACTATTCACTGTGTCATTACAGGTGAAGTCAGTTTCCTGGGAGGCAACCCATTAAAACAGCAGCCCCAATCTGAAATGTCCCAATTAAACAGAGGGTACTTTAATGATAATTTACATGCATATTACACCTTGCATCTCTCTAAGTGCCTTTTGGAGGGAGGTGGTTAAGCACTGCTCTGCTGATAGAAATGATGATAAGCAGGAGATAAAGTCTTGTACAGTTACACAGAAGTGAGGTTTCTGCCTTTTTTGGGACCTTGGGTGCTTACTGGTGATAGCTTGCCTTCTGAAGTCTTCTGACAAAGGCTTTCTGAATAACGTACTTGCTGTGTGGAAGGAGAGCTAAGGCAACTTGTGCTTTTTGGCTGGTCGTGTGGTTCTGACCTACAATCCAAAAATTGGCTAATTTGTTGGATTTGGGGTTTTTTTTTGCATGTGTTTGTTTTGGAATATTCGTGGTTGAGTGCCTTCAACTGTGCATCCCCAGAGTGATAGAAATTCAAGAGCAAGTGCTTCTGGAAATGTTCTCTTTGGCCTTTGCTTTCCCTGTCTGAAACAGGCATAAAATAATAATGAGCATACCTCTGCAGGTCTGTAGTGAGGTGTAGTATTTGTAATGCAGCATGGGAAAAAAATAGTGTGTTTATTACAGAAATGGGTGACAGAGTGGTCTGATTTGTTCCTGGCTTTTTAGTTCACAAGGGTGTTTGGGGTCACGGGGGTGGCTGTTGTTTGACTGTTGGCTCTTTTTGGTAGGGCCCGCACTCTCTAGCTGCTCAGCAGAGGTTACTGCTTCTCTGTGTCCGGATCAAGCCACACTGCGGGCAGGGTGGTGTTCCTGTGCTCACAGCCCGCATTGAACTTGGCTTTGGGAGAGGCAGGCACGTGGTACAGGTGTAGCTGTTCTGCTGCAATCCTGCTCCTGGCCCAAGGCAGGAGTGCCTGGGAGAGACCACAGCCAGATGTGGCTGCCAGAGCAATTCCTGCTCCCTTCCCCTGACCACTGTCCTCCCCAGGGCTCCCTGAAGCTGGAATGCAGAGCAGGCCGCGCACTTTGTTATCCCACGTGTTATTTTTCCCTTGGGGTAGCAGGGCATTCCTCTCTGATCAGATACACCTTTATCATCTCTTAAGGGAGGACTTGCTGGCAAAGACAGTGGCTGGTGGTCAGCTGCTAGCATTGTCACAGCAGTGAATTTTTAGATCACAGTGTATTCCTGTGCCTCCTGAGGGAAGGAGGCCACCCAGGACAGCCCATGGGTGGGATGTTCCTCTAGGCAATTGTGAAGAAGCCAAACTGAACCCAGGTATGTGCTCAGGTTCAGCCTGAACAGAGAGATCAAACAGCCCACCAAAACTCCTCTGCTTTTAACAGCAGAGCTGTGGCAATATATTCCTGCTATTGTGGGTTATTTTTCTTAGGTCTACAACAGAAGCCAAATGTAGGCCTTATTGGCTCTAGTGTTATTGAGGTGTCTTCAGGCAGAGCTTTGTTGGAGCACAGAGGACAGCTACTCTATTTATCTACTTCTTTAGTTATATATGGAACTCAAGCCCAGATTATACTTTTTTTTTTCTTCCAAAAATGCCACTGCTGGCAGGAAAATAAATAAAGAAAACTCCAGCTGAAGTTGAACTTGTTTATGGAACGTCTAGAGCAGTGATAAATTAAGGATTTTGAAAGGAGTTAAGCTTTTCACTGATAGATGGTATTGCTTCTCTTCTGTAATGCTACTGAGGTCCAAAGTGAACTGGGCATAGCAGCTAAGGAAAGCTATAAATGATTCTTCATCTAAATGATTTTCCAAAGGTTGTTCCTTGTTGAGCCACGTGCACTTTCTTTGCTTTGGTGGTGTTCTTGCAGAGTTTGCAAATACTGTCCTGGTTAAGACAGTTTGGAGAGAAAATGGGTATATGAGAGATATTCTCTCTGCTTTATTTATGCTGGTGTTCAATGGAATGTTTGCACATGGAAATAAATAGCATTGTAAATCATTTTAAAGATGTGTGTAATGTCAAGAGTATTGTTGGGTGTGACTGCAAGAGTTAAGTGTTAGTACAGCTCCACACAAATACTTTGAATGTAACCACCGGGCTTTACATGTCAAGCTACTAACAGCTGGCTAATATTAAATCCAGAGTTTGGATGTTTAAGAATAAAATTAAGAGTGGTTATAAATAGGAATGATGAGTGATTTCTTCGTGGTTTTTTCCTTTGTGGTTGGGTTTTTTGTCTGTTTTTGTTGTAGGGTATGGTTTTTGGGTTTGGGTGGGGTTTTTTCTTCAATAGGTAGAGTCTGATCCAGTTTGGAAATTATTTGTTTTGAAAAGTGGGAGTTTAATACGTAGGAAACCAACTGGAATTCAGTAAAGAGGATTCTTAAATCTGATGGAATGAAGCAGAGTGAAATTCTTTATATAGTTTGAATTTCAACAGAGTATGGCTGAAGTGTTTTTTCCATTATGTCTTCAGTGGGATCCTCCAAAGCAGCTATTAAGAGAAACTAGGAATGTTTTCTAAATAGTATGGGATTCTGTAGAAATCCAGGAGCTTGGAGTTCTACCAGATAAATGAAATGTTTAATAAACGTGCCAGGGATAGTAGTACTAGAATTCAGAGACATATTTACCCATTTAGTAGGGCCACAACAAGGCATTCAGTATTTTCCTTTTTCTCCTTTCTTTTCCCCCCTAAAAAGGACTTTACAAGAAAGTGGTTTCTGTCATTGCTTTGAGCACTGTGAAGTTCTGTTGATATACTTGAAGGTCAAACAAAGCAAACCCAGCATTTCAGCAGTGCTGGGGAGCTTCTTCACAGTTTCTAGGGATTTCCCCCCCCATTACACAAATCAAACTTTTTCTTCTGGTGGATTAGGACTAGGGATTGCTCACTGTGCTCTGTCTTGAATGGTGAGTTCTTACCTTCTTACCTGTCCTGTGCTTTAAAACACTGGCCAAGCCAAGCCTTCTCAGAGCTGTCCAGAAATTGAGGTTAGCGGTGGTAGGGTGCAAGGAACAGCAGCCTACAGGGTGAAGGTGTTGGTCCCAGTTACCACTGGAGGCTACTGGAAAAAAACTCCCTGGCAGATGGGACATTCACATCTGCCACATCTACAGGCAGACACCACTTCGTGAGACTAGCTACAGCTTGAAGCTTGCAGGGCAACGGGGGTAGTAGCTCTGATGGGCTGTTGTGAGCTGTGCCACTGCCTTTCTGCTGTGGCAGCTCTGGTCCCCAGCAGCCTCATCCCGGCTCCAGAGGAACAGCTCCCTCTGATTTAGAGCAGCACTGTGCTGGGGTTGGGCAGCCTCTTGTAGGCATGTGTAGATAGGCACTAGGTACACAATTGGGGTGACAGACCCACCATCTCCTAGGAGGTGAGGAAATGAAGGGCTGAACTGTTTTCACAGAGGGATGAGGATGTGCTTGTTCCTGGCAAATCCCGGAGTACCAGAAAGGGCACCAGGTTGCAGGAACAGGAGTGTTGATGGGGATAAAAGGTATTTTTCAGCTGGTAATCTGTGTGGTTGTGTCACTGTCAAATGGCTTGAGCAAATGGGTTCTCTGGAAGAGGACTTGGGGAAGACAGGGGGAGCGGCTTCCAGGGGAAGAAGGTTATGGGCTGTAAAATACTTGGTGGCATGTGGCCTGAGATATGTATCACACACTGCACAATAAACACTGGGCTCTAGCACACTGGAGATGGTCTTAGCAAGCTACCTCACACCAGCTGAGTCATCAGAGCCATCCATGACTGACTGTGCCCTGGCTTTTATTACCTCCCAACTGGGACAAATTACAACTTCTTTTAAACCTCAAAGTAAGAAGAGAGTAAATTAATAGCATATGCACAACCAATTAGCACAGCCAACTGAACCATGTTGATGGGCTGAGTTTTGCAGGCTTGGAGAAATGGGCAGAAAGGGCGGTATTAATTTTTTTTTTCCCCCTCTTGATACTTTTGAGTGAGGTGATCTCATGGCTCTTCTGCTTAAGAGAAACAGTGAGGTCTGCCTGAACTCTGTTCTGTCCTCTGTGCTGATAGGCCTCCCAGAACTCATCTGGCAGGTGGGATCATAATTTAGGAAATGATTTGGTTGAGAAATAAAATAGAAAACTGAGCTCAGTTTTCAATTTAGTGTCAAATAGGCAAATAAAACTGTAGTGGGAGAAGGGGAGGGAATTAAACTAGAAATTATTGGTATGTTGCAGTTTGAATCTGTACCATGCATTGGTTCTGATTACAGCATGTTTTCCTTACTACCAGCAAGGTTTGTAGTGGCACCAAAAAGATACAGAAAAGATACAGAGCCCTGGGACAGGCCGCCCAGGGGGGTTGTGGAGTCTCCTTCTCTGGAGATATTGAAGACCCATCTGGACGCCTCCCTGTGCGACCTGTCCTAGGGAGCTGCTTTGGCAGGGGGGTTGGACCCGATGATCTCTGGAGGTCCCTTCCAACCCCTACAATTCTGTGATTCTGTGAATGGTGAAATTGTCTGAGGAAACTTCTGTAGGAAGAGAAGCTGTGTTGCCTAGAACTCTTCACCTTGGGAGTGAGACTGCTGAGGGAGGTATAATAGGAACCTGTAAAATTGCACAGTAGTGTAGTAATGGGGAGCAATTATATCTGATGGTACAAAACTAGAGCAGGCAATGAAGTTACCAGCCAGCACAATTAAAACAAGTTTTTCTTCCATCTGTGTTAAATTATGGAACTCACTGCTGAAGGATGCTGTGGAGGCTAAAAGTACAGATGGCTTTAAAAAAAAGAGGGTAGAAGAATACGTGGAAGATTTTAAGCTAAACAGCCTGTATGGGCCGTGGGGACGACACCCATATAATTACACAGGGGAAGGATTTCCTTTTCTCTCCATTGAATCTTCCCTGAAACAGAGACTTACTGTTTTTTGTGGGGACAAGATCCCAGGCAAGATAGTCTTAGTTTGATGATGTATAGGCATTCAGATGCTTCAATGTAAAATTTTGCACCCTGGAAAGCTGCTCTCAAGTGCTTATTAGTCTCCTCTGGATTGTTTCCTAAGTTTCAGCCCCAGCAGTCTTCATTTCAAGAACACTAGTTAATTGTAAGTGGGAAGAAAGCTAAGGAAGAATTTGTGTCTGTGACTGAGAGAGAATTGTGAAGTCTGGATTCCTAGGACTAGCAAGAGATTGGCTTTGTTGCTTTAATTACCCGGATTCAAATGAAAGAGAGCGAAACCTTCAGGGAATACATGGAAGAGGAATTACAGATCAGCATTTGAAAAAGGAAAGTTTTCTGGTTATGGGGAAGAGACACGTCGTTTGCTTCTAGGAGCCAAATGTGGGTTGACCTATGCTTTTCCAAAGGTCTCCCAGTTTCCATTATCACCCATGTGAAAATGTGTTCCTGAAGCACTAACTCTCTCTCATATGTGACAAATGATGTCCAGGCTGGAGCTGCGGCCACGGGCATGAGAGTTGCTGCTTTCACTGCCTGGCCAAACGTTGCTCGCAGCCACTGACCTCACTCCCTAGGAAACGCTGTCATTTGTACAAACCTTGCATCACACTCTGACGACTTCTGTTTGTCACTTTAATAATAAATTCTGATGTACAGGATCAGTTCTGATACTGTTTTGCATCTGTACTTTTTAATTTTCCTAAAAAGAGTGACTCACACTATTGGATAGCCATTAAAACACATTGAAGTGCAGCTAAATATGGCCTTCAACCTAAATTTAATCCTGCTAATCTATACAACATCCATGAATTACCTATTTAAGCCTCATACAGAGGCTAGTTAGATTTTTATGTTGGAAAATATCAGATTACTTTATTTGCTAGGTGATTGATTTTTCTTCTTAAGATCTTACGTGCTGTTTATGATAGACTGCACTTGACTTTGCAGTGAAGTGTAATCCCAAGTGCAGTCTCCTGCATCAAATCCTTAAGCAATAAAAGTAGTTCTTGGGGAAAAAAAAAAAAAAGAAAAAAGGAAAAAAAGAGAGTAATGGTAACTGTACATGAAATGGAAGTATCTGGTGCATTTTGAGGTAATATTACATAATATTTCATTTGCTTAATAAAAAAGCTTCTTATTTATTATCCTTTTCTGTAATTGCACTGATTGTTTCTTGTCGTGCTGATGTAGTATTAGTAGATTTTGCTCCCTTACCCCTCATTTTTATTTGTTGACTGGAGGAAGAAAACAAGCTTCTTGTTTCTGCAATTCCAAAGCATTTTCCAACTTTGGGTAAACTAGTCATTGTAATGAACTAATGAAAGAAGAAAATATTCTCTGTTGCCAAAAGCTGGCTTGGCTCACAGGCAGGCTGGGGCACTAGGTGTATAAAAATGGGTCCCACTCTTTCAAATGGTAGGACTTTCTTCTATGTTTTGGCACAAAGTTTTGTACTTGGTATTTACCTTTAAAATTATTTTCTGCTTTTATAGTTATGACTGGATCTCAATACACCTTAGTTTCACATTTCTTAGTGTTTTTTTAACAAAAAAAACCCTCTTTAAACTTTACAAGTAGCAACTTTGAAAAATTCTACACATTTAGACACAGTGCCTTGGCAGATCTTGAATACAGTGCTAATCGAAACCTTATTCTGTACACTTTCTTTTATACTGAGTTTTCATTTAATGCTTTAGTGGTGGGACCTGTCAACCTTGGCCATGGAAGGCTGAAGTGATGACATATCAGCTGGTTTGGGGATGGGGGGGTATTTCTCCAATTTAGTGTGAAGGCTTGGATTTGCAAACAAGAAGAGAAGCCATCATAGATGCAGAATGAGCTCTCTGGTTCGAAATGAAACTGAAACCCTTATAGTGTTAATGCTCTTGGAAAGAAAAAACTCTGAAAAAACAGTTTTGACTTGTGTCCGTAGTAGAGGTATTTGTATGCTTTCTAAGATACACAGAAGTCTCCATTAGCTCAGTGTTTAAATATGTTTGTTGTCACAGCCAGTTCCCTCTGAGCTAGGGAGCTAGGATTGCCCCACTTCACAGATGGGGAGCAGAGTGGCTTCATGTAGTCTTCTCAGTACCCATAGCTGCAGCAAAGCAATGCTGTGCTTGAGCAGCGTGCTGGTCTTTGGCCCTTTGCTTGCTGCCTACCTGGAGCTCCCCCTCATGATGATGGTAGTGTGCTTAGGCTGGTCTGTCCCATCACTTACGTTTGCCCTTCCTATGGTGAGAACCTCACAGAATGATAGGCGTTGGAAGGGATCTCTGGAGATCATCTAGTCCAACCCCCCTGCCAGAGCAGGATCACCCACAGCAGGTTGCCCAGGACAGCATCCAGGTGGGTTCTGAATGACTCCAGAGATGGAGACTCCACAGCCTCTCTGGACAGCTGCATGTCCCTACGAGTTGAAGAGTTATGTCACCATCACTTCATCTAGTCCAGTTACAAGGTGAACTTAAATACTGATGTGAAAGAGGGCTAGCTTCCTAATTCCTTGTCCATTTTCCATGAGTGGTCCACAGAGCACTCTGTGATATAACAGAATACTCATTAAGCTGTATGGGCTTTGGGCTCCTTTTAGTTGAAAAAGGGTGGGGGGAACCTTCCCGCAAACAACAACTGTCACTTTAACCTCAATTAAAAAATAAGCACAGGTAGATACAGGTTGTCAGCAAGTGTTTGGCACAGTGGTGAAGAAAGTGTGAAAGCCATGGATCAAAGACATTGAGATAGCTCCTTTGATTTATGTGCAGAGGATGCTGAGCAGCTGGCCTGGAGTAGGGCTGGTTTCACAGTGTGTTTAAATTTATGCATTGTAGTGAGCACATGCATATTTAAATTTACATCTTTTAAAGAGGGGAAAAAAGAAAGTCCACAAAAAGCAAACAGCAAAACCCAAAATTAATTAAGGGAGTTAATTATTAGAGGTGGTTAGAATAATAACTTTTGGGGATGGAGTGAGTTCCATTTTTAATTTGGTTTCCCTGTAACATGTGAGAAGCAGTCAGCCTGTACAGTTCTGAGCGGTCAGCAAAATTTTTCCTGCCCACTGTTCAGATTACTGGCTCACAAAAATGAATAGTTTGGTTGGTCTCTACGCTTCTGGAAATGAAATACATGCATTTGAAAAGTAGACTTTTTTTTAATTAAGAATTTGTCCCTGTGGGGTTTTTTTTCTGAGATGGTTTGTAAGCTCAAACAAACTAGTGACCTTCAGTTTTTTCTGGACACAGCACTGGTGGCGATAGCAGTCCAGGTGAGCAGTCCTGCACTTCAGGGTTGGAGCTTCTGTCTTGATTTCCAGCAGAGCTCTGAGAGGAAGCAAGTCTCAGCCCACCCATCGTCACAGCCAGACGCACAGAAATTTGAAGATGTTTGGCACTGCTGCAAGATGAGAGCTTTGACATGGGGTGGTTCTCCACACTGGTGTAGGCAGGGAGCTGTTTGAACCAGAGATCTGGTGTTTCTATACACCTACTTGAAGCTATGAGACTGGAGGTTAGTGGAGGAAGAACAGGAGCCAGGCTAATAGGGTGGGATTGAAAGAATCAAGAATTGAAGGGGAAGTCTTTGCCATGGCATCAACTGTAAGCAGCTGGGCTGATTACAGACTCCTATGGAAATCATAAAAATTTGCTTTAGAAGGTCAGGAGAGGCAGAGAGAAGCTGAATTGGGAAGGGTTGTTAGGAATGGTGAGGATCAGATGGAAGTATCCATCAGTTTTACACAGGGGAGAACTGTGCTTTCACACAACATACAGCGAGGTTACTGAACTGCCAGGAGCTGAAGGGCCAAACAGGCAATTGGTTTCAAAAGACAGCTCGTACTAGATGGATACAGCTGCAGTCCTTGGCTCAGAAAGCCCCTAACCTGTGGGTTGTTGGGGGAGTGTGCAAGGGAGAATTTATTCCTTGTGTTTTTACCCTGAGCATTTCCTGCTGGGTGTTGCTGGAGATGTGATAGTAGCTTGGACAGACCTTTGGGCTGACCCGAACTATGGTGTTTTTCCAGTTTCATTTAGGGTTTTCATACTGTGGTGTTGGACTGTGTTGTACAGATGCCTCTGACAAGTGGAACAGTTGTGAGAACCTCTCATGTGAATTGGACCTTCTGCTCTGTTTCTTAATCACGTTGTGATGTTTCCTCAGCAGAAGCAACCTGATCTTCTGAGACAGACGTTCTTCAGGTTATGAAGGACTTATCAGTGAATTTTGTTTGGGAAAATTCGTGGGGATTTTCCTGTCCTTGACTCTCCTAGGGCTGTGACGCCATTTATTGGCATAAAGTGTCCTGACCTATTTTATTTCTCTAGGTTTTTCCCAAGATTTGGCTGACAGAGGGTGGAAAAAATAATGAGATTCTTAGATAATTCAAATGCTACGTGCCGTGTCAGCCACACCTCTTCTGATGGCTGATAAGAGACAAGTGAGCACAGTTCCTTGCAAGATGAGGATGCATTTGTTTGGATGGCCCAAACATGTAACTACATGGCTTTGTGGCTGATGGAACAGGTGTTAAACTATACAGGGACAATTCCAGCACTTTCATTAATTTGTTCTGTCAGCGTGCCTGAAACCTGCTTTGGAGTGACTGTCTCTATTTGATAGTTCAATCTCTTTGCTTTTCAGTCCCTGACTCTTCTTTTTCAAGTTCCTAATAGCTGAGAAAATTGAGGAGGAAGTGTTGTTTATGGAGTGCCTGGGCTTCGTTTTTCTACACATAATGATTAAGAAACGAGTAAACCATCAGACGGGACCTTCTCGTGGGGCCCTGTGTGCACCAAATGTTTTCTGTCAGTGCAAGTTGGGCTGTTCCTCAAACTGTGCTTGTCCTGTGCCAATGCAGTTAGAGGGCAGTTAGAACTGGAAAGGTAAGCTGGCTAAAAAGAAGAAAAGCAACCTCCAACACCAACCTGCAAATGCTTCTGTGTCCTTTAAGAAACCCCGCACTTAGAATGGTGTCCTACAGCTGGCAGATACCACAGTAGTTGGCTCTCACAAGGTACGTACTTACCTGTCTCTAGGTTGAACTTACTTGTGATACCTGTGCTGTGCAACCTGCTCACTGTTAACTGTCTCTCTTGCTGCTGTACCAGTTTGGATGGTCCCATTGTGGAAAGGCACTTCCTATGCCATTCCCAAGTGCTGGCCATTGAGCCTGAACGTCAGAAGACATAGCTGCTGCCAAGACAGTAAAACAGACGCAGAAATTCCCAGAAGGTGCTGGTAGCTGAAGGAATTCTGTGTTCCCAGTGTTATACACAAGGAAGTGAATTTTATCATTCCATACAGAAGTGAAGGATATCCATGTACCATATGCGGAGTCTGGACATGCACTTTCCTAACCCATTGTGCAAGCACAGCAGTAACATGATCCTGTGACCCAGGATTGTATTATTTGCCCAGGTCATGTGGATCATCTTTAATTTCTTACTTACTGATATCCTAGCAGTTTGCACTCAAATACTTAACTCCTGAATTTCCCACTCAGGCTTTGGATATCTGTATGGTTCGTGGTGCTCTGGGGGTGAGTACTGGAATGCCATTGGTGGACAAATGAACAGTTAACAGGGCACTCTTGAATTCAGCCCTTGTTTTAGGCTGGCAAAGCAGGGATAGATTTTCTCATGCCTGCCTTTTCCTGTGCTCAGCCTGCTGCTTTCTCACGTTTCCAAACGGAAGGCCTGTTTGTTCGCACACATCACCACGCTGTGTTTGCCTTCAGGTCTGTTCCTCAAGCTTTACCTCTCCTTCCCCGTGTTTGAAGCCGCAGTCCTTAAAAGCGGCGGTGACAAGGCTACTGGGAAAACACAGCCCTTGGAGATTGCAAACTCTGTTTGTTCTTCAAGTCACTTGAAATAGGAGCTAAATGATATGCCTGGTTTTAGAAAGCAGCAGTATTCTATCTGATCTTGTCCTTCCAGTGAAGAAAAAAAAGTGAGGATTTGATAATCTCTATGGCAGTACTGTGGTAAACTTGGAGTGATTTAGGCTGTTAATGGAAAGTACTTTAACTTTGATTTCTTAACAGAGTGTCAGATGAAAGGATAATCTTAGCCTGTCTGATTTCTCCCATTGCTGCTGGCTTGCATAGCATCTGCCTGAAATGAAAAGGTAGTGCACAGAACCCGGTGTGCAAAAGTAACAGGCTGCTCATGTGGCCAGGTCGTTAACTTCCTCCCTCCATTTCTCTGTCTCAGGTCTTGCTGCTGTCCACTGTTAATTATTCTGACAGTGGGCTTGTTAAGAAGCCCTGAACGCCAAGCATTTTTCCAGGTACAAGTAATTTGTGCCGAGATGTTTGTTTTTTCCCATGGCCAACTAGTGTCTAGCCTCCTACTGTTCTGCCTCTTCCTTGTATGCTCTATCACTTCTCTTTTCGCAAGGTAGGGATATTCTCCCTAAACTCTGCCCTGTTCATTGCTGTGACGTGCATGTTGGAGCTTGCAGACTATTGTCAGGCTGTGCAATGACCTGTTTGCTTTTGAAGTACGGTGGGACTTGGCACCGTAAGAGGTGAGGCTCTTTAAGTAGGATATGAAGAAAAGTCCTGCTCAAGATATGATGAGGCAAGTGCAAATTGATTTGAGCAAGGGTGCTGCGTCTTTATCCTAGGTTGAGCCTCCTGGTTCCTGAATTCTGCTATGGTGTGCCTGCATGGTACTGCGATACCGTCCTTCCCTGCCTCTGGCAGTGTCTCTATGAAGAAGTGTTTGCAGGTATCCAACTTCAGGCTGATGTGAAGCTGGTTACTTCTTCGCAGGTTTTTAACCATTCTTTAAAGGCACTTGAAATGTGGATGTTTTGCTGAAGAAGTAGTTTGAGACTCCTAATTTGAGGTAAGTTAGTAGCACCCAAAAAGATCTCATCCCACCCTTCCCCCTCCTGTGGGTTGACACAAATGTTTGGGCAGGCATGCTCTTGGTAGGGCAGCAGATCTGGATTAAAATGGACAGCTTGTGCTAGCACAAGGCAGAGCACAGTGTGGAGGTGGGAATGAACAGTTGGGAACTTGAGGAGGGCAGGGCACGTTTTTTCAGAGGTGGTACCAGTTGATCTGAGATTAAAGCATTGATGAAACTCAGAATAAAGCTTTAGCCAGGTCTGTGTTACCTGACAGCAGAACCAAAGCTTTTAAAAATTCATGCCTACTTATTTTACAACAAATGTCCCTTTAGGCTGGATAGAGTAGCTACAGGAAAATGTGGTCAGTGTTTCAGGAAAACATGGTGGTTGATGTGCTGAGAAGCCATCTCTCCTTTTCTTATGCTGGGAGACACCAAGGGTCTGAAGCAGCATGGTCTACTTTTCTAGCGTGAAGGGTAGAGCTGTTGCCTGGAGGTACGCAGGAGCCTTCAGGTATCACTGTTGTCATCTGTGGACTTCAACCATGCTATGGCTTGGTTTGCATTTCTGAACACACCTTGGCTGTGCCATTTAGGCTTAATTGTAGGAGAATGCTGCTTTAATAAAGGGAGGAACTTGTATGTATTAAGTCGCCTTAGGTAGTCTAAGAACACTGCGTGCCAAGCCCCCTGCTTTCACTGCCAATGTGTGCTGCTTGCTGACGCTGACAGATGGTCTGGACCTGTTGAACCGTGCAGCAAAGTGTGGAGCCGCTCTGGGCCAGGGGAGGAAGCTTGTCCCGCATGCCTAATCTAGAGGTGGTTTCACAGTTTCAATTATCCATTAAAATTGTGTCCTCAAAACATGCAAACACAGAAATGATACGTTCAGTCCATAAATGCCAGCTCTTACTAGTCACACTTTTCACAGCTTTCCTGGGAACTTGGTATAAATGCCTTGCATTGGATTTGCTGTGGAAGGTATATGTGGTACCCTTTCTACAGAAAGCTAGCCCAGCTCATAAATCTTGCTTTATTTTTCTTACATCTTCTATGCTGGCCTTGCAGCATGGTTATAACTATATTCCATCCTGGTGCACATACTTCTTGTCGTGGACAGGGAGGATAGGCTTTAGTTGAAGGTACTGTGTGGAGATACGTGACTTTTTAGTTCAGTCACTGCTCTGGCACTGTTTTCTGTAAACTTGAAGTCGTTTAATGTCATTGCCTCTCCAATAAGTGTTAATGCCTAGCAAAATTGAGTCAGATCACGGGTAGAAGCTGCTTGTGCCCTCTGTAATACAAATAATCAATAATGATCTTGCTGTAACCCCTTGCTGGGATGATTAATGCTGTGGGATTATTGGCAGTAGGACCCACAGTTTAACAGAACTGGTGTATGATTTTGGGGAGTTAACTTTTTTTTTAAAAAAACCCAAACAACTTGTATTCTGAACCTAAAGATACCACTGTGTTGGTTGATGCATAAAAGGGGGCTGGACCATGGCTAGAATAATGAACTTAAAATTTAATGAAAATTTAAGTGTGCACAGTGTAGAACTGCCAAGTATAACCAGTGTTTGGTATTAACCCAACATTGGCAGTTTGGGTAGACTTTGATGAAGTGGTTCCTTCTGGCTGGTAGCAGCTTAGATGATTATTGTGGTGAAGACTTGAGAAATTCTTCTTTCTCTATAGTTACTTGAAAATTTAAAGAAACTTTTGCAGCTAAAGGAGGAAAGAAGTCACTCTTCAATACCAAATTATTTACCAGAGATTATGAGAAAATTGTGTTTTATTGGACCTGATCTTTGTCTTTCACTGAGTTGAGGGTTTAGATGAAGCCTATAGTGGTAACTGAGCAAGAGATAACCAGTAAAGAAGTAATTTAGATGAAACCTATAGTGGTAACTGAGCAAGAGATAACCAGTAAAGAAGAAGTCATTATTAATAGCTAGTGGCATTGGCCATAAGCTAGGCAAGGGACAGATTTTGTCACACAGGTAACATCTGTTAATTCGTTTTCTGAAAGCTCAAACATGCGGGAAAAAATGTCTTTGGTTTAAAAAAGAAACACCAAACAAACCCTTAGAAGGCTTTAGAAGTTTGGTCAGATTCCTAGGAGAGGAAGATTAAGAGGAAGGTCAGTTTGTGTGTCTTTTTATTTTCCAGTGGCTATGGTTTTTTTGTTTTGAAGTATTCTCTTATAAAGCAGAATGATTTAGCATTTCAGAACTCCATTCTTCAGTTGTTTTCTTCTGACTCAACTGGAGGAAGTTTACTGAAGCAACACCTTTCTCTCAGAATACTGACATGTTTTCTAAGAATACTACTACTTTTTGTGATGGCACCAACAGCAGCAAAAATAGGAAATGTTGGTACAAAGTAGCACTCTTCTCTTTTTTGTTTTTCTTTTTCCCGAAGGAAAGTGGGGCTGGCAAGAAGCCATGAGTAGACTCCATTCCATCTCTTTAACCAATGCCGTGTCTTTTACCTGTGACACCTATGTGGCAGGCAGATGACAAGCCCTCCAGTGGTTTTTGATCTCGACCCACCCAGCTACCTGTCCATATCCCACATCCAGTCTCAAGTAACCCTGGTGACCGCCTGAAGCCGTGCAGATGCTGTATCTCTGGAGCCTGCGTGACACCTCTGTCTGAGAGGCAGCCTGGTCAGGGAGGGAGGTGACTCACTGAGCATTCTTGCTCCTAAACAGTGGGTAGCACTGATGCAGCTGCACAGAAGCATCAGCAAAGAAGTGACTTGCTCTCTGATTATCTGTCTCGTCCCCTGCACCAGCTCAAGACTGTGCAGCTTGAGGCTCAACAGATTTTAAGGCTGACCTTGCTGGGATGACTCATCTCTTTGATGTGTGTGCACTACTGATGGGAGAGAAAGGAGGCAGGGATGCTTGTGACACAAGACTGCTTTCCTGTGCCCTGACTCAGTGCATCAGATGGAGGCATCTCTTCTTCACAAGCCTCAGCATTGCTTGCAAGTTGGAAAACAAACTGGGCTTGCATACTGAGGAAGGGCTTGTGTTGTCCCCATCCCCTGTTCCTAAACAGTGGGTAAACAGTTTTGCAAAATGCAAAACACTAAGAAGGTCTCTGACAAGTATGAGATTGGTGCAGGAGCTGCTTTGTTCATTTGCTTGTGTGTTATCCATCTGGCTATTAATTTATTCTCCATTCCTTGTGTGTCCTGTCAGTGGAAGAATATGCATTTTGTTGTTAAATCTTTCAGATTTATTTATAACTCATCTGTCTTGGTTTCATCTCTTGTCCCACCTTAGAGATGTGATTTCCTCTCTCTTCTACCACCCCTCGCTGAACGCTTTGCACCGTATGGTACCTAAGTGCCAAGGCAGAGGAGTAGTACTCTAGTCCTGTTCAGTGTGGACTGAATGATATCAGACAGCGAAGAGGTCCAATGCTATATGGTTCTATTTTGTTTAATTTAAAACAGGAAAGAAGCCTTAGCTAGAATGCTTTCGTATGAATGGAGAGCAATTAGTTCTTGGAATGTTGTAATTATGAGAGAGAACTACTAAATAACTGAAAGTGAGGGTTTAATTTTAATTTTTTTTTTTTCTGTGGAAACAAATTACGTAAGAATGGAATACTGATTTAGAAATGTAGCTTCCACACTAGTCCTGCTTGAACGGCTGTGCATCACCCTCTCTCAAGTCCTGCCAGTGCTGCTGTGTCATTAGTAGTGTGGTCTCTCAGCTCTGTTAAGGGACAGCGGCTCTGACCTGACAGTTGGCTCTAAGGGACTACTCCCTTCCTTTTTAAGGCTGAAATGGTAAAAGTTTGCCACCTTGTTTGAGAGTAGGTGCTTTCTTGGCTGTGGCAGCTGTTTCCACAGAATCTAGATTCCTCTTAGATTATTTGAGAGCTAGACAGAGGATTTTGGAGCTGCCCCTTGCTGTGTTTACTTAAGTTTGTGAGAGTCATTTTTGTTGGCTGCATCCTTGAATTAGATCAGCTCAGGTAATGTCATTGTGCAATTCTTGCTTGGGACCAGTATAGCAGAAAGGAAAGGTGTGTATGGATGTGTGTAGGAGGATGTTTTCAGCCCTATAAATAATATCTCTAACTCCTTGCAGGTCACTTCTTTCTTTCCTCTCCCCTTGCTCCCAGAGGTTGTTCCTGCATGTTTTACTGGTGAGATGAGGTTTCCTTTGTGGAAGTTAGGTGCTAGATTGAACTTCACTCAGATTTATGAAATCAGCCCTTGCCTGCGAGGTATCCCTGTAAAGAACTGTTGGTTCTTAAATGCCTTGAGAAAGGGCAGCAGGATAGGTTCCTGGAAGAGTTTTCTTTTCCAGGGAGACCCCTGAGGAATTTTGCTTGCACTTGTAGCCGCTTTGTGCGGTGAGTCCAAATGCACCTCGCTCTGCACTTCTTGGAACCGGGGCTCACTCACCACATACACCTCAAGTAGTGCTGCTGCATAGCTTCACTTTACCCCTCCTGACTCCCTGGTCCTGTGGTGGTGGTAGATTTTTGGCCACCTGTGGTTTGCAGCAGAGTTGCTGAGACCTCTGCCTGTGTGTGTATAGGAATAGCAGATTAGAAAATGAGAGGCTCAGACAGCTTCCTGAAAGTGTGGGAGTGCAGGCCAGAGAAAGGAAGAGAGATCTTTTTGAAGCTATATTAGTGCTTTACGTGGACAAGAATAGCAGGCAGCGTATCGACAGAGCAGTCTGAGGATAAATGTGGCTGTGTAGTGTTAGCACTTCAAAAATCACAGTAATTTTTCCAGCCCAAGTGCATTTTTAGCAGTACAGTTGGGTGCAGAGGGTGTACTACTTCTGGCATCGTTAGACTTCTTGGACATTGGCAGGTCTGTGTGTGTCTGCAGTGTACATGCAGCCCTGCTAAATATTACCGAAGAGGTGTGAGGAACATCTCAAATCACATCTTGTGATGTATTCTGCCCCTGGGAGGGGAGGCAGGGTAGCTGGGCATTCTCCTACTGCAGATCTGTAATGTGTGAGGTTTGTGCCACGTACTGGTCCACCAGTGCTTGGATTCTTCCCCCAGCTCGTATAAGGTACTTCCTGAGAAAGATTGAACTCCTTTCCCTTAAAGCCTGTAGTGCAGGGTTTGGGCATGGGATGGATTGGCTTGGGCAGTGGGACTTGCTTCCAGTCATTGTAGCAGCCGGTGCCCTCTCTTGCAAGACTTCATTTACTTTGCTTTGTTTCTCAGTTGCCTTCTAAAAGAGTTTTCCTGCCCTTTTCTCATCTGCAGCTTACAGCTCAGGGTTATTCCCTAAAGCGTGTTAAAATACTAATGGATCAAACTCAGGTGGGGTTTTTTCTGTGTTACCTTTTCCCACTTTCCCAGGTCTGTGCTTTTTTGCCCCTTTGCATCCCTGTCTCCTGGATGGCCCAGCAATACTCCATTGTCTGAATGAGCTCCTTTTTTTTATGGAGCACTTATTCCTGTATAATACGGTAATAGAAGTGACTCTGCATATGACACAGTCGGGAAGGCAACCCTTTCTTACCCTTTAAGTGCCCAAGTAATAGCTGAATAGACAGAGATCCACCAACTGTTCTTTTCTCCAGATTGTTTGGAAAATATCTTGGCTTCTAGTCAGGCTCTAAGGGAAGCAATCCTCTGGGCAGTAACCAGGCCTTAGCTGGTCCTTGGTGGAGTAACACCCAGCTTTTGTTTCATGTTTGAGCTGCAGCTTCCAGAGGCTTTACAAAGAAAATGAGTGTAATTTCCTCTGGTTTTGAATGGGGAAACTGAGGCAGGGAGGTGCAGTGGTGAAAAGGGAACAGCCTGTTTAGCTGCTGTCCTAAGATAGGAATAGCAACCTGGTTTGTTCTAGCCTGGTGCTTTGGGCACTTGTTCAATGTGTTTAAACACTTCCTTCATGATAAGCATGGCAATAGCTCCCTTGCCATTCCCTCTCTTCAGAGCATCATGAGCACTACTGCTCACTGAAGCCAAACTGCAGGGCTGTTTCCACTTATGCCAACCTATTAGCATCACCCAAGCTGTCAGGCAGGAGAAATTGCTGGTGTAAAGGATGTCAACATCTGGCCTGTAGAACCTGTCTTATCATTAAGGATGCAGGAGATGGAGCAGAGAGTCATCTTTACAGTGAGTGTTACCAGTTGGGTTGTAGGAGATGGAGGCAAACAAACCTGCTGTGACAGTTGGATCTTGAATGGAGTTGACTTGCAAAGAAACCTCCAGGTAGGTTCAGAACAGTCACACAGAGGCAGCACAGGGTCACCAAGCAAATACTTTCATACAGCACTTGAGTGACCCCTGTTAGTCATGCCTTGAGCATTTAGACAATGTAGTACCTCCATTTGAAAAAAAACGAAACCAACAACAAACCCCAAACCACACAAGTGATGACTGTTCTAATATATATGCTTGCTTGTCTTCAAAGAAAGCTGCAGTCTTTGCAGTGGTCCTGGCATAAAATGTTCCATGATTATGCGAAGAGGCAGACTTAGGTCAGCATTGGAAGCTGCTTTAATGAACCCCGAGGTTTGACAGCCAGTGTAGCTTTGTAAGGGCAGCAATTTATTGTTGCCAAGAAAACTACCTTTTCCACTATCTCAACTCAGGAGCTCTTTGCAGACTGGTGGCATTACAGTGCCTAGTAAGTGTTACAACTCCATTTGCTGTATGAGCTCTCATTATCAGGTGAGACATCATTCTTTTTCTTTTTTCTTTCTTCCTCCTGTGTAGGCCAACCTCAGTTCAGTAGATCCCTCCGGGCATCCTAGGGTCTTTGCCACTGATTTTGGAAGGATATGATTCAGAATTTTCACCTGGGTTGGATTTTCTCAATGAAATTGTTTATGAGACAATGAGTTTCAGGATCCTATCTTTAAGGAATTTCTGTACTTCTGTTTCTTTCTGTCTGTAGATTTAGGATTTTTGTGGGTGTTACAATTTTAGCATCAGGTCTTAATTCATTTGGATTAGAACCAATGAGAGCTTCCATTACTAATTGCCACTGACATAAATTCCAGCTCATAAATTTGGGATCAAAGTAGCATGTAACAATAACCTACAGAGCATACATTTTAAGTGCAATATATATTACATATAATGTAATATGCAATATATGCTGTTGACTGTTAAATTTACTTTTAAGTTATTAACCATAGAATCTCCTGATTTGGAAGGTACCCATAAGGATCATCAAGTCCAACTCCCGGCTCCGCACAGGACCAACCAGGTCAGAGCTGGTGACTGAGTGCACTGTCCTGATACTTCTTGAACTCAGCCAAGCTCGGTGCTGTGACCACCTCCCTGGGGAGCCTGTGCCAGTTCCTGACCACCTTCTCATGAGAGAGCTTCTTCCTTATATCCTACCTAAATCTCCCCTGTTGCAGCTTCATACCATTCCTTACCAAAGAGAGGAGATCAGCGCCTGCCCCTTTTCCCTCCTCTCATCAAGAAGCCATAGATCATGATGAGGTCTCCCCTCAGCCTGCTTTTCTCCAGGCTGAACAAACCAAGGGACTTCAGCCTCTCCTCGTAAGATTTCCCCTCTAAGACCCTTCACCACCCTCACTGCCCTGCTCTGGACACTCTCCAATACTTTTATGTCCCTCTTGTACTGTGGCACCCAAAACTGCACACAGCCCTCGAGGTGAGGCCGCACCAGTGCAGTGTAGGGCAGGCCAATCCCCTCCCTGGACCAGCTGGCGATGCCGTGCTTGATGCACCCCTGGATATCATTGGCCCTCCCAGCTGCCTGGGCACACTGCTGGCTCATGTTTAACTTGCTGTTGAGCAAGACCCCCAGATCCCTCTCAGTCTGGATGTGCATCCAGGGTTGCCCTTTCCCAGGGCAAAATCAGAAACTACTGTATACTCTTTCAAGAGTTAATCTGAAGTGGATTTTTTTGTCCAGTCCTTCAGACAACAGGATTTTTGTATGGGTGACTCCTTGAGCTCCCTATGTGCTCCTTGTCTGTGCCTCAGTATCCCGTGTATTAAAAAAAAAAGGGAAAAAAATGCTGCTCTGTTGCCTTGTAGTGCAGGGAGGCTCTAACTGTGCTGCTGCCTGTACAGCATGCAGCAATTCTGAAACATCTTGTTCCACAGAATGTAAGTGTGAGCTAGTAGCAATGGTGAACTGATGTTGTCTGTGATGTATGAAACTTGTAGTTAACTTAGAGGAAAAGCAAATTCCATGAAGGATTGAAGGGGATGAACTCATGTCTAAAGATGACTGAAAGGCAAAAGAGAAGACTGATGCATGGAGGGAGAAGAGAACTTGGTCACTGTCATAAAGGTACTACCAAATTGGGAAGTACTGGATTAGCGTCTAATTCCATAACCAGAAAGGTTAATAATTATTTAAATAATATCCACATAGTGAATTGTTAAATGATTTATTATAAGTTTAAATTAAACTTATTAAATGGTTAGTAGAAAGCTAGAGCCAAAATACAGAGGAATATTTTCTTACTTGTTTTGGGAGACTATAGGGTAGATAGAACTGATGGTTCAGAAAGAGCTTGCTCATCTCTGCAACATTTCAGAAGGTCAGGAATAGCAATTCACAGAGCCCAGATGAAGAAAGAGCATACTCTCCCTCTTAGAAACTGGCAGTTTGTGATCCAGATTGAGGAGCGGCACATAGAGCAATTTTGAATCACGCAGGTCACTGCCATACATGAGATTTGCATCAAAAACATTGTTAAACTTTCATAACCAAATTAGCAGAATTGTGCAAAGCTTCTGTGATCTAAAGTTTTGTGATTTAGGCCTGGGTCCTGTAACCATTTACTGAGATTTTCTGGAACTGCCTTAGTTTTGGCCAAATATAGGTTGAGCATCATGACAGTTTGAGGGTGAAATAATTAAAAACTTCTATGCTTACAGTGATGATCATGGCTAAAAGACTAAAACAACAGCTCTTGATATTGAACATTCCCAAATTTGGAAGTCTGAAATCCACATCTGGTTAGAATTTTTAGTTGGAAAGATTTTTATCCTTTAAGCATCAGTGACTTTTTTTTTAAACTTGAACAACCACAAAATAAATCCCTCAGGAAAGATGAAACATTGTATGAAGTGGAACCTTTTTGGAAGGAAATGATTGCAGTGCTTGTCACCTTAATGTCCTTAATTCACACTACTAATCTTATATTGCTGAAGTTAAAAAAGAGGGTGATAGATTAAAACAAGGTGTATGTCATGCTTGAACACACTTTGAGGCTGTCTCTTGGACTCCCTTTCAGTGAGAAGCTAAGGGTTAATTATTTGCGCTGTCTGCTCTTGATGTATGGATGCGGTCTTTGCACACCAAGGACACGGTTCTACAGATGCACATGGGTCCCGCTGGGTTTGGTGGGATTACTCATGTGTCTGAATGCCTGCAGGCTTGCCAGCTCAGTTTTATGCGATTTTTTTTTTTTCCCTTTTTTTTTAGAATCCTTTTTAAAAATACACAGGAATTAAGCAATTTCCTTTACACAGTGCCTCAGCCAAAGCCCACTGAAGTCATTGGGAAAACTCCCACTGTTTTTTAGCTGGCATTCGGATGCATCTATCCCATATTCCTTATGGCCTAGTCTACCTTGTATGTGTATAGGGCTGTATAACCATCTTGGTTCTTCTGGAATGGCTATCTTGCTGTAATTTAGTTATCATGGAATACATTTCCCACCTTCCTAGCAGCATAATTATTCTGGAACAAAAATACTTTGATTCCAGAATTGTCTCTGTAGGGGGAGCTGCTCTGGAATAAAAATTGGGCAATGGGCTTACCTGCAATAGCTGTGCTGCTTGGTTGCTTTTTCTAGGCAAGGTGTTTTAAACAGAGGTGAAGGGCAGCAATGTGGACCCCTTTTTACGTTAGCAGGCTGTCTGCTGTGAATTTTTGCTGAATTGTAATTCTACTTTATAAAACACAACACCCAAACCCCCCAAACCGCAAATGTAGCCAAGCCCTTACTGTGGGCTCCAGCTAAACTCCTGATCCCAGAATCAGATCTGTGTAGGTGGACCTCTGTGCCTATGACTTCAGTGGGACTCACTGTATGTGCAGATACCCACCTACGCAGATCTGGTAGCAGGGTTGTGGCCCCACTCTACTAACAGAGCACAATTGTTGCCTTTTGTTTAGGGATGAGCAGCACATGGGGAACGTGGGCTATAACCCAGGCACTCCAAAATCACTGGAAGTGTGCTATCTGTGAGATCCCCGAGCAAACCTACCCACTCTCACATTTTAATGGGAGCCCTATTTATGGAGAAGTTGATATGCAATCTGGAGGAAAAGCTTTATCTGTCATTGCCTTTTTGCGCTAGTACAGATGAAGCAAAACACTCAGTAAACTAACTCCTTTTGCAGTGGGTGTATGGATCCTATGAATGGACGTGGAGGAGACTCTGAGGATGATATTTTTACAGTTTCCATGTTTGGTGTCTGAAGTCATGGGTTTGACAAGACATGTAGGCCTAAGTATCTTAGGCTTGTTTTCAGAGCTGCTACATTACTCTTGTCTATTTAGCTGTTCCTATAACACGCAAACTTTTCTGTTAATGTGAGCACTGGCTAATACATTACACGTGTAGAATCATAGAATGGTTAGGGCTGGAAGGGACCGCAGAGATCATCAAATTCCACCCCCTCGCCATGGGCAGGGACACCTCTCACTAGACCCAGGATGCTCAAGGCCCCATCAAACCTGGCCTTGAACACCTCCAGGGAGGGAGCAGCCACCACCTCCCTGGGCAACCTGTTCCAGTGCCTCACCACCCTCATAATGAAGAATTTCTTCCCTACCCCCTTCCAATTTAAACCATTCCCCTTTGTCCTATCACTACATGCCCTTCTAAAAAGTCCTCACCAGCTTTCTTATAGGCCCACTTCAGTTACTGGAGGGTTGGTTTAAGATCTCCCCAGAGCCTTCTCTCCAGGCTGAACAACCCCAACTCTCCCAGCCTGTCATCATAGGAGAGGTGCTCCAGCCCTCTAGGCATCTTCGTGGCCCTCCTCTGGACCCATTCCAACAGTTCCATGTCCTTCTTAAGTTGGAGACTCCAGAACTGGACACAGTACGTGAGGTGGGGTCTCACGAGAGCAGAGCAGCGGGGCAGAATCGCCTCCCTTGACCTGCTGCCCACGCTGTTCTTGATGCAGCCCAGGATACAATTGGCCTTCTGAGCTGTGAGCGCACATTGTCAGCTCATGTCAAGCTTCTCATCCACCAGCACCCCAAGTCCTCCTCTGCAGGGCTGCACATATTGTATGCACATATACAATATGAATCTCAGACACTTCATGAGACAGTTTTTAGAAATCACCCACATAATGATGTGCTAACTTTAAAGCATCCATCTCAGAAATAAAGCAAGAGTTTAACGAACCAAAAAAAAGTTAGTGACATTCAGTCCCCTTCTTTGTAGTACACAGTCATGCACAAATATGGCATTTGAAGAAGAGTTAGTGTTTCTCTTTTTTTAATAACTAACCAAATACATTGGATAGAGTGCATGTTCTTACATCTATGTAGAGTGTTTATTACATAGAAATAGAACTGGTATTACGTGGTATTTCCCATGAAAAATGTCAGAAGAAATGATTTTGCAACAGATTTTTCATTCGTAATGAAAAAATTTTTTATGCCTGTTTTCAGAAGAAATACATTTTTCCATAAATAAAAGGACTGTTTTTTGTTAACCACAAACAAAATCAGCCACTTCTCTCTGTCACTTCCCATCTTAAGATCTCTGTTTTGCGTGTCTGTCCTAAAAACTGTTGAGTATCCTCAGCTCTCATCAATTAAAATAGGTATGGAAGCTTATCAGTGTGTCACTGGTTTGGATTAGGAGAAATGTGGTTGAAGACCTGGTCAGACATAATGTTCTGGCTGCAGTTAATCCAGACTGAAGAGGTGCTGCCAAATACTTATCACAATATTATTTGTCCATTCTACCTCCAGCCCACCTGCCTACAGAAGTCTTTTAGTTGCTCAGGTTTGTTTCCGTAGTTGATTCTAACGAAATTACCAGCTTGGTGGGATTTGTTTTGTTTGTGTTACCCCTCTCCCAAGATATTCTAGACATTCTCTTTTTTTTTTTTTTTTTTAGGGTTTTTTTTTTTTTTTTAGTTAGTTAGAAAGTTGTAATTTTCTTTAAATGGTGAAATTGGGAAGTTGAGATTCCCATTGGAGTGGGATTTATCTCCCACTGTTTTTGGGGTCTGTTGTGGTTTCCTGAACCAGATTTTCTTCGGATCTAAACCCTCTTTTTTTTAGTGGCATCTACATTGAGGTAAAGATGTTGATTAAAAGTAAAGAAGCTAAGACTGCAAACTAATTCTGTTTAAAAATAGCAGAGAATCTATTTTTCCATTATAGGGAAATATGGAAAGCAGATGGTAGGAAAGTTTGGCAGTGGAAGTTACTTTATTTGTTGGTGGAAAAGGTCTTGTTCTGGAGAGGGTACATGGAGAGGGGGATTTGATTTGCATGCTCTGGTGCTGAAGAGCCATCCCAGATGTATCTTGAGCTACGCTGCAGCCAAAGCCTGAAGTGGTTCAGAGAGACTGCCTAGATGAGGTGTGTTAAGCAGCAGCCTACCTTCCCAGGTCAGGCTTCTATAAGCAAAAGCCAGCCCAGCCTTCACTCTCTGTGGAGTGTCCATTCCTGTATGTCCTTCAGAAGTGGCAGCCTCTTCACTGCTCCTTGGGCTGTGCTACCTACTGCAGGCAGGGAGCATGTCCTCTCTTCCCAAACACCCACCGTGCTTTGGTGTCCCTATGCGTAGCATGGCCATGCAGAGGTGATGGTGAGAGGGAGCTGGGCTGCTTTCCTTGACCCTGCCACTGGCCACAGAGGAATTTGGAAACAAGTTTTGATTGTTAGTGTGCTCATAAGGTGGGTGTGAGATGTGGGCCTCCTTTGAAAGGTGCCACATGGAGGAGAAGGCAGTGCTGTTGATGTGATGAATCCTGACTGGCTGTGTGTGTGTGCCTGAAATCGGACCAGGACTGTCAAAACCTAATTGATGTAAAAGGGATGTTTTGCTGAGAGCCCTCATTTTTTCACAGACATAGAAGAAAGGAAATAGTGCAGGCTGAAGCCAGGGTAACTCCAGGTGCTGGTTGTCCTTCGGTTGGCCAGGCATGGGGGGCACTTCCATGGCCTCACCCCAACTTGGGCCAGTGGCGCAGTCTCTTCAGCACTCCTGGCATAGGCTTTGTCTTGCAGCAGAGTCCCCTTGTTCTGTGAGTAGGTGGGGATGAAGAGACTCTTCTCCTTCATAGCCTAAACTGTCTGTAAAAGTCACTGCTGGCAGACGGGCTCGCTGCTGGCACACAGCTGAGTTTTTGCTGTACAGCTGAGCCACTGTTCCTGTCTGCCTATAGGCACTGGGCTTCGGGTTCAGGTAATTGAAATTACCCCTAGCAGCTTTAATCAGCAGGTAGTTTAGCAGCATGATGCATTTTATCACAAAATAAAGGGTCAGTGCTGCTCGAGCTGACCCTCCTTCCACCCGTCTTCTAGCTTGATTGGGCAGAGCTACCGCTCGGGGTGGGGAGGTCTTCTCTTCAAACCCGGAGCCCTCTGCCTCTCCAGCTAATATGCATGTATTCTTTATGTTAATGTTCATCACCCTCTATCACGATCCTTGCAACATCTGCTCAGCTCGATTTTTGTCTCCCTGCTAGCTAGTGAGGAAGTGACTGTGCTTCCCAGAAGGGCAGGGGAAGGAAGGGAGGAAAAGAGCTAGAGCAAACGGGCTTGTGAGCCTGGTGGCGCAAAGCATCCCTTCTTTCAGGCCCTTTTTTGTACTAAATTTAACTGTTCTTGCGAATGAGAAGGGTTGCTCTCAGCTGCAGCGTGTACTCTGTAATCCGTCTCTGTTTCCTGCTGATTTCATGTTTTGCTAGGAAGGACGCGGCACCGGACTTGAGATAGGATTAAGCAATGAGCATGGGCGTTAGTGGAACAACCATAGTGAGACACAGGCTTGTACTGTCTCAGCTCTGCGACCTGTCGTGTAACAATAGGCTTTTCCTTCAGTGCTGGAGCTGTTCTCTTGTGCCACGGCTTAATTGCCTGGCACTGAACACATATTAAGGGCTCCGTGATCAGATATTTGCAGTTTGACAGAAGCAGCTGACACTGGTTTAAAAGGAAGTATGTCGTGATTTTTCCTCCATAGAGCCACTGAATGAGAATCTTTGGACAAGATTTTTAATTCAGTTGGGAGAGGCAGGAGATTTCTCCTGTGGCTTTTCATTACAAATGATGTCACCACGAGAGCAGCATCTTTTGTGTCTTGAGAATCTGTCTGCCCCTGCTGCTAATTCCTCACCTGAAATCTTAACTTACCATGGGTGACATTAGACACTTCAGTAGTGGCAAGCTGTGAAAGGAAGTGTGAACAGCCATGCCTATGGTAAAGAGATTAAGAAGAGTCAAAGTTGGTTTAATTCCTAGTTCAAGTACTTTTAAAAGGGTGAAACCATGTCCAAGTTGTCTGGAAGCCTCTTTTATGCATGAAATTTGAAGAAAATTAGGCCAAAGTTCAGGTAGATTTCAGAAGTTTACAGTGGTGGTGGTGATGGTGATGTGTTGCATCCATGGAAGTAAAATTTAACTGAAGAAATAATTTCTCCCCCCCAATTGGCTTCAGAGGTCTTTTAATAAAGATTTATATTTCTAAATTGTAGCTGAATGACAGCATCAAAACAGTGTATAACATCTGCTGTTTGTACAGTCATCTTAAAGTGCTCATATGTCACGTGGAATAATCAGTTATGGATTTTTTTTTATATAGACCTGAAGTCTTCTGAAGACTGAGATGGCATTTTTGACAGAATTTGGATAGATGCGGCAGAGAACCAGGACCTCAAGTGCAGGGCAAGAGCAGAGGGGATTCCTGTGGCCTTAACCCCTTTTGCTCTTAAAGATCAGTCAGGCCCTGCTCCTCAGCTGTCAAAGCTTATTTAGGCTTTTGCTGTCTACACCGGTATGGCAAATAATAGTTAATGTGGACAACTATGGCCTTAGGTATACATTTAGAAATCAGGCCAACTCTGGGTGCTGATGATTTACCTACTCTAGGCCTAGTCTTGGTGTCAATATGTATAAGTGAACAAAGAGCTTCCCCCCACCCCTCCCCTTCCCCCTTGTTCTCTGAAACAACAGTTTCCAAAGTTGATAGCTGGAAAAAGGTACAAAGCAAAAGATAGGGAAATAGTCACATGTATGCTAATACTCTTTAATGATAGAAATTGCCTGTGTAAACCTGTGTCCTTGCAACTGGATTTACCCTCATTGCTGTACAAACTGGCTGCCAGGAATTTAGGAATATTCTGTGGATATGAGGAAGGAGGAGGAGGTAGATATTTTAAATGACTGCATAGTATGTGAAAACACAAATTGTATTGCTTGTGCTAGATTTTTTTTGGAGTTGGGGAGTGTGTTGTGGGGGTTTGTTGGTTTTGAATAGTGGTGTAGGTTGCATGCCTTAAATACCCAACCCAAAGTGCAACTTCTCAAAAGATTGACCACTAAAGAGTTGTCCTTACTCCTCTGCCAGTATACCTTGAAACTCCAGCTTTCCCATTACTCTCTCTCCTGTTTATGTGCACATCCCTACTGCCACTGGAGTGGCAAGCTCTCCTTGAGCTTGAGTGGTTGAAACTCCTTGCCAACAAAACTCAACTTTCAAAAATAGTGAGCAATCCTAGTTACATTAACTCTGGAGCTGCTGATGTGTGAAGCTAATCAAATGCCTGTTTAACGTGATGGTCGCTGTTGCTTGGGTTTGAGCCCCCAGCAGCTTCGGATAAGCCCCTGGACTCGGCTCTGGAGAGGACAGAGGACACATACATTCCCTTCTGCCTAGCCTGCTTTGGTATTGTAACTGTTGGTGGCGGCATGGTAAGGAATGGCAATTAATCCCTGCAGTTGTTTACTAAACCCTGAGCTTTGACTAGACAGGAATTTGTGATCCAGTATAAATTGAAATGGAGAGATTACAATTGACTCCCATTAACTAACACAGCTGTAAAATTTACTAGCCAACATTTGCTTTGGGATGATTGCTTTGAGTGATTTTTTTTTTTTCCCTGGCTGATACGCCATTTCTGAGACTGATGGCATGTTGTATGTTCAGCACAGGATCTGTGTAGTGTCTGTTCTCTTACATACTGAGATGAGTTAGGTTGAATTAATCTAGGGAAAAAACCCAAACCTCTAGATGACCCCTAGCATAGTAGTGAGTTATATCGCAAGATTAGCATTGTGTCTCTATAAAGAATGGGGGAGGCTTCTTTGTCTAAGCAGTGTTTCAGCTGGTGTTAATGGATCCACACTTACCAAAAGAAATCTCCCAGTTTTGGTGTAATCAGAAGGACTAATTTTGCTAGGGTGTGAGGGTGGAATAAAATGGTTTTCTTTTTGAGGGGAAAAAAAAAAAGAGACTGCTCTCTTTGTATTACAAGGCACCTGTAGGTATTCTGAATAGTAAGCACACGCGTACTTTTGTTCTCTAGGACTCACTGAGCTATTTGGCTTTCAGTTGGTGTGTCTGAAAGTCTGGACATCTGGTGCCCTTAAAACCTTTCCATAGAGTTAGGTGAAATAACACACCATATTTAATAAAAGATATACTTCTGCTTTTTCTGACATTCATAACTTTTATAGTTAAGCCTCGAAGGTAAGAGTCTTTGCTGCTTCTACAAAGCAGGGAGTTCGTGGCATTTCCTCCTGCTTGCTCTCATGGGTGTTTTGTTTCCTTTCCATCCTGATCAGTGAGATCTGACTCTTTCCCATGTTCTCTGCTATAGCTGGCGCTGTCAACGCTTCCCATTTTCTTTTCTCCCATGATCTAGAGAATTTGTGCCCCTAAATTCTCACTTATCTCTTACTAAGAGGCTTCCTCATTCTCTCCCCAAACTAAGAGCCCTGTGCACATCTAATAACCATTTCTGTTGTGCCAAGAGTGCTATATGCATCCCTCAACAGGGTTGTTGTGTTTTTTCCAGCTGTTCTGTAATTACAGGCTTAGCTGTGGCAAGGGGTATTGTCATTCTGCAACGTATCAGAGTAGGTCACCAGCTAGCTATTGCAAGTAATAGGAGCGGATTGTTCTGTTTCCTAAAGATACCAGTATCTCTATTTCCCACTTTTGCAATTTCCAGTGTTCAGCAAAACCTGTAGTTTCCCGTGTCAGTAGGAATGTGGATGCTTACTCATAGTTTGGTGTTTGTTTGCTTGGTTTTTTTTAAGATTAGTTCATGCAACATCAAAGATTAAGACCTTGCATATATTTTTAAACACTTGCAGATTGAGATGAGTTTCAGCACAGGTTCCTGATTATTATTATTATAAATTTTGACATTAAGGTTAAAATTACAATGGTGATATGTAATGATACATGTATATAACATAAGTGCATGTGCATACACGTGTGCATGTATTGAAAGATAGAGCTTTGCCTGAGAGACGGTCCACTCTTCCACATCAACTAATCCGACAAGAAGTTTTAGGTTTCTGTACAAACTAGGCTACGCTGCTTTTGAATGTGTTGGTACCTTTAGTGTTTCCAGTCTGAGGCCTTGGATCATTGTATTTTTATCGCTAGGATTCCAGTCTGGATGAGGATAGGAAGAGGAGAAGCTTTTTGGGGTGAAGAAAGAAATACGCTTTTCTGTGGAAGCTCACATAGTTAAGTAATTTTAGCACTGGGTTACCAGACTGGTTGCATGATGAATGCAGTTTGTTGCCTGGATATTGTCCTGCCATACATGCAGCACACACTGTTCTGTCTAACTCGGAGTGGATTCTTCTGGTGTGAAGAACCACTCTTTCCATCAGTGGGATGTCTGTGTGTCCCAGCCTGAAAGCAACTGGAGGATGCATACTCTGTGTACGATGGCTGCATTATGCCTGTGAAGTCTGATCCAAGCAAGTTGTAAGCATACAGGCTGTTAGGAGAGATCCTTCTCATGCTGCTGTGTTGTTATGTTTGTAGATACTACTGTAGAACCTCTCCGTGGTGACTATGGAGGGAGCTGGAGCAGCTCAGACAGCTTACAGCTGTAGGGGATGGTGTTTCCATGAGGTTGCTGGGTTGGGAGGGCTGGCTGTTCTTATTAAAGATGATTTTAAGGGCTCCCAAACAGCTGTTTTTCTGGTGTAACTGCAACCTGGTGAATACAGGTGTGTAAGCAGTGGTGCCCATTCACTTGTTGTGCAGTGAGCTTGTAAATCCCTCATAAATTGTTCGTAAATCACTTTGGGATCCATCTGGCTGACAGGCAGATCCTGTATAAGCTCATCACCCAGCCCTGCAGAGACAGCCCTGCAAAGCCCAAGCCTTTGGGAGGAAAACCAGTTGCCAAAGCAGCAGGTGTGTCAGCTCAAAGTGGCCCATGAGGAGCAGCTCTAAGCTCGAACTTTGCCCATTTATTTGCTCAAGGTTTTATCTCATCCTTTATTGTACAGCCCAGTGAAAATGAATATTTACCGTGTCAGTTAAACCGGGGCCGCCTGAGCGGCAGGCTCAGTGTGTGCTAGGAGGCCTCACGGGTGAGAGAGCGGAGCGATATGTGAGTGTCGGAGGGGAAGGCCGCGCTTTCTGTGCCATCGGAGAAGATAGGGACACCTGAGTAAACAGTGGGCACCCAGGGCTGTGCGGGTAGGATGACTAGTTCGGTACACTCGATTGATTTTTTTTTTTTTTTTTAAAATAATTTTTTTTCTTTCTCATGTCCATAGCATGAGAGTTCTGTGGGGAAATTGTGACATTAGTGCAAGACAAGAGCACTCCTACCAGAAACCTAAACTTTTATGTTATTTTTCATTTTGCTTCAGGATTTTGAATGTGGATAGCAAAATTAATATTGAAACAGAAATTTCTTTTGAGTTGAAGACCATATGTTCCCCTTGGAAAGTTTAGCAGCACAGTGCGCTGCTGGGCTGGAGATAAGTTATTCTGGGGAAAAAAACCCCAACAAACCTCAACCTTTAAAAAAAATGCGCAGGACTATTTTTGCTGCAATATTTTGATTTTTATCTAGGTTGTGTGTATTGAGGAAAATGTTTACTATAAAATTTGTTACCACTTCTGGTCTTCAGATCTCTGGCAGCAGACTCAGAGCCAGGCAGTTGCAGTTGATTAATTATTTTTTTGTTAGTGCGTTGTAGGAAGATAAAGCAGCTTAGTTTTCTAGGGTTAGGAAATGTTTGGCATTAAGAGGTATGACATCCATATCCACATACAGTAGCCCAGTCTTGGTTGGGAATTAGTTGGGAATTAGGCACGTGTAGAGGGGAAACGGCATATCCTAATATGCAGGGAGCCAAGTGGATGCTCAGACCACCTGCTCTCTGTCCCTGGCTCTGCCTGACCTCGAGCGATTCATTTGACTGTTCTGTGCCTCAGTTTCTCATTTTATCTGCCATATAACTTACCCATTCAGATGTTAAATGATTTGAAGTGGAACTACCTCTCACTATTGAAAACAAATGCTTTACTTCAACACAATAATAAACAAAAGTGACTGTTGTCTTTGGACATTCAAAATTTAGGAAGTTTTGTGGTTAACTTTTTTTTTTTTTTAGCTGCATTTCCAAGGGTTGATCTTTGGATCATATATAGCCAAACTTTTTCCTTACTGGCTTTTTGTTATTCTGCCTTTCGAAGGACTTTGTGGAAAGGAAAGCAGCATTAAAAAAAAAAAAATCACACAACCGGTTTGGCAGGTCCTGCATAAACAGGAGAAATGCCAGGAAAAGTCTAATGTCTTTGTTGCCAGCTTTAAAAAAAATAAAATTAAAAACCCCCAGTTAATTTTCCCGTAATGAAAACCTGAGCCGTCGTACGTGTGAGCAGGACTGTGGGGAAAGGCATGTGGAAGGGGGCTGATTGAAGGGAAATGTGTGTCCTCAAATGCTGGGAATATTCCTGTTCTTGGGCAATTGTCCCAGTCACCTTCTCGGCCATAGGAAGAAGAAGTGTTTTGTCATGCTTTTTGTAAGCAGGTTTGTGTTGGTTTTGTTTTTGTTTGTCTTTTAGGTTTTTTTTCTTCCTCCATCTCCTCTGACAGTCTCACAGCTCTGCTCGGGTGTTAAACACACCCTGTTTGATTAGACAGGGGTGATTGATGCCCCCCTGTTTTGCTTCACCTGTGCCAGCAGAAAAATATGCTGGTTTTTAAGGCTGTTTAGCCATGAGTTGGGTTGGGTAAGGAGACCTGCCTTCCTCACTGCATCTGTGCTGTTGTGTAACCATGGGAAGGGTTGGAGTGCCTCTGTCCTGATTCTTGTGGCAGAAGGAGGGACGTGTTTCTAGAACGGGTTCACAGCTTTCGTCTGATGCAGGCCATCCCTGCCACCACTTGTGAGTCCAAAGATTTCAGTCAATGCTTTGACTAGAGGGAGCAGTAGACATCAGAAGTGTTTATGGGGAGGGGGTTTAAATTCAACACCAAAATGCAAAGTGCAGTAATGCCTTCTCAGAGCTTTTGTGCAGTGTCCATGTCATTTTACTTCTCTTACAGTTCACCTGCTGTTTCCAGAGCAGCAACATAAACATGGACATGCAGGTAGAGGGTCAAAACAGGATTTTGGCAACTTGCTGCTCTTTCCTGGGATTTTCTGTTCCCAACTGTAAAATAGAGAAGCACTAAAGGAAGGATCTTTTTGAATCCTATCTTGACTATTTTGGGTTTGAGCTCTTCAGGGCTGTCCTCTGCTCTGTGTTTCAGTGGAGCCTTGGGCAGTGGCCCCATGGCTCAGTTTACCCCTGAGTGCTCTCACTGTAGACATGTCAAGCCCTAACAGTCGGGTTCAGATCCCTATAGAGTTCTTAGGAGAGAAGGTTATTTTCTAAGGTGTCTGTGTAAGTCTTTGCTCAGCCAACATGCTCTTGATAAAGGCTAACTGTCTAAACTGTGCATGTTTTGATCCCCCCACATGTAAAGGCGAGTGTAATAACGCTTCTCTTCGTTGCAGGAAAGCGGTAAAGGTAGTGGAGAACATGTTTAAAGACTGTAGTAACTGAGGACCATGGACAAACCTTCAGATTGAGTCCAGTTCGGCCCAGGGCTAGCACTTGACTCTCTTTTTTTTTTTTTTCTTAAAGACGGCTGCAATTTGCACCATTTCAGCTGGCTCTGTTCCCAAGCTTGTCAGTGAGACAATATTTACAGCTCATAAGCAGCCTTATGGTGAGGGTGGAGTGGCTCTCTGCAGTGTCCATTTCATTGTGAACCGGCAGTGCTTAGCTGTGAAAACAAGCCAAAGATAACCAGAGTGAAACTCCAGCACTTCTGCCAGGAGCAACATCATAACCAATGCTTTGGGATTGTGAGTTAAAACAAAATAATAATTTGAGGAAGAACAGAGAGCCCTGCAAAGGTTAAAAGGAACAATTAAAACGGTTGGGGAACTTAACGAACAGGAAAAGCTATGGCAGAAGGAGAGCAGCAGCTCAACTTGAGATGGGTGTGCTTAGCCGTCCCAGGGCTTGACAGACCTGTGGGTTCAGCAGTATCCCATTGCCCTGTTGGCACAACCAAGGCAATGAGGGCTGCAGTAATGCCACAACTCGCTTTGAAGAATCAGTAGCAGGTCTGGGAACAGACTCCTGTCCGTCACACCATTTTTTTCTTCAGACCTCTTCTGCAGAGGTTTTCCCCCTCTTCCCCACCCCCTGTGCTTTGTGATGTGCAGGGGGTGATCCACTTCTTGTTCCCTTTCTGAGTGCTGGGAGTGCCACTGGAATTTCCAGAGTGAAGGAGTAAGGGTTGTGTGGGATGTACCCTATCACATGGACAGGTCGTACCTGGAAGGCATCTCTTGTTTTCAGAGCAGTTGGGAAAGGGTTGCTAATAGCTCTCCTTACACAACAGAATATTCACCCGCTTAGTTCATTACTTATTAGCTCCAGGCAGGGACATTGCAGATTTTTTAATGGTAATGGCCAAATCATTAGAGTGTGCAGCATTAATGGAGGAGAAAGCATTTAATAAAGAGCCATCACTCGACCCTGTCATTGTCCCTGGAATACAGACCGTGTTGTTGAATTCAGGCTCTGCTCTCCTTTTGTCAGATACCCCTTCTTGAAAGGGTGCCTTGCTCCGTTTCACGCGCACGTGCAAGCTCATCCCTTTTGAATCAGATAAGCTGTACCATGCACAGCAGTTTCTGTAGGAACGTATTTTTAAAATCTCCTTAAAATTCTGCCAATCCCAATTGGTTCTGTGCTGGAAGGACCAGGTTTTAGAGGAAATAAAAGATTTTGTTTTGCCTCAAGCTATCCCTCAGGTGGTTTGCTTACTTTTTGTAAGTGGTATTTTGTGGCTGATGCATTGATCAGCAAAAAATTCATTTACTTCTAGTTTGTATTCTCATACTTGTAGACTGCTTACGGGAGGGACCTTCCAAAAGCTGCTGAACAGTGGCTTGTTAAATACTTATTTAAAAAAAAAGTAAAAAAAAAAAAGAAGATTCTTGTACAGGTTGAGCTACCGGCAGTTTCTATTTATCATAATGTAACTCAGCTTCCTTCAGTGGTCTCCCATTGCGTCACGCCTTCTCATTAGCTCATCCTTCTGCAATATGTCTTCCAGATTATCTTCCGTTTCCTCTGTTTTTATTTCCTTTTGGCTGTTGGGCTGTATCTATCCTATCGGTCTCTGTAGTTCCTTTATTCCTTCCTTATAAGCTAGACCTTCTAACTTGTAAAACTTGTCTGTCTTGCATATACGGGGCGGGGTGGGGTGGGGTGGGTATATATATGGTGCAGAATCAAGAGCCTGCAAATATGCAGGATGCAATATTCGAAGTGAAATCCTACCAGCTGTTTTTTATATGCTCTCCTTTGTCAGCTAGAGTTTCCTTTTTTAGTCACACTGATCTCATGTTTTTCATGTTAGAGTAAGTGGCTGGAGTAGGTGAAAGATAGCGGGAGAGGAAGATTGTAATTTGATGTTTCTTTCATATCCAGTTTCTGTACAGTAGGCAAGGTCAGTGCAAGTATGGTCCTTTTTAGGAACTCCTTCTGCATTTAGTAGGCTGGGAGTCAAATAATCTGAATCCTTCTGATATTTTATAGTGACAAGCATCCATTGACACTTGTTTCTGGACTAGCTTATTAAGATAGTCTTTGAGAATGGGTATTTTATTTGGCTGTTGTTCTCTGGATTCTGCTCAGTTTTTTTGAGCACCCAAACAGATCTGCCCATTTTTTTTTCACCAGCAGCCCTTATCATAGCTACTCTCTTCCCAGTCTGGCCTAGATTTCCTCTGGATGTTTCTTTAACGTGCTTAGAGGTGTTACTGAACAAGGGAATATAACACACTCCCTACCCTGCTGTGTGCGCTTGGTTACTTTTACACTATTTGAACCTTCTGGAGCCGCAGCTGTGAGGTGTAGGTGTAGTCCTTGTCGTGGTACCCCCGGGTTTCTCTGTGTATTTGCCATGTCCTTTTTCATGGAAAAGCTTTCAGAAGTCTGTAGTGTGACAAAATGCTGTCATGAAAATGTGGTGGTGCTGTATATACCTTTAGTGTTTTGTTTTGCTGGTGAGGAAAGTTGTGAAGATGTCAGCCTTACAGGGTTAAACTGGTGTTTCACAGGATAATAAGTAGGTACACAAGTTCTCTGGTCTGAAATTTTCTTCCAGTGCCAGAACCCAAGACTAAGATCAGGGTTGTCTTCTCAGTACCTCCAGCAGTAGAGAGATTCTCATCCTTACCAGGGTAAGCACCTATATGATCATACAGAAACAACTTTTTTTCAGTTTAAGTAGCTGATTTTTGGGTGTGCCTGTATTTTCAAATGGTAACAGATAGAAGATAATTATGGCATATCATGGTGCAATTTGTTTCCAAACAAGCATATATACACCCTGTTCACCCTCAGGTTCAAACTGATCTTGTATAGATAAGGAGAGAGTAAACTTCAGTGACTGAACTGCAGAAGATAAATATTGAAACTTGTATGTGGACTTCATTTCTACTGATGTAAACCAGGATCAGATCAATTCTTTTAAAAATATTGCTGGAGAATTTTACAGGTATAGGTGAGAACAGTCCAGCTGTGCAACAGGACCAAGAAGGGTAATTTCTTGTATTTTCAAATGGTATTTTAAAATGTGTATTTCACAGTGTTGTAGCTCCTCAGGAATTTTATTTCCACTGGTGACTGAGGATTAAAGGAAGCTATGACTTTTATGTGAATTACTCTCCCATGATTTTTCCGCTGCTTAACCAATGGGCATGTAGATAATCCATGGTGGGGAACGAGTTGACCTCGTCCATGTGACAGTTCTGACCTCTGGTTCATGCTATGGAAATACTTGATATCCCCCATTGGGAAGGATCCTATGCACAGTAGCTGATGCTCCTCCTGGAAACGTGTTTGAATACATAGTAACGTTGCAGCTTGCCAGTACAGTGACAGCTCCGTATCGCAAGGGAGTGAAAACATTTGTGCTGCTATGCCAGTGCTGAGATGCTGCAGAGTCGCTCCAGGATTCTCCTTTCGCACAACACGTGAGAGTGCAGCTCCCCTTAGCTTTCCCATCTCAGTTTCATGGCCTCCAGAAGTTTTGCACTGAAATGAGTGCATGACTCCAGTCACGGGTGTTGAGGGTGTGAATTCCCACATGTACAGGCAGGGTTGTACAACCACTGTGTTAGAGATGAGGCTCCAGCACTCCCTGTTTTAGGAAAGAGAACATGAAAAAAATACAGTGAAATACCTCTGACACCTAGATATCTAAGACTGGAAAGCCTTTCTCTCTTGCCCTCCTTGCTTCCCTGCTGGTTACTCGCTGGCCACAGTACTTCCAACACGTGAGGCTTTGAGGTTTTTTTCCCTAACTGTGCAATAAACTCTGTCAGCCTTATGTGGTGCTTTGTGCTAAGTGAGTGTGCTAACAGGATCGTGATGTAGGCACAAAAGAGGTTGCCCTGTGCATCAGAGCAGTGGTCCACCTGTCCTCTTAAACAGAGGTTTAGCAAGTTCAACAGTGACAACCCAGTAGTGCAAATTTTGGAGATATATGTGGAAAGGAGCCAGGGACAGATAGTTTCTTAACAGCAGGCAGTTGAATCCACGGTTGACTTCTACCTTGAAGTAGGAGGGCAGGTGGGTCAAGTCCCAGCTTTGCTTTCTCCTCTTAGAGTCTTGCTGCAGAAGGGTGGGTGGGGGTGTCTCCCACTTGAAATTGGTATGGCTGTACTCCAGATTTGGAGTATGAAGGTTCAGTTTCCAGCATCTGCCTCATATATTTTGTGCTGCCTCACTGGGATATCTATGGATAACATTCTTTATTAGCAATACAAATGACAGTTCCTTTCTTGAATCCTATTAAGCTCTCTTTATTATCTTGTAGTTTTACCTGATATTATCTTCCCACAGCCTATTTCTACTCTGTATCCCCCCCATATTATCGGAGATCTCAGCAACAAAATACTTCTTGAGTGTGTGGTTCAGCTAGTTTTTTGCTTCATTTATATTTGCTAATTTGAGATATTTTGCAGTGCTTAGACGATAGCACAACCATTTCATGGCATTTTCAACAACAGCACTGACCTCCACAAGCTGCCTTTTCACACCACTTGAGTGCATCAATATTGCTGTCTGTACGATTTTAATTTAATTAGAATGGTGGCTGTAATCATTTTGGGACAAGCATGAACTTCCCCACTGTCTGCTATCCCCTTCCCTTTCACAACGAACTCTTCCACCTCTGTGGGTTTTGTTTGGTTGGTTTTTCTAATTTATTTGCTTAAGTAAGGATTGAGACGTGAGAGGGTAGCCACCTCCTCCTGCCCCTGTGCCGGGAGGTTTGTCAGAGGCAGGCTGAAGGGAGGAGGCAGGGAGGAGCTGAACTTCACAAAATCACTAAGGTCACAGAGACAATCTCTGCTCTCTGCGCGCAGGAAATGAGATGTTAATCTTTTCCCAGTGCTGCTTTGCATAAGGTCCATTCCAGAGAGCTGTGTTTGTTTTAATTTCTCTAATTACTGATAGTGTGCTGATTATGCTGCTATAGATTTGACGTGAATTGCTATATTAATGGGACCAAAAATGAGGAGAAGTCTGCCATGGAAATTAAGAAGATGACAGCAACTGGGGGAAGGGAGGGAAGTGGTGAGTTTAATTCATACCGTGGTACTGCAGAGCTCTACTTTTTCAGGAGCCTGATCCTTTGCCCCTGGCAAAAGTATGCAAAGCTGTAACACTGACCAAAGCCCACAAAATGTTTTAATTGTGTACCTGGTACTGTACAGTCTTGTGTGAGCTCAGATTTCCCCCTTGCTCCCTACATTAGACCCTGTAAATCATCTCACAGTGGTCTCTTGGACTTTTGTATCCACCTGTAATGTTGCATACAGAACGCTGGTGAACACCGCGTGTCTCTTCACTTGCTTCCCTAATGATTAACTTACTTGCATCTTCTGCTGTTGTTTCACATGCCACTGAGTAGCTGCTTTGCTGGTGTTGCCCTGCTGACTGCCCAGATGTGCAGGGCCTTCTGAGTCTTTCCTCCAAGCATTTCATTCTCCCTCCCGCAACTCTAAGGCCTTTTTTTCCCCTCTACCTTACCCAAGGCACCTGCTCCTCAGAGGACACACAGTAGCGAAACAAGACCTTCCCTCAGCTCCTGGTCCCTTGGCTTTTGCACTTTCCCTGCTGCGCTTGCTGAAAGAGATAGCAGCCCAGATCCCATGTCTTTGAAGAGCTGAACATTCTCCATGATTTGAGGTTGTGTCCAGAATTGCTAGCTTGCCCAGCCCCAAGAGCTGGATTTACACGAGCCAAAGGCATGTTACTTGGGGTTTTAAGCCTAGGGCTTCTCCAGAAATCTAAGAGGGTGCCAGAATATCTGCTCGCCTGCTAGTGGTGCCTTCTCTGAGCACAGGTCCCACAGGTGAGGAGTTGGAGCAGGGTGATGGGATGCTACCCAGGGAGCCAGAAGCTTCTTTTAAAGCAGCCTCCTGCTACCATTTTCCTGTGATGGTAGCAAGGATGGTCTGTGAGGACAGCACAGGTAACTTTCTCCCTTTTTACTTCTAACTGTTGGCTTCCTGATAGTTACTGCAGTCCAAACTGCTGTGTCTCCACCTTGCAGTAATGCCTGTTTGCTGGGGAGCTGGGAGGAGCCGGGGCTGTTTGGAGAAGATGAACTACACATGCAGCAAGACAGGCACAGAGTGGCACAGGGACACCAGCAGCCTGGGGGTGGGCAAGCTCGTGTCAGCTTTCACTCTTAGTTAACTCAGCCCTGTGCATCCATGATATACAGGAGTAGGTTTTTACACAGTGATAAGAGTCAGATGCCTTTATGTTCGGCGCAGGGTATTTGCAGAACACACTGGACACTTTTGCTTCCCCAAAACTGCTGTGTAGGTAATGCATCTCTTTGCTTTATCAATGAAAAAAAGAGTCATTGTAGTATTCCTTCCTATCCAACTACTGAAGCAGTCATGTCATTGGGACAACATAGGGCTTGCTTAACGTGCTTCCTTACATATTTTATGTTTGCTCCTGCAAAAACATCTATGTCCTTTGTGCCTGCCATCTGAGTGTGGTTAGTAAAGGGACAAAAAGACTACCAGACTGCAGAGTGGAGGACATTCATGATGAAGGCTTCTGCTTTGGAGTTTAGAAGGGTGTAATTTTAGCAAAAAGCGTGAAGCTATTATTACTTGGCAGTCTCACTCAGGCTCAACTGTTAGGCTTTTTTTAAAAGGTGACTACAAATATAACTTTGGAGTTTTGAAATTTACTTTATTATTTAGTGATACAAATTACTCGTGTTCTTGACAGAATTTTCTGACTGTTCAGGTAGATTTTTATCTGTAAAAGTTCTCCCCTAGTTCTTCAGTCTGAAATCAGTGTGTGCTTTGATGGCTTTGGGATTCTAGTCAGCTGTTACGTACACTCCTACTAGATAGGCACGATCAATATAGCTTTTAAGATAACTTCCTTTTTTTTTATACAGGATGGTTTGATGTAAGGTTTTCTCAGCACCTGGGTATTCAGAGTTTTGTACTTTCCTAGTACAAGGAGGACAAAACCATAGCTTGTCTTGATTCTGAACTATATATTTCAATCTGTCTGTGCTAGGTCCAGCAGGTAAAAGCACGTCCCAGCGGCAGGCATGTGTACGTCTAGGTGGCACTGTTGGAGCACCAGCTGCGACAAGAGTTAACCCCAAGGAGTGTCTCTGTAAAGGTTGACTTAATGCATCTCCTCAATTATTGTAGTCTAGGGTGAAATTCCATGTTGGAATTTCAGTGACTCGCTGTGAGATGAAGAAGTCTTTCAAAAATGATGAAGGCAAGCAATATGCCAACTGTTTTATCCGTCTCATTGCGGCTACCGGCAAAATACTAGGGAGCTGCTATTTTGAAGTTGCACACAGATGACAGTTGTTTGGGGCTGAGCATTTGGTCACTTGTGGGTTTTATAGGGTCCCTGGCGAGGGCCAAATCTGGAATGTGGCAATGCCAAGCCTTGTCCTTGCACTTGGTATCAATAAACTCAAAGGACCACACCAAATGTGTAATTTTTTACTCTCTCGTACTGTTGTACCAGTAAGCCTGTTTGGTCAAGTACACACAAGGTTCGTGCTGGTTCTGCTACCAGCACTACCTATCCTTTCTTCCAACCTGTTGTTTGAACAGTCCTACCATCGAATGGTCTATTCTTGGCCTTAATGCAAAGGGAAATACTCAGGAAGCTATTTCAGAAAACCATCTAGTAGCAGAGTACCTGATTGAGTGACCTTAGAAGCACAAGATACCAAGCCATGTTTCTGTTTGATGGATCCTATCAAGAAAAGCACCAGGTGGTTCTGGACATGTGAAGATTAAAGCAAATCTGTTCTCAGCAGTGTGAGTGCAAGAAGTACCTCCTGGAAGTGTTATCTAGAGAGCCTCAAAAATCCTGGAGGAGAAAATGTGACCTTGTGCATTTGCACATCTGTGTTAGGCTGGTCGTTGCGTGTGGCTGAAGCACAGAGCTGTGATAGGTTGCAGAACTGGACTGATGTTCACAGTTTGCTTCCAGACATATTACTGACTCATGCTTCAAACAGGGATGAAGCTCATTTTTCCAGAAGCCCAGTGCCTTGACCTCCCTGAGCCATTACCATTCCATACCTTTTGGAAATCTGACCAGGACAGTTACAAGGGCTGCTCTTTCAGGATGCCCTTGCTAAATGAATTGCCCTTGAGAGGCACATGCTGTCCTTTTTCAAGACAGCTTAACTCCGAAATTACTTAGTTCATTTGAGCTTTGCTCTTTCTGTAACTCAGGTTGTCCGTGTGTCTAATAAAAAGAAAAAGACTTACCAAATGTCTGCAAATTGCTTTCATATTTGTGTTAAAGGTGCTGGAAAAAAATGCAGGATTAGTGAGAGGGCATTTCAAAGGCACTAATAAGAGTCAGATAGCTAACCCCCCTTTGTGCCTTGTAAAATGTGTTTGCAAATATTAACCAATTCACACGTTACTGTGGACATCCAAGGTGTGTGGAAAAAATAGCTATGCATTTCCACAATTTCTTTTTTTGGAGTCCTGTTCTTACAAATACTAGGAAACAATGAATCAAATGTATGTATTTGTAATGGTAAATCTCAGTGGAACTGGCTGGGTATAAATCACACTGCTGGATGCTTGTAGGAAGTTGATCAGTGCAGAGAGAAAGGCAGTGGGTACTCAAAGTGTAACGTCTTGGTTTGATACAGCATCTCCTGGGTGTTGAGTGAATTGCATGGGGTTCTGGGTTTAATTTTGTCTTCTGCTTGTGCTTTCCTTCTGCTGTTGACCAGTGAGAAGGCCCTTTGAAGTCGCTTAGCACTTGTCCTTGCAGCAGTGATTCAGTATTTCTGTGAGCATGAAATGGGACATGAGGATGGACTACGTCCTGCGTTCTTTGAGGGGGGGGGAAAGGACTTCAGGTCTTCCATCTACCTCCTCTACTGCCTGTTTGTAGAGGCAGGCATCTGTGTGGCTGTGTTTCAGAAGTGTTCCTCTTTTTATATTCAATAAACAAAGTGAGCAGCTGCAGCGTGGTTCGATTATCTGAGCGGTGGCTCGCAGCAGGAGATGCTGGGAAGTGGCTGGTCTTGCTGTGCATCCCTGGTGTATGCACCAGTGCTGAGAAGGCACCAGCAGGCAGGGAGACTGTAGGATGGGCAGAGAGCACCGCATCTCGCGGGAATGCAAGGCGTAGTGTCAGCCGTTTCGGGTCAGGGAAGGAGGGGTGTTAAGGTGAAAGCAGAATAATGGTTTGTAGCTCCACAGTTGTGTCTTTCGTCACATCTCAATGAACATTGCTGTGCGTTAACTAAGAACAACTGAATCTGTGTGAGCTAATGGATTGCCGTTGCCTGGACAGTGATGAGTAGAAAGAAACTGAGTGCACACTGTAAGATGTTAAAGGACTTTGTGGGAGTCTGGAACATAAGATTGGACGATTTCTGGTTGAAAAGTACTGAGCTGAAAGCCCCAGAAATAATGTAGCGGTAGCAGAGTGAACCAGGTCTGTCTTCCTACTCCACCTAAACCCAGAATAGTTTGGATAGTTTGTTCTCTGCGTGCTGTCAGTCTTGTCTGCTGTGACTGTCAGCAGTGGTGGCTGTAGTATAGCAGTGGGACTCCAGATGTTGAGGTGAAACTTCTGGTTCTGCCTGAGCTCCCAAGCAGCAAGCTGATAGCAGCACTGTGGGCCAGACTGGGCTGGGCTTGCTTTGAAGTGGTGGCTGAGAGATGGAAGGCTTTCTAGGTGCTCTTGCCCCATTTCTTTTTGGATGTGTCACCTAGCCTGCCTGAAGAATTTTCTGCTTTGGTATATTTATGTGTTTACTCACGTTGTACAAACCTCTTCTTCCCTTTGCTGGCAGCAAGGGTGCTAACATTACGTTCTGTAGGTGCCTCTGTCAGGCTCAGTCTAGTTCTCTATCACAGAGTCATGACAATGTTGTGGTTCATAATGGAACTAATTACCTTCTCTTGCTCCAGCACCAAGTTTGTCTTTTCCGTTTGCCAGAGGTTGGGGTCAGGATGGGGAGCTGCACACGTACTCTCCTGCAGATGCTCAGAAACGAAAGTAGCTCCTTTTGCTTCTGGATGCATGTGGATATAAATCCACACTGTTTGCACTGCCATCCTTAAATGTCAGCAGCATGGTTCTGGGGAATAACATGCATTGCCTTCCAGGAAGCATATGATAATGGTTTTTTTTATGCTTCTGTAAAATTGTGGCGATGTTTATTTACAAAGGGTGTAATTTGTGCTGTGATTGGAGTGCTGGAGTACAGACTTAGAATATGGAAGAATTTTCCCATCAGATCAGATGAAATTTCAGTCTTAAACTTCTTCACAGATGTTTTCAGAAATGAAAACCAAACAGTGACAATTATGAAACTCATGCAACATTCACAAATTGCCCTTTAACTTCATTTAACTGTCCTTGCATAGCTGCAGCTTTCCGTGTGCTGGCTGACTGACTTGGTTGGAAGTAACACTACTTCAAAGAAAGCGCTAGTAACGAGTTTAGGCAAGAAAAAGTACTACCTTACGTGACGGTAAATAGGGTGGGTTTGAGCGGCAGAGAAAGTTTTTCTGCAGCAAAAACAAAACCGATGGCTTAATGTCTTTAAAATGCTACGAAGGACTAAAGTGTTAAATACTTAATAAACGTACTCAGATCGTGACTGGTTTGTTAGCGTAAGATCAAGTGTTTCTGGCACTTTCTGTAACAGTACTCATGCACGTATCATGGAGCTGCTGTCAGAATTTTACTGACAGAAAACCCTCAGAGTCTCCCCGCCCGTGTGTCACTTCCCTTTCCTCCCTCAGCAAATTTCTGAGAAGACCCTTGGGAACTTCATGGACCTTTTGAAAATTAAACCCGTCACCCTAAAAAGCTGCGTGGCCCCCGGCTGCGGGGCTGTGGGGGGCAGCACATCGCCCATGCAGCGCTCGCCCGCAAGCAGGCAAGGCTGTGAGCTCTGCAGCTCGCCGGGCAGCCGGGCGCATTGCTACTGCTGCTCGCCCCCACCACGCACGCACACTTCCTTCCTTCCACCCACTTCCCCCTCCCCTACCTTAGTTTCACACCTCTGTTCCAAAGTTCACGTTGTCCTCTCTGTTTCTCTCTCTCTCTCTCCACGTCCCCCCCCCTTCTTTTTAACAGCAGGAAAGAATTTCGTACACACCTCCAGTGAGCCCGGTACCAAATTACACGTCCTCCTCACCACTACATGTCCCAGTGCCTCGAGCCATCAGGATGGAGGAAGACACGATCAGACTGCCGGCACACCTGCGTGAGTGTCAGCGTGGAGGCTCCTTAAGTTCTTGGATTGAGGAGGGTGCTGGGTGGGGTGGGGAGGTGTTTCTGGTTTTATGGAAGAGAGCGGGGAAGCCCCCTGGCTTTAGGCTTTTTTTTTTTTTTAAGCTCTAGCTGCTTTGCTATTTCTATATATTCTTTTTAAACAAAGGAAATTACTCTTAAATACAGTATATTATCCCACCTACCTCCATCCCCTGTCAAGGATTTGGCTTATTTCTCATGACAAGCACAAATGTGGAGGTTTTATTTAGATGGGAAGTTCTAGGTGCCATTCCATGGTTATAGGAGTTGCTCAGTGATGTGCTACGACACAAGGTCAAGAGTTTCACCCACTAGCAAGCAGAGTGCATTTGTGCTGTGGGTATTTTTCAGGTTGTTAAAGGTCTCAATATTAAATATTCCTGGTGCTCAGGCTCTCCACTCCAGCACAGTGTGCCGCCAGGGACAGTGGGAAAGGAGGAAGAATGAACTTGGCTGTGCACAAAAGGATGCTGTGAAGGAGGAAGGGCACATCAGTGACACTGGAACAAAAACTGGAGCTGGGGGCAAGGCGCGAGCTAGGCGCTTCCTTGCTGAGATGATTTAGTGTTTGAGGAATAGGAAAGGCCAAAGGCTGTTGACCAGCAAGAGGTGAATTACTGAGATAGGATGGGGAGAAGGAAGAGTAGAATTTTCCTTTTTGGAGGGGAAGCAGTTCTGATGTAAAATGAGAGGTTTTAAGTAAACTTTTGTCAGGTGTTACGTTCCTGAGGTACTTGAACGACAATGACCAACAGGGTCAGGAGCAAATGTAATTTGTGTATGTTGCCATCTGACAAATGGGTTTGGGATTTCAGGGGGGCGGGGAAAAGTCCGTGTTTATCAAGACGTTCTCATTCCTGTCGTCAGCTGTCTTCCAGACACGCTCCTTTTCTGGATGCAAAACTGTGCTCCCAGCACTTCTGTAATCCTGTGCTTGCTCCCTTGCTGGCCACCAAGTTGCTCGACCCCAAGGCCACTTGTTGCCTGTGCTGTGTTCTGCACAGTACTGTTTGTGCCTGCTGCTGCCTCTCACTACTGCCTGTGCTGTAGTGTAGCCCAGGTTGTGCCTTTTCTGTGCTTTCTGGAAGGAGAGCTGGTGCTGCAGTGTTTCAGGCTATGTCCAGTCGCTGCCTTGAGTACCCACAAGCTCCCAGGGCCCATGTACCCTTGCATGTGGCTGCTGGCCTGTTTCCCCAGCCCAGGGAGGACTTGCTGCCACACTCGCAGGGTGTTTCTGTGCTTTGCCCAAAACTTAGATGCGAAAGTCCCAACACAGAAGCAGTTGGTCTTCAGCAGTTCTTTGACCTAATGTGTTGGGGTTTTTTCTTACTGCATTAGTTGGTATTATCTGCTGGTTTGGGAGCCACTGTCTGTCTTCTCCGCAGCTAGAATCACAGCTGGCTTTCCAGTTACTGTCTTCCCCACTTGGTCTGACAGATGCACAAGGCAGGAAGGCAGAGAGCCTTGATACTGAAAGGGACAGGACACTGTGTTTACTACCTGCTTCCTTCCCACCAGCTAGCTGGCACACTAGCTAGTGTGAAGCTTGTAAGGCTTCCTCTCAGTGAAGACTCTTTATTGAATATTTTTAGGTGTGATCCAACCTTTCACCGTGATTTTTGTTTTTGTTTTTTTTTTTTTTCTTTTGATTGGCATGTTTTTAAACTTTCAAGGGGGCTTATTTCCCATTAGTATTTCCACATCAGTCTTTCTGCTGTAATGTGAAAAAACAAATCATTAATCACTAAATGTCTGTGGAGTAGTCTTCCACAAAGCCAGTGTCTCAGGCCATAAACAATACAGAGCATGTTTACGTAGCCTTGCTAGTTGTAGTCCCTGGCAATATAGAATTTCATAGCTCAATATACAGTCAATATTGACCCAAACACTGTCCCAACTGACCCAAATGCTGTTAGAACCACTGTTGAAATGTATAAATTCATAGCTAGACCGGAAGGGACCGTTGCGGATTCATAAAACGACCTCTGGTATAGCTGGAGTTACAGAAATGGACTCAGTAACTCCTGCGTTCTGGTCCAGTAACTGTTTGAGCTACAGCATCTTGTACAGAAAGATTTCTGTTCTTCACGTAAAGACTTCAGTGATGGGGAGGATATAAGGTCTCTAGATGTTCTTTCAATGCTTAATTATCCTCCTTATTTGCTTTTTTTTTAAGTGCCCTATTTATAGTTTGAATTAGTCAAGCTTCAGTTTCCAACTATTAGATCTCATTATCTCCTTTCCTGCTAAATATTGTCAAAAGACTACTCCTGATATAGGTGCTTTTAGATAAAGTCACTTCTTAACCTTTTCTTGGCTAAACTGGATAGGAAGAGAGGTTCTTAAGGCTGTCAATCTTCCTGTAAAGCTTCCAGATTTTGCATTCTGTTTGTATTGCCTCTGTGAACTGTTTCCCACTTCAGACATCCTTCTTAAAGTGACACAGCAGAACTGAAGATCATATTTCAAGAGTGGTCTTCCTAATACCAGGTATAGGCATACCTAGGCAGCTTTTGGATCTTGGGTCACAAGGTTTAGGAGGTATTAACATGGGATTTGGCAATTTCTGCATTGCACCCTTTTTGGTTGGTTCTTTTTTTGAGAGAGAGAGTTGTGCCTGAGAGATGGCTTTGCTCCTAAGTCCTGCCTTAAAGTCACACAAAGTAGCTAACTTCGAGTTCAGGCTGTGGTACTGTGTGTGAAGATTGGGTTTAGATCTGCAAAGTCTGAGGGCTTTCTAGGTCTGGGATTCTGTTTGGTTCCAGCCTTATTGTTTTTATTGATTAGGTAAAGCATAATCACTTCTCTCAACCCTCCCTCACTCCAGCACCGAAGGGAGATACGGTAAGTTTCTCCAGTCATACCCAGAGCTGAGAGTGTCCTCAACTCATTGCCTGTTTCCATGACATTTTGGTGACGTTTACCAAAGGAAAAGCAGAGTTCATTCCTAAACCACACATCCACATTTCTGCCAGCTTCCAAGTTCAAGAGCTTTGCTACAGGTGCAGCTGAAAACAGCAGTTGGCCCAAATCAAGGTAGAACTAGAGACAAACATTTCAGATGGAACACAAAGTGCACTCTCTGGATTCAGGCAGTATTTTAAGCCTTCCTATTAGAAATGTCACTATTTCTAATGTTTAAGAGCACTTTGAAGGAGCTAACAGCCAACGGTATTAGGACAATTAGTAGAGCAATTTCCTCTGGTGCAATAAATTATTTCTCACTGTTTGGTGAGCAGATGGGTCTCAGCTAAGCTATGCTGAGCTGATTTGATCCAGAGACTGGAAAAAGGAGAAGTTTAGAAGAGTGGAATGCAGATCCCTCTTTGCTACAGGTGGACTTCTTTTTGGTCAGTAGAGCTAGAAATGTGTTGAGAACCCCATTTTTCTGGGGATGATGTGAAAACACCTTCCCCTTCTCACACAGCCTTTCTTGTTTCAATTTGCTGCTTTCTTCCCAGCCAGCACTGTTCCTATAGTGTAAAAGCATCATGCAATCAGTTTTAGCATTAAAGCTCTGGGATAGTGTGAATCATTTTCTGGTAATACACACCTCTGATACTATACTTCTCTGTAACGGACCTTTGGCCCATACTTTTAAACATACCTGTTTGTCTAGCATCCACTTCTTACCTAGTAACTGGGTATTGGGGGTGTTGTAAGCAATCAGCAGTGAGCTGGAATATATGCTTCCCTCTATTTTAGGTATATAGTCAGAGTGATCTTCAGTTTGCTTTTTGTCCCTGGTGTGTATGCTGTGGTAGCTTTTGATCTCCACTAGACTGCACTAATGTCAGCTAGAAGGAGTGTTAGGAAAATGGAGATGTTTACTGAGGATTCAAGAGAAGCAAGTTCAGCTGTCACCCAGGGCTCTGCCCTTGATGCCTCCTCTGACCTTGGACATCTAGCGTTAGTTTCCCTGCTGTAAAATGAAAAAAAACGTGAGTGCAAAGGCCATTAAATTTTGAAAATGAACACAGTGACTACTCAGATATGGTGATAATGAAGAATGCTGAGATAGGTGGAAGTCCTCTGAAAGTATTTGCATACCCTTTATCTCTGAGGAAACTTCATTTTTAATAAAACAGATCTTTGTGTCTTGTCTGGTACAGTGTCTTTAGTTACTCATTTTATGCTATGACCAGGACCTTGTAAAAAATTCTTGGAATTGGATAGAGGATACAGAGTTTGAGATGGATTTGAGAACCCTTCTCTGTGTCTATTAATATGTTCTGAATCAGAGAGAAAATGGCTTCTTTCCTTTTTTGTAATATGCAAGATATAAATAAGGTGGTTTGCCTTCTACAACAGCATCTGTAAATACGTGCTGAAGGCTTCGTGGGTTTTTTTGTCTCCTTCAACATTAAACTTCTTCAACAAGAGACACAGTGCTGAAAAAGGACTTGTTGCATGCCCTGATCCTGTCCAGCAGCATTCCCCCTTGTACATTGCTGTCAATTTGTACAGCCTGATTTTTATCTCTGAAGGGCATCTTCCCTTGGGAACGCATGTGTGTTTGTTTAGGGAGAGGGACCTCTTGGGCAAAGATTTCCCAGAGTTTTCTATTGATTACAAGCATGAACAAGAGTTCACTTCTTCCTCTGAACTAATTACTTTTCTTTCTTCAGCGTTGGCATCCTTCATATGCCTGCAGCCCATTGTCATAGCAAGGCACGCTGCACATACTTTTCTGTACACATGAAGCAATTATTCTTGGCAGCAACTAATTTCTCTTGCCGTTGCTTTTTTTTATCCTGAACCCCAGCAGCATGCAGTGGTGTTCAGAGTAAAACAACACCCTCCAGATGTCAGGGTACATGCGTCACCTCATAGGAGAGAACTTTTACGTTGGGACTGCAGTGTTGTTGTCTTGCCTGCACTCACTTCTTCAGGGGTTGTGGTGGTGGGTGAAGCTAAAGACCTACTTGTAAAATTGCTTGAGTATTTTGTTTCAGATGTAGTCCAAGGGTTCTGGTCCTTGGTTTTCCAGTGTGCCGTGTGTTCCAGGCTACAGCTGATTTTGAACTGCAGACTATCCTGACCTGGTCAGGTAGTATTTTGGTACCTATGTCCCTTGTAATCACTGTTGTACTGACCTTGTTGAAGAGGACAAAAGGGAAGCTTGTTTAGTTTTCTGCAATGATAAGGCTTTGGGTTTTAAGTGAGAGTTTCATAGGGGTCTTACTGGTATTTGATTCAGTGGGGACCAGTCCAGTGGCTCTGTATTGGTTTCACATCTTTGATCCCAGCTGTACCACGTTCTGCAAGAAGGCCTTCTGTATAACGCCCAGGTGTGGGCATGAGTAGTAGGGCAGGCCAGGCAGTTGGTAAACTGAGGCTTTCAGCAGACCTGAAAGCAGTTCATTATGAGCTGCTTTCTCTTAATTGCACATTGTTGCTTATATGCACCGTTTCTGCTTTAAGAGCATCAGTTTTTGGGGGGGATTTTTCTTTTCTTTCTTTTTTTTTTTTTAAGGCATGCAGGAAACAAGAGGAGGAGGAGGAGGAAACAACAGCACTGTCAGGGTTGCCAAGGATCCATTTTTTTCTGTATAGTGTCTATTAATTATGCTGCTCCTTTTATTAATCCTTTGGCACCTGTTAATTATTCTACAGTTTTGGCTAGTAGCTGGAAAGCCACTTCGAAGCATTAAGCATATTGTTGTTTAGTTGCTAGCCTATTCAATGCATTGAACTGAAAGTATGCAGTGAGACAGGAGGAAAAAGCCCTTCACCCTAAGCCACATTTAGAGCAGCAAGCAATAAAAATATTTGCTTTGGAAGGATCTTTGTGGAACAAAACTGACTGACGCACATACAGGGAAAATAAAATAAAAGCTGCATAAGACAAAGGGACTGTGAGAGGTGGCCAGAATGTCAAAGTAATGACTCTGAGACTAATCCTGGACCCACTGAAATGAGTGCTTGAATTCCCACTAATTTTAGTGGGATCTGGACTGGGCTCTTTCTCAGATGACTGACTTCTACCCTGCTCTTTGCTCTTCTCTGACTTTATGGCCACTTAAGCCTCCTTCCTCCCTTTTACTATGCTTTCTAGACTTGCATTTCCTCCTCATCTGCTTTTCACCTTATACATTGTTCTCTCTCTGGGTAAGTAGTCCTTTTCTAGGCAATCCCACCCCCCTACAAAAAATCCCCACAAACCCAACCCAGGACAGCGGCACTGTGCAGTATGCAGTCTTGATGTTGCGTCTTTGCCTTCCACCGTGGGCTTTTTATTTTTTGCATGTTTATATTGTGAGTTATGCTGGGCAGGGCCCATGTCTTTCCTCTCTTCAGCAGTGGCTCCTGGTCTTTCAATTCATAACGTGTAATGATCTACTGACGGGCTGGCTGGACTGTGGAAGTCCCAGCCAGCCGTCCTGTCAGCCTCAGCGAGTGTTACGTCGGCCAGCCCTAGTGAAATGACTGGGCCTGGCTCCTTCATGGCTGTGAGTTACATCCAGCTGTTAGGCAAATGGGATGAAAATCGTGAGCCAGGAAGACATCGATTATTCCTGCCTCTGATTTAAGGTGGCCTCTTCCACATGCAGCCTCAGGTGCTCATCTGAATTTAACTCATCTGCTCTCTCCTGCACATTTCTGGCAGTGAATCTCAGGCCAGCTTTGAAGTGATAGTATGGACAGGCGATTTGGATGGGTGGGAAATCCAGTCTCAGATTCACTCTTACACCATGGCAGGGCACAATATAGATGCCACTATTTTACTTGAAAGAGCTTTATCTGGAGTAAGTTGGAAGAATGGAACCTCTTACCGATCTAGCTAGGAAAGCTGCACCCTTTGGATCAGGAAAATCCTACTTTACTTTTTTCTAGCATGATCTTTCTTCATCACCTGTGGGAGACAAAGCCCCTTGTCACTGGGTTTGCATCAGGGTGATTCAGGGCCACTTCATTTGTCACCCTTGATGTAAACAGCTAGTGAGTTGAACCCTAAATCTGTTAGCTCCTTACTGCTGCCTGGTGACCCTGTCAGAGGCATCCAGGTTAAGTGTGAAAAACCTTGTTGGAAAGAGCCGGTGCTGTGAGCTGGTTTCTGCTTCTTGAGAGAATATTTTGAAGTGGCTGCCTTTTTTTTTTTTTTTTTTTTTTTTTTTTTTTTAAACATAGCTGGTTGTTAGGTAGAGTTAACACTATGTAACACTGTGGTTTCCTGCACTGACAGTCCCCAGTGGAAGTGTGTGGAGGGATGAGGGGTGAGATCCTTCTTGCCTCAGTGGGAACTTGCAAAGCAGACCTGAGGTGGAAGGGTGAGAGGCCTGTGCAGAGAGCTGGCAGCGTGGGAGTCCCAGTGGTACTAAAGCAGTCTGTTACCCTCCTGGAAAGCTTCACTTCAGGGTTTTAAATCTTCAAAACATGCTCACCTCTATTCAGAGGGAAAAGGGAGCCATGTCACTTTAATTTGGGATTCAAGCTGGTCCCTTGTGGAATTCCCCTGGAAAGTGTGGGGAGGAATGAGAAGCAAAAGCAGCAGGACATTTATGGTATTGCTGGGTTTGAAGCATTTTTAGCTTTGTCTTAAAGGGATGCTGTCAAAAATCAGTGAACCTAAAATTAGCTTGCCTTTCTCTTTCCATCCCAAATGTGTCTGTTTAATTTTTCATATATCTTATAAGTACTTCCATGTTCTTTTTTTTTCCTTTGAGAAATAAAATTAATGTAAAGAACCCAGCATGTATAAATAGCCCTACAATTAAAGAAAACACAGAAGAGAAACTGTGTGTAAGCCATGACTAACAATTCCACAACAACAAACCATTGTGTGGCGAGTGCCTTGCAACAAAACCCAAGTGTGGTAGAAAACCCTGCAGAAACAACATAGCATGCATGCCATGTCCACTCCCCTAATAAACAACAGAGCCCAGCCTCTGAACATTGGAAGAGACTGTCCAGCACTGAGAGGAGCATAAACCTGCTGCAGCTTCAAGGTACCAGCGATTAATGTAATAGCTCATGTATACACACACAGAGAGAAAACAATTATGTGATGCCCTTTATGAGAGCCTGGATTTCCTTCTGCTGTACTCGTATGTCTTTTCTCTCCTGTGCTGCCACTCCTTCTGGTGCTTAACAAATACAGCCTGAGAAAATCTCCATTAAACAGGATTTTACTTGCCTTTTACAACTCCCCATTTTACTGCTGGAGCAGAAGGACTAAATGATTTGTAAGTTTGTTTAAGAAATTTTTGGTAAAATTATTCCATCATGATTTGGAGGCCCAGTTGAACACCTCAGCCAAGAGCCTCTTCTCAAGATTATTTTCCAAAGGTACCTGGGAGGAGGAAGTGCTTGTGCATCAGCCGTTCCACTGTTGTGGATGCTTGTGTGCTGTCTTTTATGGGATGAATATGTTTGAACGTGCTCTCTCCTCATGCAAACTGTTTCGTGCACGACTAGCATGCTGCTATTAATGTAGGAGTGATCCTTGCTCAGGAAGTTATGAGGTTATTCATATATTTAATAGGCATGTAGTTAATAAACAGTCACAACTGATTTGCTTTCTAGAGTAAAAGCATTAGGACACTTGCTCAGTTCCAAATCTTTGCTGATAGAAGCTTTATGAATAAAAATCATACTCTGGGAATAGCCCCGAGCACCCTGCTTCATTCACTGCATGTGCCTCTCTGGTTTTGATCTCCATATGCTTTTGTATCCCACTGAAAAAAATGTCCACTCTGCACTGGCAGCAGGGTCAAGTAGCTCTGTGGCAATTCTACAGACCAGAAAATGAAAATGTTAATTTACACAGTGATAAGTTAAAATGAAATTAACATCTCTAATGATTAACCAGCATATCCTTTCTGCCTTTAGAGTCCAGAGACACAGAAAGGGGTGTTCTGCAGTCAGTGGGGAGGTAGGATGAGGCTCTTCAGGGTAAAATTCTCAGTTAGGGTGTTGATTTGGAGACAATGCTAGTCTTCCTATTTGAGAGTTTACTGAGTCCATCATTGTAGCTGGAATTCACTGTCCAAGTCCCAGAGTTATGTGTAGCACCAGATCCCATATGCTGGGAAAAAAGGGACCTTTCCTGCGGGCAAGCCATGTTCTGCCCATGTCCTGCCGTGGCCTTCACCCTGCCCTGCACCTGTGATACATAGAAAGGGATGTTACCCCAATATGGGCTCTTGGCATTACATACTCCCTTCTCTTCCTAGTCTTGCTAGGGTTTTGACTGTGCACCCCTGGGCATGCCCTGGGAGTGGAGGAGGAAGCAGAGAATTGGGCGACAGGAGTTCAACTGGGAGGATCTGACAACTATACTGACCTCAGTGAAGACCTGGTGTGAGCAAACCAGTTGTAGTCAGCATCGTGAGAGTCAGCCCTTTGCCAGAGTGATAAATTTTGCAAATGCTTTCTGGTAAGGACAAGCCCTAGGACCACACTCATTTCAGAGGAAAATACTATAATGCTGGTAACAAAATTGCACTATCTCAGCATCCTGCAAAAAAGGTTTCTTTTCTTAACTTATTAATACATTCTCAGCATTCTCCCTCTTTCAGTTTTCTAGAAGCATTTTTTTTATGTTTCCCTCAGGTGTCTTAAAGCTTCTTGTTTGCAGAACAAACCTCCCGAAGGGGCTGTGACCTGGTCAGAGCACTGACATTTTATTTTGAACCCACCAGCAGCAAAAAAACACAGAATATTTTTGAAGGGAAATTTCCTTTTTGGGTTTTTGTATCCCTGAAAGAATTTCCGATGTAGGCAGACAGTAATTCCCAGCTACATACTTCCTGATAAGGAAACAGTTCCAATAAATGCAGCTATAAATAGCTACCTTTTTATTTTTGAAAAACGTAGGGAGATTTGTTTTGCCTTTCTTTCAAACTGTAAGAAGAAAGGGACAGTGTAGGATGAGAGTCTTAGGCTTGGCACCCGTTGGCTCTCCAGATCCACAAATTAACGTTATAATCTGCCATCAGTACATTTAACTGTAAAGTTTAGATGTCTGGGGTTTTTTCTGCTCTCCCTTCTGACACCACTGTAAAAGAAATAAAACACCTCTTTTTTATATGGTAAACATAAATTGTGTTTTGCCTTCCTCACAAGGGGAAAGTATTACCTGCAGAATTCGTAATGCTTTTGCTGTGTGCCTGTATTTTAGGGCTTCTCTTTCTATGTATAGTTTAAGGTGCTTTGTCATCTCTGAATAAGTAGCGTGATCTTCAGCTGCATTTTTTTCATGTTTTCTCTGGATGTGCTGTAGCAAATTCATAGTTAGACATAAATTCCCTTTTTTTTCTAAAAGTAACTTGCTGGGATAATTTTGTACAGTTAGTTTATAAACCTTCTGAGTTTTCTGTGTTGTCTCCCCCTTTTTATGGTTCTGGTTCATGTATTTGTAATTTCATGCCTTCCACTTTGGACTCTTGCTGAAATTTTCCTTTGGCAGTCCTGCTTTGCTTTGTTCTTTTAACAATGCCAGACATACAGTACCTTCAGAAAAATAATCATTTGCCTACACAAAAATGTATAGTGATGGATGAATTTGGTGCAAGAATGAAAATGTCTTTGCAGGTTAGATTTCAGGCCAGCTGTACCTGTCATTGAGACTGCAGTTGAAAATACGTATGTCCACTAGCTTGATTGTTTTATAGAGGATGAGTCTGCTTCATAAATCACCTTGATCAGGACTTAGTTAGATATTGGTCTTTGTCCTACAGCGGGGAAGGGTCTGTGGGTCTCTTGCAGGCTGGCATGTCCTGCCTGGCTGCTGATGAGCAGGTGTTTCCAGCCAGATCCGGAGGCATGTTTGGGAACAGCTTCTTCACAGGGGATGTTAATGACCAGGGCATCTTCTTTTTGTCACTTGTTCCTGTCTGAGCACTCTCCCTAGTCTTCCCGAGAGGGGCGAGGGGCCCACGGTGTGGGCTCCCTGCCCTGCCCAGTGCCCAGCTGCACCAGAGCCAAAGCGCTAGAAGGGCAAGGGTGCAACTTCATCAGTGCCAGAAGTCAGAGGAGAGTTGAAGCCCAGCGCAGCAGAAAGAACGGTGAATAATCTCCCTTTTCCTCCTCCTCCCTCTTTCTCCTTCCAGCGATTTCAGAGGATCTCATGACTTGTGGCCAAATCCTACCCGCAAGGGCACTCCGGCCCCTCCTCTTGGCCTGCTGATTGTGCTCCCAGTTGGCCCAAAGCCCAACAGATTGCACAAGGGTGCAGCTGGTGGAAGATCCCTCCGTGCACTTATCGTTCGTTCGTTGTTCGCTGAAACGCCATGCCAGGGCTCAGCACGTGCCCCTCCTCAGACGCTGGCTGCACAGTCCCTGAGCACGTCGCTTCTACTCTGTTTTCCCTTGTAGGTACCTGAAGGAGTTTCACCTTCTCTTTCCTGTGCTCCTCTCTTGGCGGCATCGGGAAGGTTGATCTGCATGTGCAGGTCTTGCCACGCCTACTCAACAGGCCCCTGGAACATGCACAATTAATACGGTATTAATTAATTATGGGGAGAAGTCGCTGCTGGCACAAGAACCAAGGCTTGCAGCTTATAAAGTGAATGCTTTGATGCTGAGCTTTAAAGAACATTTCCATCAACTCAAGCCAGCAGAGAGATTCTGTGATATTTGAACCCTCCCTCTGTACAGACTCCAGGGCTCACGGTTCTGCCACCCTGGGCACTAACAGCAAACACAGTGGTGGCAAAGGAGGGTTCAGAAAGCGCAACTGCGGATCGACCCTCATGAGTGAAGTTGTGTGAGTCCTAGGTGGAAATGTTGAGGCTGAACCAGAAGTTGTTTGTTGAGCCAGCTCAAAAGATGCTTGCAGAATGGAAAAAATATCGATTCTCTGGACCTGCTGAAATTGCATAGGAGTTGTCTCACTGAATTCTGCAGCTCCCAGACTTTTATCCAGTACGTGTGTGTGTGTGACTGAGTAAATATATAGGTTTGCACTGTGCTCCTACTTGGCCAACGTTTGGGGGAAGAAAGATGAAGGAATGACTGTGCCTCTTTGGTTTTATGCAATACTGAGAATTTCTCCCTTTCTACTTCCCCCTTCTCGGTAGCGCAGAAGGAAGTAGCCCCGGTCCCTGCCGGTCCGCAAACCAGTTACTCATTTCAGTTCTGCCGCTTGAGTGGGTCCTCGTGTATTTCCTAGTGGGGGAAATCTCCCTTTATGTAGATAAGTTCCTCCTTCCTATTCTCTCTTTCGTTCTGATTTCTTCCAAGCAATCTGCCTCCTTCAGTTTTTAACCTTACTGGCTTTCACTTCCTCTCTGTGCTTCAGTGAAGGCGTTTTGTCAGAAACCCCCCTCTGTACACAGATACTTCTTTGTTCCCCCTTTTCTTTTTTTTTTTTTTTTACTGTGTCATACTTCTTTATATCACGCTTCCTTGGAAACTTCCTTAGTAGTCTTATTACCTCTGGGCTTTTAGCTGCATTACTCTGGGTAGTCATTACTGTGTTGCTGGGTGTGTAATTGTCTAAGGCACCTTGATCTTTTTATTGGAGGTAGTTTTTTTACTGCTCTTTAAATACTAACAGGCAGTGGTGACAAATATTGTTATTAAATACCCGGGGCTTGTTTCATCACTGCACTACAGCTTGTGCCGTGGTTTTCACTTGTTGCGAAGTGAGCATAACCAAATCACAGGAGTCATTCTCTACTTCCACCTTGTGTTGCTCTCAGGGATGCAATGCACAGTGTGGGGTAGTGGGGAAAGGTTCTTGTGCAGTAGAAGTTCAAGGTTTGGTGCGGGATTGAATCCTTGGAGCTCAGTAAAATAGGAAGAAGCAATAGCACGTCATGCCCAGCAGAGCTTGAACATTTACACTCCTCCAGTTTTTACACACTCTTTGAGTTTTAAAATCATGCAGGATGAAAACCAAGCAAAGGTAACAGTGACAGTGAGACAAACTGTTTGTGATGGGCAGACCTGCAGCAGCTGGGCCGTTAAAGGCATCAGTATTTGCTGTTGGCCTCCTGCCACACCATTATCAGGGCGTGCAGTTGTGATGGCTGAATCTCGCAGTTTGGCAGCTGATTCAGTCCAACAGAACACCCAGAAGTAAATCCAGATGTCTTTCAAGTTGGTTGGATATGCAGCATTGTGGCGAGTTCTCCATAATTATGATTTTCTTGCAAGAGGTCTGGGAGAATCCAGCTAGTCCAGAATAACCCTGAGAGCACAGCTTCTCACCCGTGGCCTTTTTTGGTGCTCCATCATTTGCAGTGACAACATGTCTGTGCAAAAAGCCCATCTGAACTCTTAGAAAAGAGTTAACAATCAAAATTTAGTTAAAAGGTGAGAAATTCAGGATTTTAATAAAAGATCTGACACATCATGTATGCACATATTTAGATCCTGCAGAAAGGAGTCTTGATCAAGTACTTAGGTTTTATGCACAGAGACCATTACTCTTCCTGTTTCTCTTTGAGCTAATTAACACAGCATGTTACAGCCATTTCTTTAAGGCAAAGTTGTAAAATCACTGCCTTGGGTTAGAAAAAATGAATGCAGAAGGTGATGGAAGGTGCCTTTCATGCCACATGCACTGCCCAGTAGGCTTGCAATGCTGTCCTCCCCACGCCTCTGTTGCATCAAGCAGGTACCAGAGGGTTAGCCTGTGTTTGAGAATAGAGGCTCCAGTTTGAACTGCCTTTCAGTACGTATTTTACTGGATTAAGTGTACAAAGACAGCACTATTGTATATGGTTTGAAGTCTCTTAAGTTAGATTAAAATCGTAGATAGGGCTCAATCAAGCTGCCTTTAGTGCTTTCTTACTGAGTGCACATGCACTCCATGGACTACTTCCCGAAGACTACTAATGTGAAGGCTAATCCACGAACAGTCTTGGAACCACTTTGGAACCTGAAATAACCAGAGTGCTATAGCCTATTGTGAATAGAGGTATCTCACACTGATCATTTTATCCTGAAATGACTGGGCCCCTACTCTGAAGCATTTTCACACTACAGTTTTAGAAGTCAGTGTATCATCATCAGTGTAAAGGCTGTGAAAATACAGTTAGTGGTACAAAAACTGTCTCCTAACCAGCTCTTGCATATATGTTTTTTTATAATTTAAGCTGCAGGATAGATATACTTTAATAGCTCCTGACAACTAGAAGAGCAAGTACTCCATCTTTCTCTGTATGAATAAAAATGTGTGTCTTTACCATTTGAGGCTACGGTCACCTGCCTGCTCCCCATGTCAACTCAGAATTGGGATGAAAGTAAATTATTCTTATTTTAATAATATTTTCTCAGTTCTTTGAGAGAGACAGCAACTCATTCATACGGGACTACAGTACAGGGAAATCTCATCCAGAAGGATGTTGTGGCTGTTCAGCAAGAAACAATTATTGATCTGACTGGCTCGTGACTTTTTCATGTGGTTTTACAGTAAAACCTGTGAACGGCCCTTGACCATACAACCGAGGAAAGATATTTGTCAAAAACCAGTCACCGGTCTCAAATTTGTCTAGCAACTCCTTATTAATCTGAAGATTTTGCACCAAAATTGTTAGGAAACTGAAAGCTTGCTGAAGGTCACAGGCTTGCTGAAGGTCATGAACTTCTGGAGAGGTTTCTTAACACCTTGAGTTTGTTCAAGCTCAGTCCCACTCAGGGTGTGGTGATCTCATCCACACAGTCATTTTTAATATCATAGGGTACCTAGCTAGAACAGACTACTTCCCTGGTTTTCCCATTCCCAGAAGACTACAGAGGGATGTAGGACTCTGCAGTTTGAGGAAAAAAACCCACTTGTGTAAGTGAATGGGCTGGCAAGGAGAATGGTCTCACGTGGCTATGAAATCATACTTGGTATGGAGAAGGTGAACGGGGAATGATTATTCACAGTTCCTCACTGAACAGCAAATCCAGAGATCCGAGATAAATCATTGAGCAACGTGTTTAAAAGAAACAAGAATGAGGATGCATCACTACATGAAGGAAACCATTGCAGGGAGATGTTTTAAGGGCTGAGAGCATAAATAGATCTCTAAAAGGAACCAGATAAACCTGTGGGCAGAGGGATAGGCCATTGGGTCAGTATAGAAACAGTGGCCTGCATGCAACCAGAGCTCACGGTGTCCCTAAACCACAGATTACCAGAGACTAAGATAAGTGATATATGTTATAGAAGAGATTGCGTAACGTTTCTGTATTCCTTTTGCTTACACAGCCACTACCAAAGGCCTTTGGCTAGATGGGTCAGCAGTCTCTTCTAAGTATGGCAGTTTTTATATTTTACCCCATCTCGTAACCATCTCCAGTGATTTGACAGTAGTCTGGCCACCATCCAAGCAGATATATATTCGCTGTGCATATGCTACGCCAGAGGGCTCTTTTAGGTGATAACTAACTCCTCAGCTAGAGGCCACGGATAAAAGTTAAGTGGGGGGATTTCCCTTTAAGCGATTCTGACAAAAGTCTTTTTGCACAACAGCTGACTGAATCACTGAATGTAATGCCAAGGGCAGCAATAGAAGAAGTCGTCATGTAAATTAGCTGGCGAGAGAACAGGGCAAAGCTATCTGGTGAAGGAGGGAATGGGAGAGGAGGGCAGGCAGCCACCTGCTAGAGTTTCGGCTTCAAGGACCAGATCTTCCCCCATCGAGCATTTGAAAAACAAATTCTGAGGTTGAGACTGGAGGGGAAAATGTGTGGTGAGTCTCTCTCCCTAGCGTACAGGCCTCCTGTGGATTCTGATCACCCCCCTTCTGTTATCCTGGCCCCTCTTTCTCCCGCATGCCCTCAAAGGCTTGCTTTCATTTTCCTGCTGTTGGCTGGTCTGAGATCCAGTTCAGCCTGTGCCCCTTCTATGGCCCTGCCTCATCCGTGTAACATGCAATGCAAATTTCAGTTCTGCTTCCTTTCTTGCCCCAAACAACAGTTTGTGTTTCTGGGCGCAGTCATTAAAAAAAGTCATTTTTCAGTAATACAGTTTGAAATGGTAAATCAAAAACTTACTGGAAGTCTGGCAGTGCTTCTGATCTGTCCCCCCTTTGCTAAGGTGCTTCATAAAAGACCGTATGTTGTTATTCACTCTGGCCTGGATGTTCTTGGCGCTCTCCCACTTAATGATTCACAAGATGTCTTTGAGATTCATTTTTGTAAATGTAGTTCCCCCTGTCCCTCTGTATATTCCCCCTCCCCCCTTTCTCTATTGCTTGCGAATCTTCATTGCAAAAGTTCATTAAATAAAACCCATAGTACTTGTTAAGGGGACGGAGTGCAGGCTCCAGCATGCCATTGGAAGAGACCTAAGATGCGGTGCAAATTCCCCCCCGATTTCCAAGTAGGGGATTAGAGTAGTTTAGGAAGCTTTTCTACAGCACACCCCCCACCCACACACGCACTTTCTCAGCTCTCTATGTGTGTCCTGTGCCCCTCTGATGAATAGAGTTTGGTTTTACTTTTTGCTAGCAAAAGCTCAGCGAGTCATCTCCTCCAAATGCCTCTGTCTGTCTTTGGGAAGGGGGGAGCAGCAGGGAAGCTGGGTGCGGCGGGGTCTCCGCACGCCTGTGCGAGGGCAGAGCCGCTGATCCCGGCGTGCCTGCAGTGAGCAGGCAGGGGTGTTTGCGGGGCTTGCATGCCAGAGTCTCTTCAAACAGCTCTGCTCAAAGGCATGAGCTGGGCTCACTTCTGAGGGAAATTTCCTTTTTGGGGAAGTTGCTGCAAAGGAATTTCCTGTGTGGGCAGACAGAGCTTCCTGACTTGAAGGCTTCTTGGAAGGGAAACCGTTTCATAATGAAATGATAAATTAAAGACATACCAGCCTGGTTCGCTTCAAAACAGCTATTGAGAGAGCTCAGGCGGTGCACCATTATACTCCTGCACAGAATGAAAATAAATTGCATCCTGACAGGATTCTCCATAGTAGCACATATCCTTCCCCCCAGTCTTCCTCCCTGTATGGCTCGCCTTCCTACCCTCCCTCCCCCTTTGCTGCCCTCTCATCTATCTTTTGCAGCCCCTTCTAAGGAACAGGGAAAGGAGCGTGATGTTGGAGGTGGTTTGCTAAATGTGTTTCTCTCCTCATGGAGCAGGCAACTCTGATTTAAGCCCTGCTATGCTGGCTGGCACACTAAGGGGCCCTGGATGGAGGGCAGTGAAATGGCACGTGTCTGCTGTGAAAACTGGGCGCCATGGCTGCTCATGTGGTCGTGACAAGGAGGAATTAGGGGTATAGACAGAGTTTTAAGTCTGTGCCTATAATAAGGAATGTCTTGGTACAGTTGTGAAAATAACTGGAAGGGTTGCAGATATCTATTTCCTGTTAAATAAGAGGAAGAAAGGACCTTTGCTCCATCCCAGCCAAGACACAATGGAGGGACGGCATCCCCAGAGAGCTTGGGCTGTTACAGCCGAGTTTTCAATAGGCACGGAATGGCCCGTGTTATTTCCTTGCTCTGCGCCATCCCTCTCAGTTGAAAAGTGAAGGGGAGCGAGGGCTTGTGGGTCTCTCTGCCCTAAGGGATGACTAGAACTGTGAGCTCAGGTGAACTGGGTAAAGAGTTTCGGTTCCTGAACACACTGTACGTGCAGGTGGAGCATAGGATTTCAAGTGGCACAGGAATGGGGGGAACAAACAAGCAAGACTTTATCATCACCTCTTTCTATCTGTAAACTTGATGATTCTGCTCACAATACCTAGTCCCACAAAGCCATCCGACGTGCACTGCTACAAGTGTGGCATCAGTGTTTTCTTTTGTCTCTTGAGAGAAGGCCTTTCTTCCCTGCCTCCTATCCAGCTGGCAATTAAAGCTGCTTTAATTCCTTGCAAGAGTCCCCTGAATTCATGTGCATTATGTGCCTTGTTCTGCCAAGAGGCCTTATCCATTGCTTTTGGGATTTTTTAAAAGTTTTGAAACACTGAAATCACCAGCAGAACGTTGCATGATTTTAGAGTGAGTGTTGGAGTTTTAGGAAGTTTTTCTTAAAAATGCATCCGCTGGAGTCACACAGTAATGAAAGAATTTGAATTTTTGTTTGTGTATTTTAAAGCACGATTCTGGCCTTTGGAAACAAAAGCTAGAAAAAGTGATTCACAGGACTCAGAAGTCAGATTCAAAGGACCCTAAAGAAAAATATATATGTGTGTGATTGAAAGTATTTGATTTTTTTTTTAACAGTGTAGGCAGTTTTTAATCTTCTCTTTGTTGAAGGCCTGTTGCCTCATTTTCAGATTCTTGGGATTGGTAGTCTTAGAGGTGTTCAAGAAACAACTGCAGTAATAATTTGGGAAGCTGAAACAATAACAATGTGTGATCATTCCTTAGATTGTACAGATATGCAAAATGTAAAGCCTGAAATGCAGAACCTATTGTGATTGACACACCACCTATGATGCATGATGGCACCGTGAAGGCAAATCTGACTGTGGTGTGTCCACGTCTGTCTTACAGTTCTCCAAAGAGATGACAATGCTGCTGCTTTAATTAAGGTTAGGAAGGATCCATTCTGAGAAGCCTGTACTAGGGACATGCCAGGCTCAAAGCTACAGCATACAGGAGGTCCTGGGAGAAGCAGACTTCTGCTGTATGGTAGCAGACTCTTCGTTGCTCAGGTGTATCATTGGACCAAACTGGGTTGACAACTAAACAGTTCATAGCAGAAAAATCTTCCCCATTGCTGCAGTTTGAGGGGGTCTCTACTAAACTGATGAAAGATGTGTGGAAATACTCAAATGACAACACTCAATGTAGTTATAAGTAGTGCAGGTTTTAAGAAGACGGCTTCTGTAGTCAAGGTATAGACCAACAGAGAACAGTGTGGAAGTGCCTACTTTGCTTTAAATCTATTTTGTAAGACACCTGGTAATTTTTTGTAGCACTACTGCTTGTAGAAGTAGATTTGGAGTTTAAGGATGGTCTCTCAGAAACAGCTTCTGTGCCAGATACATTGACTGTTCAACTTGAAAGGGCTTAGAGGCTAAATTGTTAGTGTTTGCCTAATGTGGATGTTGTACCTTGGATGGGGCCTTGTGTGGGATGTTTGACAGGCTCACTGCTCAGCCTGTTTCGTTTTGAGCTGTGAAGCACCCAGAAGTGAACTAGGCAAGCTGGCTACCAGGAGTGGATAAACACTGGGCTCAGGACTTTTATGCTGTCACTGCCTTTTGATAGCATTAAATTAATGATTAAAATCAACATACCATGTAGCGGTTGCATAAGTTGCTCCTCTTTCAGCCCTTGCTAATGTATGCTGTTTAGCTAATCTCACCTGAATAAACTTCACTGGATTTTCTTTATAGCCTGCCTCTTTCTTAGGCTAGGGTGATGTGTGCCTCTCTATGTGCTTGACACAGCCTCAGTCAGTTCTGGGATTTGCCATCCCTCCTTCCCAACCAAACACTAAATTCCCAATCTCTCATCTTTCCCCCCAAAATTGTGAACTCATTTCAGTTACTTTTTTTTTTTCTTTAATGAAGACTAAGCAGAATCACTTCTATTCAGAACTAAAATCTGTGTAGCATCCTGCAGTGGTGGCAGCCGTAGCCACGCCAGGAGGAAATCTGAGTTGGGAGCACAATTGTTGAGCTGCGTGTAGGACAGAACAGTTCCACCGAGCTGGGGTTGGGTCGTAGGGGGTTTTTTTGGGTAACAAAGGTTTGCATTGTTAATCAGGTGCCACTCCAGGCTCACTATTCAACTTAATGATAGTGAGTTCCAGTAAAATGCGGGTGGGAGGACACTTAATTTGTGCTGGTTTTTATTGCTTTAAACACACACACTGTTTGTTCTTGGCATGATATCAAGAGAGTGCTGGAAGGAAATGAGGTAGAAAAAGGACATGAAAATCACAACCGCATGACTGATCTCTAGAGGGGTTTTGTTCCTACTTCCATGTGGAAAACCCAGAGATTCCTAGTAGATGCTCTTGCTGGGTTGGCAGGAGATGGAAATCTTAAATTTCACTTCTGGCAATAGTGGGTCAATAGGGATTTCTCTAATCAGCTAAAAACTAGCAGTGATGGAGTTTAAATAAATTGTAGGCAATTACTCCTATCATAGGAATAGCTCCTGCAATGTAAGGTCTTTGAGGATAAAGGGAAGACTGGAGAGGTGAGGTAGGATGCATCGTACTACGCTTGCTCTTGCAGGTGATGTTCTAGGGCTCTGTTCCTTTGTGTAGCATGTATTACTGCTGGAAACAAGGAAGCTGGAGAAGGGGGTATAGTACATGCCACCGCTCCAGAGCAGTTAATTCCCTTACATGCTTGTCCGCTTCGTTGGAATTTCTGTAACTCCCCTTGTGAGACAATTAAGTCTCACCCATAGGAGGCTGGCATTCAGCCTCCCTTTTCCTTTGATCAAGCTAAATTTCCATCTTCTGAATTACACTGACTCGGACCACTCTAAATATCTGCTTGTGGGGTGTTTATACCAAATATTTGCAGGCGTTTCTCTCACTACACTGTCTGCTGCTTCTACGCTGCTGCGTGAAGTGTGTGCAGTGTTTTTTGAAAGCTCAGCAGATTTGGTGTCAGGAAAGTTGGGGGAGGAATATGTGAGCCAAAGATCATTTCAAGGTAGCCATTCTTCAGGTTGTTCTACTACTCTTGACTCGCAGGCTGCTGGGAGAGTAACTGGTATTTTATCAAGCTGGCTCTCACCCCGATCATTTGAAATGCTTCCTCCTTCACCTCAGTGTTATTTACAATCACAGGTCTTTTGCAGCAAGAAATATTAACAGGAAAGAAATGTAAACGCTCTGACTGTGTTTGACTTCCTCTAAATATCTATATGTTTGTGTTGGGGGAGTTACTCAATTAGGAACAAAATAAAGCGTTCCAGTCAACGCTGGGAGAGCCTGACTTTGAGATAGGTTCATCTCTTGGGAAGAGAGAAGCGCGCGTGCAGCAGCGTTACTTGGTACATTGCCCAAGCTGTCACTATGACAGCATCTCAACATGGCATCGGAGACAGCTCCACACCAGCTGCATTTGCTTCCCATGAGAAAGTGGATTGGCAAGGAGAACCCTGAGGTTGAAAGTGAAAATTACGGACACAGATTTCCTCTCTTGCACAATCCTTATTCAGGGGTTTTCAATTCCTATGCCTGATTGTATATGAAAATGCTTAACTCCTTAACTGCTGAAGGAGTAATGGTTTTCTCCAGGAAACTTGTCTTTCAGTTTTATGAACAAATGTTACGTGAAGGGAAAGGGTGAAAAAAGATGCAGCTCCCCAAGCACCTCTGTACTAAAGAAGGGATAACACAGTGAATCAGTGCACTGTCTTTTTAGTAGTGAAGACCTGGACTGAAATTCAGCATAAAGCAGGGATCAGACAGGCAAAACCAGACCCTTGATAATCTTTGGTAATTTGCAGGCTTTTTCAGTGCTGCTCTTTTAATTATTTTTTTTTCCAGAGCAGATGGCAACTGCTATACAGCTTATTGACAGTAGGTTTACTTTTTCAATTATCTTTCAGAGCCTTCTTGGAAATAGTTCAAAAGGCTCCCTGAAATCCACAAACTAAGATTTGAAAAGGAGGTTATTTGTCCTTTTCACAGAATGTCTTCTCAGTTCAGCAGCGTCCGGACTCTAACAAGATGGATAGATGGCAGGAGTTGTGGCAGGCACGCGCTGAAGAGTAGTCTCAAAACACATATAGACTGAGCCCTGGAATACTTGAAACCACAATCACCCAAATTTCCCTTCTTCCTTTTACAAGTCAGAGATTCAACTCCACCTAGGTAGACTACTGTGACTGTAACTGTTGGTTTTACATGGTTTTGGGGATGGACAATTAGCTTTTCTGAAGCCAGAGAAGATGGGTGATGTCTCTCTTCATGCTGGTAGTAACTGCTTATACCTGAGAAAAACTAACAGAGACACAAAGTGATATTTTTCTTGGGGAAATTTCCTTTCTAAGGAAGTTAGTCACATAGAATAATTATTATTATTTTTAAATCCAGTAGGAGTCGAGGGAGTGCCCTGATTACACATTTCCTGAAAAAGGCCGTTAGTGACGTACCATTGACTAATGAAAACTCACCAGTTAGAAGTAGCTCCTTTCTGTTAACTATTTGAAACGGCAGGAGTATTTTTGAAGTATAGGTCTTTGACATTTCCTTGATCTCTCTTTTTTAACCCACCATCAGTGGGCATGTTTGCATCATTGGGAGCTATAGATTCATGGCACTGATTGGAAAATACTGAACTATTCTGATAAAACAAAGCAAATCAAACCAAAGCCTGATGTCATCGTGTTGCCAGTAATGTGGCTGTGCAGATTAATGCCACCACCTAAAATGCAGGACAGGAGAAGCACAAAGGAAAGTACAGCAAGCACTGACAGCAAATCTGTGAAATTTCCTATGAAAATCAGGATGATGCTTTAGCTGCTGGTGAGCAGCAGCTCTCAGAGAGGTTAAGGATGGAGTTTTATGCCTGTGTAAGAAATTCTGGGCAGGAAAGAGAACAGTGGTAGAATTGGACTTCTGTATTCCATCTCTACTAATTCAGGTTTTTCTAGCATGCGTTAAATGGTTGTCCAGGAAATCTGGGAGGGGATGAGCCAGAACTTCTAAATACCATTTTAGCTGTTATGTCTAAGACTCTGGGAATTGTGTTGCTTATGCTCAGAAGAGCATGACTTGTGACTGCAATTTGCTCAACTCAAAATGACCTCCAAGCCTTACTGGAAGTCAACTTTAAAATAATAATAATAATAATAATGTCCTCCCCCTCCTTCTACCAAAAGAGATTTTTCAGTTTTAAAATCATCATCGTGCAACATTTTGTTTTGAGTTTAACTTCAACAATATCAACATGAGAGAATTGTGCAAACAAGGAAATTTCCATGGGCTGAATTGCACAATTTCAAGAAACAATCCGAGTTACTAAGTAAACGTGAGTGCTGATGCCTTAGCAGTGAAGGGCTCTGCGCTCTCTGTAGCTGTTGGAGCAGAGAGAATAAATAGACCTTTCTTTTCCCTGTTCACTGCCTGAACACACAAGCAGGTATGAATAGTACCTGGCTGAGTGTTTCTGTGCAGCGCCAGACCACAGGGGTTGTTGGGAGGGCTAGTGCATGAGATGTAGCACTAAGAGGGAGGTAAGAGTAATGCTGCTATAAGTGTTAAAGCTAGATTCAATGAGAGTCTAAAGGCTTTCCTAGTGCATTACAGATTTTCCTTTGCACCTCCATAGGATTTTGTATGGTCTGTGATGACAGCTAGCTCTAGGATATAAGAATTTCCAACTCCACCACAGGGGTTTCTGTGAAAGATGCAACACAGCCACGAACCCAGCAGCTGCCAGCATTTCAGCTCTCCACTACATGCTGGACTTAACCTTATAGTATCACTTAAAAACCTTAAGCTTTCCCACCAGGCTATACCCTAGGTAGGCTTCCATAAATGAGGTACTAGTCGGTATTGTTTTACTGGTGTTTCCACTGTATAAATTAACATGCGGCCCTGTCATGCATGTTATGCCTGTAAGGGCAGGATACCTTTTCCATGTCTCGGTACTGTAGCTTTCATTATTACAAGGGTGCTTGGCTGTGGCAGGGATTGGTCTTACAGATAATAAGATAATTAAGTGATTAAGGTAGGTAAAAACTCGGTACCAACCTCTGACTTTGCATGAATGAAAACCAAAACCAGTAGTGGCCATGAACAAATTGATCTGGGTTATGTAAGGTGTTGGGGAAATGAGATTCTAGAAGAGCCACCCAGCAGGATTAATGGCTCAAGCAGTCTAAGCAGCTGATGGAGCTGCTACTGTTGTAAACAGGTTTATTACAGAGAGGATTCGATCTGGGGAGACTTTTCTGAAGGGTGATCCACTTAAAGGTCCCTTCTAAACCAATGCCTTGTAGCCTTAAAGCTATGTGTGTTACCTGAACAAATCTGGAGTTCTCAGTGAAGTCTTTCAAGTCAAGATACAGGCGGGTACCCAAGATGTGTGCAGAACCTGAGATTTATTGATTTTCCTGTGGTTATCACGTCCCTCACAAAGTCTTGTCCCTTGCAGACTGTAGGTGTGTATATTTGAGGAAGGGATTAGAGTTGAGATCGAGATGAGAGGGTGGCAAGATGAGCAAAAGGATTATATCTGGAGTTAGGGAATTACAGAAGAGGTGTTGTCTGTGAAACCAGGAGGGGAGGGGAGGCAAGATACTTCCAGTCTGCTCTGTAAAAAGAGAAAAGCAGGGATACAGGCATGAGCTACCTGCATTGGGACAGAAGAGTAGCATATCTGGCATCACGCGACATGCAGATGTATGCAAACCACTTTATTCCAGCAGCAGAAGTTGTCAATGAATATGAATGAATCAATATACTCTTACATTTTATTGGGTGATAATCAACTGGGGAGACTCATCAGCGACGTGACGGATGTGGTTTCTTTATCTGACTGTCGAACAGAGAGTTCTTGTGTCATTCTTCACTTACGTGAGCTTGCCCAAGGCTTGCATTATTGGTAAAAACTGTCCCGTTTGCTGTATTTAATGATCTACAGGTTATCCAGCCTTCTGCAATCCTTTACTGACTGTGACACTTTATTGCATGATGCTACTTACCTTCCTTACCTAGAAAATGGTCCTTTGCAAGGATAAACACATTAATTCTTAGAAAATATTTTCAAATCCGCTGATGAAAGGTGCTTCTTTCCACTAGCTCCAGAGTATTAGCAATTACTCTGTGTGAAGAGGATGGAAAAATGGGGAATATGGTTCAAAAGACATTGAGCGTCTAGCAGGCTTGCCTTCAATATAAAAGAGCTGTGACCATTTGAGGAAGGGTAACTGAATGTCAGAGCATGCCTTTGCCCTGAGCAATGCTGAAAGAGACTAGAGCCCCCCATATCTTACCTCACCACATCTGCATTTCCAAAGTCTGCCCTAGGTGGATGGTGTACAATGGTAACTTGGGAGAGCAGGAGAAGGAACAAAACATGATCCAGAGAGATCTTGCCAGGTTTGCAATTACCAGGTCTTTGAATGCGGCCACGTTGTTGTTGACAGCTTAATTCTGCTCTGTGGCCCATCCCCAAAGTGGCCACAGGAGTCTGTGTATGCTGACACAGATGACGGCTGCATTTGGAAAATGTGCTGGGGGAATTACTGTAAGCGAGACCAGTTGGCTTGGGGTTTTAGCTTGGTGGTGGCTGCACACGCTGAGAACTTCAGAAAGAGCAGCTCTGACACCGTTTCCTGTGTGGGGTTTTGTTGCAAATTTCTCTTCAAGCACATAAAAAATCTGCGTTTGTTTGTATTTTCCACTGGGTTTCTGTAGTATGAAAGGCAGTACAATCTAAATCCGTTTAGGAGGCACAGATTTGACTGTGTTTGATGTAAAGGTGGTTTCAATTTTACTGATGTCATTTTGGGGGACAGCCGTTTACAGATCTGCAGCAATGCAGAACTTGTGCAGAAGGAAAAGGAGAATTAAGCTTGGGTATTTGAGACCAGCACCACTTTTTATCTTCTGTCTTATTTTAAAGGCCTCAACACTTAATGACTTCCCTTCTGTTATCTCCCATTATTGGTAGTCTACTGACCTGTGTGGTTTTTACCAATCATAGAGTTCCAACCATTTACCTTCCAGGTAAATAAAGATGTCAACTAAACATATAAGGAGACACCTATTAAAAGAAAGTTGCTGTTTTTGAAAAACCAACTTCCTTGGCAGTGCCTTAGAGGTGTCTGCAACTTTAGAAGACTGGCTGAGTTAGGAAGGACATTAAGTTGTTGCTGATTGAGGGCTTTCTGGTTGTTTTAAGTAAGCCTCTACAGAATCACTCCAGTAATGCACAAAAATTTCCAGCTTAAATAACCCATTGTAAATGGAAGACATATGCTTTTCATAGTCCAGGTATCTTGAAGACTTTTAGAAAACAATGAAATAGTGTTGCTGGGGTTGGTTCAGAGCCAACGTTTCCAGTCTGCTCTTTCCCAATAGACTCTGGTGCTCCTAAGGTCGCAGGAAATTAGGAAGTTCAGCCTGAGTCTGCTACTCCTGTGGCCCTGGTTGTCCTGGACCAGGTCCTGCTTCATCATATTCCGTGCTTGCTGTGAGAGAAGCAAGGTACTGAAACTGGAAGATCCTTTGCAGAGATAATAAAAAAGATGAGAGAATCTCAGGCTGCACTGGAGGAACTGTTCCAGTGGGATGATCCATGTCCATCCTGTAACTCTAAGCCTCTCATGCAACCGTAGGCAGGGACGTCAAACAACTTAGCCTGGTTCTTTAACAGCTTCTTCTGACACATCTTTTCCCTCTTTTCCTCCCATACACCCAAATGTACTGGAATTCAAATGTGTTTGGAAGATGGGGTTCCTTAGTCCTCCTCTCTGTTGGGTTTTGGGTTTTTTTAATTTTTTTTATTCTGCCCTCCTCATTAGTATAGACTTTGTATGCTCAACACCACACCAACTCCACTTCTCCAAAACCTACAAGATGGCCTAGCAGATGGGGTATAACAACCATGTAACATACATCACAGACCCACTAAACACTGATTTTTTTTTTAATTCCAGTCAGGGATCAGTCTAAGGAAGAAATTGGGGGGTGGGGGGTGGGGTGGCAATGAGAAGGGAGAACAAGCTGGCTCAGGGAAACGCTGATAGATTTGGTTTGAATCCAAATCATGCTGGTAGTGATCATTAATAAACACTTGGTGGTGATTTAGTGGCTTCTGTTAAATGAATGGATGGTCTCTGTCCTGTCCCCAGTGAAGGGTAGGAACTGTTCATGTGCATCCATCCCACATCATTACCTAACTGTATGTGTAGCTGTGAGCTCAGGGCTCATCTGCCAGGCCCGGGGGATCAGAGAGCGAAAGAGGTTCTCACAGCTCAAGGTGGCCTCTGCATGTCAGGGTTAGCCCACGGCTGAGGCGAAGACACTGTAAACTAGTTCTCTGGTCTACATGCTGTGGTCCTTGTTGCTCTTAGAGTTGTTTAGAGTTGTCACTTCATGCTTTCCCACAGCATTGACTTCCCTACTGACACAGAAGTGATCAAGAAAGCTTAACTGAACGGTGCAGCATCAGAAGAGGCAGGGAAGCCAAGAAAAACCCACTTGTCAGCTGAACAAATTAAAAAATTAGAAAACTCAGCATTTTGTCAGTCACTTCACACCCCCCCCCCCCCCAGCATTTCCTTCATGGTTAGGACTTTAATCATCAGTAAAACAATAATTACAAAACATGTGCAAGGAGTCCAACCATCAACTATCATAATTCTCTTCAACACAGCAAGACGCTCTTCAACAAATAACCATTAAGAGATTAAGCCTCTTTTATGCATAAATTGTTTGGTATGCCAAAGGCAATTTGTTTGACATTATTTTTGCAGGATTAAGGAGTTGAAGACCTTGACAACATGCTGATTGTCTATACCTGGCATAGAGGCAATATTAAAGCCTTGGTAATACTCCATGCCGTTGACAAAAGTAGGAGTCGCAGGAGCTCATTTGCTAATGTAGCACTTGGTTTGGCTGCTAATACAAGCAAGAGAGTGTATGTTATAATGATTCCTTTCATCTTAAGATCCCCAAATACCACTTTTTGCTGAGGGTCTTCCAAAACCCATATACAGCCCCCCTGAGGAAGGTGATATTAGTGTTATTACCGTTGTCCGTTGCAGAGAAGGGGAAAATCAAGGCTGCAGTTTCCCCAAATGCTGTAAACCACAGTTAACGTAGTGCCAGTGCTGAAAAACGGCAGCCCTGCTCCCCCTGTTGCTCTGGCTGTTCTCCCCACCTGCGTGCTGGCCTCTGGCAACATTTATATTTCCGTTGTCAAATACCCAGACTGAGAAATTCCTCTGAGTTAAAACTAATGTTGGGAGAAAATAGGATTCTTTTATTATTTTACCTGGTTCATTTCCTTGATCAGACTGCTCGTACAGCTACTAGAACACTAACAAGGTTTCAGGGGAGTTGTGTGAAAACTGGAACATGAGGTGGGAGTAGGTAGGTCTGATTTATTGTGGCAGTGCCACTTCAAGCCAGCCTAAAGTGCCCATAAAACTGTGGCCCAAGGTGGAGTTAAATAGCCTTTTTCAGGGCTTGCTCACACCACTCTCGTGGGCTTCCCATGACTAGCTTTAGTGAGCTAGCATGCAGAAGGGACCTGGCCAAACTGAGCCTTTTGCTGCTGCATCTGAATTGTAGGTGGCCTGGCTGGCCCATACCGGCTGCAGCTGAAGCGCTTAGCATGGAGTGGAGATGTCATCAATGGTGCAAGACAGAGAGTCCAGGAAACCTCATCTGTGTTCTCCAAAACAGTGAAAAGCACATTCCCCACAGCCTGATAATAGTATTTAAATGGTAATGATGTTTTTTCCCTTCCTTTAATTTAAACCAGCTGATTTACAGGCATGACGCCTCTATTCCTCAAAAGTAAGAGCAGCTGGGAAAAAAAGGGGACAAGGAAGCAATTCTTCCTGAAGCTTATATCATAGAATCATAGGATGGTCTGTGTTGGAAGGGACCCCAAGGATCACAGGGTTCCAACCTCCCTGCTACAGGCAGGGCCACCAACCTCCAGGCCTGGATCTACACAAGGTTGCCCAAGGCCCCCATCCAACCTGGCCTTGAACACCTCCAGGGACGGGGCATCCACCCCCTCTCTGGGCAGCCTGTTCCAGCACCTCACCACTCTCTCTGTAAAAAACTTCCCCCTAATATCCAATTTAAACCTTCCTTCCTTTAGCTTCACTCCATCCCCCTTGTCCTGCCAGTCTCTGCCCTTTAACAAGCTGATTCCCCTCCTGTTCCTCTGCTTCCTTCAGGGACTGGGAGGCTGCAATGAGGTCCCCCCACAGCCTTCTCTTCTCCAGGCTGAACAAGCCCAGCTCCCTCAGCCTCTCTCTGTAGGGGAGGTGCTCCAGCCCTCTGAGCATCTCCGTGGCTCCTCTGAACCCTCTCCAACAGTTCCACATCCTTCTTGTATTGGGGGCCCCAGATCTGGACACAGTACTCCAGATGGGGCCTCACGAGGGCAGAGTAGAGAGGGACAGTCACCTCCCTGTCCCTTCTGATGGAGCCCAGGATACCATTGGCCTTCTGAGCTGCAAGAGCACACTGCTGGCTCATGTTAAGTTTCCCATCTACCATGACATCCAGGTCCTTCTCAGCAGGGCTACTCTCAAGAAGCTCTTCTCCCAGTCTGTATCTATGTCTGAGATTCCTCCTGCCTAAGTGCAACACCTTACACTTTTCTGTGTTGAACCTCATTAGATTCACCTGAGCCCACCTTTCTAGCCTGTCAAGATCCCTCTGGCTGGCTTTGTTTCCCTCTGTTGTGTCCTTCTATTATATCCTGGTAAGGCATGTTTTTCAGCTTTAGAAGGACATAGGAGTCATGTAAACGTGTTCATATTTGCCAGAGCTCCTTGAGCTTTTTTGCTGTAGCCTAAATTTCACAGGACACATTGACTGTGGTACGTTGTCCTCTCAGAGGATCTTGATACTAAATTGTAAATTCCATACACACAGAGAAGAAAAAGAAAAGAAGTGAGGCTGTATCAGATCTCATAAAAAACCCTGAGTCTTCATTATTTCCTCCCCCTGCTTTCTCAGATACTTTTAATCTAAAAATCATGGAAGCTGAGATCATCCCAAGAATAGTTAGAATAAGCATGACTGAGAAAGGCCCCTTGGGAAGACATCTCAATCTCCTGCTGCTGTGAGATTGTAGAAGCCTTCCACCTTGTCTCCACAGCTGAATAGGTATCGATAAAGAACACAGCTCGGCAGAATGAGACAACTTCACTGTCTGTAGAAGCGTGATGGGGATCAAAAGAAGTCAAGTGGCAATAAACTCTGTGTCAGCGATTTGCTTTACTATGTATCTGTCCAGCATCTACTGGGGTTTTTTTGTAAGTGTACTGTAGGAAAAAAAATACCCTGCTACTTTGCTTTCTTCAGGCATGGCCTTCGTTTCGCTGCATTAGAAAAGCATTGGTTGTTGCACGTGCGAATGGTTGGTGTATGGGCACGTTTACCATGGAACAGTGGGTCTCAGCGTCCTCACTTTTGCTCATGACCCTAAGTGAATATTGTCACGTTCCTCTGAGCTGGATATAGAAGCAGACACCACACACCTAGATGGTGTTGGAGATGTCTTCTGCAGCTTGTCAAAGGAAGTTCATCTGAAATTCAGGAGTTCGTATCCCTGGTGCTGGTCATCACTTTACATTTAACCTCACCCAAGCTTCTGCCATGTAAATGAGGAGCATTATGCTTTTTAACTGCTGAGCTGACCCCCATGCTTTGGATGCTGTAGTCTGGCTTTTACCCTTACATGTATCCCAAAGGAGGCTGCGCATCTCCTCTACTGTGTGATTTATGGCCACTTTTTGGTTGAGATAAGAGTAACAGCTTTTAGGAAGCAGAGAATAGATAGTTGAGGTTATGACTTTGAGATTACAGCTAGGAATTTATTTCCCAGTGACGTCCTTCAGTGTAACTCATCTGTTGGGAGAGGCTGGAGGATGTGGGCGTTTCTCCTAAGCCCACTGAGGACTGTTGGAAGATCGCTGCACTGAGCTCAGATCTTGCTCTGGATGAGGTGGTGTCAGGGAATAATGGAGGAGGGCAGGAAGCTCCGTTGGCCCCAGGCTGCTTCAGCTGCCTGGCTATCTGTCTGGGGTTTGCAGCTAGTGAAGGCTCCTGTTTGTCACTGTCTGGAGGACAGGTCAGGAGGTGTCTTGTCTCATCTGTCTGTCCTCTCCTGCTCGTTTGCTCTAAAACACATCCAAGTCCTTGGCAAAATGCTGTTAGGAGCCAAGAAGGAAAAGCTGTAGTGCTTTGTTCCTACCAGTCCTGCTTCGTGTTGGTTTTCATAGGAAGGCACATTTTGGTGTTCCCAGGCTGTAATCTCCTAGATTACTCTGCTCCACTCTGAGAGTGCTTCTTGCAATACAACCCCTGCTCACAGCTCTAAGCACACTTAATTATGTCTCAGCTTTTGTTCTGTCTTTCAGAAAATTTAGGGGACTGCTCTTAGGAATGATTATGATTGTTACCAGTAAGCTTTGACCATTAGGATTTAAACTCTAAACACCAGGAGGCTTGTTTTTTTAAAGCAGGAATGAGGTGCTGAATGAGGTCACTCTACCGATAACTCTTCTTACTTACTGATTGTCTGATATGTGCATTTATCAACAGCTGATAAATAAGTAAGGAGGATTTTGTTGTGATGTAGATCACAGCAGGTCTCAGTCAGCACAGTCGGTCAGTCAGCAATTTCTTGTCAGTGGGAAGGAGCAAAGGGTTTATCAGTAAAGTGCCTAATATGTCCATGTTCTCACTTTGTGGCTGGGCTGTGCTGATGGAGTTCTTCAGGTCATTCAGAGTGTGTGTGTGTGTACATCTGCTTCATCAGCTATTGGTGATTTGCAGAAATCTGTTGCTGCCTATGGTGGATTTTAATAGATGGATCTTGGTCAAGGAGCCAGTCGTCACCCTGGCTACCTGATGCATTTCACCTATACTGTGTACTGTGTCCACTTCGGAACCTGCAGTCATTCCCGTGCTACTTTACCCTCTCTGTCTCTTTCTTTCTTTCTCTCTCTGTATTTACTTGCAGGTGGGTGTGTTTAAGTATATATTTAAAATTCAGGGCCTTTATGTCTCACTGTCTGAGAATGGGAGAGGAAGATAGGGGGCTGCCAATGAGGAAATAGTGTCTGAAAGCTAAAAGAATGGAAATAGTGAGAAGCCAGGCACATTTTTTGAGAGATGTAATGGGGAAAACAAAATCCTATTACAAATCTAAATGTCCCTAAAAGCCTTGGAACCCTGAGTGGAAAGTAACTCCAGGTACTTGCATGTGTACAAATGATCTGTATATCAGATTCCAAGTCCTCTATGGATTGTGCAGTGCCCATGGCAGATTTTTCAAAATGCATAAGGGAAATGACTTTTACTGGATAGGGTGTAACACTGGCACTTTCAGCATAACAAATTGTCTGGTCTAGAGAGCAAAATATTCCAGGAAATGGTGCAATTGTATATTCAAAGTACAATAAAGAGATCACTAAGGCTTTCATGGTGTTATTAGACATTCAGGACAATAAGTAAGCAGTGAACTTACTGAAATTGTTGTCCAGCTGGCAGTCATGGGTGCCATGGGCTCAATCTGTCTTGTAGGACAGTTCTTTATCACACTGCCTTCCTTGGAAATGGGAAACATCTTTTGTAGTACCTGATACTTTAACTGTCTGACACTTGTCCTTACTGCCTTGAACAGCTGAGTGTTTGCAGAGCAAGCTACAGCCACCCTGATGCTGGAGTGCAGCTGAAGTTTGGGTACTGTACTGTTACCTGCGTAGTCCATCAGGGCTTGCTTGGTGACTCCCCAAAGAGGCTTTGTCTTGAAGCAAGGTTGGCTCTGAAGTCTGTTCATTACTTTGGGGATTTTCTGGTTTTTCTTTATTTTGTTTGGGGTTTTTTTTCCCTCTTATTTTCTTTTATTTTTTTTAAGCTCTTTTCCAAAGCAAATCACCTCTAAAAAGAATTACTTGTTCTTTTTCTTAGTGATCTGTTTTCCTTAGAGAGTAAAGAAAAAGCTTTGGCTCTGAACCTGCGTGTTTGGACTCTGCTGATCTTGACTGACTTGATCTAAGGCTTGATATTGGGATGTGACGTTTCTGTTGGTGGCACAGAACTCTATCATTTACTCTGCCTGAGTCATCTCCCAGGTATGCCAGCAGCATCCTGGACTGCATTATGCAGAACCGTGCCAACAGGTGGAGGGAAGTGACCCTCAGCGCTGGTGAGACAGTATTCGGTAGTGCTGTGTCCAGGCCTGGGCTCCCCAGTATGAGAGAGACATGGACATACTGGAGGAAGTGCCATGAATTTGATGGAGGGACCAGAACATCTAACATGTGACAAGAGGCTGAGAGTTGCAGCTGTTCAGCACAGGAAGAGAAAGCTTGGGGGTATCTTACCAGTGGGATAAGATGGGAAAGAGCAAAGATGACAAGAGTCAGACTCTCCTCAGTGGTGTACAGTGGCAATGGGTACAAAATGAAACACAAAATATTTCATTGGGAGGATGATCCAACACAGCAACAGGCTATTCAGAAGGGTTCTGGGATTTTGTCTTTGGATATACTCAAACCCTTGACTGGATGTGGTCCTGTCCAACCTGCTTTGTCTGACCCTGTTTTGATCGAAGGTTGGAACTGGAAGGGATCTCTGAAGACACCTTCCAACCCCAACTATTCTTTGATTCTGTGATATGTGCAGGCTGATGAACTCTGGGAAAACCTTATTGCTAGGAACTTTGTGCTACTGTTGACTTGTTATTCTTAGTCTGCTGGGAGGTTAAAATAAACAAAGCAGAAGGAGTTGATGAAATAGAGAGGACTAAATGGGAACTTGCTAACCAAGTTCCAGAACAGTCTGGAATCACAAGCATTCATTTTAAAACCTTGTTTGCAGGATATCCTAGTTCCTAGTTCACCAAAGTTCATTCAAAAGTTCTGTCTTTTCAATGGGATAGTAAGCTCTAAGTCTCTCACCTCTTGCCATTTAAGAAAAATTACAGGCTGAAGTAGTGTCAGATTAGAACTTTAAAGGACACTGTGTCACATTTACAGAGAAATTTATGATCACAGAATAATTCCAGTTAGAAGGAGGTCTCTACTCCAGTCTCCTGCTAAAAGCAGGGTCAGCTACAAGGCCAGACATGTCCCTCAGTGCTTTATCAAGTTGGGTCTTTTAAAACTCCAAGTCTGTAGATGGTACAATGTCTCTGGGTAGTCTGTCCCGGTGCTTGTGTGTCATGGTGAAAAAGATTTTTCCAAACTGAATCTTTTTATCTTCAACCTTTTTTTTATTTTTTAAATGTGAGCAGAGTTCACAAATGCATGCCTTTTGGGGTTCTCAGGAGGGTATAAGCAATCTAGATCTCTTATTCTCTTGGGCACTTTTAAAAGTCCCCTTAGGTCCTTATCTTTATTTTGAAGCATGGAAGTGCATCTGCAAATCTTACCCAATTTCTCCTGGGCTTCATAACTTTAAGAATTTGGAAGCTTGAAACTGAAATCTCTTCCCTTTCCAAAATTTTGTAATTTTCTTGTGTTTACGAGCACTGCTTTAGGATTTGGAGAGCCTTTGATTACAAGTGGGTGTGTGGTGAAATACAACCAAACCGTTTCTTTTTGAGTATTTCCTTCTGTTAACTTTGCTGATGTTAATAATGATGAGGTAAGATGAGAATTAGAGCCACAATTGCATGATGTTTGCAAAGAGAGGGAAGAGTCAGAATTCCTTTCACACCGCTTAGCACATTTCTAGGAAACAGCATCAGTAAAAGGTTTTTAAAAGGCAAAGAAAGTTCTTGTTTGAAAGCTTAAAAAGCTGCATCTGTGTAGATCAAACAGGCTTTATTTCTGACTAATGTTTAAGGTAGAAAGCCTTCCAAGTCGGTTTCCATAGCGTGTATTTCCAGGTATGACAGAGGCTAATTTGGTCATGCATGTTACCCTAACCATAGCTGCTGCTCTTTTTTTCTTCAACACCCACTCCCCCACAGCTCCCCCAGCAGTGTTTGCTTTTGCTCTGTCGGTTTCTTGTTGTTCTTAAGAACAGATATTTGCCAAAACAAATGTATGTGAGTGATAAAAGCCAAGAGGAATGTCTGTTGAACCACAGGAAATTTCCTGTGCAGGAAGAGATCTTGGGAACTTCCTGTGGAGCGGAGCATTGTGGGTCTGTTGGCAGAAGTCCCTTTACCACAGCTGCTATTAACTAGAAGAGGGTGGAAAATAGCCGGCACTGCCTTTTACAGTCATACAGTTCAGGAGGAGAGCCTGAACTAGACACTTAAAAAAACACTGCATGGGCAAATGTTAAATCCGAGTTGTGGGTTTGCAGATGATTTCTCTCTTAACAAAAAAAAAAGGCCTATGCAAATAAGAATGGTGCAGAATTACAGGTCACCTCTTCTCATACTGCCATACTTCATGCCCACCTGACAGACTAACTTGGTGTACTTGGGAGTATCCCAAGGTTTGATGCTATTAGAAGGACACCTCATCAAGCTTGGTCCCATATGCCTGACAATGAAATGTGTTCTTGGTCCCTGCATTTTGTGCACCTCTGTAGCCTGATACCTTGCAGGATTTATGAGACATGGCTAGTCAGCCTGTAATCTCCAGCAGGGTTTTCCCATCTCAGTACTGTCCATGCACTTTCCATGAGACTTCCCAGTGGGTACCTCCCCAGCAAGTTCAAATCTTCAAGTGAGCCTGTCCCACATGTTGCATTAAATCTGCTTGATGCCAGAAACTTGTGATGACTGCCAGATGTCCAGCTTGGAAGACACTTATTTTTGGGTCATCTTTATTTTTGCCTTCAGCAGACATGTGTCTCTTCCTACCTGTCTGAGATGATGCTTGCAGGAGGCAGGGGAGCTGCTTCTGGAGTGAGAAGCAAGGAGAGAAAAACTGAGGAGGGATCCAGGATAATAACAAAGAACACTAGGGAAAAAAGTAAAAGGAGGGGAGAGGCAACTGGATAATAGGATGAAATCAGGAGAAAGGGAAGAGTAGGGAAAAAGACATTGAAGCACAGATTTTATAAAAAGGGAAACTTAGCAGGCTGGATGTGAATGGATTTTTTTCTAACAGTATGTACAGACCATGATTAGATCCTACATGAGGGGGAAATTGTGAGGTGGGGGTGTCAAACCCATTATTAGCTGATGGCAAAGTAATCTTGATACAGACAGTTGGCAATAGGTCCTAGACTTCAGTCCTGGCTTAATCTGTGAAGGCAGTGGTATGCCCTCTCATGTACTCAGCCCTTGGCCTTGCTGGAGAAGGTGCCTTAGAAAGGGCCACTGAAATGGTGCTTGAGGTTGTGGTCTGTGCTCTTTGCAACCCTGTGTTAAATGCAGCATTAAGGCTGTTGACTGTCTTCAGAGAAGTTAAACAGCAGGTGACTGTAACATTTGAACTTCAGCATAGTGGTCCCAGCCTCCAAGGTAGCATGGTTCCACTCACAGCGTTTGGGCCCTGTGACCTACTGTTCTTGCCCACACTGCTGCTTCAGCATTTGGGGTTTTTTTTCATACAGCTCTATGTGTGTGCACTTTTTTTTATGTCCCAAGGAACTCTTTGTTTGCTTACTAAGTGCTTCCCCACAGGAAATTTCCTGTGATGGAAAACTCCGGGGAAGCTTCCTGTCAGACGAGATGCTGCAGGGCCCAGATAAGGGAGACACTGGAGCCCGCAGACCGCAGCAGCTGAGGAAGCAGTGTCACCTGGCGCTTTCTGCCAGAGGAGGTTGGGCGGCAGGAAGAGTCAACCACTTCTCTTGAGTGATGTGGCGCGATAAGAGGGAGGAACTGCTCGCTGGAAAACCCACGATGGCTGTTGACTGATGAGGTCTTTACTAACGCTGGGCACTGCAGTTTGGTGTTGTTGAACCCAGGTCCCTGGAAGCTAAGGATTGGTTTTTGTTGCAGGGGATTCCTCATGGGTCAGCTAGGTCAGTGTTTCTCAGGCTCTGAAGAAGGCCTGTAGTTAAATACTCTGTTGCAGGTCAGGTACCAAGCCTGGCTCTGAAGCTTACAACCAGTTGAGGGAAAAGCCTTCAGAAAAGAACCCCACCTTCTGATATTTTGCTCATGGCCTACCAACTGCTTTCCTGGAGAGGGAGGATCCTGCAGTCATACTTACTGTTTTTGAGCCCATGGCTGTGCCGGGCAGTCTGTGGGAGAGCCACCTTATATCACTTACTGGGATTTGCTCTTACATTGGTACAAAAAGAATGGTATGGCTGTCAGGTCACTGTTACTATCAATGGCAACCCAGGCTCCAGCAGAGACCTCTTGTCATTCTGGGCAAAGGTTATGCCTTGGCAGGACCGGAGCTTGGTGACCTCATAGGAATTGTGGCCTATGACTGTGTAGCAGTGGTTCAGTCATTCCACCGTGATGCAGAATGGCTCTTCAGGCAAAGGCACAGTGTCAATGGTCATCGTATTGCCTATGTGCTTAGGTGGGACTTTAGGGAATACTGAGGCCAATAAGGTGCTTGAAAATAACCTACATCCTTCAACAACTCTTGCCATTTAGCTTCACAGTGCCTCAGATTCCTCGTATCGCTAGTGCTTCTTCCCCCAGTGACATCTCTTCTGTCAAGATCAGTGATGACTGACTGTATGAGTGGGATAGGACTTAGAGCTGTCAGTCAGTCAGCACAGAGGTGTGCCTGTCCCATAAACAATACTTTAAGCTTTCCTCTCACCAAACTACTCTCTGTTCTCCACAGTGTCCCTTTCAACACCTCAAAATTTTTCCTCTTCCCCTACAATACCTCAGCTTTGTACAATCTGCTGTATTCTTCTGTACCATACAATGATTTTTATGATTACCCCTGCAAAGTTGCTGCTTCCTGGTCACATTCCTTAAACCTCCTTTTTGGTAGTACTGTGATCTCCATTCATGATCAGTTGCCTAAATATTCTTTGCATAATGGCATTTGTTGTTTAAATATAATTCTTTTGTATGTTGATTTATGCTAGGAAGCCGTGGTATTTTTTTACCAGAAGGTGGAAAAGAGAATAATATTGCAGATATTGTGACTTGAATGTTCCTGTTTTTCTTCAGATCTCAGCCTCTTGAATCTGGTGAAGGTGCTTCATTTGCTTCGCGGCTTTTCTGTTTGTCTTTAGAAACTCAGGTTGAGAGCAAATTAAATTGAACTACAGAGTCCTGAAGGAACTTCTATAGATCCACCTACCCTAGAATAGGAAAGGTAGATGTTTTAAGCTTTTATTTTCAATACAGCATAATTGCAATACAACCTTCTTTCAACCAACAGTAACTGTTTCAGTTCGATTAATGGACTTGACTCATAAATGTGTGCAGGCTGGCCAGCTGGCCCAGCCAGCCAGCCACTGGATTGGTGAGACTGGCCAGCTGGCTTCCATTTCTTGGCTGACAGGGGACCCCAGATTTCAAGTGCTGCTTCTCAGCTACAGGGTAGACAGGAATGAGGCACTGCTTTTGGTCTTCTGGTAGGACAAGGAAACAGCTTCAGGGTTATACGTCACCATCAGTCCTTATGTTGAGTAACCTGCCATGGATCAAAGGCATCCAGGAAAAATGACAAGTTCTTTTGGTGGGCTGAATGGTTGCACCACTTGTTTTTCAGGTTGCCAGACACCTCCCATGATAAGAACTTGGTTTTGATAATTTTGCATCTTTTCCACTTTTTAACTACTATGGGTGATAATTTCTTTGCTAGGACAGAGAACAATGCATCAATGCTGAACTCTCAAAATGTCCATGTCTAGTGCCCTAAGATCTGGAAGAGACTTAAAGGAAGAGAAGGAATCTCTCCTGTGCTCTGGATACCCCTGTGCTGGGCTGTGTGGGTGGGAGAGGAGTCTGACAGCTCACAGGCAAAAACGAGAAGAGCTCAAGCCGGGCTGCAGGAGGAAGAGCCTGGAGCAAGCAGGCTGGTCAAGGAGACTGGCATTCTGAGCTGGCACAATTAGAAGTGGAGAAAGAACAACATGGAGTCAAGCTAGGAGGGTGCATTTCTTAGTCTTGCCCTTCCTCTGCTACATGTCTGCCATACAACCTGCTGGCACAAAGAGTCTGGGTTATGGCAAGGTGCCTCCTGCCAGCGTTGGTTCCTACAGCGAGTGACAGTATGTTCCTGCTGCTGTTGGTTACACCTTTAGCACAAAGTGGCAAAGGTCTGTAGGGCAGATCTAAAAGCACTAAACCTGCTGCTGACCCGTGCAGGTTTCATTATGATGCCAGAGGGATTTTTCTCCATTACTGTTACTTTAAAAACAAGGGGAAAAATTACACTCAACATCTATATGCTTTGTTATGGATACTAAAGCTGTAGAGGTGAGGAAATAGCAGAATTAACATTGCCTGTGCGTACATTGATCCTTCAATTATGCGAGCTTTGCATATGCATCAACACATGCAGCCTCCAGCAAAGTGGGGACTCCAGGGACTGCATGAATAACTCTACTAAAGACTGATAAAGTGGAAGGGGATAAACCTACAGTCAGCAGAGAGGATAATTGCAGGAGAAAGCATAAAGTCTGCAGGGTCTTTTGGTCGGCTCACTGGCGTCTCAGCTGTTTTTGCAGCTCACCATAACCTCATCAGCTTTGGTAACTACAGCTGGGATGGAATGGTCTTAAAGCATGGGAGCGTTTCTTCCCAGCTGCATTCAGTCCATGCGGGTTTGCTGCATCAGAAGTAGCTTGTACCAAATCACACAGGGAGCCGGTGGCTGAACTTCAGGTTTCCTCATCCCTTGACCAGTATCTTCCTTGCTAGGAGCTTTTTCCTTTTGTAGCTGTGCACCGATCTACCTACCCTTCTGTTCTTATTCAGTGTCCCTGTGGCAAATAACTCAGCTGTTTACATGGGAAAGTAATAGTAGGAAAGTATTTATTATATTTTTAGCAGCCTGTAATGTAATTTAGCAGATGGAAAAAATGAGGACGAGAGCCAGCTTTCTGCAGACCACCACAATATGTGCTTTGCAGGCTGGAGCTGGAGGATTGGTAAGATAAACGAACTGAGACAGTGCAAAGGTTGCTGAACAGATGCACATATTATCAAGCTGGAAGTGCCCTTGTGAGAAGACTTGCAGTTAAAGTCACTGAAATCAAGAGTAAACTCTTCCATTGACTCTAGTAGGCTTTGAGTTAAACCGCATTAGGCCCTAAGATGTTTGGGTGGAAGATCTGCGTAGTATGGTACAAATTTGTAGAGAGTTGGTCATACTGTGGAGATAATACATAAACCTCACAGTGTACTTGGACAAACTGAGTTAAGTGTGCTATGGAAAGTCCAGGATAAAGAATGGTATTGTTCATTCAAAAAATTAATTTGGTTTTAATAATTTATAATACTTAATAATACACTAGGAAATCTCCTGTAATTTATTGTGTAAACATGATAAAGTCTTGGAAAAATTAGTGTTTACCACAGATCAGTTATTAAATATTTTCAGTGAAGCAGCTCAAGGCTGCAAAAAATGATCCAACTGGCAGTTTAGTAAACTGAGAATGTGCACTGTTAATTAGTAAATATAAAGTGAAGTCGTTAATAGAGCTTATCTGTCAGTAAACTTTCCTGACATTAATTTTTAATATCCTAAAAAGCAGCTGTATTTGAAACAATTTTTCATAGAAGAGGTCAACACTATAAAATTTTTACTGTTATTCAAAAATATTCTAAGATGGGAAAAAAAAAGAGCTTTTAACAAGGGTTGTCAAAACGATTCTCATAACAATTCTGTAAAATTTTGCTTACCCTGAAACCTGGCTTGTCCCAAAATTCAACATGGGCATTACAGTCGGTGTTGTGAAACCAAAGCACCAAAAAGTGGCTGCATCAAGAATGTGATGGATTAATGGTAACCTTGAAATATTTTACTTTTTTCCCTATTTTTTTCAGTGAATCTGATTTTGTATATTGACACAAAGTTTGATAGTCTCCTGAGTGCTATGATTTTTTTTTTTCTTTTTCCCCTCACTTACTGTCTGTGGGGAGACCAAGATGCTGCCTCCTATAGCAAAACCTATTACGTTACCCCCTCTTTTCTGTTTTGTTTAGCTTTCACGAGCTGAAGATTTGGGAAAGATACCAATAAACTACACCCTCTTAATAGCTCTGTGTAGAGATTACAATCTGAGGAAAGTCTCTGGACAAAAATACAATTTCTCTCCCGTTTGTGTGCATAACCAAGCACACTGAGGTCCTGCTTTATGATTGCAACTACAATTACACGGACTAATAACGCAGGCCTATTGAATTAGATTATGAAGATCATTTGATTTCTATTAGGACAGCATCTCCTGGCCCCTTGCATGGTCCAGGGCCTCATTGTGTGAGCTGCTGTGGTTAGCAAAATAACTCTGTTCTGTCTTGCTTGTACCAACAGGGAACCAGGCCCATTGGTTTAGAGATAGAAGACACTTTTAAGCTTCTATGGGAAAAAAAAAGGCATGAGGGGTTGTGTTGTTAGTGAGAATTTAAGAATGTGTCAAAATTTTAGCATAATCCTTTCCAGAAGAAAGAATTTGGAATTAAAGTGAAACACACATACACACCGTGTAAAAATACATATTTTGAAAACCCCAAACAGAAACACACACACACAGAGGGTAAAAATATGTCTTTTAAAAACCCCAAACAAACAAAAAAACCAAGCAAAAAACCCCAAACCACACCACCTTAGCTAAGAGAAGGACAATATTGTCGGACTTTCTTTGCTTGGAAGGCAGTCATCCAAGTGAGACATCCCACTAAAATCCCTGGAACTGCTTGTGGAAGTAAATGCTTACAAGAATATGGCTTAACCATGCAACACCCCCAGTGTCTTACTACGTCAACGTCGTGTTTACTGAACTTGATGCACTTTGTGTTCATCTTCTTTTACACTATCAGTGAGGGTTGCTTTGCAATATTACTTTTATCTCAGTTTTGACAGGACAAGTATGAAGATCTTTTATATTGTTTAGAATAGCTTTGAGTTTGAACAAATTTAAATTGTTTCATTTAAACAAGTGTAATTAGGAGGCTTAACAGCAGAAAGCAAACCCACAGTCATTTTGACTGAATTTGAAAGAAACCTATAGAGAGAAAGCAGCTTTTCTTATGCACTAACCATACAGACTTTATTTAACATCGTGCAAACAAGAGAGTAACCAAAATGGACACTGGCTCTTTGCAAGAAATAAAAACAAATCAGTAAGTGTACAATGGAATGAGTATCGGGGTTAACTACAGATAAGGTTTTCCTAGGGTTTCTCTGACACACGGAGAAATGCCTGAGAACTGCTGAAGTGGACAGAGAAGGCAAAAGAAGAGAACAAATATATGCAAAGCCACTTGGGTAGAGCTATGCAAATGACCTTATCAGGGCAAGCAAAAGGCTTCTCCGCTGTGCCTGCCAATTAGGAAACAGCATCTATGGACATATTCATCTACCACTTCCTGAGGAGATGCAGCTTTAGCATGTGATGTTGGCAACCACACTGAGAAAGGAGATTAAAAATTGTCTCCTCTTCTATGTCTTTTTAAGAGGTTGGCAGAGATGTTAAATGATTCCTGGACAGGGCAGTCACCCTGATGGTATCCCAAATACCATTTTTTCAATTTCGTATGGATTCTGTCAAACCAAGAGAGCCAAAGAAACCACTAAGCTTTGGCAGGGGTACAGAAATAGTCCCAGATTTCTTGGGAGGCACTGGTGTCCCTCCATTTTGCCTCCCATTCTGAAGATGGAATAAAGAAGAAACACCTCCTGCCCTTCAACCCAACTCAGCCTGGCTGGTTCAGGTGTGCTGCTCTCTTTCTCCTGTATACAAATCTGCTTTCACAGTTGGTATGGAAACACAGGGAGGTCACATCTAATCTTAGTCAGTGTTTTCCAAATAGACATTATGTTCAAAATCAGAAACATAAACTTTTTGTGTTCTGGGAGACTTTTCTCTCCCTTTTTGGTGCCTTGTGTACAATTAGTACTGCAGCTAATTCCCACATTGCCACTAATTCCCACAAGAGATGCAGGTATGCTTTTCAGGATTGAAAGCTGGTGTTTCCCAAACCCTGAGCAGGCATTAACTGGTCACTTACTTAACATTCAGCTGTGTGGAATAAGTACGTGGTCAATATGACGTGTTCATAGCTAGGGTTTGACTGTGCCCGAATTGTCCAGAGGCAGCCAAGAGGATACAGTCAGATGAATGGGTTGGCTGAAGTGTTACGCTCTGGATTGGGTGCACACCCTGAGGGTGCATCCAGTGTGTTAAAGCTGCTTTATTCAAGTTGCTACTTCCCAGGCTTAAAAGATAACTGTGTGAGTAGCATTACTTAAGTGAGAGGGCAAAGACTGAAAAAACAGGGTGATCTTTTCTCATACTAAAGCCGGGCAGCATGCGAAAAGAGGAACCCAAACATTTCGCCTTTCTCTCCTTGTCCCCACGGTGAGAAAGTCCTGGGTGGATGAACAGGATTTAGTGGACGCTAATAGAGTTGGCAGAAGCATGTGCATTGGAGCTGGCAGGGTGCAGGGCTGTAGGACCAACCAACCCAGTGAGAAGCTGCAGAGAGAGGCAGTATTCCTCAGTACCCAACAAAAGCTCTGAGCCTTGAAGGTCTTCCTTGTTGCATGGAGATGCAGGCTGTGCGAAAAAATATCCACTCGGGCCTTTGAAACCATCAGGGAGCTGAACTAGAGAGAGCTAGAGAGTCTGATGCAGAGGAGTTGTGCTCCCTTTGTCCCACTCGGGGTGATCGCTGCACCTGCCTCTGTGAAGGGGACACACTGGGGACCACGTTCACGTACGAACCTTTGGCAAAACCAAAACCAACAGAAATGGAACTCTGTCTTAAGAAATGCCAGTACTTTGTGCACAGCTTTGGGCTGAGTTCTCTGCTGATGAAAATCCCTTCCCTGGACACAAACCTGAGGAGGCAACAGTATGCCCAGATACACAGAAAAACCTCAGTGTGCACTGTCTTGGACTCTGGCCTTACTAATGCCTGTCTCAACCTGTTCTACTACATCCCTTCTTGTTAACTTTTAAAACTCTTTTTTCTTCAAAGCTACTTCCTGTATGGAATTTTTAATGCCCCTTACTGAGAACAACACTTTTCCCAGTATCATTTCTCCAGGTTAGCAATTGTTACATTTCCTCCAAGGATGCCTGTTAAGGAAAGGGAGGTGATGAAGCAACACTTGCTCTGCATGCCAGCCCTTCTCTCACACAGAGACTCACTTACAGTTCTGGGGGAGAAGGGGGAAAACCAGACTAATAGTGCTGTGATTTTTTTGTTTTGCTTTGTTTTTGTTTCACGCAGGCTGCTCACCCCTTGTTTTCTTTCTGATAACACCGAGGTATTTACATGCAAACAAAAGACTCCTCTTGCCGAATCAGCCTCCTCCTCCTCCTACTTGATTCCGTCAGCAGAGTTGCAAAAGCATGACTGTGACAGCACTAAATGAATAAGGGTGAGGGTTGGGCTGACAAGAGAAATCTCGTCTTCATACAATGTGCTCACCTCAGGAGTAGTGCGGGGAGAGGAAAGCTAGAAAAAGTTCAAAATGAGCCATCAACAAAACATCTTGTTAAAAATTAATCATGGTGTTTTCTTTTAAGTAATCTTCCACTGAAGCAGTGTTTTGGGACCTAGATTAACTAAACTGGTCAGTGCAAGGAAGAGGCAGTATCGAATGGAACCAACCTAACAGTTGTCCTTTCCAGCAGCTTCAAGCAGAGAAAGGTCTAAGAAAGAAATGCTGTAATATATTAAGGAATAAACCAGCCCACAAAGAAACCTTTTTCTTCATTTTTCCATTGTTTGGTTATTCAAACACCTGACTAACAAGGGCATAAATCTTTTCTGAAATGGTGTTTGTGTCCTCAGAAACTCTGCATGGTGTCAAACACGGAGGACTGTGTTTTCGTGAACATACAGTATTTGAGTCCATATGCTCGATGTTGTTTATCTGCCAGAGTGGTGTGAGACATCTAGAGTCTGCAGATTTTTTCAGGGCTTCACAGGAAAATTTTTGGCACCTTGCATTCCCTAATGTCATTTTGTGTGAAATTGCTGAAGAAGACTTCTCTTCTCCCCTACCTCCCCCCTGCCTCAAATTGACAGTGTGCCCATGCCTGCATTTCTGTACCATGCTGTCAGTGCTAAGCCAGTTGACCCCAGTCATGTGAAAAAATCGAAATCATGTTAAGAAGCAAAGCAGTTCAGAAAAGTAGTTTCCCACTTGTAGGTTGTTAGGAAGAAAGGAAAGAGCTGGAATGTCAACTCATATTGCAGTGACAAAGTGTATTTCTTAGCTTAGTGATTTCTGTCATGTAGGAATTATAAAACCACACATGAAGGGAAAAGTTAGGGCAACTTGAAAAGTGAGGTTAGAAGGTATCCTTTCTCCAAAACATAGTTCACTGTCCTGTCTAATGTGTGTGTCCAGTTCCTACCTTCTTACTTCTTTCTACTCACATCCCTCCCATCTCCCTCTCGTACACATGCATGCTTTGAGGCACAGCCTCAGAGGATTATAAACTGCGCAGTCCTATTGCAATCTGGATTTGACTCATGTGCTCTAGTTACCAGAAAACTTCCCTTCCTCTGATCTAATATCTAAACAACATTTCCCCAAATTCCTACTGCTGGTACAGCGGGCAACACCAGCTTTCATGGGTACTTAATTTGTAACACAGTCAGCTAAACCAGAGAGAGGGTATCCTGGTAAGTGTTGGTAGGATGAGGGATGGCCAAGTTCAGACAAGTCCAGGCACATGGCCGGTAGGTCCAAATGATGCATTTTTAAAAAGATGTTCCATCTTGTGCAAGTTGGTTGTGAATCAGTCTTCCCAAGAGAGCAGAAACTTGAGATGATTTGGAAGTTATGATACAAAAGAATGAAGCTAAACTGGTTTAGACTTGGTAAACCAAGCAAGTCTTGAAGCATTGGAAGAATAGAAGAGAAATTATTACTTTATAGACACCTTTGTTGCTTTCCTGACTTCAGCATGATTGTGATTGTCTGAGGTTTTGTGAGTAGAAGAGGTGTGTGAACAGATAACACCTGTAAATCTGGATTTCCGCAGCTGATAAGGTACTTAACTTGACAAGTGTCCTTCACAGAGCTGGCTGAAATTTGCCAAAATATGGGGGAGCACTACTATGAAAACTTTAATTAGACAAGTTGATGAAAAAGTCTTTCAATTACATTTTCACAATACCCTCTTAGTATATGGAGATTCCAGCAGTTTCAGCTGGTTCCCAGGGGGACCGGCATTATATGCGCACTACCGTGCTGCTCACTTTGCTTGTACATTCGACCCTTCCCTCTCCTGTCTGTATTGCAGTGTCCTCAGGGACTCCTCCTAATTCAGCGGTCTGTGCTACCTGGCACAACTGTCAGCCATGTAAAGAAGCCAATAGATGTTACTAAATACTTCTGACAGGTGATACCATTTGGTTCCCTTTCACAGTACCTAAAGGAATTAAAAGTAAGGTTGCTACCCCTCGCTCCTTCAAAAGGGGGAGCATAATTAGCAGAACTGAGAGGGGCAACTTTCTCACCCCTCTCAGCTGTGTCACAGCTCCACAGCTGAGCCCAGCTCAGCTCTGGGACTCCCAGGTGCTGCACACGATACCCCTCTCACAAGACACACTCTCTGTCCTCTGGCATTTCTGCGGTAGTTTGTTGGTGACAGCAAGCACGGTGATGGCCATCCTTCCTCTGGGAAAGGAAGGGTGGGAAGAAGGGCAGCACAAGATAGCTTCACTGATCTCAAGGTCACTAGGTACCTATCCTAACACAGTAGGTTTTGCTGTTGTTACTAGGTATGCAGTCTCACTCACAGCGCCTTTACCTTTGCAAGAAACCCTAAAAGCAGGATGAGACAAAACCTCCTTGTGAATTATCTCATCCATTTGTTTTCCTTTTCATTCAGAGCTTGATCCTCTACTGGAAATGCGTAGGTAAATTATTTGCCTCTATTGACATTGCAATAATTTTTCCATCCCTGGAAGCAAGCCTTTCTCAGTGACATCATCAAGATTAAACTCTCAAATAATACAGCAAGCCCGTGCATTTTTCAGTGACACGACATGTTCTATAACAATACTAGCTGAAGCATTTCCTCCCCTCTCTGTCACCACATCCAGCTGTTATTCTTTTTGCAATTTGCCACCTCCCTGCCAGTTGTGTTGACCTAACTGTTAGTGCAACTGTGCTCTTAATCAGCTCAGAAAGCTGATCTGGCAGAAACCAATGTACATGTATACTTAAATACAGATTATCTCTCTCACAGCATAGCTCCTTCATCAGTTGCACTGGCACAGTGAAGGGGTGGCTGGAAAACGGTGCTCAGTCAGTGCTGCCACTGAATACTAGGTATTTCCCAAGCTGTGGCCTGAGAAGAGCTGCTTTGGCTGGATGGCCGAGCCCAGAGGGTGGTGGTGAATGGAACAAAATCCAGCTGGAGGCCGGTCACGAGTGGCGTCCCCCAGGGCTCAGTCCTGGGTCCAGTCTTGTTCAACATCTTTATCAATGATCTCGACGAAGGGATTGAATGCTCCCTCACTAAGTTTGCAGATGACACTAAACTAGGAGGAAGTGTTGATCTGCCTGAGGGTAGGGAGGCTCTTCAGAGGGATCTGAACAGACTGGACCGATGGGCTGAGTCCAATGGGATGAAGTTTAACAAGGCCAAGTGTAGAGTGCTGCACATGGGACATAATAACCCCATGCAGCACTACAGGCTTGGGAGAGACTGGCTGGAGAGCTGTCAGGCAGAGAAGGACCTGGGGGTGTTGGTTGACTGCAGGCTGAATATGAGTCAGCAGTGTGCCCAGGCGGCCAAGAAGGCCAATGGCATCTTGGCTTGTATCAAAAACAGTGTGGCCAGTAGGTCTAGGGAGGTGATTGTGCCCCTGTACTCGGCATTGGTGAGGCTGCACCTCGAGTGCTGTGTCCAGTTCTGGGCTCCTCACCACAAGAAGGACATGGAGGTCCTGGAGCGAGTCCAGAGAAGGGCAACCAGGCTGGTGAAGGGGCTGGAGGAGAGATCCTATGAGGAGCGGCTGAGGGAGCTGGGGGTGTTTAGCCTAGAGAAGAGGAGGTTGAGGGGAGACCTTCTCACCACCTACAACTACCTGAAGGGAGGTTATAGAGAGGTAGGTGATGGGCTCTTCAGTCAGGTGACAGGAGATAGGACAAGGGGGAATGGCACTAAGCTGTGCCAGGGCAGGGTCAGATTGGATGTTAGGAAAAAATTTTTTACTGAAAGAGTTGTGAGGGCCTGGAACAGGCTGCCCAGGGAGGTGGTCAAGTCACCTTCCCTGGATGTGTTCAAAAAAAGGGTAGATGAAGTACTTAGGGATATGGTTTAGTTTAGGATATGAATGGTTGGACTTGATGATCTTAAAGGTCTTTTCCAGCCTTGTGATTCTGTGACATCCCAGAGCTGAGATAGAAATTACCATCTTTGTTCTGGCGCCTTCATACCAGACCAAATAACAGAAGGGTCTTCCAGTATTAAGGAGGAGGGATATGTCCCTCAAGCACAGGATTCCCAAGAATTTCCTGAAGCCAGAGGGAAGAAACTCAAAGTGTGTGTTTCTGAGACGTGGGTCTGTCCCAGAGAGGCAGCCATAGCTGACACAAGTGCGTATCTGCGCTGCAGTCAGAGGTGAGTCAGTGTTGCAGCTGCCCAAGAATCTGCCAAAGCTGTAGTACCCAGAGACCTCAGCAAGAACTGTCTACCGTGATGCCAGGCAGGCTGTGCTGAATGGGCAGCATATGGCCAAGCTCTTATTGTGGCTGGCATCTCAGGGAGATAGTTCAGAGGGCACCCCAGGGGTGCCTGCAAGTGCTGCAGCTGTGCCACTGACTGCAGCATGCACGTGTCTCCAGCAAAGCATCTTAGCTGCCATCTGATAAGCTCCCAAACAGGATCTTGCCTGCTGTCCCAACTAATAAAGTTGATTTCTGATTCCTTGGGCAACACATTAGACTGGCCCCAAATAGAAATAATGCCTCAACTTCATAAGGCTCGCACAGAAATAATAAGTGGAAGCCATTTTTTGGGGGGTCTAGTATGAGAAGTTAGTGGGCGTGCTCACTAGCTTCAGAGCAAGCAGGAGTTAAACCCTGGAGAGGAAGCAGTTCTCAAGATGCAGCAAAGATAATCATGATAATTTATCATCTGATAATCAAAGAGCACACACTTAATTTGTTCTCATTATCAATGTATTTCAAGCACAAGTACCTTAGTACAAGAAGCCTTCTGGTGCACAGGTTGCACCGGAGGCATAAAGGGCCCCATGCAAATACATTGCAGTTTCTTCTGTATGGGTGGTGTGCTGTGCAGTTTGCAGTCCATCTCAGTGGGCCTCCTTGTCCCCCTGGAAGTGGAAAGGGACCCCTGGCATCCGGAGCTGTTTTTTTAAGCACTTGACCTTTCTCTAGGGCAGCAGTATCTTCTTGGAGAAATGACTGACAGTTTGTAAGAGCTGCAGGGATTTGGTTCATTAAGGAGCCATCAAGAAATGAAGTTAAATTGGGAGTTTTTAACCATGTCAGAACTCTGGTTTGCAGCATCTTGGGAGCAGGAAATGTCTGCAGCATGCTAAGATCAAGCTTTCACCTCCAAAGCCCAAGATGTGTTTCAGAACAGAGTTCGGCATGCCATCTCCAGAGCTGTCATTTGTACCATTTCCCCCAGTTATTTAGTGTTTAATGTCACCTGAAGGCAGATCTTTGCATAAAGCACAGAAGAGCTCATATACTGGTGGATCGAAGCAGGCTTTTACAACCTTCCTGGATTAGGAGTCTAAAGGAGGACATCTGCATGAGAAGAGACAGAGGTGCAAAAGTGAAATCAGTTAAGAGTAGAACTATGATTCTCTGATAAGCTTTTACCACATGGCTGGTGGTAAAATTTTCTCTGTGCTGATTTGCTTAATGGTTACAGGCAAAGCAAGCCATGGGTCTGGCTGCACTGCCAAAATCTGCTTTTACAGTAGCAGTGCAAGTACAGCTGCAGCTCGCAAGGCTTGGAGCCCCGGTGCAGAGGAAGCCAACAGATGACACGTTGCTGTCACGGCGTAGACTGTTCTGTAGTGGAGCTTGCTTCACGTTCCCTGGAAACAGCCTGGAAAACATGCTCTTTGTGTACATGCACTCCCCTCCCCAGCTCTCACCATCACAGTTGAGTTAGGAAACAAAGTCCCAGCCAAAATTCCTCAAGGAAGAGAGACCCAACTTCTTCAGGATGCAAGCCTCAGAAAACAAAATCTCCTTCTGAAAAGAAAGCAGCTTCTTAATACAGGAGGATTACGATGTCTCGCTGTGTTGTTGGTGTTTTGTTGAAACTGAGATTTCAAAACCTGCCACTTGATTCAGCTGTACGAAAAGGACTTCCTGACCTCTCTCCTGTGAAATGGTAGAATCACCTCTCAAGTTTGCAGCCACTGGAAGATCGAGGTGACCTAGCTCATGACAGGTTAAAGTGATAAATTGTAGAAAGAACCATCTTAATTTTAGCAGCTACATTCATTGCATCTAGCAACTATGTCTTCAGTTTTCCACATCTTTCTGGTGTGTTGACCAGATACCTGACCCATCCCCAGCGTGACTGCCACATTCTCTGAGCGTGGTAACAATCTCAGTGCCCCTCTCCACTGAACAGTAATTAGGCAGTGGGCAAAAGACTTAAGTAAATCCATATGTAGGTCAAGACTACCAAGATTAATTTATTTCTTACAAATCTTCAATACCCCAGCCAGGGATCACGGGCATATTGTGTTAAAGGCAAAACACTCCCCCCTAGCCCCGCCACCCCACCCCAAAAAAAAGAAAAACAACCCAGCACATATGACAGTTCATTCTATATAGTTTTATGTCTCTTACGTTAAAATTACTGTTGCCAGGATGCGCCAGGTGAGTGATATGAGAAGCAAGAAGGAAAAGTAAGTGTTAAGGATGGAAAGAAGCTCTGTGTTTGTCCAGTTGAAAAGAGGGGCTGAATGTAGTTCCTAGATTTGATCCCTCCTGTAACAGACTCAGTGTACGGGCAGGTGTCAAATGACTTTGTGCCACACATCTGTAAAACAGATACAACAATCTAATCTGTCTGCAGTAGTGTAAATGGGCATGTATTACTAATTGTGGTATCAGTAATTCCAGTACAGGAAACCTAAAGAATGTTTGTTACACTTTAATTTTGACCTGAGTTAAATGAAATTGGTTTGAAACAGTTAAAAGATGCAGAAAAGGAAAAAAAATTTTTTTTTTTTTTTAAATAATCTCCTTGACTTCGACTTGCAAAAGTGCTTGCTTCTGGCAGCACGGTTTTTTCAGCTAGCTAACCCGTGCCATTGTCAGGGCTCAGCTGGTTTTGTTTAGGATATAGTTTTTGCACATACAAGGAAAAAAGCAACAGAAGATGTTTCTTTCTGCTCCTCTTGGAAGGGAGCAGTAGGAAAGCAATGTCTGCTCCATGGAAAATGGCCAAAAATTGGTTGAGAAGGAGTCAGGAGTGGATTAAGACTAGAACTGGAGCAGATCCAAACAGCATTTCCCCATTCCTCATCCCCCTGCCAGCTGCTTGTGTTGCACAAGCCTCTCTGGTAGGCATCCCATGGTCACCTGCCCTCTGCCCACGGGCACAATGTGAGCAAAGAAAGGGGTTGTCTTTTGCACCTGCACAAGTTCTTTCCTGGGCGCACCAAGCGCGGTAGCGGCTACAGGGCTGCAGTCAGTCGGGTGGCATTGTGCTGTCCGTGGCTCACTGACTCACTGTTACGCTCTGGCCTTCGCTGAATGTGGTGCCCAGATGCAGAAAGCCAGCCTTCACCCTGCCCTGGAAGGAGAGCTCTTGTCAGGCTTCTAGGAAGGTTTTGCAAACAACATGAAAGGAAACTGGAGCCGATCTGCACAGTTCTTGAAAGCTCTTGGACATGGCTCATGGAATGAGTGCCTAGAAAACAGGCCGGTCTTTTCATCACTTCTGCAGTCGCTTGATTCTTTGGCTGGTAGCTTTTCACTTCCAGAACTTCAAACCCTGGCCAACTGAGCATGCATACCAGCACCATTTATCTCAACTGGTTTGCCCCATCCTGGGTGAATTCTCTTTTCAGGCTGCAAACTACCTGGCAGCAGCAGGTAGACCGCTTCAGCGTTGCAACATGTTCTGTGACTTAGCCCAGAACAGGGCAGCTCACAGAGGAAAGAGCACCGTATCCTAAGATCTGCTTTTTCTGCAAGCTAACTCCAGATGATACAGGTGGAAACAGAAAGGAGAGAGGCAGCTACTATGGGTCAAATACTGATTTCAGTTACAAAAAAGAGCAGTGCAACTGACCACATTAAATGACTAAGGTTGCACTTGAGGCTTTATTCTGACATCAGGTACAACTCTTGAGGACTTCAGGAATTGGTCTTGCGGTGTTCAGGGACTTTTCTGGCTGGTGGTGGGGCAGGGGGTCTCAGACACAGCTGAGTAATTGTGTGTAAGAGAGTTACTTAATTTACTAACTTGTATCTGCAAAGAAAAGAGTTTGGCTACAGAGTGAGAAAGACAATGTTCTTCATGTTGAATTCTGAAGAGTGTGGCATTTCTTCCCTCCTTTCTCACTTACACAGACTTCAGATTTTGCGGGGTTTTGTACCAGTGACTTCATCTGCCGTCATTAATCAGCAAGCTATCTCAGCCCAGCAAGCTAATTTAGAATCCTGCTTGTGCATTTGATCAGCAAATGCAAACCATGTGTAATGTCAGCAGGTCAGGGGAGGTGATGGAACATGGGATTTTCACCTCAGTTCCAGAAAGGGCCATAGTTGCTTCCAGGAAGCTGAGCTTGGCACTGGGTGTGGGGAATTGAAAAGATTTATCTCCCCGTATGAGAGCTTAGAGCTTGATCATTCTAATCAAGCATTTTCCAATCAATATGTTTCTTACAGGCTTTCCAAAGGCTGCATTAGAAAAGCAGTTTTATTTATTTTATGACCCTGTAGCCCTAACGGATACGGGTGTGTCAACTTTCCAGGGTCTCTGTATGGACAAAGAAGAGGGCTTGGTCACAAGGCACCAGACTAGCAAAATCAGCAGGGCAGAAACCCAGCCCAGAGCTTCACTAGGCTTGTTGCTGTGGGCAGATGCAGAGCCCTAGAGCAGACATGGCGCACAGAGCATTACCTGTGCTCTACCTCTGATACCCTGTTCAACAGGACAGCAGGAGACATGAGCCTGTGCCTTTTATTTCAGATTACTACAGAAAAAGCTGTCTCGCCCTCTGTTCCCAGCAGTGTAGGAAGCTTCCCAAAGCCTCAGCATTCTGATTACAGGCAGTTTCAGACCTTTTTTAAAGGACACACAAGCCTCACTTGTGTCTCTCATCCTGCCCACCATACGGCTTCCCTGTTCCCTGTCTAATTGGTTTTTCCTTAACAAGGCCTAACAAGGCCTGTAAAGGCACATTTTCATCTGCTGCCATACATTTCCCTTGTACCAGTTTGTGCTCACCTCCCAAATAATTCTCTGTGAGGATTAGCCAGGATTAACCTTTTCCTCCTTTTCTACCTTTGCTTATCTCTGGTCCTTGTAAATGCAGAGCCAGCTCTCTACTGTAGGGTGAGGCAATCCCTGCGGGCCAGCAGCCATGAGTGGCCGCTGCTTCTCCACTACCTGGGTCAAGTGGCACCTGCTGGAAAGAGCAAGTGGTCAGGCACATCCTTGCATGCCAGACCTCTGTCCTGGACTCATAACAGCAAAGGCACAGACTGCAAATGATACCAGGTTTATCCTGTGTCAGGGCTGCGCCTTCCACGTGTATGCCAGTCCAAGAGCAGTCAGAAGGCACGTACTTAATTTCTATGGGGATAGCTAAGCACGCCACAGCTCTCTGTCACCTGTTCCCCTCCTCTGAGGATTGGAAAGGCTTCCTGAGAAAACAAGGTCCTTAATATTCCTGCCTTGACCTTCCATAGTAGAGGTAGAAGAGCTGCTGAGCACCCTGTGGGTGGGAGCCTGCCAGCGCTGCTAGCTATGGGGAAGGCACTTGTGGTAAGACATCAGTGCAGCAGCTCCAGGAGAGACAGCATAAAATTCATGCCTCAGGAAGACCTTAGCACCCAGATTGGGCTTTAATTTGAAACCCCCTTCGGCACGATCAACACACTGTTGTCGATCTCAGTGCTGCAGTCCTTCTTGGGGAGCAGCACATCATGGTTTGTGCAGCCAGGTTTGAGCACGGCATCAGACCAGGGCCCTGGTCTGCAGCAGCTGTCAATGCCTCTGAACAGGGAACCAGAGAGCAGCAGAGGCAGTACCGCGGGAGTATTTACCTGTAGTCGTTTGAAGCAGCTCTGCAGTGTTTTGCACTTTCAAAGCATTTCAGATGTTAACTGGCCAAGCCCCATGACAACTCTTTGCATTTTGGTAGCCTAGATTTCCAAATGATGAAGTAAGACAGAAGGAGGGGACTTCAGAAAAAGTGCTCTGTCAGAACCTGGGAGAAGGATTTGAATCTAATCCTGTGTTTTTCTCCCAGACCATGTTACCTTTACACAGAAATGAAGAGAAGATCACAGCCTCATGCCCCTCTCCTGCTTGACTTGCACCATGCAGAACCACGTGTTATGCTTTATGGGTAACATGGAAGAATTTTCTTAATAACAAGAAAGAGCTTCAGTTCCTAAAGAGCTAGTTGGTAACAGACATTCAAGTCCTCTGAACTTGTCCAGCATTGTTTTCCCACGAAAAGCTGAAGTACGGTCCCATAGTCAGAGTGGGCCTGCCTGATGCTGCCAGTGATGATGCATGTGTCCCTGGGTGTTTGGAAACCAGCTGCTGATTTGCATGCGCTGGCCCCTTTGCTGTTTGCCCAACTGCGCTAAGTAGTTTTTGGCGTGGGAGTGAGAACAATTCTGTCTGCCCAGCAGAAAGCAGGGATAAATGAGAGGTCTGTCTTTACCCCCTTCTCACCTCGTCATCCTGCCTGCCAGGCAGCCGCGCGTGTATGGATGGAGTGCCTGGCCGGCGTGGAACAAAAAGACGACTCTTGGTGTGAACGCTGGTTCCGTCACGCATGCTGTTTTGTGGCTGCATCCTCATACCGAAACCAAAACGGAACAGCAGCTCTCTCTCAGGGGTAGTGTACATCGCACTTTGCGTTGGACTTGTGTCTTCGGATTGTTCCAGAATGAGTCAAGGTGAAAACAGCCTACGGTACATTATACTTCACGGTTTAGATGTACCTAGTACATACGCTATACATCACTACTCATACTGCAAAGCACGTACCCTGTCTCCTAAAGCAAAGAAGGAGATACGGAACATGAGTGCTCTGCAAGATTCACAGTTGGCTCTATCTCTTCAGTTGTATCCTCATCAGAAGCCTGTGGTCAGACACAAATATTGCTGGCTGTGTAGTTGTACGTGCAGAAGGTTATACTAGGTGAGCAGAGCACTGTTTTTCCAACCTCAAAGCCTGATCATGCTTAAGTTTCTTGAAGGGCTCACTGTCAAAAGTAAACTCTTTAGAGACCATTAGCTTACGCTGTGCTTCAGCAGACCCTTACATTCTGTTGCCTCTGTGTGTCTAGGTGTAAGTACTTGAAGGTACCTAAACAAGTTTACTGGCTGCTTCGAAGTGTAAATTATCCTTTCAGCCCCTCTTTGTTGGACTTGGTTTTGCTTGGCAGGAATAGAAAGGAACAGAGAGTGGATTTCTTCTGCAGCCCAGATGGTTATCAGCTTGTGCCCCAGAGCATGAGAATTGATCGCTCTCACCATTTATAAAGGTAGCTAATGTAACAGGTGTTAGAAACAGCACTTCAGGTGAGAAGTAAGCAATAGGAGTAGCTAATCTGTTAAGACACCAGTGCACCAGCCTGTGGCATTAGAAAGGTGAGCGTGAATTTTGCTCCCTGTTTAATGCAGATGAAGCTGTCAGATCGTAAGCGTGTCTACAAATTATTTTATTTTACTCTGTTGGAGGTGGTGCTTGGAAGCTGACGGAGAACAGACTAGAGAATAATCAGGGATCTTGCAGACCTGCATTCTGACGGTTTACATGGCTTTGTCTAAACCACTTTCAGCTACTGAGTTCAAGAAGTTTTTGTTGTTATTTATTTCTATACTATGCAGATAGGGAGGGTTGGGAATGCGTGACAGATTTTGGTCAGCGGAGCAACATCACGTATGGGAGCACAGCTGGGTTCATCTCCCAGGTCAGAATTCACCCTCTGAAGTCCGTGGCGGCACTGGCCATCGAGACATCAGACCAGGAGAAAGGCAGCATCTCCTGTGTCTGATCCACACCTACTGAAAGCAGCAAAGCCTTCCCACTGGTTTCAACAGTCGTTTCAGCAGGCAAAACTCTGTCCTCATTTTATAACACAGCACTCATTTTCCTCACTTTATTCTGCTTGGTAAATATCTTTGTTAGTTGAAGACAATGCTGTTAGCTTTCACAGAGAATAAAACTGGAGAGATAAAAAGAGCCCATTTTCCTGCACCGTGGGCACAACAATAAAAGAGAAGATGGAGAGGGGGAAAATAAGAAATAGCATCCGAAAAAGAGAAATTGTATAAGCAGGATTAGTTTTTCTTTCATGGAGAGCATAGGAAAGCATTTTCAGGACCTACTGATAGCTATGTATGCTGCACTGTAAAATCCCTTCAGCTGCAAAGCCAACCCTCACATGCCCTTGTTTTCACAAAACCAACTGCTTCGTTTTAAGAAAGGACAAAGAAGGTGGGATGCAAGTTTGGTAAATGTTGTACTGCACATGAAAGAATTATTTTTTGAATGGTGGTTTCTGAAGCACTTTTAGCAATGCTGATCTGCACCCCCAGAAAAACCACCTGTGGCTGAACTGGTTCAGCCTCACAAAGCAAATGGGCGCACAGTGGAGGCAGGCAACTAAAGAGAGTTTTTTTGAGAAACTATCTTCCCAAGAAAGCAGCAGGGCAGGGAAAGAGGGAGGGAGATGACAGAAGAGGCAGTCAGTCTAGGGAAGAGTAGTTAACTTACTTTGTGGCACTATATATCTTCTAAACACAATAAAAATATTTGATTATGTTACCACCACATGGGTGGAGAGATGTGGCATGTCCACCCACTTATTTCAGTGATAGCCAAAGTGAATGAGAAAGGCTGCTTGCTGGTTTCTTAGTAACTAGAAGCCATGTGGTCCTAGATCATGCTGCTGTGGGGCTTTTCTCACAAGCTTCAGAGATGCTGCTGAAACCAAGTAGACACCTGATTTGCAGTGTGAAGTGCTGAGCCTGTTTCAGAGTTGCCAGCACAGCACACGTGGCTTCTCACCGACTGTGTAGCTTGTTTGGCTGCTCTGGGTCTAGCCACCGATCAATCTAAACCTCTCTTAAAACATGGCAGTTCTGTGTTAGTTGAGTGGAAGGCAGCATGTAGGAAACGTTGACCTATGTTTGCACAGGGAGTGATTTATTTATTACGTGGTTATCTACAGGGAAGCACGTGCATCATGTGAAGTTACCGTATAGCTCACTCTGTGGCGGCCTGATTTTCCCAGTGGTGTTCTGTTTTGTTTTGTGCCTCATCTCAAGTGTGCACCAGAAGTCCAGTTAGATTTCCACATGACCGGGCTCCTTTGGGCACAGTATAGCAAAGGGGGAGGCAAAAGGAACCACATGTGAACATTTCAGGCACTCCTCAGATGGTCTTCTAAGACCCCTTTCCAAAGTTGTGGTCTGGCTGCATCAAGTCTAACTCTTTTTTAGCTACAGTCAGTGCATGCTGCCCAGCAGCGGCCTGTGGTCTGGAATGCATTTTCTGCAGGAATAACGCTACATTCAACAAAAGGTGAACTTCATTGGCGTTTTAAGACGATGGTTTGCATGTCTCTGAGCAGATCCACACCACACCCCGGTCCCTTCAAAAAGAATGGTCCTACAGAAAACTCTGACCCCAGTAATCAGACCCTAATTCAATAGAGGGAAGAGAATTTCAGTCCTTCATAAATAAATAAAAGAAATGCTGCTGCTTGTTTCAGTGTGGCACATAATACAGTGCTACAGGGGCAACTGAAAGGGGATGGAAATTCTTGCTGCTGCCATGCAGACATCCCTTCCTTAGGTCAGCTCTGACCCTTTCTCAGGCTCGATCTCGATTCCTTTTCCGACCGAGATTCAGTTCTGTATGCAGCTGTGTCTCTGGGACTTTCCAAAGCCTCTGTCTGGGAATCTGGCATAGCAGCAGAACGCAATTCACTGCACGTGACCTCTTGCTAAAACAGAAAAAAAAAGGGTTGTCTATCTGTTAAAGGAGTAAAAACCAAACCAAAACAGAGTGGTACAAGTCTCCCAGGTTCCTTTTAGTGTGCGGCAGGAGGAGGGTAATCAGATCTCAGAGAATGGTGTGCCAGGAAGGAAATTTCTTCCCATGCACAACATACAATCAGCCAGGTGCAATATGAGGAAGGGAGGTTCGTCTTCCTCTGAAGCATAAGGTATTAGCTCCTGCCAGAGGCTGTGTACCAGAGATCTGATCAGATACGGCAAATTTTATGTTCCTATGCACAGTGTGAAGCTTTCATTTCTGCGCAACACATTGTAGCAAGTCAAACAATGAGTCACCTCGCGAGAGGGAAAAGAAAAGAAAGGTTTTATCTCCCACTGGATTGGAGATAATCTCTCTACTTGGGGTATAAACAGCTCTTCATGGTGCTGACTACTCTCCAGGGTAAGAAAGCTATTTTAAATTTGTCCGTAAAACAAGATACTGAATTGTCACACCTCCCCGGGCCCCTCTGCCTGGGCCCAGTAAAGGTGGCAGGCAAAAAAAAAGATCTTTGACTTTCATGGAAACTTGGTTGGGCCCCTGTGAGTAAACACAGTAGTCTAGGCTGTATATGCTGTATGAGCTGGCTGGGAGAAAGGGAGTGCCAGATTCTTCTCGGAGCCCTGGAAAATCTGTACCCAAACTGACCATACCTGGTGTTTTACTGTGAAATGGCGTACTGGCCTTACACGGACAGAGCTTCATTGGCAATATTTTATTGCTGTGCTGGATACACAAGCTAAAGCAGTGCTAAAGGTGCCACAGTCCCAGCACTTACTTTCCTCTCTGGTATGGGAATAGCAGCTGCAGGAGAGGTGGGATAGACCTTTCTGTGAACCACTTCCAGGCACGCCATTACAGAGGTTGTGTGAAGCAGCCCTTCTTTACAGACCCCGCCCACCTAGGGGAAGTATGGCCACAGCTCTCTTCCATCTGACTACTTTGCATTATTCTCGATCAACAACTTTACAAGGACGTGAAGAGAAGAGAGTACACCTCTTTTCTGTGGAAGGACACACAGTGAGGATGATTAGAACCAAGCACTTTGCAGCTAGGCAGATGAGGGGTCTGGAGAACAGCTTTTATGAGGAGAGGCTGAGGGAGCTGGGGCTGTTCAGCCTAGAGAAGAGGAGGGTGAGGGGAGACCTGATCGCTCTCTACAGCTACCTGAAAGGAGGTTTTAGTGAGGGCAGGGGTTGGCCTCTTCTCCCTAGTGACTAGCCAAAGGACAAGAGGAAATGGTCTCAAGTTGCCCAGGCAGGGTTCAGATTGGATATTAGGAAAACTTTCTTCACTGAAAGAATGGTGAAGCATTGGATCAGGCTGCCCAGGGAGGTGGTAGACTCACTGTCCCTGGGAGTGTTTAATAAACGGGTAGATCAGACGCTTTGGGAGATGGTTTAGTGGTTATGGTGGTATAGGGCTAACAGTTGGACTTGTTGATGCTGAAGTCTTTTCCAGTCTTGATGATTCTGTGGTTCTTCCTGCTCTGCACCTCAGAAGGAGTAGCTGCAGGAAAATCCCATTTCATAGTGGAAACCGGGAATCAAATTATGTCCTAGAAGCTTTTTTCAGGATGCTGAGGCAGTTCTTGTTTCTTAACCTGTCATAGATAAACCAAGGCGCCTAAACTAACGAAGTATTTCACAGTCCGGTGCATCAATGTGATATTCCTCTCCTACACCTTCCTCCAAGACTTTGCACAGTATATATTGACTGTATTGCCATGCCTTGTCTCAATTTGCTAACACAGTAATGGTTTCTTCCTGACACAGGTTTGCAGCCCGTATACTGGAGCAGGGATGATGTGGCACAGTGGCTCAGGTGGGCAGAGAAGGAGTTTTCCTTGAGGCCGATTGAGAGCAACACTTTTGAGATGAATGGCAAGGCTCTGCTGCTCCTGACCAAAGAGGACTTTCGATACAGGTCTCCTCATTCAGGTGAGGATTACTTACAGAATCTGTGATTGAAAAGAGAGAGGAAACTGAAGCGAAATCTGGAGAGGATCGGAGGAGGAACATTTTTTGGGGTGGACTGGGCAATGGGAGGAGAGGGAGGACAGAGACACTCATATGAGGCAAGGACAAAAAAGACAAGGAAGGAATAAAATCCTGATACACCTGAGTTATAGGCAAATTTGAATGCAAATCCAAACTCAAACTTCCAACCTGTTTCTAGTTAAAACTCCCTGCAGAAGTCCCCAAAAGCAAACTTCTCTGGCAGCACTTTGTGACTTGCAGCTCTTCCCTGTAAAGGCTTATCTTTTCACAGACCCAACTCCAGCAGCAACTTAATCAAGTGCTCCAGCCTCTTAAGAAGCCCATATTAGCATTCTACCTCACAGTTGGCTTGGCTGATGTGCCACTAAAAGTGACTGTAAAGCTCCTCCCTGGGGGACCTTTCCTCTATTTTACAGCCCCTGTGGGTTTTGCTTTACTTCACCGTATTCTCTCACGTGCTGGAGTCCAGCCCAAGGCACCACACAGACAGGTGTGTGAATCAGTCTGCCTATTGCTCAAATTATGTCTTCATTTATTCACAAAGAAGATTTAGAAATGTGCACGTCTCCTGCCTGTATTTATATCCCCTGCGGTCTGTCTGCTCCAGTTTTACAGTCGGAGTAAGCCTCTGCCCTCCTTTGTCAGGGATGTTTAACTAAATATGAGTTATTTGTTCTAAATAAGAGTTGTGAGCTTTTCTTTTATGACCATACAAGGTACTCCTGTTAAATACAAAGTCTCGTAATTCCATCACCAGGGGTGATCAAAGAGTTTGGACCAACTGGTGACAGAACTGATGTTAGGAGGCTTCCAGCACAAGGCTCACTAGGTGCAGAAGCTGGTGCTGCTTGGATCCAGCTGGTAAACAAGCCGTGGCACCAATTCTGCATCAAGCTGATGACTGCCTTGAACACACCCCCACAAGCCATCCTTCTGCAGAATCTGCCTCACAAACTGTGCCTTATGCTTAGTGTGTACGAAGTTTTTGAAGCATGTGCTTTGAATCCAGGACGAATTTTGTGTGGAAGGAGATGCCAGGCATTAATGTCTATTGCCAGTGTAATGCATTAGTGTGAAAACTGGTGCCTAGAAATGGCTTTTTGTTTTTCTTTTTCTTTTTTTTTTAGATTCTGGTACACCACTTTGAATAATTTCATTAAAAAATTAGCCTTGCTTAAGGCAAAAGGAGTAGTGAAAGCGGGGATGTGAGCTGTAAGGAACACCTTTGTGTATCTTGCCTGCAATTCCCCTTATCATCCCAAGGCCTTGCTGCCTGCAAGTTATGCCCCTGTTCTTTCCCTTGTGTGCTGTGAGGGCACTTGAAATGAGTAGGCTTAAAATGTTTGCACGCTGGAGGTACAGAGCATTCCCAGGGAAAAGCATCTGGCTTGCAGATCCTCACTTTATGCAGCAGATTTAGCTTTTATTTACCTAAATTTGGAATTAAATAACCAAACTGAAGGCCTCCTCCCTTGCTTTTTTCCCTGTCCTCCTCCTCTCCAGGTATTCACTTCTGATAATAAATCTTTTAGAGGATATTTGAGTCAGTCCCTAAAAAATTTAGATGACTGTCGGTGAAGGGGCATTACCTCAACATTTCCCAGAAATTAACTACATATGACATTTAGGAACTATGAAATAATGTTCGTTACAGAGACTTTTTTTTTCCCCAAGAGTGTAGCTGGATTAAAACTGTATCTCTTCTGCTGATGGCTAAACCAGGAGAACCGCATCCACTCCCCCCAGCGGTCCTACCAATAAAGTGGGCTCAGGGCCCCACGGCTATTCTCCTGTTTAGGGCTGGCCAGGGAAGGGAGGCAGCAGAGGGAGAGAGAGAAAAATGCTTTTCACCTTCTTAACTAGCATTACTGCATCTGGGTGAATGCAGAGGCAGAACTGCTTTCTTAGGTTAAAAAAAAATACATAAAAAAAGACAGCCAGCTCTTTATGGACTTTTTCACTAGCAAGTCAGGCCAAATCAGAAGAGGTACAAATTTGCTACCTTATTCCTTGGAGTGTTACAGCAGTAGTTATGATTATGCTGCTGTTGCACTCAAAGATGCAAATTATGTGGTAAAATCACTTTTTAGCCTTTCATATACTAAACATGGAAAAGGTAGCTGGGTTCTAGAGGCTTTGTTTTTAATTAGATTTTCAGGTATTGCAGTCACCTTTTAAAAATGCCCTAAAGTCACTGCTGAGACAGTAAAAGCAGCCAAGATGCTAAAAATAAAGGAGGCTGTACTATGGAGAGCAGGATGGCTTTAACTGTTCCACCCACAGAAGCTAAAGTTGCCCACAGATAGAGCATTGGCAGTTTATAGAGACAAGGGACAAGTAGCACACAGCTCACAATCTCACAGAAACAACTACTAAAATGAAAACTCCACACTTGAGAAATCTCTCCCAGAAAATCACGGGTTTCCTAAGTGAAACTTCACTAAGGTCCTTTTCAGAAAATATTATTGCTGCAACCTGTTCCTCTGCAACATGAGCAGTGATAAAAAACCAAATAGAGCAAGCAGAATTAAAATCCAACAGACTTCCAACCCCGTGTTGTACATTTTCACTTTGAAATATGCCACCAGTTGCATCAGAGAAGGTGTGTAAGCACTTAGGTGTTTCACGTCTGTGAAGCGAGCGTGTTCAGCATAGTTCAAATCTCTCCATTCTTTTTGAGTCTGTGACTCCCATCCCAAAGTCACTTCTCCAAGTGAAAGGTTTTTCTCCTGTGTATTTCCTAGTAGCACGCTGCCTCTGGCCTTGAGACACTGGTGTTGCATGGAGAGGCTTTACATCACCTTCTGTTTCCTCCCCCCATAAAGCCTAAACTGTTCAGTAATTAAAGCAGAGCACCATCTTCGCTCCCGCCCACTCCCCGCGTAAATCTTGGGCTCTACAGAATCACACAGAATCACAGAATAATAAGGTTGGAAAAGACCTTTAAGATCATCGAGTCCAACCATTCACATCCTAATCTACGGTAAAGAATTCTGTCTCCTGGGGGGTGTGTCTAAAAAACTGAGGCTGTGATGAGAGAAGGTGGGACACTGAATGAACTACTGCTAGTAAACGTTTGGAGCTCTTCAATGGGCAGTTGTATAGCCTGAAAAGAACCTCTCTACTGGGGCAATAGAAGCCATGTCTTGTCGTTCTCCCATTTTACCACAGAAGTGGGATGTGCAGCTTTTCTTCTTCTTTGTTTTTCCTTTCAGGGAAGAACGTGACAAAACAGTGCAATGTAGGATTTTACTGCAAGCATTTTTGGGTCTGAGGAAAGTACCCAGGAGCCATGAATTCATGCATCAGGTGGCTAAATGAGTCTTCTCAGCAGTATGTAGGTTTTCATTTCCTTTTTTCCCGCTGTTTGCCTTTCAGGTGATGTTTTGTATGAACTCCTTCAGCATATCCTGAAGCAAAGGAAAGCTCGTGTGCTCTTCACACCTTTCTTCCACCCTGGGAACTCTATCCATGCTCAGCCAGAGGTCATATTACACCAGAATCATGATGAAGGTAAGTCTGTCTCATTCTTATGGGAGCTGCCATTATAGAGGCAAGTAGAGTAAGGCTGTGAGGAATGATGTAATTTTCTTGCTCCAAAGTTACTGAAGTAAACCTGCTCTCCTCCCTTTGTCTCCATAGCTTTAGAATAAGCTGGTCTAGGGAGGCAACTGTCCACCCTCCATTTACATTCTATTATTTTGTTCTGTTTCCAAAGCCTGCTTAAAAGCTATGCCAGATGCAGATTAAAAACTATACCAGAAAGTTTTATTGATGCCATTCATTCATTTTGCCTCACTCCCAGTTAGGTACACAGAGACGCTTCATGGACGTTTAGTGTCCTGGAGATGCAACTAGATGCAGTTGTTTGCAAAGCAAGGGAGAAAGCAGCCTCAGAGAGGAACACCTAGCTCACAGTCACTTCAGCTGAAAATCTGTCATCACATCATGCCAGAGTTCCTAGCACTGAGCACATCTTGTTGCTCAGCTTGTGAGCAGATTGAAAGAAGGTTCTTTTTATGCAGGTTTTCTCTCTTTTTTACTATGAGGATTACTTGTGTGTAGGTTACTAGTTAGCCTTCATGTACCACGCTTGTCAGGTGGTGAAGAAAGAATAGGTATGTTTGGGGAATTGTGGATTTAGGCTGCTTCTACTCATTATGAATATAGATCAAAATGATAAGTATGCTTCCTTCAATGGAATGTTGAGGTTTTGTTTTCTGTAAAAAGATATGCACTAAAGTACGTATTGACTTACTCCAGTAACAGAGAAATAGAAAGCCTAAGCCTTTTAGAAGGTCCTTTCCATGAAAGAATCAAGCAGAATTCTCTTTTTCAGTTAAAAAAAAAAAGTCCAGGAAAAAGCAGTGTTGTTCCTTTTTTTTTCAGTAGCCAGCAGAAGAGAACAGGGAGTTGGGAATCGCCCTAGTCTTTGCTAACAGGAGAAAAGACATACAAATTATTTCAGGCTTCAACGTAGGTATGCCAGAGAAGATTCAGAGGTACTCCCAGGCCTGTACAAGTTGCCCATGGCCAAGAGCAAGCCAGAATCAAGTGGCACCAGCAAAACTCTGAGACTAAGCCGAGAGCGGGGCAGCAGCAGGTGGGATAAGGACACTCCAAAGTGTTTCCACACAGCTGTGTAAATATTTCAGATTAGAAGAGGGTGCTACGGGTCAGGCTGAGGTTGAACTGGCAGAATTGTGCAAGAGACAGTTACCCAGTGTTTTTAAGATAGACTCTTTCCAGAAATCACTATAAAAATCTCCGTTTTTTTCCTGAAGTTTGGCATTCATCCACAAGTGTTCCCTTTCTAAATTTCAACCAAATACCAGCTGCCCTCTCAGACACCCCTGCATTAAAGATAGGGGGCAACTTTCACTCTAGAGAGCATTTCACAGGGATGTTAAGCTGGCCTTTCATGTGTGTCACTTAAAACCCAAGTCCTTTGCAATCCAGCTCAAGCTCTGTAGGAGCACAGGGTGATTAAAAAACATCTCTGATTTCTTCCTCACAATAATCTGGGTGCTGCTATTATCCCTGTATTTGCTTAGAGATTTCTGTGCTATTACTTAAAACTTTTATTTATAACAACAAAAATTAGTTCTTTCTTTGCCATGAGAAGGACTTCAAAGCAAGTAAAAGAAACTACAGCTTGCCTGCCACAAAACTGAGCAACAAGAAACTCTTATGCCAGGAATTTATAGGCAGGTGAATTTATTTATGTATTTTGACATTCCTTCTGTCTTTGTCTGTTTCACAGAGTCACTTGGGAGTAACTTGCACAATTAAGTTTACCAATTTCCCTCGGCAGAGTGCAGCTTAGTTAAAAATGAGAATAATTGTGAGAAGCAGAACTAACAACTCACAAACTGTAACAGAGGGGTCAAGTGATCTTTGGCACAATTTGGAGTGGCTAAACTTCATAGGGGCTGGATCTTTTTTTTAGAATCCTTCTTATTCCACTGATCATTTTCCTTTTTCTTTTACTGGATCTTCTGCCCAGTTCCTAATAGATTATATACTTACAATCCTGCTTCTGCTGCCTTCAATTTAAGTTAGTCAATCCAGAATGAAACCAACATTTACATCTAGTGGCTTTTTAGTAGCTTAAGCAAAGTGGATTTGAGTGTTTGAAATCAGTTGACAGCAGTTCAGGATATCCCCAGGATGCATTGGCATTGGCTTGGAATCTGCCTGTTTGTCCCTGTAGAGGGATGAGCAATGGCGAGTGAATTACCTACCTCTCCAGTGGTCCTTCTGACTCAGCACTGAGTCATTTGATGGGATGCCATACAGGAAGCTTACGCTGGCCTTCCCTGCACTTCCTTTATGGGTAAGCAAAGCGTGACAGTCTTTGGGATTGACACATCAGCAATTGCTCCCTCCCTGAGTGAGTGCAGCCCCACCCATCCCTGTATGGATCAGATAGGTCAGCAGTTTTCCTGGGACCTGAACTCCCTTTCACAGCTTTCCCTTCAAGCAAAGAACGTTGGTTGCTCAGAATGAAGAGCCAGACTGATGAGTGAATCTATTCCTGCAGGAAATAATATACCATATGTGCTCAACTTACGGTCATCAGATGTTCCAGGGAATGAGTGTGATGAGGATTTTACTGTGTTCAGGATCATTTGTGGCAGTGGAACTGCTTGGAGCTGAGTTTGAATTGTTTTATGGTAAACAGCAACTCTGGCCATTAGGGGGTTCTTTAGTTATGTACTTAGAAAGATCTTGGAAGAAAATGAACACCAGTGTTAGATCCATTTGTGTTTTTTCCTCTTGCTGCTTTTTAAAGAGTTCTTTGGTCCCTACCTTCTCTCCACCTTGTCCTCTTTCAGGATTGCCGCGGTTTGGAAGCAGACAGATAGTTCTGCTTCTGTTTGGAGCTTGTCAGAGCCAATTAATGTTTGCAGAGAGTTTTGTGGAAAGCACAGCAAGGCATTCCTTTCTGCTTTAAAGTTAGCTGCTCCCCACAGCCAAGGCACTTTAAATAAGTAGGACAAACAATACAATAATCTGGGCTCTATTTACAGGCCAAGAATGAGCACAGTACATTTGAATGTACAGTGATGGGGGTGAATGGTCTGTAGAAGATAGGACACTGACTAAAATTGGGAGGTTGGTTTTCTTGCTGTTGTGGCAAAGAAATGAAACTTTGAGAAAAGGCAACCACAGAGGTAGGTACAGTTGTAAATTAATTCTTATTTGATCTTCACATCATCAGGGCTACCCCACATTAGCTGGCCACACTGCTTTTAAAGTTGTTGGGGTGTAAACAAGAATAGTATATAGCTCTGTAGTTTCATGTCCTCCAGCTGTTTCATTGTGAGTACCTTAAATAGCTATATGAATGCATTTTTCTTGTCTGCAACCACACGTGTGTGAAATAAGTGTTCAGAAGCCATGTACTTTCTGCCTGGAATTTCAGGGTGTTTTCTGTAGATTTTAGCATCCTTGGGTAGGTTGTATAGGCAAAAGGGTGGCTGGTGCTACATCACTGCCCAGCACATCATCTTCTCAGGAATAGAGCTTTCCCTCTTCAGGCTTTTCCATGGATAAGTGTTGATCCCTCTCCAGATGCCTGCCTGGGTTCCAGAGCAGCAGGAACTCCTGGGTCTTCACCTCACGGGGCCTTCAATGAGTATCGCTGCTTTGACAAGAGAGCAAGAGAATCGTTAAAGAAGATCAGAGCAAATGGAGTGAACAAACAGGCAGCCACAAATAGGCAGCTACTTGTTTCAGTTGTTGACATGTACCCAGCAGTTTCCTTCTCGTATCATCCAGGGCTTTCAAGAAACGGCGCTGAAATTTGATCTTTGTTTTTCAGATAAAAACCTGTTAGTCACTGCACTCCAGTGGTATTTTCCTCTTTGTCAGTAATTTCCCAAGTCAAAATTGATGGCCTTAGCTAAGCTGAAAATTTGCACTGTTTATGTCAAGCATTTCATTTTGTGAGAGGATTCTTAGTGTGCAAAGACATTGACCTAGAGCTGTGATTTGTCTCCCCCCTACTGTTAATGATCACAGCTGGGGAAGTACTCTTATGCAAAAGTGATGCTAGAAGTCCTCCTACTGAAGAAATGTAAGTGCTTATATGGGACAACCCATCAATAGACAGCACAGACTGAATAAAACAAGGTGAAAATACCCCTATGAAGATTTTACATGCTCTTAAAATCAAAGCAAGGAAAAATTTAGCAAGTGAGCAAGTGTTTCACAGCAAGCTTCCTACCAGTGAGCTTTTTCCAATAATCCAGTCCATATTTCAGACTAAGATATTAACTACCTTGACCCAAGCCTTTACCATCAAAAACTTTCTACCCAATATTTTCTTGAAGACGTTTTCCCATTTTATCTCTGCCCTCTACCTTACAGTGATCATCATGGTACAGTAACAGGAACCACATGCAGAGGCATGAATGGCAGGAGATAAGTTTCAAAGCATTTGCACAGAAACACAGTTAGTACAGCTGAATCAGACCTTACTTTCTTCACATGTGTTCCTGTCAGCTTCTCAAAACGGGAGCTTTCTTAACACATTCCTCAGGAACTACCATTCCATGGTAGTGGAGGGAGGTTGTATTCGCAGTGCTGATTTCTGTCTTTGCAGTAATAGCTATCTGCATTTATATGGCATTTTTCTGGGCATCTGTAGGTCACACAGGTAAAAACATTCCAAGATGACAGCAGTACCCAGTAAGCCCAGAAGTTTGACAGTTCTATCCAATACCTTGATCAGAATATAGACAATCAGTATTTTTTTTTGTTTTTTCTCCACAGATAGCTTTGTCCAGAGACCTTCAAGACCATCCACAGAAACAGTCCACCATAACCCCCCAACCATTGAACTGTTGCACCGTTCTAGATCACCCATCACCAACAACCACCGTCCATCACCAGATCCCGATCAGCGGCCACTGAAGTCCCCTATGGACAACACTATCCGTCACCTCTCCCCAGCTGACAGGGTGCCAGGTACAAGGCATCAGCAGGAGAACAACCACCAGGAGCCCTATCCTCTCTCAGTGTCCCCGATAGAAAACAACCACTGCCCGCCTCCTTCCGAGGTGCTCCAGAAGCCCTCCAGTCCTCGCCAGGAGAACACCAGGGTCATCCAGCTGATGCCCAGCCCTATCATGCATCCTTTGATACTGAACCCCAGGCACTCCGATTTCAAACCACCAAGGTTGTCTGAGGATGGGCTGCACAGGGAGTTAAAGCCAATCAACCTGTCCCACCGAGAAGAATTAGCTTATATGAACCACATCATGGTGTCTGTATCCCCTCCTGAGGACCATGCAATGCCAATTGGAAGAATAGCAGGTAAGTGGCATTCTCTAGGTCACACTGAAGTTGACGCTTCTTATTCATCACTAACCATGCTGTGTATTAAGAGCTTCTCTGCTCCTCCTGCTGTTCTGTGACCTCAAGGGTTTACTGGCATTCTGCAGGTTAGGCCACATCTGCGGTTTAGACACTCTGGTATGATTAAACTAGTTTCATGACAGGTAAGCAAAGGTGCAGAGTGACTTGCTTGTGACCTCAGAATGCGTAATTGGTATTGAAACATTTGTGTCCTGACACTCACTGCCTCTCTATCCACTAGCAATCCATCTGTTTCTCCAAAGCCTTATCCTGTGACGAGGTAACTTTCTAGGAGTTGCATTGACATTAGTGTCCAGTCCTGTGATAAGGAAAAAATCCTCTGTCAGTGGCCTTGGAGACGGCGCGGTGTCAAGCCCGCTATTAAGGAGATGGTGGCACTAATGAAATACCACCTCAGAGTCCTAATTTGTACCTTTCCTGTGCTTCTCGCACTAGGATTGTCCCTTCTTACAGAAACAAGGTTGCCTTTGTCCCACGCAAACCACAGGCATTGTCTCACTTTTGTTATCGTAAATAACTGACATCACAAGAGCTGAATCAGGAAGCTGAGGTTACAGAAAATGTTTTTTGTACTTGAAAGGGAACTGTAAATAGATAGGGAAAGAGGGAAGGGGAATCCAACCACTTCAGAAATAGGCTGAATGCCCCGGTAATCAATTCTTTTTGATAGATGTAAATACACACCACACCCAAAGACATTCCATGCATCTGTGTCAGCAGCGAGCTAACGTGATACCCCGTGCCTGTGGGGACACGTGTCCCCAGGGGTACATTTTAAAACACCTTGGGGTTTTTTTTGTCCTTGCGTGCTTTAAATTTGTTACAGATGTGCTGCTGCCCCAGCTTTAATGAGGAAGATTTTTCTATTTTCTTAAGACTTACCACTTTAAATTCAAAAGGTACATATCTCACCATCTGGTCAAACATTAACCACAACAAGGGCCACGATCCTTTCACATAATAGAAAGATGGTTGCAGAAATGAATCTTTTGACAATGTTGTCTGGCTGACATTTCTCTCTTTCCTCCTGATGTTTATTACCCATACTATTCTCAGGTACTTAATGTTATGGCAGAGGAGATACCTTGCCATCAAGTACTAGTGGAAGGCTGGGGTGGCAGGCATGTGTTAATTTTTATTTGTTTAGAGGGAAGCATTCTTTAAGAATGCTGTATAGACTGAAAAGAATACGAGAAGAAACATTGGGTGCTGGGAGGTAGTGTAATTTTTTAATTTAAACCCAAGAGTTTTCTCACATAATAGGAAATGTTTGGTTTCTGCACTGTATCCAGTGACACTGGCCCTGTAACTAGTTACTCCCACATCCTTTCCATCCCTACGCTGTCTGCAGGGCGACAGAGCCCGAGCCTGTGGATTTTGGGGCCTAGCACAGTTGCTTAGCAAGTATGTGTAGTGGTGTAAAGTGTTTCACACAGGCTATGTTGACATACTGTGGGGCTTTCACTTGCAGCCCCATGGCATTGCTTAGACCCACCAGGATGGGTTGCTGGTGAAGCATTTCATGACAGAAAGACCCGTGGTGTACTCAAGCTTTCAGTGTGGATGAGGGCAGTGCTTTATAGCTGAGGGTCGGGGAATAGGTAGCTGGCAATGGCTAGCATCTTAGACTTCTACTGGTAAATTTGCCAGTACGCTGTCCTTCAGTTGTAAATGCCAGCAAACCTCCCTCGCTCTACAGGCAGAAGCTAGTGCTGTTCTGGTTGGGTTCTAATGGCTCCTGAACTGTAACTGGACCCTATAAAGGGCTCACAGACAATGTAACGGTGATAAACCCCAGATTACTACCAAAAATGTAGCCAGCCCGTGTTTCATACCTGAAGTTGACTTCATCAGTGCTACTGAATTCAATAGCAGCATACTTAGGCGCCCTAGAAGTTACACACATTTCTACCTGCTTCTCCCCATCTCATAGCCTTCAATTTAGAGCTCTCACCAGTATGTGGTTTCATTTTATGAGCATTTCTCTGTTATGTCTGCATCAATCTGTTTTCCACCTGCATGTCCTTATCTCCACTGACACTGCTGTAGTTAACACGGAGGCTTTTGACCAACCATGGCTCACCGCTTCAATTGGAGAAAGACCGTAAAAATTACAACACTTGGCTCTTAAAACCTCTAATATGCATCAATACAGATGTTGCTTTTTAAAAATCACTGCATTATTTCCATTTTATGGATGAGGAAGACTGGTGGGTAATGAAAAGATTTACCAATAGTCCAGTGCTAGATTTAAGTACTTACCTGCTTACACTGGTGAGAAGAAAGCTTTGACTTTCTACTGGCTTAACCATTTGCATGCAGGTGATTTTCTGGGAAGATAGGAATGAGGAGCAGCTACCAGGGAAGTCCCGTGGGCTGCTGACTAAAACACTGGGCAGACCTCCAAAATATGTTCTCTTCCCAGCTCAGGTATTTTAAATTGTTAAAGGAATTCTTCCTGGACTTAGGAAACCTCACAGCCTCATAAACCTGTTTACTTGTAGATGGAGTCTCTTTTTAAATGCAGCATGCAATTACTTGGTGCTGAGAAAGAAAACAATGTTTTCTCTTGGTGCCATCCACAAATCCTCAGTTTTCAGGAGGTGGATCAATAGAGCTCTGGACTTCCTGTCAGACAAAATAATGACCTCTGCTCAACAGCTGACTAATCTTTTCTAACTTTTTATGTAATACTGTTTCTCAAAATATTAATTTTACTAGTAAAGCACTTTCCCTTTTACAGAAAAGAATTTCAAGTTGAAGGTCTTACTCTCTTTTCCTCTAAGGGCATTTTACACTTTTCTAGCAAACCAAGAGGCAAATGCATCTTTGTGTTACTCATTAAGGTCCCATATATTATTCATCAGTGGCTAGAGTTGATTTTAAAAATGATGGTTAGCTATCTTCTCAGCACAATACACAAGAGTCTGTTCCATAACTTTGCCAGAACTAGAGGTGATTGTGTTGGGACGATCCAGAGGCAGGCTGACATCCCCTGTAAACACACCGGGCTGGGGTTCAGCGAACCAGCTCAGCACTTAGCGTGGTTAATGGACGATGTTCCCAATGAAACTGCCAAGTCAAAGCAGCAGCAGTGTGTGCTGGTAGCCAGCTCCTAACATGGACTCCAGCAGGCAGGCAGGCAGTCTATCTGGCCTACTTTTAGCTCTGAACTTTTTTAATAGTCCATCTTCATTTCCCCCCCACCCCCAAGTAGTCCCCGAGGATTTCACTGCCATTGCAGTTCCATCAGGAGAGGTGCCTGAAATTAGCTCTTCTGCAGTATGGACATTCCACTCCCCATACACCTCTGGGAGGGAGGGTTTTGTTATAAAACACCTTGGGACTTTGACATCTCATAAAAGGTATTTCCTCAAGGTACACAGCAAGGCAGGTGTTGGTAGCATGTCATGGCTGAGGCATGCACTGCAGCCCTGGTGGAACCACAGCCACCAGAAGCCCTCCTTTGCAGCCACGCTGAAGCTCTGTCCCCGTGGCTTTCTTTGGGAGCTCTGCTGTTTGCTTCAACCAGGGCAAGTTTTCACCACAAAGCTTTACTTAGGTGTCAAAAATGTCCTTTTTATTTTGGATATCCATGTCAGCCTCAGCTTGTTAGCATGCAGAAACATGGGAACTGACATACTGGATCTCACCGGAAATTCGGTCAGTTGCTGTAGGAAAACACAGGAATCCCTGCAAGGGGCGATTAGTTACAGGATTATCCAACTACAGCAGGGTTGGTCTTATCCTACCTTTTATCACATAGAGGCTGGCTTAGAAACATCCAGATTAATAAAATGCCATGCTGGCATTTCCCTCACTTTCTCTTCAGTCACTTCAAACTCACAAACACAGTTCTGGATGTTTCTTGTGAAGGGAAAGAGATTGCTGAGAAGGTTTCTGAGATTTCCACCTCCCAGTGTCTTTTTCTGTACTAACAGTCTGGGACTGGAAGATGTGTTTGCTGACCCACAGCAACCACTGTCCCTGAAACTTTGGGATACAGATTTGTACTAACCCTTTACTCAAGCACTGCCCCTGCCCACAGTACAGAGAGTGACGAAATGCCTTCAGGGGTGTGAAGGATAAGGTGCCAGAGAGCAGTGGTAGCTGCAGCTGGATTTCCCTCAAGGGCTCCCTGTCCTGTTGCAGTTGGGACCCAGTGAAACCCATTAGGCTCCAGTTTCACTCTGCATACCTCTGAGGCAGACCTATCGCATTTGGAAAGCAGCTTAGGAGGTTGAGCATTGTTTTTTCTCCACAGAGCCCCACCTTGCTGCTTTCGGTTCTGCATTTGTTGGGGGCCAAAATCTAAAGGCAGGTGAGTCTTGTGCCTGTTGTCCATTAGTGTGGTGCTCTTATCAGCAGGGTTACCTTAGCAACTGGGCTGTATTTGACTTTATGATTTCCCAGATCTGTTTCTTCCTCTTCAGGAGCCTGAGGAAAAGCCAGGTAATGTTTAAACCATTCAGAGGCACGTTGTCTACCACTGGATTGGTTTGGCCCATGAAACTCTTTATTGCTGTTGGAATGAGGAAAGGCAAGATTCTTACCTGAATCTGAAAGAGTCCTGAAAGAGTTCTGCCTCCAGCTTTGCTTCTGACTTACCTCAGCCACACAGAGTACAGGGTGTAGTATGAACCCTGCAGATTTGTGGCAAGACATCTAAACAACTTCCCAATAAAACAGCTGAAACTGAAAATGCAGTCCCCTGTTCTGAGCACATCAGCCATGAATGACTCACATTCTACTAAAATCTAAATGATGCTTAGGATGGGCGTGGGCTACATGCTAGCTCTGAGCATGGGGAGGTCTTCCACCCCAGAGCTTTGTAAGGATAGTAGTTTGGTTGTTATTTGTGTGGGGAGGGAGGTTGGAGGACAACAGGAACAGGGATTCTCCTCCCCCTTTGTTTGAAGAACTTAATCACTTCTCATAAACTTACGTGGGAGGGGGAAGGACAGGAGAGGAGTTAGTTGAGTGAATCTTTCACAAACACGGTGCTTAGCAAAACTGCTAATCAACTGGTAGGGGTTTTTTCCACTTTGGAGTTCACCTGGGAAGCTTCTTTTAAAGGAGGATAAGAAAAACAAACTCAGCTGATTGAGCTATTAGCTTTGTAACAGTAGATATTTAGAGCTTAAACATTGCAAGTCACCACACATAGTACCTTGGTCATCGATGTCTTCTCAACTTATCTACTAGGACCACAGTCCCAGTGCCTGCATTTGCTCCAGGTGCATTGATGTGGCTTTTATGACTGTGTCAAGTTGTTGGATGATCCTTTGATTTAAAAAAATTATATACCAGCAAAATCAGTTGTGCAAATGCAGTTACACCACGTTAGTTTATTTTCCTTTCTACATAATAGTTGTACGGGCATAGTTACTGTGCAGTGGCATATGCTGGGTGGTAGGGAGGGAGTGTGGGAAAGGAGGCAAAGAAGAGTTATGTCTGTATAGTAAAAAGATTAAAAACCAAGACCTAAGCACAACTTAGAAAGTTCAGAGTTTTGCAGCAGCTAGAGCTGCTACCCCTCACGTAAGGGATGCAGCTTCCTCTTCCGTGTGATTGTTACTGCTTGCAACGCAGTAGTGTCTATAGGCTGTTCTGTGCTACAGTCCCTGATCCAAAGAGTTTGCTATCCAAACAGGCATGGCAAGTACAAAGAGAGGAAGGGCACGAAAGGGTGAAAGGTGTTTTCAAGCCTTGAAACAACGATCAGAAGCAGGAGTGGAAAGAGAGCGCTGTACAGCATAGCAGGATGAAGTCACGCATTACGATGTGCCAGTAGACACTCTCTGGCCAGCCCCCCCTGAGCATTGTAGGTTAAGTGTACTTCCAGATCTTGTGGCTAGTAACTCTTTTTGTTATGCTATAATGCCTCACAGTTACAAGTCCCAATTTGTTAAAAACATGTATTATCCAGTTTTAAACTGGAACAGCCAATACTCTGCACTGCTGATGAGTCTGGTATTTCCCCATTTGTTCTTCAGTGAACATCTCATTGTGAGAGCAACCCGAGGTAGCCATAAACTTGAGAGGTCAGGTAAATACACCTGAGCTCTCTGCTGCTGCTTCTGTCTGTTACAGCACTTAAAGCTAGTCGTAATGTTTCCATGATACAGTCGCTTCTGTCTTGGTGTTGCTGTCATATCCTCCAAGCAAAACCCAAACCTGCCCAACTGTGCCCATCTACTCCTGGGACAATAACCTGGATTCTTGAACCCAAATCAGTCTTTCTCGTAGCTTTTCTGATGTGGTTATGAATTCCCTACATATGTAAGGTAGTGAGCACAATGGGTGTTAGCAGTAAAGGCTTGAACCTGATTTCCTCATGTAGTCATTTGGTGGTTGGTAGGTGACTTTATTCCAGAATGACAATACTGCTTTGCAAGAAAAACACTTCTTCTAGAAGAAAATGACTTGCATGCACAGACATGTCCACACCAACTTTCCATGGCACTTCATATTAGGAAAAGCCCACAACAGTCATGTTCTCAGTGTACACGAGCCCTCAAGCTTACATCCAGTGATGTGCATTGTTATTTCATTCATTACTATCCCCCCTGCAAAGTTTCACTGCAGTGAATTCTAACCTAAACTGAAAATTATTGCTCTGTTCTCTTTTGTAGAAGATGAGTACTGACAAACCAAGCTGTAAAGCCTCAACTTTTGTTGTGTGCTTCCTTAGAAGTATTCTAGTTTTTTAAGACAGCAGCTATCATTGCTAGTGGCATAGGAGGCTACCTGTATACATGCCTGAGACTGCCAGGGTTGTCTTCACCACTGGCATGAGGCATGGTCCCAGCAGGGTTTGACAGCATAGAGTACTGACTGGTGGGCTTTTGTGAAGCCCAGACTTTGCGGGCAACTGTGACACTTACAAGCTACACCCTGGCAAACTACAGAAAACCAAAACAGTGGCTTGCTTTAGTGTACTAAGTTGCAGTGGAGGTTTTAAGTGCCTGCTTTCTAGGCAGCTGACCCTCCTTCCCCTAGGGCAGCAGCTTATACAAGGAGCCTTGAAAGAATCTGGGAATCTTGGTGTAGCCATGGCCTGTCACTCCCATTTGGCTGTGACAGTGACAGTGTAATACTGTTTAATCACTTGCCCTTGCAGCCGTGTGCCCTTTTACATCTGCAGTACAGGCCACGTCTATTCCCAGCCCCCTGTGGAAAGGCAGAATGCGAAAGTGTGGGTGAGAGTCAACTCACAGAGTTCATATTCATGGGAGAAATGTTCATTATGACCTTGAGAGTCATCCTAGCATGGCATTAACAATTAATTTCAGCATGGAAGTGTGCCTTCCCTGCCAGTTTAACTAGCGAGACTCGAGCAGTAGCTGAGTGGCAGTAGCTTGGGTAGCTGGTTGCACATTTCCTGCGTTACAGCTGCCTCTGTTCTTACTGCGCAGGTACAGGAGCAGAAAGTGCAGGCAGGGCTGGCTTAGGTACACTCAGAAGCCAGGACTGGCCAAGCCACATTGAAAGGTCAGTCCTTTAGACTTCATCCTGCTTGTTCTCTACTGCAGCATCTGCATGCCATGGCTAGACAGATGTGGTAAGTGGCTTCAGAGTACCCTCAGCTTCCATGGGGGTCAACAGGATGTTAAACACTTTTAAAGAAGCTGGCCTTTTAATGAAAACGTGCCCCTTAATTCCCCTGTTTATTGCATACTTCCTTGAGGCTAGAGTTGTGTTGGCAATTCAGATTTTCCTCTACAAAGCAAACTCACATTGCTTTGAACCCTCTTAGTCAAACCAGGAAAAGACACTGTGGTGTTGACATTGTTGACATTACAGTCTTCAGAGAGAGGCCCGTTTAACTCTGGTTTCAATACTGATCAATTAGAAGTGGCATACAAAAGTTTACTTCGGTTTATGTTAATGCAGATGTAGACCTTTCAACTGGTAGACTCCAGATGCAAAGAACATACCTCTGAGAGAGGTTTGGGCTTTCTGATGGAGCACAGAAGCAAGGTTCTTGGGCAGCAGTTTCTACCAGCGATGATTTTCTGCTGTTGAAATAAAACAAAACAACTCACATACCTCAGAAGATTAAACCTGAGGGTGAACTGAGCTTGTGACAGAAGACACTGGGGATTCTCATGGTGTGAAGTAAAAAATCATTACTCTTGTTGGAAATTACTTACTGTAGTTACACCATTCCTACTTTTGCTTGCCTCTCTGAAGCAGAATTCAGAAGATGAAGCTTCATCCTTATTCAATTCCCATCACAAAAGTATATCTCCAGTGTTCTGATGTGAAGGTGGTTTTGAGGTGTTCGTAGGATGTGTGTGTGAACAGGCAGAGGTTGAATTTCTTTCCTTAGTAATTGCCCTTAATGAACGATAAAGGTGAGGAGAAGACACAGGAGGATCAGGGGCAGGTTTCTTTAGCAAGATAAATGGAAGAGTGATTTTTGTCATTGTGGTGGAGCAGGGAAGCAGCAACGCTTTGAGCTGATACTGGATACACCTGTCTGGGGAGGATGAAGCAGGATAACAGGACAGAGGGAAAAGAAAGATGTTTTTTAATACAACAGACTTCAACTTGCAAAGTCTTCATCTATTGAACTGTCTCTGGCATCCATTACGCATTCATTGTGATTTGAGTGCTCTTTTCTTACAACCACATGAGGTTGGATCTTCTTTCCCCTTGCACCCTTTTATTGCCAAAGACAGAGCTTGATCTCATCTTGCTCTGTTACTTTTACCACCTCACAGCACAACTGTTTGCAGCATGACAGTCCCAGGTTTCTACTCTCCTTCTGCCTGATCTCCTGCTTGGCGTTTGGGTACAAGACAGAAGCAACATACAACTGTTGCATTGTGTGATCTGGCAACCTCTTTCCTCAGCCCCAGCTTGAATTTATTGAGCAGAACAAACAGTTTTCTGTCAAGAGGTTCCTCCACATAGAAACATTGGCTTTTCTGTACCAGCTTACCATCCTGCTTCCAACAGCAGCCATGGAAAGAAAACTCTTTTCCCTCAGTAACCTGGACATGGATAACCATATGTTTGGGACATAACAACCCTGTGCAGCGCTACAGGCTTGGGGAAGAATGGCTGGAAAGCTGTCTGGCAGAGAAGGACCTGGGGGTGTTGGTTGGTTGCAGACTGAATATGAGGCAGCAGTGTGCCCAGGAAGGCCAATGGCATCTTGGCTTGTATCAGAAATAGTGTGGCCAGCAGGACCAGAGAAGTGACTGTGCCCCTGTACTCAGCATTGGTGAGGCTGCACCTCGAGTGCTGTGTCCAGTTCTGGGCTCCTCACCATAAGAAGGACATGGAGGTCCTGGAGTGTGTCCAGAGAAGGGCAACCAGGCTGGTGAAGGGGCTGGAGAGCAAGCCTTATGAAGAGAGGCTGAGGGAACTGTGGTTGTTTAGCCTGGAGGAGGCTGAGGGGAGACCTTATCACCACCTACAACTACCTGAAAGGAGGTTGTAAAGAGATGGGTGTTGATCTCTTCACCCAAGTGAGAGGTGATAGGATATGGGGCAACGGGCTTAGGCATGATTTAGGACTTTGGGACTTTAGGAAAAAATTCTTCACCAAAGTGTTGTCGGGCACTGGAACAGGCTGCACAGGGAGGTGTTTGAGTCGCTGACCTGGATGTATTTAAAAGATGGGTAGATTAGGTGCTTAGGGATATGGTTTATTAGAGGACAGGTATGGTTGGACTTGATGATCTCAAAGGTCTTTTCCAACCTTGTGCTTCTGTGATTTTGTATGAGGATGATCAGGCCACCTCCATCTCTGGATCAATACTCCTCCATTCCTCAGAGTTATTTAACACCTTAATCATGAGACTCTGTTACTTTTTTTTGTAGTTTTGTCTGCTAAAATGTCACAGAACAGGTAGATGTTGAGGATAGATTGTGTCTCAACACAGTGGTAATCCTATTGTAGCATGTTTGTCTTTCTCAGTGTGCTGTCTGGTTTGTTTGTTAGTTTATTTTTGCCATAGAAAAGGTTTACAGCAAGAATCCAGGAGGGGTGAATTGATAAGGTCCAGCCATATGTCTTTCCTCTCCATTGCACCAGTTCTATCTTTCCTCCCTCTCCATTTGGGTGATGAGAGCACGCTAACTGAGTAGTTCCCATGATACTCCTGAAACAGATCACGGTATTGGCCAGCCTGACTAGCTTCATGCACCACTTAGGTAGCCCAAAGGTCCATTTGACTTGTCCAGAAAGCTCTGCATGTTGCCCAGCTTAGGATGTGGTTAAAATGCAATTAGAGCTCATACCCATGGCAAACCTGAACCCAGTCAGGCCTTAGGAGTTCTCTCCCAGCCTTTTTTATTTTCTATTCAAGTGAACAGCCATTAAACTTTCCAATTTCTTGGTTCTGGTTACGGTTTAAACAAATCCAGATGCCCCAAAGTAGAGTTGTCTTCTCCGAGACTTACTGACCTTCTCAAGCAAGGGCGATGATCACAGGCAGTAGGTTGAATGTCTGCAGGACCTTCTGGGCCTCTTCCCTCCCCATCCTTGCCCACTCTACCAGTGTATTCTTGTCATCTTCACTGTGCTGGTTTTAGCATTCACTATATCTTCCTGCTGACAGATTCAGCTCTCAAACATCAGAAAGCCAGCTAGTGGGTGTTTTTCAGGGTTTGTTTTCTTCTGTTTAAGTGATTTAAGTCAGTTCATGGAGAAATCTTAAAAACAGAGCCAAAACCAGGTAAGCAGCAGGAGGAAGGGATATCAGGACTTCTTTCTCTCAGCAGCTACGGCCAGCTGAATTTTACCAGTTCGCCATTTAGATACTGCAAGCATCCCCATGTTAGCTACACTCCTAGCCACACTACTTTGAGTGTGCTCACAAAAAACAGAGTATCAGAGAACTGGTAGAGAAGTTCTGTTCATTAGTCTCAGTTGTGAACAGCAGTTGTTTGCTTCACTGTGAACAAATGCAGCTGAAGTGCAAATCACCTTGTAAAATAAAGGGGGCCGAGCTTGGGAGAGCTCTTCAGCTGGTAGAAATCACAGAACCATTTCAGTCAAATGATGTCATGCTGGAGACATTTTAGGCTAACCTACTCAGCAAGGGGTAAGGCCTCAGCTGATGTCAGAGGGAGTATGACAGCGTTACTTTGGCACGATCTCTTCCTCCTTGAAGCCATGTTAGTTTCCAAGTCGTCAGCCAGACCGAACGCATTTTATATAATGAACTTCAGTGCAAGATGTGGGTGGGTCTTGCAGAACATTTCTGTGGTTAAGAGATTTTCGTAGTTGATTCACGAAGCGGGCCAAGCTCTGCTTCTGCACCATGGGCCCCACTCAAACAACAGGGGGCTCAGATGCAGCGCGTGTTTTAGGAAGTACTGCAGCACGGGGAAACATTACATTCTGAACAAAGGAGATGTTTAGCATGTTTGTGCCTGTGCTGTTAACAGTGTTACTTAGTCTAAGGGAGCACAGATGCAAGACCTCTCACTACTGCAACATTAAGACTACCTTGGCCAAATGATACCAGCGCTGTCGTCTTAATGGTTGGAGAAGTGTCAGAATGGTAGGTTCATAATGTTAATTTATAGATCATTCTGAGGTGGTATTTCGGTTCCAAGGGATATATGTATTAGTATCATATAGCCATCAGGAAGTATTTATATGCCAGTTTTCCTGTAAGCGTATATTCAGAAGACTGTGCCTATAGACTTAAAGGATACTTGAAATGAAGAGTTGGTAATACATGCATGCACTCACACAGTGTCTATTTGACTGTCAGAAAGGATTCTTAATGACAATATGACAGTCTCTCCATGTTTTCTATCAGTTCTGAAGCAGTGCTCTAAGTGTGGGCAGTAAACAGAGCTTTTCATCCAGAGAGGAGAAATTGAGTTTTACCATGCTGAGGAGGAGCGGCTGAGGTTGGGCACTTCTGCTTTATGAAAGGGGTGGTTTAAACTAGTGCAAGGAGGCAAGCTTGATGCTACCAGTCGGGTTTAAAGCCAGCAATTGCTGTTTATAGGAGAGATTTCCTTCTTCTCCCCAAACCCCAAGTGCTCTGTCTCCTCTCCCCCACCCTCTCCAGGCCTGGGCGGCTGCCTATTTTTCTTGTGCCTAGCGTCAGCCCTGGCAGCCAAGTGCAGCCAGGAGACTGAGCAGGCAGGCAGCCCCCAAGGCTTTCTTCACTCCAGCTCTGCCGACCTTGGGACTGTGCAATAAATGGCTGTTATTAGTGGGAATGGGAAACTGCTGCCTCTTGCACATGTAGGGCAGTGCTTATGGGGGACATTTTGAGAGCCAGCTAAGTACTCTTAACACCTTATCACTACCTTGTGCACAACTATTAAAATCCCTCTAGAAACATTAACTGCAGGAAGAAACTTGTAGCCATGTTTCTCCATTCGGAGGTACAGTTTACCCTAATTCCCAGCTAATTACATAGTTCAGTCTTGCCCAGCTGAGCTTGTACAGCTGAGAAAACGGTGGGACATGGAAATACCAGCATTCGGGAGCCCTGCCACATTGCTGGGAGCCATTTGCCACCTTCCCACTTTGGCTGGGTTGTTTGATACCACATTGCCTTAGTGGCTGTCAGTCCCAACGCTCTCTACAGCTAAATCTCTTTACCTTCAGATGGTAGAAAATTCAACCTCCTGAGTCCACTTTAGGAAAAAAAAAAGAAAGATAAAAGAAAAAAGCACATATGTCTGTTAGGGGGAAATGATGTTTCCTTGTGATGCAGAGACACAGTTGCTCTCTAAGTAAGCTTATTTTAGCCAAAAGGCAGGAAATTGCAGCATGCCCAAACAATTCAGGTACCAGCCCTTGACTCAGCTTCCCTGTTGAACCTCCCACACTTTTAAACTTGCAGGGCCTCAGCAACATCCATATGCTTTTTTTGCCATCACTCACTAGCCAACGCAGTCTCCCTGTGGAGACTTCCCCCGTGTGAGTGCTCTTTTGGAGGCCTTCTGACAGCCAAGGAAGTGATTCAGTCTTCGTGGAGTCATTCACACAATCCAAACTTTCCTCAAAAAGTGATTTACACTTAGAAAACAACCATCCACATGCAAGTCCCTCTCTCAGTTTCTCCCTCCTTCCTGAAAACACATGGAACCATTTTGATCTTCCTGGAGGGTGCTAACTTTCTGTATTGTCTTCACCAGCCCTCTGTGGAGGTGTGTCTTTTCCCTGCAGAGAAGCTGCTTTTAGTAGCATTTCCTAGCATTGTCTCTTCTTGGGTTTTCAGCAGTTTCCTAGGCTGCAGTTGACTCTAGATGCGCTCTGCTACACTCCAAATCCATTACACTCTGAGCTACCAGCTAGTTTTTGACCTGTGGTTTCTGTTGTCCTATTAAAGCTGGTCTCTACTCAACTGATAGAGGTAGTTAGTTAGTTGCTGCTCCTCTGTCAGTCAGAGCCACCCCTCCAGAACCTCTTTTACAAAAAATTTTTAAAAATTTTTTATTTAACCATGCAACCTGTGGAGAAAGATATGACAGGGTGTAAATAATTTGTAGTGAAAACAAAACAAAACAAAACAAATCCTGAGTGCCTATGCTCAAAGTCCTAAAGATGTCCCATGGGAAACTTGAGAGGAGGCAAACTGATTGAGGTGCTCTGCAAACAGAGCTCATACTTTAAACTGTGCTGCCAAGCATCAGCTGGTCCAGACTAACTCAGGGCATGTGTGCTCATAGTGCTCAGCAGAGGTGAGAAGAGATGCAGTGAGCCTAAATCTTTTCCACTGGTGTTAAAGCTCATGCTTTTTATTTCCTATTTGCAGTGGCTTGAGACACAGCTGCCACAGTTGCATTGATGCATTGCCAGCTCATGAAGTGACTGCAACTAACCCGTGTATCTAAATTTGCTGATAGACAAGTGTAGCTTTTGAAGACCAGTTTTTGAATGGTTGTAGGAGCCAAGCAGAATTTTCAAGAATTTTCTATTTTCTTCTTGAAGCCAACAGAGATTTAGAGGTCTAGGATACTTAGGTGATTGGGGTTTCCTTGCAAATTCCACTAGCCTACTAAATACCCCTGCAAGTCTGAGCAGCTCAGTCTGCTTAGAATATGGGATGGGGCCCTTGATTGCTTGGGACTTTTCTTGTGAAGCTCTCAAGATGCAGATCTGAGTTCTTCTCATTTGTGAAATATTTATACTCAAGCCTAGCCTGAATCCATTCTAAAACTTCAGTGAACAACAAAAACAAATCTGCACTTGAATCCTACCTCGTCTGGAGCTCTGTTGTTTGTCCAGTAATTTGCCACCCAGACAATTTGGGCTGAATTTGTTTGTGCTTTCTTGTTTTTGTGAAGGAGGGGGGCACGTGCCAGGGTGGGGAGGGTGGGGGGAGCATACAGTGAGAGCCAGTGGAAAATAACCAAAGTTGTTGGGTTCTGCTAGAACTGACTTGCTGGCTGCACAGAGGTGAATGTGCAGCCCCAGCACCATGCGATGCACATTGCATGTGCAATTCCAGTCAGGTGTCAAGGAGACATCAGCTCCTTGAAACTCTTCCAGGGGCCACTATAGAAGGAACATTTGGGGTTTGCTATCCACACCACTGAGGGTTGTATTTATACACTTGGATGTTTTCTAGACCAGAGTTAATGGCAGTATACTACTGGTTAAAAATAATTATTACAAATAATGAGGTAAAAGTAAAGCTTAGGGTAAACAGTATCTCTGCAGAACTGTAAATATTAGCTATAAGTTAATATAATAGGAGGGTCTGCCCTGGTCTGCAAGGTCAAGAATATAACAGAACCTGATATTGACGTGCCTCTGGGAGCACCATCCCTCCAGCTGACCCCAAGGAGGGCCACTCCTTGCAGGACTAGCAGTAGTGGCACAAGCAAAATCAGTTAAGTGAATGTTTTCCTATTTGAAACTGCGCCTACCAAGATGGACCTCTCTTGCAGGTGAGGTGGGGCTAGCCTGAGCTCAGCATGGGTGCTCAGGCCAGTACTACACACTTTGAGTAGAGATCTTATCACTGCCTACAACTACCTGAAGGGAGGTTGTAGAGAGGTGGGCGATGGTCTCTTCGGACAGGTGACAGGAGACAGGACAAGGGGAAGTGGCACCAGGGCAGGTTCAGATTGGATGTTAGGAAAAACTTCTCCACTGAAAGAGTTGTCAGAGGCTGGAACAGGCTGCCCAGGGAGGTGGTTGAATCACCTTCCCTGGATGTGTTTAAAAGAAGCTTAGATCAGGTACTTAGGGATATGGTTTAGCATAGGACAGGAACGTTTGGACTCAGTGATCTTAAAGGTCTTTTCCAACCTAGTGATTCTGTGATACTGATGGTCATGATGAATTATTCACTAGTGACCCAGACAGTAGCATCACTTTTACAGTGATTTTAATGAAGGACTGGACAGAAAGCAAGCATGGGTCTCTTTGGCAAATGCTGGCAGAAAGCAGTGAATTCAGCATGAATCGTTGACATAGGCTCTGCGGGTTTTCTTGTTAAAGTTATCACACATGGCACAGGATGATGAAACAAAAAAAGGTAGGTTTCAGAACACAGCAGTATTACCAACTCTGATCAACTGGTAAAATACGCCCTGGGGAGTCAGAGCTAAGGAAATCAAAGGCAAAGGAAAATTAAAAAAGGTGGTTAATTCGTTTTATTTTGTTTATTAATTAAGATTCTTGCACTAAAAACACATTTTCTGTAGAGCCTGTCATTGAAAGAGTTCAGGAATTAATTGCACGTGTGTCAAGGAACCACTTACATGGCTCTTGCTACCCAATTATCTGAGCACCTCCCACATTATTAAAAGACACAAACCAGCAGAGCAATATACTCTCCCTTCCCTTCTTCCTTAGAAATGAAGTCTAGAAAAAAAAGGTGTTTTTATATGTGCCTTTGTAAGAAACTAAGTGTGTGTGTGTGTGAGTGAAAAATTATAGATGGAAAAGTGATGGAAGAACTGAGCACTGTGAATTTGTGAGCAGAAATAGGACAGAAATTAAAGTGGTAGCCTGAGACTTCTGGTGTCACGCTCTTCTACAGCTCTCCTGCGCAGTCCAGGGGGAAAGGGTAGACAGTGGCAGGACAAGGGGGAATGGACTGAAGATAAAAGAGGAAAGGTTTAGATTGGATATTAAGGGGAAGTTTTTTACAGAGAGAGTGGTGAGGTGCTGGAACAGGCTGCCCAGAGGGGTGGATGCCCCATCCCTGGAGGTATTCAAGGCCAGGTTGGATGGGGCCCTGGGCAACCTTGTGTAGATCCAGGCCTGGAGGTTGGTGGCCCTGCCTGTGGCAGGGGGGTTGGAACTCTGTGATCCTTGGGGTCCCTTCCAACCCATGCCATTCGATGATTCTATGAAGTTACCTGTGCCCAGGGCCACACAAGGGGCTAGCCACAGCAGTGTTTGGCATTGACATTTGATTGCAGCCAGCTACCTGCTTCGTATCCACAGCTGTGGGGTAAGCGGCCAGGCTGTGTACACGACTTGGGCCGAAGGGACAGGGAAAGGAAAGCTGCTCTGCATCTGTGTGCCAAGAAGGGACCCGTCTGGGCTGGTCATTGGCAAATGCACATGAAGGAGAATTATTTTCTGTCCTGGTCCCATTTGCAGGTTATTCAGGATGAGAGGGAGGAAGCTATCACTGAACAAAATCCACATACATGAAAGAAAAAAACCCAGGAAAAATTAAAGTCCGAATGGGCATTTTGTTCTGTGAAAAAATGTTAGTGAAAATAAGGTTTTTCCAACCAAAATTTGGATTGCCTCTTTCCTTTCACATTCCTCCACTTGTAGATGGCACTGATGAGCTGACCATCAGGGTGGGTTTCCACTAGTACAGAAACCTGCAATTTTTACCAGATGTTGTCTCTTCAAAACACCCTGCTTTCTTTGTAAGAGCAGGAGGGGAGAGTAGGGGTACTGACAAACTAAGCTCTGCTTTTAGAGACAGTAAAGGTTTCAGGTACTCTTTACAGTTCAGAAGAGGGAAATACCATCAGTAATGTTAATGCCTAACCGTTTTTGGTATGATAAATACATGTGTTATTCACATCCCCTTTCAAAAAGCATTTTATATTCTCACACTGTGCATGTTGTCATCCCCGTGGTAACATGTTCCAGCCCCAGACAGACGGGAATAGAAAGACAAGCTGACCGGGATCCATTTTAGCACCTAGAAGGTAGATGCCTTGCCTGCCCTTCAACCACGCTGTCAGGCCATGTCTCAGAGGCTGGCTTTGCTGTCAAAGTAAAATGCAACTGTATGGCCATCCCAGGGATGGGGGCAGTTGTGCTGCGAAGCCCCCGTCGCTTCTGTCAGCTGCAGAGCCCTCAGCCCCGCGCAGTTCGCTCTCCATACGTCGTGGCTGCCAGTTGCTACGCTGTGCTGCGCGCACGCACCTTGCGAGCAGGAAGTAGGAGCCACTCGGCTTTTGGCTTCCCCAGTCTCAAGAGACTGCCATGAAACTGAAAAACACTAAACTAAAACCTAAGTATCTGTTAGACCTTTAATTAGCGACCTAAAGAGTGTTTGCCAAGAGGAAATTTGAATTCAATTATCCAAATAGAAAGTATTTAACCTCTCAATAGCACTCAAGTAATTATAATACTTGGGTTGGGTTTTTTTTTTTTTTCAGGAATCTTAAAAAATAAAACAGAAAGCAAATTATAAAAGGGTAGAAAGCATCAGGTTTGTATCACATGGAGTGCACAAAGGAAAGCAGTAACAGTGCCCATGCTGCAGACCCCTCATGTCAGCACAGCCTTAATCAGGGAGACCAGGTTGCAGGAGCCTTGATTTCCCCACTGTAACAGCCGGCAGTTTCATGCACATCAGAACAGCAGTAAACACACAGCTACGTTCAGCAGGTCACCTCATGCAGCTTTTACTGTGATAAAGATGCTCAGTGAGTGTCAGAGGAGGCTGTATATTCCAGTACATTTTGCAAGCATCAGTTGATGGCAACCAAGCCATTTGCATTTCAGATTACAGCGACTGCTTCAGCCCTGATCCCAAATGTCCTTTCACTACACATCCACCCAAAAGTTTCCAGTATTAATCCCAAGGAAAAAAAAAAGTCAATATTTTCTTGCTTCTCTCTTTACAGACTGTAGGTTGCTTTGGGATTATGTCTATCAGCTGCTTTCTGACAGCCGGTACGAAAATTTCATCCGATGGGAAGATAAGGAATCCAAAATATTTCGGATAGTGGATCCCAACGGGCTGGCCCGGCTGTGGGGAAACCACAAGGTAAGGAAGCAATGCATTTTTCCTCCTACAGCACTTCACCTCTTGTAGCATCACCAGATTCACTGACAGCCAGGGTAGAAAGGAAGAAGGCATGTGCATGTATTCTCCTGCTGGAACATTGTACTCTTCCAATCTACACACATTAGAAATATAAACCATCCAGCCTCAAGCACTAAAAACTATAGAGAACCTGTTGATTTGGTTTAAGGCATTTAGTTATAAATGCAGTTAATTACAAAATTACAAGGAGTGCAACAGTTAATGGTCCTGCTCTCTCAAGGCATCTCGTTCCTTCCTCAAACCTGATGCTAAGGGTGTTCTGGTTAGATGTGGTCTAAAAGGAGCTGTATGTATACTAGATCTCCTCAGGAGCTTTCTGTCTGTGTGCCTGTCTGCACCAGCATTCAGATTTCACATGCTGTCCTCTGACAGACGCTGAATGCCGCAGGTTTAAGTATTTCCTTTCAAGAGGGTGCTTTTAAGGGTGATACTGCTTTGTTCTCTGGAAAGCAGTTACTGATTTTTGCAGTTTGGAGCTGAGTATGTATAGATATATCTGTATGAGTGTATGCATATGAGTACATTCATATGACTTATCTGAGTAGTCAGCATGGATTTACAAAAGGGTAACCATGCTTGACCACCCTGATACCCATGTACAACGAAATGATTAGCACGGTGGATGCAGGGAGAAGAGTGGATGTGGCTTATCTTGACTTTGGGAAGGCTTTAGAGACTGTCTCACATAATATCCTCATAGACAAGCTAATTGAGTGTGATGTAGACAAGAGTATGGTGAGGTAGACTGACAGCTGGCTGAACAGCAGGGCTGAAAAGATTGTGAGCTATGACATGACACCCAGTCACTAGTGATGTTAACTCAGAGAGAGATTCTGGGGCCATGTTCATTAATGACATGGATGATGGGATGAAGCACACCCTCAGGAAGTTCTCAGACAGTGCTAAACTGGGTGCAGTGGCTGATGCACCAGAGGGTTGTGCTGCCATCCAGAGGGACCTGGACATGGTGGAGAAACAGCCTAACAGGAGTTTCAGGAATTTCACAATGGCCAATGAAGTGTCTCCCACCTGGGGAGGAATGGCCTGAGGAGGTGTAGGGCTTTGCTTTTCCCTTTGTTGCCTTTCATGAGACCCCAGGTCTGGGACTGTTTTACTAGGAAGGTGGTCAGACACTGGAGCAGGTTGCCCATAGGAGACTGTGGAGTCTCCATTCTTGGAGATGTTCAAAACCCAACTAGAGGCAGTCCTGAGTACCCATCTCTGACCCTGCTTTGAGCAGTGGGACTGGACTAGGTGATACTCTCCAACCTCAACTATTCTCTGTTCTGTACGTGAATATACATAGCCTATAAGGTTGAGATTTTCTCATGTGACTCACAGCTTACAAGAACATCTCTCTTAGAGGTTTTTGGCTGCAGTGCTGGGAATGGAGAGTTCTGCCCTTACCCCACTTCCATGCTAATCACCAGGTCTTGCCATCACGTCTCATGTTAGGTGTCTGAAACTGAAGCTACTTAGACCACTAGCCCCTTGGGAAACACAGTGGCCTTTTAGCATGTAAGAAATGGAAAAAAGCACACCCAGTATTTCAGGGACTTCCCAGTGAGCAGAATCTAGGTTTTACAGGGAAAACATTGTCCTTTGTGTTTAATTGCTAGGGCAGCTCTTTATGTGGCCTCCCTTAGCAGAGCTGTTGCGGTCAGGGCAAAGAAGAGGAGGTCCCCTCTTAGGGAGCATCTTAGGCAGATTAGTCTAATTTGGTAAAGCCAGGTCAACACGACAGACTTCTGCCTCATCTCGGACTGACAGAGCTGTGCCAAGCCACACCCCTAGCGTGGAGCCTCACAGAGGAAAAGCATGCTTCTACCAGCTGGGCGTGTTCTGCCCCTGGCAAGGTGGCTGCTTTGCCCTGGCACAAATGCGGCTCTGCCAGTGTAGTTACCTCTCTGCTGGAGTTTCTTTGCCAGCATGGTAACCAGTGCTCCTTGTACCAGAAAAATGCTCTTCTGGGTAGACGTAGCCTATGGAACGGATCCTGCTGTCCCCATAGTATCCCAGTGCTATGGGGGCTGCCCACAAATGTCTCTGCCCACACCTGTCACTTCTGCCTTGTGACACTCAGCTTCGGCAGGGCCGTACCTCAGTCACCCCACAGTGCTGCTCTGGCTGTGGCCTTTGGGGTCAGCAGCTCCCAAAACGAAGAGGAGGCTCTGTTAAGGAAGCAGATGTACAATCTAATGGGGTTCTTGGTTTACAGGTGTATAACAAGGAGAAACAGGCTCTCAGTCTCTGCAGTGCTCTGTAAGCATTAACTAGTTAATGGAGGGGAATCCCAGAGGAGCAGCGCTCTTAGCAGAGATTGCTGACAGATTCAGTCATTAGCCACTCTTCTTGCATTTTTGGGAAAGGTGGTTTCATTTATGAACAGGCCTGTCATATCCCACTTGGCATGAGCGTCTCTCTCCATCTAATGTCTCCTCCCATGGTCGATGAAGGCTTTTGTTAACAGGGATCTAAGAAACTGTAGAAAAACCTCACTTGGAATTTTTATGTAGGCTTTCTTGTTAAAATTGCCCTGAGTGAAGAGAGACCCATCAAAAATTTAGTGATGGGGCCTGGAGGGGCAGGATGGGCCTGCAAACAGCAGGAGTGTGGAACATGTAGTTTCTTGGGCTGACTTGGTTACTTTAACTAGCTGTGATAGTTCTGCAGCTCCTTTTGGGGCTTAGGAAGGTTTTAATGAATCATCTCATCACGTTTTCCCTTTTTCTTTTGAACAAAACAGAACAGAACAAATATGACTTATGAGAAAATGTCCAGAGCCCTACGCCACTACTACAAACTAAATATTATCCGGAAGGAGCCAGGACAAAGGCTTTTGTTCAGGTAATTTTTTTCCTTTTCTTTGCCATTCCTTTCTACAGACAATTAGTTTTTGAAGATGGAGGATTGAATTGTGTGGGGGATACTTCATCGCCACTGCTACTGCACAGGTGACAATGGGCATATATTTGTAAAAGCTGTCTAGACCAGTGCTTCCCAGCTTTCAAGGCAACTGCACCAATTTACAAAATATGGGCCTGTTTCAATGATCAGTGGAGTCAATAGAAGTCTTTTCACTCGCTTCAAGCAGGCTGCACCATTGTTTAAGATCGTAGCTGAATGATTCATAATCTCAGCCAAACTGCTGGAAAACCCACTTCAGATTCACTTCTCAAACACAGCTGCCAGTGAAAGCTAAGCAGGGATCAGGCACTCCCTCAAGTGCACCGGCAGAACAGAAGAGCTGCTGACCATGTCTTCAGTAGTGCTGCCTTCAAGGAAGAGAGGCAACTACAAGAGCCGTTCATAAAACATAATGCATCAGTTTAGAGGGTACCACCAAGAATTTAGGAAGCAGAGCCCCAAACAGTGTCAAAGCAGGGAGCTACTTGTACAGACCTGAGTGTGGTGGGCAGAGAGCGAGAGGTCTCCAGTTCTCTTCAGACAAGACAGGTGAATCCTGGTGTGTACGCCTGACCCACAGAGCACTGAACTCAGACCAAAGATGGCTTTGATGTCAGTGGTCTGGATCCAGTAATGTGCGTGGAAATTATATCAATAGGAAGGCAGCCATGGAGTTTGTTTTCTTAAATAGCTAACAGAACTGCATTAGCACTCAAACTATCTACAGCTGAAAAGGTTTCTGCGGAATGTCTTGTTTATGTCAGCTCTTACAAGGAGACTTAGATGGGGGAAGGAGAGTGAGGGGAAGAAGGAATCACAGGCAAAGTCGGAAGGAGAGTGAGGGAAAGGAAAGTGAGGGGAAGGAGGAATCACAGGCAAAATCAATTGCCTGATTTTTAACTTTTTTGTTTTGCTGTGGAAAGCTAAAACAAGGCTGCTCCAGCAGCAGCAGTACCAAGCGAGCCTGGTGTGTGAAGACTGCACTGCCTAGGGGGTGGGATGCTGAAGAGCGAGCGCTTATCTTGGAGCCTCTCCTTTGATGGGGGCACAGACAAAACAGGAGTCCCCCTCTTCTCAACAAGACTGCCTATTTTCTCAAAACTGTAGAAACCTAATACCCTTGGAGACCTCAGCTCCTCTGTCAGACCTGTCCAGTATTGACCAACAGATTCAAAGGTCACTGGGGAGCATAAAGCATGAGTGTATAAACCTCATTTCCTTTGGAAACTGGGGAAAAAAAACAAAGCCTTTTTTTGCACAATTCCCAATAAAAACTTATTGATGTTGTTTGCTTAGACCTATTTATATCTGAAGAGAAAAAAGAACAGCTGCAGAAAATCAAGCCATTAATGTGCCTTTCTTGGCTACTTCTTGCAAGCGCAAAAATAATAGGAAATGTGACTTTATAAGTAACTTGCAGGCAGTTGTCATCTGCTGATATCTGTACAAAGCTTTTAAGTAAAATGGAGTCAGAGAGGATTTCTAATAGTTTGCCTGCGTGTCTTCTGCAACAAAAGAAGTCACAGATACCGTTTCTTCATTAGCTTACAGTTCTGGGGTGATCTTTAAATGCTACTACAAATACCCATGCTTGGAGTTCCTTGCCGTGACTTAAAACACAGACCGGTAGGAATACCCAGCGCGCAGCAGTACAGTTCACATCAGCCCATTTCCCACATGGATTAGGAAATGGGAGCAGGCAGAAGGTGGGGAGGGCAGTGGGATCAGGGTTTAAGTCGGGGCACAGTCTGGCCTGGAGGCTTTGGTGTGTTTTCACTGCTTAGCCAGGGACTGATTCACCACCTCTGAATGCTGGGTTTTCACCACCAGAACGCCATTCCTATCAGCAGCATTCTTCAGAGTGCAAATGGGGGTGACACAGCAGTGAGTCACAGCCCTCTGGTTGGCTTCTGTTGGGTTGGTGGTTGGGGTTTTTTTTTTCTAAATCCATATGTGCACATGATTTCCAAAATTAGAAGGGGTGGCAAAAGGTTAGTTCCAGGCTGTGCTGCGTGTTTGCTGAGAGACTACGGAGTTTTCAGACAGCAAGCCCTCAGCTCTGTAACCTCAGGGGCAGAAGAGGAGACAGGTCTGTCGTGCCCATTAGCTTCAGCAGTGATTTTTCTGGGTCAGTGAGAGTAACAAGGCTCCCGTCAGTTGGTTTTGTTTTCACTGGGGCGAGGATACTGAGCTTATCATCAACCTGAATTAAAATCATCTCCTCTGATTAACACATTTTGTACTGCTGAACGTTAGCCAGTACATCATTAATGAAAGACACTGAAATTCTGTAACACTTCCAGCATAAACATCTTTCATCCGCATTTCTCCAGAAGTACTTAGGAGTTAGGAAAGTGGCTGGTGTTGAAACTAGGGTTTCATCCTGTCTGTGCCACTCGTCTCTTCCTGTGCCATTAAAGTCAGAAAGAAAAAGCAGAGCTTTTCCCTGCTATCTCCGCGCAGCGGTACACAAAAGCATCCTGGCAAAGATCAAGGCTGCAGACTTGATCTGCAGGCTGGTGGATGTCCTTTCCATTTCCCATTTCCTTCTGCTGCCATGCCTCCCCAGAGGCAGTTTCTGTTTCTAACCCTCCCTGCAGAGTTACTGCGTCAAGACATTAGTGCTGGGAGCCGTGGCATTCATTTACAGAGGAGGCTGCTTGCTACAGTCACACAGGAAGGGACTGTCTTTGCTCACAGTTCCCTCACCCAAAAGCTTTGTCGTTCCAGGTTTTTTCCATTTCCCAGAGCTTGTTCTGATGTGGGCCTTGGCTTTTTCCACCACTGTTCCTTTGGTATTTCTTATTCCTCTTCACTCACCTACACACAAGCCTGCAGGAACCAGTAGCCCTCTCTCTCTCTCCACAACTTGGAAGCGCTTTTGCTTTGAGGTATGCTGGCCATAAAGATTCTTTAATGCTTCTGCCAGCAAACATCATACATGGGTGTACCTGTGGCACACTATCATCTTACCTGATGACTGCGAACACCACGAGGGAGAAGAAGTAAATATCATTCTTTGGAAAAGACTATGGGGTTGGTTCAAATTTGGACTTTCAGGGAGGGAGGGGTAAATGCCTGTGATTCGTTGTTGTTGTTTTCTTTCATGGTAGGGAAGAAGTTGGGGCATGCTAAGGCTCAGCAAAGATGATTTGGGAGCTGTAGAGCTCAGGGGCCTCAACATCTTGGTGAAGGTGAAAGCTGAGATCACTGGGAAACCCACTTGTTTCTCTGTTTTGCAGGTTCATGAAGACCCCAGATGAGATCATGAGTGGCCGGACAGACCGCCTTGAGCACCTTGAGTCCCAGGAACTGGATGAACAAATATACCAAGAAGATGAGTGCTGAAGGGAACTGGTGCACCGCCTCTGTGGGTCCATGGGAGAAACATCTGCCCAGATGGTTGGATCGATTTGGGAGGGAAAGCAGCAACACAGAAGAAGCAGTACTTGGGGTCGCCGCTTAGCTTGAAGACCATGCAGGACCTGAAGCACCTTAACAAAACTAACAGGCAGAAGTGGTGCTGGCAGAAAAGGGGAAAAAGCCTGGACTTATGCACTACTTCACTGTTCCTACAAAGTCTCCCTTGAGTTCTTTCTTTCTTTTTGGTTTGTTTCAGTTTTGGGGGGTTTTGTTGGGGTTTTTTTTTTCCCTAATAAACATGCAGTTTGACTTTCCTTATCTCACATAGGGCAAGGCATCAGATTATGCTTTTTTGTTTGTTTTTTTTGAAGGCTTTCCTATGGAAATAGAGCGCTCTTATTTTCTGTGCAAGTCTCATGACATAACACTGCATAAAACAATAGCGTCACAGGAGGGATTTGCTCAAGGGTTCCAGTTTGCTCCCATCAATTTACATGTGCTGCCACTGGGAAGCGTGTTGAAGCTACCAACAGAATTGACCACACATGCCTGTCAGATGAAGAGGAGTCACCCTTCACATGTAGGCTGGGATATCCTACCAGCACAGTACGATAGGGCTCACGACGAGTCCCGCGAGTGGCTACTAACTGCTGGACTGTGGACCAAAACAAATCACCTAAGTGCTCCAGGGAGGAGAAAAATAAACATGACAAACCTCTGCAATAGACTGATGTTGACCTTTTCCCTCCCTCTAGCAAAGAAGTGATAGAATGGAGCAGGTGGGAGAGAGGACAGGGACAAATACATATATATGTATATATAAAAACATCTCTCATATATATATATATATATGTGTGTGTGTGCGTGTGTGTATGTGCGCCTGTAACCCCCACAGTATAACCACAGTGCAGAATCTCAGCTCAAAGCTTTCTATAACAAAGCAATAGCTGAAGCATCTGTAATTACAAAAGGGAGGGGTGTTTGTTAATACCTGTTAGCAATTTTGGGGTGAAAGGTGAAGGGCTCTTCCTGACATCGTAGGGAGAAAGCAAAGGGACCCATCACATGGCCTCTATTGCTCAGAAACCTCTTGAGGTTTATGCTGCTGGAGAGGTAGCTGAGTCACCAATCTGGGAGCTGATGGTAGAGAACTAGAGACCAAATAGCTGTACGTGTATCTTGTAATTGATTTTGGCTTTGTTTTGGGATTTGGGGTTTTTTTATGCCTCCCACTGCCCTCCCCAACTGCAGAGCTCCGCCATCAAGGGAGCTTGTCTCAGCTTGCCCATTTTTAACACGATTTAAAAGATGAAAGAAAAAGAAATGCTGCAGCCTGTTGCTTTCTTGGGTTTTGGTTTCGTTCTGGTTGCAAGATACCCTGTTTCTTTACGCTCCCCATCCAGTCTGCTGCAGGGAGGGTGCTCTGCGTGAGGTGAAGAGCTATGCCTGGTTTGGTCACGGGAAGCTCAGCAGGCCTTGATGCCCTGTACAAGAGAAACTACCGGCCTTCCTCATTTCACGTTGCTTGGACCCCTGTGACAGGAAAGTCTGTGGTGTCCAGGGATCCATCATCAGTGGTCCTTTCAACAGAAGGAAGATCCAGCAGCAGAAATGATGCTTACAACGAGAGAAGATGCATCAAGGAACTGCAGGCATCACCTGGTGCCTGGAAGAAAGCACATCCACCCCGGTTCATTAAAACCAGAAAGCCTCTTGGGGAACGTGCATACAAGAAATGGGAAAAAAAATAAAAATCAGTGGGCTAATCTAATCTGTTCCAACAAAACACCAAGGCACGTTCCCATGATAGAGCTTTTAGCACCTATTAAACCAACACAGTATTAGATCTTGCCACATATTTAACAGGAGGGTTAATTTATCCAGGAAAAAAATGGCACTCGGCAACGAATAGTGTCCCCTGTGCTGGAACAGAGAGAGCCCAGTCTCCCAAAAGACTTCATATTGCGTCACAGGTCTTACAAGGGAACAGTTGTGTTAGGGATGTAGATAGGCATCATACAAGGAGGAGTGACAGGGCACAGAGCTCTCCCTAAGCTTTTCCCAGCCACAGGTTTTTATTAAATCACAGTCAGTACGTTCCGAGTCCCTGCACGCCCTGTGCTTGACTTTCTGCCTCCAAACAACAGGCACAGGAGCGTGTATCAGAAAGATGAGCAGCCTGTCACCTCTCTCTGCCATGACTCTGAAGTCCTTGGAGCTCAGGAGTTGTGAGGGTGGGAGACACTGAGGGACCTCAGTGGTCAGAGACCTGAAACCAAGGGACCAAGGAGCTACTCTGCTCTGTTGCCCTGCTCGGGGACACCCAAGCTGCAGACATGTCTCAGGAGCTGGGGTGAAGAGGTGGATACGAATGGCGGGTGAAGTGTGATCAGAAGTATCAGTGCAAAGAAAGGCTCTTGCTGGTTTCTTGGGCTTCTGAGGGTGCACGGAGGGAGAAAGAAACCAAGTGTGTGCAGAGGAGGATTCGCATCCTGTGCTGCTCTGGCTGTGACACCTGCATAACTGCGGTATGTTCTGTCACCTGTGCATCATCTGCTATGAGACCGGGGGGGAGGGGGAGGCAGGGGCAGGGAGGGGAGGCGATAGGGACCGTCTATATTAAGTGCTCTGCTGAGCCACAGAATTATGTCACAGCCAAAATGCACACTGCAAAATACAGAGATCAAGGGACAACCCACCGGTAGAAGCCCACATGCTCGCTGTGTATGCTAGCAAAGAAAGGTCATCCCCAGTGCTGGGTAAGGCAGGGCAAAGCAAGAAGTCCTGCAATCCCACGTGCTGTCCCTTAGGGAAATGCTCTGGGGGAAAAATGTTGCAGAGGAGATGTTCACCTTTGCTGGAACTGCGCTTGCTTTCACCTGCAGCATCTGAGTCAAAGGGGGGAAAATATCCTTGGCGGCTATTGGAACCTCTTCCAGTTGACATGTCACCACCCCAACGACAGGGGTGGTCTCTCAAGGCTGATGCTAGTTGGAATGAAAAATAGCCTTTGAACTTAGGAGCAGGGTTATCCCAGAGGCTGTTCCTGGGTGGTGCCATCCCCTGCCTCATGCCTGGTCTGCATGTGGCATGAGTGGTGCAGGAGCCACTGCCGCTATGGGAACTGGGGGCTTGGCACCTGCAGTGGGAGCTGCAGGGTTTGAACTGCTTCTGGGGTACTGGGAGCAAGTTTCCCAGCAGTGCCTCCACAAACAAACCAACAGGCCTGAGCAGCGGCAGAGGACAGGTGCCCATCTACCTCACATCCCCACCGCGGGCTCATGGTGTGCAAACACAGCAGTAAGGCGCTGAGTGACAGGAATGCTTGGCTACCCCTCTGGGGCAGCAAAGTATCTGACCATCTTTCTACCAACCCTGACGCCCACCTTCCCGCCCCTGTTTCTGACTCCCCAGTGTAGGATTCACCAGGAACAAAGCAGCCAAACTTTCTGCCTTTGCTGCCAACACAAGTGGGAAAAAGGGAGAAAGAGTCTCATCTTCAGAGACACACAAAAGCTGCCTGGACACGGTCCTGGGCAACTGGCCCTTGGTGGCCCTCTTTGAGCAGGGGAGGATGGACCAGATGACCTCCAGAGGTCATCTTTCCAACCTCAAAACCCAACAAAGGATCTCCATACTGTGGAGTTAAGTGGGACCTTCATTGCCATCCACTTGCTGCATGTCTGAATGGGCCACAGGCTGGTCCAGTGGGCCACAGGCGGGTCTGGTAGGCCACAGGCCAGTCAGATGGGCCACAGGCCAGTCAGGTAGGCCACAGGCCAGTCAGATGGGCCACAGGCCAGTCAGATGGGCCACAGGCCAGTCAGGTAGGCCACAGGCCAGTCAGATGGGCCACAGGCCAGTCAGGTAGGCCGCGCTGCAGCTTCACAGCAGAATGTTTTCTTGATTTACGTTTGAAGCCTTTTGACTGCCTCTCCACCCAAAGAACACTACTGGGGCCCATTCTGTGAACACTACGTCGCTGCCATCCTCCCCAGGTTTCAGACCCCACGCATGCGATCTCCAGATCTCCTTGTCAGGCTGCAACTGTGTGCAAACCCAGACTGCATCAGTTCGAGCCCGAGGTCTTTTTTTTTTTTAAATAAAATCCCAGTCTGTTTTTATTGATGATGGCTTTTTGGGTTTTTAAGGTGTGGGGTTGTGGGACTGAATCAAATGAATGTAACGAAACAAAAACTAACAAAAAAAAAGCCTATTCTCAGGGCCAGTGAGTTGCAAATGATTTTTAAAATGCCTGTAATTACATCATCTCAATAAAAAAAGTTTAATATAAAAGTGGGAATGCCAGATTTTGTTGGTGCAGTCATTGCTACAAGGTCCTATCATCTGAAGAACTTTGTTACCCAAGTAGCTACAGCACACGGCTGCTGTTCAAATCAGAAAAAGAAACCTGCAGGCTTCCCATGCCCTAAGGTGTGTGAACAGAGCCTGGGCCTTCCCCAGAAAGTGTTGGTCAGAACAGTTAAGGCTGCTTCTTTAGCGTATTTGCTTTGCTGCCTGCCCTGAGAAGATGAGTGGAGCACCCCACTAGTGCCTAGATGGGTGTGCCTGGTTCCCCTTCCTTCTCTTGGAGTGGGTAAAGAAGGAAAAAAAATTAATGATAAATGAAGCGATGCAATGACTTGCATCTTTTTTATCCTGCTAACCAGGCCAGGTCAATTTGCTGGAGAGGAAGAGGTTTATCTTTCCTACAGCATTCATCTTTTTTTCAAACCAGTCTGGAAACACTGCTGCCAATATGCTGGCCTTACAGCACAGGGGGACCTTATTTTCCAGCCTTCTCCCCAACCAGGCAAGGCACAGGGATGTGGGTGGCACCAAGTGCTGTGTGTGTAGGGGTCAGCAAAGCAAGGTGACACAAAGTGCTCACCACTGTCAGTCACTCCCCAGTCCCAGGACACACTTGGGTATCCCCAGGAGACACAACAAACACATCTGGTCAGCGAGGTCACAGTGGTCATGCCTGGTGATGTCTAGTTGGCAGGTCTCAGCTATGGCTCAGGATGAACCCATGATACTGTGGCTGATCTGTGAGTTATCCCTCAGCTGCTCCTTGCTCACTGTTCTTGTTTAGTTTTGGTTTGGTTTCTTTTGGTGTTTTTACTTTGTTGTCTTTAAGTGAGGAAAAAGAACAAGCAATAAATAAACCCCTCTAAACCAAGACATCAAGCAAGAAGGAAGCAAAGCATGTTGCTCCATAACTCAGTCCCTCTGGGCCATTTCCCTTCACTTTGGAGGAAATAGATGTATCCTACACTCTCTCACAGCTTTCTGTGCACACTGAACAACAAATGCTGCAGACTGAAGGAGTACGGACGAAGTTCCCGGGGGTTTTGGCTATTGCTCCAGTGAGAATGAGACAGCTCCAGAATTAGTCTTGAGCCCAGAGATATGTTTGAGAGCATCATTTGGAGGCTACAGGAAAGAAGAGGCCCAGCAGCACACACTCTCCCATTTTCCCCTCTCAGTTTTCGAAATGAACTCAGCTGCAAAGGAAAACTAGCCGACACCAGCGCAGGGCCCACAGAGGACACGTTCGTTCGCAGAGCACCGCTCCCACAGGCATGACGATGCATGCTTCCTCCAAAACACAGTGCTGACCAGGAGAGGGTTTTGCAAGGGTGGCAAAGCGGCCGTCAGTGACTGTCCACGCACCCCTGGGACTTAGGGAAGCTGCCTGTGAGGTACCGTCAGCAGCGTTCTGTAACTATGTCACAACCTATTTTAAAGCAATACTTAGCAGAAAGGGTTTTCTCTTCTCCCAGAGGAGACTCCATCTGTGAGGCACAAGCAAACAAGCACATGCTTTTTCACCTCAAAGACTGACGCTGACTCAGACCATCCTGACTTCAGCTGGAAACCCAAGCAGTTTCCCAGTAAGGCCAAAAAAATGCCACCTACAAAAGGTGGGAGGGCATGAGGAGAGAGAAGATGCTCTACCATGGTAGGAAGCCCAAAATCAAGCGTGCATCATTAATCCTCTGAAAGAGAGGATTGGTGTGTTGGTGTGCAAAGGACCAGCGGGATCTGCATGATGACAGCTGTCTCCATACTGGATTCCCATGTACCCAGGGATCCACCACCTGCACTGGGCTCACCTCAGGCAGCACCTTGCCCAGTTCTGCTGCAGACAGCAGCACCCCTTCTCACCCCATACACAGCGCAGCAGGAGCAGAAACCACACCAAAGGCCAGATGATACCCACCTCACTTCTGCTTCAGAAGAAACCAGTGAACACTCACTGCTACCCTGCCAGGCCCAGCAAGGAGGACATGGCTGGGGAGGAAGGAAGGAATGGACACAGCCTGGTTTAAGCTTTCCCCTCACTGGACAGCTGTGTAAGAGCCCCAAGGAGGTAATATGGACAATGCTGGAGGATGAGATTCCCAGCACTCATTTCCAAAAGAAGCAAGGATGTGAAGTGCCAAGAAACCAATGCCAAGGCAGCTGCAACTCCAGCACAAAATGTAAGATGGGACTTTGCCCACTGGTGAACAAAATCACATCAGTTTCTTGTTCTAGGTATTCTCACATGTTTTCCCCAACCAACTTGATAATTATATGTCGTTTTGCAGCCAAGGCAAAAGGAGGAGCAAGAGGAGCAAGAGCCTGTCTCACCACCTTTGTCCCTCCAGTCCATGCTTTCCTCATCTCCCTGCCCTAAGAAAAGGGGAACAGGACATGGATACTCAGCAGCCAGCTGTCCTTTACACAGAGACACTGGTGTGCCATGCACATGCTTCACTGCCAAGCACACGGTGACCTGTCCCACACCAGCCCCCTTGCTCAGCCTGAGCTGGGTCCCACAGTGGCAATGCCACGAATGAATGAAGCAGCCGTGTAGCAGCAACACTACATCCCTGCTGTAAGAGCCCTCACTCACCCAAAAGGACAGTGCTAACAGTCCCAACTGTCTGTCTTCTACAGTTGTTCAGCCTTAAGAGGCAACCTGTTTGCTTACTGACTGGTTCTCCGCCCACCATGTGCCCTTGGTGCCTGCTGAAGGGTAAGGTGTGGGTAGTGCACAGTGGTTCGTGCCGCAGGATGCCCATTCTGCCTTCTGCTTCTTGTCAGACCAAGGCAGGCTGAACATACAAATGGAAAAAAATAAAATAAAATAAAATAAAATAAAATAAAATACATATATATATATGGCAATCGCTGTAGAAAAGAGGAGCAGCACACGTTTCCTCCACTGTTGTCCATTTGTCGAGAAAAGTGAGTGGAGCATGTGCATCTCTGCCAGCCTCAGTGGAGCATCCACCCATTCCAGCACAGGAACCAGGCTGAGATACCATTTCAGCACCAGGCAGACCCTCGTTCTGTGACCGCACCCCGAGTTGGCTCCCGCAAACTACAACCAACATTTAGGGGGGGAAAAACCCCACAGCACCCTCCTGACAGACAATAGAGGTCGTTATGACCGATATGATCAGTTGTAAAACCTGCAGGGACACATCAATCTTCCTGCCTCCTGCAAACACCTGTGCATAAAGTTCTCAGCATCTCAAAGCGCTGGAGAACAGCCGCAACAGGAAGAACGATAACTGCTCAGGAATTAGAATTGATCTCCTGCCGCCTGATAACCACGGTTAGCCTGGGGAGGTTGACTTGGAGCCAAGCTCGGCTAAATGGACAAAGTTTTCAAGTCAACCCTTCCTGGTGTTTGACAAGGTAAAGGGAAGGAACCGGAGTAGAGACAGCTCAAACAAAGCAGGTATTGTTTCCCGTGGGCTCCATAAAGCTGTGAGCACATGACCCATCAGAAGGAAGCGAGGAAAAAGCAGAGATGGTGTGAAACCTGAGGTGAGTCAAGAGTCAGTTGGGATGATCAGGAAGATGAAAGCTGGGAGTGTTCACCACATGCCTTCCCAAGGGCAGGGCCAAGGTCAGTAACTTCTGCCTGGCTAACGCGTGCTTGCAGGATATGAACCAGTCTTGATTAAAGACCTGCAGAATGAGGTCTCCGCCTCCTCTGTACCAAAGGTTAATCATCCCCTGCATTAAAACCTGTCCCTTCCTTTCTGTTTAACTGTATCTTCATTCCACTTCCAATCATTAGCTCTCACTGCGCTTCACTGAACTCTGTGAACCACGGTATTCCCACCCATATCCAAAGATCCTTGCTGACTCCCATCAGTGCACCTCACACCCTTCTTTTTTCTCTTTCCCCCCAACTAAATCAGCAGAATAGAAGGGAGGAACCGAAGCACCGTTCTACAGCAGCTTCCCAGAGGAGCTGGTTTCTCCTGTGCTGCCCAGGCTGCAGGAAAGGTTCCAAAGAGCACGTCAGTCTATTGAACACTGTCTGATGTGAAACAGAAAGGAAGAAAGAGAGAAATCCACATCGAGGTGCCATTGTGGTCCCACGAGAGCCCACGTAACCCAGCAACCATACTCCTTCCAGCTCCCTGGCTAGGGTGGGAGGGTTTTTCCCCCTGACTGGGAGTGACCCCGGGGACATTTCCTGCAAGCACGATGGCCGACTGATCAGCAACGGGGACTGACAGCTTCCTTATGTCCCCTCACAGTGTTCTCAGTGTTGGCGAATGCTCTTGGGAACACGCCGTCTCACAGGCGAAGGTTTCTTCCTTCCTCTTCACATGCCTTCCCGGCTCACTTCCCGGTTTACTCCTAAGAACTGAGTGGAATCAGCAAGCAAGAATAATTAATTATCAGGCAACCAAATTTCACAGGGCCAGGACTTCACCCCGCATTTGGCTCACGCAGTCCAGCCCACGGCCACGGTTTCCTCACCGTTAGAAGAGGAGGAAACCAGGACAGAGGGATCTGCTGTTGCAGTGCTAACGCTGTCATGCATGAAGCCACACCTCTGCTCTGCTAAAGCAAATAGACTGGATAGTGGGGAAAACTTCGTTGCAGAGAGGGTTGTTAGGCACTGGAGCCCGCTGCCCAGAGAAGTGGTGGGGTGTCCATCCCTGGAGGTATTTAAAAGTTGGTTAGCTGTGGTGCTGAGGGACATGGCTTAGTAATGGATTGCAGGTTAGGGTGATGGTTGGACTTGATGATCCAAAGGGTCTCTTCCAACCAAGACAATTCTATGATTCTGCGATTCTATGACATCAGGGCTGTATGAGACCTGTGCAACAACAGAGATCTGAGTGGTGCCCACTGAAAATGTCCTACCAGGAAAAATTGAGGGTTTGCTACAAAAATAAAGCTTAACCCCCACAGCAGCATCCTCAACCACACCAATTCCCACTGTGAAAAACACAGCATTTTGTTTTCGTGGCACTTTACAGAGACCTGGATTCAGTGATGACATCCATCAGCTTCTAACACAGATGAACTGACAGCACAAAATCAGCCTCAGACCCAGTTATCAAGGACTTGGTTGTCCAGGCTTGTCAGCTCATGTGTTTCCCAATTAGTAGAGTTTCATTAGCAACGTTTTCACACCAAAAGGGAAGTCTGATATACAAAAAAGAAGCACTTCATAGAATTAAGCCAAGTCCACCCCAAGGCGTTAAAAGCACACAGCCCAACTTCCAAAAGGGCTGATTAACCCCTGGGTTTCACTGAAGTCAACACAGGCTGCTGGATTTGCACTTGCAAATCAGACCTGTCCTTAAGGTCCTACATCCATTGAGGCTTTAGCTGTGCACTTCATTAAGGGTACCTTGCACCCCCTCTTGTCTAAAAGCCTCAGGTCTGGCAGCTCTGCAGTTTTCCTTGGCTAATGCCAAGGCCCTGCCAGGTCTGTGTGCACAGCCAGCCTCTTTGCTGCTCTGCAGCCCATCTTTGCAGGAACCTGGCTTAGGGAGTGGTGCTCAGCGGTGGACAAGGGACTGGGCAAGTGACACCCCCTTGAAAGCTTCAGTGCAAAGGCTGGTCTCCATGGAGGGAGGGCAGGAGCAAAACACAAGTGGCATTTAAGATCCCCAAGACAGACCTGGTGGGGCGTGCTGGAGGCATGTATCTGGTTACCAAACACTTCTATTTGGGACATGCAGGTGACAAAGACACACTAGGATAAAGCCACTCTTTTACTGTCATGGCAGGTGACCCAAGAGAGACTTTTTAGGTTACATCTGAGAGAGGAAATGGCACATTGCTTTGGGATGAATTAATTTCTCATGCTCCAGACCATCAGCAAAAGGGTTGGGGTGGGTGGGAGGTGTCCCCAAAGTGCAGCACCCATGGCTGAAGCAGATGGGAAGGGACAGAGGGAGAGGCACCGGGTCCCTGCCAAACAGCAAAGACCAGAGCCCAGCTATGGGTGTGAGGCCGATTGCAAAAGGGTAAATATTTATCCCCAGGAATTTCAGAGAGAAGGAAACATTTCTCATTTGGTTGTAAGTCTTCCAGGAAATTATTCGTTTTTCCAATGAAAACATTTTCTTTCAATTCAAAACAACTGTTTTTCTCCTGGCTTTTGTTTACAGAAGAAGGAAGAGCTTTAGCTCTGCCATTTCTCAGCCGTCCTCCACAAAATGTCAACCAAGCCTCACGTCCCGGGTCCAGAAGTCATTTTTCTGAAAAGGGAAAAACCCAGAGAAGGTTGTGGAGCTTTGCTGGGCAGCAGTAGCTGCTGCCGCGGGGAGGGGAGCGCAGCCACCCGGCTCCTCTCCACCTGCTGGAGACGGGCAGGAGGTTATTTGTAATGAGCTCGTTAAAGCCAAAGGTTACCTGCCAGGAAAACAAAGGGGGGAAAAAACCAATTGCTTCACCTCTTCAAGAGCTATTTAAGCAGTCCTAGTCAGAAAACAAGTGTCTTCTGGTTCTAGTTCTCTCCTACTTTTTCCATCTTGGTGCTTTTTGTGTAAGACACGTGGCTCTCGTGGGTTGCAGCCACGTGGGTCTGTACACAATGAGCAAGCAATTTCCAGTCCATGAAATAACCTGCCCTGTTGTCTTTTGGGTTCCTCTTATCTCCCAGAATCCCTAGGAAGCCACAAAAAAAGATTTCACATGCTATGACTGAGGGCTGGTTAACCTGGTCTGTCACTAAGCTTCTCCAAGGAGTTTGCTCCTCAGAGGTGGCATCTGCCCCTCTCCTCCACCAGAACTCAGTCTAAGAGGTGTTACCTCTGGCACCACAGTTTGCCTCAGCTGCTGGGATAACAGCATGACCGATCAGGCAAACTGTTTGGTTGTAATCTAAATCTTGTGAGTGCTGAAACAAACCAAAATTGAACCTAAATCTCAGGCCATGGACACAAGAACTGTCCCTGAGCCTGTAGGCCACCTTTTCATCTGCAAAAATCAAGTATCTTATCACAAAGCCAAACTGTGAGTGTATGATGGCAAATCCATCAGAATACAGGAATGGATGTGCCTGTGTGGGAAAGGAGAGGAGCCAGCCCACTGGCAAGCATGAGGTTTTACAAACCAGCCGGAGACACCACTCAGCTTCCAGGAGCAGCTGCAGAAATGAGAGGCACACACAGCTGCTGCTGAGGCTAACAAGTGGGGGGAAAAGGATAAAAATATGGTAGAGGTCCAGCTTCCCAGCTCTGCCCACTCCTGTGGCCTGTCCTCTGGAGCAGAAGGAGCCTCCCTCTCGCATCTTCAGCCACAAACCCAGGTCATCCCGCATGTTCCCACCACTCTCCTGGTGCCAGCACCAGCCCTTTGGCTGCCACCACACACACTGACCCAGGTGAAAATAACTTGGATAGAAAGCTGCTTCAGCTACATGATTTGACTTCACACCCCCCTCATCTGCACAAAACAGCAATGCTGGTGAAACATGGACAGTGGGAACCTGTGTTCCCAAGTGGGGAGAGGAGGAAACTTCAGTTTGCTTAAAACAAATGACCCAGCTAGATCCCTGCTTGGGCCAGCTCGCTGTAGCCATTTGCTTCCCATGGAGCTCCATGTTGCCATTTTCTTTGTGCTTTCTGTCATCTACCCACCTCTCCCCACCCCACACACCTCCGTGGCAGCTCACTTTTGAGCAAACCAGGCTGGAAAAGTGAATTCCTGGGGATCAGCGCTGTCTTCACACTCTGCAGACCAGTCCTGCTCTCTGAGCAGGTGCAGCCTGACGTGCTTCAAAAGAGTTTGTACATCCACCACTCTCCAAGGCTTTAAACTGCAGCCCTCACCACTTATTTTCTCCTTTACAATTACTACACACACACACACACACACACACACACACACACTTGTTCCTTGCAACCATCTGAGAGAGGCCAACAAACCTAATGGGTCTGCTTCAGAAGAGCCTACAGCTCCTCTGTCCAGGGGTTAATGCCTTTAGTGGCCGGGCGGGGGAATGACAGCAGGGCAGAGGAACACCAAGCAGCAGCACAGGGCACTCCCCGCTTCCTATGGGAAGCCCCAGTTCCTGGACCCTGCTGTCTTTCATAGGCACTGCCCCTTTATTCAACAGAGAGCACCACATCTCCCCAGACAACACTGTTGCCCTACACTGGTGGTCTCCTGTGGCAAGACCACCCTATGTGTCGGCTTTAGAGAGAAGCTCCATCCTTTTCAAGATAAAAATCCGCCAGAGAGAGAGAGTTCACTTCAGTACAAGTTACATCTGATTATCCAAAACACATCACAGTCTCCCGGCTGCTTCCTTGGCACTGCGACACGCACTTCCAGCACCCTCCAAAAACCAGCCCTTTCGTCTTGGATAAGGAGTTGGCCACAGAAGTAACCACCTCCACACAAGATTGCTGTAATTCCCAGGCTCTGAAATCCCCAGAATATTCTCTTGCCAGCTCCCACCACTATTTTGATCTTTGCAGCCTCAGTGAAGATGAGGCGGGGCAAGACGATGGGTGTTGCTCTTACAGAGGCAGCAGGTACTTTCCTAATGTCCCTGATCACCCCCGAGCAATTCCCCCTCCCCTTGAAGCCCTCTGGTCCTTTGCTAAAGCCCAAGAAAATCACAGAGGGGATTTCAAAGGGTTGAGTTTTGCTGTTCAGCATCACATGAGGAGCTCCCACCGCCACCTCACGTGGCAGTTGCCTCCAGAACCCCCCTGAGCGTGAGCAACTGCTCGTGCAGGCAGCACTCGAGCAGCAGAGGAGCACCATGCCCAGGCCTCTGGCCTGAGTGTTTCTCCTTGTGTGTACCCCAGCACCTTTCGGGTTTGACTGTGAACACAGTGAATGACTCCTCCAAGCCAACAACGCTGCCTAACAGTCCTGGCTCCCAGCCCTTCTGCTCTGCTTCGCCCCCTAAGCCTGTCACCTTCTTGGGGGTTTTTTGGACCTTTGCCCAGACACTGCATGAGGTGTGCAGACCTTTGCCTGCACTGAGCGTCCACGACTTCAGTCTCCTCTTCTGAGCCCTACAGAAAAGCAGGGGCGCTTGCCAAAGACAAATTGTTTTCCTTCTCTTCCCTGCCCCCTTCAAGGAGGTGAGGAGGAGATTGCAATAGGTGGTGTACTCCCCACCCACATTTTTTCTCGCTGCCAAGCGCATTGCATAAGGAACAATTAGGGATTTTTTTTCCTTTGTGTGGGCCCTTAGACTATATATAAAATGCAGGAACATTTTTTTTGTCTTCTTAAGTAACAAGCAAACCAAAAACTGGCTCCTGCAGAAACTTTGGACTAGTTTTCAGGGAACCGGTTCAGATGATAAGCTGAGGAGCCCTGCTAGTGGGATAGCTACAGCCACAGGTGCAGGGCTGACCTTCCAAGTGTAGGGAGGGAGAAGAGGATGCTCAGGGGCTGTTTATTGCATCAGGGGGGCAAAGATAGAAGGAGAAAGGGCTTTCTGAAAGTTACAGCTCCACACCACTCACTGCAGGAGGAGATTGTGGAAAATACAGCCTAGGTCTGCAACAACTTCTGCTTCTGCCTCTGCTGGTGTGGTGTCCTCACAGGAACTTTCCCAGGAAGCAGGGCCCTACAGCTCGGTGTGATAAACCAGCAGGGCAAAACTGAAACCAGATTGACATTAATCAAACACCTGACCCGAGACAGGAACCTCAACACCCCTCAGCACCATTGCACACACAAGCACAAACTCAGCAGACGTCAGCATGACAGCCCAGCTACAACCAGTGTGTGGTGCTTATCAGCCAGACCGAAAGTGATATGTGATAGTTCAGATCCAGACATTCAGACAGGTGCAGGCAGTGCCCTTCCAAAGCAACACCTTTGGCTAGAAGAGGTGCTTCATCTGCGATCTGAGCTGTGTCGCAGGGCACATGGTCCAGACGAGAGTTGCAGGCATTATCCTCTGTGAGCAGGTGCAGCAGGCATTTCAAACAGTAGCTTGATTTTGTTTCATGCAGTCACTATTGAACACTGGTTAATACTCAGACCTGTCCTAGTGCTGGCCAGGCCAGAGTTAACCCCCCCATGCAGCCAGCCCAGGTGAGATGAGTTTGCCTGGGCTGTTTTCCACACCACCTGACATCACTCCCTCATAAAAGCAGCTGGTTGGGGAAGGGCACGGGCCTGTTGCCTCCAGGACAATCTGAGTGTGTCTGGGGCATTGGCTCAGTCAGTACTTGCTGTTGGGCAGCACTCTGTAATTGTTGGGTCAGTAAGGTACTCTGTGTTACCACTGGGTGTGAGTGTAATTGACCATTATTGTTCTACACTCATGGTGGTTTTTGTCATTAAACTGTCCTTACCCCAACCCATGGAGTGATTCAATGAAATGTAATCATGCTGAATAGATTAATGTAGGTGTAGCTCTGTCTCTCCTGTGGGAGTGAGTGAGCAGCGTGTGGTGCTCAGCCACTGTCCAGGGCTGAACCACCACACCTGCACACCTATCTAAAGCATAAGCTAGTTCCCACTGCTACCCTGTCCTCATACCACAGGATGTCACAGGAGTTTCGGTTGCCAGTAGCTGAACTGCTGAAGTTCGTGTTCTTGGTGTCAAAAACAGTGTGGCCAGTAGGTCTAGGGAGGTGATTGTGCCCCAGTACTCAGCATTGGTGAGGCCACACCTCGAGTACTGTGTCCAGTTCTGGGCTCCTCACCATAAGAAGGACATGGAGGTCCTGGAGCGAGTCCAGAGAAGGGCAACCAGGCTGGTGAAGGGGCTGGAGGGCAAATCCTATGAGGAGCGGCTGAGGGAGCTGGAGGTGTTTAGCTTAGAGAAGAGGAGGCTGAGGGGAGACCTTATCACCGCCTACAACTACCTGAAGGGAGGTTATAGAGAGGTAGGTGATGGTCTCTTCAGCCAGGGGACAGGACAAGGGGGAATGGCATGAAGCTGTGCCAGGGCAGGGTCAGATTGGATGTTAGGAAAAAATGTTTTACTGAAAGAGTTGTCATGGCCTGGAACAGGCTGCCCAGGGAGGTGGTCGAGTCACCTTCCCTGGATGTGTTCAAAAAAAGGGTGGATGAAGTACTTAGGGATATGGTTTAGTTTAGTATGTGAATGGTTGGACTTGATGATCTTAAAGGTCTTTTCCAACCCTGTGATTCTGTGATTCTGTGAAAAGTGGAGTCGGTAATGCCAGCGGCAAGGGGCCATGGGCTGGGTGTGGACTGCAAGGAACTGTGAGGGGAGAGGGATGCATTGGCTGGGTCCTGCCAGAGGCAAGGCCTGAGAGGCAATGTTTCACCCCAGCTCTGCATCAAGGACCTCCCAGGAGATTCAAATCTGGTGTCCTAACCAAAGTCAGGTTTTGTTTCAGGATCAAACCTTCATTCCAGAGCTGTGGCTGGGATGAGGTGGAGCTCGCTGCCCATGTACCTTCACCTCCAGCCCCCCAAGCCAAGGGCTGAGCCCGGCAGCCTTTGCTCCCAGGCTGCTGTGCCTGCGCCAGGCTGTCCCCACCTTGCTAAGGGGCCTCTGGGCTCCAATGACGCTTCTCCAGCTCCAATATTCCCCCACCCAGCGCTGTTGGCAGCAGCAGTGGCTTCGGCAAGCAGCAGACACCCATCTATCACAGCGGGTTATTGCTTTCTCTCCTCTGACATGCAGTAAAACGCTCCCCACCTTGCTGCCAGCAACCCTAACCACATCACAAACAAGGAGGAATCTACAGAAGTATTCAAAACATCTGGATGTTGTGCCACCACAGCAATTAAATCCACACTCACTTTCTCACACAGCGCCTCAAGGGAAACCGACTGCACAGCAGGGCAGAGGAGGACATGCCATGGTAATCTCAGCTTCCTCATAGCCCAGCTCCATGTTGCAACCTCCAGACCCATCCTTAACACCAGGCCTTGTCCAGGGCACCCAATCCACCCTCTCTGGGGTGGGGTCCCTCTCTTTGGAGGACAGAAAGCCATGCCAGAAATGGCCCTGCACCCACAAGGGACTGCAATGCTTGGAGCCACCTCTCCACACACTTGCCTTTAGCTGCTTTTTTGGAGCCAAGGTGGAGCAGCAGCTGAGGAGGGCTGGGGAAATGATACGTCCTCCTGGGCATGGCCAGAAGGCTCATGCTTCGAGAGAGGCCTGTGGCATGCCAGGCTCCTCTCCCCTTCCTGGCTGAGCCCCCTGCTTCAGAGCTGTGGCTGCTGCCTGGAGGAGGCAGGAGGAGGCATCCCACCCTGGGCAAGTGAGGTACAGTGGAGCAGCTGAGGTACATCTCTCCCCCTCGAAGGATCCTGCCAGAACAGGTCCATCAGCTTCTTCCTTGTGCACAGAGCGGGGCAATCCCAGCTGCCCTGCCTGGGGCCAGGGGTACCTGTGTGCCAATGGCACCCCCCCATGGGAAGTTTCTCCTGGATCTTGTTTCTATCAGAAACAAAGGGAGTTTGTTGCTGAAGCAATGCCTCAGTTGTAGTCACATCTTAGAGGGTGTGAGGTGGGCTTCCACCAGCGCTCTGGGCAGCCCGGGGTGCTGCCTGCGATGCCTGCGTTGCCATGCAGCTGGCCTGAGGAAGCAGCTGGGCTGTCTGGTGCCCAGACCTTCCATGCTGCAGGCTTCTGCCTTGAACCACCCAAAAAAATCCACTTGGAAATTCCCCATCACCACCACCACCACCACCAATGCCCACTTTCATCTTCTGCTTCAGAGCCCCTACAGAAAAGAAACTTCAAAAGGGGCATTTAATTAATCACATTTCCATGTCCCATCTTTTCTATCACTGGCACCACATTGCCAGCCAGAGACTTGAGGAGAAGACTAACGCCACTTTGAAGCCAGGGAAGAGATTCCTACCAGCTGGCTGCACAGGAGCTCCCTAGTGCTCTCACTGCCTGTTATCCATGAACAACATGCCAAGGCGGCATCAGAGCATGGCTAGTGTGACCTCCCAGTCTCTCACCCTTAAGCTCCCGTTGCTTTCAGTGCCTTTGGACTGGGCACATACTCTCTCAATTATCTTTTCAGCAGAAGCTTCTAGTTTATTTGCAGCCTAAAACCACCTTTTTGTTCCAGCTGATTTCACTGCTTGGTAGAAATAGGCTCTTTGCAGCAGGGGTAAGCTCGACTTTGCACAGATGTGTGGTGCCTAATAAAACAGGGCCCTGCTTACTCACCAGAGTTCCTAGAAGTTCATTCAATAGAAATAAAGAACAGTTTGGCAACTAGGCTACCAGGCTACAGGCTGCTGGCCAGTTTACAGAGCAGCAACCAACTAGATGAGACTAAAAACCTCTGCCTGGGTTCAGCTGGATGAACTATTACTTGTGAACACTGAATTTTCTGGGAAAATGGCATTTCAGATGGACTGAGAAGAACTGCAAGTTCAGGGCAAGTAAAGGAAATAGTTCTGGTTGGAAAGAGAAAAAGCAGGGGGAAAAAAAAAAGTTTTATAGCCTTGAAAAGGTTTAGTCTGGGAGAGTCAAGCCTTTTTGTTCCAGAAGTGGCAAATGGAAACTTTTCTGACTTTTCCCTTCAGGGTGGAAATTTTAATTTAAAAATTCACCTAAATTTAGAAAAAGAAAATAGTAAGTAACAGGAACAAGAAGGACACTCTAGCACTCTGGATCACATTTTAAGACAGTAAGGAATATTTCGGTTTCTTTTTTTTTCATTTTTCTAGGGAGAAAAAAAAATCCTGGTCTTCTCTGCCTTGAACCAACACTTTTCCCAAAACCATTTACCTTAGCCACTGGGTGAAAACATGATCCCCTCTGCACTGGGTTTTGGGGATATTAAGAACAGCTCACAGGATGTCTTCAAGATAAATACCTTTGGTGTGGACAACTGGGACCACAGAGAAATGGCTTGCTGTGTGCAGGGACACAGGAGATGGGGAAGGAGAATCAGAGGGAGACTTTAGGTCTTTTGATCCTCATTTTCTTGCCAATAATGTCGTGGATGTCACTGACTGGGATGCTTTTTTCTCCTGCTAAATGATTGCTTAACTGTTTTCCCAGGGACCATTCAAGGAATGTTTCAGAGCTGGAGTATTATCAACATGGGAAAGTGAAATGCAGAGAGACTTTTGAGCTGCCTTTACATAATAAGGAGCCTGCAAATTTGGGGCGCCTGTGTTTTTGGCTGCCTGACTTCAGGTACCCGCAGCCTGATTTGCATGAGCATTATGCACCCAGAACTCCTACTGAGATCAAAAAAGCGACTCAGTGCCTCTGCAGAAACAGGTTGCTGGCATCCAAAACCAGAGGCACGCAAACTCAGCGCATTTTTTTCCAAAATCTGGGTCCGCACCCCTCATCCAAGGCAGCCACCGAGTCAAATGCAGAGTTCAGCCTCAGCAGTTCCTGGCAGAATCCAACACAATGTCTACCTCTACAGAAAACCCCTCTTACTGTTTTGGAGGTTGCCCGTTGCCTTCTGCTCTGCTTTGTCTTTAATGACCGGCATTTCTCCTGGAGCCTGGAAGCATTACAGTTGCTGCGGGGTCACTGCGGGCCACCTCTGTGGCCCCCATGGGCACACCCGTACACAGGCACAAAGGCAGTCGGGCTTGAGTTTCACCAAAGAGCGAACATGGACCGAATTTGAACAAGGAGCCCATTCTGTCCACGGGCTTTCGTTGTGCTGCCAGTTGGGTGCTGCTGATGCTCAGCAGCCCTCGGGTGCTCACAGTGCCTGTGCTTACCACCCCTCCATCAGAAAGCTGCTGCAAGCGGAGCCAAACATCAACGTGGCATCGATCTGTGGCCAAAAAAACCCCAAAACTTCCTGCTTTTCTGGGAGCAAGGTGGACTCCAGAACATTCTGCCTGGCCTGTCTGCAGCATCTACCTGTGGGGTTTTGCTTACTGGGGTTTTTTTTTCAAATGGGTGGAAGTGTCTGTGTTTGGCTGCAGAAGCAGCAGGCATTGCCAGAGTCTGGGAAGGGCGATGTCATGCCATCCAGTTGGCCTAACGACGACTGGGCCCCATCCAGTCGTGGCAGGACTGCTGGATGGTTGCTCTCATGTGCTTTTCATTTCATGCTCATCGCCCTGGCAGCCGAGCCGCTTGCATCAGGCCTTAGCAAACTTCTAACCACAAGAGCTCGCTCCTTGCGGGGAGGGGGAAGGGCGAGAGGCTGAGCGCTTTAAGGAGGGCGGGGTGCAGGAACCAGCCGGGCAGATTTCATCTAGCCTTGTTTTCGGCTCTGATGTTCATCAAACGCAGCTCGATAGGTAGGCAAATCAGCTGCAGCCCATGGAGAGGCAGCGGCGGGGTCATCGCACCAGGGTGGGTGGTGCCGGGGGTGGGGGCTGCGCCAGGCTGGGCTCCAGCTGCCCGTGCCAACGTCACCGCAGAGGGACCGATTCTGGAGATGCTCAGCAGCTTTGCACCCTTCCCCTTTGCTGCGGGCAGCGTTGAAAGCCATGCTGTGCTTCGGAGGGGGGCGGCAGACAGCAAGCCAGCAGAGGGGGTTAAGAAAAGAAATCCAATCGTTTATAAAAAGCAGCTTAGTCCAGGTGGCCATAGGTGCTCTGACGATCCGTTCTGGGCAAGAATTGTATTTCCCGTGAGTTCTTTCACTTCTGTCAGTCTGTCTCTCAGATCAGCTTTGACACAACCTGGCTGACAAAGGCTTTGAAGTCTGAACTCAATGTGCTATGGAGATCATTATTCATAACCGCTCAGACGGAGAGGGAATGTTTTCCTCTTGAAAGGTCCTGCCAAACCTGTCCTGTGCTTTGCTTTGCTTTCTTTCAGAGGCACCGTGGTCATTCTTTGGGAGGAAAGAGCACTACTGGATGGAGGGAAGAAACAGTGAGAACAGGCTGGCAGGGAGCAGCCTGCAAAAGTCACCAATCAAAAATTCACTAATTAAGGAATTACTGGGACGGTCCCAGCTGGAAACAGCTGCTTCCCAGGGACCCCGTCTGAAGGGCCTTCGTGCAGAACCTTCCCCAGAGCCTGACTCTGTGACACCTTGACCTGTATCTGTTTTACAGAGTGAAGCTGCAGCACCGTGTGGCCCAGTGGCTGTATTTGCAGTGACAAGGTGTGACCCAAACAGCGAGTGCTGACATACTTGGAGAGCACAGATCCAAGCCATTCCCCAGGGAAAGCAGTAATATCTGGGATTTTATAGGAGGTGGGTTGGCCAGGATGGGGCTGCACACATACATCTCAGAACAGCTTTGAAGATACATCATTTTTACATAGGAGTTATGAGAATGGGTTTTGGCTAAAGTTTCATTTCAAATGCCCCAGGCCCCAACCTGCTCCCGCTAAAATCCCTGGAAAGACTCCAAAGCAGCAAGCCGAGCTCCTTGCCCTCTGTGCCTCCTCTTCTTTTAGTGCCTCAGTTAATTTGTCTGCCACTTACTGCTGCCTTTTTTTTTTCTTTCCTTTTTTTATTTCTCCTGAACATTTGTGTTGCTGGGTTCAACTAAACTTTCCTCAGGCACAGTGTCATTCCCTAAAAAGTTGTTAGCATTTGTTTCCTGAACCCACCTTCTTGCCTTTGCTGGAATTGTCTCTCTATAGGGTCTTCTCAAGCTTTTTAGCATCATCGCTGGGCCTTCTGGTATCATTTATAATTCCTCTTGCCTTCTTGGGGGCTTCTGTTTGCTTGCCTGCTTAGAAACACTTCTCTGATAGAAATCATACTGCTTACTACTGCTGTACCCCCCTCTCTTCCTGCAGTGTCTCTTCTGTATTTATCTTTCCTCCTCTTCCACCTCTAGTTCATTTCTGCCTTAAGATCTCTGCATCCTTCCCACTACCTCATCACATCTCCTGTTTTTTCTCTTTCTTCCCCACATCACCCCAGTCTCCTCATCCATCTCACACCAGTTTCTCTCCTCCTTTCCCCCCCACATATCACTGCCTGCCTTTCTTTGCCTGCTACACCCATTAATTCCCCAACACTTTCTTTCTCAGAGGAGGAGCTGGACATAGAGAAGGGGAAGGAGCCTCAGGGGGATATTGTTATTGCCTCAGTTAGATAAATAAGCTCCCTGTGCCATTGGTGGAGAAGTGTAGGACAACTTAGGAGGTTTATTAGATGTCGTATTCCTTTATTGACTCTGTAGGGAGCCTAACTCACTCCCCCTAATTAATGAAGCCACATGAATATCCTCAGCGCAATCTCACTTTTGTTTAGGACCAGGAGAAGGAGAAAGGGAAGGACAAGGCATCAATAACACAAGGAAGTGCTTTGGCATTAACCAGACAGCCCCAGCTCTTGATGTACCTGGTAGGCACCACTGGGGCATCTGGAGCTTTTCAGAGATCCAAAGGAGAAGAAAATGGTTTTGCAGATGTCTGGAGGGAGTGTCTCCCAGCCAGAATGGGGCTTTGGGCTGCGAGAGGCAGGTCACCTTTGAAAAAAGGGCCATGAGGGATAGATCTGTTAGAAGGGAAGGGTTAGGGACCTGAAAAGCAAATGTAGGGAGGAGTTGTCCAACAGAAGGAAGCAATGAGCAATGTGGTGGTCAAAGCAGCAAGCCAAAAAAGAAATAGGTGGCTGTTTAGGAGGCTTGAGAGGTTCAGTATTGCAGGCATCCAGGCTACAGCGACAGCAGTGAAGGAAAGGTCACGTTACCAAGGGCTCACTTCTAGGTTTTCACTGGGTTGGCTGACAGGCTAGGAGGAGATGCTGGATTGAGAGACAGTGCAGGCAGAAGCCCCAGGAATGGAAAATGGCCTGGATGCTGGAGTCCAGCGAGACAGCTGAATCAGAGATGAACAGCCTGCTACATTAATTCCCCACTTTGGGGACCTCCCCAGGCCACCAGCACACCTGGGTATACCTCTAATATTTCCTCTGCTTTATTTCCTATGTCCCCACCAGGTCCTGGGGTACAGCTGCTCTTGTAACACTGGTCTGTGTTCACCAAGGACAGGGCTGAACAGAGTAAGACACTGCATCTGCTTTGGGGTCATAAAACGCTGCTCCAAACAGGATACCGGTTGGGAACCGACTCTCTAGCTTCCCATATTTTTCACCTTGTTTGCCTTGACAAGCCCACTGAAAACCCTCAAGCATTTGGGTGAGTGAAAATGACTATTAATCTGGGGCAACGCAGAGGCTGGAGGACAGAGGGGTAGGAAGCTCAGAGGCTGTGCACTCTTTCACAGCTGACGTCTTTATTCTTACTGCAGCTTCTTTGTATGGCTGCCAAGGCTATTAGATAATACTCTCTCACTAAAGCCATATAATCTTTTTTGAAATTACCAAACCCCCTCCTTTACTGAGCACCACTTGCAGCCCCTGTCCTTTCACATGTGTAGAAGTGGAAGCATTAGATTTTCCTTTTTTTTTAATGAAGGAAAACCGCTCCCAGCTGCAGCTTTTCCCCCAGATCTGACAATACACAGAGCAAGGAGCTGGTGGGAAGGGCTCTCGATACTCCACTAGTGAACAGACATGGGAATTTTCCAAACCAATTAGGAGCCAAGAGGTGCAAGAAGACAAATCTCATGGAAACGATGGACATTTCAAAAGACAATCAGTCTGTGCTCTCAGAAGGAAAAAAAGAAAAACCACAACAAACAACCAAGCCACAAGATTCTGAAAGGTTTCCCAGGGTGTTATTCCTCCTGCCCTGCTATTTTCCCTCCCCCTCAGCAACGGTATACAAGCACCTTGCTTTGTCGAATGTACTAAGCTTTGGGAGAGGACAATGCATCCAAAGTGACTCCAGAATAAAACAAGAAAAACCTTTCAGCACAAGGACTTGTGGAGGTGGGGGGCAGAACAAAAGCACGAGGGCCCTGTGAGAGGCTGGAGGAGAAGCTGCTTTGAATGCTCCAAGAGAAGGAGCCCTCACCCTTTCTGAGCCTTTCTCCATGTAGCCGCAAAGCTGCTCTCTGACTTCCAGCCCTGTGAATTTCCACTCCAGCTTTGCTGTTTATAACCAGTACACAAAGCCCTTATCTTCCAAGCACAGCTTTAGATTATAGAGAGGGCATGCTGTCAAGAGAGGCTGTCAAGGCTAATGAGCACGGGCTTAAACCAGTGCTGCGGCAATGGGACACCGCTCGAGGAGGAGCTGCTCAGCTGGGCTTTCAGCGCATCCAGGCGCATGTTTGTATCTGGTTTTCCCCCCTCCCTGCTTAGCTCCTGTTGCTCTGAAGCCACAGCTCGACCACCTCACTTCAGAATATCTAGGCAACGATAAAAGTCTCTGGAGCCCACGGGGAGGCGGTGCTTGCTGTACCCCCACAAGTGCCCGGGAGGACGAAGAAGCGCCGGCACGGATGGGATGGGAGGCAGGCATGTGCCTTTAAAAACATTGGGGCTGTAAAGTCTTTTTTTTGGGGGGGCAGGGGAGAGGTGGTTGTGTACATCTTTGTGTTTGTCTTTTTGTATGGATACCAGGGTCATTTTTAAGCATTTCTTTAAACAAGCAGTGCAATTCACATCCTGGCAGCCTATTTTGATGGCAAATGCAAGCAGCTCCCATAACCCATGTGGGAACTTATAAACACCACATGCCTCCTCAGAGAACGCTGAGGTTCTTCCCAGGCTAGTGAAGAAGGAGGACCCCACTTACATGACACCCACAAATCCAAGAGGACAACCTTCTGCCCTATGTTTTGACATTATCTAGACAGAAAGTGAGAATTTCCATCAAAAACTATTGCTTATTCTGAGAAAAAGCTTCCTATGCCTCTGTGCAACAAGGTTATGGCTTCACAGCACAGCCCAGGCAAGGTGAGGTTGGGGAGAGCAGGAAAAAAAGAGCAACCTGGGAATAAATTAGTCTAGCATCACTATAAATGGAAGGCAGCTTAAGACTGTTGAATGTGGAAATCACAAACATCCTGGCACATATTTTTCCGTTCATATCATACATTCAGATAAATTGAAAGTGATGTTTTGTATCATACCTCCCCTGCCTATCCAATGCAGTCATTTCCTCTAATAAACTTCCTAGTGCTTTGTGTGGTCAAGTGTTAGATGGCCCCCAAGGGATGAAGTTTCCACCACTTCCTTGCAAGGCATTGTACATCTCTCCATCGAGGAGATTCCTGATATTCAGTTAAACGTTCATGTTCTCAGGGCACTCCTGTCTCTCTGCACACAGCCTGAAGTAAAGCTGGTTAGCAATTACTTTGCTGTAGCGCTGGTGATAGCTACTGCATTCCCTCTCTCCATCTTCTGACTACTTTATGGAGAAAAATTACAGGATAAAATATTCACAGATAATCTCTTTCCCCCCCGCCCCTTTTTATTGTTTGCTGTTTTTGAATCCCCTCCAGCATGCCTCTGCCTGCCTTTAAGCATGGTACCCAGGACTCAGGGAAATATTCCACATGCTCTGCCTTCCCACATGTAAGAGGGTGCCTCCCATGCACTGTCCACTCCTGCAGCCTGAGAAATGTCACTTCCTACCCGCTATCACCCCTAGATCTCCTCAACCCTGTTTATTCCTGTGGCACAGTTTCAGGTTGTTTTTCCCCAGTTTACGTTTTTCCAAGCTGGAACTTGCTTTGTTATTTTCCAAGCATTCTTTAATCTCTCTTGAATTGCTTTGTATCACTCTCCTGTCTGTGTTCACAGCCCTTCCCAGCGCAGGATGGTCATTTGAGCACTGGAATAGGATGCCCAGGGAGGTGGTGGAGTCTCCTTCTCTGGAGATATTCAAGACCTGTCTGGATGCCTATCTGTGCAATATGAGCTAGGGAGCTGCTTTGGCAGGGGGGTTGGACCCAATGATCTCTCGAGGTCCCTTCCAACCCCTATGATTCTGTGATTCTATATCTTTCACTTCTTGTAAAAAGAGACTGAAAAGTATCTATACAAACGCCATCAGAACACCTGGATCCCTGCACCAAGCCAGCAGGTTTGCCTGACACAGGAGATCTAGCTGTGTTCCTCCTCTGCCACCCTGCTTGCTATCTAAAACTCAACCCACCACTAAAGGGGCTCACAAACTAAGAGCCTGTGTCCTCACTGCAAGTCGCAGCAGCCATCCCTCACTCAGCAAGCTCCACCGAGGTGCTTCTCACACTGTTTTGCGTGGGGCAGCCACCGCCATCCCCGCTGAGGCTGCTTTTGTAGCAGTGTAAGGATGCTCCTTGTGGTGAGGGAGCTCGTTCCCATACATTTACAATGCAAAGTTCAGACATAATGACTGGGCGTTCCCCAGGGAACACCTTAAACCAGCCTGAAGTTACCACCAAAACCCCCTGGTACGTGATCACACACCCTCTCCACGCGAACCTCCTGGCCACACCGATTATCTGGGGCTAATCTGAATGGGCATGGTGTGAATTTCGCACCTAATGACAGGAGCTGGGACTCCCCAAAAGAGAGGGTGAGCCATGGGGCTGCATAGAGCCTGCACTCAAGGCCAGCAGCCCCTGTGCATGCGTGTGCCCTGCGTGCAGAGCTCTTGAGGTGCAACCTGCATCCCCAGAAGTGCAGACGTACCCCACATCGGCAGCTAGTGGCTGGCTGAGGCTGGAGGAGGTCCACAGGTAGCTTCAGAGTGGCCCAGGAGGAGCAGCTCAATTTTAGTGCTCACAGCAGTGCACTCCCAGGAAAAAATACCCCGATACTCACCCATTGAAGTTAAAACTACTGCCTGAAATAGATCCAGGCTTGTGTTGTAGATTAAAATAAGAAACCCTGGGTAGGAGAACAAAGTAAGAGTTTTCTGAGCACACGGTTTCAGAGGAGGCTGCTTCCCCAGCTTCCAGGCACAGAGGGATTTTTGCTGCATTGCCTTGCAGTGGCCTATTTGATGAGCACCACTACTCGTAGCTTGCCACCTGCGCTGCCTTTATCACCGCCCAGAGCCCTCTGAGCATCATCTCAGCAATTATTCTTCAGAAGGAAGCACAAAGTAGGGGCTTTATTGATTTTTTTTTTTTTTTACTTTCCTTTTTTGCTTTTTTTTTGTGTGGGAAGAGAGGCCCATGTGTAAAAGAAAGGACCTGGGTAAAACACATGTACTCCCTTCTGTCTGTCATCAGTGGCACAAGCCTCGGTGCCCGCAGGAGGCTTGTGTGGGGATCTCACCATGTGCTTCCTCACAGACAGACAGACAGCTTTATGCTGCAAGACAGCCACCACCAGCAGCAAGCTCAGAAATAACACCACGTGTGGTTCAATTTCACAGGCTTTTCACTGAGAAAAGGGATCCTGAGGAGGAAAGATTTCTAGAAAAGCAAAATAGGAGCAAGCTTCCTCCTTCCCTCTTTCCCCAGGGGCCACCCGAGCTCTGCTTGGGCTGCTGCCCTTCGGCCATCGCTGCCTTCACACTTTGTTCTTCTGGGTGATCTCTGCAGTGCCCTTGCTGGCTGAGGTGTTGACTGAACAACTGCAGTGCTTTCTTCCCCAGAAGATGAGCGTGCCACACCACAGGGCCTGGAAAACTCATCCTTGCTGACTGTGAAGCAGTTGGACACTTCTGAGGGACGGGTTTTATGCTGGAGGTGTTGGAGTTGCTTGCTCATTGTGGTGGGTTGACCCTGGCTGGACACCAGGTGCCCACCAAGCTGCGCTGTCACTCCCCTCCTCAGCAGGACAGGGAGGAGGGAGGGGGAAATAAGATGGAAAAAAACCCTTGATTGAGGGTAAAGGCCATTTAAGAAAGCAAAACCAAAGGTAGCATGTGGAAGTGAAGGAAAGCAAAAGATTTATTCCCTACTTCCCATCAGCAGGTGATGTCCGGCCACTTCCCAGGAAGCATGACTTCAGTATGGATAGCAGTTTCTGCAGAAGACAAACATCATAAATTAGGAATACCCCCAGCCTTCCTTCTTCTTTCTCTTGCCTTTTATTGCTGAGCGGGTGTCATAAGGTATGGAATATCCCTTTGGTCTGCTGGGGTCAGCTGTCCTGGCTGTGTCACCCCCCAAGATCTTGCTCAGCCCCACCAACTGGGAGGTGGGGGAGGGAAATGCTGGAGGGACAGCCTTGATGCACAGCAGTAGCCAAAACCCTGGTGTGGTACCAACACCTTGCTGGCTGCCACTACAGTGCTATGAAGGTGGCTATGGGGAAAATGAACTCCATCTCAGCCAGACCAAATACAATCTCCACCCCTTATTCTGAGCATCATGCCTAGGTCCTACATAATTTAATACATATGTATATGTGTGTATATATATACACACACACACGTGTATATATATTCTAACCATTCCATTGTATTAATTCTCACTCCTGAAATCCCTTCTTACCAACATTTATAACTTAAACTACATACTTAACCATATTTATATTCAACATAGAGATCTACACATTCCCATTAACTACTATGCCCTGTCTTTTAACAGATAGATATTACTCTCCTGTTCCATGGGCTACCTCTGCTAATCCAGATGTTCACAAGCAGGCTATGGTTTGGGCCCCATCTGTCAAGAAGGGTGTTCAGGACAGGAGAAGCAGTACCTTTGATTGTTGGGCACCAGCACCGGCTTGGTTTGGGTCACCGTCCTTGAAAAACACTCTTTGATTCATGTCATTCCTGCTACACTACTTCCTACAACATACAACTCGCACCACAGATTGTTTTTCCTCCAAGGTTCAATCTTCTTGGGGCACACAGTGGCCATTCTGCATTACCTACCAAGTACACCAAGGTCCTTGAGTGAAGACAATCCCACAAAGGGGTTTGTCTTTTCCCGTGCTTTTCCCTTGCGAGGAGTAATCCACACTGCCTTCCTCTGCCACTTCCCTATGTGCACTATGGAAGCACTATGGGGACCTTATCTCCTCTCACAGTATGTAAGAGGTTTTTTTGGGCAGGACCAGGACAGTTAGCAGATCCTCTGGTGGTAACTGGCCAAGTGGCTTCTGCTAAATTTGTATCCCAGTGCATTCATGCTGCCCTGATCAACATTCTCAACATAGCCTTTTACAGTCCATTATATCTCTTAATCTTTCCAGGCACTTGTGGGTGATAGGGGACATGATGCACCCACTCAGTGATGTGTTTCTTTGCCCAGGAGTTTATGAGGTTCTTTCAGAAATGAGTCCCATTGTCTGATTCAATTCTCTGTAGGATACCATGTCACCACAAGATTTGCCTTTCAAGGCCTAAGATGGTGTTTAGAGGAGGGCTACTAAGCTGGTGAGGGGTCTGGAACACAGGCCTTACGAGGAGCGTCTGAGGAAGCTGGGATTGTTCAGCCTGGAGAAGAGGAGGCTTAGGGGAGACCTTATAGCTCTCTATAACTTCCTGAAGGGAGGTTGTAGTGAGCTGGGGGTCGGCCTCTTCTCCCGTGTAGGCAGTGACAGAACTAGAGGGAATGGTAGCAAGCTGCGCCAGGGGAGATTCAGGCTCGACATTAGGAAGCACTACTTCTCAGAAAGGGTAGTCAGGCACTGGAATGCACTGCCCAGGGAGGTGGTGGAGTCACCAACTCTGGGGGTGTTCAAGGAAAGACTGGATGTTGTATTGAGGGATATGGTTTAGTGGGAGCTAGTAGTAATAGGTGAATGGTTGGACTGGGTGATCTTCTAGGTCTTTTCCAGCCTTGATAATTCTGTGATTCTGTGATTCTGTTTTGGGCAGTAGCACAGTTTACAGGGTATGTTTCTAGCCAGCCAGTAGTTGCTTCCAGCATGGTGAGTATGTTGTTTTGCCTTGGCACGTAATGGCAGTGGCAGTTAATTTTGCCAGGCCTCACCATATCTAAAACCCAACCTCTGCTCTCTATTTCAGGATCTTGCTTGTGTGGCTCACTTGATTGCAGCACATTTCACATTCAAGAGTGACCTGTGTGATGGCCTCCATGCTCAGGGTCACCCCCCCAGTCACAAACGCTTCTGTACGTTGCATCTCTCCCTAGATGTCCTGATGCTTTAAGGGCCCATCGAGTTACAAATAGCTCACTGTTATGCTCCAGTCCAGGTCCACCTGAGCTACTTCAATTTTGGCAGCCTTGTCTACCTGTCCATTGTTTTGATGTTCATCAGTGGCACAGCTCTTGAGCATGTGAGCATCTACGTGATGCATCTTTAGAGCCATGTTTTCTACCAGGGCAGTGACATCCTGCCACAGTGCTTCAGCCCAGGTGGGTTTACCTCTGAACTGCCAACTGATGTTCTTCCAACTGCAGTAGTCATGCCCCCACAGCAGTAGCCACCACCCCAGAGTCAGTATAGACTGGCCACTTCTCATTCAGTACTCACTAGGGCTAGTCGGATGGCTTTCATTTCTACAAACTGACTTGCCTCACCTTCTCCTTCAGTGTCCTCAACAACTTGTGTGGGCCTCCACATGGCAGCTTTCCACTTCTGATGGTTTCCTACCACACAACAGGATCCATCAGTCAACAAAGCATAACACCTTTCATCTTCTGATAAATCATTATATGGTGGTACCTTTTGAGCAGGACCCACCTTCTTCCTTGGGCAGTGCTGCAAAACCTCTGCCTCCTGGCCAGTCCATGATCTCTTCCAGGATTCCTGGGTGGTTGGGTTTCCCCAGTCACACTTGTTGTGTGATCAGTGCTACCCACTTACTCCAGGTAGCACTGGTTGCATGATGTGTAGAGGGGATGCTTCTTTTGAACATCCACCCAGTGTAGCACAGGCAATTGCAGTGCCAAGAGGAGAAATGCTTCTGTACCAACACCTTCTGATGTGGCTCAGACTCCCTCATATGCTGCTAGTATTTCTTTTTCAGTTGGGGTGTGGGGGACTTTTGATCCTCAATACCCATGGCTCTGAAATCCTAATGATTGACCTCAGGTTTCTCTTGATGTTTTCTGTTAGAGGCTCCAGGTGAGACCATGCTCCTCAGCTGCACTGTAGAGTACATTTTGCACAGCCAGTTGTGCCCAGACAGGCCCATGAGCTACCAGATGAGCTATTATCCTGTTGGGTATGCTCAAAGGCTTCTTGTTGCTCAAGGCCTCACCCAAACTAGTTCTTCACTGGGTAGAGAGAGCTCACAAGCTGACCTTGATTTATTTTATATTGAAACCAGCTTTCAGAAGCATCTGAATGACTCTTTTTTTCCTTCTCAGAAACTTCTGCCTTGTTGCCCCACAGAATGATGTCACTGATGTACTGTAGATGTTCAGGGCCATCACCCTTTTCCAGTGCAGTCTGGATCAGCCCATGACCAACGACACAGCTGTGCCCCCATGCCTGGGCAGTCAGTTCCAGCTCCATTGGACATCCTTCCATGTGAAAGCAAAACATGGTTTGCACTCTGCTGCCAAACGGACTGAGGAAAACCATCTGACCAGCAATGTCAGTTGTAACATACTGCTTGGCTGCTTTTGACTCCAGTGCATACTAGAGCTCTAATATATCTTGTACAGCAGCACTCAGTGCTGGTGTCACTTTGTTCAGGCCACAACAGTCCACTGTTAACCTCCAACCTCCATCAGACTTTCACACTGGCCATAGGGGACTATTAAAAGGTGAGTGAGTCTTGCTGATGACTCTGTGGTTCTCCAGTTGATGAATCAGCTCAGGTATGGGAGACAGGGAGTCTTGGTTTGTGTGGTATCACCACCAGTGCACTGTCCCAGTATCAACTGGCATCTGCTGTCCTTCAACTCCCAGCAATACCACAACAAAGAGGCAAGGAAGGCTAGTTTGCTGATTGATCTTCTCTTTGCTCACCGTGGCTACACCAAAAGCCCACTGGTACTGCTTTGGATCCTTGAAGTACCCTCTCCTGAGGTAGTCCATGCCAAGGACACAAGGGTCTCTGGACTGGTCACAGTAGGGTGCTTCTCTCACTTGTTCCCTGTTAAGCTCACCTCAGGGTCCAGTGCAGACAATTCTTGGTAGCCCTGTCACTCCAGAGATCCAGATGGGTTCGGTGCCCCTGTGCCCTGATGACACCAGTGTACACTGTGCCCCAATGCCTAACAAAGCCTTATAATTCTGTGTGTCTGATGTGCCAGGCCATCGACTCTACCCATTCCAGTATACAGAGTCATCTGTTTCCTCCTCCTGACAGAAGGCCAGGACCCTCTTCTCCTGTTCCTGGTTAAAGTTTCACTACAGTGCCAGATCAGAAGTCCTTTCACCAGGATCAAGGGAGGTAATTTCAGTTCTTCTGTGTCTGGGACATCACTGGTTTCCTTCTTGTGTCTCTACAGCAACTACACTGACAGCTTTCTTGGGTGGCCCCTTCTGAACAGCTGTCTACCTATCAGGTGATGTACACAGGCTTCCAGCTTAAAGGTAGGTTTGGGTTCACCAGTCCACCTCCTCATTTCCTCTTGGTCACACAAGAAGAATCAGAGTACATCATGCAGCATGTGCTTCGGGGACAGGAGAGGACTGATCTCCTGGGGTACCCCTGACAGCCAAGGTTCTGGCCCATAGGGATGAGGAAGTACAGAGATTTTCTTAAGAGTTTTGGAGCCAAGAAGACACTCTCTCCACAGCTGATGTATCCATATCTGGGCAACAGATCACTGCCAAACTGTTACAATGTGATGCTAGGGCACTTTGAATCACCTTTCTGAATCACATGTGTGCACAGGACATCCTCTGGATCTCTAGAGACCTTACCATTGTCTAGATCACTGTAGATGATGTCCAGCACTGGTAACGCTCTCAGGTACTAGATGCCTTCATTGGCAGCAGTCCACTTTCCTGGGAAGTTCTTAAGATCTTCCTTCAGTGGATATCTTGCTCTCACACTTGAGAGACTCCATCTTCAGAGTTTACAAATAGCTGCCTTTTGTCCAATTCCTCTCTCAATTCCCTGCTTTCTAGCAAGGGATCCCAGATGTTCAGCTTCCTTACCTTCCAATTGCTGACTGGTGGTCCTGTTAGCCCAGTATCAGACCAGCCAGACAGCAATCCACTTGCCTGGCTGTCAGGTGTAATCTTTCCACGTATCTCTAAGTTCTGATGATGTCAGGAACTGGATAGTTTACACTTTCTGCCTGAATTTTCTCATTCCTCCCATTTCTTTGTCAAAGGGCTGGCTTCTTGATCAAGCCTTTCCTCTTCTTCTGCCTCCCTTACTAATCGATGATCTGGATCTGATGTTTTCCTTGTCCACTGTTTCTTTGTCACTACTGAGGCAATTACTGTAGTTGTTATTTGTGTCCCTATCCCAACCCTGGTGTCCTCAGATGCGGTTTGGGTCCCTGCCTCAACCACAGTCCTCTGAGAGTGCTGAGCTGTGGCTCAGTTGATTTTCATTGGGGTAGGCAAGGCGCCCTTCTATCAGGTGGCATGCTAGCTTGTTAGGGTTGCTTGCCTCTTCAGCTGTAGAGGCCCAGGTTATGGGATGTGATAACCACCCTAGGGACCTGCCAAAATCCTTCCACGCACCCGGCCACCCAGGGACCAGCTGCCTCAGGCCACATTTCAGTACTGCCTCACCCAAAAGTTGTCTTCTCTTAGACCAGGATGAGACCAGATTCCACAAACCCCATAATATGCTAACAGTGTTAATTAGTAGTATTAAACAACTCACATAAGGGTCAACAAACCACCTCAGGAACCTGCATAATAAAATCATCCACATCAATCCTAGTAGGGAAAGGGAGATGTATTCCCTCATCCTCTCCACAAGATACCTCCCCCAGCACAGTAAGCCCATCAACACCCAGGTAAATTACCAAGCCATTAGTTGTGTTAACATGTTCCCAAGCTCAGCAAAATAGAGAAGCAGTGCAGCCAAACAACTCCATGACTTGCACAGGAGCCTGATTAAGCATGCTTAATAAAAAACTGTGTCTCATGCCCCACGTTGGACACCAGAAAGGACTGTGGTGGGTTGACCCTGGCTGGATACCAGGTGCCCATGGAGCCACTCTATCACTTTCCTCCTCAGCAGGACAGGGAGGAGGGGGAGGGAAGTAAGATGGAAAAACCTCATGATTCAGGGTAAAGGCAGTTTAAGAAAGCAAAACCAAAGGTCACATGCAGAAGCAAAGGAAAGCAAAAAATTTATTCCCTACTTCCCATCAGCAGGCGTTGTCCGGCCACTTCTCAGGAAGCACAACTTCAGTATGGATAGCAGTTGTTCCAGAAGGCAAACGTCATAAATTAGGAATGCTTGGCTCTTCCTCATCTTTCCTCTTGGCTTTTATTGCTGAGCAGACGTCATATGATACGGAATATCCCTTTGGTTGGTTGGGGTCAGCTGTCCTCTCAAGATGTTGCCCACACCCAGCCTAGTGAGCAAGGGGGAGACGTTGGAGAAACAGCTTTGATGCTGTGCCAGCTCTGCTCAGCAGTAGCCAAAACCCTGGTGTGTTACCAACACCTTGCTGGCCACCAGTACACAGCACAGTGCTATGAAGGTAAAATGAACTCCATCCCCACCAGACACAATACTCGCATTTACTTCTTTCCTGGATTTAACTCTTTTTTTCTGTTTCCTATTTGCCTTTTCTCCCAGAACTTTTAAAACTGTGCTGCTCCCCTCCAGTAGAAGGTCTCTAGCTCTGGAACAGGGTGTAACAGCCCAAGAGCAGCGTTATCAAACAGGTTGGAGCTGGGGTCAAGGAGAATTACGCTGTCCAGCAGGAAGACAGAAGCAAACCAAATACAGATACCCAGCCTGGGACTCAGCCAGGACAGTACATTCGGACACATAACCCTTTGCTTTTTGCCATTGTTTTGGTTTGGGTTTTTATTCCCCCAATAAAACTGCCAGGAAATGTATTTTTACCACATGTGGCCAAGGCAACAACAGCTTGCACCCAGGCAGGGAGACCTTCTGCAGCTCAGCATCTGCCCTGGCAGCCCTGGCAGAGCGCGCGGTCCCACCTACCGCTTAATCGGATCACTCTCTGGAATGGCTTCGGCAGCCTGTCCTCGGAGGCCTTCTGTCCACGCTCTGATCCAGCCCAGCACGGCTGAGCTCCTGACAGGATCACAGCGCGGGGACGCGGGCGCCTGCAGGCAAATTATCACACCAGAGGCTGCAACATGACAGTGCCGAGAATGAACCTCAGCACCGCGCCTGCTGTGGGTGCAGCTCCCTGTCACCCTGCGGCTCCCCAGAATTAATGAACTTAGCAGCGCCGCGCCACGGGCACGTCAGGGGGGTCATTCGTACCCACCTCACATCGGCACGTCAGGGGGGTTCACTCATACCCACCTCACATCGGCACGTCAGGGGGGTCATTCATACCCACCTCACATCCACAACCAGGCGGCTCAAAGCGACCCGCTGCGCCGGGGTGCTCGTGCCCATCTGCCAGCCTACCTGCGACAGGCACCGCCGGGACTGGCAGCACGGCCACGCAAAGGGACCCAGCGCGAAGCAGGAGACCCAGGCTCTAGCAGAACAGAAGACAGCACATTAACAATTCAGCGTTGATCTTCCCTAGCAGCCTTTGCTGCTGATTTATAGAGCCAGGACGATTCATTTATCCAGGCTACCTTCATTTTATTGTTATTAATTGTTATGAGGTTTTTTGGCAGGGTTGGGGAAGCTTGTCTGATTAAATATAGCTTTGGGGACGGCAGCTGGCAGAGTCACAAGGAGAGAAGGATCCAACTGCAGATCTTTTTACACAGAACGTGTTCTTACCAAGTAATTGGGTGCAATCAAGTGCAGAGATAAATAGTAGCACTTCCCAAGGTGTAGCTCAGGGCCCTGATCCTGCCAGTCACTGTTTGCTGGCAAACGTTCACAAAAGCCAAAGACCTGCTCGAGCCTCTGCAGACTTTCAGGCAGGACCGGTGCAGATGCATGGCAAGGCTGGAGAGCAGAGGTTTTTCTACACAGACCAGGATGCTTTAGTAAGGTGGGCTTTTGGATGTGCAAAATACATCACAGCAGCATCAAAAAACCACAGTGTTGAAGCCCAAGAATTGGGTTCCAAGAAGGCACGTGCATCTTCACTCTTTGTAGCTGATGCACATGTCCTTCTTCAGGACCCCCATCCTGCAGCTTCTACAGCTTCCTCACTTTCCATTCTGCATTCAAGCAAGCTTCCACAACCAAAGAGGAAAATCAGCAGCAGGAGATGGAATTGCACTTTTCTCTTTTGCACTTTTCTCTTTTACCCCTTTTTTATGTGCACTGAGCGTTTCACTGCAGATCCTTACTCCCTGTTTCCAGTTCCCACCAGTACGCATCACACCTTCATCTGAACATAAATCTGAGCTTGTCTCTAGGTCACAGACATTTTGATTTCCTCTGCCTGGTCTACCAGTGTCACGTTGGAAAGACATCTCTAGTTTGAGCGAGCTGGTGCTTAAACTACAGGAGGGCTGTGCTAGTAGGTTTCGGCTAGTGGGTCCAAGATCCTTGCTGAGGGACTGGGTAAGCCAAGCTTCAAGCATCCAAGTGCTCACCCCATCATCCAGCTTCACACCCAGCCAAGCCACAGAGCAGCAGGGCTTCTGGAGAGCTGCCCTCATGGGTAGCCTCTGACCTTCTCATGGAGGTCTCTGCGGCCGCCACCACCCACGGGATCTCTGAAGCATTTGCTTCTTGCAACTCTTGGGCTGGTGAGAATCATCTTCCACACTCCCACAGGCCAGGAGGGCTGGCCTACCTTTAGCCTGGTGCTTTCTAACGTATTGCTTTGCTCACTTCCATGAAAGTTTTGGCAATCTGCAAAGCTCTTTCTTTGGAAAACATCTCACACTTTGTCATTAGGTGAAAATGACCTCGGGAACAGCTAGAGAACCAGAGCATTTGCCCATAGATCCTGTTTGCAGGAACAAAGTGCATCACTGCTTCAAGTTTGGAGCTTTTTTTTGCCTTTTTTTTTTTTACCCCGGTACGTATGATGAAACCTCTGAAACAGTTAGGGTTCATATAGGCAGCTTTGGCAGCCTTTCCAGACTGAGTTGGACCGTGACGTGCCATTTAACCTCGGAGCTTGCTCGCTTTCTTCCTGACTACGCACTCAGAGGGAGTGCGAGCAGCTCAGCGAGCACGGCTGCTGCTGCTGCTGCGGTTAGCCCGCGCTGACAACAGGCAGGTGCTCATCGCTGTAAACCAATGCAGCCTCACTGCAATCAATAAACCACAACAATTTCTACTCGCTCAAGTTCCGGCTACACATTTTGACCTTTTTTTTTCTTTCTTTCTTTCTTTCTTTCTTTTTTTCCCTTTTAACTGTTTTCTTTTCTTTGTCGCTTTAGCACAGTTCGGTCACGACTGCTTCTCCCAAACAGAGCACATCACGCCAAGGACAGGCTGAGCCCTGACTCAGAGCAGAGAGTGCCACCTACTGAAACGTGGATTTTCCATGACCGGTTCCTCCCCCCCACCATCTCCCCGCTCCATATCCCCCCTGCCCCCCGCCCGCCCAGCTTCCTCCAGGGCCTGGGATACACTTCCAAAAGACACAAAAGAGCAGGAAAGAGGATTTAAGTTGTTTATAAGGCCATCACCCCTATTTTAACAGGCAAAACCTCGGGGAGGGGGAAGAAGGGGATTTGTTTTCCAGGTTTTTAGTGTGCCTTAAGCAGAAAGATACACAAAAGAGAGAAAAAAGAGTCCTGGCTTGAAAAACATTTCCTTTTAAATGGCATGATATGCCTTTAAGGGGAAGGTAGCAGGCAATGATCCATCTTCACCACATACAGACTTGCCTTGTTCTTCCATTTCTGGCTGAGTGATAAAACGTTAAATGTCATTTCCTGTATCAGTGGTTAACCACTAGATGCTGGATCAGAGATTTACCAGAAGTGCAATATTCAAAAGTGGACCTGCTGCTTTCAATAACCCTTCCCTGCACCCTGTGGGAACCATTCAACCTTTGGGAGGGTGGGGAGTGGGGCGGGGGGGGGGGGGGGGTGAGCAACAAACAAAAACACCCCGGATTTGGGTAGGGAGATAAATGTTGAGCTTTGTGCCAATGGCTCACACCTTGCAGGGGCAGTTGGAGGGATACATCCTTCCCCAGCACCGTCCTGGCACAACGCTGAGGCTTGTGAGAAAGTGATGCCACTATGTGGGTTGCGCTGCTGAGCTCCGGGTCCATCGTCAGACACGGCAGTTCAGGCACTGGGGGACACACACACATTTGTTTGGTTTGCACTGGTTTTCTTCTACTAAAAGCTAGCATATATAGCAAATAGACACTGGACTCCAACACAGGTACTCTCTGCCAGCCCTCACTCTGCCAGCTGCAGAGCCAAGCAGTTCGTCTGCCCAGGCTGTAGTTCTTTTATTACCATCCTCACAGTCAGTTGGGGGGTTGGGGGGAGATTAAAAATCACTTCTGGACCAGCAACTGGGAGAGTTAAAAGCAGATAAGGAAATTTCAGTTGAGGCTACGTTTCCAGGGGATGAATTCTGAACATGTGGTTGTGCAATTGCCTGTGCAAATAGAGAGTTATTTTCCTAATTACATAATATTTGTGAAGCACTCGGAACATAAATTGGCTAAGCACACATCAAGAAATAGTATTTAGAGAAAGTTGTGGCTAAATAATGGTGATGAGCATCTAGAAATAATAGGAGCAGGTCCCTTGGGTATATACCTGATGCCTAAACTGCCTATGCACGGCTCTCATTTGCAGCAACATCCCTCACTCTACTCTCCAGCTTCTGTATCGTCTCTGTATCCCTGCTCTGGTAGAGCTCAAACAACCAAGCTCAGTTGGAGAACGCCCTTTTTCAGGGTGGGGAATAGCTCTGCCTTCGCTGCATCCATGTGCCTTGTGTGACAGAGCCCTTGTCCCTGGAGGCAGCCTGCAGGCAGTATTGCAAGTTAAATAGTAAGTCGCAATAACCTCAGAGTTGAGGTACCTCACTCCTTTCTTCCTCAGCCAACAGGAAACCCCCACATCTCTTCTGTCATTATTATTTACTCATTTGCACTGCAGCAGCACCCAGCTGACTCACTCGTGAACCTGCACCCAGCCACTCCAGCTGCTGTGCACAACGCTCAGTGGCTGTGTACTCCCTCCCTCACAGAGCTGATGCTCTCAGACATGAAAAACAGAATCACAGAATGCTTTGGGTTGGAAGGGACCTCAAAGATCATGTAGTTATGACCCTCCTGCCATGGACAGGGACACCTTCACTAGACCAGATTGCCCAAAGCCTCATCCAACCTGGCCCTAAACACTTCCAGGGATGGGGCTTCCACAATGTCTTCTCCACTGTTCCAGGGCCTCACCACCCTCATAGTAAAGATTTTTTTCCTAATGTGTAAGCTAAACCCACCCTCTATCAGTTTGAAGCCATTGCCCCTTGTCCTATCACTGCAGTCCCTGGTGAACAGTCCCTCTCCCACTTTCCTGTATGACCCCTTTAAGTATTGGTAGGCCGCAATTAGGTCTCCACAGAGCCTTCTCCAGGCTGAACAAGCCCAACTCTCTCAGCCTGTCTTCATAGAAGAGGTGCTCCAGCCCCCTGATCATCTTGGTGGCCCTCCTCTAGACTCACTCCAACAGTTCTGTGTCTTTCCTGTACTGGGGACCCCAGAGCTGGATTCAGTACTCCAGGTGGAGTCTGACCAGAGCAGAGAGGCAGAATCACCTCCCTTGACCTGCTGTCCATGCTGTTCTTGATGCAGCCCAGGACACGGTTGGCCTTCCAAGCTGCTAGCACACACTGCCAGCTCATGCTGAGCTAGTCATCGATCAGCCACCCCCAAATCCTCCTCAGGGCTGCTGTCAATCCCTTCATCCCATGAAAGGGAAATGCTGCCACCATCCTTGGCCAGGCACACCTTGACCACTGGTACCTGCCCCTTCACAGAGTTTAGTTCATGAAGCACATGCACAAGGAGGCAACAGGACCAGTATGGTTCAGACCCTAGGCTTTCTGGGCAAAGAAGGGCAGAGAACTGTATTTGCACAGCACAGCCCGTGTTGCTGTTGAGCAGTATGCACCGGTCGCTGAGCAGCGATAAAGTGGTACTGATTCCAGAGAGGCTTTCTGTGCAGCTCAGGGAAAAACTGGGATGGTGGAAGACCCAAGAAGATTCCTTCAGAAGGCAATGTGTTGGGTTTTTTTTTTTTTTCTTCACTGCAAAAGTCACAGGAAATCTCCAGATTACTCATCCTTTCCCAGGAACCCTGGCTGGAAAAAAATCAAGGGGCCTCACTATTTTCCTACAAACACACACACACACACACACAAAGGAGCCCTGCAAAGACCTTAACACCAGCTGTGCTTGCCCTTGCCAGAACTTCCTGAATCCACCCCCGTTTACCCTAGCTTGCCAAGCAATGCAAATATTTGAGAGGCCACCTCGTTTCCGCAGCGTCTGATGTAAAAATCCTCATCAAATCCAAGCGGTAAGGGCTGTGACTCACAGCTACTCAGCAGCCAGAAGTCCTGTCAGGCAGGCCAAGCTTTTATATAGCAGAAGGTCACTGGAACACACTCTGGCTCACCTCTCCCATCGATCAAAAGAGTGCAACCACTTAGAAACTTCTCCTGCTTGCCTTCCCTTTTTAAAGTCAGATGCTAAGAAGCTGCTTCCTAGCAGGCAGAGAACAGGATGACACAGATATGGTGTCTTGGGGAAAGAAAATGAAGTTTTGTCTCAGCAACTGCTGGAAGTTACAGCGCAAATGAGTTCTGCCATGTAACCCAGAGACTGCAGCCAAGAGAAACTTGAGTCAGAAGACCTGATTTCAGTTCCTGACTCCAGCACTGCCCCACTGTTTGATCTTGGGTTAGTCACTTAACCGCCCCTGGAAATAAAGTTCTCCTCTGATGACTACTGCTTGGACATTGGCAAGAACGTGGAGCAGCCAGGTGACATCTGCAGCTGAGTCCCAGACTGGGGAGAAAATAACATCATGTTGCTGCAAGATCTGGGTGGAAGGAGTGAGGGGTAGAATCCAGTGCTTTGCTAGCTATCAAGGAGTTAAAAAATAATTAACAACACGGGGACACCTCTCTCCCCCCCACACACACACATAAACTGGGAAAACAGAGCTTCTGGGCTTCCAATATGCTGCACAAGCAAGACATGCCTCATCACTGAGCCCCCCAGGATGTGACTTGCTCACGCTTCAAGAGTCAAAACTTGGACCACAGCAGCAATCCCACACGTTCGGAAACCATGAATCAGGGCTTGAGAAGTTGTGAGACTGACTTCAACGTCCCCAAGTTTCCAGAGCATGCCCTTGCATACTGGTTCATATGAGCACCCAGCTTGTTCTCCATATTTAATTGACTCCAGAAGCTGGAACTAATGATCTGTTTGTCAGGGCAAATAATACTCAGGAGAATATGGCCCCCTTCAGTCTTCATATTTGAGCAGCTTTTTTTCCTGCTGTTTCTGTAAGGGACCACACCTACTGAGAAGAGGAAATAATTCCTGACCAACTAAAGACTAAGGCAGACATAATCTATTGAGATTGTTTTTCCTCTTCTTTGAGTTCTTGTTTATACCTCAAGACTGTACCAGTTTTAAGTCACTTCATGGCAGACTGAGGACACACAAATTCATTACAGCATGACAAATCAAACAGCTCCATTTTAAGAACATATTAGAATGCATTTAGCCTTGATCAGGAATGGCAAATTTAGCCCTGGACACCTACATTTTTCTACATAACTTTTTAAGGTGGTTTCTCCACTCTTCAAAAGCATACCTTGCTTACTTGCACACAGCTCTGGGCTTAAGCTTCAAGCTAGGCTTCTCCCTCTACACATCCAAATGAACTATACAGATGTACCTCACTGGGTGGGGGGGAATGCACTGAAACTGGTTCAAAGTGGTCTTGCAGCAGCTCAGCTGAATCCTGATCCAGCTGCCCTTCTCCATGCCCTCACACCTATCAGTCTGAATCTCCCCTCACATCCAAGGGAAGGGTCACGTTGCCATTTGAAGGCGTACAGAGACCAGAGAAACACAAGGTGAGGCCGCCACACCCCTGTGGCTGTCACAAGCAAATATCCCCTCAGGTTGGTTTTAAATAGTGAATAAAGGAAAGCAAACCTTCCTCTGTCTGGAGGCTGCTTCCACAGATACAGACACAACAACCCCCCTTGAGGAAGAGCAGGGAAAATCTGACAACATCATGGACATTCATGAAGACTTACCCTCGTGCTGATGTTCTCCTGCAAGGCCCCAAGCTGAGCTACGGCGCTTTTCACTCCAGCATAAAGGAGCAGTAGCAAGCAGCCTGGTGGGTGTCTCCTCCTTTAGACACTGCTCCAGTTAGATATGCTGCTACAGCATGTAAACTTTGGGTGCACACTGTTTGGGTGGTCAACGCTCCAGCAGGTGACCAAAATCTCCAAGGCATAACGTTGACTTTAAACGCCCCTTGCCTAAAGTGTAGCTGTGGTCACCCCTGGACTGGAAATTAGTTTCTTGATCAATGGTTTCTGATGTAAATAGCTTTCAGCACTGAAAGATGACAGGTTTGGCTGTCTTGCAGTTACTGAGCTGCAGCACTGCAAGGAGTGGTATCTCCTGAATGAGGTGAAGCTGAGCTACGCTTGACAAGCATATTAAGAAATGTTTGAAGCTGCTAAGGGAAGGGGAAGACAGCGTTATGAGGGAAAACACAGAGCGAGGTATTTAAGAAATACGTCTTGCTGAAGAGACTCAGAATGAAGACCTCATACTTTTGGAGACTCTGAGAGTTTCATTTCCCACAATACTCTCTGTAAAGGGCTAGGGTAGTGACAGTTTTTCTTTCAAATCCATGTTTTTCTTCTTTGCTGCAGACCGTGTTTTTGCAGCAAGTCTGTTCTTACCCCTGTGCATGTCACCCGTTCAGCTGGTAGTTTGTAGAGCGATGCAGGCTGTGACCTAAGCAGGCAAAAATGTGCTGAAATGTAAACTAACATATTTGGTAGGGATGTAACACAGAAGAGTTACAGAGGTTATTAGAGTTTTGTAGATATGGACCCGGCAGAGAAGCAGCTCCTTCCATGGTACTGCAGACCCTCAGGGCTTACACATTATGAATTGGCTTCCAAAAGCTAAGAAACAAACATAATTCCCATAATATTTCTTTTTTCATTTGCCTTCTGCAGTTGACATTGTCAAGATTTTTCTCTTTAGGCACAAAGGTTATGAGTTTACATTAAACATATAGTGGAAGTTTAATCATGTGATTCCAGGAACAAGAGTTTAATTGGGGAAAAAGCCCAGACATTTTCCAGGATGCAAGTCATGCCAGACAACCATCAGTACTTTAAAAGTAGCATTCCTTCCAAGGACAACCTGGGATAACCTAGAGACAGAAGACAGCAGCCCACTGCAGGACATGGGCAGGTTGTTGGGCAGAGACAAAAAGGGGTAAAACTGGCAGGGTTTGGGAATAGGAGGCACGCCGGGCAAAACTGGCAGGGGCTGTGTGGTGACCTGTGTGGAAGGAGGCCATGGCTGCCCTAAGCCAGTCAGAGGTGTCTCCTGTGGCTTTGGAACAGATGGCACCAGCCCACAGTGAGCCAAAACTCCAACCAACGGAGCACATGGTACCTCCACTCAAAACATTTCTAAGTATGGGTAGCAGCCTTTGGGAAAGGAGTTAAGTGAGGAGATGTTTCTGGAGACGGGTGAAGAGATGCCAGGGAAGCACGGGGAAGACATGTGAGGAGGTATGTGAAGAGGAGCATTAGGAGAATGTGGGGGAAGACAGCACTGGGGGCACGGAGAGGCACTGTTCTAGAAGGCAACCCACACTGTGTCAGGGCCACCCCTGAGGGACTGCAGCCCATGAAGGTCCCACACCAGGGCAGGAATGCTGGAAAGCCAGCAGGAACATCCACTAAGCAGCAAAGAGCAGCAGATAAAAACCATTAAGCACACAACGCCAACATCCTCTGCCATGCATCCCCTCATCGTATGGATTGGGAGGGACTGAGGATAACCTGTGGTGAAAACGAGGGTAGCTGAGCCTCAGAAGGGGGCAGGAAGGGTGTTTGGCAGAAGATGAGTGCGTGGAAGGAGGAGGGAAGGTGGATGCTGCTATCCTGCTGCTGAATGACAACAGCAGGAGGGACACTTCTTTTTTATATTCTTTAAAAACCCCTCATATAGCACATGATTTACATGGCTTATTGCAAGAACCACGAAGCAGCAAAGAGCAGCAGACAAAAACCATCGTGTTTCCTGCCCCAGGATGGTGCAAAATGCAGCCATTTAGTATTCCTTGCTAGGTCCAGCCTTCTAAATTTGGTGACACCAAGCAGCTTTTCCCTTATAAGGTTAATTTTGCAACTACTCACTTCTTGTGATGTCTCCCTGCCTTCCAGCTGTTTTATTTCCCCCAAACTTTCCTTACTTCTTTCAAACAAATAGGGTAAAGTCTCACAAGTAGCATTGCTTCTTTAAATGTGTGGCTCATTCCCTCATAGACCTGAAATTATAAACAGCTGCCTTCTAAAAGACAATTGCTTCTAGAGTAGGATGCCTGCAGAGGGTTATGACTTCAGCTTGCATACAGGGAGAGAGACAGGGGTGCCAGAAACCAAATCCTGTTCCAGTGCAGACTGTCCCAACATGAACAGTGAGGGGACATATGGGATGTACAGACAATTCCTTATAAAGAAAATGCCTCTTGGTTTATTCAGGAGGCTCCAGAAAACCAAAAGAAAAGAAGAAAAACAGCAGAGCAGGTGTCACCCCATCCCCCCCCTCCCACACCCCCAGGTTCCTGGCCATGTGATGGAGAGAAAAGCTATGCAGAGCCACCTATGCAGATGCCCATGGAGCTTGCCAAGAAGAAGATGCCGTGGGCAGTGGATTAGCTTCTATGGCTTGGCCTCTGGGGCTGTATGACAGCCATCCAAAAATGCTGAGATGAGGAGAGAGGGTCACTGGCATCCAGCACTAGTCTGAGTAGCACCTGGCCAATATCAGCTGTTTTGCTAAGAAATATTATTGCATTAACCCATCTGGTGCTCAGGAGTCAAGATTTTCCAGACTACTGCCACAGCAAGAGAAAAGCATAAAGGTTATTTTTGTTAGCAAAAATTAGCTCTAAATAAAAGCCAAAGCTATTTCCCTGCAAACTTTCAGGAACATCCTGTGGAGAAATGCAACTGCTAAATGAGAAACGTGATTGACTGTAAGTGTGAATGCTTTCAAGGTTTCACTTCTGCTTAACTGTTTAAATGAGCCAATTAATTTGGACTTGGATTTTTCCTACCAGTGCACTGATGACTCTGGCCAAGCAATACTCCGTGTTTCCCACCTGCCAACACCCTTGTATCCTCAGTATTCCTATTCACAAAACCAGTGCCCACTCTGGTACCCCTGTCTGCCCAAGGAGACCTCTTTCTTATGTCAGGCAGCCACAGCTGCCATGTTGCAGACATGAAAACAGAGGATCCCGACCTAAAAATGACTGTAATAAAATCTCAGCAAAAAAATATTGCCTGGATTAAAAACCAAAATCTAATGTTGGCTTTCACTCCTTATGAACTCTTTATCATGGTTTAACCCCAGGAGATAACTAAGCACCAGGCAGCCACTTGCCCATCCCTACACCCCCCCAACAAGGGGATGGGAAGAAGACTGGAAAAAACCTTGTGGCATGAGATAAAGACAGTTTAATAGGATAACAGGAAGAGAGTAATAACAGCAACAACAAGAGTGCTATATATAAATATAAAACCAAACGATGCACAAATGCTATTGCTCACCACATATGAAGAAAACCCACAATGCCCAGTCTGGTTTTGAGCAGTGATCCCACCCCCCAGCCAGCTTCCCCAGTTATACCTGGAGCATGATGCTCCATGGTCGGGAATATCCCCTTGGCCGGTCTGAGCCAGCTGTCCTGGTTGTGCTCTCCCAGCTTCTCCTGCACCTGGCAGGGTGTGATAAACTGAAAAGTCCTACAACCACTGAGCAGCAACTAAAAACATCCTTGTGTTATCAACATTATTCTCGTACTAAATCCAAAACACAGCCCTATACCAGCTACTAGAAAGAGAATTAAATCTATCTCAGCAGAAACAAGGACAGCATTCACCCCTCATTCCATACCATCTATGTCATATCCAGGTTCTATACTTCCCAGGACACTCCAGTTAATCATCATCACTTTTCCTGTCTTTTGATATATACAGATATCATTCCCTTAGTCCCTAGGCCATCCCTCTAAATATCCATTGAGCTCATTTTGTCCGTGGCTCTGGGCTCCATCTGTCATAACAGTCTCGCGGGGCAGGAGAGATGGTGAGTGGTGTGGGGTTGTTGAATGCTGCATCTGCAGCTTGCAGCTGATGTATCTGGCACAGCCCATGATCCCAGTCTGCAGATTGAAAATGTGGGTCTCTAGGAAGCTGCTGGGTGCTAACTGCTGAAGCCAGTTCTCGTTCCATCATCGCTGCACTTTGCTCAGTCTCCTCAAAGTTCATTCTTCCTTAGTCTGGGTGATTTTTACTGTAATACTGTTGTTATGGTATGTAACTGTCATAGTAGTGATGAAATGCTGTATTATGTACATCTAACATCATATAATTTAAACCATTGGCTGTTCTCTCCCAAAATCAGGTATCTGGACTGCCCCATCCTTCTGCATCACCCACTAAAGACACCCAAGTCCTTGAGCAAAAGCAACCCCATGGATGGTTTTGCCTTTGCCTGAAGCAGGGCTAACCAAGACTGTCTTTTCCAACACACTCTTCAAGCACACCACAGGCACTTTATCTCCTTCTATAGTATGTGGAAGTTTTGATTGGGCCAGGCCAGCTTGATTGGTAGACCCCTTGGAGTTAACTAACTAGGTGTATCCCAATGTTCGAAGGTCCCACCACCCATTGCTCTCAGTGTAGTCTTTGGCAGCCCATTGTATGATCTGATTTTTCCAGAGGCTGGTACATGACAGGGGATACAATACACCCACTCAATGCCCAGGTGGCTCTTTGGCCCAGACGGTGTCCATGAGGGTGTTTCAGAAATGAGTCCCATTGTTCAGCTCAATTCTTTCTTGGGTGCCATGTCACCAGAGGACTTGTATTTCAAGGCCCAGGATAGTTTTCTGGGTGGTGGCATGGGACACAGCATATTTTCCCATCCATCCTCACGGTGTGTACCCTCTGTGCTCTCTCTCTTGAGCAGAGGAATGCTTACTCCTAATATGTGAGATACTGGTCCATGCAAACAGGGAATTGAATGTATCCTCTTTGTGTGGCGTGGACCTCGCAGGACAGTTTCTCAAACAGGTGTTTGGATTCTTCAGTCTTTCCACAGCTGAGACACAGGCCCATAGACAGGAAGAGAGATTTTTCTTCACATTGCCAGCCAGCCAGCTACTTCATTCACAGCTGGTGCCTCTTCATCTTTCCAGGCCAAAGATTTGGCTTCCACCACTGATGTGCTTTGTACAAACCTCCACCACACAGGTCAGGTACATTGGACTTCACCTGGATCTGTGGGGAACTGCACGTTGTCTGGGTCATAGTAAACCACCTCCTGCATGGCTAATTCCCTTAGGTACTGGATACTTCTCTCCATGGTAGTCCCCTTGCCTGGATGACATCCCAACATCTTCACTGAAGGCATATCTTCCCCTCACTCCTGGCAAGAGTCACCTCCAGAGGCTGAGGGCTTGTGTCCCTTTCCCAATTGCCTTATCAATGATCCCTTCCCTGGACACAGACCTCAGCTGCTTGGCTTCCTTACCCTCTAATTCCAGCATCAGAGCAGCCAGGTGATAAGTTGCTCACCTAATCGACGACTGAAATCTTTTCGCGTAGCTCGCAGCTCACTCAGGGATAGGGACATAGGGATGGGGTGGTTATCTCTGGTTGTAGCTCTTCCTCCTGTTCTTGTGAGGGCCCTGCATCATCATCCTTTGCTAAACAAGTTGACTTTTGTGTCCATTTCTTCTTGTGTATAGGGGCAACTGATACCAGTATGGTTTGGTTCTGTGGTTCAGCTGGTTCAGTTGGTTCTGTGGTTCAGTCCTTACCACCTTGAGTAGCCACAGTGCACATCACCAGGGTTGGAGTAGCCTCAGTCCCTACTGCTGGGGTTTGAGTAACTGCAGTGCCTGTTGCAGAGGCTGGAGAAGCCGCAGGGGTTGGCATCTGGTTGGCTGGTGTTCTTCAATAGCTGTTTAACCTTAAACAAGACCTGAACCACATTCAGGAGAACTAGCAATAGAAACATGCTGGTCTGGACATCCCAAGGATGTTCAGTGTTCTTAAGACCTGTTGTAATAAGCCTGGAGAAGAAGGGGAAGGCAAAAGAAGGTTTTTCCCTCACATATTGGCTCTCTGAGGAGAAAAAGTAAAAGAAGTGTCATTATTAACAACTTCTAACAGATGGATCCCAAAGCATGGAGATGAAGCCATCACTGTCGCTCTGCTGAACACAGACTCAGCTGCCGCTGAATACCGATGCCAAACTGGTCTGACTGTCAATGATTTTATCATACCATAAGCCAGCAGCACACCAAGCAGCAGAGCGATAACCTTAACCCAACACCCAGAGGTGACAAACCACACATAAACACTGATAACCAGTACATGCAGCAAGCAAGGTGCTACATAACACAACTCTGAGAATAACTAAACCAACAGTATGACCAGTGGACCCGTGGCAATTAAATTCATTAATTAAATTCATTAAATTAATACAATAAGTGGGTGTATTTGTTTTAATATGCTTTGGTCAAATCTGTTGTTATCTCAATCCTTCGTGCCCCATGTTGGGCACCAGAAAGGTCTGTCGTGGTTTAGCCCCAGCCCATAAACGGGGCACCAGGCGGCTGCTTGCTCACCCCACCCCACACAAGGGGATGGGGAGGAGAATGGAGAAGACCTCGTGGCTTGAGATAGACAGCTTAATAGGATAACAGGAAAAGAGTAACAGCAACAACTATAAATATATAAATTTTTTTTTTTTTTTTTAAAAACCCAAACCCAAGTGATGCACAGACACAGTTGCTCACCACACATGAAGAAAACCCTCAATGCCCAGTCTGTTTCCAACCTTCCCCAGTTACATCTGGAGCACAACATTCTATGGTCAGGAATATCCCTCTGGCCAGGCTGGACCCGCTGTCCTGGCTGTGCTCTCCCAGCTTCTCCTGCACATGGTAGGGTGTGAGGAGCTGAAACATTCTTAACTTAGTGTAAGCACTGCAACTACCTAGCAACAATTAATAACATCAGTGTCTTAACATTATTCTCATTTTAAATCCAAAAATCAGTACTATGCCAGCTACTAGAAAGAAAATTAACTCTATCTCAGCTGAAACCAGGACAATATCTATATTTTCACTCATGAGACAGAGCACTTATTCTCCTGCAAAAGGTATTCCCTACATGTGAATCACTGGCTTGTATATCAATCTTTAGAGAACTATTTTTCTGAAACAAATGGGCATGCATTTGTTTTGCATACAGAAAAGATAGACAGGCAGCTAACACATATGCCTCCCTCCTTCCCCCAACCACCCCCCCCACCCTTCACTCATTAGAGAATCTTGGAAATTGTATGTTTAGAATGGAAACAGAAGCCAACTGAATTCTGAACTGTGATGTTGCTGGACTTTGGATGCAGGTTTTATTAAAGTATCTACCACAACACAGCTATCTCATGATGAAGACATCTTGAGCCTCGGACAGAACTTAGCACTGTCTGCAAAAGTCCTCTTTTTCTAATGTTTAAACAGGCAATACAGTGCCTTGTTAAGAGAAGAAACATCTGTAACAAAGTTATCTAGTAACAAAGAAAACAAAAGCAACATCTTCACAAGAATCAACAGGGCACCTCTCCCCTCTCTCTCTTTAAGGTCCATCTGTATATTGCCACAGGAAGGAGAGAGGGGAAAGGGAAGTGGAAACGGCTTCTCTGTTTAATGGTGCAGCACTAGAAAAACAATCCAGAAATAGAATGGCAATAATTTACAAACTGACATGTCTGGGGGTTTTGCTTTGGGGTGTTTTCCTTCATTCCTCTCCTTCCTTCCTTTCCTCCCTTTCCTTCCTCCCTTCCATCCTTCCTCGCTTCCTTCCTGCATCCCCTCTCCCTCTCTCTTTATGTACGTATATATTTCAGGGAAAAAACCACTTTGTGAATATCTATGCATTTCTAGCTCACTGGGTAAGCCCAGCAATACCTAGATGTGAATATGTCTCAATAACTTTCACGGCAGGCACCCTAGCAGTTATCTTTTGACACACAACTTTCCAGTGGTGGTTTCAGCTGATGTGGACACTGTGTTCCCTCCTTGCCCGTGCTGTTTATTCCTGTGCCCAGGCCAAGTCCTCTGTTTTGCTCGTTCAAATGTTTGGAGTAGGGAATCGATCCTGCTTTACACTAACATCCCTTCCCCTTTTTTTATCCATTGCTCTCAGCTGGATCTGATGACTGAGGAGGTTTCACTGTGCAGTCACACGATGTGTGATGCCAGCAAGTGGGGAGTGGGAGGCAAGGAGTGGGCTGCTCCTCTTGGTCACAGTGACACCAGTTGGCCTGACAGTGAAACTGGAGCATAGGCAGACACTAACCACCAGTCAGAGCAAAGAAAAAACCAGCATTCATCACCTCATTTCACACCACTGGACATCCCATTCCAGGCAAATACCCATCAGACTCTATATGGTAAAGGCAACTGCATCAGTTGATGTGATTCTGTGATCACATTAACACTTCAGAACAAGATCAAACTGTTTTGAAATAGCCAGACGTGGGACACTTCACGTCCCTGCAGCAGCGCCACCAGCCTGCGGCAAAGATGAGGGAAAACCAGATGTCACGGTGCAGTGAAGGAACTGCACAACCCCTCTAGGCCTGCTCTTCCACATGGCTTCTCTGCTCCACCATTGTACAAGGAAGGTCCTTTATGTTTTGGTGACTGATCAACTGCTCCAGCTTGATCGAGCCGCCAAGGACAGCCGTTTGAGGAAGGCCATTTGATTTTGGGAAATCTGCGGTGTAAGGCTTTAAATTACAATCGGTAACAAAACAGGAGAGCACAAGCCCTGAACAGACAGCAGGTAATGGCAGCCACCACCACAGGGTGTGAGAGCAGGAGTGGAGGGGCTGAAAAAGCAGACTGCAAGTATATGTACACATAAAACAAGGTGATTTTTTTCTCTCCAGTTAAAAAAAGAACAAACAAAAAACAGTTGTCCTCCCCTTTCTCTTCTCTTTCCGAATAACATGTAGCATCAAAGGCAAAGTCTGTCTTTCCAAAGCAGACCCACCAGACAGCTTCTCCCACACGTTCATTGCTGGTTTTGAACCGCCGTGATCCAGTTCTCTGTGGATCTCCAGCTGAAAAGCAGCGGCTTACACTCACAAGTGACCGACAGCCCCAGATCCTGCATCCTTCCCTAAAAACAACCATGGCTTCAAATGCCTCTTACTGGCACTTAACCTTCTCTGAGTCAGCACCAGGCTGCAAAGCCCGGGAGTCGGGGCGGGGAGAACCTCGACTAGCCCCTTCTCCCCGCTGTGCTGGGATAACTGGGGAAGAACTGTTCATCAGGGCATGTAGCAATAGGATAAGGGGTAATAATTTTAAACTCAAAAAGGGTAGATTTAGGTTGTATATTAGGAAAACGTTCTTCAATATCAGGGTGGTAGATCACTGGAACAGGCTGCCCAGAGATGTAGTGGCGGCCCCATCCCTGGAGGTATTCAAGTTCAGGCTTGATGGGGCTCTGAGCAACCTGATCTAGTGAAGATGTCCCTGCTTACTGCAGGGGGGTTGGACTAGATGACCTCTAAAGGTCCCTTCCCACCTAACGTATTCTATGATGCTATAACGAATCCTGCGCAAACCCTCGCCGCCGCCAGAGCTGCCTGGCGCGGCCGGGCACAGGCCACCGGCACCAGCCGTTCGCTCGGCGGCGGCTGCCTCAGGACCCGGCAGAGGGCCCCGCGCCCGCCGCCCGCCCGGCGGAGCACGCCGGCATGGCGCCACCTGGCGCCGCGGGAGGGCCAGCCGCCGCCGCCGCCGCCGAAGGGGCCTCTGGCGAGTCAGAGTTTAAAAATTAATTTAGGAAAAAAAAAAAGGAAAATAAAATTTGGAGCCCAAGTCCCGGCTTTTATTGAGCCTTTCTGACATTCGGTGAGCTGAGAAAGCATCTGCATCGCCCTGGGAAATGGCGAATCAACGTGCTTAAGCATGATGTTGGCCTTTCCAAGAATTCTGCCAGGTACAGAACATATTAAGACACAGCGCTGCCAGATGAGGCTGCCTGGATGCTTAACTGTCCAAACACACAGACAAAAGCCCCAAAGAAAGGGTCTTCCCCTCCAAAACCAAGAAGGCTTTGCATCACTCACCTTGGCTTGTGAGTGACACCCCCTACAAGGGTGACTGGTTTGGAGATGGACCCCTGCAAAGCAGTCCTGAGCCAGTGCCCTGCTATGCCTATGTAAGGAAAAAAGACATGGGGGGTGTCAATCCGTTGCCAATAGTGCTATCTCCTAGTGAAGTCTTGGAATCATAGAACCAGGGAATGGTTTAGGTTGGAAGGGACCTCAAAGCTCATCCAGTTCTCAAACCTGCTCTTCTACAATGGGCAGTTCCTCAATGTCCCAGTCCCTGCCTTTGCCTTCTGTGACCTGGGCAGTGTAGCTAGAGCCCTTGCTGGTGAAGACTAAGGCAAAAAAATTCACTGAGTACCTCAGCCCAGTCTATACCCTGGGTAACTTACTGCAAGGATACATACTGCAGATCAAGAATTACTTACTGTAAGGTTAAAGACCATCCTGCTCTTCCACTCTCGCAGACCAGGGATTTGGGGGATCACCGAGTTGGTTTTGCTGTCAGAAGGGCAACATATTCTATGGAAAGCAAAAATTAGAAAGAAAGATGGGATGAATTTCTGCTCACAGTGCTGATATGGCATGGAAATAAACACTTCCAGACTTGAGGATAACAATGACACTTCCAAATCCCATGTAAATAAGACAGAGTTGGTGCAGGTTTGAAAGAGCAAGCTTCAAAAGACTTGAGGGCAATTGAGCTTCCCAAGGCTGTGCTCCTACAGAAGACATTGGTCCACTGCCCTGCCATCCACACAAGGCTGGTATCTGGCACATCACACTGCAAGTCACTATGAAAAACAAGGGCAACAGCTTTTAAAGCAACACTTCATGAAGAGAGAGGAACATTGGAACACTGGGCTGCATGTCCTGGGCTCTGTCACAGAATCACAAGGCTGAAAAATACCTTTAAGATCACTGAGTTCAACTGTTCCTGTCCTATGCTAAACTATATTCCTAAGTACCTCATCTACTCTTTTTTTAAACACATCCAGGACAGTGACTCAACCCCCTCCCTGGGCAGCCTGTTCCAGGCCCTGACAACTCTTTCAGTGAAGAACTTTTTCCTAACATCCAACCTGATCCTTCCCTGCTGCAGCTTTGTGCCATTCCCCCTTGTCCTATCACCTGTCACCTGGCTGAAGAGACCATTGCCCACCTCTCTACAACCTCCCTTCAGGTAACTGTAGGTGGTGATAAGGTCTCCCCTCAGCCTCCTCTTCTCTAAGCTAAACAGCCCCAGCTCCCTCAGCCGCTCCTCAGAGGATTTGCCCTCCAGCCCCTTCCCCAGCCTGGTTGCCCTTCTCTGGACTCGCTCCAGGACCTCCATGTCCTTCTTGTGGTGAGGAGCCCAGAACTGGACACTGTACTTGAGGTGCAGCCTCACCAATGCTGAGTCCCTGCATTAAATCATTTCTGAATATATTTGTAGTGGGGGATGGATAGGCAGGTTGCAGGACACGGGTATCTTACTGGAGGAGTGATTGTTTCTTCATTTGTCTCTGTGCTTGTCTCTCTTCTGGCTTTCTGGAACACATATGAAAGAAAAGTGATTATTTTTTTTCAGGCATCAGTGCTTCATGACATCAAAATGGTAATTCACTCAGAGCAGATTGATTCTGCTTTGGAAATTTGCAGATTTTCTCCTCTTTTAAACATCTTTGATCAGCAGCCAAAGTGTTAATGTTACATTTAAATAAATTCCGGGCATCCAAATTCATTTTGGTCAAGGAGCAAGGGCTATTCACAATGCTCTGTGCTCAACTGCCACAACAGCTACAAAGAAGTTTGTGTATGGGTTTTTAGCACAAAAAATGAAAGTGCAAGAATTAAAACAAGCAGAATTCTTGCAATAAAATTTCAAATACAAAATATTGTGTAATATTCCTTAAGTTAAGGTCTTAAAAATTCCAAATAGGAATCTAACATGATTTGACCATTGCCTTAGAATTGACATGGGGGGGTAGCTGAAGCAAAGACATCCCAAAGAGCATGTGCTTTCCTGTTAGATACATTCAATCAATCAAAGGCTCTTAGTGTCAAAGTTTTAACCAGGTAAAAGTTGAAGGAAAGTTCTGTGTTTATAATATAATTGGTCACTTTTGGCCTTGAAAACAGAGGTCCATGAAACATCAAAGCACAAGAAGGGGTAGGGGAAAAAAACACTCCCAAAGCTGGACAAGCCAGGAGCTGAGGGTGACTACAGCACAGGCACTGCACTCATCCACCCCAGGCAAAGTCCCACATGAGCTGGACACTATCCATTAACAGCCCCATACCAGGTGATGTGACAGAACAGCTTCAGGGTCCATCCAGAAAGCCTGGTGAAGAGATAGGGCCAGAGACAGGGCTATAACATAGGTCCAAGGCCTGCCCAGGAGATGGGAGATCAGTACAGATACAGCATACTGCGGGCAGGCACTCACTATTTGGTTCAATCACTATTGTGAAGAGTTTGGCTCTGTCTTTCAGGTACTTGTGGGCAGCTGTTAGATATATCAGGCTCCTCCTTGCTAGATTAAACATGCTGTCTCTTTCAATCTCTCTTCCTATGACAGAGACCCCTTACCATCCAGTAGGCTTCTTCTGGACCCTCTTCAGTTTCTCCACGTCCTTCTCTGGACATGCTGTTCCAGGCATGAGCAGAGTGGCAGTGAGCAGGAGGGGATAGGAACTTCTTATGGTCTGCTGGCCATGTTCCTCCTAATATGATCTACTGTTCGGCTTGTCTCACTGCAGTGAGAGTGCCCTGCCAGCTCATATTCAATTGGGCACCACCATAACCAGCAAAATTGGCAATTCTGTCCCACTGTGGAACTTCATGAGTCCCTACTGAAGCCCCACAACAGGTCTTTGGTCATAGTATTCTTGAGGTTATTGAGGTCTCTCTGGATCGAGGCTCTGCCACTCTTTGGTGTAACCTACACTGATGCTGAGGGTGTACTCTGTGTTCTCCTCTGGGTCACTGCTAAAGATGGTGAACAGTATTGGCCCAGATGTTGATTCCTGGGCTACCCATTACCAGCCACGAGTCAGGTGATGAGCTACTGATCGCTGTTCTTTGAGTCTGGCAGTCCATCCAGTTTTCCCAGCAATCCTTTTGTTTACCCCCATATTTCCTCACCTTCCAAATGATGATGGTGTAGGAGACATTATAGGGCACCCTCACTAAAGTCAAGATATCTCTACCACACTCTCCTCACCCACATAACCACCCATTTCCTTAATGCCCATCACTGGCTTTATCTCCAGCTGAGCTTTGGCTTTCTGTGCTTTGTGTCTAAGTATCTAAGCAATGCTTTAGAAGTTCTCTTTTGCCAGAGCATAGAATGCATCCTGTAAAATACTCCATTTTCCTTGACAATGGGATGATATCCCTGAGTTCTCCAGATCTTCTCTTTATGAATCAGTCAGATCTCATGGGTGTCTTTCTGCTTCACAGCTGACTCCCAGAAATTCTAACCTGTAATTCCCTGAGTTATGCAAAACCCACTGCCCTGAGTGGAGCTTCCAAAGTACTGCTCACCTTCCCAGCCTCCCTCCAGTTCCTGGACTCCCAGAGAGGGCACAGCAGGCAGCTGAAACTAGTCCTGCCTTGAATCAACACAGCACATCTCCATAAAGTCCACAGGAGATAACAGCACCTGCTTTAGGACAAAACCAGGTTAAAAAAAAAAAGATTTAGCTAAATTAACCCATTTTGAATTCGGCTGCCTTGTTCTCATTAGCAGCAGTACAGCTGTGGATGGGCAGTGCTACAGCTGGTTTATCAGTGGGGGAAGAAGGGGAAGTTCCCAATAAATTCTCCGACAAGAAAGGCATGAGAAATGTAATGGTTTGTGATTGTCCAGGCTGCTCATGCCAAGTTTGTGAGGAGAAAATCTATTTTTTTCCTGTCAAATTTTTGGCCACTGTATCTAATAATGTGGTAAAAGATGCCACTTGTCACGTAGCCCTGGGGCTGTGATTAGGGCTAGCAGTCCAGCAGCTCCCCGCAGCTCTCCCCATGCACACAGGAACCAGCCCTGCTCTGCTGTGGGGAGCTACAGCAGCGGCAAGAGAAACTGTGTGGGACTCAGGGGCACAGCACTGTGTCTGTCTCTGAAATGCTGCCTGACCTCTGGGAACACACCCCACACCTCCTTTTTGTCTGGTCTGCTAAGGTTTTGCATCAAGGATTCTGTAGCTGATTGCTACAGAAGGTGGTACAGGTAGGTTTTGGGGCTGGGTAGGCACTCATTGACACTGCATCCTTGTGACAGTGGCAAGACAGCTGCGTGATCGAAATCACCCTGCTGAACCTACATAAAATCATGCTGTACAGTGTAGGCTTTTCATCCAGATATGAACCAGGCTGCGATTTGAACTCTTGGTTCTTGCTTCCTTTGTCCACACCAGGTCCCCCGTTCAATCCTCCCTTCTTACTGTTCCAAATCCATCTCACTGTTCCAAAAGGTTTACTAGGCAGAACATAGGAGGCACACGGGGAAACGCTGTCATTAGAAAGCCATCGCTGTCAGTCCTACTGGCACAGAAACGTCTGTTGACAGAGCAGGAAAGCAGCAGCTGGGACTGCGCTTGGATGCAGGGAACCAGGTGGTGTTCCTCCTCCTCCTGAGATGAAGAAATGCAGCAGAAGATCTTAGCCAGGCCGCAGTGACTGCAGTCCAAGGCAGAGCTATTTAGCAAGCTGCTCTTTCCTCTCTGCTGTGATACAAACCCAAGTCTGTTGCTAGCTCTCAACTCACGAGGTTGATCTTTAAACCTGTGACTGAGGGGAAGGGGGCCTGTCTATGGAGATATGGAGGAAGCTACAGCTCATTATTTTTATAGCCATTATTATTTTCTGGGCTGTTTAACAGCATGCAGATGTTTGAAGGGACTATTCAGCCTTCAGCAAATAATATGCTGCTTTCTTTTCCAGGGACTCCCAAGATTTTCAGGAAAAGACCAGCATCCTCCCGTGCATGTGGACAGTACTCAGCATGAAATATTGCTTGGACATAAGTGATTGGTATGAGAACTGGTAGCAGCCTGACTTGGTTAATAGCATTGTTCCTGCTGACAAATTCCAGACACTCTTGATCCAAAGACGTGAATTTTTAAATATTTAATAGTGAATCTTTGAACTTTATTTCTTCAATATCAAAGCTGGATGGAGCCACGCTTCTGTAAGATGTGAGGATAAATTACTTTAACCATAAAAGCAAGGCTTATTTAAAACCTGCATTATTTTTTTTTTTTTAACCTAAAGAACCCATTATAAAGCTCATCTCAGGCAGCTTTCAGGAAATCTCTTTAACATTTTCAGCATCTTTATTCAGTGAGTAGAACCTGGCACACATCTCTTTTTGTCTGACCACCTCTTTAAAAAACCAAACCAAACCAAACCCCAACCAAAATTGTACAACCCACTGAGAAACAGTGGCACCTGGAAATCCTAGGAGCTGTCAGTTATGAAAAATATTTTAAATATAATATTCTCCTTACATATAGACACACATATTTCAGTTTAAAATAACTTGAAAGTCACTTTGAAATTCAAATAGTTCTCACCATGTCTATCAAGAGGTTTGAGACTTCAGCACAGAATTGACTTACACCTGATACTCTACTAATTAAGTCAATTAGAAAGTCTTCTCCTAATAACTAATTAGGACCCTAATTTCTGTTTTCAGTTCATTGGGCACTGCAGACTGCAAGTTATTTCTGTGAGACCTTGTGCTTGAACACTTATGAATGGAAACACCCAGCATAATTTCTCACCCCACCCTCCTTAACCTCCAGAGTACGCGTCCCTCTTCGCCCTGAAGATTAAATGTAATTAATATTGTACCTAAAAAAGAAGGATCAACAAGGTGCAGCACCTTTGGACATAGAATGGGAATTGGCACAAATGAAAAACAGGGCTTGAAATTCTGCTATTTCAGTAGCTTGTTTTCCCCAACCTTCAAAGCAAAACTAAGTATTTTACTGAACTGCATTTCTGCATTGCTATGTATTGCCCCATATAGCCCCCATATGTCTCACAACCAGCCCAGTTAGAGGTTGTCCTCTAGGGAACCAAAGCCAGAGCATGAAATGGAACCTAAACTACAACTCCCATGAGGCAAATTACCACCAGGCATGGCTGTTACAAGCCAATGTAATTGAAAACCTATGTCTGAACGTATTTTAGTCCAAAGAGAAAAAATACAGCAATTTGTCTGGGGAGAAAAAAGACATTTCATTTAAATCCCCCATCCTCTTCAAGGATTTTTTCAGCTATTCAGCAAAGCTGAAATAATTTCAGTGGGAAAACCCTTACCAACTTTCATGGGGAATGAGATGCTACAAGTGTTCTCCATCTATATCCAGGTAAATAATGTCATTAAGTAACCCTCACAAAGTGCCTTAGATCCAGTTTTAAAGGACAGTAAAGCAAGTTACAGTCATAGAATCATAGAATGGTCTGGGTTGGACGGGACCCCAAGGATCATAGAGTTCCAACACCCCTGCCACAAGAAGGCCCACCAACCTCCAGGCCTGGATCTACACAAGGTACAATGCTCAGTACAAACTTCCTGTTCCCCTCTTGAGTGACCAGAGGTTCCAAATGTTGTCATAGATGCAGGTTCTTCCATGCCATTACCTACCTCTTAAAGTTTTCAGACAGAAAATGTGTAGGGAACACAACTATTACCAAGACAGACTGTGCCTCAGGCCTCGGACCCCACTTAGGATTTTGGGAGGCCCTTCTGTTTTCCATGGGGCTCTGACCAAGCCCCATGATCCACCCACTTAAACTAATTTACAGAATGAAGGCCCTCATGGTCGCAAGGAGTTTTGGAGATTTACAGCACTACAGCGGTGCTAAATCTTATGATTAATGGAATAAAAAATGCCAGAGAAGTGGGACGATTGGAAACCCAGTATCTCTGTCTCAGAGGAAAAGCCCCTTATGCACACAGATGGTTCATTTTAACTTAAATGGAAAAAGCAGATTTTATTGTTAATGTTTAAAAAAAAAAGGTAGTAAGTCCCAAAGGCTTGCACAGAATGGATATCCCAAAATTCGGAAACCATGCTTCTTCCTCAGGAAGTCAAGGATTTTATTCCACATATTCCTTTGGGAATTATTATCCTAATTTGACACAAAATGATAAATCCTTAATCATTTAATTATTGAGGCTTATAGATCTGCCACCTCTGCTATCCACCAAGGCTTTTCCCACCCTCTAGTAGCTGCGCAAAGCACAGCAGTTTGGCTCATTTTGGGGTGCTTTTTATTCTGATACAGGTTTTTTCTCTGACTGGAAATCTTGCTAAATACAGCTCTCCTGGCGAAATCCTCATCAAAGAATTTATTCCTCTTGACCTGTGAGGATAACTAGCCAGCACAGACTGTAACTGCAACTGCCTTGGCCTCTGATCCCCTTGATCCATATGTTTTCATTCAGCTTGGGGTTTCCAGTCCCATGCTTCCCACTCAGAAACATCTTTGCCTTCACAGCTATTAGCTGCAGGGAGTCAGGTGCATAAGAACACTATGCAGACTTCCTACCTGATGCTTATGAAAGTTTTCCATTCTACAAAGGGAAAGAAGATAGCAGCACACAAGGACGTGTTCACACCACTCAAGGAAGCAAACAGAAGGCATCAAAACTTCCCCTTTGGGCTGAGGTACACCACAGCTACGCAGCTTGCCTCTGCCAGCTGCGCCATGGTAGCTGTGCATCCATCTCAGCTGAAAAAACACTTAGGAAGTTACTGAAAGGCCTTCGATGCATATGAAGTAATTAGCCATCAAATGGGATTACAGTATGAATCACAGACTGGTTTGGGTTAGAAGGGACCTCAAAGCCCATCCTGTTCCAACCCCCTGCCATGGGCAGAGACACCCTCCACTAGACCAGGCTGCCCAAAGCCCCATCCAGCCTGGCCTTGAACACTGCCAGGAGGGGGCAGGAAGCTGCCCACAGCTTCTCTGGGCAGCCTGTACCAGGGCCTCACTGCCCTCACAGGGAAGAATTTCTCCCTTATGTCCAATCTAAACCTACCCTCTTTTAGTTTAAAACCATCACCCTTCTCCTGTAACTGCAGGCCCTGGTAAAAGTCTGTCCCCATCTTTCTTACAAGCCCTCTTTAAGGCCACAATAAGGTCTTCCCTGGAGCCTTCTCTTCTTCATGCTGAACAAGCCCAACTCTCCTATCCTGTCTTCATAGGAGAGGTGCTCCAGCCCCCCCGAACATTTTTGTGTCCCTCCTCTGAACCCATTCTAACAGCTCTATGTCTTTCCTGTACTGGGGGCCCCAGAGCTGGATGCAGTACTCCAGGTGGGGTCCCAGGAGAGAAGAGAAGAGTGGCTTTCCTTGACCTGCTAGCCACAGTAATGAAATGCAAATACTCCAAAGTATGCACAAAAGGAATATAAGGTTGCAGATAACATGAGCACCTGAAACAGCTCAGCGTCATGAGGAAAATATGCTTGTGTGGGTGGGAGATCTGTAGCCCCACTGGTACAGTGCAACGTGTGCTGGTATGGCATAGCCGCTCCATTGCAGGCTCCTGGAGGCATCCATGCTGTGGTTGGCTGCATCATGGTGTGGTGCCGAAGGAGGCAGACCAGTAGCTGGATTCTACTAACTCAATGCCTTACGATGGTCTGGGTTGGTTAGATACCAGGCTTTATTCTGCACAGATGTTGCCAAAAGCTACCAGTCCAACGATATTCAAGTTTGAAAGTACTTTCTGGAGAGAGCTGTATATGGCTTTGTTAGTCTATGTCTATCTCGTATTTCACTATTAATCCAGAAACTTAAACATCCTGTGACTCTTTTTTTTTTTTTTCCTTATAGAAAATAAATGGATTAAGAAAAATTTTCTTAGAGGGATTTTTGGCTGTGGCTCTACTTACTGTTTTATTAAAAGACAACAACACTCATACCCTGCCATATTACATTGACTCCCGGGCTCTGGAATATATCCTTGACACTCAGGGCAGATCACAGCCTACAGCATCCCAAACCAAACTGGCTTAAGGACAGGATAGTAGGAGAATGGAAAGAGTGTTTTTACCTTACACCACCCCAGCTGCACTGCACTGCCAGTCAGGAGCTGCACCAAAAGTGGCTGGAAATAACCAGAAAAATAAAAGGATGTGGGTTTTCCCCACTCAGTGTACCAAAATAAACACACTCCAGGATTTGTTTTCTACTGATAGCTTCATGGCACTACTTGAAGACATAGAGAGTGCCTGGGAGTCACCAGAGTGGGCTGCTTCTTATGGGAAAGGAAGCCAGGAGCTGAGGGTGACAGCAAGCAGCCCAGAGAAGCATCCTTACCGGCATGGGTCAGCACCATGGCACTCGTGCAAGGCAAGCAATGCCGGTCTGGCAATCCTAACCAAGCGCAGCCAGGAGTACTGTGATTCCCAGACTCATGCGTGGCAAGCAGGCAGGCGTGGGGCAAAGCCAATGGGTCAGGCTGTGGGTCAGCAGGCACGTGGCAAGGCACAGGCAGAGCTGCAACACGGCTCAGGCAAGGACCAAGGCTGAGACGCAGACCCTGAGTAAAGCAGGTTGGCTCCTGGCAGGGCCTCTCACCTCTTTCCCTGGCCTCTGGTCCAGTGTGACCTGGCCACATCACGCCAAAGGTGGCTGCAGCACCAGCACCAAGCCCCACAGCAGCATGGGGGAAGAGCCAAAGGGTTAAGAGGGGAGGGCAGCAGTGCCATCACAGACTTCCCCCTGCACCCCCACCATTGACTCCATCGCAACACACGGTGGGTAGGAAGGAGAGGCAAAACTCTTCTGGGAAAAGCTTCATCATTTGGCAACTTAATTTCCCATCTGACCCAAAAGAGCGAGGGTAGCAGCCCTGCTCAGAAACAAACCTTAATGCCCTTCCCGCATTTCATTTCTGGTTTTGCAGTTACACGTGCCAGGAACAAACCACGGCCATCTTTCGGTTCCTCTATCTTCCCTAGAGCTCCGGTTGCCTTGTACACGCGCAAGCATCAACCCACTCACCTCAGGCAGAAGGCCCGAGGACCTTTACACCTTGCCGGTCTCGTTATGTTTCCGCCCGTGCCATGATCGGACTCACATCTCATCCCGGCCTGGCGGGGCCGTTCGCTCGGGCCGCGGAAGCGGTGTGCCCGTGCCCAGGCCCAGCCCAGCGGCCAGGGCCGGGCCGGCCGCCGCCGGGTGTCGCTGCCCGACGCCTTTTCTCTGCCCGCGCCGCCGCGGCTCCGGCGGGACCCGGGAGAAGCCCGTTCCCACCCTCCCCTGTCCCCTTTCCCGTAAACCAGGTCTGATGTTCCGCCGCTGCTGCAAGCTTCCCGCCCCTCCGGTGGCCGGAGCAGTCGGGCAGGCCGCGGTCTGCGCAGCAGCGGGCTTCAACGGCCGCAGGGATCGGTTAGCAGAAGATGATGTGTGGAGGCACTGCCTACCCACCTGGGCTCGGTCCCTGCTGCCCCCAGCTTCTGCAGGCACTTCAGGGGCCCCGGAGCTGCCAAAAGCGATTCTCTTTCTTTTTAAATTCGCGACTCTTTCCTGCAGTTTGGCTGACAACTGAGGTAGACCTGTCTGAGCAGCCTGCGGCTTTTCCTTTCCCACCCTCTTGGGTGGAAGGAGCCCGCTTCTAGATTGCACCGGCGGGAAAACCCCCTTCAGGTGGAATGACCTGGTCACGTTATCTTCAGCCGTTTGGAACTTGCAAAGGCAAGAACTAGTTAAATACGGACGCTGCTTTAGATCTTCCAGCTCAGAATGGACAAACGTTTAAGTTGATTCTGGTGGGAAATAACAATAACACACCCCCCCCCCCCCCCCCCCACCCAACAACCCAAGCTTTTCCATCTCTCAGGACAAGTTGGTCTTATTCCTCTTTGATTTATTTTTCCCTCCTGGAAACAATTAGTTTCTCTCAGCAGGGGTCACAAGCTCTTCCCAGTTTTTTGAGGGGAATCTTATACTTTTGGCATAATCCATATCACAAAAATCAATCCTCACAGACACTTTGAAAGTCAGTGGAAGCAATGGTATTATTTTTAAGTGTCTTTTTGCAGGCTATGCGAATCAGACCCTGGGGTATCAAGAATTTGAGGCTGGAAAGTAAGCAGAAACAAAACCGAAACTTGTAATTGACCGAAATTTGGCACACGTGGGAAATGACAAAAAAATGCTTACAGCAGCTTATCCCCTTTTAAGAACTACATGAGTCAACAGCAAGTGTTTGGCTGGGTTAAATAAAGGTTAATGAGACAGTTAAAAAAGAGCTGGAGGATTTAGATAAGATAGATGGCAAGAGAAAAGGTAGGAAACCTAAGAAGATAATATAAGGGTTTTCCAGGAATTTAAAAAAACATAATATAAAATCCATAATACAAGCAAAATAGAGAATCTGGTTTGGGTCTTAACATGAGAAACATCATGAAAGGACTGAGAACCAAAGGAGAAACCCAGTGTGAGCCTCCTGTAAAGCAGGGCTGTACCGCCACACAGCCCTTATTCAGAATGTTTGCTTTTCTACCCCCTTTCAGGAAAGGCTGCTAAATATGAACTTCCCTGTCAGACAAAAGAGTAGGAGGAATATAGAGAAGCATGATGAAGCATAAAATAATTAAAGCATGTTAAAAATATATTGCACCGTATCTCTAGATTTCCCTTTCACATCCATTGTGTGTCCTCTGGGACCATTTCCAGCTCCGTTTGTTTGGAAAAGCTACTGCCAAAATGAAAAAACCCAGGAGTCCTGGTCAGAGCGAGCCTTCCCTTCCACCCACATCTGCTCAGGCTGGCTGTTAACACACTTAGAAACATCCCTCTTCCTAATATTGCTTCATGAGGGAGAAAGTCAGGCCCCTCCACCCGAAAGTTTTAAGGACCTCAGAGCTCCAGCCAGCTGGCTGTGGCTTTTCCTGTGCGCAGCCAGGGCTGGCAATTTGCGAACACAGACTGCCACACTCTTTTCTAAATCCCACCAGGGATTTAAAAGAATCCAGGTATTTGGATTTCTCAGCAGCTAAAAAGGGGGACAAGAATGACTAGGCTAGGTATAGGATATTCCAGGTCTGAGGTGGGAAACAGCAGAAACCAATGGAAGCGATGGGTTGGGTGAGTGACTGTTATGTCAGAGGAGGTCATTGCTCCATGTGTAGTGATGCTGCCTCAACCAAATCAAGTCAACTCAATTCCAATCAAATCAAAGTTTGGCTTTGCCAATACATTGCAAAAAGTTGTTCAGGGTTATACAACCAGTTCTGGTTAGAAGGTCAACACAAGTGCTGAAAATGGCCAAATATTGCCTGTTATGTCATGATATAACACAGAACAGCAATGCAGTCGCTTCTATAGGAATAGAACAGATAAAATGGAGCAGGGGCAACGTTTATTTTTTTCTCAGTCCTCTCACTTTCTGACGGGTGCTATAAAATCCAAACCCACCCTTTCAAAAGGGTGGTTGTTTAGGTCTGTTTTCATGCATCCAGCAGGCTGCCCTTACCTTTTCTGGGCCTCAAATACCACCTTTTTTTCTTTTTTTCCTTCCTTTTTTTTCTTCTTAGTACCAGAGAAAGTATATTCTGCATCAGGGTACAGCATAGGTTTGAACAGAAAATGAAAATTGAAGTTTTTGCAGTCTTTGGAATGACAGATCATTAATAATCTGTAATATGCCGGCTTTCCATCTGCTCTTACAGCTCTCAGGTCAGTTAGCCCTAGGAAAGCAGGAAGGAAATGGAAAGCTTCAGTGACCACGAACAAAAAAAGCTTTTATAAGCCTGCAACATATATGTGAACTCCGAGCCGCTATTCCCTGGGAATGCAAAAGTTGGCTCTGCTTCTATTTCTGTTTCTACCAGCAAATTCCTCCCTTCACAGGAAAGGCACAAGACAGACCTTTGCTGTACAACAGTCTCAGACAAAGGCTGTCCCAGTCAGAAACTCTTCTGTACCTCCTGAAACTCCTTCTCTTCCATGGATAAAGGCAAGCATTCACTCCTTTCGGCTGTTTCACGTGCACCAGGTCCCTCCTAGCTTGTCATTTTACCTGCAAGGTCATTTGGAAAGATGAAAGATCACTGGCACGGTGAAAATCCCTCTTAAAATGGATGTGTGCTTCTGACCTGACTAATTTGGGGTTAGCTATAGGGAATAAAAATCACAATTTTGGTCCACAAGTTACAAGAGCGATGCCATGTCACCCTTGCAAGTACTTTACGAATCTTATTGAATTAATATTTAGTGTGACTCTGGGGGGAAAAAAAATATGCAGCAACATGTAAAAAAAGCACAGGCTAGTTTGTGGTTAGTTGTAGAAGAGGAGGTGTAACTGTTTTCAAAAAAACCCCCACCCCTTCCTGTATTGAAATGATGAGTTGGTTTGACCTGCACCGTGGAGGAAAAAAAAAAGGGGGAGGGGGAGGAGGTTTGAAGGAAAAATAAATAAATAGATAGATAAAAGATATGGTTTGGCAAGAAGCCCCAAAGACCTATAGATGTTCTTCCCCCCTTGCCTAGTGTGCTGCCAAGAACAAGTCACGTGAGATAGGCACGGGTCCTGCCCCTTCTGCTCTATATAATCAAGCTGACATATTGAGCAGCGGTCTCACAAGGAAGTACGTGGGGCGCTGCTTTTCTCATTGCAAGCGCAGCGCCCTTCCCAGCGAGAGCTGATGAACACATGCTTTGGTGAAAGGCTGAAAATATCAAATAGAAGCAGCGAGCTGCAGGTTTCTTGAGGGAGGCTGCAAGACACTGGCTTGAGCTAAACAAGCCTAGCCACTGGAAGAGGAGGAGAAAGGCTCGAGATCAGCAGGCACTCAGGGTCACTGGGGCAAGAGACCTGGAAGGTAATAAACTCCCTTTTTCTTCTACTGAACTTGGTTTCCCTTGTATCATGCTTGGATGACTATAACCCAGCACGAGACTTCTCAATCTTATTTGTATATGAATTCAATGGCTATATTTTTATCATTGTTAATTTAGATGCTAAACAATGTACTTTCAGGTTTAACTGTGGTGTCAAAAAGGGAAGGAACTGCTCTGGGACTTTTTGCATTGACCCACAAGCTTTGCTGTTGTTAGTTGTATGCTTTTGAAAGAAGAGACCAACATATCTAGCCCAGGAGAGCAAAGTCCTTTTCTGCCAACCACACTACAGTTAGTTGTGGAAGGTGGAATTTATATTTGTACTACGCCAGTGTATTCATGTAGACTTAAGTCCTCACCTCATGTCTGTCCAGTTCAAGCTAGGTCACCTTTTGCCGGTAAGATGCCTTCATTTACAACTGGGAGTAAGTCTAATCCAAGCAAGTAAATGGTGGAAGTGATTCAGCAGGTGACACGCTCCCCTGAAATCATCAGTAACTAGATCTGTTCTTCCCTGTTTGCTCTGAGATCTTTGCCACACCATCACAGTTCATTTAGTCTACTGGAGGTCATAGATACATGCCTTACCAGTTCTGCTGGTGCCAAAAAGCCAAGTAGTGCATCTCTTGTCTTCTAGAGGCCGTGTCTTTGGCAGCCTCTCAGCTTTGAGTACGAGAAATACTTCTGCAGACTAGCAGGCAACTTCTCTGCCGAAAGACATGCATCAGCGTAGACCTTCTTATACAGGATGTGTTGTACCTGTTACACAAAAACAGGAACATGAAAAGCCTGTTGCCACCAGGGATGTTTTCCTTGGCATCCTAGTGCAATGCTCATCCTTGATTTAGTTCAGATTAAATAAGGGGTGCATAATCCTTCAGCTTGCAGGTTACTGCTTTCCATCCCAGAGGCAACCATACTGTGGCACCAAGGGGAGAGGTCCTTCCTGGGGTGCTTGTGTGTAAAGCAAACCTTCCACAGCACCTGTACAGTTTAAAATAATCCAGCCTCTCTCTCACAGACACCATCTATAGGTAAGGGCTTTATGAGAATGACTCATAAAAACATTTCTCCAGCAAAGTGTGCTGCTTACATACTAATGAACTCTGGAGACTGGCAATGGTTCTGCTTTTCTCTGCGAGAACTATGAGTAATTTAGGGTTATCCTCCTAGAGGAAAGGGTCTAGTTTGAGGAGCTGGGAGAGGATCCCTGGCCTTTGCTTCCCCCTGCACAGGAGTCTCCATTACCACCTGCTCCGATTCTGCTCTTCCGTGTTGGAGAGCAGAGCTGAAGGGAAAGACCTGTGCCTGGGATGAGTCAGTAAGGCAAAGAGCAGTGCGTTTCTTGTTAGTGCTTTTCTCCCCAGTTGCCTCAAAAATAAAGTGTTTTATTTAGATCCGGTGTCCCAGGCAAGCAAGCACACTTCTATCTCTGCTGGTTGAAAGAAGAGCACTAGACCAGACCTGAGCAGCTCATTCTGAGAAGAAACAGCCTCAAGATGTACTAGGAAGGCTCAGATTGGATATTAGGAAAAATTTCTTCACCAGAAGGACTGTCAAGCACTGGAACAGGCTGCCCAGGGAAGTGGTGGAGTCACCATCCCTGGAAGTATTTAAAAGGTGTACAGACATGGCGCTTACAGACAGGGTTTAGTGGGGAACTTGGCAGTATTAGTTTTACAGTTGTACTCAATGATCTTTTGGTCTTTTCTAACCTAAATGATTCTGTGATTCTACGATTCTTCTATGGCAATTTCTGGGGGACTTCCTTCACTTCTTCTGTTTTGCCAAACGGCAGGGTGAGGCAGCACTAAAATTGCCTCGGCTTGGTCAGGGTCCCTAACTAAGCCTTTTGGAGGTAAATCCCAGGGCTGTCCATGAGGCAGGGAGATGGACCTTCCCGTGGGGGAAAATAGTGGTAGAGCATGTCTGTGCTCCGTGAACACCTGAGGAAGAATGACAGGAGGCACGTCAGCAGGGTTAGGAGGCGAGGAGGGGCTAGGGAAGCATGAGTGCAACACCCAGATTTGGGCTCAAGCGGCATCTGTGGTAAGCATGGGCTGAGAGAACTAGTAGAGTTACACACCATGGTGGTTTGCAGCTACACATGCAACTATATATTAATAAATAACAGCAATAAAACACCCACCAAGAAATAGCATGTCCAGGATACCACATGGTACAGTTTGCCAAACACAGGCCCACATCTCAACACCCTCCACATCAGCAGTTATTTCATCTGTATGTGAACCTCAAGGCTACCCTTCCTCCTAACAAACATTAAACAGGCACCTTGCTAGTATATCTCTTCTTTATGGTTCCCTTTCCGTATCCCACCTGCTCAGCCCCATCTAATAAACTCCTCAAGCTTTTAGTTGACTATCATTGCAATTGGCCCAGTGTAGTGTTACAGTCTCGAAGGGGTATTTTTATGGACACACAGAAGTTTAGCCAGCACTGACTCTCAGAGGCTCCAAGAGAAAGTGGGTTTTGTTGCCAATGTTGCCAAATTTCTCCATCCCGGCAGATAGTTCTTGGAGTAGATGGAGGGTTACAACTAGATGTACTGCTAGGAAAATTGGAAGTTCAGTTTCTGTTTTCTGGAATCTGGGGTGTGGATGTGACATTTGGTGATGGGAGGAAAAGACCTGGAGGAGAGTGTAGAGGGAGGGGGTAACACCACTCCCTTAGAGCCTGTAAGATACAGAGATAAAAAACATAGACCAGAATTTTTAAGTAGACAGAGTGATACCGTGGCTGCTGCTCTCCATAATCCAACCCTCCGAGTTTCTTTTAATCATCCTAGGAAATAAAATACAGGTTTGGGGTTTTAGCAGAACTTCCAAATACTTATCAAACTGAATCAATGCTTGCATTAAAAAAGCCTTCTTTATAGCGACTCATTTACAAGAAAGAAGGAGCTCATGCAAAGCGAGTTCTATTTCTGCAAAAGGCCTGGCTCATATCTGGCCGATGCCACACAGGATATTGCAGAAATAGCCTGATTATAGTAGGAAGAAGTAAGTCTAAAGAGAGACCTAAGTCACCAATTAAGATTTCAAACTTTAAAATGACCTGAAAAACAAGTTAGGTACCGGTAATCTCCTTTATAAATGCTTGCCAGCATACAGCAATATCTCCTTTTCTTGTTACCTGTTAAGCAATGTCATAAACGAGCTATAAACTGTGACACCTTGCTCTCTTTTTTATGCTCCTTGGGCCTCATCGTATACACAGGGGTGAGATTTCTTACAGACACACCGGTGCTTAAAAAAGTCCCAGTAAGAAGCTCCTACACCACATTTTTTACCGACATAAGTTGTTTCATTTCTCAGAGGCTCCCCATCAGAGCGAGGTGCAGGCTTAGCCGTACCGCGGCATCTGATGTCTAAGTGCTTATTTGATGTTCTGTACTACCCAGCTGTAATACTACCAAGACCTCCTGCTATCAGTCTGCACTTAGCTGCGTTTAGGAGTCCAACCTTTGAACTCTTACTTGATTTTTTATCTGCACAGCCACCTCAGGTAGGGCTGTTCTCGACGTACAATAGCCCAGCGTATGGGGCTGTAAGAGTTCTTTTAGTGCTACTGTCGGTAATTCCTCTTGCTGTTTGGGAATGAATTTTTGTATTCTTTTATACAATTGATTTACAATTTATGTAGGTTTTCTGTATAGATTACCAATTTTTGTATCGTTATTTATATTAGAGAAGAATGAGCTTGTATGCATGTTACACAAATTATTTTGGGTCTATGAAGAGTATCCATGGTGGGGAAAGCCATGATGTTTTAAGTAGTTTCAGTGCCTGATCTGGAGGGCAAAGTTAGATCTTTCCAAGAAGGAACTTGAGTTTGCATAAAGTATTAAACAATGAACAAGGGTGGCATAGCCTTTACAATTTTCCCTCTATTTCTGGAAAAAAACCTTAAAAATAAACACTTGGCCTGGTTTCCAAGGCAGAGTGCCTGTTCCTGGGCTCACTGACTGGCTGAAGGGATTTGCCTTACTTTCTGTGTAGACGCTGAGGAGAGGGGTGCAGCTTAAAACACTCTATAAGCTACTTGGGTTTACACCCCAGATGGGTTCAAACAGTCACGGGGCACAGCAATCTCCCTTCTCCCAGGCACAGCAGCAAAGCAGTGGCAGCCCCCAGCCTGCCTTGCATCCTTTCAGTTCTCCTTTCCCCCACTCAGTATTTCTAGCTTCTTTATCTCCACCTAGTTTGTTTCTTGTAACAGTCTCTTGCCGACCCTGCTTTCGGTTTCCCTTGCGGGTTCATTAAAGCCACTTGCACAGATGCTGAGAGAAGACACAGAGCTCCTGCTGGCCCTTTGAGTATCTCAAGGCAGCAACTAGCAAGAGACAGGGCAGCTTGTGCTACTTTCCCTGACCTCTAAACTGCCCTGGATGTGTCCAGTAAACAGAGACTCACCTTGGCATGGCCTGGGGAGCAAGAGGTCTCAGGGCAGTACTGGGCCCTTTGCAGGACAGGGCTTCCACTGGAGCCCAGAGTGCTCTTTGGAAACAACATAATGGCTTGTACTTTGGATGCTGTTGGGATAAACTCTCAACCAACATCTCTGTTCCCACGTGAAGTTAAGTATAGATCTCTAAACGCTGAATTGCGAGCAGAAAACCGAGCGAGGTGACCCCCAGGCTTGCACTGGGAAGAAGGTTTCAGGGAGGCTGTTGCCGTGTGTTTGAGACAGGCCTGTCATGGGCTTGGGTTGGTGATGTGCCAATATCTTAACTTGAGCACGTCTGGGAGATTATGTTTTGGCTCACTCATGATGTGACTTAACGTAGCAGCCCCCTGAGAAATAAAGGTGTCATCCTTCCTTTCTCTACCAATAGACATGCTGGGGTTATTTCCCTATTTTCCCCACCTTCTCCCTATCACACTATTCCCGTTCTCACTTCCTTATAGACTGTCCTAAAGTGGAAGTGGAAGCCAGCAATATCCTAGAGCAGCATCTGAAACAGTCCTTTCTCTTGAGGGAAAAATAGAGTCTCTAATATGGGATGCAGACTGTGAGCTGCATAGATGCATTTAGCAGTGCATGGTTAGAGGAACTGTCACGTTGGAACTACAAAGCAACACTTCCAAGGTTTCTTCCTCCTCAACCCTTTCCCTTTCTTCTTTTCCTGTCTCCTTCCTGCTCCCCTTTTCTTTCCTCATCCCCTTCCCTGGTAAGGGCACTGCTGAACTAAGGTTTGGAGTTGGTCTAATTTCTGATGCTCGTAAGCAGAGTTTGGGGGTTTTGAATGGTCTTTTTTTTTTTCCTTCTGTTGTCTCAACACCAACACCAGAAACACGGTGGTGGAAGCATGGTGGAAATGTATGGCTTATCTAAGTTCTGTTGCACTGGTGGCTTTCTGCCTCTAATGGCAAAACACCACTGAGTGCCACAAAACTATTTTTTTTTTTTAAATAACTTAAAAGGTGGCAGATGTGAAATTTAACCAAAACGAAGTTAAAATCTTAAAATAAAAGTAGCATTGAAAACAGGGTGATGAATTAGCTGAGCTTTGCTTCTTTCCACAACTTGCTGGAGCAGGGAAATCTTTTTTGATTATTTGGTCACTTCCAACTTTTTTGTTAACCCCCTTTAAGTGTGTCATCACCTATATCCAGAAGACAAATGGGATCCTTTATGCCCAAGTAGTGAAACGAGATGCGTGTGAGGTGAGGTGTCTCTTCCAAATAGAGCTGCTCAGAAGTTTAAAGCCAGACTTTTCCCGAAGGTGAGCCAGTATCCTCCTGTGGATTTTCATGGGGCTAGCATGGTTTTACATGAGCTGAAGATTCAGCGCTTCGTATCTGCATAGGACTTGTTTCACCCTCATACTTAGGAAAAAGGAAATTTTAAGGTGAGTACCAGGTGAATCGTAACACAACCACTTGCAGTTTTCAGGAGTTTGAAGGAAGCAGCTAGTGACTTCGGACCTCTGTGCAGTAGACAGATGATCTACATTTAAAGTGGCAATCTCCCTGCTCTGAGCCTTGCACCTCTGATGAAGCAGGGTGCCCAGGTCCCTTCATACACCTTTGCCGTGACTGGAGACCCCTGCAGAATAAGGCTGCACTAGAAAGCTGCCTCCTACAAAGCAGCTCCTCAGTTGTGAATTAGGAGAGGTGGCTTTGCTCTTATCCCAGTGGCAGAAGTTAAAAATAGATGGGGGAACAAGGCACACCCCCTTCCCACTGACTTCCCTTTGGACTCGGGGGTGGGGAATGTGTTTAGTTCACAAACATGAGTCTTCACGCTTAGGATTTAAAACATTCTGTTGGGTACATCAGCAAGAGATACCCCAGAGACGGGTTCTGGGTACACACACAGTTTTGTTAGACTTTGCATGAACCCCTGAAGAGACATGCTGCAGAGAGCCTGCTGCCAGTGGCCTGAGCTACCAGCTCCAACATCTAAAACCTCACCTGGGCCCTGCAGAAGAGGCCTTCTCAGGCCGCTGCCTCACAGCTGACTCCTCCCGTTTGTTCCTCTTTTTCCTCTGCCTCGAGGGAGGCCAGGTAGCACATGGGCAGCGTGGGTAGCTGCAAGGTTTAGGGAAACAGGAAGGTGGCAAAAGGCATGTGTGTGCTGTGGGGTTGCTACGTTAGTTTGGACAGGAACAAGTTACACTAGATAAGTGCCACCACACCATCCATCACACGCAAACATGCAAGGTCAGGTGCCCCAAAAGAAAAAGAGCCAGTTGAGGGCACTGTCATAGGTAACAACCATGCTTTTTCTGAATGCCTGGGTTAGTTCTTGCTTCCTCTCCTACCTGGAACATTCAAGGCCTGAATTTGTCAAAGCTTCCTCTGAAAGAACAACCGTTCTGTGATCAGATCCTTCACAGAATCACACAGAATCACAGGGTTGGAAAAGCCCTTTAAGATCATCAAGTCCAACCATTCCCGTCCTATGCTAAACCATATCCCTAAGTACCTGATCTACCCTTTTTTTAAACACATCCAGGGAAGGTGACTCCACCACCAACCTGGGCAGCCTGTTCAGGCTCTGACAACTCTTTCAGTGAAAAATTTGTTCCTAACCTGACCCTGCCCTGGCACAGCTTTGTGCCATTTCCCCTTGTCCTATCTCCTGTCACCTGGCTGAAGAGACCATTGCCCACCTCTCCACAACCTCCTTTCAGGTAGTTGTAGGCAGTGATAAGGTCTCCCCTCAGCCTCCTCTTCTCCAGGCTAAACAGCCCCAGCTCCCTCAGCTCCTCCTCATAGGATTTGCCCTCCAGCCCCTTCCCCAGCCTGGTTGCCCTTCTCTGGACTCGCTCCAGGACCTCCATGTCCTTCTTACGGTGAGGAGCCCAGAACTGGACACAGCACTTGATGTGCAGCCTCACCAATGCCAAGTACCATTTTAGTGGTACTCCTTGCTCATTTGAGTAATGGTATAGGCTTTTCCTCTGCAATGTTTTGATGAATAATATTTCTTTCCACCCTGAGAATCAGTTATTGTTGTTCTGAGCTTTGCTTTCTTACCCGCTGCACCCCAACCACTGAATAATCCTTGAATTTCCTCATCTTTCCTGTCTAAACCGCCAAATGCAGTTAAGAGCAATGTAGCAGACCTCTTATCCCTGTGCTTTGATGGCCCTGATTGCCATCTGAGGTATCTCTCAGTAACCAAATTCTTTCTAAAAACAGTGCTTATCTGGCTCCCAGGTACTGCAATTTTCTTTACACCACCAAGGCTTGTAAGGTGTTTGGTGAAAGGCTCTGTAGAAATGCCACATACAATTTGATATTCATGAAAAAAATGTCTGTTCCCTAAGCCATTAAAACTAAGAACTTTTTCTTGCAGGGACCATGATGTCTTCACCAAATGTTGCCTTTATGGAAGAAATACTGCTGGAAGATGATGAGCGAGACAGCATAGAATACAAAATTCTAATGGCCTACGCCCAGAGACGGTTGTCTGTCAGCAAATATGGGAAACTTCTGAAAAATGAGGCCAATGCGCAGAAATCATCATCCTCAAGCAGGAGAAGGCTGGAGCTTAAATTTCAGGATCTAAGGATAGAACAGCAGGGCAAAAAGGAATTAAAAATATACTCACCAGGATGTCCTCTATATGTTTGTTGTGGCAGAGGTAAGTGGCTGTAATCCACCTGACATCCAGGGATCACATCCACACAAACACCTTGCACCCCAGCCCCCAGAGACAGCCCCCCATCAGGTCCTGCACTGCAGGTAATGAGATTTGACCTTTTCTGCTCTGGAAAATAACTCACACCTTAACTTCTTATACAAGGCTGAGAAAGGAGGATGAGGTATCCCTGTAAGACACCATACACAGTGTTAGATAGGTTGCCATACCATTTTCATCTGCACAAGGTAAGGGATCTTCTGTTTCTTTTGCCCCAGCTTGGTACTGCGGGTGTCGCAGCAGTTGCTCCCCCCTTCCACTGCAATGAAAGATATTTCTAAAAGCTATCCATGGGTGACTTCTCTAGCCTAAAACCCCATCCCTGATCACTTTAACTGTGCTGGGCCAGCTCCTACCCACCTAGCCTGTAATTCTCCCTCCTTCCAAATCCAGCTGCATCTCTCCAGAAAGGGTCCCTGCCTCAGCCCAGTGCCTTTTGCCAGGGGGAAATAACTATAACTTTCCATCATTTGGGTGCCAGAGACATATATCTGCATGTAAATATCTGGGTTTATGTCTATTATTTTATTTTTGCATCACCAAGGAAACTGTTTGACTGTTTGGGTGCAATCACTTGATGGCCCTGCGGGGTACCTCACCACGTTCCCTGCAGCATGGGTGGAGCACGGCCTTGAGGCAAAAACTCCCCTGGGATCCTGTCTGGCTGCAAACCCAGGCTTTACCTGCCCTTCAGCAGTCTGCTGGACAGATTCCTAAATCATCATCATTATTATTCTTGTTATTGTTATTATTATTACCCACTTACACTGCTAGCAGCTGCGCTGCGAGCTTGCCCAGGCCATTCCGCAGCAAACAGGGGTGCTTTCAAGGACTGCCCAACTAAATCAAAGGCCTGTTCCATTTAAAACCAGTTGCTTAATCTTAGGTTCCCAAAGTCGCAAACAGCCAGATCCCCTTCCTAGGAGTTTAGCAGATTCCTGACAAGCTCTGCAGGCAGGGGAGGGGATGGGTCAATACCTGAGGGAGAAAGCCAGTCTGGTAGCTGAGTTGTCCCAGTACTCACATCTGGTTAGTACAGCAGCGTCAGGGACACCAGGAGATTTTGTGCTAGAGGTACCTCTGAAGTCTGCTTCTCCTTTGCTTGGGATTAGCCCAGGGAAACAAGGAAAAAGCACTCAAATACATCATCTTTTCTGAATCTGGACCTGCAGATGAACTAACTGTGGGCAATACCGCTCTCACAGTAGGGCCTAAGATTCCCAGTGCTACGGAGCAGCACTCTCTTAGTGCATGGCATGCTTCTGGCTTGCAAGGATGTGCACTACTGAGCAACACTCACGCCTGCTTCTGTACAGCCTCTCTAAAGGCAGCTGCTGCTCGAGTATGGCAAGGGGTTGTACTGCTTTGCTTGTCTCTGAATTATTACTGGTTGATCTGAAGCAGTAGCAAAGCCCCAGCATGGGGAAATGTATCGCTTGGTACCCCATGGGCATTCCACCTCAGGGGGCATGTAAACCAGTAAATCAGTGAATTATTTCCTGGAAAGATTAATTGCCTTCTTTATTTCCCACCCTCCTTCCCAATCAGGTGAAACAACAGATGTCAGCCACATTGCAGACAAACTTGTCAAGCTCGTTACTTCCAGATCCCAGGAACCTCCTTCAGATGTGAGATTTAAGAGTCTACATGAGGCTGTGTGTGAGAAACAAGTTGGTAGCTGTCCTACTGAGGGCGAGGAGCTTGGTAAGTGTGAAGAATTTCATGCTCACAGGCAGTACAACAGGTGGGGACTACACACGGAGGCATTTTCACTAGACATGGTGATGCACTCAGGACTTCTGTGGTAAGAAGCTGTGAAGAAGGAAGTTTACCCTGCTGGTTCTTGCTCTGTTGCCCACGTTTTCTGGGACTGTCCTTGCAGTCCTCTAACAAGTCCTGCCTGCTACTGCAATTCAAGGGAGCATCCTTAAAAATCCAAGGAGGTGTGACATGAGAAAAGGAGGATGAAGGTAAAGGGATGGAAGGTGACAGAGCAGAGGTAGGAGTGGCAGGGCTGGGGGCAGAGTAACACACTGGGGTTCTAAGACCACTCCTTGAGGCAATAATGGTCAATCTTGGTCAATCCCTCTTTGGTGATGGGACAACACTGCTCAACACTGCTTTTTAAAAGTCTGACCTGCTTGTCTTCCACGAGAGATTTAGTTTTAATGTGGGCTTTCTAGGGATTTCTGGTCAGAAGAGGGATTCTGCCATACTAGCATTTTCCTTAACCTAAGACTTTGTCCTAATGAACTGCAGAAAGTGTGATTGGTAATGGTGAAGGGATTTATTTTTCCCCTAATTTTAGGTCCATTATCATGGGCTTCCGCTAGCTGCTCTTCTGTTCTGGCTTGTTATCAGACACACCCCTCAAAGCCCAAAGGGCTGGCAGCAGGATGCCAAAGCCCTTTCCCTTTCCCAGACTCTTAAGTGGAACAAAACATTGGGCAGACAGAGAGATGGCATCGCTTGCTCTGCACCAACTAGAACAGGGAGCTTCTGCTTAAAGCCTGGATACAAAACTCTCTGTGACTTTCCCACAAAACAGCAGTTCCTTTCACAATTAAGTGGTGCAGAGACTTTCACCACAGTTTACTATAAGGATCCTACTAGGAGGCTGTGATATTTATGTTACTTTTTTCTTTAACAGATGAAGAGAAGCTAATACGCATGATAGTTTCGCTGTTGAGACAATCAGGGGACTGACTAGAAGAAAAGGTAACTCCTCCTGTTTTCAGGAGCCACGCAGGCTACAGTGGGAGAGAGATGACACTTTCAGGAAAGAGGCAGAGTGCACTAAGTTACAAAAACATTCATTCCCAAGGAATTCCTCTTCTGACATCCAGGGCTTTCTGAAACATCCACCTTTCATCCTGAAATCTTTCATAAGACCAGAGGACTAGCAGAGATGTCTGTTGGGGTGGGGGGAGAAGGTGACAAAAACATGCATTTCTAAGAGGAGTCACTCACCTCACACATTGAGTTTCATGACATGTTGAGCACTTGACTGACTCAGAGACATTCCCATTAGATTTGGTGTATAAGCTGATCCCAGTGGAAGGGGAGAAACTCTACAGCTCTTAGCGCTGCCGCATTATGAAAGCCCTACCCAAAACCTATAGAATCCCTGCATGAGTCCATCAGTTGGAGTGGATGTTTTCTCTGTCAAAGATATAGGCGTTTGTTCCCTTCTTTAGTTGCATGTTCTGCTCTAAAAAGGTATAGTCCCACATGTAGGACATGCCTAGCTCCTGCTGCAGAGAGGTACTCAGATGCAGGTAGAACCATCAGAAAGACCATGGCTGAGCAAATGGAGGTTGACATGGCAGCTGTTGCCAGCACTTCTCATAACCTTGCTTTTACCATCATCTTCCAATCGTTCCTGTATTCCCATGTCTCCTCACCAGCACGTCTCAGCATCAGCGTCACTCTTCCTTTGCTTTCCCTCTCTCTGCTGCTGTCATTCAAATACAAAAAACCTGGAGATTATTTTGGAGGAAAAACCTAGAGCCACTGCCAGAGCCTGAAGGAACAGCTTTACAGTGAGGTGTGGGGTTTGTGTTTTGTCTCTTGACCCCACCACCACAATCAGACTACGTTGGATGCTCTCCTTTCCCAGTGAGATGGGGAAAGCGATACCAACAAAAGTGGCTCAACTTAATCAATACTTATTCTTATTTTCAGATGAAAAAGGACAGGGTTTTGTCTCAGTGCTTTAAAGGCATGCTGTCCTACCCCTTCTTCAAGAGGATCACTGATTTGTTCCTGGAAGGTGTCTCGATAGATCCAGCAAGAGAACAAGGAAGCCAAATACAATGTGCCAAAGTTGCCTTTACAATGGAAGTCACCACCAGACTTACTGCTCTGGACACCCACCCTATGAACCTGGTCTTGGGCTTCGGATTCAAGTACCTCAGAGACCATTTCAAGCCCTGGATTCGGGACCAGGGTGGCTGGGTATGCATTTTGCCTCCCTTGACTGGCGCGTAGCCAAAGGCACCTTGAAGCAGCACGCTTCCACTGAGCTAACACAGCCCAGATGTGAACAAAACCAAACTGCATAGTCTTTAACACAGTGTGTGGAATTACTTGCCACAGCATATCTTCTGTGCTGCAAGTTTTTACTTACATAGGTCCAAAAAAATAAATAGGAGACATTCATGGAGAGTTGTTAAGCATAAAACACTATTCCTGGCACAGACAGTCTCTCCATCACAATGAGCTGAAGGCTGGGAGAAACACCAGGAAACTACATGCTTGCCCTGATCCTACACTTCTCCCTGGAAGTCAGCTGTCAGCAGGTTCTGGGGACAGCACAGGAGTTCAGCAGTTCACACTGCCTGCCCTTTTGGTGCGCCGTGCTTCCACTTTCCCCACAGAAAGGCATCTGCTTATCTTCATACCCCACTTTCCAAGTCAGCTGTGCAAGAGCTCTCTTGTCAGCAGTGGTGCTGAGCCACTGCTGCCGTAGGCCACTTACCTGGACTTGCTGGGAGGTGCTTGCAGTGGAGATCCTCCTCCTTCTGTGCTTCTCAAAATGAATGGAAGCATTTGGCAGCTGTACAGCCCACATCCATGGGAAGAGAGAGCACACGAGGTCACAAAATCCTACTGGCAAACGTACTGGCAGGGTTGAAATTAGGAAATTAGGAAATTAGGATGAGGGTCCACATTGCTTTTATAAATGAAAGTTTTCTTTCTATGTTACAGGAGAAGGCTTTGACTTCACTGGATCAGGAAGAAGTAGAGTAATCATGACCGAATTCATTCTTCAGGGTGCCTGAGCCTTCAATCAGGAACACTCAGGATCTTACCCCAACCCAATGCCAGAATAATTCATTGTTATCTATTTTAATTTTCACCATGTAAGGTTGGAGTGCTGCATGGCTAACTCCAACCTTGGTTGGTGAACTCCAGTAGGTACAACCGCACTTTCTTAAAGTTGGTACTGATGCCGAAGGGGTCTTCAGTGGATATGAAGGCGCTTCCAGCTCCCCTGGAGCATTCAGACCCACAGCGAGTGATTCCAGGTACCTTTCTGAGTAGACATGCTTGCCACTACTGCTAGAGATGGGTGATAAAGTGCAAACAAGAGGAAAATATCAGAACATGCAATCAAGAACCATTGGACTGTGATCAACCATCAACCAAGTGAGACAAGTGCTGCCAGCTCCCTGTGGTTCATAGTGGTACCATCTGTTATCAGTTCCCCAGTTCCTTGTTAGAAGGGACTCTCTGCCACCCATTTCCTTTCTCTCTCCCTCTTTCCCTGATTAAATTTTCCAAAATACTGATGCCACTTTATGCTTCTGAAAGGGACAGGCTGAGGTTAATGAGGGCTTTTTACCCCCGTGCCTTCCGCACACACACAAGAAAACAGACTTGATCTGTGTGCAGATGCTTTTAATGTCAACTCTTGTTTTAAACCCCTTCAAAGCGTAGTGCAATGGATCTTGGCTTCAATATCATTACCTTGTCCATTAACTTGGAAGATACAAATATCATGGGTGCTTTGTAGTCCAAGAAACGTAGAACTTACCCTACCCACCATGCCACTTTTCCTCCTTACTCAGAAGTAGCTCAAAGCGATGGCTAATCTCAGGGACTTCTCCATAGGCTGAACTGGCCCTTCAGCCACTGGAAACAAGTGCTCCAACCAGAGCTCTCAAACCTGGCCGTGTGGCAGCGGTAGGAAGCGCAGCGCATCGTTCAGAGCGGAGGCGGAGCCCAGTGAAGCCGCTCTCATGATCTCGAGGTTTAATTTGTGACCTGTTTAGCTGATGACTTTTGGATTCCCGTCTCCTGCAAATCCCCAGTGGAGAAAGAGGGAACTCAGGACATGTGCTGAGGTTGTAAAACCATGGCATTGCTGCTGTGATTCTCCAGTACAAACCAGTAACCTTCCTTTCACAGGCTCTCTGCTTCTCAGCGAGACACCCTGCCATCACAGGTATTCCTTCTGCATGTACATTAACAACAAGGATTGCACAAAGATGTTATTAACAAATCATTAATTGGAATGAAAGTGACAAAAAGCATTTTAACTGGATGCTTAAAACATGCAATGCTATCAAAGATCAAGGGTTTTTTTTCTAATAAACCTTAAACTTTTGCCTCATGTAGCAAACTCTCTGTTTGGACACGTACAGGTGAAGCAAAAGACAGGTTAGTTGGAAGAGTGCTACCTTTGTTTCCCTTCTTCAAAGGAGTCAGGAAATACTTGTTATATCTCTAGACTGTAAATCTAAGGTTCCCTTACTTTTTAAGAACATCCATTCTTTCTGATCACATCAGATGGCCCCAACGTGGGGATGATTTGTGGGGGAGAGGCAAGCTCTTACCCAAAATGTTCATCTCTTTCCATCTCTTTCTCCAACATCTTTTTCCTGTGGAAAAATACCCCTGTGACGTGTTGCACCCTCCCACACATTGGAGGCTGCTGCTTTTATTATACATTTGATTGGTTTCTAAAGCAGACTCGTCAGCTAGATCTTGGCTCTGAAGAACTAGATCTGCTTCCATTTTAATTAGGCTAGAACTAGGCTCGGTCTGCCAGCCTACACCAGTTTGCCATTAGCTTGGTATTAGCTTATTGGAGTCACTATTTAAGTTTTCTCTGCTGGAATAACAACCTGCTGCTTAGGGAGGTGCACATTCTATGCCTGCAAGGGTGGCTTTCCAGCTGAGGGCTTAGCAGCCCTAAACCCACACTTATCTCTCATCCCCACTTTGGTACCTCATGGCCAGTTTCATGCCAAGAGCGGAGCCAATGGCAAAAAAAGACTGTCTTGGATGGGAATGAGAAAACTAGCCATCTAAGAAGAGATATTCAGCTGGTTTTTATTTTTCCCTGGGTTGTTAAGAGGGGTTTGGGTTTGGGGTTTTTTTCAGTAGCAGTAGGGGCCAGCACAGGAAACCAGCCAAGTAAGCTGTTTCTTATTTAGCCATCCTTAACATTTGTCCTCCACATCAGTTAGGTTTTCTTCAAGACCCATCTACTCCTTTTATGGCAGGAATCTATGGTAATTGCCTTGCTGGAATGATGGCTTGGGTTTGTTCTAAGAGCAGTCAGCAAGGCTGAGCACCAAGCTGCTGTCGCTGCCTGGCACCAATTAACAAAGCTCTACCACTGGCTCAAACAGGCTTCGCCTCACTGACTTTTTTTAATCCATGACTACTAAACTAGCAGTAGATGAAGGCATGTGCTCTGGGTACGTATGGAAGTGGGAGGGGTGTTGTGAGGGAGGGTGACTGGCCATGCCTTTGTTTTACATTAATCTTCCACAAAACATTTTCGCCTGTGTTTGGTGGTAGGATGCCAATTTGGGGTGTTACTGTTGAAGGCAGGCAGGGAGGTTTGCTGTTAAAACAAGAAGAGTCGCTCAGGACTTGTCTTACTGTGTATCTGCCCAGGTCAGCACCACGCTATCTGCTGCATCAGCCAGCTTGGTTTTGAAGAGATCCGATTCCACTGTGCATTAAGGTTGCAACGACAGAGCTCAGCCCAGTGGCAGATGTTGCTGGGATTTCTTTTTAAAGGACACTAGAAGTGTCCCACAGCTTCCTTCTGTGCTGTGTTAAAGGGGGTCAGTCCACTGGCACAGCCATGAAGGCACCTGGGAGCTGCTGGCCCAGCCTAACATCACCCTTGGAGAGCCTGGGCCCTACGCAGCAAGAGGCAGCTAAAGAGGCAGCCAAAGCATCGGATAAGAAGGTCCCACGGTCCCTGGGCACACGTGTTGTATATCAGACCTGGCCTTGTGGCTGTGGTGCCCCTTGCTCCAGCAAGTAAGCAGGAGGAAGACACAGAAGAAAACATCTGGAGTCTTCAGCCACACCCAAACATGTTGCTTGTCTGTTACTTACCTTTGCTTTACCTCTTGAGGGGATACTTTTCTTTCAACTCTCAGGAAATGCTGGCAAATCCAATGTTTCCCTGAAATAGGCTGATGAGGCCTAGGGAGGCATCTTCGGGTCTTCTCACAGCATCGCGCGATCTCCCTCTTTTTAGGCTGCTGCCCCTTCCTCTCCTTCCCAAAGGCAAGTGGTGTGCTACTGCCACGGACACATAGGTGTGAGTAGGCAAAAAAGGAGCAGGTGGATGAAAGGGAATCACACCGAAGCACTGAGGGGAACGGCTTCACTGAGGGGCACAGCTTCACTGAGGGGAACGGCTTCACTGAGGGGCACAGCTTCACTGAGGGGAACGGCTTCACTGAGGGGCACAGCTTCACTGAGGGGCACGGCTGCACTGAGGGGCACAGCTTCACTGAGGGGAACAGCTTCACTGAGGGGCACGGCTTCACTGAGGGGAAAGGCTTCACTGAGGGGCACAGCTTCAATGAGGGGAACGGCTTCACTGAGGGGCACAGCTTCACTGAGGGGAACGGCTTCACTGAGGGGCACGGCTTCACTGAGGGGCACGGCTTCACTGAGGGGCACAGCTTCAATGAGGGGAACGGCTTCACTGAGGGGCACAGCTTCACTGAGGGGAACGGCTTCACTGAGGGGAAAGGCTTCACTGAGGGGCACAGCTTCACTGAGGGGCACAGCTGCACTGAGGGGCACGGCTGCACTGAGGGGCACAGCTTCACTGAGGGGCACGGCTTCACTGAGGGGCACGGCTTCACTGAGGGGAACGGCTTCACTGAGGGGCACGGCTTCACTGAGGGGCACAGCTCGATAGGTGCTGTTGTCTGAAAAGTGGCTTTACTGCTGAGGACTTGTCTGCTGTAAAGGCTCACAGCCTGGAACAAGTTCAGGGTTAAAAGTTCACAGCCGGGGCGTTGTAGTGTGAGTGAGGGGTGAGAACCAAGCAGAAAATACTGAAGCTGATTGCCTTGCTTGTTCTTTATCTGCAGCTGCGATGCTCTTGCCAGGGATGGTGTAAACCCCACGGAGAAATTCCAGCTCTGTTGCAGCAGGTTGTGGGGTGGGGTTAGGAGATGTTCTGGGATTGAAGCTGCTGCTGACCTATCCTAGTCAACCCACGGAGAAGGTTTCTCCTTTGTCCAGTGGTTTGCTCCACCTCCTCTCTGCTGCAGCAGAAGCAGAAACCTTTTCGCTGCAGGGATGCAGAGAGGATGTGTTTTCCTGCCTCGGGCAGGAGAAACCATGGCTTGCAAAAAGGCTTCTTCCTGGAGTCAGCATCTTTACTGACTGATGTGATCTCTGTGCTTGACTTTCATGACAATCTTTCCCTTGTCTTTCTATCCCAGGGTCACTTTTTGGCGGGCCAAATGTAGCTCTTACCCCTTCCTAAGGGAAAGCTCAGATGCTTCCCAGCCAAAGCCAGCAAGCTAAATGGGAAACCAACCAAGGTCATCATGGATGCTGGAGAGAGGTGGAACTTAAGTTCTTAGAAGCTAAACACCCAAAGTGGAACTTTCCCTCTGCTGCTGCAGTGGTTCTGCTTTAAATATTCATTACACTGCAATGGACTGCAATGGAAAATTTGGGTTATGCTTACGTTATCCTCCCTGGAGATCTGAACCTGGATTTCCTTGTGTGCTGGCTGGCTGATCTAACCCCTGTCAGTGTGGGTAATTCTCCCACTTGGAAAACAGCACCAGCATTATCCTCTCTGCTCACCCCCAACCTCACAGATGCATCCAGGGGAGCGTTTGCTAGGTGGGCCCCGTCTGCTAAACAGGCAAGAAGCTCGCTGCTGCTCAGACTGAGGGCACTGCTGGTGCCTGGCAGCAGGCACACCGGCACGGGTGGGACTGGTGGTGTTAAGCAAGGCCCGATGGAAGTTTTTGGTGATGCCAGCAGTGCCTCAGTATTTGGTATAGGTGCTGGTAGTGAAATAAAAACCTTTTGGTGGGTCAAGGCTCTAGGACGAGCCAGAGGCAGGGTTAGGAACCACACCAGGATACAGGAGAACTACACTCATGCTCTGTATTTAAAATAGCAGTACACACCTGGCTTCATCTGGCTTGTTTGTTGTTTTGGGGGTTTTTTGGTTTTTTTTTTTTTTCTTTCTTTCATCAAGTTGTTCACCTTTGCATCTTGGGGAAGGGGCCTTCCTGTGAGCACCTGGGTTACAAAGATTTTCCTGTGGGGTGGGGGATACAGGAATTGCTTCAGGCATCATCATCGTGTTAAGTAATCAGAGAAAAGTGAGAGTGACCTTGTGACTGGCCTTCCCTGGCAAAGCTAGGGAAGGCTGCTAATAGCAGCCAGGTCTCATGCTTTGCCTCTCAAAAAGCCCTGAGAGAGCTCTTCAACCTCTCCCAGGGAAACCCTGTGAAGGATTACTTCCTCAGGTAGTGTTCTGGGGTATTCAAAATTGTTGTAGAGTCTGGGGCTCATATTTGCTGTGCTGTATCCTTCCAGCTGAACAGAGATGACTTGGTTACTTTCTCTCCAGAAAAGGGAAAGTGAAGGCTTTTAACAGAAAGATGAGCTCTCTGATTCCATCCTCTCCCAGAGCTGGATTATATAAAATATATATAAAAGCCACAGCACTTAGATGTGAAAAACACCAACATGGCTTAGACGATGTGTCCGTGGCAGGGATGTGTTCCATCGCGCTGACCCGTAACTTCTCTGTAGAAACAGTGACAATGAAAACTCACTGCACAAGCCAGGCGTACAGACAGGCAGGTGATTCCCATGTGGCTTCTTCCCAGCTCAGCATTCACACAGGGAAAGCTCAGCAATTTCTGCCGGAGCTGGGAGCATTCACCACCTCCCCTGTTATAGCCTGTCCTGCTTTTTTTATCTGTCATGCAGAGAGGGACGCTGCAGCCACTCACTGCCCCCTGGTTTGCACCTATCAGTATAAAGGCATCCATCTGTATCCCACTTTGGGGTGGTACTCGGGTGATTGTCACCAAAATACGGGACATAATTTGTTCCACTTTTACTGCAGCCAGCCTGGGGCAGCAATTGCTGTGATCCCCAAGCTCACAAAGAAACCTCTGAAGGTTGCTGAGCAAGAGGGGTCCTGCACAGACTCTAGCCATTGGGCTATCAGCACCTAGCCAAGTAAGGGCATGAGTTAAAAACAAAACCCGAACCATAGGAGTTTAAACACCTGACCCCGAACCTAAAACCAAGTTGGATATCTAACAACCTCAGAATGTCTGTTAGATCCCGGTCCTCCCTGAAGAAGGATTTCTGCCCATCCAGAGGAGGTCATGCAGGAGTTGGTGAAGCTACAAAATGCACACGCCCATGGAAATCATAGAATCACAGAATCGTAGGGGTTGGAAGGGACCTCCAGAGATCATCGGGTCCAACCCGCCTGCCAAAGCAGCTCCCTAACTCATATTGCACAGGGAGGTGTCCAGATGAGTCTTGAATATCTCCAGAGAAGGAGACTCCACACCCCCCTGGGCAGCCTGTCCCAGGGCTCTGTCACCCTCACTGTGTAAAAGTTCTTCCGCATGTTGGTGCGGAACTTCCTGTGCTCCAGTTTACAGCCATTGCCCCTTGTCCTGTCTCCACAGACCACTGAAAAGGGGCTGGCCGATTCCCCCTGCATCCCATACTTAAGATATTTATAAACATTAATAAGGTCCCCCCTTAGTCTTCTTTCCTCTAGGCTGAACAGTCCCAGCTCAGTCAGCCTTAAATGTTCACCCTGGTCCAACCCCGCTCCTGTTTCTAGTGCCTGTGCCGAATGGTACCACACCACGCACCTGCTCCCTCTGCCCTTGCCACATCCCTGCAGGTGAAGACCAGATGGGGTGATGGGACCAGCCCTACCGAAACGAGGAGGCGCCTCCCGCTGGTTAAGTGAAACTCGCCCTTCAAGCAATATCAAGCAATAACAAGCAACCAAAGAGGCGATGCTGGGGAGCCGGGAGCTCGCGTGCGCCCTGCGGAGCCTTAGCGTGAAGCCCTGTGTGAAAGCCTTAGCGAGGCAGGGGGCAGGGTTCAGCGCCCAGGTCAGCTTTCTGCTTTGAATTAAGGCAACTCGGAGTCGGCAAAGACAATGTCCCCTTACCGAGTGGGTAGTGCCTGTCGCGTCAGGCGCAGGATCTGCATTCAATTAAAGGAAGCAAATTAGCCCCCAGTGCCAGGAGACAAACCAAAACGAGAGCCAGTTTGATGGACCAAAATTAAATGTGAGACAGGAAGAATTTATCAACCCCACAAAAACGGCTGGAATAGGCGCTGGAAAGAAGCTTCAAGGAATCCATGGAAATGCTTTGAAGAGGAGTGACTCACCACCGCTTTGAAGGCTAAGTTTTCTTCTATCTTTTTCTGCTTTTGAGAAAGGTTTTGGGATCCATAAGCTGTATTTTGCTCTGAGTTGGGGTGGGGGTGTGCTGGGGTAACATACTTCTTCCCACTCCTTCAAATGCAGGGGGAAATGGCCAACCCCTTTTCAGTGGTCTGTGGAGACAGGACAAGGGGCAATGGCTGTAAACTGGAGCACAGGAAGTTCCGCACCAACATGTGGAAGAACTTTTACACAGTGAGGGTGACAGAGCCCTGGGACAGGCTGCCCAGGGAGGTGTGGAGTCTCCTTCTCTGGAGATATTCAAGACCCCTCTGGACGCCTCCCTGTGCGACCTGTCCTAGGGAGCTGCTTTGGCAGGGGGGTTGGACCCGATGATCTCTGGAGGTCCCTTCCAACCCCTGTGATTCTGTGATTCTATGAAATGCTAAGGAGCAAACCCTGCCTCCTGCTCGCTTACCATTGAGCCCCCGAAGGGTGATGCTCGGCATCCCGCCCCGCGCTCTGTTTTGTGAGCCCAGCAGCGTGGAAAGCGAGCGGGCCCGTTCCAGGGTGCTGCTGCCACCACCTCTCTTCCTGCTCGGACAGAGCACAGGACAGGCACAGGGATGCGGGCAGCTGGACCTGCCTGGGTACTGAACACCAAGGCGGGGGAGAGGAGCGGGAAGACCTGTGAAACGCTGTAATTACCAGCGTTAAAGGGCCTGCTTGTCCCACCACCGCTGGTGCTTTTCAAAAGAAAGGGTTGGAAAGGATCTTCTTGTTTCGCTTCCAGACAGCGACTCAAAGCAAGTCAGAAACCATCAAGGCAACAAATTCTCTGTTAATCTCACACACGTGAGCCTGTGGTTCTTCCCTGAGGATACGGTAGGGACCTTCCCAAGCATCTCAGCCTAAAAGTCAGCCAACTAATTACCTTCTTCTGTCCTCAGGGTCCCTCTTCCAAGCAGCCCACGGGCAGGTGAAGACTGGCTCTCTCTCAGCTATCGCAGCAGGCAGTAGTTTGCTGTAGCTGCTCCAAGAAGACAAGAAAGGTGAGCTGTCAGCTTCTTGGCACACATAGAGAAATAAAACATTACATAAACCCCAAACCCCGATATCTGTGACAAAACTGCAATGAAACCAGTGGAGGGAGCTGTAATTACAAATAGGGTATTGAGCTCTTCTAGGTTCATATAGAAAAAAAACCCAAACCCAAACCAAAACCCATATAGATGCTTTGGCAGGGGGGTTGGACCTAATGATCTCTGGAGGTCCCTTCCAGCCCCTACGATTCTGTGACTCTGTAAAGCTGAAGGGTGGTTTAAACATCAGATGAGAAGTGAGAAAAACACCTGCGTGGTAGAAGGAGCCAAGTACCCCTAAAGTAGCAGAAAAAACAGCTCCCCCTTTGCCACCCATTCCCCCTGCACTGACAGCCAGACCTATGCTTTCTACAAAGACCTAGAAAAAACCAAGAGCAACTCTTCCTTCCTGGTGCCATTCACCAAACAACTTTCCTTTGGGTTCTGGACTTATGGCAAGCCCACACTTCTGTCTAAGTTCTGAGCAGTTTTTGTCTCTTTTAAGGAGAAAGAGTGATGCCTGTGAAGGAGACAGGTGGTATTCCTTCCCTTCCCCTCTTCAAAATTTTAAATAATGTCTTTCCTACTCAATTACTCAAGTTTGACTGAAGTCAGCCCTTTTCTCCAGCTGCTCAGGAAACCCTGGGAGGTGGGGATGTGGGATTGCCTGCAGAGAAGCGGTGCTGGGCTTCACGCTCCATGGGGAAACTGCCAAAGAGCCCATCACACATGTGCTCCTCTACTCACCCACTTCACCACTGCTCCAGCTCCTCTCTTGGGGAGGAGGAGTTTGCTGCCCTTCCCCATCACCACTACATTAACCTCTGGGCCCATCTTCCCCCACCACCTTCTTCCTGCCCTGCTCCTCACACGTGTGAACAGCAGAGCCCACCTGACCCTAGGAGCAGGTGGACCTTGGTTCTCACCCACCACATGTGGTTTACCAGGCTGTCCAGTTGCTCCTCAGCTGCTGTCAGCCCATATGCACAGCCCAGCGCTGGATGCACTGCCTTTTGGGCAGCCAAAACCAAGGAGGATGGGCAGGGGGCCAGAGGCATGTTTGGAGAGGTGGATGCAATGCAGAGACAACACGGAGAGAATGTTTGGGCATCACACTGGAAGGAAAGGAGAGAGAAGTACATTCCTTAATAAAAGGATAAAAAAAAATCAGCCTTCCTCATTAGTGCTGCTGGTGGAACAACTTTTGATTAGAAGCATCTGAAAGTGGTTTTCTCCCATCAAATCATTCATCCCCAGCAGCTGGGCCTCAGAAGAACAGCCCACATAAAGCCCTCCCCACAGCAGGGCTGCAGCCACAGGGTTTCTCCAGACATGTGCAGGGTGGGAAGAAGAAAGGGGCGTTGAGGGGGGAATCGCTCTGTCTCCAGCAAGCTGAGCATAACGGTGGGGAAAGCGCACCAATGGAGGCGTTGGGGGTTTGAAGCATCCATTGCCTCCTTTTAATCAGAAATCCATTTACAAACTCCCCTCCTGTCCACAGGAGGGGCCATTTCCCCATCTTTTCTTCCTTGGATTTTCAGTGCTGGGCATGTTTGCCTAAAATCTGGATCTTTACCTGTTGCTGCTCCCCACCTGAAGTGAAATCGGCGTGTCAGAGCGCTGGGCTCGTTCCCACAGCAGCCAGACGCGGTCTGTCAGCCAGGACAACGCAGCCTCCGTCAGGGAACGAGCCGCAAAACCACGTTATGAGCCCTTGGAGGCCAAGGCCTGGTGTTCATTAGGAGCTCCATGTAACGAGCACCAGGGGAGGTGCAAGGCAGGGAAGAGGCTGTACACGGGCACAGATCATGGGGGGTTTATAACGTGTTCCCACAAGCATCACTGGGCGTATGGGAGGGCAAAGGGCTCGCAGGCCGGGACATCTGAGCTGATGCCTGATGTGTCGTCCCTATCATCATCTTACTATAAAAGTAGTACGTTGTTTGTCTGGAGCATTCATGATTTTTTTTCATGCATGAGTCTGTAAGGAAAACAGGGTGACAGAGCCCTGGGACAGGCTGCCCAGGGGGTGTGGAGTCTCCTTCTCTGGAGATATTTGAGACCTGTCTGGATGCCTCCCTGTGCGACCTGTCCTAGGGAGCTGCTTTGGCAGGGGGGTTGGACCCGATGATCTCTGGAGATCCCTTCCAACCCCTACGATTCTGTGAATCTGTGAATCTCCTCATCCTGCTCGCCTGCTGCCCCCTCTGGGCAGCCCCACACCCCAACCATGGGTAATTCTTGCCTGCACGATAGCGCCTCGCTGCCAAAAGCTTGGTCAGGGCAGCACGCAAGAGCTGTTACCCCCACCATGAAGCCCTTACGATCTCATGAAGCATCCCAGAGCTGACATGTTTTCTGCCTCACCAAGCCCCAGTGCTAATGTCCGTACCGCTGCTGCACTCCTTGGGACAGAAGCGGCAGGGCTAGCTTCTTGTGAGCCACATCAAGGATGGCCTGAGCAGAAAACAGCTTACCTCAGTTACCATCACCAGCTCACTCAGCTGCAAAGTGCTGCCTTGCCCCACTCCCCCACGTGCTGGTACTTTTGCCAGGTGAAGGAGGGGAACCGGCAGCACCATGGATTCTTTGGCTTCTCTTCAGAAGAGCCTGTTTCAGGGGTGATTTCTTCTCCAGTTTTAAAGACTGAGGAGGCAGGGAGAAACCGAGCACATCTCCAAGGTCACACAACCAGCAAACTGCCACATTGGCCTTGGTCTCTGCCAAGCCCTATCCTGTTCTGGATGTGTCAGCTTTGACATCTTCCTCTCCTACCCTCTGCCACACAGCCAGTGACCCTCCTTCCCAATCTTCATTCCCTTCATTTTTTTCCCAGTGCCCAGGGTACAAGCACTTCATTCTGCCATCCCAGGCTCTACGCTCAGACTAATGCCCAGCCCCGGCTCCCACCACTGTCCTTGTCCCAGTCTCACAGTTGCCACATCACCCAGGAAAAAACAAACCACAGTTGCATACAATGAAAGGACATCATCATCTGGAGCAGCTTAATGACATGACCCTTACCCTGTCCTCACCTCATCCATACCTTGCCATTTGTTATGCCATATGTCCCTGGCCGTGGCAGGGGGGTTGGACTAGACGACCTTTAAGGTCTCTTCTGACCCCGACTGTTCTGTGACTCAGGTTTTCTGCAAGTGACATCAGGCAGAAAGCAGCCCTGTAAAACACTTTGCAGCCACTCAGCACAAAGAGAGCAGGTGGATTTCACACACCATGAGAGCTACAGACTGAAGTTACTTACAAAGGTTTCTCAACTGGTTTCTTCTTGTTTATCTTAAGAGAGAACCAACCCTGGAAATAGACAGGAGGCAATTTGCTATGGGTGTGAAGGCAAGGGAATGCTCTTGGCTCCTTCAGCACATCCCTTCCCCCCACCTGTACTGATACATGGGGGTTGAAAGTGGGGTGTTTACGTGTAGGATGCTAGGAGAAGCCTCTCAAATTGTCTCTGCTCACTCCTTCACCAGTCTGAAGTCTGGTATGCCATCCTGCATAATGATTATTTCACACCTAGCACGGATGGGGTGCAGGAAACACAGGATTCCCCGCTTTTCAATCAGATTCCCCTGCCTCTTCACCCTGAACTGCCCCTTTCTCCACCCTTGCCAGGTTATTCTTCCTATGGTCTCTGCCAAGCCAATCAGGGCAATGCTGAGGAGCAATCACTGTGCTCCTGAGTGACTTCAGAGAGCCACCTGTAACAATATCTCTTCCTCTTATTGCCACAGACTTCCAGGTCTTTTCCTACCATACACCCTGCATCCCTGACTCATCTGTTTTTAGACTCGACTTCCCTAATTGTCCTCCAGGCATGTCCTTGGAGAGGAAAAAGGAGTCTGAAGCACAAACATGACATCCTCATCATACCTCTCCTCACTCCCCACAGCCCTTCCAGCCCCATCAGTCCTCTCTGCCACCTCTGATGTGCAACATTTTCCTGCTACTCTTGCCCTGCAAGGGGAACTGGCCCAGGAAACCAGGAACAGCTCTTTACAACGCCAGAGGTGCAGGTGAAGACTTCTGGGCTTTCCTCCTAGGACAGCCAGGATGCCTCACCATAGACCCCAGGCACCCCCATAGCCATCAGAGCCATCTGTAGCCCCTTTGTTCAGCAAACCACCATCAGGGACCAGCAGCTGTGGGAAACGTGTTGCTGGGGGGATGCAGGGAGAGCTCAGGGTGGTGGGTCACATAGGCATTCCTGTTCAGCCACATGTTCTGCAGGTTAAGGTGGCTCTTGGTTTCTCGTCAGGGAGACAGGGCTTAGAATTGTGGCAACAGTGACAAACAGGAAACACCCCGTGAAATCCTCCCATCTCCTCTGATGCAAATGCTATTCTTTACATCTCCTTGGAGAAGCAAACTTTGTAGTCTCTGCAGAGGGTCCCCCTTAAGCCCATGAAAAAGCCGTCTTGCTGGGAAAGCAGAGCTGTGAAAGGTCACTGCTGTGCCACTCCAACCTAGGCAACCCAAGACATCAGACCTTTCCTACTGAGCGGTTTCTTTATGGAGCAGAAGGTGCGAGCAGGAGAGGGCCGGCAGCTCCCAATCCTTCCCACAAATGGGTTTGCGTTTAGCTACCACCATGGACCTTGTTGTGCCCTTGTCACAAGGGGCAGGTAAAGCTTATTTACCCAGACTGTGGTTCCTGCAGAAGAAAGAGGGGGTTTTTGTTGTTACTGTTTCACCTTTTTACAAGTCACTGAGCCCAGCAGTGTTCCCCACCTGCAGCACCAGGAAAAGGGCTGCAGCTGCCACACACAGCAGGTTTGACACATCAGGTGCTGGCCCTTCAGCAGGCTGTTCTACCAGCTGCCCTGCCATTCCCATGCAGAGGTCTGTCTCTCAGCCAGCTACAAAATTCCCTCTGTGAAAACAGGTGGAACATGTCCAGCTGTTCTGCTCTGGGAACAAGGATGTGGTTTTGCATTCTCACCTTCTTAGAGAAGTGCTGCCAACAGCAGCTGCCCAAAAATATATTAAAAAAGTAAATCTTATTATGCTCTTAAGGAAGAGTTCTTCTCCCTGTCACGATGCAGCGTGTCACCCCTCCTCTGTATGAAGGAATGGCAGGACTCCAGCACTCGCAGCCACCTCTGCTCACCTGCAAGGAAAGACACAGGAGCTCGCCAAGGAGATCAGTCCTTTGCAGGCTGCCAAGCGGCCTTTTCTCAGACAGGCTGACTCCTGCTCTTACCTCTGCCGTCAGAGTGGTTCCAAACAATGGTTATCAATACGGTGATAGGTGCTTATATATACATATAGATATATATGTTTTGTTTTTTAAATGAAGGAAAACACGGCTGCGTCCCTCCCTGTGCCTGCTGTCTCTTGGTGCCCTATGAACACGGTTTCAGCAGCTCTGCCATCTCTGGAGGTAACTGGCACAAGACCGACACATGGTGGAGCTGCAGCTGAAACACTGCTGCTGTCTCCTGAGCTCTTTTCTTTCCCTCTAAAGCGGATCGGGTAAAGATTTAACTCAAGCAGCTTGTTGATGGGGCCGATCCTTCTCTGATCCACGCGGCCTCCCTGGTCTGTGCCTGGAGCACCGCACTTGTGATGCACCCCGGTGTTTAACAGCCGTGTCTGGAAAAGACCAACATTCAGAGAACAGGAAACAACAGGGGTGCTGTACTGAAACTTCTCCCATGTGACAACTGCACGGGCTGGGTAAGAAAGGTACCCACTATTGTTTGAGGGGGAAAAAGAGCTGGACATCACTCTGTATCCCAGCACCACTCCACAGCGGGCATTCTTACAGAGAAACAGTACCCAGCAGCTCTAGACTAATGGCTCATTTTCCAAGACAGAATAAACCTAGGGCCCTGAAATAAAAGAATCCTGGCTTACTGGCTGAGAGCAAGCAGCATTTAATTCTATGTTTTGTGAGACTGCTAAGTGTGGGCCCTGTTTCACCAATGCTGGCAGTGCCGTGGGGCTTGTCCCTGACTCCATGGAGAAAACCGGGAGCTAGCACAGCGAGATCTTGTTACAGCACTAGGATGGGAGGGGGGAATATCTTCTACATTTAAAGTTAAACGCTTTGCATTGTTAAATGCAAACATTTCAATCCTGATTTAAACATCGGCAGTCTCCACAGTCATCACCAGGCATCTCTAGCCTTACAAGGATTTATTTGGTAAAGATGTCTGGCTTGTGTTATTTGGTAAACCAACCCAAGTGATCAGCAAGGGCGACTTTCAGCTTTAAAATGTATAGAGTTGCAATGCAGAAATCACAGAAATCCCGAGCGCTGCTGGATGTCAACTGTGTGTTCCATGCAAATGCATCTGGGTTTGCAGAGTCTGCCTGCAGCACCACAAAACTGAGCACATTCTGGCTTTTATGGAGAGGGGACATACCCGGATTTTACCTTTAATTATGCTTCCTCTAGATGCTGAAACAAAATTAAGAATACTTCTCTTTTTTCACTCTTAGTTTTATTATAAAAATCAACATTTCATTTGTTACAACTCAGTTTATAGTAATAATCAGAAAGGATTTTTGTACAAGGTTTATATACACCTTACAAGTAAAGCACTTTATTTTACAAAAAAAAAAGAAAAAAAGAAAAAAGTTAGTGAATGAGTGAATAGGGCTGACCAAATGTTGGTCATTATAATATAAATACATCCTTGCAAATCCATCGTACCAAAGTTGATGAACAAGAGACACCAGCTGGCTTTAAGACAATGACAAACAGCGATTAAAGCTTACAAAAAAGAACAAACAAAACAAAAAAAAAAAACCGAAAACAAAGAGTAAAAATCTGAAAGCAGCACCAGATCCTTCACTTGCAAACAAGGCTAGTTCAGCTTAAGGCTGGTGGTATCCTCTTCACAAAAAGACACTTTCATTTCCTCTCTGCTGACTTCTTAACTGCCTGGCTTAAGGCTAGGCCATTTTAATCAGGACTTCAAAGCCGCTCCTTGATCATTTAAAAGAGGGGAACAAGACTGCTCTTCTCCCCTAGTTTCACCCTAACAGACAGGATACCAGTGCTATTAAGACAATCCCTGGCCAGTCTCGGATAAGGCCAGTTTACTTACCCTTCCCATGCCCAGGTTTGGATCACCCAGTCCCTAAAAATGGTATGCTGGCATCATCTGCTGAGCTGCCTTTTTAAAAGACGGGAAGCAAAGAGAATGGCCCGTTTTGGATTACTACGGGATTTCATTTGACTTCTGTAAGAAAGGGAATGTTTTCCAGTCGTTTTCAAGCTATTAGGTCACTCCTAACTTATTTTCAATGTGCATCTGTCACCTGCCAATTAAGTTAAATGTCAGTAACATTAAGTTAAAGCCATAACCCCATTAAACACAGTTTAAAAACCCCTCACGGCTAAGAAAGCACTTGCTGAATAACGATGTTGAAATTGGTTTTGCACCCAATCTGAATGAAATAGTAAGTAACCTGCCACCCACCCAGTGCACGCTCAGAGCAGGATTGTGCCCCTAACACTGTGTGGCAAACGCCCAAGGTAAGAAGGCTGGGGGGAAACAAAGCCAGTGGTTACTTCTCAACAGGTATTAGGAAGAAGTCAAACCACATGTGTGGCCAGGGAGCTCTGTAGCGCAAGCGGTTCCCCTCAGAACGGTGGTGACCAATTAATTCAAAGAGATCTGACAAGCAACGAGGCATGGAAACACTCGATACGCAAGGCAGCGGCCTGTTCTTCATCTTAGGACAGGCTTAACTAGTTTAAAGTAAGCCAAATGAATCTGTGTGTAAGGCTGGATAATCAAGCCATTCCTAGAGCATGGGCTATAATAAATAGAGAAGCAGTGCAGGAGCTAGAGACCAGAACACCAAAGCCCCTGAGTGCAATCAGTCGGGATTCTCTGCATGCACCAGGCGCTTTTTTCCTTCAGGGGACCACAGGGACCACAACAGCTACAGAAACCAGAGGGTTTGTACAAGGACCTTTGGAGCTACAGAAACCAGAGGGGTTTGTACAAGGACCTTTGGAGCTACAGAAACCAGAGGGGTTTGTACAAGGACCTTTGGAGCTACAGAAACCAGAGGGGTTTGTACAAGGACCTTTGGAGCTACAGAAACCAGAGGGGTTTTACTCATGTGCAAAATGGACACCAGAAGGGAACACTATGAAATAAAAAAGAAGTGCTTCCTCTGCTGTCTGGCAGGACAGTCATACCCCCTTGGGAATGATGTGTGGCATGGCAGGTATCATTTTAAGAGGCAAGATTTGGCCTCATTACTGTTGCCATTAGGTCACATTAAAGTTGCCATTTAAACATGCCAAGCTGAACGTGCAAAGTTAGTTTTTTAAAATTGTGCTGTAATGTCCTTATTTTAATTTAATTTTTAAAAATATGTATTTTTTTAAAAACCACACAGGCTGTCCATTCCCTGACTGAGCATGCCAGCTATTCCATCCTCAGGCACTCAGCTGTGAACACTCCCTCTGGGTGGCTACACAGAGGAGGAAGCACACAATGAGTACCTGTTTAATGCCCCCCCTATGCCTATGCCTGATGCTGTACAGATGGACATCGGTTACTTCTGCTTAGCATAAAGACCACGAGCAGTTCCACTGACATCAGTGAGACCACTTCCACGCTACAAACCCAGTTCAGCAATCTCCTGAACTGGCAGGTGGGGTGTTATCCACATCACAGTCAATTGGGGAAGCAGGAGAAAGCAGGATCCTCACTGGGGGAAGGAGTGAATACGAAATTGGCTCAGATGGAAATGGTTCAGTCTCAGTGTCCAGTCAGTCTATAGTCTATCCCCTGGGAAAGCATGAGCTGTGCCTACTAGTTGCCTCAATGCTTTTGTAATTTGGAAACCTGCCCAAGGGGTACTTCACAGATCATCGACTTTTCCAAAAGTTTACTCTGGATTTGCAAGTAGATGGATTTTCCCAGTAAAGGCAGATCGCAGCTTCCCACTAAATAATTCTTTGGTTAGTCTAGACGAGAAGCAGCCTTCTTCCTGTGCTGGCCATCTTCAGCAGAAAAACAGAGCCTGCCTGCTTTCCCCCAATTCACGTGCATCTCCCAGAGGCAGATCACCCCAAATCTCTCCTGCACACACTGAAACATACAGATCAAAAAGAGCTGATTAAATCCTACCCCAAATTATACGTCCACCTCACTGACTTCAATCGAGTTACACATGGGTATAAACTGGTGCAGAAGGCAGGCAGCACAGTCCATATGCAGAGAGCAGCTTTCTTCCTAAGAACCCTGGCTGTAATTAAGGTGCTTAAAAATTGACCTGCACCAAGTCCTCCCCGAGAGGAAGCCTTGGTGAGGCAGTCAAACTGCACCAGGAAGAGGATACCACTCCTTAAGCTCAACCACCTTAGAATTTTTCAAACAGAAATTGGCACACTGAAAAAAAAAAAAAAAAAGTGATTTTGCAAGAAGAGACCATTGCTGTCGCAGTACAAGCACCTGGACTGAGATACAACAATGCAATATTCTTCTGAGTTCATTAGTGCAAGTTTCCACATGTGAAGCCCACACGGAATGCTGCACGTGAGAAAATGTAAACAACAGAGAAGTTTCTAATTCTCATCGGCATGCCAGCCTCAACACCCCTGCCCTCCCTCCCCCCCTTCATATAAATGGTTTTGAGTTCCCTTATAGTTCACAATACCCTCCTCAACATCCATCCTGCTGGAGAATGCAAACAAGCTTCTTCAGCAAGGCAGAGCCAGAAGAACAGCTACCACGATTCCTAGATACCTAGAATGAAGCTGGGCAAAAAAAAACCACTTAGCATGCTAGACCCAGAGATGAACTGCAATAGCTTAGAGACCACCAAGGCTTTGTAAAGTTTCCTCAGGTAACCTGGACTACTAGAAAGACCCTTAGTTACAGCTGAAATCCCAAATGCCATTGTTTTCCTTGGAGCTGAAACCAAGTGAGGCTCCAGTGCTCCAGGTGAGTGGCAGCGCTAGCAAGAATTACTTGTCGCTAATCCTGCCAACAGCACGAATTAAAGCCCATGCCACACTGTCAGGTTAGTTCTCTTTTAGGTGGAACTGGCTGGGAAACAAGCAACAGAGTACAAAAAAATCCAAACAGCACCTCTGAAGAGTACTTACCCCCAAAGGGTAAGAAGCAGAAGCAGAGGGCCAGTCTTTGAAGGCATTGGAGCACCTTCAGCTTGGATTTGATGTCAAGGGAAGGTGCAAATGTGAAATGCCATCTAAGATCAGGTATACTGTGAGCTCCACTACAGCCAAAGCAAATTCAGACCACTGCACTGGAGTCAAAGAGGAGTTAGTAATAGCCTAGGCTGCCCCTCAACCTACACAAAATAATGTTTTCGCTTGATTATATAATCCCCCTGTCAAAATCACGGTGGTGAGGTTGATAGAAGGGGCTAAATATGATAATATACAAAAATAGAGATGCGAATATAAAATGGTTTGGTTAAGAATATCTTAAAATTTGACATTCACAGTGGCTAGTACTAAAGTATTAAACTCACACCATGCAAAAGAGGAGGTATGTCAAAATCATACTGAGAAAAACCGACTTTACCTAACACAAAGAAATCATGAGCAGTTAATACAGCACGGGAACCCCTTCCAATGATCCAAACATCTATTTCTTATGGACAGTTGCTCCACTGAAAGTTAAATGCTTCCTTAACTAGGAAAAAAATAATATATATATTTTTATATATATATTTATATATATGATTTGTATACTGTTGTATCAATATACACTGAAAGTACTGCAAGGATATATTATTAATTTACAGTAAAACTAACAATCCATGGTTAAATTTATAGTTTATAAATATGCTGTCTATATTATATGTGGTATAAAAATATTTGACATTTTGTGGGCACTAGGTCAAAATAGGGTTTTCTTTTTTTTTTTAAGGGACTAAAAATCATTCAGGTATATGCATATTACCCTTGTCAATGATGTGAAAAGTTGTACTGACCTGGTACAAAACAGAATCCTACCATGTTTGCAAACTGAAAAAGGTCACGTAGAGCATGATACTCACTGCATGACAAGGCTAATTAAAAGGGGGGAAACAAAGGAAAGAATTTACAGCAGCCCAGTTTTAGCAGTACTTTAGATAAGGATATCATGATTTAAAGTGACACAGGCAGGAAGAAAGGATGCAGAAGAGATGGGAAAAGCGGGAGAAAGAGGAGAAAGAAAAAACAAACTTTAAAATAAACCAAACAAAATCATTTAAATTCCAGAAGCGAGGAGAGAGCTATAAATGCTCTGGTTTGGTAAATGCATTAAGGAAAAACAGAGGTGTATTCATTTTAAAAAGTGTGATTGTTTTTCTGGATTCACTGCTACGATTGCTGTATTCCTGTAGAAAACAAAGCCCTTTGTGTAAGGTTAATATCTGTCCTGACTGCGTTTTCAAGTTTAACTTTAGTTGCTGGCCCTCCGTAGTTAACATAGAGGTTATTTGGCTACTTCCAAGTATCTATGGTATGCTGCTCTGAGACGGAATTCTTTATTATTAATGACTTTAAACATTTTTGGTATTGACAAACCCCATATCTCACCTTGCTGGACAAGTAACACATCCCAGTCCTTCCATTTCCTTATGTGCTCAGTCACTTCACTGGATTAAGGCATGTTTTTGTGTTACATTTGCAAAAATAAAAACTTTTTGTACAAATGTCTGGGTTCTTTTATACAAAAATTTTTCTTCTTATGGCACAAGCAGCAGTTGCTGTTTAAGAAAATATATAAATATCCTTTTTTTTTTTTTTTTCTTCTGTACAAATATCTTCAGTATTCCTCCACCCCATTTAATAACATTTAACTGTACACTGTCTTACCTCATCCCTCGCCGAGAGCTCCCTCCCCCCTCCCCAGAAGAACATCTTGTATTTACACTTTCAGGGCAGAGGCAGATAACGGGGCGGGGGGGCTGCCCCTCATGAGGAGTCCGTGCAGGGGGACGGGGGTGGCGGGTAGAGATGGTGAGAGTAGCTCCGCTCCGTGTAGGGGGAAGGCGGGCAGCTTTCGTAGTTCTCCTCTGCCGACAGGTACTGGCTGCGTGGAGTGGGCGGCGGGGGGACAGGCTCTGAATCATAGTTCAAGTCACTGGTGTAGCCCTTGGCCGTGGCTGCTGTGACCCTGCGGCTGGGGGCATAGTCACTGTCACAGACATCCGTGCTGCAGGGCGTCGTGGGAGGTGCAAAATGCCGGTAGCTGTAAGGCCTGTAGCTGCAGGGGGAGATGTGTGGGAGAAGGGTCAGCAGAGGGAAAGACCATGCAACTGGGGCGTCACCCCCGCCAACGAGCCAAGGGCTGGTGAGCCCAGGTGGGAATGGAGAGCAGGTCAACCTCTCTGCGGGAGAGCGCCACGCTCCTCTCTCTCCCCCTCTCCCAACACGAACTCGCTAACTCTGCTGCAGAAGGCCCCACCTTTGCACTACAGCGTCAGTCAAATGACAGCAGCTAGTGAGAGGGATGCTAATTGTTAATTATCTATGGACAACAGGCTCCCTAAGGACTTACTTCAGGGAGAAAAAGTTCCTCCTAAGAACAGTGGAGCAGGAAGGGCACAGGAGGAAAAAAGACAGCTGTGTTGCAATTATATGGAGAATATAGTCTATTTCCAGTATCCAATTTACAGACACCAGCTTCCAAGCCCAGACAGGGAGACTGAAAATCACCTGGCACATTAATAGCAGCCAGGAGAATCACTCAACAGAGCAGTAACTGGGATGGAATTCCCAAAGGCTGCTACCACAAAACATCTTCTAAAACGACAGTTAAAAGAAAATAAATGAGAAAGGAAGGTGCTTGGTAGCTGCAACTACCAGCACCACAGTCAGCTGTTGGGGGCAGGTGGGGATGCAGCTCCTCTATATTCAAGTCAGAAGGTTAGGAAAGACAGGGAGATCAGAAACAGCAAGGCCAGGGTTTATTTTTGGGTGGTGGAACATTAGGAAAACATTCAACCCCACAACACATCCCTAATACCATTTATAATACTGAAAGTCACACCAGCTAGCCAGCGATCAGCGTGATTCATAGCGGTGCCAAAATCTGAGTTTCTTTCATTAGAAAATTACTCATAATTTTCAAAGATTTTTCATATGGCTGCAAGGGACCATTATAAACATCTGTTCTGACCTTCTGCAAAACAGGGGCCACGTTTTCGGCTAATGGAGAAGAGATGTCTTTTCAGCCCCAGAGACCTCATTATCCAAAGGCCCCCAAAGACTCTTGTGTTAGGGAGGCATTCCTTTCAGCAGAAAAATACAGCACACTCTTCTCACTGACCAGAGCTACTAGTGATTTGGGAGGGGAACTTTACACCCTTGGGTAGGTGGTCTCTCTCTATTTTTGGTAACCAGTTATGAAATGATAATGAACTCTATAATAGGATCTAACAGGGAAGGTGAGGAATATATTCAAGTAAACAGAGATAAAGCTTGCACACCCATAAATACTAGTCAGAGAAAATAAGCAAAACGTTAGTGACATTTTTTCAGATGTTAACCCTTAATATGTCAAATTGGAACTTCTGTGCTTTATCTAGGCCATAATATTAATGTTACTTCTGACCTACTTGCCTTTATATTACCAACCTTCCTTCATGTGGTGTTTGCCTATCATTTCTGATAATTGTATCACAAATTATTTGTGACAGAGCCCTGAAAAAAAGGAAGGGTTCACTCCAGGGTAAGTATTTTTGGCTCCAAGTTATCATGGTACCAGGGTTCTTATGGCATTCAGCTAATTTTGTGATGAGTCCTGTCATTCCCCCCTAAAGCAACATATCAGAGAGGTGTACTGCTAGCCCACTTACTGTAAGATTTACCTCAAACAGTGCTGCACTTACACACACGCTTCAGGGACACGATGCATGTGAACTCATTTAAGCACCTGTTTTAGTGCTTGCAGAATTAGGGCCTTTGATTGCAATTCTTATGGAGCAGAGGCTGCCTGTATTCTGCGTTTTCTAAACTAACTGCTTTGATCCTGATGGAAGCTATTGTAATAATAATTACCTGTAGGATCTATGAGTGGATGGGCTGTTTGAAGAATAACCGAATTCCATGGTATAATGTGAACGTTCAGTAGCTGGTGATGGTGGCGGGTTCAGAATCTAGAAATAAAAATAAATTTTTAAAAAAAATAATTTAAAAGCCTCTGTTAAAAAACCCAAACATGTGAGACTCAGGAACACATCTGTTTACATATTTTCTTTTTAGTACTGATAAGAACCTTAAATTAAAAGCTACATGCATAGCCACTCCCAACAAACAGGATTTTTCATCTGTTTCCTCCCCAGCTCTTTAACAGCCACTGGAAACACTGCTTTTTACCATTCCCATACAAGCTATTCCTAAGCTCTTCTCAAAAACCCGCTGACTGCTGTTGCTATTTTGACATACCCAGTGCTGAAAACTCAAGTTGAAGCTAGCTGTTCAATACCAGATCGCCACTGGGGATACCACCGCCCTAGGCAAACTGGCAGATGTCTGCTCCTGCTAGCTGTGCTCCCCGAGTAGCAGGCTGCTTGTAATACTTGCAGCGTGCTGGCCAAGGGAAGCGTGTCTTCCCTATGCAGGCACGTGCTCGCTGCACAAACAGCATGTGGATTATCTGCAGGTGTAACGGGCAGTGAAAGGTTTCAGCCCGCCCTGACCAAGCACGGGACCCTTGAGAATCGACAGCGGCGCGGCACACATGAGAGCTAAAGCAATCACCACTGATGGGAGAAGTGAAGAGATGGGGAGCCCTCTGGGGCTGGAACCAACTTCTACATAGCACCTGGTATGGTACGCTCCCCATCTGTGACTAGAGGAACGCCATGGAGTTCTAAGGCACTTGTTTGTCTGTCACTTGCAAGACACGTGACACATCATTTATAATTCCTTGAAAGGTATATAAAGAATCAACCATAGTTTTACCTCCAGAGGCACATGAGAGAGTATAATGAAAAGAGATTGCTCTGACAGAGCTCCTCAACTTTTATAGGGATTTTTTCATCTCCCCTGACATTCAGTCTAACGTCTTTTTCTGGCACTGAGCCGTCTCACAACTTTTTAAAATTAACAGGAAATTCCTAGGCTGGTTTGGAAAAAGGCAATCTAATCTCCTCTCCCTTTTCAAAAAATCACATACTCCATATTCAAACAAGTTTATTAGACTAGAAAATTTAAACAAAGCATTCATCTGTCAATCAGTTACCCTCAGAAAGACACTGGCACTTCCCTGAAAGTTACTGAAGGTTTATGAATAACAGAATGACTTACTGGAGGAAAGTAAGTGCCTTTGGTACTTGAAGAACTGCTAGAAGAGGCTCCGGTGACATGGGCCCTATCATAAGGTGGCCCGCTGCTCCCTCCCATGATGCTGAGGGAGCTGATCACAGATTTACCTCGAGACATCCCTGCAGAACAAAGATGTACGTCAACATTCAATTCTTTGAAGCAAACAGAGAAAAGAAAGCTTAAAAAATAAATCTAGAAGAAGATAATAGCTGTATAAGCACGACTCCTAAACCCAAAATTAATCTTCTTGGCATTAAGAGCAAATCCAGTGCTCCTTGGCAGACAACTGGAATGAAGACTGTCAGGGAATAAACACATTGGTTTTGTCTATCAGCTACTCGACTGCAGGACTTGGCACTGGGCTATACTAGAGCAGTTGAAGAGAAACACATTTCTTCACTTGAACAGCTGGAAAAGACTTGAGAGAACAGGCATTCAGGCACTATTTCTATGCCTCAGAATAAAACATGAAACTGACTCTGACCACCTCAGCTGAGCAACTGAAATTTGTGCGAGAGAAGAGAGGGTTTGTGTTCTTTCATTTCCCACACTGCTAAGTGAGCTTTTGCTACTGGACTGAAGCACGCTGGCAGAGAGTCCAAGCGGGAGACGGAGAGGTATGCCACTGCGCTCGAAATAATGGTGAAAATTCTGCTCAAAGACTCTCTTTATGAGAGCAGGCTATTACAGAAAGCAAAGAAATTTGGTGCATTATTTTAACCCTGTAACAGCCTCACAGAACCTCTACGTTCTGACCGAAGCCTGCTGAATCCAAGCCACAAGCTACAGTACGTATTTAATCTATATGTACAGAAGGGATGCATACAAATGAACTGCAACGCTGTGGCTACGTCTTCGTTTAGAAACAGCAGTAGCATCACGTGCTTGGATTGGCTTTGGAAACCTCACCAGCAAATGAAATAAGCAGAGACCAGTTATGAGAGACTTCACAAGAAGTTTCACAGGCATACAAACCCCATCTACAAATCTAACAAGAATAATTACATAATGTTTAAAGTCCCATGAGTAGAACACTAAGTAACTTATACCCTGTACTGTCATGACATCTCACTGATGCTACAGTAGTCCAAGAAGAGGTATCTTTAGTAGCCAGAGAGAGCTCCCACAGTGCATGTATCTGTTTGAGCTAAGTATCTAAATGCTTACGAACAGCACAGATAAAATAGCAGTTGATTATTATTAAAGAAGGATGGCAACAAGCCTTGACAGTCCTGGCTTCCAACAGCTTCCAAGAATTATGCATCTGGTACAGACATCTCTTGTGCGTACAACTCGGCTACAACTATGTGGTGCCAAAGAGCAGGGCGAGGATCACATCGTTTACTCACCAGGAAGAGACCCTGACAAAGAGCTTGGGTGAGGCACATAACCAAGAGGTACAGAGGCTGGTCCGTGCACCACGTAATCATTGGTCATTGTTTCCCCATCTCCCTTCATGCGAGGGCACAGCACCCTCTGGCAGATGAAGTACATTGCTCCAACCACAAAAACCGTAAGGATCACCCCAATGATGGAGCCTATTGTGTTGTTGGGCTGTGGTGCAGGCTCTTCTGTCGTGTCTAAAAGGAAAAAGGAAAAGCCAGACTGTAAATTAATCCAACAGCTTCGTGTACCAGCACCAGTTTTCCTGATATCTTTCCACACAGGTGAAATAAAAGCCTTCTCTTCTGGAGGCAGACAACAGCTTTTGAATTAATTTATGGGAGGAACAAACAGGCCCTAGGACAGGTCTGTTTAAAGACTCTGAGTGTCCATAAGGGCTACCTGTGCACAAGATGACCTCCACATATGCAGAGAGGCTTCTTTGAATTGCAAATGACAGGAAATGAACAGTACATGCATATGCAGGGGGGACTGATGAACCACTTCGATCTTGCTGCATGCAGACAGGCAGGGCTTTCCTTTCAAGCTGATGAGCAAGACCTGCAGCCTTGAACAAGACCTGCAGCCACGACTCCAGATGGCACTGGGCTGGGGACTCCAGACAATGCTTTTTCTTGTTGTTAAATACGATGACAGCTACCTTTCATGTTGCACCTCATCACATAAGCACATAGATTATCACTCAGTGTAACAGATTAGCACTCCCTTTTCTCAACTGTGCCACATTCACTTACCACAGAATCTCATAAGGGCTGGGGTTGGAAGGCACCTCTGGAGATCATGGAGTCCAACCCCTATGCTAAAGCAGGATCACCTAGAGCAGGGTGCCTAGGCTGGTTTTGAGTATCTCCAGAGGAGACGACTCCACAACCTCTCTGGGCAGCTTGTGCCAGTGTCCTGTCACCATGTGAGTAAAAAGTTTTTCCTCACCTTGAGATGGAACTTCCTGTGTTCCCATTTGTGCCCATTGCCCCTTGTCCTGTCACTGGGCACCACTGAAAAGAGTCTGGCCCCATCCTCTAGACACCTGCCCTTATGTATTGATGAAAACTGCTCTCACTCTTCTCCAGGCTAAACAGGCCCAGATCCCTCAGCCTTTCCTAGTAAGAGAGATGCTCCAGTCCCCTCATCATCTTTGTAGCCCTCCCCTGGACTCTCTCCCATAGTTCCCTGTCTGTCTTGAACTGGGGAGGCCAGAACTGGACACAGTACCCCAGCTGCAGTTTCACCAGGGCAGAGTAGAGGGGGAGGATAACCTCCCTCAAGCTGCTGACCATGCTTTTCTTAATGTGCCCCAGGATACCATTTGCCTTTTTGGGCACAAGGGCACATTGCTGGCTCATGGAGAGCCTATTTTCCACGATTCCCAGGTCCTTCTCCACAGCACTGCTTCCTAACCAGTACTAGTGCACGGGGTTATTCCTCCCTAGGTGCAGGAGTCTACATCTGCCCTTGCTGAACTTCATTAGGATCTGCTCAGTCCAGCTCTCTAGTCTGTCTGGGTCTCGCTAACTCGGCAGTGCATCCTTCTGGTGCATCAGCCACTCCTCCCAGTTTTGTATTGTCAGGCACTGTCAAAAGCCTTGCTGAAGTCAAGGTTGACAACATCTACTGCTCTCCCTTCATCCACCCAGCCAGTCACGCCACTGTTCGCTTACACTGAACAGCAGAGGTGATGCACCAGTGATGAATTTTGGGTTTGCTGTTATTTATTAAACTACCTGACCTGTTCCCCATCTGACCCACACTGATGGTTACAGACACAGCTGAGCATCAGGCTTAGAGATGCCATCCCTATGACGAATCTGTACCTGAAGTGATTATTCAACAGTCAAAATGAGTGGCTTTCCCTACAATACCAATTCTAAGCAATGACATTTCTGGGAATAACTGACAACCCCCTGCCTGCGCTTCATGAATTTGACAAGAAAAGCAGACTTTAAAGTCTTTCCCTGTTCTAGTCAGTGTTTTACATCTTATCCATTACTCAAAGTCTTTTCCTCAACACATTTTCTTCTCCCTGAACACCAAACCCACACTTTAACCAGCCTGTCACCAGCTACAGAGATAAGTAAACAGACTTCTGATCATACTGGAAGAGGGACAGCGACAACTGCCGTCTTACTCTGGGTGGGCTAATTTTCCATCCTCAGTTACAAACCCAGAAAATATATGAACAGTAGTAAAGATAACTATACACATCTCTGGTAATGTTGCTAATAACTCGATAGTATGACAGAACATCTCCTATTACTCCTTCTTCAGATCAAGGGCTCTACTCTGGCGTGGCATTTTCCAGTTATGTGTGTGTCAACTGTGATATAGGGATCCCTAGCACAAGAAGAGATGTCCCTATTTACAATTTCTTTTAAAGCACCAACAGTGAAAATGAACTTTCAAGTTGGAATTTTAAGAGCCCTGGAGATTTCAAGGTAGTGGGTATTACATGTTACAAATCATAAATCAAGCTCAGAATTACATCTTTTCAAGATACAAAGGAAATTTTAAAAGGTTTACTCTATAAACAGAGTGCTCCTCTGATTCCAAAAGCACTTGCTATTAAATCTCTGGATGAGAAAGCCATGAAGCAGAGCAGTTATATATAAAAGCCTCACGCTGCTGGAAAAAAAATTACTCCTTTTTTTAAACACCACACCAACTCAGCATACAGATTATAGTGAAAGAAACCTTTTATTTCGTTTAAAAGTTTAAAAAGCTAAGTGGAAGAATTACTAGCCTGCTCTGCCTCAAAGACTACTTGTTCAGACTGCTATTTATTTCTGATATTCCTATTCTACCACGTTGTGCATTAATGGCATGACAGCAGTTACAAACAGGGGCATTCATTTTGGGAACAATTAATTCAGTCTGCTTGGCAGAATAAAGTCTAACTCATAGAGAAGGCAAGAAACAAATTTTGCCTGCTGCAATCAAGTCTCCAGTCTTGGGTTTTACACTTACAGCATCCTTGCTCATCTGAGCTGTCACTGCAGTCCAGGTTGTGATCACATTTCTTGCTTTTCCCGATGCACTGCCCACTGGCACAGCGGAACTGATCCGTTAAACAAAGCACTGGAAAGAGAACCCCACACACAAGAGTCAGTATCAGAGTCTTCCACTCTTTAAAATTATTAAGAAAACAAGCCACCAAACCATAAAAAACCAGGAGGATCTTGGGAGAAATTTTCCTGCTGCTGGCTTCATTTCTTAAAGTAGCCAGTGGCACAAAAAGTCCCTCATGCCAACCATGCAGGAAAAAAAATGGCTCAGCGTTCTGCTGAGGCTGTGGCACAGCGGGGTCCAGGTCCTCACTGCCTGTTTATGAGAGGGACACTATAAGATGAAGTTACCTTGGCTAAAATAACTTGGAAGCAGCCAGCCACTGAGAACAAAGGCACTTATCCCAGGAGATGGCTATTGCTATCTTATACTATAAGAGTATTGAACTCTAAGCATTTATCATAATATTGTAATATGAGAGAAGAATTAAGTTATTAAAAATAAATCTGCCAAACCACAATGATAAAATTGTTTAAGATAGATAAATGTGGTTTCTCAATGCCCTTGTGCTCTTCCTGTAAACCAGAAAACTCCTTGATCATTAGACAATCTATTTCACTTGACATTATGTCTTTAAACTGAAATGAAAGACAGAAGATAAAACTGGAGCTTTGCCAGTACACTCAAAAAATGAACCACCACTTTGGGGAAAAAAGGTGCTGCAGGCAAGGTGCTGGCTGCTGTTGTTTACATTTTTTTTTGCCTCTCATTTCTCATAAATCCTGAAATTCTTTCTGACTTCAATTGAATTAAGAAGTTAAACTAAAGGCTTTTCTCATCTGCAATCAACTTGAATTCTGAGTAACAGGGATACTTTGAAGGTGAACAGCCCCATTTCTGATATCTCCAGTCACTAGATGGTAACTTAGGAAGGTAACCTGCACCACGCACTTTCAGATGCCAGCATCTCACCTGGCTAACAATCACCTTTCATCACACAGGGATTTCTGTATCACTCTCTTTTTGAGCTGAAGCATATCTTTTGGAAAGACATTCAGTCCTGATTCAAAGACCTTTAGAGAGTCTCTTCAAAGAAGGAAAACATACTGAAAGGACACAGAGAAGAGGCATCCTTTCAAGCTCACAAGTGTCCCTACAACTCTTCACTGCTGGCACAGAGGGCAAAGGGCGAGGGTGCTCATATGTCATGTTGTGTAGGTGTGGGGTAGTTCAGACTCTGGCAACATATCCTGTCCTTTTGGAAATTAAAAAGTTAATTTTCACTGTGTTGGCAGGAGCATTTCTCTCTGTAACGATGGCTTAAATACTCTCCTTTGCTGTGCTCAATAGGAAGGAGAGGTCTCTGGAAATCTTCTAAGTGGGAGTGAAAGACAGACAAAAGTTTAACTTCATTTTGTTCCAGTATTATAAAATAAACAATCCCAAGGCCTTTACTTGGTACAGGGTACATAAATAACTGTGACAAGCTATCTGCTGCATTTTGTAATTCATTCTCAGCTACCAGGCTTTTAGAGCTCAAAACCACATTATCTTTCTAATAGCACTTTTCAGAAACAGAACTTTAGTTGCTGTGCAGGAGATCAGTGTTATTTCTGTCTCACAGGTGGAGAAACAAAAGTACAGAGTTGTGAAATAATTTCCCGTTCAACAGATCAGTTTGAAAACTAGCAGAACCCCGGGTCTTTCCAAATCCTACTCAGCAATAACTTTGATCCATATCATAGTGTCCTCACGACAGCTTTATTCTCATCACACTCAAAGACCCTCTGTACCTTCACAGTTCTTCTCATCCGAGTTGTCCTGGCAATTCGCTTCTCCGTTACACCGGAGGGCACTGTCTATGCACTGTCCACTTTCACACTGGAACTGGGTGTCTGAGCACACGGGGCAGTTCTTTTCGTCACTGTGGTCTTCACACTCAGTGAAACCGTCACAGCGCCAGGCCACCGGGATGCAGTCAATCTCACCTGTGAAACAGGTGAACTGCTGAGGGGAGCATGTTGGTGGTTCTTTAAAAATCAAGCAAACAAACAAAAGTTAAAAATCCAGGTGAGCGAACAGTAGATCAGGACAGGTAAGGACACGATGATCTCAGCTGCTTTGATTTATCGAGCAGCTGATAAATATGCTGCTTCATGAACTAAATTCCACCCCCACTGCCTCTGCAGTAACTTGTGCTGATCTTGAGCCCCGTGTCACTGATGCAGGCTCACATCCATGGAGGCTCACGATACAAAGAACAAGAGGAACAGAGCAACATGCACACTCAAAACACAATTGTTTTCTTCCCTTCCCACTTATGCATTTCTCTTAACAGGTCTTCAAAAGTCTTCACTGAAAGCCAACACACTGTTCTACTCCCCCTTTCCTGCACCACCACTGTATACACAACTGATGGCTCACTTTCTTTTTAATGTTTGACAGTCATTGCACAGAAAACGCTAAAAGGATGTAATGCACTGCAGATGGATGCACTGTGACTCAATGTCTAGTTATGTGCCCTCGACAGCTCTGCTCAGTCAAAATTCTTGTAAAACAACAAAAAAACCTGCTCCATCTAGTCAAGCCCCACTATCTCAACACAGCTGTTAGCTGTTATTTAACATTTACTACTGTAACTGTTAATCTCACACAGTAAGTAAATGTGGAATTTTTTCCCCCTTTTTTTAATCCCCCTTTCCTCCCCACCCTCTTGGCCTGGTATTAAACTTGCTCTGAGAAAATATCTGGATTATGTTAACTCTTGTTCCATTGTGAGACCACACGTCGCCTTGATGGCGAGAAGATTGCGTAAGAAAACCATTCAGTCAGTACAGCGGCACAAAGAGACCAGGAGCACCAAAGTGCCTCTCCTCTCCCCCATTTCAACCCCACCCTTGGAGACACCAGGGCGTAGGCTACAGCAGCCCTATCGCCACACAGGAGGCAGCTCACCCTTCTGGGACTGCAGTTCAGAAAGACATGCACAGGGTGAGTGTGAGGAGGACAGCAGGCAAGAGTAAGATGGCACAGACACGGTGCAATACACCAGAACGTGAGAATCTACCTCTATTTGAAAGAGGAGAAAAGACAGAGAGATAGAAGACAGCAATAAAAATCCTAAAATTTAAAAAATCAAGTTGAAATAATTTAAGGGTCTTAAGTAGAAAGGGTGAACAGAAAATTCTTATTCTGCAGTCAACTAGTGATTTTTTCCTCTTCTCTTACTCCTCCTCAATACTTGCAGATTTAGCTGGGGGATAGCAAAGAGGTAAGCGTGTAAAAGCGTGTAACAGCTTCTGCTTAGAAGAAACCCCTAAAAATGGAGACCCAACCCAGAAGCTGAGAGTTCTGATACAGGGAAGGACTTACCTCCACAGGACAGCTCATCCTGCAGCAGAACAAGGTGCACTGGGCAAGAGCAGCGTGTGGTGCCGTCGCCCTTCACGATGCAAATGTGTGAGCAGCCACCATTATCTTGAGAACAAGGATGTTGTCCTGTGATTTTAAAAATAGAGACAGGTACTGACAAGAAATCCTCACCTCCTTCCCAAATTTTCAGTAATTTCTTTGGGCTCACATGACTCCATTACTTCCTTCCCCCCTGGGAAGAGAACTACAGAAAAAAACTCTGAAAAAGTGGCTTTTTGTCATGTGCATTTTTTCCCTTTATATATGTCAATAATCACTCACATCAATAACTGTCTGCAATCTGAAATATCGTGAGAGTCATGTCTACTAAAACACACAAGATGCAAAATGCTTTGAGTAGTAAGGTAGAATTAGTTCTGCAGCAAAACTAGTAGCATTAGTAATACAAAAAGATGCCTTGGATTCCACACTTCATTTTATCTAAAGACCATTAAAAAAGTAAACTTTTCTAATTTATGAATTCTGAAGCTTCCACAGTGTCTCTGAAACTCAAATTAACATGCTCTAGATAAATATGTCTCTTCATTTTAATGTTTAATAAGGACAACATACTTCTCTTGGAACTCCTGACAGATGTACTGAGATTAATAGCAAACAAAACTAGTAGTAGTCTGCACTGATGCTTTAATTAAACATCCCCAGACATTTTTCTACATATTTCTCCAAGGCATGCACCACAGCCCATTAACCAAGCCTGTTTCCTCCAGGATGATGGGAGCTTCATTGCTTTAACCACCCAGCTCCCATCATTTTGAGCAACTGTACGTGGGGGAAGGCAAAACAAAAAGTGCAGCCATGTTCAGGAAAAATTGTTATTTAACATACGCTTTCTTAGTGCAACACAACGCTGCTCCTCTGCCATTTACTTTCACTACAAATTCACAGAATCACAAGGTTGGAAAAGACCTTTAAGATCATCAAGTCCAACCATTCTCATCCTAAACTAAACCATATCCCTAAGTACCTCATCTACCCAACAAAAATTGATCACATCTACCTCCAAGAAAAATTGATCACTTTGCCTTCGAGGCAGGCAGTCCCTTGAAAGGTCTCCTGCTAATAAAAGGCCCCAAGAGCTGTGCTTGTCTCAATGGAGTAAACACCTGGCAGCGATTCACTAGTGTGTGGCAGCCGCAATCCCAAAGATCCTCTGCTAGGGATAACAGGACATTTCCACTGTGCCTACAGACACTCACATGCCAGGTGCCTGTACGGCACTACCAATAAAGCTGTCATCAGCAACAAAACGTGATGCTGGGTTTGCAACACATTTCACAGAATCACAGAATTGTAGGGGTTGGAAGGGACCTCCAGAGATCATCGAGTCCAACCCCCCTGCCAAAGCAGCTCCCTAGCTCATATTGCACAGACAGGCATCCAGACGGGTCTTGAATATCTCCAGAGAAGGAGATTCCACACCCCCTGGGCAGCCTGTCCCAGGGTTCTGTCACCCTCACTGTGAAAAAGTTCTTCCCCATATTGGTGTGGAACTTCCTGTGCTCCAGCTTGAGGCCATTGCCCCTTGTCCTGCCCCCACAGACCACTGAACAGTCCACTGCTGGCCACCCAAAGGAAATAAACCTAATTGTACCCCGGCAACGCACAGACACAAAATGGTATCATCTGGCCCCTTCAGTCTGCACTGATGTTGACCAGTGACAAGGCAAAACAGAATCACAGAATCACAAGGTTGGAAAAGACCTCTGAAGATCATCAAGTCCAACCATTCTCATCCTAAACTAAACCATATCCCTAAGTACCTCATCTACCCTTTTTCTGAACACAGCCAGGGAAGGTGACTCAACCCCCTCCCTGGGCAGCCTGTTCCACAACTCTTTCAGTAAAAAATTTTTTTCCTAACATCCAATCTGACCCTGCCCTGGCGCAGCTTGAGGCCATTTCCTCTTGTCCTGTCTCCTGTCACCTGGCTGAAGAGACCATCAGCTATCTCTCTACAACCTCCCTTCAGGTAGGTTGATCAGCCCAACAGGCTCATCTCTCTGTGGCCACTCCTTGCCTTGAGCCCCACGGGCACTGTCTGCACTTGCAAACAGGGATTGCACTCACTGTATTCCTGAATGTTGAGCTCTTTCACAGCATGGATGTCACTGAGTTGTGCAATACGAGCTTGGACCTTTGTACGTCTTTCTCGACCAGTCATATCAATCTTTTCAATCATCTGCTGTTGCCTGTCAATCCAATACAGCCAGTTTTCAAATACAGTTAGTCCCACGGGCTGCAAGATATTGGAGTCTTCCAAAACAATCCGGTTAGCTCCTGCCAAAGGGAAAGAATGGGTGAGTATGTAAGCTGATTCTAGCTGAGCCACGACAAACATTTTGTACCCTACCCACACTGCTATTTTCCACTTTTTTTACACTGCCAGGTAAAAACACAAGCAATCCTGGGCCCTGTGGTGCAAGGCTGATGCATTTTGCAGACAGATGATCAAATTCTTTTTCTACTTTCATCAAAACGATAGTTTTGGTGCTTCAAATACACTGAGTGTGTTTAAGAAGCTTCTGAAGTTGGGGACTGAGCTCTCATGAGCCTATCCAGCCTTTTACTGATATGATGGGATTTGGTAACTCTTTTCATTCTTCTGTCCTTTTTTGGAGAGATGAACTGCTTGGTCTTGGCATACAACAGGGAATAAGAACAGGGATTACCATCTTGAGCTAACTGGTCTAAGATAAAATCCAAGTGAAGACCAGGTAGTTAGTACTTTTCACGTGAATTATGAGATTAAGGTAAACACTTGACCTCTGACTTTCCCATATTCTTTTACATTATCTTCACTAAGGATTTAAAATTGGGAGTGCTCCTTCCTTCCTAGTGAAGACTTCTTTCCTCAGTTTCTTCTGCAACCATCAGTAGGAGCCAAGAGGCTTTAACTTTACACCCTGAAAGAGTATCTTTTGTTGACTTTTATGCTGTATCAGCTGGCATTAAACATAGTCAAGAGCAACTGCCACGCTTGGTGGTTAACACTCCGCATGAAGGCAGTCCAACACTGGTTTAAATGTATCATTACAGACTGTCCAAAGACAGTGAAGACTTTGTAATTCATACACAGAAGGAAAACAGGTTACTCAAAAGCTGGGAGCTCAAGAGTGATGTTTAATCCCTGGTTTATTTTGCATGACATAACATGGTCATTAACACTCGAATATTCAGTGAGGTTTACCAGACTCTGAGCATAAAATCACTCACAAGAATAAGGAGTCTGCTTCAATTTTGAAATAATATCATAGTCTGAAATTAGGCCATGGCTTGAAAATTTACATATAAATCCTGGTATTTCAGATATCTGGCCTCACTCCTATGTTTTTTACTTTTAGTACAGCAGACAATAGCTGTGCACATGTTTATCCAAGAAGGTTTTGTATTTTGCCCTGCAAAAATATACTAATACAACTGAATACCACAGAAAAATTCAACCATGCCTCTACCATACCCACACAAGATAATGTTATAGCACAAGAGACACTTATATTTTATAATTTTATACTTTAAGCAGGATCTACCCTTCTGTTTTGATTAGTAGAAAAAGCGCTTTTTGGCTTGTTGGGAATTTAAGTAACAGTGTGTCAGTGATGATGACTTATAAATACATGCAGCTATGAAAAATAGATTTATTTCCTTTTCACTAAATGAATACAGAGCTCCAAAGTTAAGTCACCTTCCAAACATTTAGAAAGTGGTAACACCTAAAGCAGAACATGGAAATGAAAATATTAATTGCCAGCTAGACTGGGCTCTCGCCCACCTCTTCACAACAGCAGCAGCAATGATCTGATTAGCAAAAGAGGCTGATGGATTCCAAAGGAGGCTATTCCCAGACTGATGTAGAAATGAGTGATGCAAGTCAAACCAAATAACTGCAACTATGTATTAACCCCCATGAATATGACTCATTGTGTAGGGAAACAGTAAGAAACAGCAACCTGCATCTCGAGAAGAACAACTAAGTTGGGAATAGGGAAACTGCAAAGGTGACAGGAAGGAATACAGTTGAAACGAAGACCTTGACCTACCCAAATGGAGTCTGCACATGCCCTGCTCTGCCATGCCCATGTCAATCAGCACGGCGTTTTGCAGTATGCTCCGAAAGCTCCAAAGCTTAACATTTTTACTCCCTTAATGTCTTAATCTTTCTTTTTAATATTTGTGACCATGTGTAACTGACTACTACTGACTAAACCGAGACACTGAAATCCTTCCTTCCATAAACCAACAATAAAATCCAAAGCTGGCTCATCAGGGTGCTAGTGCCCTTTATTGGGAATGTCAGATGAAAGGGAGAGGTGATTAAGAGGAGCTTTGTCTCCTGGCATCGCCATTCTCTTTCCAGCAATACCTTTTACAGAAAGACTTAAAAACAAACAAATAAATAGAAAAATCAGGACACACCCGTAGCTCTTTCTATTTCCAAACAGAAATGACTGAATTCCAGAATCATTAGACATTTCCCAATCACCCTAATTATTCTGGAAGAGAAGAACTAATTTCCAAATAGTTTCCATGGCAGGGAGCTAATTCCAGTCATCTTTTCATAAACAACCCCTTAATCATGTGAAGAATCTGGTTAGCTTCAATAGAATCTCCCATTTGGGCAGCATAACCAAGTCCTAACTGCATGCCTGAAGGACAGGGAGGAAGAGAAGGACTGCATCACATAAAAGGCATTCTAGCTCTCCTTCTCTTTATGGGTGCTGGCATCTACAGAGTCGACAGAGCAAGAGGCTGTGCATGGTTTTAAGAAGCTAACATGCAGAAAAATTACTCTGCTGGTCAAAGGAGCCTATTAATCAGCATTCCTAAGCATAAGAATGCATCTCAGCAGTTAGCAATTTATCCTGGTGATTACAGCAAGCTATTTGCGGTGCAAATGCCAAAAAAAATCAAGATAGGTTTTGGAATTATTTTTCTTCGTGTTCTTTGAAAACACGGCAAGCTTTTACTACACAACACTGGGGATCCAACAGCCACGTCTCTTAAAGAAAATGCAGAATCATTGAAGACAGACTGGATGAGAATTTAGACTAATGACCTCCTCTGCTGTCCTAATATGTGGCAGATAACAGATATAAGGAGAGAAAGAAAACATGTATGATGTTCTCCTGTTGCCCATGACTTTGCTCATGCAGACCCTGGGATGGCCTAGAACATACCAGGATATGCCATGCCACTTTTTAATAAAAAAACCAATAACAAAACCAACTGAACCAAACCCAAAGCAATTCACTAACTCAATTCAGCTTATGTCCTGTATATAAAACAGTGAACAGCCAGGATATCACAGGTCATTAGTGACCCTGAAGCTTCCAGTGACATAACATGCTAATCACTGAAAAAAGTTGTTATCTTGCTGAGCCTCAATTCTAATCATCTAGAAAAACTGAAGTGCTTTCCAAAACAAAAGCTTATTCTAGCAGGTTAATAAAAGGCTGAAAATCACACTGGTGTCATTGGGATTATGTGCTGCTGCTTTGAATGAAGGTATCACATCAGTGAAAGACAGTACTACTACAAACTACCATGCTTGTTAAGTTTTCAAACTCACTCACAGATTGCAAAATGTATCCTTATTTCCTTAAGCATGTACTTATGGCTCCTGATAGCAGAGCAACATTCAGGTGAAGTACAAGGATATGCACTACTCAAGCTGGTGATGGACTTAACTGCAGAGGAAAGAGAAATTCTGCCATTGCTCTCCATTAGCAGCAGCATGAGGAGGCATGTACCCCACCACCCAACAATGATGGGCATGTATATGCTCAGAATGTCCCAGCACTTCCATCAGCAGCAACCAGCCCTGCTCATACAGCAAACTACTACCAAAGCCACACGAGACAGCTGAGTGGATCCAGCAGCTTGCTGGATCTGGCTAGTAAATAAGAGACATCTCAGCCTCACTCATCATATCCGACTGCATGATTTTGCCTCTTCTCTGGTTCTGGTTGCTTGTTGGACTCCTGCTGGCCCAATTCAGCTTTCGAAACCAACAGAACACTTTTCTCTATTTCTTTTTTTTTCCTTCTATATATTGTTCTTAGGTTATTGTTTTGCTTCTGTGGTTAAGTGAGCTGAATCAACTCATAGAGGAGGTCAGACAAGCAGCATAACCAACCTTAGGGACCAGGGAAAGAGAATTCCATAGCTGGAAGAGTGTTTTGCTTTTTGAGAACAGAGATTTAGATCTGCTCTCCCCCTTCTCAAATAATTTCACCCTAAACGACAGGTATGTAAGTGCTCTGCACACCTGCTGCTGTTTTAACTCTGGAGGAAAGATTTTTCCAGTAATGGGAAACTCTCCCCTGCTTGACAGATTACTGCACCAAAACCAATGCTTTTAAAAACAATCCTCTCTCTCCCCTTTCCAAAATTGCTGCAATTTATTTGTGAACTGACTTTGGGAAACCACACAAAGGTCTTGCAGTGAGAAACTAAAGTAAATAGCATGTGTAGCAATTAATAATGCAAATCATAGATAGAGGCATGAGACTGTAAAGACAAGCTGCATGAATCACGCACATTCCCTGGCTGGGAATTTAGGGAGTGATTAGAATCACAGTACAGACTGTTTATAGTAGGAAGGAAAAGACGACACCCCTCTCTGCATTCCCCCACACCCACACCATGCAAATGAATCACTGAATTAAAGTGCTACTCTACCTGAAAGGTCACTGCTTTCAATTCTCCTCAGGTCTGAATCGGCCCAGAACAACTTGCCTAGCTGGCTGTCAATAGCTAAGGCTATGGGCTTGCTCAAACCACTGAAAAAAAGGACCTCTCGTTCGGTTCCATCCAATGCTGCTCTCTCAATTTTAGGAGACCTGTCCTGAAGGTTGGTGAAATACATGTATCTGGAATAGAAAACAATTCGAGGGAAAAAAGTTTATTTGGTCTTTCCAAATTTTTGCTGTGTGACAAAAGGCATCTTAACAAATGGCAACGATGGTTTTATTCTGACAAACAGAAACCACCCAGCAGCAAGACAACAATTTGATTCTCAAGATCTTTGGCCTGAGCTTCCCCCACTTTGCTATTTCAGCTACATACCCTTTCTCTGGATTCACCACAATCGCCCTGGGCCTATCTTGATCTCCTTTGAGCACGACTCCCATGGGTCTGCCATCCAGGCGTGTCACATTGATCACGTTAGTGGCTTCACAGGTCCAGTAGATATAGCGGCTGTAGATGTCGATGCTCAGGTCGTAAGGCTGCATATCTAGGTTCTGATTGGGAACTGGACTTGTCACAACAGTGAGGCTCTACAGAAGAAAGGAAAAACAACCCTCAGAAAAGCAATTAATCTGATTCAATGTGAGAAATTTTATTTACTGTGGATGTGACGCATCCAGCTACTGCTCAGCAAAAGGGGATGAACAAAATACTGTCACATAAAATAAGGAGACACCCAGGTCCAGTTGCCCCTCTACCACCTTTAGTCAGATATAGACACTTAGTCCTGATGGCCCATTGCAATGGCAATCATGTAAGTTGGCTGCAGCTCATAAGACTTAGCACATTTGACCAATAAGTTAAAATTGTCTCTACGGTCAGCTTCTACATATACCCTCTGCTTATTTGACAGCTCTTAAGTTCAGTTTGGATAGACCCAAACCTGGCTCATTTGGGACTCTACAACAGAAACACATCACCACTAATTCCCAGAGCTTCAGCTGAGTGGATGAAACCACTGGCAAAACAAGGTCAGACCTCACCTGAAATTCCTGCCTCACTCTCCGCCACCATCACTGCCGTCATGCTTGGGGGACATGATGGTGGAGAATAAATGGAAAGGCAGCTCTGCTGACAGACAGAAGAGACGTCAGCTAGGGTACAACAGTGACTTTAGAGCATTTCCAGCTAAAATCTTTCTGCTTAAAAGTTCCTGCCTTCTACTGGTCCAGACCTGAGGAGTCTACATGCCTGCCTTTTTTTACTTTTTAAAAATTTTTTTATTTTTAAGGAAAGAAATTGCATAGTCTTCCTATAATGAAAGGCAAACCTGACAACTTTAATGAACTTCTCAAAAAATCTTAAGAGGATTGATAAGTCACAAGACAGAGCCTTACAAAATCTTCCTGGAAAACTTCATGCTTTTCAGGTGAGCAGCCTCCACCCTCTCGCCCCTGAATTAAACTTCACTATAAAATTTGCCTAACTTTTATTTGGCTTGTCAACTCTATGGAAGGGTGTGCCTACCAGTCTTACATTTGTTTAGTCTGCTGAAGCTGGAAAAAACCTGGTGCCTTTGACTAGTTCTGGGTGTTAAGTTATTTAGATATCCCAAAATTAAAACCATTGCTAAGCTAAGAGTTAAGGCTGAAGGGCATTTCAGCAGGATCCAACTACCACCATACCCACCACCAGAAACCAAACTCCCTTACAAATTAAACTGGATACAGCACCTCTGTGTTGTTTTTAAGTCTGCTGCTCTTCCCCCACATAAAAAGTCAGAAAGAAAAAAAAAATCTGTTGAAAATTAGTAAGTCATTGCTCACAATTAACCTCACTAAACCTGTATCACCTTCTGCTTTTTAAGCTACTTTATTTTTTCTGTATTCCCCAGTCAAATACATTTTCCCAAGCCTGCCAAATCTCTTACAGGTCACTAGTTTCAACCTCCTCGCTCAGTGACTTGACTCGGTGGCTGACAATAACTCTCCTCCTATCCCCACCAGAACCTGTGAGGCTTCAGATGCAGCAGTGCGCTCACCCGCTTCATTACAGCATCAATGCCCCAGCACCCTGCTCATCTGCAACTCTTTCACCTCTTCAACATGCTGAGTTTCTCCCGAGAACCTTCCCATCCATGTTTCACTTCTCTCAAATACAGGTTTTCAATAGCTCCCCCCAGCCAAAAGACAGTGTTGAGCAAATAAAGATGAGCACATAAAGATACATTAAGGTGCATTAAGTTGGCCTGTTTTCCATGTTTTATTTCCTGCTGCACCTCCCAGATTACTGGCTGAGGACTCCAGAAACTCCAGATGCCAATTGTTTTGCCACGTAAGAGCTAGTAATCACCAGGAAGTCCATATATCTAATTAATTCATGTAAAATCCCTCATTGCTGGGTGTAGAGCATGTCTTCCTCATCTTACAGCAATTCCATCCCCCCCAGGATACCTGGCTGCCATCCTCCTGTGCCTTCCGAATGATGTTCTGCCGTGAATCAATCCAGTACAGCTGCTTATCCAGAGGGTCATAATCGATGGCTCGAACGTTCCTGAGGCTATGGATGGGGAGTATGATATCTGGGCTCTGCTGCTCATCGATCACCATGCGATTAATCGCGTTCTTCTGACTGAACAACAGAAAGGTTGTAGGAGCTTGATGGGTTAAAACAAAGAAAAGAAGAGGGGGAAAGGGTTACAGAGAGCAATAGTGTTGGAGACTTGTATGTTCAATGATGACAACTACTACATACAGTCAAACAGCATCTATAATTTCACTCCCCTTCTCCCTCTTCTTACCCCCACTCCCCCCTCCTAATCAAAACAAAAAATAAAAAGCCCAACCTCTGATGAGCTTGGAAAGCCTTTCAAATGACCTCTTTTACTTTAAAAGTCTGAATGTGGATGTGACAGGCAAAGATAGTTTTTAAAGCCACAGGACTAACGTACCAGAAGACTTCTGTCAATATCACCTCAAAGAAGAATGGTCAGCTATGCCTCTCAAGGAACTGCCAATTTTCTTTCTTAAGGGGGTCCCAGGGAAATGCAGCTGCATTGTTCTGGAGTTGAAGCTTTTGCTAGGTATACTTTTACTTGCAGAGGAAGCTAAGCAAAAGGCAGCACTGGTTGCTTATTCAGAGGTCCCAGGGAACAGAATGACATTAGAATGGTTCAGTCCTGTTCCCACAAACCCTCTTCCTGCCTATACCAGAATGAAACAACTAATTCACAGGAAAATCTTAGGTGTGTGCAGGCTGTGTTTTTGGAGGAAAATCTATTCCCTCTTAACAAATTTATATAATTTCTAGGATATCTGGCAATGCTAACTTGTAATGAGGAAAAAACCCTCTGATGCTCTGCTCCAGCTTTCCAGATATCCATCAAAAATTTCCTGAACAAACCACTTTTTCCTTATATATACACCATCAAGCATCAGAAAGTAAAACTTCCTCACCCCACGTAGTTGCAGTTTACCAGCTGTATCTTACAGAAAGTGCATAAGGCATTTAACACATCATTAAAAAGACATTATCCCTGCATTACATAACTGGGTCAGAAACCAGAGCAGGTAGTTAAAGCATGTTCCCTTTTCACAGCGTTCTTTTCAGTAATGGTCTACCTGAAGCCACTGCTGTGCAAGACGGCACAAGAGCCAGCAGCCAGAAATGCAGCTTGCAGCCTCCCTGAAGTTTGTACAATCAATTCTCTACAGCACAAGTCTGGAGAGATTAGCAGTGGGACACTGCATTCATTCAATCCAGCCTGTAAAACAGGTAAGGCAGCACCTTGGAAAGGGGAGGTAGCAAAAGTCTTCCAGAGAATATCATCACCTTGCATTGTTATTTTAGGCCTAAGATTTGAACATTTAATTCTGGCTGATAGGAAGGGGGGTCCTTGGTAACTAACACTCAATCCTAACATCCTCTAACAATCAGGCCTCATTGGAAGGTATTTTCACTTTCTGGAAAACCCGTATTTCTCCTCCAAATATTTCTCCAATAATTTAAGCTGCCTTCTACTTAGATCTAAACTGTAGAAGAAAGCACAAAAAAAGGCTGCATTTATATGAATGTGTACAGCAAAATAATAGCTTCAGAAAACATCAGTATCCTTACTGAGCAGTTAAGAGAGTAATGGAAAAGGAAAAAAGCTTAAGATAGAAGTGCGCAGGTAAACACACCATTATAAGCACCTAAAATCCTTTCCCCTTTTCCCCAAAGACACCCTCTCACTGCCTGAGATTGCCTGGCTTCCAGCTTTGAATTGATGGCTCATTATAAAAAGCAACAGCAGAATTTTCCCCCTTGAGTTCCCACATCTCTGAAACAGTAACAATTTCAGAAATCCCTTCCCAGTTTTCATCATTCTCCCTCCCAACAGTCACACAATTTAACTGTATTTTTGGCAGGCAAATGGAGTGCAAGGAGCACATCCCCTGTGCAATGCTGTCTTCAAACTACACAACATGTGGTAGGCCTGATGAGATACCAGATCTCAGAGCAGTGTGTCCTTCCTGTAAGTAAAAGCATCTATGCACACAGGAGCAGGGCAGTCCAGAAAGGAGGAACTGGCCTCCAGAAAGGGCTTGGGCTAATAACAGTGTTCAGGAGTACATAACCAAGTAAAACAGGCACGAGAAAGTTAAAACGATTCATGCTTCAATTATAGTGGCCAAGAATGAAATTAAATTATACACAGAGAAGCCTAAGTCTCCAATTACCTACAAATGAGAAGTTGGAAAGTTCCCAGGTTTGAACATGGCAGAGGGAGAACTCCTAATACCTCATAAACGGCCCTGAACGGTACCGCGGGGAAACGGCTCGATTTGCTCACAACACATTTCCTGTGCTTCTCTCCTTCCTTTGTTTCCAAGAGCATTTTCACAAGAATACATGATCTTTGATAATTTTGCTACTTATTCTCTGCTGGAAGTCAAATTCCTCCACCTACAAAATCCCAGTCATCACCAGAGAGGTGCAAGCCATGCCTCTAACTCGCGGGAAGGTGCACAGTAGTTCCAGTACAAAAATTTGCTATGTAAGTGCCCCTTGTAATAAAAAAGGGGAGGAGGTCTACACAACACATGGGGCAGGGTGGTGGTGGGGAAAAGCAGAGTTTTCCAAAGAGCATGATTTTTAAAAAATGCCATGAGGTGGCATTCATGGAACAAGCTGCCCTGCTTCTGGCTTTAAAACAACAGCTGGATCTCTGTACTCATGCATAATGTGGATGAGATACAAACTGTCTCTCAGTACCATGAATCTCTTCACCCACTGACTAATCTGAATGACACCAGTGGAAATCAGCCATCCAGTGTGGCTGCCAAAATTATGAGAGCTTCACTGGCAGCCAGTTATTGAGAGATGGATAAATTATTTGGTTAGAAACTAATTACACAGAGCCTGAGGGGCTCTGTGGTTTGTATTCTGCACAACAATAAAGAAAAATGGGGCTTGTCTGGACTGAGATCAGAAATCTGAAGAGCTGGGGAGGCTGTGGAGCAAAGTCTCTCCTCACCGAGGAAGAAATACTTTTAGGAGTGCAAGAGTGGCCCACCTCAGCATCTCATCAGCCAGCAAACACAGCTACCACAGAATTAAATCTTAAGCAACTAAAGGCTATGCAAAGTCCAGTATATAGCCCAAACTATCATATATTATTTCTGTCAGGCAAGATTGGAAATAATTAAGCAGATAAACGAGCAAGCAAGCACGCACTTGAGGAGGGTTTGAAAGACAGATCAAAACCAAAAGTATTTTGAGCTTTCTTGCTCACGCAGATTTAGCTGAGTTGCTGAAAAGGCAATACTGCTATGTTGCAAGACTATTTTTTTTCTTTCAATATCCTATCTTCTCTTAAAAGTCAGTAGGATTTTAGTATTAGAGATTTGTATTTAAAAATACATATTTTTATTCCTACTTTATCCAGTCATATATCCTGCTGCCTATGGGGGAAAGGAGGCTAAGGAGCCAAAAAGTTTTCAAACACACATTTGGTATTAAAAATAGAAACTAGCTTTAACTTGGCCTATCAGCAAACAAGCTTCCCCACCTCATGTAAAAATAAACCCCTTCTCTCCTCCAAGTACAGCGCTTAGATCTGCAGTAAACAGGCCTGCTGCTGTGTTTCATTTCCACTCATCACGGCTTACCGCTGCAAGTTCTGTTGTCAGAGTTGAGGGAATAGTGAGCCGGGCAGCCACAGACAAAGCCACCGACAGGGACCGCTAAGCACAGGTGGGAGCAGTGACCATTGCTCGAGGCACACTCGTTCCAGCCCGCCTGCCTGGAGGAATGGAAGACCAAGATATCCATAACGTAATCCAAATGCCCTTGGATGATAGTTCGGTTCTGGCCACTGGTCTTGTTGGCTCGTTCGATGCTGCGCCGGCTCCAGTCTGTCCAGTAAATGTAATCCTGATACTGAGTCAAACCGAATGGGTGAGGCAAGTCATCAGCTATAATCTCACGGTCAAGGCCTGTTTCCAAAAAAGGAGGGAAAGAAAAAGATCAGTTATATGGGGACAAGCAATATGCTGTTTAATACTGTTGGACATGTGCCCCCCACAGAGGGGTTAACCCAGAATTAAAGTAACTATTTCATTATTATAAGAGTTCACTACGAAGTAATCTGCAGTATTCAAAAGACCATCCTAAAGTCTCAGAGCCTGTCACAGAAATGTGCTAATCCTGCTTGCAACTCACAAAAGAGAATATACTATACTAAAGCAAAAAAAAAAAAAAAAAATCTCAGTTTTGAAAATGATCAGGGTTCTCCAAAAGCTTCTGTCCTTTCCTTCTTCCCTGAAATGAATAGGATCCTGCTGAAGGAGATGAAGGATCCTGACACTGTATTCCCACTTCAGCATCTCTAGCATCACATTTGGGTCTTTGCCCACTGCTTACAGAGAGGGGATTTCTCATTGTATTATGAGAAAAATTAAATGCACAAGGTTAAACCGATCTGTCTCTGGAATGTCATAACAGGAAGAGTCAGAAAGTCAGGGTAGGAACCAGTTAATTTGCATATACTGTGGGAATGTTAGGAGACCTTAAGGAGCAGGGCATGGAGGGGGGAAGATTTCAAGCACGTAATTACCTCGGGTCATCCTGCTGTCTAGTCACAGAAAATGAACAGGAGATTATGAAACAAGAAATCATTCCCTCTTTGCACAGAGAAAAGGACAATGCACAGCCCTGTATTCTGCCATTACTAGCCAAGGCACAGGGAAAATAAAACTCTAATGCTGTGTCCAGTTCAGTGCTACACAGGAGGGCATCGAGCCAGCCTCAACTACGCACCAAAATACAGGAGAGGCTGAAGAAAAGCTTTTCTATTATATATAATTCCTAGAACAAATTTTACTGTTTTGATCTGTTTCTAGCTTTGTTCCACTACTGTCAATATCCTGGTTAAAGTAGACTCACTCCTTTAGCCTTAAATATTGGCTAGTGAAAACGCTAATCTGAATAATTTGGCACACAGGCAGCAGTCCGCTCCTATGGGTGCCAAGAAGCAACACCCCTCCCCGCCAAAAAAGAAAACAGACCCAAGAAAAAAAAAAGATACTGTGCAAATCTGAGAGGGCTTGAGTCCTCAGTACACTACCCAGAACAGAGAGGGAAAAAAATACACCACCTTCATATAATGATGATGTGACTGTAATGATCAGTTTATAAAACAATCACACAGGACCCAGCATGAGACACAGCACCCTCCCAGTGACCCGTACTAGCCAGGAAAAGCTCCTTAGTGTGCATGATACTGGGAGGGGGGGGAAGCCTGAACCCTGATGATATCAACAAAGATTAAAAACCAAATTGTACTAAATTACATTGTGAAAAACGTCCAATAAGCTGTTGTTATCTTGGCTTTCTCTCTACCTTTCAACTGATGATGAAATGTTTGTTATATATTTGCCAGAGCTCTTCAGAGCAGCAAAACAAGACTCTCCAAACCACTGAAAGTTGACAGCTCTGTCCTACATATAACTGAAAACACGTACAGCTTGTATAATTTTGACTTTGTGAGCAACTCTATCACCTACAAGAACAATCGAGGCCTCGCTAAATGCTGTGTTGCATAAACATCAATTACAGAAGCACAAGTTAAAGGTGTGCATGTTTGGAAAAGTCTATTTTTATCCTAAGACGTGTGTCTTTGCATTATTTAGGAAATAATTTTGCCACAGGGAACTGTGAAAAAGCAGCATCATCCCCACGCTGCTGCCCAGGGCTCTGGGTCTCACCTAGCATGTTGGAGGACTCTATCAGGTTGGTGTCGAGGTCAGTCCAGTAGAGCCGTCTCTTAGCGTAATCGATGGTCAGGCCATTAGCACGCCCCACGTTCGGGACCAAAGTCGTTCGCTCGCTGCCATCCATAGCAGCCCTGTCAATCTTCGGCTTACCACCCCACTCAGTCCAGTACATAAACCTGGTAAAGAATAAACAATTTAATCCAAAAGAGAACTCATGGGGAGAATGAGGAAAAAAAAAAAACCCAAGCCAAAAATCCTTAGAAACAGTGAGAGAAAAACAAGAGCTGCAAATTTGAGCATTTATTAAACCTCATTACACTAACTTTTTTTAAAAAATACAAGCAAGGAAATGAGTCAAAATTCCTCAGAATGCTTCCAACATTATTTTTCCACTTGGAGCTGGATTTTCACCAGCAAGTTCCAGATGAAAGCACTTCAATCTCAACTAATCCACACACATCAGTTAAGAAGCAAAAGGCTGGCAGTTGGTTAACTTCACTTATACATCGTTATTTAGCAAGCTGTTTTCCATGGCCCTTAGCTTCTGTTTCTATTCAGTTGTCCACTAACTGAAGGGATAACAAAAAGGTAGGTATGCAGGGTACTTTTGCTAATAGGTGCCACTGTTCATCTCCACACAACCAAGTCAATTAGCTGTGTAAGAGTGTGTTACATTTCAGCCAAGGGCAGAACAACACAGAACTGTGGTGTTTCCACTGGAGCAAAAGTACGAACCATTACAGACTCACATGCCAGTTTATGCCTCATCTGGGAGAAGGACAGACTTCCATGTTTGTGTTTTCTTTAGGCACTGTACAGCAGAGGGCTGTATACTTGACATCTGGTGCTTAGCTGCTTCTTCCAAGCTGACAACATTTTAAAAACTAGTGTGACATAGCTAGCCGACGTTTACTCTTTTATCCTTTAATAGCTGTGAAATGCTTTTAGTTTCAACCAACCCTGCAGTGGGAAAAGGTTGCTTCAGACACAAATGATCATGGGGAATCATGTTTTAGACACCAGGAAGACCTGCAGCTTTTCCTTTAAAAGTTTTCAAGTATTTTGTGCATAATTTCGTGAGTTGCACACAGCGTGGACCTAAGCATTAGAATTGTCCCCATGGTAGCAATGCCATGAAAACCTCCATATAAAGTACAATGACACAGCTCAGCTAGAAGATAAAAGGAAAACCAGGCATTCAGGCTCAAAAATAAAGCCATTTTTTTTCTGGCCTGTGGTGAAGAGACATAGCATTGAATTGTAATAAATCCTTGGAAAAAAACTATTCCCAGTGTAAAACTAGAATCATCTGTAGCAACCTTTTGTTATAACTGAGAAACTGCTTCTAACAATCTGGTCTTGGATGCCCTCTGATGTTCCTGTCCAGGCAGCCCGCAAACATGTCAGGGCTGAATGCCATCTACGTGTCCCAGTGGGGGAAGAGCAGAACTCTGTTTGACAACGCACCGTCACAGCTGCCACCACCTTCTTGAAATGAAGCAGGAGGAACGCGTTCAAGCGGTGCAGAGTTCTCCGCATTGCTGTGACTCTTGCAGCATCACTGGAAAGCTGGTTGTTTCATAACACTTGACAATTAAGTTCCCTCATTTGTAAAATAAGAATAATACAATGGTGGTGTGTAGCCTCAAAAAGGTTTTGTAGTAATTAGGTAATATCAAACGAGCATTTCACAGTAGAAGAGCTATTTCAGAAACTAAATAGTTTTCCCTTGCTTAGGTCTGCTCCTTCCTCCCTCCCCCTGCTTACTGCCCTACTTTAGCTCTTATATTTGAATCCAACTAAGAAGTTTTTTCTTCTCAGGAAACCTTTCTTTTTGGGGATAGGTTCCATGATGGAATTGAGTGCACCCTCAGCAAGTTTGCGGATGACACCAAGCTGAGTGGTGTGGTCGATACCCTAGAAGGAAAGGAAGCCATCCAGAGGGATCTTGACAGGCTGGAGAGATGGGCCCGGGTGAACCTAATGAGGTTCAACACTGCCAAGTGTCAGGTGTTGCACTTGGGCCGGAAGAATCCCAGACATAGATACAGACTGGGAGAAGAGCTCCTTGAGAGTAGCCCTGCTGAGAAGGACTTGGGATTCTGGTGTATGAGAAACTTAACATGAGCCAGCAGTGTGCTCTTGCAGCTCGCAAGGCCAATGGTATCCTGGGCTCCATTAGAAGAGGGGTGGCCAGCAGGGACAGGGAGGTGATTGTCCCTCTCTACTCTGCCCTCATGAGGCCCCATCTGGAGTACTGTGTCCAGATCTGGGGCCCCCAATACAAGAAGGATGTGGAACTGTTGGAGAGGGTTCAGAGGAGTGCCATGAAGATGATTAGAGGGCTGGAGCACCTGCCCTACGAAGAGAGGCTGAGGGAGCTGGGCTTGTTCAGTCTGGAGAAGAGAAGGCTGCGGGGGGACCTCATTGCAGCCTTCCAGTCCCTGAAGGGAGCTTATAAGCAGGAGGGGATTCAACTTTTTAAAAGGATAGACAATGACAGGACAAGGGGGAATGGATTAAAACTAAAGGAAGGAAGGTTTAGATTAGATATTAGGGGGAAATTTTTTACAGAAAGAGTGGTAAGGGGCTGGAACAGGCTGCCCAGAGAGGTAGTGGATGCCCTGTCCCTGGAAGTGTTCAAGGCCAGGTTGGATGGGGCCCTGGGCAACCTAGTGTAGATCCAGGCCTGAGGTTGGTGGCCCTGCCTGTGGCAGGGGGGCTGGAGCTCTGTGATCCTTGGGGTCCCTTCCAACTCATAGCATGATATGATTCTATGATTATTTGTTTCCCACTCTTTATCTGTCCTTGTTTCCCTTGTCCATGACAACTTAAAAACTCCATTAACTGAAGAAAGAAACACCTTCCCTATTCTCACACCGTAAGCTTCACTCCCCCACTCTCAAGTTAAATGATTTAATACCTTTATTGGACCCTTATTTCTGATAAAAAGGATCCTCAATTTTAAAAGGTCAAACATTTTCTTTTCAATGCTATAGTCCTATCCTAATTAATGAATTCAATAAAGCTACAATTTTTTTGATTCTGTGGTTAATTAAAAAACTAAATATAAATCTCTTTTTAATGAGCTGCTCTCTTGGGGTTGTTTTTTTTCTTTTTTTTTTTTTAGTATTCTTAATGATTATTCAGGACATTAAAAGCATATTCCTCCAGCCCTTATACTTTAAAATTACCGGGTCGAATTCCCCAGCTCAGTTCTCTCAGGAATTACGTGCAGCGCCTAACATGCTCTAGAGGAAGCATTACAACCTTGTTTTCCACCACTCCTCAAAATAACATTAAATCAGCCAGTTACCCCTCAGCAGGGTCCAATGCCAACGCCCGGGGGCTGTCAAGATCTTTCCACACCAGCACTTGGCGATGCTGTCCATCCAGCTTTGACACTTCGATACGATTCGTTCCAGTATCGGCCCAATACAAGTTCTTCCCCAGCCAGTCTACGGCCATGCCTTCCGGGTAATCCAAGCCGAACTCCACCACGTGTTCCAATGCGCTGCCATTCATAAACGCTCTGCTGATGGTCTGCAGGGATACAAAGATACACAGGAAAATTAGAAACTTTACCAGTCTGTCATTGGGCTCGTTGTTTTCTTTGTTGCATTTTAAACACTTTCAGATTTTAGGCATCTCATAGGAAAGAGGATCTTAAAATATGCTACTTATTTGCAAGGCGAACAATGCTGTTATTCAGAAGTAATGATTTACTGTGCTCCGTGAATGTATTCTGTGTCAATTACAATAGCGTTTCACTGGGGAAATAAATGGGATAACTAGTCTGGTTCAATTAAGCAGTCTACATGCCAAAGTGACCTTAATAACTCAGTGCCAACTTCGAGGGGGAAATATTTTGGCTCTCCCAGGACTATACAAAAGCATCAATGTTATAGCACGGAACAATATTTAAAGCAACCTCATGAAAATTTCAGGACAGAACAGCAAATAGAAAACAATCTAAAGACTGATTAGCTCAGTAGTGCAAGTGCTTCAATACTGGTGCTTATATTTAATTTCACGAAGCAGAATTTCTTCTTGGTCTTTCATTCAAAAGGTTTCTCTTAACTCTTGCCATCATGGATCACTCAGTGATAGCAGACACAGATGGAATTATATTTTAATAATATATCAGAATTTAGACATTCTCTGATTTACTATGACCGCTTGTAAAGCCTCAAAGTAAAGAAATAACGCTAGGATGGTACAAAACTTTTGGCATATATGGGCTTCCTCTCTGTGTCCTTAATATTCTGCACACGCACACACACTCCTCATACTCATAAACCCATCACAAGTTAACACAAAGCTTGACTTTTTGTTTACAGTTTGGATGCTACCTGCTAATTATGCCAGTATGTGACAGTACACAGCAGGGAAGTTTGTATCTCAGTCTTAAAAACTGATCAGATCATTGCTTTTCTTTTTCATTTCAAACACAGCTCAAATGAATACCATACCTCAAGAGTTCAGCCAAGTCACTGCTCTTGAACTCACTTAAACTCTGTTTTTAACTTTTATGATTCTTCAGTTGCAACGGTCCGTGAGTTATTGTTGGCACAGGTTTGAACCCAACTGCAGAAAACTTTTATTAAAAACTAATTTTTGGTGCTCAGAATTCTGACTACATCCACGATCCACGAAAAACAAAGGGAATAACTAGACTCACTAATAACAGAGATAACAGACAATACACAGATGTCTGTCACCCCATTAACCACCACATTTAAATATCTACCCTTGACCTTTCACAATTTGTCGGTCTAGACCCAGGACCTGTTTCACAAAGCAAATATAAATATTTATTATATTCATGATTTGCCCCACGTGCAGTAGCTATATAAGTTAACAAATAGGTAAGACCCATTTTCACTTCCTGACCCAAGACAAGGCTTGCCCCCAATTAAAGATATCAGGCAAAACACCTCCTACCATATGGCAGGCATTCTTCCCAGCTTTCTGCAAAAGAACTTTATTTTTGCAAACTTATCCTTTATGTGAAAATTTATACATTAGATTTAAATGACTTGCAGTATTCTCTCCTACAACAAAAATGTATGCCAAACTTAGTTAGAATAACCTCTTTTACCTAAACCTTGAATCTTGTAAATTTTTTGTGTCAATCTATCCTTGAGTATATCTCAAGAACCTTGTAGCAACTTAATAGCCAGTACAGAATACACCTTTACCTTCAATGAAATGTCAGTCCAGTAAATTCGGTTGTCTGTCACATCAAAATCCAGGGCAGAAGCTTCCTTGACTCCAGTGAGTGGAATAGCAACATTGTTGTTGTTGGTTTCTAAAGAGATTCGCCTGATATCTGCTCTCCGAGAGAAGAGCAGGAAAGCTTCTGGGACAATGCAGGTCTTCATGTCATTGATGAGCTCTAAGCCTATGGGGCAGGCGCAGCGAAGGCCTTGTGGTCGGTACAGACAGAGATGGCTGCAGCCACCATTATCCTCCGCACAAGGGTTTGTACCTAAGGGTGCAACAAAAGCAAAACCCATCATTGTAAACCGACTTCAGCTGGAAAATGAAGCCAGTCCTCACGTGCATCAATGACACAATGAGTTCTTTTAAGAAATACATGTCATTTTTTACCTTTTGTTCTCGGAGTTAATTCATTTTTGCTCATTTCCTGAAATCCTTTAGAAAGCTGTTTCAGTGCATGGCTGGAAAGCCAGCACTCGTTTTCCTGACCCCATGAAACAAACCCAGGATTAGGGAAAGGGATCTGTACTCCAGCTATTAACATTCCCAGTTCCCAACAGAAGCACTAAGTGGACAAGAAGTATGTAAGCAGGCTGCCTTTTACAGTATGCTGGTTCAGTTACATACCCCAATTCTGTTCTGAGATGGAAAAAATGCAGATCTATTTCTGCCTCCGTTCAACAGCCTCTTCTCTCCAGGGTGCTAGTAAAGCAGCTCTTTGCAATACTAACTTCTGCACCTGCACATGCTGAAAATCCACCTACTAAGAGAGCCCCAGCATTACCATGCTCAATTAGCCAAACGGTGGGAAAGAGCACTGCATTTAAGAAACATGTACCTTAGGGCACCTTGTTAACGGGGTGGCAGCAAAGATACACCTCGACTACATTTGATTAATTCCCTGGGTTACAATCCAGACATAGCAGCAAGAAAATGCAAGCCCTATCTATCCGTACAGTAGGGTATTCAGGGAACGTGATGAGTTCTGTGATGCCGCAGTTGCACTGCTACTGGCGGTTGGATAGCCAACGATAGCAAATTTAAAGTTAGATCCTGCATTTTTTCACCAAGGACACAACAGGGCAGAAAGCACACCTAGTTATTTTTAAAGATGATTTTGCAGTATGAGCATGAAAAGCACTGAATAGAACAAAACTGGCTCATCCTTAGCTTTCACATACTAGGAGCATGTGTTCAGTTTGCTAGATGAAAAGCTGCTACAGCTGCAGCTTCATTAACATCTGGGCTAATCTAACAGCTGGCTGTTACAAGAGTTCTCATTTTCCATGATCCTTCTTGTCCCCTTACCGGATCCTATGAGCTGCTCCAAATTCCTAAGCAGCAAAGAATTACCCATTTTGGAGGGTGCCCAGTTGTTTTCCAGTTAATACTTTTCCAGGTTAGAGAACTGAAGCACCTCACAAAAGACCTCCTCTATTCCATCAAACCACAGACTGCAGTTGTCATGCAACAGAAGTGGATTCTGCCCATTTCTAAAAAATCTGACCCGGAATAAAGTGATACCTGCAGAAGAGCACTGCTGGAATTTTCGATTTCATTTTCCTTGCCTGATTACTAGTCTCACTCACCAATTATCTGGTGGACGTTAGTAGCTTTCAGGCCCATTAGATCAGGCAGTTGATCTATGATGATCTCTCTCTCTGCTGTTCGCTTATGCACACGTTCAATACTGCGTCTCTGCCAGTCTGTCCAATAAACGTAGTCTCCCAACAATGTGAATCCAAAGATATGAGGCAGCTTGTCCTCTACCAGAACTCTTCTTCCAGTTCCATCAGCATTCATGACCTATGGAGATACACAAACTTACTACATACACAGATAATTTTGTCACCCTTTACCAGGGATTAATTAATCAGCTGGTCCACACAGACTTCAGATGAAAAAAAAATCTCCTAGCCACTAAAATGTTATCAACATTGCACAGCAGTCTAATAAAGAGAGATGTAATTCAACAGGTACTTAATCTAAAGGCCACAGATAATCCCTTATGTATAAGGCTAGTCTCACAAACAGATCATAATGCGAAATTATGACAAAATTCCTGATGAACTAACACTATGCGTGCCTTTGGAATGTTGCCTTTCTCTCTGGTTTCCGACTTATGTCTTGATTTAGTTTTAATGGGAGAGACTGCATTTTACATGAACGAAGACAAGCTTACAATGTCAAGGAGCCCTGGCTCGGCCACCTCCCAAGTGAGTTTTGCCCAGGTTACAGACAGCAGGTAAGAGGACACTCCACACAAATTCTTGACTGTTTGCCTCCCAGAAAATCTGCAGAATATGTTTATATTCCTAAGTCTGAATAAAGAACTGATTTTACATTCTTCAGAATTAAATTTGGCATTTTTTTGTACTAGAAGGAACACTAATAGGCTGTAAATAATTGCATGCCTTTGATCAAGACACTTGAATTCACTGTGTCATTTTTCTCTACTGCTAAAAAGAAGTAATACCTAACTTCCTCAAAGAGGCACGGAAAGGATTAATTAAACATACGTATTCATGTTCAAGTGATCAAGTACCACATGAATGCCAAGTATTATTATAAAAAACACCACAGTGACAGGAATGAAGAGATTCCTGTGTTTTAAGAGAAGCTTAAAAATTATTCAGCACTGCAATTTCATAGAAAAGTTCCTTCTGAATTATTTCTGCTGGTTTCAAGTTTACAGTTTAAGTTTACAGTATGTATCTGAAGAAAAGGAAAACCCCAGAGTCAACCTTAATGTAAAAATTTCCCACAGCCAAGTGATTCACAAAACTCAGGGTAGCACACTAATACCTGAAATATTAAAAAAAAAAAATCCTTCCCACTACACACGGATGTTCCAAGTTAAGGAGCAGAAAAAGGGTGACATACTAAATCACCATTTTCAAATCTCTCTCACTTGCCTTGGAGGAATTAAAAACCATAGACAAGTCTCACTGATTTCCTGCTCTTCTGATGGCTCAAACCCAAAGACTTTTGCAATGACAACCTTCAGGATCAATTGCTTTAATAACTCCAACTAGATGATGTTTTGTGGTCAGAAGAATTTCCCAGCGCAGGAGAAATGAGAAAGCTAGCCTGGAGCAACTCTTACGTTTTGTCTACCCAAGCACAGAAAGGGAGGGAAGAAAGGAGCAGAGAAACAGAACTGAAACCTATAAGTTTCTTCACATACAGTACAATGCACACGTTAATAAAATACATTCACAAAAAAAGGGGAAGAAAATCTTCACAGTAATTCAATTTCTCCTTAAACCTATTCCCTGTCATAAACTTCCTGACATTACAGCACGTACTCTCAGTACGTTAGAAGGCGGTCCCCCTGAGCCGCAAAATGAGCCGGCGGGGAAGAAGACCAGCGTGGATGAATAGGGAGTTACTCTTGAGGCTCCGTGAGAAAAAGAGAATCTACCGCCTGTGGAAGGAGGGACGGGTAACTGAGAATGAATTCAAGGAAGTTGTCAGGATGTGTAGAGGTGAAATCAGAAAGGCAAAAGCCCAGCTTGAATTTAACCTGGCCGCTGGGGTGAAAAAGAATAATAAACTCTTTTATAAGTACATTAACAGTAAGAGGAGGACAAAGGAGAATATCCACTCTTTACTGGATGAGGCTGGGAATGTGATCACTGAGGATAAGGAAAAGGCGGAGGTTCTGAATGCCTTCTTTACGTCTGTCTTTAAAGGTCAAACAGATCCTCAGGGTACCCCTCTCTCTGACCTGGTAGTCTCAGCTGGGGAGCATGCTAACTCCCCTGTGATTCTGGAAGAAACAGTCAGAGACTTCCTACTCCAACTGGACTGCCACAAGTCCATGGGGCCGGATGAGATCCACCCAAGAGTGCTGAGGGAACTGGCAGAGGTGGTAGCCGAGCCGCTTTCCATTATCTATCAGTCCTCCTTGCTGACTGGTGAGGTCCCAGAAGACTGGAGGCTTGCCAATGTGACTCCCATTTACAAGAAAGGTTGTAAGGAGGATCCGGGGAACTACAGGCCTGTTAGCCTGACCTCGGTTCCAGGGAAGGTTATGGAACAGATAGTCTTGAGGGAGATCATGCGGTATGTGCGGGATGGCCGGGGGATCAGGCCTAGCCAGCATGGGTTCATGAAGGGCAGGTCCTGTTTGACCAACCTGATCTCCTTCTATGATCTAGTGACCCATCTGCTGGATGAGGGAAAGGCTGTTGATGTGGTCTACCTAGACTTCAGCAAAGCCTTTGACACTGTCTCCCACAGTATTCTCCTGCAGAAGCTGGCAGCCCGTGGCTTGGATGGGTACACCCTCGGCTGGGTAAGGAGCTGGCTGGAGGGCTGGGCTCAGAGAGTGGTAGTAAATGGAGTTAAATCCAGCTGGCGACCGGTCACGAGTGGTGTTCCCCAGGGGTCGGTGCTGGGGCCTGTCCTCTTCAATATCTTTATTGATGACCTAGATGAGGGCATTGAGTGCACCCTCAGTAAGTTTGCAGATGACACTAAATTGGCTGGGAGTGTGGATCTGCCTGGGGGTAGCGAGGCCCTACAGAGGGATCTGGACAGGCTGGAGAGCTGGGCTGAAGCCAATGGCATGAGGTTCAACAAGAGCAAATGCCGAGTCCTGCACTTTGGCCACAACAACCCCAGGCAGCGCTATAGGCTTGGGGCGGAGTGGCTGGAGGACTGTGTGGAGGAAATGGACCTGGGGGTACTGATTGATGCACGGCTGAACATGAGCCGACAGTGTGCGCGGGTGGCCAAGAAGGCCAACGGCATCCTGGCTTGCATCAAAAATAGTGTTACTAGTAGGAGCAGGGAGGTAATTGTCCCCCTGTACTCAGCACTTGTGAGGCCGCATCTCAAGTACTGTGTTCAGTTTTGGGCCCCTCACTACAGGAAAGACATTGAGGCTCTGGAACGCGTTCAGAGGAGGGCTACTAAGCTGGTGAGGGGTCTGGAACACAGGCCTTACGAGGAGCGTCTGAGGAAGCTGGGATTGTTCAGCCTGGAGAAGAGGAGGCTTAGGGGAGACCTTATAGCTCTCTATAACTTCCTGAAGGGAGGTTGTAGTGAGCTGGGGGTCGGCCTCTTCTCCCGTGTAGGCAGTGACAGAACTAGAGGGAATGGTAGCAAGCTGCGCCAGGGGAGATTCAGGCTCGACATTAGGAAGCACTACTTCTCAGAAAGGGTAGTCAGGCACTGGAATGCACTGCCCAGGGAGGTGGTGGAGTCACCGGCCCTGGGGGTGTTCAAGGAAAGACTGGATGTTGTATTGAGGGATATGGTTTAGTGGGAGCTAGTAGTAATAGGTGAATGGTTGGACTGGGTGATCTTCTAGGTCTTTTCCAACCTTGATAATTCTGTGATTCTGTGATTCTGTGAATTGACTCTTTATGTGCACACTGCCTACAGAAAACCGAAAGGGGCTCTGCATACTCGCTGGTTTGTAGCAATAAGCTGCGCATTAGGTGTCTGGGGGTTTTTTGGGTGTTTTTTTCTTTTTTTAAAGGCTCATAATTACTTTGTGGAACTGGCTTACCAAAAAAATCTTTAGTCTAGCAGCATGTATGGCATGCTTCTACAAACGCACTAATGCACACAGATCACAAAGTAAGATGAGCACCACTTGGTGATATGTTTGCTTTCCCCCTGTGCTGTCACAGCAGCCAAGCGCAATGCTCGCAGCTTCACTTTGCATGACAGTACATTTACCATCCTAAAGCTGTAACTTATGTCCCTTACACTGGTAACCAAACCCAAACACAGCCTTTCTTATCACACATTGTTTAGGTAGGCTCAGAGCCCAGCACAATTGCTTAATTTTTGGACTTCTTTTCAAAACAAGTCCTGTTATTCCACTTCTACTTCAGAAAATTTCAGCATCTGCTGGAACTCTCAATTCCTAGCAGCAAGCCTCCTACACTCTGTTTTGATAAATGAGGTTGTTAAACAACAGGCTAATGGTTAACTTTAGAACCAGGGACACAGATTTAACATCTGTAAGATAAACTGTGAGTTACAGTCCTTAAGCCCACCACCCCTTCAAGAAACCATCACCCCCACAAAACTGGTCAGCCCTTTTCAACTACTACCTCTTTTCTACCCATAATACAGTCATCTTGAATTTCTGCCATGATCTGCTCCCCCCTTCCCCTTAACTACAGAGACGAACCATTTGTTTGTAACTAATTAATATATGACAATTAGCACTTGCTAAGCAGACCAAACAGATGTACAGAATGGATGGACTGAGTAAAACCACACAGCAATAACCACTGAAACATCGCTATCACAAAGCAGCAACTTTCAGACACTACACTTTTTGCCTTGTACTTATAAGACAGAGAAGAAATTTCAATATTTAATGGGGTGCTTAAAGCAAAGCGAATTAGTTGGATGGTGTATGGTGCAAGACGAACTTTCACTGGCAAACTTTCAAAAAGGAGCTGCTCAAATAAGCTTATACTGACAGAAAAGCAGGAAAAGAGAAGCGAGGACTTAATCCTTAAGTATCCCCTTTTAATTAATTTTAGTTTTGCCACATACAGGTTATTTTGAAAGACAGCTTTATGCCACCTAGACAAAACAGACACCTATCTGAAAGCACTTATACATACCTGCCACCCTACCTGCACTGCAATCTTACCTGAGCCCACCTGTGCGTATTACGCAATATAAACACCCGCCCCTTTGCAGCTGGGCACCACATTCTCTGCAGCCACTGTGGCTGCATTCTGGAGGTCTGAATTGGAATTTCATCAATAGGCTACAGAACCAAACAGTCTGGTGTGAGGTGGAAGGAAAGTGGCAAGAGATACAGGGCTGATACACATAATAAGCACAAGCAAAAAGAAACGATCACCAATCAACCAATTTCAAAAGGATTTCAGCATGATCTTCTCACACACATTCAGGTGACAACCGAGCCCCAGCCAATACTGCTCTATGCATTCATTTGCTTTCTCCAGCCGCTGATGGATCAGCTCACCACAGTGATGCCTATCCTCACAGAATCCCCCACAGAAGAAACAAACCCACCTTATGCTGCTACAGGCAGCATCTCCAGTGGTTTATGCTATTTTAACCACAATGTGGTGTGGCTTTCGCATTCTGAGGCCATTCTGAATGCTGCAAACCACAGTGAGAATACAGACTGCAATAGGAAACAGCTGTAGTGCAACCACAAACACTACCTTTACTGAATAAGTAGTTCCATGAAAAAAAAATGAAATTAAGTATTAAAAAAATTAAATAGGCTCAGAAATGCAGCCTGTAGGATGAGGGCTTTGCTTATTCTAGAACAGTAATGAATGCAAACCTATGGTCTCACGAAAATACAGCTTATTCAAAATAAACTAATGCTGAAAATGTCGCTGTATTTTAAGGTGTTGTACCTAATGGTCACCAGGAACAACAAACAAGCACCTCAACTTTGAAATATCACTTCTATTTTAAAATTACAGACCTGGCTGCAGTGATACATTCCATGGGTCTTTCTTGTTGGCAGGTACCCTGAATTCAATTTACTCTTGAATACCAGTAATAACTGAGACAAATAGGCTAATGCAGTGGATTTAACTTTGTGACAATCTGGGATTTGAGCATACAGTAGTTCACACTTGCAATCTGATTGGTTTAAGTCTAGAGGTCAGTCGTTTCACCTCCCCCAATCTGTGAAAATTATGTTCAGCTCTGGCTAGAGCTCACATCCACAGCACCGAGGGCATGCCACTAACAGAAACTGTTTTCCATATTTAGACTAATGTCAAACACAGGAGCCCAGTTCTACAAGGTGCTAGGCAGCCTCAATACTGATGACTCCAGGAGGATAAGACAGCATCCAGACACCGGAAGGTACACGCTTTCCAGTGCAAATCTGTGTGACTGTCAGACAAAGCTGATACAGTTTACTCATAATTAACCTAGTGCCATAAGCACTGCAACAGAGAAAGTCGATAATAGAAGACTTTATAAACAATGGCTACTAACTGTGTATCTCAAAAAAAGTAAAGATTGCTGCAAGAATGCAACAGGCCTCTGGGATGGACTGAAAGCCCCCAGCTGCACTGCAGGATCATTGCCAGAACTTTATTTCACAAATCAGTGTCTGTAAAACAAAAAGTAAAAAACCCCTAATAACTTAATCTGGTAAAATCCATAAACTGCTCTAATTTTAGACACAAACATCTCCCATCAAAAGATTAACTTGAACGTAAGCCTTGATTTTAAAAATTCACAGCTGGTTTTTGACGGACAGCTGTCTACTGATTCCTGAACTTAGCACCTTTACCAGTACCAGCTTCCTGATCCTCAGCGAGGCCACGAGACCCCACTTAATATACAGGCCCTTGACTGTCCTACTCAAGTACTGCTGCCATCACTATGCCAGCCCTACAAAATTTCTAGCAGGGCCCACAGCTGGAAAGCATCTGGCTGTGGCCACTGACTCAAAGGAAGGATGCAACTCTAGCATTTATCTTCCAATGAAACGATAAGGAATAAGAGAGTGTTCTGACTTGGTGGCAATGCCTTGCAAGTCACGTGCCCCACAAATGCCAAACACATTAGCTCCTTGGTTCCTTGGGGCATATTGAAATGTACTCTCATACATGTATTTATGGTTTACCTGACAGCATGAAAAAAAAACCCAAAACCAGCCATTTGGCACAGAAATGTCACAGAAAATAAGGTAAACATCCTGAGCAGACCTTAAACTCTGGAGTCATTCTAATGGGTTTCTTGTTATATGTTGAAAGACAGCAGAAAAACATCAGAAAGCATTACCATCTTCCCAATTTCAACATGGGTCATGCTAATGCATTTAGGATAGATACACCAACAAAGAGGTCAACAAGTTAATTTCTCATGAGTTTGATCATTCACACTTATCTGTGTAAAATGACCGCAAAGAATTATTACTGCAAGACTCCTGTGAAGTACTAAATTCAATACCCCAGATAGTTCAACAAAGCATGGAAAAGGATCTCAAACAAGGCCTGTATCGTACCTGAAATAATTTAGGAATATTAAAGGTTTGGTTACTTCAGCCCCGATTATCCAATTTACTTATACATGCTGTTTGTTTGATGCAACACATGCTGGACTCAGTTCATGACACTGCTAATCAAGAATACAATTATTCATTTTCCACCTAGATGTACACAAATCTAACGTATCAGAGAAGTTAAAAACTACACTAACTCATTACATTTATTTGGTTAAGGGAAAAAAGAAAAATGAGGCAGTGACTACCTCAAAAATAACTCTAAGATAGCTAGAATGCCTTCCAAATAGTACATACTATCATTTTTTCAGACTAGGTTTGAGAACTATGTATTTTCATCTTTCCCCTTTAAGCAATGTAAACAGACCAGACCAGAATGATTTTTCTGTTATGGCTGCAGGAATATCATACAATTAACATGTGTACTTATTACAAACAGCAGCTCTAAGACAGGGAAAAAAAGAGACATCTTCTCTAAATGTCCAGTTTTATTAGTCTTCCCCTCTGAAAAAAAAAACACCTCACAATCAACTATACCCTCTTTGGGCAATTGAAAATGTAAACAATTATTCTGTCAATGTCATTAACTTACTGTTGTTAACAGTATTGTCCTTCAATTCCGAAATGCTAAGGAATGTTTTGGATACAAAATGGGAAGCTGTCTCTTCACTGCATTGAAATCCTGACAAATCAGCAGAAGGAATACCTGGAACCCTATATTTGCTTCAGAAACCAAAAGCCTCCAGCTAACTCTACAATTTCTTACTGTTAATTGTTTTATAATAGCCATTACCAATTTCTAATTTAACAGTTCCCCAGCACCCTCAATTTCCTTTTGAGCTCTAATCATTTTTCCAAAGAATTAAAAAAAATATATTTTTCCTGAGCATGGCTAATATTCCTAATAGGACTGCAGTGAAGATAAATATGTAAAAACAGAATAGAGATTAACTTCATAAATAGCCCCTTCTATCATGCTACAGACACTGCTATAAGCTCATTTCTTTCACAATAGGACAACTTTCATAGCTTGCTGATCAATCAATGCCAACAACAGAATTGTTTTCTCAGCAATGGAATTTAATTTTAGAAACAATTGGTTGGATTTTCAATGCAGCAGCTCAAGTCAGATGAAATGACAAGCAGGCAGGGAAAGGAGTTTATAACCATTGTGACAATCAAATATGACATCTCCTAGGCAATCTCATTCAATACAACACACTCCCCCCTCGCATTTATAAAGAACAGCCTAAGACAAAAAATTGAGCAGAAATAATGAACAGGATGAGAAGAGACATTTTCACAGGAACAAAAACGAGCCTCTTCTGAAAAGATTCAGAGGTAAAAAGGGTGAATAAAGATGCCTGGCTGTGGAAATTAATTTTGGTACATTAATACACAGGATGGAGTGGCAACAGTCGGACAGAGTTCTGTTATGTGGGCACAGGCTGTAGGGGTAAAGACAAAGGAAGCTAATTCATTTTGCAACTTACCATTTGTCACCTAAGCCCTACAAGCGACTGTACACGTGCTTCGCAGGAAGCAAAGGAGGCTAGCCAAGACCAACCTGAACGTCCACAGTGGTTCAGGGGACAGTTATACAAGCCGAGCAACACAGCTTCTAATGCTCTTGCACATGGGCAAAAGGCTCTGTTCTCTTCTTTTGCAAGGTACTTTCACAACCTTGCCCCAGGATCTTACTTTCAATTCGTTCTCTACCCAGCTTGGTGCTTCCCAGACTGCTCCATACACAAATGTCACTGATTTTTTATTGAGTTTTTTTGTGGGGGCAAAAAAAGCCATGGGAAGTGACTTCCCAAATCAGCAGAAACATGTGGTCCACAGAACAGTGCAATGAGTGACTCAGCCAGTGCAGAGCTGGGGGGATGCCTCTGGGATACTTTCCACTTCTGGTGGCAGTAAGCTGTAAAGTCGATTCAACCACTCCCTTAGCTAAACCATTTCAATTCTAAGGGTCTCTCTGCCTATCCAAAAGCTTGGGTTTTCACCATATGTATTTACCAGCCGAATAAAAATATATTAGCTCTCCCACAATCCTTTTCTTGCAGACCTTTGCGAAGTGACAACATCATGAATGGTATCAGAAAAAGAAAGTTTAGGTTAGTACTACAATATCTCAGAGCGAAATAAAAAAGCCTGCATGAAGAACACTCAGTAATTAACTGAGAGAGATCACAAGGTGATGTGAATGTTTCTGTACAAGCCCAGGTCCAAGATCAGTATGACCTTTTTTCTACAATAATGCAGCTAAGCTTAGGAGGAGGAAAAAAAACCCCACCAGAATATTAGAGAGTAAGGGATAATAGCACACTGACAAAGAGCACTCAGCCAAATCAGAAATGCAGGGGACAGTTCAATATCTCTTCACATCACTCCCCAGCTTGCCTTCAAATATTACTTTAAGTATGTTGGACTCAGCAAGGTCAGATGATAGTTCCAGGTATTTTAGTTTGAGGAGTTTTTGTATTTTTCCCCTTAGGTAAACAATACTACCAATAAAGGCTTGTTACTTTCTAGATGAGACAACAGAGTAAACTAAAATACAGTTTCCTAGCTCCAGTGTGAAAAATATAGGAAGCATTAGTGGGATCCAAAGGTTGTACCTCAGTCTGCTCCATGCTATGTTATTGGCACCATATCATTTAGAGAGCTATCATCATCAAAATAGGACTGCTCATTTGTAAGCAAAGCTTGTAAGAAACACCTCTGAATTTCCAACATGTAAAGTCTCAGTTCAAGCTGCACAGTCAAACAACAACCAGGTCTGAGAAAGGTCTGCTTTTACTATTAACACTAAGTGGTGTAGTTTTGCGTGGCTGGGTTCTGGTGGAGAAGCAGGGGGGATGCAGGTGTGGCTTCTGCAAGAAGCAGCTGGAAGCTCATACAGGCCCAGAGCAAACACCAGCTTGCTCAAGGCCGGAGTCGTTGCTGCCCAAGGCCGAGCCCATCAGTGACGGTCACAACGCCTCTGGGAATCACATTTAGGAGAAAAAAACCCACAAGCAGCTGCATTTTGTCAACAAAGATGGAAGTGAAAAGTAAGAAACTGTGCAGGCACCAAGGAGGGGGGAGGATGCACCCCAGGTGCCAGAGAGAAAGATGCCCCTGAAGCCCATGGAGAAGCCCATGGTGGAACGGGTGTCATACCACAGCCCGTAGAAAAGGCCGAGACTCCACCTGCAGCCTGTGGAGAGGCCTCATGCTGGAGCAGGGGAAGGGTGTGAGGAATGCCCCCCCACCAGCTAAGAAGGAAAACAACCCTTAAGAAACTGACAGAAACCCCCATTCCCCCAGTCCCTGTCCCTCCCTGTACCACAATGAGGGGGGAAGAAGGGAGCAAAGTCATGACTAAAGTGAAGTCTGAGAAGAAGGGAGGGGCAGAGGGAGGTGCTTTAAGATGTGGTCGCACTTCTCATTACCCAACTCTACTGTCCTGGGTGTGCAGTGCAGGGTATTAAATTAAGTTTTCTGTCTTTTATTCTGTGTCGAGTCTGTTTTGCCTGTGACACTAACTGCAGAATGATCTCTCCCTGTCCTTATCTCGACTCCTGAGCCTCTCAATATGTATTTTCTCCCCTGTCTAGCTGAAAAGATGAGCAATAGAGCAACTTTGGTGGGCATCTGGCCTCCAGCCACGGTCAAACCACCACAGTAAGGCGACAAAAGGTTGTAGAAGCCAGCTGAAATGTGTCTTGAGTGTGGGCATCTGCCTCCCACATGGTGACTCCAGGCTCTCCTTTGACTTAACAGAAGATGAGGTGCTTTTAGGGTGGGAGTCATCCAATCTGTTCTGAACATTTATTTTAGGATAAAGCAAGCCACACTGCAGAACTACTGATTCCTGACATTTTTATAGAGGCAACATAATCTGACTTACTGAGCTGAATTTCTTCACATCTCATTAGACAAAAAACACCCACAGATTTCAGGGAAAAATGCAGAGCTATGACACAAGAACCATTTTAAAACCAAACGCCCAAGTCTTCTGTAATACCAGCTAAGTTTTGGGGGCAGTAATTTCATTACTTAGAAAAATACCATGCTTGGTACCCATATCACAGAGTCAGGTTAGCCTTGGACAAAAGTTTACCTGTATCTACCCAAAACCTTCCCTCAGTATCCTCTTTCTGTGCCAGGAACCTCTCCCTTTCATTACAGATGACAGCCTGTTGATAGCAGATCCCTCAGCCCTTCTCTGAGAACTCGTCAGCACAAGTGGTTTGTATCTCAATAATCAAACTTTTCACATTTCAGTTTTATTTAGTTATTCTCAATTTATCCAAGGCAATCAAAAGTTCACATTTTAACGTTCCCAAATTGAAACTGGCATGGGTGTTTTAAATAGGTTTTGTCTTTTTTACTTTTATATTAAAATACTTTCAACAGCAGCAAAATGGACGTGCCTAAGTGAGAATTCTGTAGCACCATGCTCAAAAGTCAAAGCTAAAAAGGAATTTAACTTAATTTTAACTTTTTGAAAAAAGAATAACAAACTTACAATGCCAGGAGGTCCTGGCTCAGCATTAGGGGTCTGCCGACAAGAAGTCAGTCAAATGCTTATATCCAGGTCTTTGACAGTCAGGAGACTTTACTAGCCTATGATCTATGGCTGTCATTTGTTTGCTTTGTATTATAATTTTCCTATCTTGATTTGCATCATGACATTTAATGCTTCCCTAAGTTCATTCAGAAGTTCAAAAGAAACCTCCCAAATGGAAATTGTACGAAGTACAACCGAATTTATTTTTTTAAACAGGTTCTTACTCTACTACTTATTTCAAAAATCGAAAGTTTTTCTTAATACAGGCTTTGATGCAGGCATTAAGAAATAGCTAGAAATTCTCTGGCAAAGCAAGCTTTAAATTTCTGAAACTGGGACAGAGGAGAAGGATCTGCCCCTACCCGCTGAAGCATATACTTGTTCTTTGTTGAACGAGGTTCCTAAGTGCCACAACTACTCAAACCAAATCAACTGTGATCAAAATTAAAAGTAAAGCAACTTGAAATCTATGTTTCACCTACCTTACTTCTACAGACATGTAAAAGCTTAATGGAGGTACACAAACGCAGCTGTGTTCAACCGCTATGAATTCAATGGTTTCTGCTTCTCCATTTTCAAACTTTTACTTCAAAGTAAACTGGATGAGGTAGGATCCGTAATCAGGCTTACAAGTCATCAGCTTTTCACAAGACAAAGACTAATGTTACGAGACAAAATGTCTCGGTCAGAAAATAAATGGTAAATACTTAGAAAACAAAATTTCCTTATTAGGATGGCGGTAAAATTGAGGGAGTTGTCATCAGATGAAAATGTAGCCCTGCAATTTCAGGATTAGAATATGAATTAGAGCATTCTCTAGATGCCAAGCTATTAGCTCCTGGGTCAAACACAAAAAGGTCCTCTCTGTTCAACATTTTTGTGCTCAAACAAGTCTTAGCAGCATCCACTTTCTGTTGTCCGACAAGGCTGGGTTCTGAAGACTCGTGCGTACTTATGCTGAAAAACAGCAGGATGTAAGACTTTCCATATTAATCATGAGGATTAGAGACGGTAATGCCAGGCACGGCTAATAGATTTGGGAATGCAGAAACACTCAAGTTCGAGCTGCACTCAAAAATCACTAGATAATGGGTTGGATCTGTACAGGAGGCAGAGCGGCCTTTCGTTAAACTCACCACTAGTAGGTGTAAGTGGGTATCATCTCTGGCTCTGAGAATGGAGAATAGGAAGGAAGATGAATAAAGAAATATGAAGTAAAGACTGAAAAATTGGGGAAAATCAGCCATATCATCATTGTTTCCTCTTAACGCACACATCCACAGATGCACGCAGCCATTTATAACTGCTTTATCAATAGGAGCTTTGCTGGCCATTTTAAATCCAACCTATGCCTTAAAACAGGTAGCATACGTGCTCAGAAGACAAATATTCACTTCAGCAGAAAAACATAAGACCAATTCAACAGAGCAGATTATACATTTTTAACCTCATAGCACGGCAGGAAAATGCTTTAAACCTGTAGCAAGTCAATGAGAAATCTTCCCTACTGGTAAGCACAATAGCAGCCATCCATTTCAATAGAAGTTTATCAGCAGTGAAACCTGACCGAGATAAATGACGAAGCTGTTGAGCCACAGCCTGCTTCTGCCTGCTGCAGGCTGCCAGATAAAATGGGAACAAAAGCTCCCTGCTGTACCCCCTACCAGTCTCCATTAACCCCTGCTGATGCTTTATTATCGTCTGGGGGCTCCAGAAGAGCATAGCATGAATCAGTGCGTAAAAAAAAATAATAAAAGCTGATATGTGGCACAAACAAACCAGAAACATAGCTGGCAAGAAACATTCATTTTGGTAGTGCTGCAATTAAATGACAGTTCTTAGGATTTTCACATGCTAGGGAAAAAAAAAAGCAAGCAGCACAACATATGTGACATCACGTATGAGAAACTACTTAAGGGCAATGGAGTGCAAGTATACAAACATGTTTCTTCTGCTTTTACCCCTCTCACAGATATATACAAACATACAAGGAAAGCAGGGACCAGGCATATATTCTGACGTCTTCATATCCAATCCCCAAATTTCATCTTTTGATCCTGTCACAAATATCCTCTTTGTTGCACCTCCTCCTGTGTCCTTTCTCCAAACGTAAGTTTAATACATTTACTGAAGGTCAAAGCATCTTCTACTAAACTGATATAAAAAATGGATGGGAAGGGCAGGGAAAGTGTTACAAATCTCCTCAGGATTCATGGTTGCCATAGGAGAGAAAGGCAGTGGGAGGAAAAGGGAAGACTTGAAATGTTAGTATATTTTAGCTATGATAGATTTAGACAGTGTCATTGCAGCCTGAGATTTCTGTAGCCAACCATAAGAAAGTCAATCTCTCTCAAAAAGATTACAGAGAGGCCATACAAGATCCCAGGGAAAATTCACAAGGATTCATCAGTAAACTCATCACTACACTTGCATTACTTAGCACATTAAAGGGAGGGAAAGAAAAGGAAAGGAAAGGAAAGGAAAGGAAAGGAAAGGAAAGGAAAGGAAAGGAAAGGAAAGAAAGGAAAGGAAAGGAAAGGAAAGGAAAGGAAAGGAAAGGAAAGGAAAGGAAAGGAAAGGAAAGGAAAGGAAAGGAAAGGAAAGGAAA